>CM072772.1:66390000-67700833 GCA_036936925.1 Cenchrus fungigraminus | reverse complement strand
ATGGCATATGTAGCATGATGTATAGGCATCTTTGTATCTTAGGTTGCATGCATTTTATATCATATGCATTGTTTAGGAAAGGCTTCTCCTATACACATTGTTCACCATGGAATGACATATATGTCTTTGTGAGCTAGTTTGGTAAGCTATGGTTAGTTTTGGCTTAGCTCTTGATAATCTTGGTTTGTATCCATGGTTGATGGCTATGTTTTTGAAAAATTTCATATATATATGCTCTCTTGTGAGTAAATTCCTTTACATGATCTTGACATGTTTTAGTGGCTTGGCTATGCTTAATTTGTGGTTGGATAGCTTATTTTGATCATATGGGGCCAAAGGCTCATTTGCCATCATGAATGTTTAGCCCCCATGCTTCATCTTGTGGAGGGGCATAAGTTCCTTTTTGTCGCAAAGACATTTCATGTACCAATTATAAATCTGAAAATGAAATGTAAATTGCTTGAAAAATGTGCTCCCATGTCATATGTGCTATTTTAATTTGCTTTGGGTGCTAAATCGTTGCATGATGCCTACCAATGAGAAGTCTCATATATAGAAGTAGGCACATGGCTCGGTGGCTTTGACATGACATGAGGTGCTTGTGGGTGTTTATGATGGTCTTATGCTTAGAATGGTTGTCCTAGCATGAAGTTTGTGTGGCTTTGCCATTTTGACATGTTTTGCTCATGTTTAGGACTTTGCTCATGAGAGGGTGATTTTTCGCAAAATTGCTAAATTCTATCTTAGCTTCGCCCAATGGTTGTGAAACTTGGTGATCATGAAGTTTATGTCTTTACGAAGCTATAGAGTATCTAACTTTCTCGTTTGGACATGTGTAGCATCCTATGTTGAATTTTGTCTATTTGAGAAGCTCTAGGTTGCAATTTTTGCATTTTTTGCTTGATTCATGCATTGTCAACAAGGGGGAGAAGTTTGAGCATGTTTTGGCCTACTGAATGCATTTGGAAGGTTTTCAGGTGGTTTCGAGCTATTTTTGGGCTCTGTTGTGCACCGGTCTGACCGGTTGAGGTCACCGGTCTGACCGGTCAGAGTGCTGGTCCTGTTCACATGTTGCCCACCGGTCTGACCGGTTGAGGTCACCGGTCTGACCGGTCAGAGCTGAGCTGTTGCAGCTGCTCTGTTTTGTGAAGTGGTTCGCATGCATTTGTCCAGGGGGAGTTGCATCGGTTCAGGGGGAGCTTGCATGTGTGCAGGGGGAGCTCTTTGTGGTTTTCGAGCTTTGGTTTGATGGTTTGTGCTCTTTGCTTGAGCATGTTTTGTCTCGGATGTGTCGAGCCGTTGCCCTTGCCTAAGGGGTCCGAGACTTGTCTTCTTCAAGTGATCTTGCTCTTTGCCTTTTCTTTGGCTTTCGATCACTTGTTGGAGTTTCTTTTAGTCGTTTCTTTTCTTTTCCTTTTCTCTTGGTTACCAAAACGTGTGTGTTGTCAATGCACTCATCAAGGGGGAGATTGAGAGCCAGGTGTGGTTCGAGGACCGGTGGATGGTCGCTTCCTGGTGTGATGAGTGATTGACAACGTGGTGTGGACTGATTCTTGGCTAAGTATTGCAGGTGCAGGTTGCGGCTTGACTGGTGCAGGTGCAGGTGAAGAACAAGCGTGAAAGGTCGTTGCCGGTGAGGCCTCCAGGTGTGGAGAAGACAAGTAGGCTTGGTTCGAGGGACCCGGTGGCCAGCGGGGTCAAGTGCGGGCCGCATGGTGGCAAGAACGGCAAGATGAAGTCATGGACGGTTTCTTGGTTGAGCCTCAAAACCAAGGTCGAGCCGGGACTACGTGGGAGCCGAGTCATGAGTGGTGATTGGCGGAGGCTACACCGAGTTCGCGGGGTTTCCGGTGGTTCACCAGAAAACCACTGGGTTCCTTGGTTGATCCACAAAGCCAAGACCGAAGAACCGAAGACGGAGGTGCAGCAGCTCCAGACCGGTCTGACCGGTGGGTCTGACCGGTCTGACCGGTGGGTACCGGTCTGACCGGTGTGCGACGACGCAGTCCGGAATCTTCGAAGCGGAGGACACGCGTCGGGATCGCAAGGCTTGCGTCGAGGCTAAGCAAGTTTGCGGTTGCTGGGCATCCGTCCGATGGTGCGAAGACAAAGACTTCCAATTTCGCCCTCGAGGGGCATGTATCCCTAGTTAGCTAGTAAGGGTTTTTTAGTCTTTCGGTTGCCTCCATATAACCCAAGTAGTGAGAGGATGGCAGCCATCTCTTGGAACCCTAGCTCATTTGGTTTTCCTATTTTCCTTCCTATTTTCTTAGGATTTTCGTAGGACTAGCTTGAGAGCTTCATGGTGAGATCTTGTGAGAGGGAAGGATGATCGGGCGGCAAGCTAGACCTTGTATGAACCTCTTTGGTATGTATAGATGATTCGGCGTGGTTCCTCAAGGCTTGGATGTGTCTTTCCCGTTTCTCCTTTTTGGTGATTTTCGGAGCCTTTTCTTGGCGATTTTCTTGGAGCGATTTCGAGGCCTTTCTCTTTGGGATTTGGTGGGGGATGTATTCATGAACCCTTCGTGGTTCTTTTCCCTTTGATTCCCCTTCCAAATCCGTGAGCAAAGGGGCTCGATTTTGGGGTTTTCGTGGCTCTAGGGTTAGAGGCGTTCTTGGTGGGATTTCTTCGATTCCTCTTGATTTGACAAGTTTTGGTGGACCAAATCTTGGCTATGGAGTACCCATGAGGTGTTCCTACTATCCCCAAAGTCTTGTGCAAAACCGTGGAGCGAATCGGGAGATCGGGAGTTGGTTTTGGAGGAGTTGACTCGCGGGCGCTGTTCATCCCGAGCTGCCCAGGCACGACCGGTCTGACCGGTGCTCTTGACCGGTCTGACCGGTGCTAGCCCTTGGTGGGTGTTTGTCTCGGGGAACAGCCTTGTCCGTGTGGTTTTGTCCCGTGGTCCTGCTGTTCAGTTCTTGGAGTGTTTGGAGTTGTTTTGCTAGGATTTGTGAGGGGTTCTTCTTCCTCACAGGTTGTGTTTCGTGGTGGTTTTTGTTCCAGGGCCTAGAGGATTCACTGAGGCTTCCTGGAACGTTTGCTGTGCGGCTGCTGTAGCCACCGGCCTGACCGGCTCTGTCCACCGGTCTGACCGGTGTCACCGGTCTGACCGGCGCAGGCCATCGGTCTGACCGGTGTAGCACAGGCAGCAAGCCGTGCAAGTTTCCGCTGTGTGTTTTGGTGAGTTTTGGCTAGGAAGGTTGTGTGTTGGTTCCTAGGACCAGTAGCACTCCAGTGGCTGCGTGGTCTTGACCAACTTGGGTAGTTGGGTCGGAGACGTGAGTTGGAAGCCGTGTTCGTCTTGTTGGAGTTCTCATCTCCTTCGAGAAGAATTTTAATCGGCTCCCATTCACTCCCCCCCTCTCTGGTTCGCCTAATCGGTCCTTCACGCCGCCACCTCCTCCTCGTCGTCCGACGGCCCGCATCGCCAAGTCGATCCATCCGGTAAGGATATGTAGGCCCTAGTCAGATGCAAGCGGTCCAGAAGTGAAGTGAGGTACACTGCCCTGCCCTCTTTGACTTTCCATGAATCGGGTGACTCCTTTTGCAATTAGAAAAACGTTAGTGGTTCACAGTAATCAAATTTTCATACTAGATAATGATAATTGGGTTTTTGTGTGGATCCATCTCACCTCATACTAGATAATGATAATGATAATTGGCTTGATTTCTTGCCATCTTTTGCGGTGAATCTGACCTGTGTACATTTGATCACATTGCTCAAAACAAAGCCAGCCAAATGAAGTTAGTTTGCGCAGGCTGTCCCAATTAGTAGGTTAGGCCTTTTCTGGCAGCTAGTAGGGGTATCAACCTTTCTTCCTTCTTTCTTGTTTATAAGCGAAGTAGTATCAGCCTAGAGGTCATATGATGCAAATGAGGTGAGATGGAACCTGTGTACCATATCTCCATAGTTTTGTGATGATGAACCTGTGTATTACCAGGAGAGAGTTGTGAACTTATATGCTCAAATATTAAATAGTTAGACCTTTAATTGCTTTTACTCTTTTTCACAAGGCTGATTGTTGTATGTGATTTGCACACACTAGTTTTTTTATTGGTATGCTTTGATTCATCACGGGTAAATTGGTATACAACATCAGTCAAGAGATTGAATAGGCTGTTTTAAACAAATCTGAAAAACAGCAAATTGTTTTGTTTGGTTAGGCTAGTGAACACTTCTAAACAGGTGAGGATCACCATTCCGGACTCGGATGATGAGCAGCACAACAGCAAGAAACCGTCGCCATCGAAAGCTTCGGGATCATCGAAAAGAAAGGTGCATTTTTTTGATTATATGGCTGCATTGGCCACTGCTGTTCTAACACATTTCATGTTAGTAACTTGTGTTTGTTGCCTGCTATAGGAAATGCCCTTGCGCCAAATGGTTCAGCAGCTGAAGGATCGCTATAATGATTTGCGTGAGGAGATTGAGAACCTAATCGTGGACATTAATGGAACGCAGGAAGACATGGAGATGACCCTGAAGGAATTCATGGAGACTGGTGCTGACAAGTTAGAAGGGATGGAGAAGAAGATCCGCAAGGTTCAAGATAAAGTCAATTGCAAGTAGTAGTAATCTAGCTTAGTACGTAGCATAACCAGGTCCTAGGTGGATGTTATGCAGATGCTGGTGAATGGTCTAAGAATGGTTGTGTATGTGGCAACATCTAAGTATGCCAACATCTAAGTAATAACTTCGAACCTCTATATTATAATTGTAGTACTTCGTCTAAGTATGGTTGTGTGCTAAAACTTATACATATGGCTATTCGTATGTCTATATGTGTTTGGATCTAGATGAGCCCTTGCAAAATATTTTAACTTATGAGTGACACAAATTGAAATCTGCTGGGTCCTGTCATGCATTTTTGGAGTAACCGTCTGTCTGTTTTCAGAATTGTGACATGCTATTGTTTATGCTAGACTAGTGTATATTCACAGATCTTTGTGATCAACAATCTGGAGTAATTTTGTGATCAACAATCTGGTGCATACTTAAACTTGTGATCAACAATCTGGAGACTCTTCACTAGAACTCCTGAATTTTGTGTATTATAGTTAGCCTCTATAGTAGCCGATCGGAAAAAAAATCATTAATTACGCTTCTGTTGAAAACCCGAGCCACATAATGTATACCCTGTGAAAGGTCATAATACGTACAGCCTTCGAAATATTGAAACAAGGTATTCCTTGGTTGCACTGTAATTTGTCTATCGCGACGCTTATGCAGGAGATCAAAATGACGATCAGATAGGGACTCATCGGGACTGTTCCAAAATTCCATGTCTTCGACGACGTCGGTCTCCATCAAGATCTCCACGACGGCATCTAGGTCTCCATCTAGATTGATCTCCACGATGTACGTATAGATCTCCACGGTGATCAATCAACATCTGTGCGGTGCCACGGCCGGTACTGTTGTCTTGATCTCGTATATATCTTCGTTCCCTGCATATATATGCATATTGCTAAAACATGAATGCAGATTAATGGCATCACATGAAGATCGGAGTTGGATGCACTTGCCTCGACACTCAGCGGATTGGCAGAACAATTTCCGATCTTTTTTTCAAACCTTTACCGCCGCATCAGCGCGAGGTCGATCTATTGCGTGCCCATGTACTATATGTCAATGCATGATCAGACATGACACCGTGTTTCCCATTCAAATTCATTTAGTGACTAGAGGGTTTGCTGATTGTTTCATCGATGATGGTATCATTCAAGGCCAGACTAATACTTCATCAGCTGAGGGTTGTGTGAATCATGATGTCACTCCTGATCTCAATAATCATGATGCACAACCTACGGCTGATGATACAACACCTTATTTTGGAGAAGACGATGAAGAAGATGGTTGTGATGATAACCCTGCTGCCACTAATACTCTGATTAGAAACATTATCAGTGGCACTATACTTCATGGACAAACCAAAGATGATGAGGAGGCAGATAAGTAGGCAGAGATTTTTTTGAAACTATTAGACCAGCCAAAGAAGGAATTGTATCCAGGATGCAAAAATGCAACTTAGGTCTCTTTTATCGTGGAGCTTTTTCAGATAAAGTGCATGTATGGCTTAAGTAACGCGGCGTTGGAGGCCATACTTAAGCTCTATGGAAAGGTTCTCCCTAAAGGGCAATGTATTCCTGACTCCTTGGATAAAGTACAAAGGGTGGTTCGAGACCTGGGCTTGGACTATGTCAAGATAAACGCATGTGAAAATGATTGTGTGTTATTTTTTGAGCAATACGCAAATCTGGAGACATGTCCCATTTGTAAGCAGTCAAGGTGAAAAGTTGTAGAAAAAACCTATGGTAATAATGACAGTGCAGTTGGTGCTACTACTGTTAAGAAGCAGTTACCAGTTAAGATCCTACGCTACTTTCCTCTTATTCCTCGGCTGCAAAGAATGTATATGTCAAAGCAAATGTCAGAGGATATGCAGTGGCACAAGAAAGAATTGGTGAACGATGCGAAAATGCATCACCCTGCTGACTCAAAGGCATGGAAGCACGTGGATTCAGAGTTTAAATGGTTTTCAGAAAAAGGAGGTCGTAATGTTAGGCTGGGTCTTGCTTCTGATGGGTTCAATCCCTTTGGCATGCAAAGTCTTACATACTCCATATGGCCTGTCATCCTGATATCTTACAATTTGCCTCCATGGTTGTGTCAGAAACAATCTAACTGGATCTTGTCAATGTTGATACCTTGTCCAAAATCTCCTGGAATGGATATTGATGTATATTTGAGGCCCCTTATACTGGAGCTCAAGGAGCTTTGGAATAATGGTGTTAAAACAAGAGATGCAGGGACTAAGAAGAATTTTACATTGCGTGCTATCCTTCTTTGGACAATTAATGACTTCCCAGCTTATGCTATGCTGTCTGGTTGGAGCACTAAAGGAAAGTTTGCATGTCCATACTGCCACAAACATACTGACTATTTGTGGTTGAAACATGGGAAGAAGCACGGCTCCATGGCACATCGACGTTTCTTGCCCCCCGACCATCCATGGCGCAACAACGCGGTCAGCTTCAACAACAAGATCGAAACCAGGGAGGCACCAGAACCACTATCTGGTGCACAAGTACTTGAGCAGTATGATACTTTTGAACAAGTAGAATTTGGAAAGACCTTGTTATAAAAAAAAAGGAAGCGTGACGAAGACAACAGATGGCACAACTGGAGGAAGAAGAGTATTTTTTTGAGCTCCCTTACTGGTCTTCTTTGCTCATCAGGCATAATTTGGACGTCATGCACATTGAGAAAAATATATGTGAGAGCATACTAGGCACTCTACTTAAATTGTACGGCAAATGTAAGGACGGGGAGAATGCCCGGCTTGACATGGAGCATCTACGGATACGACTAGATCAGCACCCTGTGATTAAAGATGATAAGTATACCTTGCCATCAGCTTTTTACGAGTTAGATAAGGATGCCAGGCAAAGTTTGTGTGAATTTCTATATGGAGTGAAGATGGCTGATGGGGTTTCCTCAAATATAAGAAGATGTGTTGACGTAAAGTCACGTAAGGTGTCTTGCTTGAAAACTCATGATTACCATCTAATTCTACAGAAACTTTTACCCTTAGTGGTGTGTAGGATTTTGCCAGAAGCTGTTGTCATCGGATTGATTCAGCTTAGTAATTTCTTCGATGCACTATGTTCAAAGGAGCTGGTGGAAGCAGAATTGGATAGGCCAAGCTGTTCAATTAGGGAGGCTATTTGTCGACTTGAGATGATATTCCCACCTGCATTTTTTGATATCATGATCCATTTGCTTGTTCATCTAGCTGAAGAAGCTAAACTTGGGGGGCCAGTGTGTTGCAGATGGATGTACGCAGTGGAGCGGTACCTACGCACTGTGAAAGGATATGTGAGGAACAAGGCTCACCCTGAAGGTACAATTGCTGAGGGATACATATCGAGGAGTGCCTTACATTCTGCTCAAGATTCTTGGACGTGGACACCAAAGAGAATCGTGTTGATCGACATGAAACAGTTACTGTGAATGAGCCACCATCTGGTTTGAGCATTTTTTCTGAAATGGATTACAAGAGGAGAGGGCAGACGGTCGACGAAATTCCACCAGATGAGTTTTGGAAGATGAGGCAATACATAATTTGCAATTGTGATGAAGCTAGACCATATGTCGAGTAAGATACACTACTCAACATCGTTTATTGTTTGTAATTTTGAATTTCAAACTAACGGTAATATTCATTTGTATGTAGTGCGCATTTGGAAGAACTGAAGGAATATGGAACCAGAAATCTTGATAAGCGACATGAGGATCAACTCGTAAGATGGTTTGAAGGCAAGATCAAAGGTCTACATGCTAGAGGGGAAGTAAGCTCAGAGTTGTTTGCACTTGCTCAAGGATCGGATCCCCGACCTCGTACATTGAATAGATGCCATATCAATAATTGGTTGTTTCGAACCGTTAACATTAAGAAAACCCTCGTGACACAAAACAGTGGTGTGCTTGTCAAGGGTGAGAAACGAGGCACGAACTGGTATGGGATGATTAAAAGAATGATCTCACTGGAATTTCCTGGACAAAAAGAAGTTATTCTGTTCCAGTGTGACTGGTTTGATGTGCCTGCTGCCACAAGTACCAACAGAGGCAAAGGATATAGTAAAGATAAATTTGGGGTGATTGACATCGATACTACTCGACACAGGTATAAGAATGAACCCTATATTCTGGCAACACAGGCAGAACTGGTGTTTTATGTGAATCTGGTGAACAAACCTGGTTGGAGCAGTGTTATTTCATTGAAACCAAGGAACTTGTTTGCCATGCCCGAATTAGATCTTGAGGACTCAATTGCTGTGGGTATCGAAGGTATTAATTTGCTCGGTGAACACCAGGATTTGACAAATTGGTCAAGATCGGACAAGGAAGGCACAACCAGGGATGTCTGAGTTATTAATCAGGTGCGGGCCGAGGCAGTTGATGAACCAAATGATGATGTATTTGATGATGATGAACATGATGCAGATGACACGTACATTGATGATGGAGTTGTTGCACCAATTGTTCAAGATGCCCAAGATGATGAATTTTTCAATTGATACTTAGTCGATTTTGTTTGGCGTGTTAAGAGACAATTTATTCTTGCCATGACAATTGTTTTCAACATTTTTTACATTATTATGTCGTGCTCCAAAACTAAAGCATGAGGTGTATTTGTGGTCACTTTTCCCAAGCTGTTACATTCTCACTACATTTGAATAATAAGTACTATAATTTTAGCAAAGGTAGGTTCCTACCAGTGTAGAAGAATCTCTAGAAAAACAAGTGCTGTATGCACATAACTTGTTATTTCTTTATTCTGGTTGGGACACATCATGAGCATGAAGCTTAATAGGAAGTTCTAGCAGATGATACACTTTACACCATTTTAGCCTCTGTAAACATGATTAACACTAAAGAAGAAGGCATCGCATTCGAAACGAAGCCTACATTCATCACTACAAAAATAAAGGGCAAACCCCCTCCGGCTCGGCTCCCTACCGCAGAAGGTTTGGCCTATGCAGTGTTGAATGTTGCCTCGCGCCACCGCCGGTGGCAGCGTCGGCCGGCGGCGACCCTGGCGGAGGGCGATACTCCTCATTTGCTTTGCAAGATTAACCCCACGAGTCCGGAACTATTCAGATTGCAAGTTGATGATCATCCGCGGATGCCACTGCCCTTGAGCCTCGCCCTCAACATGTTTCATGTATGCAAATGCAGTGGTGTCGGCGTCGTCCCTGCTGTAGAACCTGTAGAGGAGGACGGCCGCCACATAGGCCGCCCATCTGTTCCCAGCCTGGGCAGCGCGGTGTAGCTCGTCTAGGGGAGGATGCCGTCCACGGTTCCTGCCCAAGATGTCGTCCATCCCGGCGAGGAAGCCGGCCAACGGGTTGCCGGCTGCAGCCAGGCTACGAACGAAGACGTCGTAGCCGTCGGGGTCGGCGTTCTGCATCTGCTCGACTGGAACCCGACCTAGTGCTAGGTACCTACCGACGTCTCTGTCGCGGCGGGGCCAAGCATGCTCTTGCAGGTGGCACGTAGGCTCTGGAGGTCCTCCATTGGCTGATTCGATGTCGCACTGACTCGGCCAGCGATGATTGCCCGCAACTCAATCGGGAGTTCCGCGAGCGACCAGGGGTGCTCCCTCGATGACATGGAAGGGAAGTCGCGCGGCGCGGAGCATGATATGTGGGCGGAGAGGGCGCGGCGGCAGAGCGTGAGATGTGGGCGGAGAGGGCGCTGCGGGGGAGCGTGAGATGTGGGCGGAGAGGACTTTCGGAGAATCGACGGCGTCTTTCGAGATTCCAATAACCGGCGGCGGCCTCTCAAGTTATTTCCAAAGAAATTAACAACTGGACATCAAAACTGGCATGTCGTGGTGTGGCCGGCCGCTGCTTGGCCGCGGCCGGCCGTGGCTCGGGTGTGGCTGACTGCGGCTGGGGGACGTGGCTAGGCGCGGCCAGGCGTGGCTGGGTGTCATTTCATGTGGTGTGGTGGCAACATATGATACCAAAGTTTCCATTTGACATCGTAATAAAGACTTGCACATATATACCAAAGTAGTAGCAGTGTACTAGCATTTACTACATCACTGCATTACTAGATATACATACACAGATACTTGTTCTCAAAACCTAGAAATGCTACTTGTTACTATGGATTATTACATTACTAGATAATTCTAACTATATATCAACTGGCACAAATCGGTAACCATGCTTGATCTCAAGCTGATTTGCAATGTCAAAAGACAGAAATGCATCCTTGGTGGCGTATTGCACCTGCCAGTCTTCCAAACACCTCGAACCCCATAGCCTGGGGTTCACTCTTCTGTTCTTGAATAGAGGTAGGTCTAGTACCACATTTCCAATCTTCTCTAGTGATGACCTGTAACCATTTTGGTATAGATTGCTATACTTGTCATCAACCTCAGAAACAATCAGTTGAAGGTCTCTCCAATTAGAAATCATGATGCCACAGTCCTGCTCTAGGCGTTGAACATCATTCGAGATATGCGCTACGACAAAGATGTGGCCTTCCTCACTGAGAAACTTGCTCAGGACATCAGGTAGGTTGTAGCCGGCATGAAGCACCTGGTAAATAAGGCAACACGACCCGACGCACAATTGCAACAATGCGACCTTGTGCTCGCCACTGCGAAGATCAATGCACTCGGTGTCCAATCCGACGAGCAAATGATCTGGAGGAGGGTTACCTTTGATTTCTTTGATGTACTCCACCACTACTTCCGCGTCGCAAGTGATTGTGATCTTGATGCTCGGGTACCGCTCCTTGAAGAATTTGACCTCGCGGACCGAAGTTGGGGCCAGTCCCGGAATCGGCAAACACCGTGGAAGGACGACGGTGGGGCGCCATTCATCCCAGCCACTGCCTACTCGAACATCGACAGCATCGGTAGCGGCGTCCCACACATCCACGGCGCGACGCTTGCGACCCTACAGTACCAATCCAAGAAAACAGAGTTCGGAATCTTAATCAAGCAGTTCAATCTCGCTACAAATCCATGACTACCTACACAATGTACATGCTAGCCGCGAAGGGCTGACCTGGAAATTGACGCGCTCTACTGACGCGACGGCGCTTGCTCCGCCTGCAGCACCTTGGTTGGTGTGGGGGTCGGCAGCGGCGGTTGCCCCGACTGCTTCCCCCTTCCTTTAAGGGGCGGCGCTGCCTTCCACTACCTCGTATCGGGTCATCACGGGTGCCAATCTTGCTTCAGAGCTAGGTGGCGTGGCAATGGCGTCCGAGATTGGAAGCTTGGCGGTCACCGGTGATGGCGGAAGGTAAGAAACCCCAGTTTTGATGGGATGGTTTGGGGGAACAGGGATGAAGTAATATTCAATGTTGTCTGTTCAGCTTCGTCTATAAGCTAAAAGGAAGTGGGGACACAGCTTTGTCAACACCATGAGCGCTCGTGCAGTCGTGTGGCTAACTGGTCCCACACGTGGAGATGATGACGCAAATTGCTTCTGTTATCAAAAAACTTCAAAAATTGACAGAGTTTGAATATAGTTGTCAAGAGTTGTCAGATGAAAATTTCTTGAATACCAAACCTGTACAAATCGTCAAGGCCTACAATCCTTATTTATCATTAATCCATTTGATAGAGTTTGAATACGACAAATTTCAAAATTCAAAAAATGATATCTACAATTGATATTTTTGAACACTAGATGATGTCAAATGGAAAAGTGATGAATACCAGAGTTTCATATCTCAACAAGATCTACGAACTTTATTTAGGTCGTATTTTCATTTGAGAAAGTGGTACTACACATTGTTCATTAACCTAGGTTCACTCACATAGTTTAAGAAACTTGGTTGGGGACATGTCAATTTTGTACTACATGATAGTACTACTTCGTCAAATGAAAAACCGCCCAAAATAAACATTGTTCATCTCGATGAGCTATGAAACTTTGGTGTTCATCACTTTTCCATTTGACATCATCTAGTGTTTGAAAAAATCAATTCTAGATATCAATCTTTGAATTTCGAAAATTTGATGGTTCAAACTTTCTAATTTCGAATTGCACTAGACTCATGAGTTAGATTCTTGTTTTCTAAGAATGTAGGGGAAAACCCCACCTGAGTTGGACATCATTCGTGTAATATAAACATGTTTTAAGTTTTGATTATGAATCAAAATACAAAAATAAGTTAATCACTTGCCGACAGGTGGGACCCGCAAGTCAAACGCAAGGATGAAAAAGCACACGTGAGGTAGTCGTCTCCTCGATCGGTGGCACGCTTGTGGGTCGCATCCCTTTGGTGTGGGGTTTCTGTGTGGGCCCTTCGTGGTGGGCTCCATTTGTCAGCCGCTTCGGGTGGAAAACAACTGGTGTCAACCGCATCCTGTGTGTGCGTAGACGCCCCTGCCTTCCCCGACGTTTCGCTTCTTGTCTCGCCCCTTCCCAGGCGCCTCACTACAGTAGAAACCACCCAACCGCCGCCCAACTCCGATTACTTTGCAAACCTCCCCACCGCCGCCCAACTCCGATTACTTTCCAAACCTCCCCACCGTCAGACCCGCACGCCAAGATGGAGCCAGACTCGTCCGCGGCATCAAGGGTTTCTCGTCGCCGTTCCTCGCCGAAGGCCGCATTGCCGGCATCCTCGACGAGCCGGGAGACGGGGTCCTCGATGGGACCGGCGGCGGAGGGGGCGAGGCTGGGGTGGTTTCCTTGGCCTGATGTTCGTCGGGCATCCGAGGAAGCGGACGCTGAATCCGCTAGGATGCCTCGGAAGCGGAAGGCCGACGATGAGGGTTTTCAGCACCCCAACGCCAAGAAGTCGAAGCTGGCGGAGGAGTCCAGCGAGGAGTTGTACCCCCGCAAATGGCAGGACTTCGGAAGGGAGCGTCCGGTAATTTTTCTTACTCGTACCAAATTTAAGTTCCCCCTTTATTATTCGAGAACTCAGTCTTTAATTCCTTTGGTTGCTTAGTACATTGAAGTGATTATTTTTGTTTGATTGCGAAATTGTTTCTTAGTCATAATCAATTCTGGGACTTGCAATTTAGGATTTCTTGACCAGGGTACATATGGAAATTTTTGGTAGAGATCATCCAGTTAAGAATCAGTGAGCAAATCCATCTCAACATTTTGTGTAGTAGCATTCTTGGTACACAAGTGTTTATGTGAATTTTATCTTGGATAGTTTGAAACAAATTTTTGATCACCTCTGATTGCAACATGATTAATCTTAAGTTCACAAGTGGAATATTGCTGTTCATGTCTTGATTTCTTAATTCAGGATCTTGGGCCGAAGGTGACTTATGAGTTCAACTTCGCACGAGTTAGGCTAATCGTGGAATGCAATGATGACAGCGATGATGAGCTCTGCCTCCCAGGCCCCTACCGAACACGTCCTACTGATGCCGAGGTATTACCTTCATTCCCTATGTTGACAATGTTTAGTTTCATTCAAATTTTGATGTACTTATCACACTGATAATGCATTATAAAACCATTTCAGATTGAGGCTAAGGTGGAGGACATCCGGCTAGCGCTGAAGCGCTGGGCACTCCCGTAGGCACGCCTGCAAGGAATGATAGATAGCTTTTGTGTAGTGAACTACTCCCTCATGAACATCTAGATTTGATGAATGTCGCTTTTGTGTTATGACCTTGTATAATGGCATTACTTTAGTGGAAATATATGTTAGCTAGTGAATGCTAGTATTAATATTACCCTTGGCCATTCTTGTGATTGCAGATGTGTTATCCATTTGCTCGCAAGAAATTAATTTAATTTAATTAAAAACAGTAACACATGACAACAAGAAGCACATGGTTGACCATATTCACCTTGACAAAATATATTCATCATACTCTTCCTTTTAAAGAATATTATGAAGTGCTTTATTATTTATTCTTCTCATTATAGTAATTGTGTACATCACTTCTGGATCCAATTTTTCTCCTACATCACCTCTAACCTAAAACAAGGCTAGGAAACCAACAAATACACCAAGAGCCATTTTAGATCTTGAACTAGGCATTTATGATTAAAACCAAGCATAAATCAGGAACAAATATTTCTATCAGTCCCAAAATCATGATCAAATCAATAAAGGTGCATCTAGGCATTTCAAGACTATACTCAGAAGTGGAGCTCAAAAATCTATTTAATTTTTGCTACAAAAATCATTAAGGCAGAAAATAGCATAAATACAAGATAAATCATAATAAAAGATTTACTCAATAACTTTGTGCAAATTTTGGTGCAGAGCCTACACATGGTATCTACAACAAAATATCCAAAGTTCAGCTTGAGATCACAAGTAGATTTTGAACTACAGCAAAAGTAGGCCAAACTGATTTCAATTTTTCATGCAAAAACTATTAGTCAAAAGTAGGGTCATGCTTTGCAAAAGATGTAGGTATGCTCACAGGGAAACCAACAAAATTGGTTTTACATTTTCCTGATTTTTCTGTGATTTGATATGAATTTTCCAAGATCTAGACCTATGGGTGAAAAGGTTAAGAATCTACTTGCAACCCAGCCCTTAGAAAGATTAAACTTTTCACAGATATGCCCTCGACATTTGTACAGGGGTCCCTACAAATCTGTGACCTTCACAACTCTGCCCTCGGCGGTGGGGGCGAGCTCGCCGCAGGCGAGGTAGGGCCGGAGCAGGCAAAGAAGCGACGGGGAGGTGCGATTGGGCTCACCCTGAGTCGATTGGTGTAGGTGGCTCGGCCGGCGGGGGCTCCGATGAGCGGCGACGGCAAGGTAGCGGCGGCGCGGCCGCCTCGGTTCGGTTTCCGGCTAATGTGGGGATGGAGCTAGGCCATGGGTGGCGGTGGAGGGTCGAGTGGGTCCTATGGATGAGCTCTGAGGCATGGGTTAGTCATGGACGTGAGTGGAGGGAAGGTACACCGGCGGCGGTGCTAATGACGGACGGCGGCGGAGCGGCGTGGAGAGACGGTTTCGCCCGCCTTCGTCGTCTACAGGGGTCGCGGCATGGTCCTCAGGTGGTTGGTTTTCCGGCACCTCGGCGTGTGGGCTCGGGGGTACGGCGGCCAGGGCCGACGCGGCGCGCGCGCGACGGCGTCGTGCGCCGGCGTTCTCGGCTTGGTTTCATTTCGCGGTGCCCCTATTTGACTGGCAAAAACTCGACTTTTTGTAACATAAGTGATTTAAGAGCTCTATACCAAAGTTGTAGATCTACAATCCCTCTACAACTTTTACAAAGGTTGGTGTGTGTTTTGATCAACGATTTTTGCATGAACTGCTGGCCAAGTTGGGGATTTTCTCGATGCCCGGGAACAGGAACTGATGGCATTGACCAGGCTTTTAAATCTCTTTCTTATAATATTTTTTGTACCCGGGGTGGAGCCAACCATCACCGGCGTTGGAGGAAGCCGGCAGCGAGAGCGTGGCGGAGATTGCAAAATAGCTGTAACCCTAGAACAGAGATTTGGGAGAAATCAGGAAGAAAGGGGCGACAGATATCCCCATTCGACCGAGTTGTGGGTCCCACCTATCGGCAAAGTTGTGGGTCCCACCTATCGGCGCCCAGATTGTGATGTGTTCTTGAGTTCTTCATGGATCTAATTAACTTGATTCTTTGATTCGTAATCACAGCTACAAACTTGTTTAGATTTCACAAATGACGTCCAAATCAGGAAATTTTTTTCCTACATTCTTATAAAACAATAATCTAGCTCATGGTGTCCACTGCATCTCATGTTAGTATGTTTCAACAATCATAATTAAGAAATAGAACAATTGAAAACTAGAATCAAGATTTTCAAACAGTAGATGATGTCAAATGGAAAAGTGATGAATACCAAAGTTTCATTGCTCATCGAGATGACCAATCTTTATTTTGGTCGGTCTTGCATTTGACGAATTGGTACTATCATGTAGTACAAAATTGACATGTCTCCAACCAAGTTTCTTAAACTATGTGAGTGAACCTAGGATTAATGAACAATATGTAGTACCACTTCGTCAAATGAAAATCCGACCAAAATAAAGATTGTTCATCTCGATGAGCAATGAAACTTTGGTATCCATCACTTTTCCATTTGACATCATCTACTGTTTGAAAATCTTGATTCTAGTTTTGAATTGTTCTATTTCTTAATTATGATTGTTGAAACATACTAACATGAGATGCAGTGGACACCATGAGCTAGATTACTGTTTCATAAGAATGTAGGAAAAAAATTTCCTGATTTGAACGTCATTTGTGAAATCTAAACAAGTTTGTAGCTATGATTATACGAATCAAAGAATCAAGTTAATTAGGTCCATGAAGAACTAAAGAACACATCACAATCTGGGCGCTGACAGGTGGGACCCACAACTCTGTGATTACGTGTCCTCCCTAAGAAAGCGCAATTTTCTTAAACCCAATATACCTTGGGACCCACCTAATTCAATCAGCAACCTGATCTGGCGGTGGCAGTTCTTCTCGATCTCCCCTGACATCTCGCCTTCATCTTCTACCTCATCCTCGCTGGGGAGCACAGTCTCGCACATCCAATCAGCCCCCACGCGTGACGAATTGCAATCACTCCATGGAAAAAGGTTGCCGCGGCACGCTACGAGGCGTCGAGGCTGGTGGAACTGCCGACGGAGCTGACGATTGACATCGTCTCCCGAGTCGCTGCTTAGTCAGAGGACGCCATGGAGGATCTCCGCAACCTACACGCAACATGCAAGGCAATGTGCGTGGTGTGCAGCGTCACCACGGTCGGACGACGCCTACCCCTGAAACGTGTCCTGCGGCGTCGATTCGACCTCGGCCTGGATTTTCGCGCGGCGCTCATCACCACACTAGCCACCGTCGGCAACCCGGAGGCCTTGTTCCGCAGCGGGTTGTGCCTCGCATTATTGGGGAACAGGCGCGGCGTAATCATGTCGTGCCTCGACCAGCTAAGGCGCGCCGCGAAGGCGGGCCACAAGGTATCGATGTACGCCCTCGCCCTTTTCCTCTACATGCCCAAAAGCGGCGAGGCCGCCGCCGCCGAGGCCCGGCGGCTCCTGCGCTTGGTCGAGGGACCCGAAGAGGGGGCGACGGCGCTTCCTTGGAAACACTTCACTTGTATGAAACACCGCTCCAGGATCATTTCGGTGATGTGGCACTTACGGCCGTCGGTGGTGGTTGCCGTGCTGCCGGTGCCGGCGCCCGTACCTCGCCAGGATGATTTTCAGTGTGCAAGTCGCGGGTGTGGCAACCACGCAGGATGGCATGCTTCATACTCGTGGCATAGGTTCTGCAGCGAGGAGTGTAGGATCTGGAATGAGTGTGATTGGTTCTTCTTCACACTCAAGGAAGCGTTTAATGTGATCTGATAGAAGGTAAAAAGTTTGTGATTGCTGATATGTTTTGATTAATTTGTTCCAGACATGATGTACCATAAAAGACATTCAGGATTTCAGTTTACATGTTTGCTTTATTTCTTGTCTGCTACTCATCAAGAATTTACTTTACATCTGGAATTCTTATGTTCTGAAACTTCAGCTGACTGCTAAAAATTCTTTCAGTTCATAGGATTTCAGTTATCAGGAATTCAATTGTTCTGACAGTTCGGTGAATGCTTTCTTTTTTTTCAAAAAATTTATCTGGCACTGAGGAGGGACCTTGCGGAGAGGCTTTGGCGTCATTTTAGGCCGAACTTTGAAGAAATCCAGCAAATAAACTCGAAGCATTTCTCTGAAGTTGTGTCTTTGGTCGATGTGTCTCTCAACTTGTGTCGATGTGGAGCATGTTTTTGATGATCCTTAGTTGTTGTGGTGTCATCGTGGCTCGGGAAGCCTATGTGTAAACTCAGTCCTCATATATCGTACGCACTGGTTGCCGATCTTTATGTTGGTTTCTTAATTTGTGTGATGCATGTTACTCTGGTACGAAATTGATGTGAGGAATGTTATTCTGCTAAAGTTGGTGGAAAGATGATATTCAAAATTTACTTTGACCACAAAAACTTTTCTATAAGCAATATACAATAACATGTGTCATCTTGTGCAGTTACATAGTAAACAAAAAGTAAACTAGTATAACTTATATAAAACTATATTTATAAAACTTGATTATGTTCAACGCATCGTCTTTACAAATATATATGAAACTGAGTGGGACCCACTCGTCAGTGGGACACACGAAAATGCACCCCTCAAATACGCCAAGTGTTCAGAAAATTTGGTAGCCAACAATTTGGAGTGTGGCGCCAGTTTTTCCATCCGAAATAATTAACAAAGGCCCAAACTACCGCGCTACCATGACTGGGGCCACCACGTTGTTGCGAAACACCAGGTTATTAGAGTAGTAAGTCGTGCGTCTTTAGTTTCCCTCCCTAATCCCCTCGCAAAACCAGTCTACATCTCGGTTAGTTAGGGGCCGGGTAGTCGATGACGACCGCCGCCGCCGCCAAGCTGCTTCTCGCCTTACACGAGGATGCCAACGTCCTGCAAGGCAGCAAGGGTGACCCCTTCGTCGTCTGAAGCGCTGCGCACACCTTCATCGGCGATGCTACCTCCAATGTTCACACCAACCTCTAGTATGATGACTGTTGACCTCCCCGCAACATGTCCACCAGGGCTAGGGCGACGACTGCGCTCTCTGGGTCATCACCTTCGTCCCAAACAGCATCACAAGGTTCCGGTGATGCAGAAGCGATCGTCGACGGCCTAGATGCAGACCAAGATGTGGTACCTTCGTCTCAGGACGAGACGACCGAGGCCAAGGTACGCTATTTCCGCGTTCGATCTTTCCCCTCGTACTGCCACCTATATTTCATGCATTTGTGCACGCACTAGTACCATAGATTTCATGCATTTGTTCACGCGATTTGCACACCAAATTTCTTCAAATTATTGAAATTCCATCGATGAATGCGCAGATCAAAAGATGATCAGATTTGGACCGTGTATATGATTGAAAAGGGTAGAGATGGGGAGGCAGATAATAAACATACATGTAACCCTCTTGGTAAACAGATCACCCTGGAAACCATAAACAAGTTGAAACAAAAATTGGGGTATCGGAACAGGGACTTGGTTTACTACAAGACTAGAATTCCTGAATCTCCTGCGGAAGCAACACTCACTGAGATCGACTACGATGTCGATGTAGCAAAAATGAAAAAGATTCACGAGGAGGAGATGGTGATCATCTTAGTTGTATCTAGAGAGCCAATACCTAAAAACCATACCATGCCCATAACACCATTGAAATCCAAAAGTGTTTTCACACATGATGATGATGATGAAGAAGTCGAAGAATTTGAATTAGATGAATACAAAGTTTGGCTAGCTGCACTGCATAAAGAGAAGAAAGGCTTGGGTAAGATATGGTACAGCCCAATATTTGTATATATATACTCATGATTTTGCAGTTCACTCACATGATTGAAATTAATTATGGATCCTTTTTCAGAATTAGAAGACATATTCAGGGAGGACACAATCGACACATACCAAGAATACCTGAATGTTGCAGGACTACTTGATGACATCGGTAATATCCCTCTCCTAATTGGCAAGCAAATTACCATTCTTTGTCAAACTACAAATTATGCTAGCTCATCATGCCACAAAATTGTCTGCAGAACAATATGTGGACCCCACCTTTATTTTGCAACACAGGCATGACATGAACCCAACACCTCCAGTGCAGCCTCCATCTCATGCTCGTCGTTGGAAACAGCAGGAGTAAGGAGATGATAACTTGTGTTTATTAGAAATTACCTATCTATGCATAGTATGTTTTTTTGTGGGTATTATTACATTTTGTTCCCATGGAATAGGCTCACAAAATGTGAAGAAAAGAGGACGCGGTCCTGTAAGAGCCTTGAAGGTAATCGCCAAGAGAATCAAGGCGGGCAAACAGCAGTTGGACATTCAATTCTCTAAACATGGAGGACCGGTAGGTAATAACTACCGCTCATTCGTTGATGAAGTAGTCATGTATACAAGGAAAAGGACGCCAGTCATTGGAGTGAAATCATGGAAACATGTCAAGAAAGAAGTCAAAGACGCAATAGCAACTGATGTATTGGTAATCATAAACTTTGCTTTTGAATACAAGTCAATTATAAACTAACGTAACAACTCACATAGTATTTGCATGCTATTGTCATCATATAACAGGCAAAGTGGGACATGGAGGATAATGCTGATTCAAGGGAAAAGATATGGAACATTACTAAGGAGCGTTACAAAGGATGGTGTTCAACTTTCAGTGCTACGGCCAGGACATACGACAGCTACCACCAGAAAATGTTACATAAGCCTAAAGAATTAGATATTGTTGAATGGCACTATCTGTTGAAGTATTTCAGTACTGCTAAATTCAAGGTTTGTTCCACATTATTACTATTACTGAGCAATACATTTTTCATACAAATGGCAATGTCTGAGTCTTTAAGATTATTGTTGAAATCTTGACATTCTATAGGAAAGGAGCGCACAAAATTCTGCGATTTGAGGCCAACAAATGACAAGACATTTGTCAGGCTGTAAGCCTTATTCTCAGCACAGCTATGAGAAGGTAATAACTGGAGAAGCACATCTCCAATCTGTCTTGCAGGATGAATAACTAATTTGTTATGTTCTTGGCTTAACAGAGAGACCCAGAAACTGGTGAAGAGCCCGATGATATGGAACTTTGGTGGTTAACTCACACTAAGCATGGGGAATGGACAGACGAACAATCTAAAAATGTCTATGTGAGTTCTCAATGAATGTGTACATACATTACTATAAATAGTCCATGCAATTATAGAATGCAAGCAATTTCTTGTTCAACTAACTCCTCCATCTGTGCCTTGTAAATGTTAGGACAAAGCAAGCAGCGTTATTGCTGAGGCGGAATCAAATGTAGAGAACAACTTTGTTTCCCAAAAGGAAAAAAACGAGATGTTCCAGAAGGCATACAAGGAAGTCACAAAGTGCAAATCAACCAAGTTACATGGTAATGGGTACCTGGCAAAAAACCCAACTAGAAGGCAGCTGCTCAATGCGGAGCGCCAGGAACAAATTCGTAGGGAAGAGCTACAGCATTAGGAACACGTCGAGCTCATGGACGCATTTGGGTTGCTACAAGAAAAAATGTCAACATGGGAATATGAAAGGGAAGCAGAAAGGAGAGAACATGCACGACAACTTGAAGAAAGTGACAAGAAAAGGGAGGCTGATCTGCAACAGCTTAGGCAAGAGTTCCTATCAATGCTGCAAGCAGCAAATGGACATGTACAATTTCCACAGGTACTGGTCAAGCTAGTTGCATGATTGACTTTCTTTCCTTAGGTTCTATATCTGAATGTCTGTATCCTTTCATAGATTGTCCTGCCATCATTTGTCCAACCAAACAACAATGCAAACAAATATGGCATATTGCAACACATTTCGTGTGTTGCATTAGGGAGAAAATCTAGTAGTGTTATCCAGAACGACTTCAAGACTTGGCGTGCAAGACAAGACAGAGGTGGATTCCGACAAGCAGTCTGACGTATATGGTAATGGTTGTAATCAACTAGACTTAGGTCTCCTGGTCGTAACCGACCAGGAGTCTGGGTGCCGACCTTGTCCGCTGGCCAATATAAGGCGGACGAGGCGACCCCTTGTACAATCACGCAATCCTCAAGCAATCTACACCGACAACTGGACGTAGGGTTTTAATCTCTGGAGGCCTGAACCAGTATAAACTTGCCGTGTTCTCTGTGTTCCGTGTGCTCGTGCGCAACCTTCAAGTTCTTAGCCCTAGATTCCACCCCGCCGAACAAATAAACCACCAGGGGTTGACCCTCCTGTGGGCTGTGCAGATCTAAACATCTGACAGTTGGCGCGCCAGGTAGGGGGAAATCTAGGGTTCTTCGTGCAACTCTATGGCTTCACCAAGCGGCGTCATCTTCCCTGAGAGCATGGCGGACATCCTCGCCAATCCTGTCGACATCTGCTTTGGCTCTATGCCGGCGGAATCCATCGCTCCAGCCGCCTACCTCGTCATCGAGAGTACCGCAGTCACCGCCAACCAGCAGGTCGGATCCGATCTGCTGGCGGAAACCCACCCACCCACTCCTCGCGACTTGATCGCGGGGCTCGATCGCGTCGAGGACATGCTCTCTGACATGATCAAGGTCTGTGAGCGCGTCAAGCGCCCTCGCAGAACCCCTCCACCTTCACCCCGTATGCCTCTCGGCCTGCGGAACATAGCTCATACAGCGTCTCGCTGCATGAAGAACAAGATCCAGATCGAATCTGGACCCAAGACCCCACACCGTGGAAACTGCAGAGGTCATCTTGATGACCCCTGCCCTGTCCATGAGGACTCCAAACACACAGCTCGCTAGTGCCGTGTGCTTAAAAAGCTTCGCCGACCCCTAATCGCGGCTCATCACCGCCAAGTCAACCGTGTGCCGTCCCCAGACTGCCTCGCGTTCCAGATCGCCCGTACGACCATCTCTCCCAACAACCCGGGCGATGTGTTCGAGATCCCGGATCGAGAGGTCCTCGTGGTCTCCACCGACGTACCCCCTCAAGCCGGCGAGACAGATGAGCATCGCCAACAGCGAGAGAACGCTAATGCCGCACGAGCTGTGCGTCGTCAGCAAGAGGCAGATGCAGCTGCAGCAGCTGTCCAGGCCCCAGGTCAAGTTGCGGGCAACGTCGTACCTGGTGCCAGCGACCAACCCGCAGGCAACGTCGTCGATGGGGGATCTCCCCCTGCGGCCCCAGTCGCTCCTCAGCAGCAACAAAACTGAGATGAGCCTTGCCGACAACGCCTACGTGCCAAAGACCTCCTAAGGGACTTTGAGCAAGATGGTCACGAAGTCTACAACTCTCCTCAAGCCAACTTAGGCACGACCCTTGCCGAGCTGGGACAACTTGCAGACACCCCTGCAACTCGACGTCTACAAGCTGACATCCGTATCGCCACCGCCCAGGTCGAAGAAAGAGGTCCAGGATATAGCAGATCGGCTTCAAGTTCCTACTCCAGGAGTAGGTCGGAGCGACCCCGCCATTGTCGTCACCACAACGACAATGCTCCCCTTCAGCCCGTGGCCGAAGAGGGAGGTGGTGAGAATGAAGTCGTGCAACCAGTCAACACTGCTGCAAATGCAGCGGCCAATCCAGCTGCCAACACTGCCAACGCCGCCGGTAATGCCGCCGGCAATGCTGCCAACGCTGCCGGTAATGCCGCTAGCAATGCTGGCAACAACGCCACCAATGCTGCCGGCGCCCAGCTGTAGAACGCTGCCGGCAATGCAGGACAGAACGCGGGAGCTCAACCTCCACCAGCGCAAGACACACGCGCTCGGAGCAATCAGCGTCAACCCATACGAGATGAAGCGGAGATAGAGTGCCGCGCTAACTATGACCGTGACAACAGGGTACCTGATCCCCTCGACGCCAATCACCCCATCCAAGCAGCAGACCTCCGCGAGATGCACGATCGAGAGCTTCTGCGTTGTGCCCAGTACGACCAAGATAACGGTCCTCCCAACGACCTCTACGTCATCCCGTCAACCTACGCTCCAGCATCCAGTTCTGGAGCAATCAACAACTTCCCGGTGTTTTCACGACGTCTCAGGACGATCAGATACCCAAAGGACTTCAAGCCAACCATTGAAAAATACGACGGTCGCTCCGACCCGAGTATTTGGCTCAAGATGTATAGCATCGCTGCCCGGGTGTCAGGAGGCAACGAAGACCACATGGCAGGATACTTTCCTCTCGTGATGGGCCAGGCGCCACTCCTGTGGCTCGACAATCTCCCTGCGGAGTGCATCACCTCGTGGGTGACCTTATCATGGCTCTTCACAACAAACTACCAGGCAACTTACAACCGCCCCGGCAACACTCACCTTCTCGCCAAAGTGCGGATGAGGAAGGACGAAACTCTCCGTGAGTACACCAACCGCTATTTCGAGAACCGCAATACCCTTGCGGGGGTCAAGGATGAAGACGTCATAGCCTACTACAAGAAGGGGGTAACTAACCTCAAGCTCTTCGAGAAAATCCATGAAGCTGATGCTAACAACATCGCCGACCTCATGGCCTACGTCGACAAGCTCGTTGACACCCAAGATGCGGTGGTACACGACTTCAAAGGAGATGACCATGAAGACAACAATGGTGGCGGCAGGTCAGGCAAGCGATCTGGTGAGGTCTACGCCACCGATCCACCAAGACCATCCACCTTCCTTGAAGGTGACTTCCACTGCACATTGGATGACGTGTGCCAGTTCCACCGTGACGCCAAACACACCATGTGGGAGTGCGAACAACTAAAGCGTGCCCTAGGCGTACCTCCAGGGCCCAAAAAGACCAAGAGCGGCAACAATGACGACCAGTGCAATGGCCGCCGCTATGACAACCGCAACCGTCGACCTGATCGACGTGATTACCGTGACCGACGACCTTATCGTCGCAACGACGACAGGGATCGCCGAGATTATCGCCGCGACTACCGCCGCGATGATAGATGTGATGACCGCCTCGATGATAGACGTGATGACCGCCGCGATGACTACTGCCGTGACGACCGCCGCGATGACCGCCTTGACTACCAGCGCGAGGAGCGATCTAACTACCGTGATTGCGACGACCGCGACAACGATGGCAACCGACGGAAGGAGCCTTCTCCTCCACCTCTGCCTAAAGCAAGCAATCCTAATGGTGTATTCCAAAATGCCAAAAGGCAGATCAACTTCATTGTCGGAGGCCGCCAAGTAGCCAAAAGCAATAGGCAGCAGCGGTCGAATACAAGAGAGATTGGCCAAGTCAACACCGAAACTCCACAACCTCTGCGATGGTCGGAGTTCCCCATCACTTTCTCCAGGCAAGACCACTGGGTGCATATACCCGACCCCGAGACCTACCCACTGGTCGTCAACCCCATAGTGGACGGCGCCTTCCTACCTAGGACCCTCGTCGACGGGGGCAGCAGCTTGAACATCATCTTCACCGAAACGCTGAAGAAGATGGACTTCGACTTCTCCAAGATGACTGCATGCGACGAACCCTTCTACGGGGTCATGCCCGGCAATGCTGCGTACCCCATAGGTCATGTATGCCTGCCGGTCACATTCGGCAAAGAAGACAATTTCTGCACAGAGTACCTGACGTTCGAGGTCGCGGACTTCCGCTCCCCCTACCACGCCATCCTCGGTCGACCTATGTTGGCCAAGTTTATGGCCATCCCGCACCACACATACCTCATCATGAAGATGCTAGTGTCAAACGGGATCCTTTCCGTCTACAGTGACATCCTTGTCTCCTACAAATGCGAGAGCGATACCGTCGACCTCGCCAAGGTGTCTGCATGCAAGGCTGCAGCAACGGTCATGGTCGCTCAGGCTGCCAAGATCGACCAAACTACTCTAGAGGTGCCAGAATAGAAGCGTACGGCTACTGCCTTGGACGCAAGTCCCGCAGTAAAGAAAGTTTTCCTCGGTCTGCCCGACGCAACCAAGGAAGTCACCATCGGGGCCGACCTTGACCCCTAATAGGATCTCGCGCTCACCAGTTTCCTCTGGGACAATGCTGACATATTCGCATGGAGTCCATCCGACATGTCCGGTGTTCCCAGGGAGCTGGCTGAGCACGCCCTTGAAGTAAGCAAGACAGCAAGACCTATCAAGCAAAAGCTCCAGCGATTTGCAAAAGATAGAAAGAAGGCTATAGAAGTAGAAGTCTGTAAGCTCTTAGCTGCAGGATTCATACGAGAATGTAAACACCCAGTTTGGCTCGCAAACCCAGTCCTTGTACCCAAGAAAACTGGAGGATTAAGGATGTGTATCGATTACACCGACCTCAACAAGCATTGCCTGAAAGACCCCTTCCCTCTTCCTCGCATCGACCAGGTCGTGGACTCCACGGCTGGTAGCGTCCTTCTATGCTTCCTCGATTGCTACTCAGGGTATCACCAGATAGCCTTGAATCCCGACGATCAAGACAAAACGGCGTTCATAACGCCCAACGGAATCTACTGCTATAAGGTCATGACATTTGGCTTGAAGAACGCCGGAGCTACTTACCAGAAGGTGATACAGAACTGCCTGAAGTCTCAGATCGGCAAGAACGTGGAAGCCTACGTCAATGATGTGGTCGTCAAGACCACCGAAGGGGATCAACTCATTAACGACCTCACCGAAACCTTCGCCAATCTAGGCACCTATCAGTGGAAGCTCAACCTGACCAAGTGTGTCTTCGGCGTCCCCTCTGGATTGCTCCTGGGCTTCATGGTGGGACACCGAGGCATCGAAGTGAACCCTACCAAGATCAACGCAATTCGCAACATGGCTTGACCATCTTGCAAGAAAGACGTCATGAAACTAACTGGAATGATGGTGGCCCTAGGTCATTTCATTAGCAAGCTCGACGAAAAAGGTTTGCCTTTCTTCAAGCTATTGAAGGAAGCAGATAAGTTCGTATGGGATGAAGAAGCACAGAAGGCTTTCGAGGCTCTCAAAGAGTCCTTGACCACGCCTCCAATCATGACACCTCCGATCCCGAAGGAAACACTCCTCCTATACACCTCCGCCACCACTAATGTGGTCAGCACGGTCCTCGTCGCCGAACGAGAAGAAGAAGGGTAGGTCTAGCCTGTTCAGCGACCTGTGTACTATGTGAGCGAGGTCCTGGTCGACGCTAAAACACGTTACTCACAGCCTCAGAAGCTACTCTATGCACTCCTGATCACGTTAAGAAAGCTCCGGCACTAATTTCAAGCCCACAAGATCAAGGTGCCTTCGTCCTTCCCGCTAGGGGAGATCATCTGCAACCGCGACGCCAATGGCTGCATCGTCAAGTGGTCGGTTGAGTTGGGTGAGTTCGACATCGAATTCTACCCCAGACAAGTGATCAAGTCGCAAATCCTAGCTAATTTCGTATCAGAGTGGATAGAAATCCAGATGCCCCCTCCCAAGGAGCGGCCTGAACACTGGATCATGTACTTCGACGGTGCCCTTAACCTCGAGGGCACCGGAGTAGGCGTGCTATTCATCTCTCCTCAGGGAGAGCAGCTCAAATATGTCCTGCAGATACACTACAAGGCCTCCAACAATGGAGTAGAGTACGAAGCTCTAATACATGGGCTCCGAATCGCAGTGTCCCTTGGCATCAAGCGACTACTGGCATATGGCGATTCCAAGGTCATCATCGAGCAAGTCAACAAGGAGTGGGATTTTGTGAAAGACACAATGGACGCTTACAGCGCTGAGATCCGGAAGCTCGAAGACCACTTTGAGGGGATCGAATTTCAGCATGTGCCACGTAACAATAACGTGGCTGCCGACGTTCTATCTAAGCTAGGCTCCAAACGAGCTCTAGTCCCGGCGGGTGTGTTCGTCCATGACCTACGCAAGCCGTCGATCAAGCTGTTGGATCCGGACAACCCGGACCAAGATCAGCCCGACCAAAATCCAGTACCTCCCTAAGACGTGCTGATGACAGAAAAAGAGGACGATTGGCGCGAGCCTTTCCTAGCCTTTCTGCTTGACCAGCTTGTCCCATAAGACAAAGCTGAACGGGAATGCATCACACAGCATAGTGCTAACTACATCGTGATTGGCAACGACCTCTACAGAAAAGCCGCCTCTACTGGCGTCTTGATGAAGTGCATCTTGCGATCAGAAGGTCTTCAGCTCCTGGCTGAAATCCATGACGGCGAGTATGGCTGCCATGCAGCGTCTGCCAATCTGGTCGGCAAGGCCTACCGATCTGGCTTCTACTGGCCCACGGCCATGACTGATGCCAAAGACCTCGTAAAGAGGTGCAAAGGATGTCAGTTCTTTGCCAAACAGCAGCATCTGCCCACTCAGATCCTGCGAACGATACCCCATCATGGCCCTTCGCCATATGGGGCCTTGATTCCATAGGACATTCAGATCCACCCCTGGCAGCTACAAGCACATCCTTGTGGCCGTCGACAAATTCACCAAGTGGATTGAAGTCCGACCTGTCGCTAAGGTCACGTCGGAAGAAGCGGCAAAATTCATCCAAGAGATAACACATCGCTTCGGTGTGCCCAACAGAATCATCACCGACCTTGGGTCGGCCTTTACAGGATCTACCTTCTTGGATTTTTGCCAGGACAGCATGATTGATGTTTACTGTTCATCGGTCGCCCACCCTTGGTGCAATGGCCAGGTTGAACGTGCTAATGGCATGGTTCTTCAAGCTCTCAAAGATCGTATCTTTGATGCCGCTTCAAATTATGCTTTCTGGTGGTTAGCCAAGCTACCACACGTGATTTGGGGTCTGTGGACCCAAGTCAGTTTAGCCACAGGCTTCTCGCCCTTCTTTCTGGTCTATGGATCAGAGGCCATCCTACCAACCGACGTCACCTTTGGAGCTCCACGTATACAGTTCTATGAGGAGGGAGAAGCCTAGCAAACTCGTCGCGTCGACCTTAACAGCCTTGAGGAACAGAGAGTTGCAGCCGTCATGAGACAAGCTCGCCATGATCAGCAGCTTCGTCGCTACCACGATCGCAACGCCAGAGAATGCACTTTCAATGTTGGCGACCTAGTCTTAAGGCCAGAGAAGACCAACGGCATGCACAAGTTGTCCGCCCCTTGGGAAGGACCGTTCATCATCACAGAAGTTATCAGCCCGTCTACATATTGCCTCTAGTGGGGCGACGGCCAAGGGGTCCCCAACCCATGGAACGTGGAGCATCTCCGCCGATTCTATCCGTAGAATAGTCTTTATTACAGCTATGTACTCTCCGCCTTTGTACTTCTAGTTAATTAAATATTAGTTTTAAGCAGTCATCTGCTGCGTCTCGAGCTCTATCCTCTTTTCTTTCATGTCATGTACCCTCCCCCTCGACATGCTCGGGGGCTTGGCAAAAGCCAATACAGGGGTCGAAAGACCTGAGGGTGAAGTTTTTTGTTCCTCCCCCTCGACATGCTCGGGGGCTTGGCAAAAGCCAATACAAGGGTCAATTGACCTAAGGACGTCATCCCTCATGATTACTTACTCTATATTGTTGTGAGCCTGCTAGGTCGTGTGGTTGCAAAACCAGAGTCCCAGACTCCTCCCCGCGCCCCGATCGCACGTAAGTCTCCCTGCTGAGCCGTGGTGATTGGTAAGCCAGCCTCTCCGTGAGTAGTGGTCAGCGGGGCATGATAAAAACACATTGCTTCATGGCAACCAAGCTCGTACAAACATAAACTAAGTATGTCATGCAGGCCAAAAGAAGATCACTAATGTTATTTACATGACTGGAAGAGGAGGGGGTACAGCCCTATGACTACGACTACTCTTCACCATCATCGCCCTCGTAATCGATGGCGTCCATTATCTTCTCAGCAGCCACCCGCACTTCTTCTTCCATGGCCTGGAGATCCTTCGTGGCGTCTGGGCCCTCCCCGACCTTGACCATGTCGACCTTGGGGAAATGCGACTTCACTCGCACTAGCGACTCCATAGCCGCTGCCAAACTTGTCACCCTTAAGAGGTCGACCAACTTTTGGGGTGCAGCTAGAAGCCGGTCAATAGCTGGCTTGGGCTCCTCCCCAGTGACCTGCGTCTCCATCATGTCCATTACATGGTCGGCGGCGTTCTTCATATCGTTCACCTCCACCTCAAGCCCTGCAATGATCACTTGGTCATTCCGCAATGACTGCAAAGCTACCTCGAGACTAACCTCAAGGTCCCTTCGAGCTTGCTTCTCATAAGACAGCTTCTGGGACACAGCATACTCACTGTCCACCGTAGCCTTCATCAACTGCTTCAGCTCGTCGCCCACCGCATCAGTAGCCCACAGGTTTACCTCCAGGCTTCGGACCCTCTCCTTGGCAACCTTAAGGTCTTCCTTGAGCTTGTCCTTGTCCCTGTGAAATTCTGTGATATAAAGAAGTCGTCAGATACAAGATCCAGTTACACAAGTTGAGATAAACAAGGTCGAGGGCAGTTGGCCTTAACAGCGCTCACAGACGTCAACAGCGTGTCGGCATCACGATTTTTGCGCTATTCTTCATTCAGCTCATCTTCGAGCTTCTTCTTATCCGCCGCGGCCTCCTCTCGAACTCGCTTGAGCTCTTGCTCGAGCTCCGTCACCCGCAGCTGCATGGTTGCGGCATTCTTACACTGGTCGACCCTGCTCTGGGCACGGTTGGCCAGTGACTGCTTCAAAAACACAAGACAGGTCATCGATAACACTTACAAGATAAGATGCTTACTAAATTCAAAGGTAGTTTCATTTACCGTGAACGCATCGTTAAGCGTCAAGATGGCCCGACGGACCTCCTTCATGTCCTCATCATCCTCGAAGATGTCTCCCTCCCAGGGAGTGTCACTCCAATTGATCTCCCGCCTCCTCAAGTCTGGCCCTGTTGACGGTGTATTTTGGTACAACAAACATGTTCAGTACACTTTGGTTTGAGCTTGATTATGGAACTAACCCACCACTAGGCACACTAATGATATAATAACTTCATCTTCGTATGTGCATTTGGAAGTGTATGTTTTTGCAGGAAACATGGACAAAAAGGACGGAGTCACAACGAGTTCAAAGGAGTAAATGAGGAGTCCCGTTTGTGTTCAAGTGCATGATGAAATCATTCCCAAAGGTGGCGACGACCGAAGTGTTACAAAGGAACATCCTCGAGGATTGAAGCGTAAAAGACCGAACTTCATGCGAGAAGACCCTCTATCTTGGATGCAAAGATGACATCGTTAAATTGATGCAATTCGAGGGGGCAAAGTGCAAAATGTCAAGAGGACCCACGGGAGCGAAGGGGCGACCGAACCGGGCTGGGATGGGCCTGGGCTGGTCGGCCCAGGCCGGCCGGCCTGGCCCATTCCCCGTCGGTTCGGCCCCTACTTTCTTGAGCATGAAGAAGATGCAACCCTAAAGAGGTGGAGGCGCCGCCATTTGCAGAGGGAGAGTGAGAGCCTGTGTGGTTCGAGGACCGGTGGATGGTCGCTTCCTGGTATGATGAGTGATTGACAATGTTGTGTGGACTGACTCTTGGCTAAGTATTGCAGGTGCAGGTTGCGGCTTGACTGGTGTTGGTGCAGGTGAAGAGCAAGCGCGAAAGGTCGTTGCCGGGTAGGCCTCCAGGTGTGGAGAAGACAAGTAGGCTTGGTTCGAAGGACCCGGTGACCAACGGGGTCAAGTGCGGGCCGCATGGTGGCAAGAACAGCAAGACGAAGTCGTGGACGGTTTCTTGGTTGAGCATCAAAACCAAGGTCGAGCCGGGACAACGTGGGAGTCGAGTCATGAGTGGTGATTGGCGGAGGCTACACTGAGTTCGCGGGATTTGCAGTGGTTCACCATAAAACCACTGGGTTACTCGGTTGAGCCACAAAACCGAGGCCGAAGACTCGACTTGGGAGTGCGGCTACCCAGGCCGGTTGAACCGCCCAGGAGGGGCGGTCAGACCGCCTAGGCCGGTCTAACCGCCCAGGGGGGCGGTCTGACCGCCTGGGTCACAGCCGTCGAGAAACTTCGAAGCAGAGGACACGCGTCGGGATCGCAAGGCTTGCGTCGAGGCTAAGCAAGTTTGTGGTTGCTGGGCATCCGTCCGATCGTGCTGAACTGAAGACTTCTGAATTCACCCTTCAGGGGCATGTATCCCTAGTTATTTAGTAAGGGTAGTTTAGTCTTTTGGTTGCCCCCATATAAACACTTGGAGGGATGGATGGCAGCCAACTCAAGGAACCCTACCTCATTTCCCTTTGTCATTTTCGTTTACTATTTTCTCTAGTTTTTCTAGGACTAGCTTTAGAGCTTCATGTGAGATCTAGAGAGACGGATGGATGACCGGGTGGCAAGCTAGACCATGTATGAACCTTCATGGTATGTATAGATGATTCGGCGTGGTTCCTCAAGGCCTTGTGTTGCCTCTCCCGTTTTCCATTTTGGTGATTTTCGGAGCTCTTTATTGTGATTTTCGTGGCGGAGTTTTGAGGGCGATTTCTTACGGGATTCTTGTTGGGTGTCACGTATGAGGACCTTGTGCCTCTTTGGCTGGTGACTTTGCCCCAAGAACTCCCTTGAATCGACCTCGATTTGGTGGTTTTTCGAGTTGCTCGAGTTCATGACCTAGAGGGCCAAGATCCGCGATTCCTTTTGATTAAGAGAGTTTCGGTTCGATTCCTTTGGTGGAGAGGTTGCCCAGGAGGTAACCCAGGTATCCCCGAAGTCTCGCTGCAATCTGTGGGGTGAATCGGGAGATGGGAAGTTGAGGTTTGACCCGCGGCCAGATTTTCTGGGACGGGCGGTCTAACCGCCATAGGGGGCGGTCTAACCGCCCTGGACCTTCCAGGTAAAAGTTTTCGTTTTGCCGGATTTTCCTTTGTGAGTTCGTTCGCCTTGATCAGAGGAGCGTTCAGGTGAAATCTTGGTTCGTTTCGGCGCAGTTTGCTAGGATTTCTTGCCTTGAGTTCGTTGCTGGGTACAGGAGGTTAGACCGCCCCTGTGAGCCGGTCTAACCACCCTAGGCCTCTAGGGTGGAGTTTTGGTTTTCCTCAAGATTTTCTGGTAGCTAGCTTGGCCTTGACCAGAAAATTCAGTGGGTGAAACCGTGGAGTGTTTTGGACCTCGAAAGAGTCGTTTCGGAGGTTTTCTTGGCTGCCCAGGAGCAGGCGGTCTAACCGCCCCCTTACCTCGGTTAAACCACCCCTGCTGGCTAGACAGTTTCCGAGGTGTTTCCGCTGCTGTGTGTGTGTAGGAATTGTGGCTGCAGGTAGTGTTTGTTCCTAGGACCAGTAGCACTCCAGTGGCTACATGGCTTTGGCAAATGGAAGGTTCTGTGCGGAGCGTGTGACTTTGGGTATCCGACCGAGTTCATCTTGTTGGAGAAGTCATCTCCTTTGAGAAGAATTTTTATCGGCTCCCATTCACTCCCCCCTCTCTGGTCGCCAGTTCGGTCCTTCAAGTTGTATCAGAAACAGTTACGGATCTTCGGATTCTAACCAGTCTAAGATCCAAGGAAGGCGTACCAGGAACGGGGATCGGGTCCTCCGCACTTCGATGGCAAAAACTACCAGATGTGGCAGAGACGGATGGCTGTGTTCCTTCGTGGCAAGGGACAGATCCTGTGGGACGTTATGGTGAACACAGCTTATGTTCATCCGATTAACTTCCTTGCTCCGGGATTGAGGGACATGCACGACGCCAACAACAAGGCGGTCGACTACTTGTTTCGTGCTCTGTGTCAATCCGAATTCGATCGGGTTCAGACAGAGGACTTGGTTTGTAGGATTTGGAGTCAGTTGAAGGATGCTCACGCTGGAAATGCTCAGGTTCAGGCTCGGATGTATGCGACTTACCGGAGAGAGTACGAGAACTTCACTCATCTCCCCGGTGAGTCGATTGATGCCTTGTTCCAGCGGTTCACGGTAGTTGTGAACAACATGAGGGCCAATGTGGACATGCTCCCGTACGATGATCATGACAGAGCTGTTAAGCTCTTGCACTCTCTGGATCGTACAATTTGGGATGGCAAGTTCGAAGCCATTGTTGAGTCCGAGAAGTATGACACTTTGATGGTGAACGAGCTGTTCTCGAAGCTCGAGTCGGCTGAGGTGGACCGTGGTATGACAGCCAAGCTTGAGAGCCCGACTGACTCTCATAGTCTCGGTCTCATCAGTGGCTCAGGTGCAAAGTCTAACGCAAACCCATTCACCAGGATGTACTCTTTGTCCTCTTTGATGTCTTTGCTAAATGAGGAGTTCGACATGCGTGGAGAGGACGAGCTGGCGCTACTGACCAGGAGATTCGAGAGGATGCACGAGAACCGGGTGAACACAAGGAGGAACACGAGGACATGCTTTCAGTGCGGCAAGCCAGGACACTTCGTCGCCGACTGCCCTGAGAAGATGGAAAACAAGGACGGCTACAAGCATCGGTCGAGGACCGACGACATGTACCGATCGAGCCGCGATCACAAGCAGAAGCACAAGCACAAGCACAAGGACGAGCGACGATCGAGGAAGAAGGACAGCCGCGGCAAGGCCCGAGCGATGGTCGGAGCGAGCGACGTCGACTCCAGTTCCCCATACTCTACCCGAGCTCGAGTAGCAGTGAAGATGAAGGTGATCGGCGCAAGAACAAGAAGTCATCCAAGAACTTGAGCGGGTAGAGCTGCTTCGCTGGAGATGGTTTCTGTACCATGGCACGAAGCTCCGGCAACAAGAAGAGTCGGCAGAGTGACTCGGACTCCGACTCCGAGGATGAGGTACGTGACGAGCTTCCCTTCTTGCGTGAGGAGAATGAATGCCTTGGCAAGTTGCTTGATAATCGTGATGACATGCTTAGAGAGGCTAAGAAGATGAGGAAGGAGCTTAGGCCCTCGCTTGAGGATGCTAGGACTAGAGTGGCTGTTCTAGAAACACAGACCCTAGATGCTAAGCTTGAAATTGATTCGCTTAAGGCTTCACCTATTATTTCTGATGAGGTTGATTGTGCTGATTGCTTTGTGTTCCTAGCTGATCTTACTGTTTTCAAGGAAAAGCATGCCTCCAAGTGTGAGGAACTAGATGTGCTTAGGGCTGAAGTGGCTGAGCTTAAGTCTAGACCTACTTTGCTAGGTGATTGTACTTCTTACCCTGTTTTGCATGAAAAGATTGATGAGATGCATGCTTACACTGTTTCTCTTGAGGCTAAATTGAAAGAACCTGTTCCCACTTCTTGCTCTACTTGTGAATTGCATGCTTTGAAGAATCTGAAACTTGCACATTATGTTGATCGCTTGCAGGATGAGAATGATGAGTTGAGGAAAATGATGGGTTGGTTGTCGGGTCATGAACCACAGCTTAGGATGATGATAGAGGCATACAAGCGCTATGATGGGCAAGCGCTTGGCTCGGATAAGATTGGAGAGTGTAGTGGTGAGGGAGGAGAGAAGATTGGTGATATCCAATCTCCACCGAAAACCTTTCACAAAAATGCCTATACTCCTAAGCCAAACCCATTGAGAAACAAACTTGACACAACCCCAGATCCACCCATATTTCCTCACCCCACAAATGATTTCCAAAAACCCATAAAGTTCAAGAGCAACTTGGGGGAATGTGTTCTTTGGGAAAGAGGGTGAGAAGCCTAGTGAGGAGAAACCGGAAGAGAAACCGAGTGAGGAGAAACCAAGTGAGCAGCCCCAACCCAAGCCTAAACCTAAGCTCATACGGTTTCATTGTGACTATTGTGGGAGAGATGGTCACAAGGTGAGTTTTGCTTCGAAAGGAAGCCTGAGGAGAGAATGGCTAAGGAGTGGGCTAACAAGGACAGGTACCGCCCTTCAAATGGTGTACTTGAGCCTCGTATGCCACTGCCCAGGGGTAAGGTGATTGTGAGAAGTGTTCCGGCGTGGGGAGATGCGAGTTCCCGCAGCCGAGGTGGCTTTCTGGAGAGGGCGGTCAGACCGGCCCTGCCCAGAGGGGGGCGGTTAGACCGGCCTGGCTAGGCAGTCAGACCGCCCCCAGAATTCTGGGTGGTTTGGTTTTCGAGGTGGCGATTCGAGTGGTTTCAGTTCTGGAGGTCGTGGTTCTGGTGGTTGGCATGGTGAGTCTGGTGGTGGTCAGTTTGCTAGGCATTCTCCACCTCGTGCTCAATACGATGGTGGGAGAAGTCGTTGCTTTGAGTTTGAGAGGAGGAACGGTCCACGGTCTTCCTTTCGTGGTTTTCGTTCTCCTCCAGCGAGACAGGGGTGGTTCCCTCATGGTGGTTCCCGTGGAGGTTTTCGTGGTGGTAGCTTTGATAGGCGTGATGATATGGTTTGTTCTAACCCCACTTTGGAGCAAATGGCTCGGCACTGGTTTTACTCTTTTGATACTAACCCCAGTGCTGAGTCATTTGTCCACTCACGTGCTCATTTTTGAATTTCAGGTGGGAGACTTGAAGAACGTTTGGTTGATTGACTCCGGTTGCTCGAGGCATATGACCGGAGACAAGGGGTGGTTCTCAAGTCTCGTCCCGGTGGTGTCCAAGACATACATCACCTTTGGGAACAATGGGCGAGGGCGTGTGCTTTCAGAAGGTGAGATTAAGGTAAGTGACAAGGTCACTCTCAGGCGTGTTGCTCTTGTTCAATCGCTCGGATTCAACTTGCTTTCCGTTTCCCAGCTTTTGGATGAGGGTTTTGAGGTGTTGTTTCGACCTGGTGGTTCTCGGATTTTGGATTCTCGAGGGGACCTAGTTTGCATGGTCGTTCCCGAGGGTCAAGATTTCCGAGCGGATTTCTCTCAGTCTTCTGGTGTGGCTCGTTGCTTTTTGGTTGGTTCTTCGAGTGAGTTGTGGAAGTGGCATAGGAAGTTGGGTCACTTAAGCTTTGACCTTTTGTCTCGCTTGAGTAAACTAAATTTGGTCCAAGCATTGCCATGGCTGAGGTTTGAGAAAGAGTTGGTTTATGCGCCGTGTCGGCATGCTAAGATAGTAGCCTCTTCCCATCCACCCCTCACCGATGTGATGACGGAACGTCCATGCGAGCTGCTCCATATGGACCTTGTTGGCCCAGCTCGTGTGAGATCCGTGAGTGGGAAGTGGTACGTTCTGGTTGTGGTGGACGACTACTCTCGGTATGCATGGGTTTTCTTTTTGGAGGAGAAAGGGGAGACGTTTGGTTTTGTTCGAGATCTTGTCTTGAGGTTGAGGAACGAGAGGCACGGAGATGCCATACGAGCGATCCGCAGTGACAATGGCTCGGAATTTAAAAACTCTCGCTTCGAAACCTTTTGCCATGACTTGGGTCTTGAACACCAGTTCTCTAGTCCGTATACGCCTCCCCAGAACGGCGTGGTGGAAAGGAAAAACAGAACCTTGTGCGAGATGGCTCGGACGATGCTCGATGAGCATAGGACTCCGAGAAGGTTCTGGGCTGAGGCGGTCAATACCGCGTGCTATGTGTCGAACATGATTTACCTTAGGGTGCATAAGAAGAAAACTAGCTACGAGTTGATGCACGGTAGAACCCCCAAGGTGAGTCACTTTCATGTGTTTGGGTGCAAATGCTTTATCCTAAAGAAAGGTAAGAAGTTGGACAAGTTCGAGGCTAGGTCTGTCGATGGCATTTTCTTTGGTTACGCAACTCATTTTATAGCCTTCCGAGTGCTCAATCTTGAAACTAACCAAATCGTGGAGACTTGCGAGGTTACCTTCAACGAGACACAGCCACGTAGTCAGCTTGTTTTTGAGTGTGCAGGTGACGAGGAACTTGGCGAGGAGATTTTTTAGGAGGAGGAGCATGAACATGGAGATGATGAAGATGGTGGTGTGGCGCTCGCGGCTGAGCATGTACCTACTACTTCGACTACGATCGAGAACGGACCCTCTCCCACACCTACAACAACGTGCAGAGATCATGAGGAAGCTCCAGCTGAGGGGGAGGTGGCTTCGAGGCGAGAAGCTCCCCGGTGAGTACAAGTGGATCACCCAGCTTCAATGATCATTGGGAACATCAACGAACGCACTACACGGTCGAGGTCTCGTAATGATTCTCACTTTGCTCATGCTGCTTTTGTTGCTACTTTGAGCCCAAAGACATTGGACATGCGCTATCTGATCACAATTGGGTCAATTCGATGCATGAGGAGTTGGAGAATTTTGAGAGAAACCAAGTTTGGGAGTTAGTGGAGCCTCCACCGGGTTGTAAGCTGATTGGGACAAAATGGGTGTGGAAAAATAAAGAGCGAGAGAAAGGAGAAGTGGTGAGAAACAAGTCAAGGCTTGTTGCTCAGGGGTACACACAGAAAGAGGGGATAGACTACGAGGAGCCTTTGCTCCCGTAGCCCGTTTGGAGGCGATTAGGATCCTTCTAGCCTTTTCCGTGGCTAAAGGGTTCAAATTGTACCAAATGGATGTGAAGAGTGCTTTCCTAAATGGTGTTTTGGAGGAAGAAGTGTTTGTCAGGCAACCACCAGGGTTTGAGAGTGAGAAGTACCCCCACAGGGTGTACAAGTTGAGGAAGGCGCTGTATGGGCTGAAGCAGGCGCCTAGAGCTTGTTATGGTAGGTTGAGAGGGTTCCTGTTTGAGAGAGGTTTTGAGATGGGGAAGGTTGATCAGACTTTGTTTCTCCTCAAGCAGGGAAAAGAGATCCTAATTATGCAGGTGTACATGGATGATATTGTCTTTAGTGGCTCGTCTAACTCTTTGGTTGCAAGGTTTGCAGAAGACATGAGCAGGGAATTTGAGATGAGCATGATGGGCGAGTTGCAGTTCTTCCTTGGGCTCCAGATCAAGCAATCGAAGGAAGGAACATTTGTACACCAAGCCAAGTACACCAAGGACATTGTGAGGAAGTTCAAGATGGAGGACTCCAAGGCCATGGTGACGCCGATGAGTACGACTACAGCTCTTGATGCGGACGAGGACGGTGAAGACGTGGACCAGAAGGAGTACCGGAGCATGATCGGCTCCCTCCTGTACCTGACGGCAACGAGGCCGGACATCCAATTCTCGGTATGTCTGTGCGCTCGTTTTCAAGCGTCTCCGAGGACTTCACATCGGCAAGCAGTCAAGCGCATTTTCAGGTATTTGCGATACACTCCCGACTTCGGCCTTTGGTATTCTGCGTCTTCTTCTTTGGAGCTTCACGGTTTTTCAGACGCGGATTTTGCCGGATGTCGGTTGGATAGGAAGTCCACTTCTGGGACTTGCCAGTTCTTGGGTTCTTCTTTGGTGTCTTGGTCTTCCCGCAAACAATCGAGTGTTGCTCAATCTACTACCGAAGCCGAATATGTTGCCGCAGCTAGTTGTTGCTCTCAGCTCCTTTGGATCACATACACCATGAGTGACTTTGGTGAGGAGTATACCCAGGTTCCACTTTTTTGTGATAGCACGAGTGCGATAAGTGTTGCTAAGAACCCAGTGCTTCATTCCAAAACCAACCATATAGAAGTGAGATACCATTTTCTGAGGGACAATGTTGAGAAAGGGAAAATCGCTTTGATCCATGTACCCACACAAAACCAACTAGCGGATATTTTCACCAAGCCCCTAGATAAAGCAACTTTCACTCGTTTGCGGGGAGAACTTGGTGTGTGTTTGGTCTCTTGAGTAGGGTGTGGGAGCTCCTTTGTAGCATATGTATAGCTTTCCTTTATGCATTCTTGCATTTGCATTGCATATGTATCATGATGTATAGGCATCTTTGTATCATAGGTTGCATGCATTTTGTACCATATGCATTTTGTAGGAAAAGCTTCTCTTATATACATAGTTCACCATGATGTGCTATATATGACCTTGTGAGCTAGTTTGGTATGATATGGCTTAGTGTGGCTTAGCTCTTGATGATCTTGATTTATATCCATGGTTTATAGCTATGTTTTTGAAAAATGTCGTATGTATGCTCTCTTGTGAGTAAATGCCTTTATATGATCATGACATGTTTTAGTGGCATTTCTATGCTTAATTTGTGCTTGGATAGCTTATTTTGAGTATATGGGGCCAAAGGCTCATTTGCCATCATGAATGTTTAGCCCCCCTGCTTTATCTTGTGGAGGGGCATAAGTTCCTTTTTGTCGCAAAGACATTTCATGTACCATTTATGAATCTGAAAATGAAATGTAAATTGCTTGGAAAATGTGCCCTCATGTCATATGTGCTTAATTTACTTGCTTTTGGGTGCTAAACCGTTGCACTTTGCTTACCATTGAGAAGTCTCATACATAGAAGTAAGCACATGGCTCGGTAAGCTTTGACATGACATGAGATGCTTGTGGGTGTTTAAGATGGTCTTATGCTTAGAATGGTTGTCCTAGCATGAAGTTTGTGTGACTTTGCCATTTTGACATGTTTTGCTCATGTTTAGGACTTTGCTCACGAGAAGGTAATTTTTCGCAAAAATGGTCAATTCTATCTTAGTTTTGCCCAATGGTTATGAAACTTGGTGATCTTGTAGTTTTTGTCCATACGAAGCTATAAAGTATCTAACTTGCTCATTTGGATGTGTGTAGCGTGCTATGATGAATTTTGTCTATTTGAGAAACTCTATGTTGAAACTTTTCGCATTTTGCCTTGATTCATGCATTGTCAACAAGGGGGAGAAGTTTGGGCATGATTTGGGCACCTGGGAGCATTTGGAAGGTGTTCCAAGTGGTTCGGGCAGTTTTTGAAAAGTTTGATGTAGGGCCGGTTTCTTGGGGCGGTCTAACCACCCCCCAGGCGGTCAGATCCCAGAGGGGCGGTCTAACCGCCCTGGGCAGTGTGAGCAGGTTTTTGCTCCTTGTTGCATTCCCATGTTGCATTGCTGCATTGGTTCAGGGGGAGTGTGCTTTGGCTCAGGGGGAGATTGCATATGTGCAGGGGGAGCTTCTTGTGTGATTTTGTGGTTTGCGGCCTTGTGTGCCTTTGGTGGTCTTTGCTTTTTGTGTGAGCTTGTTTTTGTCTCGGTTGTGTCGAGCCGTTGCCCTTGCCTAAGGGGACCGAGACTTTCCTTCTTCAAGCGATCTTGCTCTTTGCCTTTCCCTTGGCTTTCGATCGCTTGTTGAAGTTTCTTTTGGTCGTTTCTTTTCTTTTCCTTTTCTCTTTGGTTACCAATCATGTGTGTTGTCAATGCACTCATCAAGGGGGAGATTGAGAGCCTGTGTGGTTCGAGGACCGGTGGATGGTCGCTTCCTGGTGTGATGAGTGATTGACAACGTTGTGTGGACTGCCTCTTGGCTAAGTATTGCAGGTGCAGGTTGCGGCTTAACTGGTGTTGGCGCAGGTGAAGAGCAAGCACGAAAGGTCGTTGCCGGGTAGGCCTCCAGGTGTGGAGAAGACAAGTAGGCTTGGTTCTAAGGACCCGGTGGCTAGCGGGGTCAAGTGCGGGCTGCATGGTGGCAAGAACAGCAAGACGAAGTCGTGGACGGTTTCTTGGTTGAGCCTCAAAACCAAGGTCGAGCCGGGACAACATGGGAGCCGAGTCATGAGTGGTGATTGGCGGAGGCTACACCGAGTTCGCGGGGTTTGCAGTGGTTCACCAGAAAACCACTGGGTTACTCGGTTGAGGCACAAAACCGAGGCCGAAGACTCGATGAGGGAGTGCGGCCACCCAGGCTGGTTGAACCGCCCAGGTGGGGCAGTCAGACCGCCTGGGCCGGTCTAACCGCCCAGGGGGGCCGGTCTGACCGCCCGGGTCGCAGCCGCCGAGAAACTTCGAAGCGGAGGACACGCGTCGAGATCGCAAGGCTTGCGTCGAGGCTAAGCAAGTTTGCGGTCGCTGGGCATCTTCCTATGGTGCTGAACTGAAGACTTCCGAATTCGCCCTTGAGGGGCATGTATCCCTAGTTATTTAGTAAGGGTAGTTTAGTCTTTTGGTTGACCCCATATAAACACTTGGAGGGATGGATGGCAGCCAACTCTTGGAACCCTAGCTCATTTCCCTTTGTCATTTTCGTTTACTATTTTCTCTAGTTTTTCTAGGACTAGCTTGAGAGCTTCATGTGAGATCTAGAGAGAGGGATGGATGACCGGGTGGCAAGCTAGACCTTGTATGTACCTTCATGGTATGTATAGATGATTCGGCGTGGTTCCTCAAGGCCTTGTGTTGCCTCTCCCGTTTTCCTTTTTGGTGATTTTCGGAGCTCTTTCTTGTGATTTTCGTGGCGGTTTTTGAGGGCGATTTCTTGCGGGATTCTTGTTGGGTGTCACGTATGAGGACCTTGTGCCTCTTTGGCTGGTGACTTTGCCCCAAGAACTCCCTTGAATCGATCTCGTTTTGGTGGTTTTTCGAGTTGCTCGAGTTCATGACCTAGAGGGCCAAGATTCGCGATTCCTTTTGATTGAGAGCGTTTCGGTTCGATTCCTTTGGTGGAGAGGTTGTCCAGGAGGTAACCCAGGTATCCCCGAAGTCTCGCTGCAATCTGTGGGGTGAATCGGGAGATCGGGCGATGGGAAGTTGAGGTTTGACCCACGGCCAGATTTTCTGGGAGGGGCGGTCTAACCGCCATAGGGGGGCGGTCTAACCACCCTGGACCTTCCAGGTGAAAGTTTTGGTTTTGCCAGATTTTCCTCTGTGAGTTCGTTCGCCTTGATCAGAGGAGCGTTCAGGTGAAATCTTGGTTCGTTTCGGCGTAGTTTGCTAGGAGTTCTTGCCTTGAGTTCTTGCTGGGTACAGGAGGTTACACCGCCCCCGTGAGCCGGTCTAACCGCCCTAGGCCTCTTGGGTGGAGTTTTGGTTTTCCTCAATATTTTCTGGTAGCTAGCTTGGCCTTGACCAGAGAATTCAGTGGGTGAAACCGTGGAGAGTTTTGGACCTCGGAAGAGTCGTTTCAGAGGTTTTCTTGGCTGCCCAGGAGCAGGCGGTCTAACTGCCCCCTTACCCCGGTTAAACCGCCCCTGCTGGCCAGACAGTTTACGAGGTGTTTCCGCTGCTGTGTGTGTAGGAATTGTGGCTGCAGGTAGTGTTTGTTCCTAGGACCAGTAGCACTCCAGTGGCTACGTGGTTTTGGCAAACAGAAGGTTGTGTATGGAGCGTGTGACTTTGGGTATCCGACCGGGTTCATCTTGTTGGAGAAGTCATCTCCTTCGAGAAGAATTTTTATCGGCTCCCATTCACTCCCCCCCTCTCTGGTCGCCAGTTCGGTCCTTCAAGTGGTATCAGAGCCGGTTACGGATCTTCAGATTCTAACCAGTCTATGATGCAAGGATGGCGTACCAGGAACGGGGATCGGGTCCTCTGCACTTCGATGGCAAAAACTACCAGATGTGGCAGAGATGGATGGCTGCGTTCCTTCGTGGCAAGGGACAGATCCTGTGGGACGTTACGGTGAACACAGCGTATGTTCATCCGATTAACTTCCTTGCTCCGGGATTGAGGGACATGCACGACGCCAACAACAAGGCGGTCGACTACTTGTTTCGTGCTATGTGTCAATCCGAATTCGATCGGGTTCAGACAGAGGACTTGGCTTGTAGGATTTGGAGTCAGTTGAAGGATGCTCACGCTGGAAATGCTCAGGTTCAAGCTCGAATGTATGCGACTTACCGGAGAGAGTACGAGAACTTCACTCATCTCCCCGGTGAGTCGATTGATGCCTTGTTCCAACGGTTCACGGTAGATGTGAACAACATTAGGGCCAATGTGGACGTGCTCCCGTACGTTGATCATGACAGAGCTGTTAAGCTCTTGCACTGTCTGGATCGTACAATTTGGGATGGCAAGTTCGAAGCCATTGTTGAGTCCGAGAAGTATGACACTTTGACGGTGAACGAGGTGTTCTCGAAGCTCAAGTCGGCTAAGGTGAACCGTGGTATGACAGCCAAGCTTGAGAGCCTGACTGACTCTCATAGTCTCGCTCTCACCGGTGCCTCTGGTGCAAAGTCTAACGCTAACCCATCCACCAGGATGTACTCTTTGTCCTCTTTGATGTCTTTGCCAGATGAGGAGTTCGACGTGCTTGGAGAGGACGAGCTGGCGCTGCTGACCAGGAGGTTCGAGAGGATGCACGAGAACCGGGTGAACACAAGGAGGAACACAAGGACATGCTTTCAGTGCGGCAAGCCAGGACACTTCGTCGCCGACTGCCCTGAGAAGATGGAAAACAAGGACGGCTACAAGCACCGGTCGAGGACGGACGACAAGTACCGATCGAGGCGCGATCACAAGCAGAAGCACAAGCACAAGCACAAGGACGAGCGACGATCGAGGAAGAAGGACAGCCGCGGCAAGGCCCGAGCGATGGTCGGAGCGAGCGACGTCGACTCCAGTTCCGCGTACTCTACCTCGAGCTCGAGGAGCGTGTTACTTTGGGTATCCGACCGAGTTCATCTTGTTGGAGAAGTCATCTCCTTCGAGAAGAATTTTTATCGGCTCCCATTCACTCCCCCCCTCTCTCTGGTCGCCAGTTCGGTCCTTTAGACAGCCATTCGCCCGAGAGGCCGTCCACAAGCTAGAGAGGAAGGAGATGAGAGAGATCATTCGCGAGAAGGATCGCTCTACTCGAAGGAAGCAACCACAAGTGGAGGAGGATGTCGAGGCCCTGCCACGACACCCCCGGAGGAGAAGGAAGGCACTGTCGGAAGCGTCACCAGGATCAACGCTGCTATGTCTAGCACCTTGATGGGGTAATCTTTTCATTTGTCCATGGGTTGTAATCGATCTTGAGATGTAATCGCTACTTTTATGGTTTTAATCTATCATCTAGTGTTGAAGATGCTTTCATGTTTAAGGTTAGCTACCATGCCTAGTAGGGAGTATAGATCTCACTTCTCCCTTAGAACCCTTCAATACGCCGTGATCATCATAGGTCTAGTCACGAATACCTCTGCGTAGTGACAGTACGGGGGAAGGGAAAGGGCGAAACCGTGGTCACAACCCCCGGTAGATTAGATTGGTTTTCATATCTCTAAGCGGTTGCATGTTCAAGTATCATAGACCCTTGGGCAAGTGTCTTTTACATATCTTGTGAGTTTAATCGCTCTCTCTAGTGTAGCGTAGTAGTTCTCTAGTTTAACCGTAGTTTAGGGTTTGGATAAGTTAGTTAGTAGCGCTAGATCAAACGCTTGTAATCCCCTTGCTCCGCGGATTGACAAGAACCTAGGGAATCCCCGTGGTGAAAAAGGTGTAGGTCCGTACGCTTGCGGATCGTAGGTGGATACGAGTTTTATCCGTCAACAAGCCCCTTTTTCTGGCGCCGTTGCTGGGGAGCAAGCCAGTTTACATCGTTTGGTTTTGCGTTTATTTTTGTTTTCGTTTATCATTTATTGCTAACATCTAACCCCTATTACCTAGAAAACCACTTTGTTTTGTTTTTGTTTTTCTATTTTGTTGTCTAGATGGCGTTCGCCAACCACCCTATGGAAGAACCAGAGAAATCGTTACGGGATTACGCTCGCCCTCGATGTGAAGATATCAAAGTACAAGAGTCGGATTCGAAACTCGAAGTGACCAAGTATGAAATCAAAGCTAGGATCATCGAGATGGCGGCGGCAACCCCATTTGGAGGGATGGAGGCGGAGAACCCGTATAGACACATAAAGCATTTCACGACGCTATGCAACACGGTGCGTCGAGAAGGAGTTCCTGACGAATGGTTCAAGTGGAATCTCTTTCTCTACTCACTTGCCGGCAAAGCAAAGACACGGTACTCGTTTGTGTCCTTTGATGTTGAAGGAAATTGGAACAAGTTGACGAAGAAATTTTGCGAGAAGTTTTTTCCAATTAGCAAGGTTCAACATCTAAGGAGGCAAGTGATCACCTTCACGCAAGGAGAAGAGGAAGGGATAGACCAAGCTTGGAATAGATTTAATGAGTTGATTGAGCAAGGACCAAGACTCGGCTTCTCCGGTGACGTACTCTTGCATACATTTTTCTTTTCCCTAACCCCTAGTTGCATGGAACATGTTCAAAAGTGTGCAGGTGGGGATCTCATGGAGAAAACACTCATGGAAGCCGCTCAACTTTTGCAAAAGATTAGCAAAGCGGCGGCCATGCGAAGAGATTAGGAAACACGACTTTCGGGAGAGCCGGAACATGATTCAAGGATGAAGACACATGCTGAAATTTCCAAAAAGGCAACCCCGGAAGACAAGAAAGAGGAGCCAATCCCAGAAAAGCTTGAAGAAGTACACACCGAGACAAGAACTACCCCAAGCGTTGACTTCGCCAAGTCAAATGAAACAAACAAGAGTATGTCAAGCGCGAAGCCATTAAAGGAGTTCGAGCAAATGGATTGGGTTCCAATTGATTATGGAGAAGTATTCGACAAGAGAAGACCGTTCCCTAACCAAAAGGGGATGGCAAGAGCATTGGAAGTAGACTTCTCACCGGAAAAGCAAGCGGAAAATTCGTACGATCTTGAAACCACCGGTGAGATCTTTCGAAAGCTCTTTAGTGATGATGAAGTGGATCCGGATCACATAGCCGAGGTGAAAAGAATCACAGGGATCAAGCCCGAAGCATCGCCATACGCTCGCCTCGCCGAAGTTTATGCAATAGGATCCGATCAAGAGGAGAAGACAACACCACACTTGAGTTGCGAGATTAACGGAGTTCAATGCAAGGCTTTATGCGACATCGGAGCTCAAGTAAGTGTCCTATCCTCCAAGATTTACGATAAAGTTCAATACCATAACCTAGACTTAGCTCCAACTTCAACAAAGTTAATCATGGGAGATGGTAGAACTATTAAACCTTTAGGTATTGCTTGCAACATTAATGTAATCATCTCTGGAAAGTGCATACCAACCGATTTCTTTTTATAGATGCCTACTATAATAATCATGATCACATAATCCTAGGTAGGCCTTTCCTTAAGTTGGTTGATGCCGTGTTGGATGTCGGAGAAGGCAAAGTAACAATAAATCTTAATGGAGATAAGTACACATATAGTTTTCTTCGCGCTTCTAGTCATCCTTCACCTTTTCCTCCCGATGAAGAAGAAGAGGAGGTAGGTAGTCTTTGTTTTGTTGAAACCCTTAGAGACCCGCTGCAAAGAGCGATGGAGAATCAATCCAATGATCAACAAGACGAGGAACTAGAGGAAGCAACGAAGGGATTAACCACAAGATGGAAGCATGGAGGAAGAAAAATTCGAAGACATAGGAGACACTAAACCTAAAGAGCCACAAGTGCCCGAGGTGGATCTCAAACCTTTGCCCAAATGATTAAAGTACGAATTTTTCGGCCCAGACAAGACTTATCCAGTCATCATGAGCGATCAATTGAGTCCCGAAGAAAATGAGAAGTTGCTGAATTTTTTGAAAAGGCACAAGAAGGTGATTGGATATTCGATCAATGATCTCAAAGGACTTAGCCCAGCCTTTTGCACTCATCGTATACCAATGGAAGACCAATGTAAGCCCATAGTGGACCATCAAAGGAGGCTAACCCATGCCATGCGAGAGGTAGTGAAGGAGGTTATCAAGTTACTTGATGCCGGAATCATCTACCCGGTGCCGCATAGCGAGTGGGTGAGCCCGGTACATTGTGTGCTGAAGAAAGGAGGTTTGACCGTAGTGAAGAATGAGAAGAACGAATTAATACCGCAAAGAACCATGACCGGATGGTGGATGTGTATCAATTATCGAAAGCTAAACAAAGCAACGAAGAAAGATCACTTCCCCCTACCATTCATTGACGAGATGCTAGAGAGGTTAGCAAACCACACATATTTTTGCTTTCTTGATGGATACTCGGGGTTCATGCAAATTCCCATTCACCCGGATGATCAACACAAGACAACATTTACTTGCCCTTATGGAACATTTGCATATAGAAGGATGCCCTTCGGTTTATGCAACGCTCCGGCCTCTTTTCAACGTTGCATGATGGAAGTGTTCTCGGAATTTATCGAGGAAATTGTTGAGGTGTTCATGGATGATTTTTCGTTTTATGGGAAGACATTTGTGGATTGCTTGGCAAACTTGACAAGGTTCTCACGAGGTGTGTGGAGGTTGGTATAGTGCTAAATTGGGAAAAGTGCCACTTCATGGTAAAGCAAGGCATAGTGCTCGGACACGTTATATCTGAAAGAGGAATTGAAGTGGATAAAGCCAAAGTGGAGACGGTTGAGCAACTCCCGCCTCCAACGGATGTTAAGTCTTTGAGGAGCTTTCTAGGTCATGCCAGATTTTATAGAAGATTTATTAAGGACATCTCGAAGATTACTAAGCCTTTAACACAACTTCTTCAAAAAGATGTAGCTTTTGACTTTGATGAGAAGTGCTTAGCGGCATTCCGGACCTTGAAAAATGCTTTAGTAAGTGCTCCTATCATTCAACCTCCGGATTGGAGCCAACCTTTCGAGATCATGTGTGATGCAAGTGACTATGCCATTGGGGCAGTTTTAGGGCAAAGAAAGGAAGGCCGAGTTCACGCCATATACTATGCTAGTAAAACTCTTAGTGAGGCACAATTAAATTATTCCACTACGGAAAAGGAGTTGCTAGCGGTGGTGTTTGCTTTTGAAAAATTCAGATCTTACATCGTGAACTCGAAAGTCATTGTCTACACCGATCACGCGGCCATCAAGTATCTTTTGGCTAAGAAGGATGCTAAACCAAGATTGATTTGTTGGATCCTTCTTCTCCAAGAGTTCGATGTTGAAATTCGTGATAAAATGGGGGTGGAAAATGTTGTGGCCGATCATTTGTCTAGGATGAACCGTGGACAAGATGACAAAGAGCCTATAGAGGATAAGATGAGAGATGACCACTCATGACTCGGCTCCCACGTTGTCCCGGCTCGACCTTGGTTTTGAGGCTCAACCAAGAAACGGTCCATGACTTCATCTTGCCGTTCTTGCCACCATGCGGCCCGCACTTGACCCCGCTGGCCACCGGGTCCCTCGAGCCAAGCCTACTTGTCTTCTCCACACCTGGAGGCCTACCCGGCAACGACCTTTCGCGCTTGCTCTTCACCTGCACCAACACCAGTCAAGCCGCAACCTGCACCTGCAATAGTTAGCCAAGAATCAGTCTACACCACATTGTCAATCACTCATCACACTAGGAAGTGGCCATCCACCGGTCCTCGAACCACACAGGCTCTCAATCTCCCCCTTGATGAGTGCATTGACAACACACACATTTTGATAACCAAAGAGAAAAGGAAAAGAAAAGAAACGACTAAAAGAAACTCCAACAAGCGATCGAAAGCCGAAGGAAAGGCAAAGAGCAAGATCACTTGAAGAAGACAAGTCTCGGACCCCTTAGGCAAGGGCAATGGCTCGACACATCCGAGACAAAACCATGCTCAAGCAAAGAGCACAAACCACCAAACCAAAGCTCAAAAACCACAAAGAGCTCCCCCTGCACACATGCAAGCCACATCGCAAAACAGAGCAGCTGCTTCAGCCATGCTCTGACCGGTCAGACCGGTCAACAGCACCGGTCAGACCGGTGCACAACATCTGAACAGGAGCCAGCACTCTGACAGGTCAGACCGGTGACCTCAACCGGTCAGACCGGTGCACAACAGAGCCCAGAAATGGCTCAAAACCACCTGGAAACCTTCTAGATGCATTCAGTAGGCCAAAACATGCTCAAACTTCTCCCCCTTGTTGACAATGCATGAATCAAGCCAAAAATGCAAAAAATGCAACCTAGAGCTTCTCAAATAGACACAATTCAACATAGGATGCTACACATGTCCAAATGAGCAAGTTAGATACTCTATAGCTTCATAATGACATCAACTACAAGATCACCAAGTTTCACAACCATTGGGCGAAGCTAAGATAGAATTGAGCATTTTTGCGAAAAAATCCCTCTCATGAGCAAAGTCCTAAACATGAGCAAAACATGTCAAAAAGGCAAAGCCACACAAACTTCATGCTAGGACAACCATTCTAAGCATAAGACCATCATAAACACCCACAAGCACCTCATGTCATGTCAAAGACACCGAGCCATGTGCTTACTTCTAAAAATGAGACTTCTCATTGGTAAGCAACATGCAACGGTTTAGCACCCAAAAGCAAGTAAATTAAGCACATATGACATGGGAGCACATTTTCCAAGCAATTTACATTTCATTTTCAGATTTATATTTGGTACATGAAATGTCTTTGCGACAAAAAGGAACTTATGCCCCTCCACAAGATAAAGCATGGGGGCTAAACATTCATGATGGCAAATGAGCCTTTGGCCCCATATGATCAAAATAAGCTATCCAAACACAAATTAAGCATAGCCAAGCCACAAAAACATGTCAAGATCATATAAAGTCATTTACTCACAAGAGAGCATACATGTGACAATTTTCAAAAAGCATAGCAAGCAACCATGGATATAAATCAAGATCATCAAGAGCTAAGCCAAACTAACCATAGCTTACCAAACTAGCTCACAAGGACATATATATCACACCATGGTGAACAATGTATATAGGAGAAGCTTTTCCTACTCAATGCATATGATACAAAATGCAAGCAACCTAAGATACAAAGATGCCTATACATCAAGTTACATATGCCATGCCAAATGCAAGAAATGCACAAAGGAGAGCTATACATATGCTACAAAGGAGCTCCCACACACCCAACTCAAGAAATCAAACAAACACCAAGCTCCCCCCGCAAACGAGTGAAAGTTGCTTGATCTAGGGGTTTGGTGAAAATGTCAGCTAGCTGGTCATGTGTGGGTACATGGATCAAGGCGATTTTCCCTTTCTCAACGTTGTCTCTCAGGAAAAGATACCTCACTTCTATGTGCTTGGTTTTGGAATGGAGCACTGGGTTCTTTGCAACGCTTATGGCACTGGTGCTATCACATTGAAGTGGGACGTGGGTATACTCCTCACCAAAGTCACTCATGGTGTATGTGATCCAAAGGAGCTGAGAGCAACAACTAGCTGCGGCCACATACTCTGCCTCGGTAGTGGATTGAGCAACACTCGATTGTTTGCGGGAAGACCAAGACACCAAAGAAGAACCCAAGAACTGGTAAGTCCCAGAAGTGGACTTCCTATCCAACCGACACCCGGCAAAATCCGCGTCTGAAAATCCATGAAGAGCCAAAGAAGAAGACGCGGAGTACAAAAGGCCGAAGTCGGGAGTATGTCGCAAATACCTGAATATGCGCTTGACTGCTTGCCGATGCGAAGTCCTTGGAGACGCTTGAAAATGAGTGCACAGACATACCGAGAATTGGATGTCCGGCCCATTGCCGTTAAGTACAGGAGTGACCCGATCATGCTTCGTACTCCTTCTGGTCTACGTGCTCATCTTCCTTGTCCGCATCAAGAGCTGTAGCCATACTCATAGGCATCGCCATGGCCTTGGAGTCCTCCATCTTGAACTTCCTCACAATGTCCTAGGTGTACTTTGCTTGGTGCACGAATGTTCCTTCCTTCAACTGCTTGATCTGGAGTCCGAGGAAGAACTGCAACTCACCCATCATGCTCATCTCAAATTCCCTGCTCATGTCCTCGGCAAACCTTGCAACCAAAGAGTTAGACGAGCCACCAAAGACAATATCATCCACGTATACCTGCACAATTAGGATCTCTTTGCCCTGCCTGAGGAGAAACAAGGTCTGATCGACCTTCCCCATCTCAAACCCTCTCTCAAACAGGAACCCCCTCAACCTACCGTACCAAGCTCTAGGCGCCTGCTTCAACCCATACAGCGCCTTCCTCAACTTGTACACCCGGTGGGGCTACTTCTCACTCTCAAACCCCGGTGGTAGCCTCACATACACTACTTCCTCCAAAACACCATTCAGGAAAGCACTCTTCACATCCATTTGGTACAATTTGAACCCTTTAGCCACGGAAAAGCCTAGAAGGATCCTAGTCGCCTCCAAACGGGCTACGGGAGCAAATGTCTCCTCGTAGTCGATCCCCTCTTTCTGACTATATCCTTGCGCCACCAACCTCGACTTCTTTCTCACCACCTCTCCTTTCTCTCCCTCTTTGTTTTTCCACACCTATTTTGTCCCAATCGGCTTACACCCTGGTGGAGGATCCACCAACTCCCAAACTTGGTTCCTCTCAAAATTCTCCAACTCCTCATGCATCGAATTAACCCAATTATGATCAGATAGCGCGTGTCTAATGTCTTTGGGCTCAAAAGTAGCAACAAAAGCATCATGAGAAAAGTGAGAATTGTTTCGAACCCTTGACCGTGTAGTACGTTCATTGATGTCGCCGATGATCCTCGAAGCTGGGTGATCCACTTGAACTCGCCGGGGAGGTTCTCGCCTTGATGCTACCTCCCCCACAACAACGGCTTCTCCTCGATCTGGGTTTGTCGTCGCAGGTGTGGGAGAGGGCCCGTTCTCGATTGTAGTCGAAGTAGTCGGTACATGTTCAGCCGCAGGCACCACACCGCCATCTTCATCATCTCCATGTTCATGCTCCTCCTGAAAAATCTCCTCGCCAAGTTCATCATCACCTGCACACTTAAAAACAAGCTGACTACGTGGCTGTGTCTCGTCGAAGGTTACCTCGCAAGTCCCCACGATTTGGTTAGTTTCAAGATTGAGCACACGAAATGCTCTAGAATGAGATGCGTAACCAAAGAAAATGCCATCGACAGACCTAGCCTCGAACTTGTCCAACTTCTTCCCTTTCTTAAGAATCAAGCATTTACAACCAAAGACATGGAAGTGACTCATCTTGGGTGTGCGACGGTGCATCAACTCATAGCAGGTTTTCTTCTTGTGGACCCTGAGGTAGATCCTGTTGGACACATAGCACGCGGTATAGACCGCCTCAGCCCAGAACCTTCTCGGAGTCCTATGCTCGTCGAGCATCATCCGAGCCATCTCGCACAAGGTTCTCTTTTTCCTTTCCACCACACTATTCTGGGGGGCGTATACTGACTAGAGAACAAGTGTTCAAGACCCAAGTCATGGCAAAAGGTCTCGAAACGAGTGTTTCTAAATTCCGAGCCATTGTCACCGCGGATCGCTCGTATGGCATCTCCGTGCCTCTCGTTCCTCAACCTCAAGACAAGATCTCGAACAAAGCCAAACGTCTCCCCCTTCTCCTCTAGAAAGAAAACCCACGCATACCAAGAGTAGTCGTCCACTACAACTAGGACGTACCACTTCCCACCCGCAGATCGCACACGAGCTGGGCCAACAAGGTCCATATGGATCAGCTTGCATGGACGCTCCGTCATCACATCGGTGAGGGGCGGGTGAGAAGAGGCTACCATCTTGGCATGCCTACACGGCGCACAAACAAACACTTTCTCAAACCTCAACCGTGGCAATCCTCGGACCAAATTGAGTTTACTTAAGCGAGACAAAAGGTCAAAGCTCAAGTGACCCAACTTCCTATGCCACTTCCACAACTCACTCGAAGAACCAGCCAAAAAGCAACGAGCCACACCCGAAGACTGAGAGAAATCCGCTCAGAACACTTACCCTCGGGAACCACCATGCAAACTAGGTCCCCTCGAGAATCCAAAATCCGAGAACCACCAGGCCGAAACAACACCTGAAAACCCTCATCCAAAAGCTGGGAAACGAAATGCAGATTGAATCCGAGCGACTGAACAAGAGCAACACGCCTGAGAGTGACCTTCTCACTTACCTTGATCTCACCTTCTGAAAGCACATGCCCTCACCCATTGTCCACAAATGTGATGTATGTCTTGGACACCACCGGGACGAGACTTGAGAACCACCCCTTGTCTCCGGTCATATGCCTCGAGCAACTGGAGTCAATCAACCAAACATTCCTCAAGTCTCCCACCTAAAATTCAAAAACGAGCACGTGAATGAACAAACAATTCAGCACTGGGGTTAGTACCAAAGGAGTAAAACCAGTGCCGAGCCATTTGCTCTAAAGTGGGGTTAGCACAAACCATATCATCATGCCTATCAAAGCTACCACCACGAAAACCACCACGGGAACCACCACTAGGGAACCACCCCTGTCTAGCTGGAGGAGAACGAAAACCACGAAAGGAAGACTGTGGACCGTTCCTCCTCTCCATCTCAAAGCTACTACTCCTCCCACCATCGTATTGAGCACGAGGTGGAGAACGTCTAGCAAACTGACCACCTGCAAACTCTCCATGCCAACCACCAGAACCACGACCTCCTGAACCAAAATGAGCATCCTCACGAGCATGGAAACCACACTGCTGTCTGCCCAGACCAGCACCGGTCTGACCGATGGAGTGCACCGGTCTGACCGGTGGTGCTCGGCCAGCAGCACCACCTGCCACCTTTCGATCTCCCCAAGCCGGAACCATCCTCACAATCGCCTTGGCCCTGGGCATTTGCATACGAGGCTCAGGTACACCATTTGAAGGGCGGTACTTGTCCTTGTTAGCCCACTCCTTAGCCATTCTCTCCTCATGCTTCCTCTTGAAGCAAAACTCACCCTTGTGACCATCTTTCCCACAATAGTCACAATGAAACCGTATGGGCTTAGGCTTAGGTTGGGTTGGGGCTTCTCACTTGGTTTCTCCTCACTCGGCTTCTCACCCTTTTTCCCAACGAACTCATTCCCCAAGTCACTCTTGAACTTGATGGGTTTTTGGAAATCATTTGTGGGGCGAGGAAATATGGGAGGATCTGGGGTTGTGTCAAGTTTGTTTCTCAGTGGGTTAGGCTTAGGAGCATAGGCATTTTTGTGGAAGGTTTTTGGTGGAGCTCGGATATCACCGATCTTCTCTCCTCCCTCACCACTGCACTCTCCAATCTTATCCGACCCAAGCACTTGCCCATCATAGCGCTTGTATGCCTCTATCATCATCCTAAGCTGCGGTTCATAACCCGACAACCAACCCATCATTTTCCTCAACTCATCATTCTCATCCTACAAGCGATCCACATAATGTGCAAGTTCCAGATTCTTCAAAGCATGCAATTCACAAGTAGAGCAAGAAGTGGGAATAGGTTCCTTCAACTTAGCCTCAAGCGAAACAGTGTAAGCATGCATCTCATGAATCTTTCCATGCAAAACAGGGCAAGAAGTGCAAGCACCTAGCAAAGCAGGTCTAGACTTAAGCTCAGCCACTTCAACCCTAAGCACATCTAGTTCATCACAAGTAGAGGCATGCTTATCCTTAAGAGCAGTAAGATCAGTTAGGTACACAGAGCAATCACCACAATCAATCTCATCAGAAACCACAGGTGAAGCCTTAAGCGAATCTATCTCAAGCTTAGCATCAAGGTTCTGGGTTTCTAACTCAGCCACACGGTTCCTAGCATCTTCTAGTGAGGCCCTAAGCTCTTTCCTCATCTACTTTGCCTCTCTAAGCATATCATCACGATTATCAAGCAACATGCCAAGCCGTTCATTTTCCTTAAGCAAGAAGGGAAGGTCGTCACGTACCTCATCCTCAGAGTCGGAGTCTGAGTCGCTCTGGTGACTCTTCTTGCTACCGGAGCTGCGTGCCATGCCGCAGAAGCCATCTCTCGCAAAGCAGCTCAGCCCGCTCAGGTTCTTGGATGACTTCTTGTTCTTGCGCCAATCACCTTCATCTTCGCAGCTGCTGGAGCTCGAAGAAGAGTAGGCGGAGCTGCAGTCGACGTCACTTGCTCCGACCATCGCTTGGGCCTTGCCTCGGCCATCCTTCTTCCTCGATCGTCGCTCGTCCTTGTGCTTGTTCTTGTGCTTGTGCTTGTGATCGCGTCTTGACTGGTACTTGCCATCCGTCCTTGACCGGTGCTTGTAGCCGTCCTTGTTCTCCACCTTCTCTGGACAATCGGCGACGAAGTGTCCTGGCTTGCCGCACTGAAAGCATGTCCGTGTGGTCCTCCTTGTGTTCACCCGGTTCTCGTGCATCCTCTCGAACCGCTTGGTCAATAGCGCCAGCTCGTCCTCTCCAAGCACGTCGAACACCTCATCTGGCAAAGACATCAAGGAAGACAAAGAGAACATCCTGGAGGATGGGTTAGCGTTAGACTTAGCACCTGAGCCACCAACGAGAGCAAGACTATGGGAGTCAGTCGGGCTCTCAAGACGGGATGTCAAACCACGATCAACCTCAGCTGACTTGAGCTTAGAGAACAGCTCGTTCACCGTCAGAGTGGTATACTTCTCTGACTGAAGAATGGCCTCGACCTTTCTATCCCACACGGTACGATCAAGTGCGTGCAAGAGCTTCACGGCTCTATCATGATCATCGTATGGGAGGACATCCACATTGGCCCTCATGTTGTTCACAACCACCGTGAACCGCTGGAATAAGGCATCAATTGACTCACCGGGGAGATGAGTGAAGTTCTCGTACTCTCTCCGGTAAGTCGCATACAACCGTGCCTAAACTTCAGCATTTCCAGCGTGGGCATTCTTCAGCTCCTGCCAAATCCTACAAGCTAGGTCCTCTGTCTGAACTCGATCGAATTCGGATTGACACAGAGCACGAAACAAGTAGTCGACCGCCTTGTTGTTGGCATCGTGCATGTCCCTCGATCCCGGAGCAAGGAAGTTAATTGGATGAACATAAGTTGTGTTCACCATAATGTCCCACAGGATCTGTCCCTTGCCATGAAGGAACGCGGCCATCCGTCTCTGCCACATCTGGTAGTTCTTCCCATCGAAGTGCGGAGGACCCGATCCCCGTTCCTGGTAAGCCATCTTTGGATCTTAGACTGGTTAGAGCCTCGAAAGACCCGAACCGGCTCTGATACCAATTGAAGGACCGAACTGGCGACCAGAGAGGGGGGAGTGAATGGGAGCCGATAAAAATTCTTCTCGTAGAAGATGGCTACTCCAACAAGATGAACGCGGCAACCAAACACGTCTCCGACTCAACTACCCAAGTCGGCCAAGACCACGTAGCTACTGGAGTGCTACTGGTCCTAGGAACCAACACACAACCTTCCGAACCAAAACACACCAAACGCACAGTGGAAATCTACACTGCTTGTTGCCTGTGCTACACCGGTCAGACCGATGGCCTACGCCGGTCAGACCGGTGGACAGAGCCGGTCAGGCCGGTGGCTACAGCAGCTACACAGAAAATGTTCCAGGTAGCCTCAGTGACTCCTCTAGGGCCTGCAACAAAACCACCTCAGAAAACACAACCTGCAAGGGAAGAAAACCCTACACAAAGCCTAGCCAAACTCCTCGAAACCTGCCAAGAACTGACCAGCAGCAACACACGACTACAGGGAACACACCAAGACGTTCACCCGAGGCAAATCCCACAAAGGGCTTACACCGGTCAGACCGGTCAAGAGCACCGGTCAGACCGGTCGCGCCTGGGCAGCTCGGGATGAACAGCGAGTGGCGGGTCAACTCCCCCAAATCCACTTCCCGATCTCCCGATTCTCTCCACGGATTCGCACAAGACTTTGGGGATACTAGGAGTATCTCATGGGCATCCCATAGCTACGATTTGGTCCACCAAAACTCGTTGAATCAAGAGGAATCGAAGGATTTCCGCCAAGAACACCACAAACCCTAGGACAACGAAAACCCCAAAATTGAGCCCCTTTACTCACGGATTTGGGAGGGGAATCAAAGGGAAAAGAACCACGAAGGGTTCGTGCATACATCCCCCACCAAATCCCAAAGAGAAAGGTCTCAAAATTGCCACAAGAAAATCGCCAAGAAAAGGCTCCGAAAATCACCAAAAAGGAAAAACGGGAGAGACACAACTAAGCCTTGAGGAACCACTCCGAATCATCTATACATACCATGAAGGTTCATACAACGTCTAGCTTGCCGCCCGATCATCCTTCCCTCTCACAAGATCTCACCATGAAGCTCTCAAGCTAGTCCTAGAAATTCCAAAGGAAAATGGAAGAGGAAAATAGCAAACCAAAATGAGCTAGGGTTCCAAGAGATGGCTGCCATCCTCTCAGCACTTGGGTTATATGGAGGCTAGCCGAAAGACAAAACTACCCCTAAGGCCTAATACGAGGATACACACCCCCGAGGGGCACTTTGGGAATATTTGTCTTCGCACCATCGGACGGATGCCCAGCGACCGCAAACTTGCTTAGCCTCGATGCAAGCCTTGCGATCCTGACGTGTGTCCTCCGCTTCAAAGTCTCCGAACTGCATTGTCGCACACCGGTCAGACCGGTGTCCTCCACCGGTCAGACCGGTACCCACCGGTCAGACCGGTCTGATGCTGCTGCACCTCCGTCTTCGGTCTTGGCTTTGTGGATCAACCAAGGAACCCAGTGGTTTTCTGGTGAACCACTAGAAACCCCGCAAACTCGGTGTAGCCTCCGCCAATCACCACTCATGATTCGGCTCCCACGTAGTCCCGGCTCGACATTGGTTTTGAGGCTCAACCAAGAAACCGTCCATGACTTCATCTTGCCATTCTTGCCACCATGCGGCCCGCACATGACCCCGCTGGCCACCGGGTCACTCGAGCCAAGCCTACTTGTCTTCACCACACCTGGAGGCCTACCCGGCAATGACCTTTCATGCTTGCTCTTCACCTGCACCAACACCAGTCAAGCTGCAACCTGCACCTGCAATACTTAGCCAAAAATCATTCCACACCACGTTGTTAATCACTCATCACTCCAGGAAGCGACCATCCACCGGTCCTCGAACCACACAGGCTCTCAGTGATTGGCGGAGGCTACACCGAGTTCGCGGGGTTTCTAGTGGTTCACCAGAAAACCGCTGGGTTCCTTGGTTGATCCACAAAGCCAATACCGAAGACCGGAGGCAGCAGCACTGGACCGGTCTGACCGGTGCGTACCGGTCTGACAGGTGGGTACCGGTCTGACCGGTGTGCGACGACGCATTCTGGAGACTTCGAAGCGGAGGACACGCATCGGGATCGCAAGGCTTGCGTCGAGGCTAAGCAAGTTTGCGGTCGCTGGGCGTCCGCCTGATGGTGCTACGACGAAGTTTCCCAAAAGGCCCTTCGGGGGCATGTATCTTAGTTTAATGTAATCAGGGTAATTTCATCTTTCTGCTAGCCTCCATATAACTCAAGTGGTGAGAGGATGGCAGCTATCTCTTGGAACCCTAGCTCATTTGCTTTTGCTATTTTCCCTTCCTATTTTCCTTAGGTTTTAAAGGACTAGCTTGAGAGCTTCATGGTGAGATCTTGTGAGAGGGAAGGATGATTAGGAGGCACGCTAGACCTTGTATGAACCTTCATGGTATGCATAGCGGATTCGGCATGGTTCCTCAAGGCTTGATTGTGTCTCTCCCGTTTTCCCTTTTTGGTGAATTTCGAAGCCTTTTCTTGGTTATTTCCTTGTGGCGGTTTTGAAACTTTTCTATTTGGGGTTTGATGGGGGATGTATGCATAAACCCTTGGTGGTTGTTTTCCCTTTGATTCTCCTCCCAAATCAGTGAGTAAAAGGGCTCAAGTTTGGGGTTTTCTTCGTTCTAGGGTTAGAGGCATTCTTGGTGGAAATCCTTCGATTCCTCTTGATTTAGCAAGTTTTGGTGGACCAAATCTTGGCTATGGAATGACCATGAGGTACTCCTACTATCCCTAAAGTCTTGTGCAAATCCGTGCAGCGAATCGGGAGATCGGGATTTGGATTTGGAGGAGTTGACCCGCGGGTTGTTGTTCATCCCGAGAGCCCAGGGCTTGACCGGTCTGACCGGTGCCTTCCACCAATCTGACCGGTGCCAACCCATGTTGGGTTTTGCTCGGGTGAACATCTTGGTGAGTTCCTTGGTGTCTTGTGTTGCTGCTGTTTCGAGTTTGGTTAGTTTTGGAGCTCGGTAGGTCTGTTTGGCGAATTTTGGGTTTCCTGACTCGGACCAGTCTGACCGGTGTGCTATACCGGCCTGACCGGTGTGGGAGTCTTTCTGTGGGAATCGTCAAGTTCTGTCAGGGTGCTCCAGCAGGGACCGGTCCGACCGGTCCAGTCCAGTGTTGCTCGAGTTGCTTGTTCCGCTGCGTTCTCGAGTAGGTTTAGGTGGTTGTTGGTTCCTGGGACCAGTAGCACTCCAGTGGCTATGTGGTCTTGGCCAACTTGGGTAGTTGAGCCGGAGATGTGTTTTGGCTAGCCGTGTTCGTCTTGTTGGAGTAGCCATCTCCTTCGAGAAAAATTTTTATCAGCTCCCATTCACTCCCCCCTCTCTGGTCGCCAGTTTGGTCCTTCAAGTGGTATCAGAGCAGGTTACAAATCTTCATGATTCTAACTAGTCTAAGATCCAAGGATGGCATTCCAGGAACGGTGATCGGGTCCTCCGCACTTCGATGGCAAAAACTACCAGATGTGGCAGAGGCGGATGGCAGCTTTCCTCCGCGGTATGGGTCAGATCCTTTGGGACGTTACGGTGAACACAGCTTATGTTCATCCGATTAACTTCCTTGCTCCGGGATCGAGGGACATGCATGATGCCAACAACAAGGCGGTTGACTACTTGTTTCGTGCTCTGTGTCAATCCGAATTTGATCGGGTTCAGATAGAGGACCTAGCTTGTAGGATTTGGGGACAATTGAAGGATGCTCACGCTGGAAATGCTCAGGTTCAGGCTCGGATGTATGCGACTTACCGGAGAGAGTACGAGAACTTCACTCATCTCCCCGGTGAGTCAATTGATGCCTTGTTCCAGCGGTTCACGGTAGTGGTGAACAACATGAGGGCCAATGTGGACGTGCTCCCGTACGATGATCATGACAGATCTGTAAAGCTCTTGCACTCTCTGGATCGTACAATTTGGGATGGAAAGTTCGAGGCCATTGTAGAGTCTTAGAAGTATGACACTCTGACGGTGAACGAGCTATTCTCGAAGCTCAAGTCGGTTGAGGTGGACCGTGGTATGACAGCCACGCTTGAGGGCCCGACTGACTCTCATAGTCTCGCCCTCATCGGTGGCTCAGGTGCAAAGTCTAACGCTGACCCATCCACCAGGATGTACTCTTTGTCCTCTTTGATGTCTTTGCTAGATGAGGAGTTCGACGTGCTTGGAGAGGACGAGCTGGCGCTGCTGACCAGGAGGTTCGAGAGGATGCACGAGAACCGGGTGAACACAAGGAGGAACATGAGGACATGCTTTCAGTGCGGCAAGCTAGGACACTTCGTCGCTGACTGTCCCGAGAAGATGGAGAACAAGGACGGCTACAAGCACCGGTCGAGGACGGACAAGTACCGATCGAGGCGCGACCACAAGCACAAGCACAAGGACGAGTGAGGATCGAGGAAGAAGGGCGGACACGGCAAGAAGGCCCGAGCGATGGTCGGAGCAAGCGACGTCGACTCTAGCTCCGCCTACTCTTCCTTGAGCTCCAGTACCAGTGAAGATGAAGGTGATCAGCGCAAGAACAATAAGTCATCCAAGAACTTGAGCGGACTGAGCTGCTATGTGAGAGATGGCTTCTGCACCATGGCACGAAGCTCCGGCAGCAAGAAGAGTCACCAGAGCGACTCGGACTCCGACTCCGAGGATGAGGTACGTGACGAGCTTCCCTTCTTGCGTGAGGAAAATGAACGGCTTGGCAAGTTGCTTGATAATCATGATGACATGCTTAGAGAGGCTAAGAAGATGAGAAAGGAGATTAGGGCCTCGCTTGAGGATGCTAGGACTAGAGTGGCTGAGCTAGAAACACTAACCTAGATGCTAAGCTTGAAATTGATTTGCTTAAGGCCTCTCCTGTTGTTTCTGATGAGTTTGATTGTGCTGATTGCTCTGTGTTCCTAGCTGATCTTACTATTTTTAAGGAAAAGCATGCCTCCAAGTGTGAGGAACTAGATGTGCTTAGGGCTGAAGTGGCTAAGCTTAAGTCTAGACCTGCTTTGCTAGGTGCTTGTACTTCTTGCCCTTTTTGCATGGAAAGATTGATGAGATGCATGCTTACACTGTTTCTCTTGAGGCTGAGTTGAAAGCACATGTTCCCACTTCTTGCTCTATTTGTGAATTGCATGCTGTAAAGAATCTGGAACTTGCACATTATGTGGATCGCTTGCAGGATGAGAATGATGAGTTGAGGAAAATGATGGGTTGGTTGTCGGTTCATGAACCACAGCTTAGGATGATGATAGAGGCATACAAGCGCTATGATGGGCAAGCGCTTGGGTCGGATAATATTGGAGAGTGTAGTGGTGAGGGAGGAGAGAAGATTGGTGATATCCAAGCTCCACCAAAACCCTTCCACAAAAATGCATATGCTCCTAAGCCAAACCCATTGAGAAACAAACTTGACACAACCCCAGATCCACCCATATTCCCTCACCCCACAAATGATTTCCAAAAACCCATAAAGTTCAAGAGCAACTTGGGGAATGTGTTCTTTGGGAAAGAAGGTGAGAAGCTTAGCGAGGAGAAACCGAAAGAAAAGCTGAGTGAGGAGAAACCAAGTGAGCAGCCCCAACCCAAGCCTAAACCAAAGTTCATACGGTTTCATTGTGACTATTGTGGTAGAGATGGTCACAAGGGTTAGTTTTGCTTCAAGAGGAAGCCTGAGGAGAGAATGGATAAGGAGTGGGCTAACAAGGACAGGTACCACCCCTCAAATGGTGTACCTGAGCCTCGTATGCAAATGCCCAGGGCCAAGGTGATTGTGAGGACAGTTCCGGCTTGGGGAGATCGAAAGGTGGCAGGTGGTGCTGCTGGCCGAGCACCACTGGTTAGACCGGTCAGGGTGACCGGTCAGACTGGTGCTGGTCTAGGTGGCCAGCAGTTTGGTTTCTGTGCTCGTGAGGATGCTCAGTTTAGTTCCTTTGGTCGTGGTACAGGTGGTTGGCATGGTGAGTCTGGTGGTGGTCAGTTTGCTAGACGTTCTCCACCTCGTGCTCAATACGATGGTGGGAGGAGTAGTAGCTTTGAGTTGGAGAGGAGGAACGGTCCACGGTCTTCCTTTCGTGGTTTTCATTCTCCTCAAGTGAGACCGGGGTGGTTCCCTAGTGGTGGTTCCCATGGTGGTTTTCGTGGTGGTAGCTTTGATAGACGTGATGATATGGTTTGTGCTAACCCCACTTTGGAGCAAATGGCTCGGCACTGGTTTTACTCTTTTGGTACAAACTCTAGTGCTGAGTCGTTTGTTCACTCACGTGCCCATTTTTGAATTTGAGGTGGGAGACTTGAGGAACGTTTGGTTGATTGACTCTGGTTGCTCGAGGCATATGACCGGAGACAAGGGGTTGTTCTCAAGTCTCATCCCGGTGGTGTCCAAGACATACATCACCTTTGGGGACAATGGGCGAGGGCGTGTGCTTTCAGAAGCTGAGATTAAGGTAAATGACAAGGTCACTCTCAGGCGTGTTGCTCTTGTTCAATCGCTCGGATTCAATTTGCTTTCCGTTTACCAGCTTTTGGATGAGGGTTTTGAGGTGTTGTTTCGGCCTGGTGGTTCTCGGATTTTGGATTCTCGAGGGGACCTAGTTTGCATGGTCGTTCCCGAGGGTCAAGTTTTCCGAGCGGATTTCTCTCAGTCTTCTAGTGTGGCTCGTTGCTTTTTGGCTGGTTCTTCGAGTGAGTTGTGGAAGTGGCATAGGAAGTTGGGTCACTTAAGCTTTGACCTTTTGTCTCGCTTGAGTAAACTCAATTTGGTCCGAGGATTGCCACGGCTGAGGTTTGAGAAAGAGTTGGTTTGTGAGCCGTGTCGGCATACCAAGATGGTAGCCCTACCCATCCACCCCTCACCGATGTGATGACAGAGCGTCCATGCGAGCTGCTCCATATGGACCTTGTTGGCCCAGCTCGTGTGAGATCCGTGGGTGGGAAGTGGTACGTCCTGGTTGTGGTGGATGACTACTCTCGGTATGCGTAGGTTTTCTTTTTGTAGGAGAAAGGGGAGACGTTTGGTTTTGTTCGAGATCTTGTCTTGAGGTTGAGGAACGAGAGGCACGGAGATGCCATACGAGCGATCCGCAGTGACAATGGCTCAGAATTTAAAAACTCTCGCTTTGAAACCTTTTGCCATGACTTGGGTCTTGAACACCAGTTCTCTAGTCCATATACGCCTCCCCAGAACGTCGTGGTGGAAAGGAAAAACAGAACCCTGTGTGAGATGGCTCGGACGATGCTTGATGAGCATAGGACTTCGAGAAGGTTCTGGGCTGAGGTGGTCAATACCGCGTGCTATGTGTCGAACAGGATTTACCTCAGGGTCCATCACTTTCACGTCTTTGGCTGCAAATGTTTCATCCTTAAGAAAGGGAAGAAGTTGGACAAGTTCGAGGCTAGGTCTATCGACGGCATTTTCTTTGGTTACGCGTCTCATTCTAGAGCCTTTCGAGTGCTCAATCTTGAAACTAACCAAATCGTGGAGACTTGTGAGGTTACCTTCGATGAGACACAGTCACGTAGTCAGTTTGTTTTTGAGTGTGCAGGTGACGAGGAACTTGGTGAGGAAATTATCGAGGATGAGGTGCAGCAAAGTGATGATGAAGATGGTGGTGTGGCGCCCACGGCTGAGCATGTACATACTACTTCGACTACGATCGTGGATGGCCCTTCTCCCACCCTACGACGACGTGCCGAGATCGTGAGGAAGCTCCAGTTGAGGGGGAGGTGGCTTCGAGGCGAGAAGCTCCCCGGCGAGTACAAGTGGATCATCCAGCTTCAACGATCATCGGGAACATCAACGAATGCACTACACGGTCGAGGTCTCGTAATGATTCTCACTTTGCCCATGCTGCTTTTGTTGCTACTTTTGAGCCCAAAGACATTGGACATGCGCTATCTGATCACAATTGGGTAAATTCGATGCATGAGGAGTTGGAGAATTTTGAGAGAAACCAAGTTTGGGAGTTAGTGGAGCCTCCACCGGGGTGTTAGCCGATTGGAACAAAATGGGTGTGGAAAAACAAAGAGGGAGAGAAAGGTGAAGTGGTGAGAAACAAGTCAAGGCTTTTTGCTCAGGGGTACACACAGAAAGAGGGGATAGACTACGAGGAGACCTTTGCTCCCGTAGCCCATTTGGAGGCGATTAGGATCCTTCTAGCCTTTGCCGTGGCTAAAGGGTTCAAATTGTACCAAATGGACATGAAGAGTGCTTTCCTGAATGGTGTTTTGGAAGAAGAAGTGTTCGTGAGGCAACCACCGCGGTTTGAGAGTGAGAAGTACCCTCACAAGGTGTACAATTTGTGGAAGGCGTTGTATGGGCTGAAGCAGGCGTCTAGAGCCTGGTATGGTAGGTTGAGAGGGTTCCTATTTGAGAGAGGTTTTGAGATGGGGAAGGTAGATCAGACCTTGTTTCTCCTCAGGCAGGGCAAAGAGATCCTAATTGTGTAGGTGTACGTGGATGATATTGTCTTTGGTGGCTCGTCTAATTCTTTGGTTGCAAGGTTTGCAGAAGACATGAGCAGGGAATTTGAGATGAGCATGATGGGTGAGTTGCAGTTCTTCCTCGGGCTCCAGATCAAGCAATCGAAGGAAGGAACATTTGTACACCAAGCCAAGTACACCAAGGACAAAGTGAGGAAGTTCAAGATGGAGGACTGCAAGGCCATGATGACACCGATGGGTACGACTACAGCTCTTGATGCGGACTAGGACGGTGAACACGTGGACCAGAAGGAGTACCAGAGCATGATCGGCTCCCTCCTGTACCTAACGGCGACGAGGCCGGACATCCAATTCTCGGTATGTCTGTGCGCTCGGTTTCAAGCGTCTCCAAGGACTTCGCATCGGCAAGCAGTCAAGCGCATCTTCAGGTATTTGTGATACACTCCCGACTTCGGCCTTTGGTATTCCGCATCTTCTTCTTTGGAGCTTCACGGTTTTTCAGACTCGGATTTTACTAGGTGTCGGTTGGATAGGAAGTCCACTTCCGGGACTTGCCAGTTCTTGGTTTCTTCTTTGGTGTCTTGGTCTTCCTGCAAACAATCGAGTGTTGCTCAATCTACAACCGAAGCCGAATACGTTGCCGTAGCCAGTTGTTGCTCTCAGCTCCTTTGGATCACATACACCATGAGTGACTTTGGTGAGGAGTATACCCAGGTTCCACTTCTTTGTGATAGCACAAGTGCGATAAGTGTTGCTAAGAACCCAGTGCTTCATTCCAAAACCAAGCATATAGAAGTGAGATACCATTTTCTGAGGGACAATGTTGAGAAAGGGAAAATCGCTTTGATCCATGTGCCCACACAAAACCAACTAGCGGATATTTTCACCAAGTCCCTAGATCAAGCAACTTTCACTCGTTTGCGGGGAGAACTTGGTGTGTGTTTGGTCTCTTGAGTTGGGTGTGGGAGCTCCTTTGTAGCATATGTATAGTTTCCTTTGTGCATTTCTTGCATTTTGCATTGCATATGTAACATGATATATAGACATCTTTGTATCTTATGTTGTTTGCATTTTGTATCATATGTATTTTGTAGGAAAAGCTTCTCCTATATACATTTTTCACCATGATGTGCTATATATGATCTTGTGAGCTAGTTTGGTGTGATATGGCTTAGTGTAGCTTAGCTCTTGATGATCTTGATTTATATCCATGGTTGATAGCTATGCTTTTGAAAAATGTCACATGTATGCTCTCTTGTGAGTAAATGCCTTTATATGATCATGACATGTTTTAGTGGCATTTCTATACTTAATTTGTGCTTGGATAGCTTATTTTGAGTATATGGGGCCAAAGGCTCATTTGCCATCATGAATGTTTAGCCCCCATGCTTTATCTTGTGGAGGGGCATAAGTTCCTTTTTGTCGCAAAGACGTTTCATGTACCAAATATTAATCTGAAAATGAAATGTAAATTGCTTGGAAAATGTGCTCCCATGTCATATGTGCTTAATTTACTTGTTTTTGGGTGCTAAACCGTTGCATGTTGCTTACCAATGAGAAGTCTCATATTTAGAAGTAAGCACTTGGCTCGGTGGCTTTGACATGACATGAGATGCTTGTGGGTGTTTATGCGTCTTATGCTTAGAATGGTTGTCCTAGCATGAAGTTTGGGTGGCTTTGCCATGTTGATATGTTTTGCTCATGTTTAGGACTTTGCTCATGAGAGGGTAATTTTTTCGCAAAAATAGTCAATTCTATCTTAGCTTTGCCCAATGGTTGTGAAACTTGGTGATCTTGTAGTTTATGTCCATACGAAGCTATAGAGTATCTAGCTTGCTCATTTGGATGTGTGCAGCACACTATGTTGAATTTTGTCTATTTGAAAAGCTCTAGGTTGAGTTTTTGCAAATTTTGGCTTGATTCATGCATTGTCAACAACAGGGAGAAGTTTGAGCATGTTTTGGCCTACTGAATGCATTTAGAAGGTTTCCAAGTGGTTTCGAGCTATTTCGTGCAGTTCCTAGTTTTTCCCAGGTGGATCCCACCGGCCTGACCGATGTGTGTGTGTCAGGTGCTGGGCGATCTAGTGCACCGGTCTGACCGGTGGCATGGACCGGTCTGACCGGTTAGAGCAAGGCTATTGCAGCTGCTCTGTTTCATGAAGTGGTTTGCATGCATTCGTCCAGGGGGAGTTGCATTGGTTCAGGGGGAGCTTGCATGTGTGCAGGGGGAGCTCTTTGTGGTTTTCAAGCTTTGCTGTGGTGGTCTTTGCTCTTTGCTTGAGCTTGCTTCTTGACTCGATTGAGTCGAGCCGTTGCCCTTGCCTAAGGGGACCGAGCCTTTCCTCTTTCAAGTGATCTTTGCTCTTTGCCTTTGTTTGGCTTTCGCTCGCTTGTTTGAGTTTCTTTTCCTTCCTTTTCCTTTTCTTTTTGCTTACCAAAATGTGTGTGTTGTCAATGCACTCATCAAGGGGGGGATTGAGAGCCTGTGTGGTTCGAGGACCGGTGGATGGTCGCTTCCTGGTGTGATGAGTGATTGACAACGTTGTGTGGACTGACTCTTGGCTAAGTATTGTAGGTGCAGGTTGCGGCTTGACTGGTGTTGGTGCAGGTGAAGAGCAAGCGCGAAAGGTCATTGCCGGGTAGGCCTCCAGGTGTGGAGAAGACAAGTAGGCTTGGCTCGAGGGACCCGGTGGCCAGCGGGGTGAAGTGCGGGCCGCATGGTGGCAAGAACGGCAAGATGAAGTCATGGACGGTTTCTTGGTTGAGCCTCAAAACTAAGGTCGAGCCGGGACTACGTGGGAGCCGAGTCATGAGTGGTGATTGGCGGAGGCTACACCGAGTTTGCGGGGTTTCCAGTGGTTCACCAGAAAACTGCTGGATTCCTTGGTTTATCCACAAAGCCAAGACCGAAGACCGAAGGCAGCAGCACTGGACCGGTCTGACCGGTGGGTACCGGACTGACCGGTCTGACCGGTGGGTACCGGTCTGACCAGTGGGGTACACCGGTCTGACCGGTGTGCGACGACGCGTTCCGGAGACTTCGAAGCGGAGGACACGCGTCGGGATCGCAAGGCTTGCGTCGAGGCTAAGCAAGTTTGCGGTCGCTGGGCGTCCGTCCGATGGTGCTACGACGAAGTTTCCCAAAAGGCCCTTGGGGGGTGTGTATCTTAGTTTAATGTAATAGGGGTAGTTTCGTCTTTTGGCTAGCCTCCATATAACTCAAGTGGTGAGAGGATGGCAGCTATCTCTTGGAACCCTAGCTCATTTGCTTTTGCTATTTTCCCTTCCTATTTTCCTTAGGTTTTAGAGGACTAGCTTGAGAGCTTCATGGTGAGATCTTGTGAGAGGGAAGGATGATTGGGAGGCAAGCTAGACCTTGTATGAACCTTCATGGTATGTATAGATGATTCGACGTGGTTCCTCAAGGCTTGATTGTGTCTCTCCCGTTTTCCCTTTTTGGTGATTTTCGAAGCCTTTTCTCGGTTATTTCCTTATGGCGGTTTTGAGACTTTTCTCTTTGGGATTTGATGGGGGATGTATGCATAAACCCTTTGTGGTTCTTTTCCCTTTGATTCCCCTCCCAAATATGTGAGTAAAAGGGCTCAATTTTGGGGTTTTCTTCGTTCTAGGGTTAGAGGCGTTCTTGGTGGAAATTCTTCGATTCCTCTTGATTTAGCAAGTTTTGGTGGACCAAATCTTGGCTACGGAAGACCCATGAGGTACTCCTACTATCCCCAAAGTCGTGTACAAATCCGTGGAGCGAATCGGGAGATCGGGATTTGGATTTGGATTTGGAGGAGTTGACCCGCGGGTTGCTGTTCATCCCGAGAGCCCAGGGCTTGACCGGTCTGACCAGTGCCTTCCACCGGTCTGACCGGTGCCAATCCCTTGTTGGGTTTTGCTCGAATGAATGTCTTGGTGAGTTCCCTGGTGTCCACTACTAGAAAACCCCCCTTTAGCTACGTTATAGTAGTAACGCACACTGGAAGCGTTTCTACGTTAGTGCCTAAAGATGCTTTTTAACATGATTTTGAGATCATGTCAAACTGTCATGGTATTTGACACGCTTACAGCGTTGGTAGTCTTATAAAGACATTTTTTATGACGATATTGAAATCATCTTAAAAAAGAGATGAAGTTAGCCACATTTTAAAGCGTCATTATTGCCTAGACACGTTAAAAAGCGTAGCAGATAATGTCCATAATCATGTAAAGATGCATTTTGACATGATTGTAAAAATGTTTCAAGATGTTACGCTTTTAGACATGCTTTAAATCATAACTAGCAAGTAGAAACATCATAAAGCGTACCAAATAAGTGTACTAAATGGTTCTTCATGTAAAACTCAAGAGGAAACTATATGTTATGTAAGTCAAGTTTGTTGTGTAGGTGAGATGGTAAGGAAGCTATGTGTGAGATGAGAGATCTTGGGTTCGAATCCTGTACGACACACATATTTCACATGAAAAATCATGTATAGGTGTCCTAAAATCTGAAATTTTTTTATTTTTTTCACAAATTTGTAGACATGTTTTATAAATGTATCTAAAAGTTTGTCTCTATATTTATTAACACACAATAAAGTGTTACTATAATATGTAACTAGACCACTAGAGACGTTTTGTACACGTGTCTACAAGATTGTATCAATTTTATTAGATATGCATCTAACGTGTCTACAAAATGTATCTTTGTTTCATAGTGACGTTTAAAGAATTCAACTCTACAAGGTTTGACGCGGTACGTACGAAGACGCTTCTAACATGCTTTATGAAAGCGTGACTATATTGACATAGAGACGAAATAAAACGTGTCGAACTCTAAATCTGGCGTATCTAGAGGGGGGGTTTTCTAGTAGTGGTCTTGTGTTGCTGCTGTTTCGAGTTTGGTTAGTTTTGGAGCTCGGTAGGTCTGTCTGGCGGATTTGGGGTTTCCTGACTCAGACCGGTCTGATCGGTGTGCTATACCGGCCTGACCGGTGTGGGAGTCTTTCTGTGGGAATCGTCAAGTTCTGTCAGGGTGCTCCAGGAGGGACCGGTCTGACCGGTGTGTGTGACCGGTCTGACCGGTGCAGTCCAGTGTGGCTAACTTGGGTAGTTGAGCCGGAGATGTGTTTTGGCTAGCCGTGTTTGTCTTGTTGGAGTAGCCATCTCCTTCGAGAAGAATTTTTATCGGCTCCCATTCACTCCCCCCCTCTCTGGTCGCCAGTTCGGTCCTTCAAATCTCTGAAAGCCGGAAATATTTTTGGGATTCGCCTTACCTTTTTAAACTTGGGACTGACGGAGTAATGAGAAGATGTGTACCAAGAGAAGAAAGGGAAAAAATTTCGAGGAAGTGTCATTCGGCGGAGTACGGTGGACACTATAGTCATTTTCGAACCTAAGCAAAAGTTTGGTCCAGTAGATTCTTTTGGGCGGAGATGCATGAAGATACTAAAAGATATGTTGCATCATGCCCCGAATGCCAAAGGACCGGAAACATTTCTCAAAGGAATGCAATGCCCTTGAACTACAATCTAAAAATTGATTTATTCGATGTTTGGGGAATTGACTTCATGGGGCCTTTCAAAAACTCATGCATTTGAGCACATCCTAGTTATGGTTGATTATGTATCCAACTGGGTAGAGGCCATGCCATGTCGTAAAGCTTCCACGGAAGAATCCATTGCGATGATTAAGAGTTTGATTTTCCCTCGCTTCGGTACCCCGAGAATTTTGATAAGCGATGGAGGAAGTCACTTCACCGGGAAGAACTTTAAGAAGTGCTTGTCCAAGTTGGGGATTGAACATAGAGTCTCTACGGCCTATCACCCACAAACTAATGGACAAGCAGAAACATCGAATAGGCAACTAAAGAGCATCCTTAACAAGACTATAGAGAAGGGAGGCAAGGATTGGTCAAAGAAGTTGGATGGAGCTTTGTGGGCATATCGAACGGCGTTCAAGACACCGATAGGTATGACCCCATATCAATTTGTTTATGGCAAAGCTTGTCACCTTCCGGTTGAGCTAGAACACAAGGCATACTGGGCTATAAAAGAGATGAACCTCGATCTAGACGCCGTGGTGGTAAAACGGAGAATCCAAATTAGTGAGCTAGAAGAGATGAGGTTGAAAGCTTATGAAAATGCAAGCATATACAAAGAGAGAACCAAACGATGGTACGACAAAAGGTTAAAGAAGAAGGAGATTAAAGAAGGAGATAAGGTCCTCCTCTATAATTCGAGATTCAAAACTTTTGGAAAGGGGAAATTGCAAAGCAAGTGGGATGGACCTTACATTGTTCATTCGGTGCTCTCCAATAGAGCGGTTACCATCATGGATATGAAAGGAGATCAATTCATGGTGAATGGTCAACGACTTAAGGTGTATTTCGAACCCGACATTGTGCCCCATCACCATATTGATATTTTCATCATGGAGGATGAGCCCCAACGTCAAACCTAGGACGTAAAACAAGGTGAGCATTTTGTAAATAGCTCTTATTTTATTTTTCTAGAGTTTCTCACGAAATTTTACCTGGCCAATTTCTCTACACAGGCTAAACATCAAAAAATAGTGGAGTACGCGAAAAACTGGACCGAACCGGCCCGCGAACCAGGGCAGGCCGGCCGGCCCGGTCCGATCGGCCCAGGGGGGCCGGGCGGCGGTTCGCCCCCGTTTTTCTCTGGGACGCGCGTCTTAGACTTCCTTGTTTGGTCAGAGAATTTTAGGGAAGTCAAGAAAAGGAAAAGATGGGTTCTAGGGCATTCCTTCTCGGACTATTTAAAGGAACGAGATTGGAGCTCGGGAATCCATCCCAATTCACATCCTTTTGCACCCAAGCAGCAGCCATGGCGTCCCCAAGGAGCAAGGAGATCAAGCTAGGCGCCGAGAATCCTTTGAAGCCGTAGGAGGCGAAGCGATGCGAGCTCAAGCCTACAATGGAGATCAAGTGGACCGCCCGCATCTGTCGCGGAGGGCGTGTCCCGACCGGGCCGATTGCATCTCGCCACCATGTCAAGGAGGAGGTCTCAACTCCCGTCCAAAGATCGGAGCGACTCCGGGGCATGAAGTGGAAAGACTACAAGGAGGAGTCGCCCGAGCCGAAGGATTACAGGGGGAGTGATTATTCTGACGACCACAGCCCGAGCTCGTGGGCAGCCGCCGGAAGGGATGACAATGACCTCTTCTATTGGGAGGAGGTGCCTAAAGAGAAGACTCCCGAAGGTCCAAATGGCGGCGGAGATCCCGACGACGGCGGCGACAGCGACAACGGTGATGACCTTGGCGACGACGACCCATTCGGGATGCATCCGTTATGTTGTGCGGCTTGTCGTCACTCCATCTCGGATCTCTACGCGTAGGTTGAAGAGTGTTTCCAAGCTATGGAGGCGATGAGGCAGAGAATAGAGGATTTGGAACGAGTAGTCGATGACGACTACAAGTTCCTTAATAGGAACGTGAGGAAGTTATTCGGGATGGTCGGCAACATGAAGAAAAGGTGGTGCCAGGACTGTGGGAAGTTCCACTAGATAGTTAGGGTTCCCCCCCTTAGGATTTTTGTAAAATATGACGAGGACGTCGTATGATTTTAGCTTGGGCGAGAGCGAGCTAGCTAGATCTTAAAAATTTTGCCTTAGTGAGTTTAGTTTGGTTTGGTTTAGAGTTTGCGAGAGTTTGTGAGTTAAATTTTTAGGTGTGCTTTTAAATTTTTAAGTTTGAAGTGTGTCAATTTAGTGTTCGAGTCGAAAAATCAAATAAAAAGTGTCTTTTAATTTTTGTCTCATGCGATGCTTTTTCTTTCTTTACTCGTATGTTTGTCTTTAATTTTTGATATATGAGCATGAGCATTTGGTTTGAAACGTTTATCGTGGTGCTTAGTGGAATTTTTATCTTTAAAAGTACCCGGACCATACTTTGATCTAGAACCTTGTTTCAGTTGTGCTAAGTTTGATGCTAATGTTGGAGGAGTTTAATTCTGAAAATTATATGAAAAACACTTGTAATAAAGTTTAGCAAACTCTCTTTTTCCAAGTTGAGAGACAAATAAAAATCCTATACAAGGCCAACTGAATATCCGCTCCACTATAAGTGCGGTTAGCATGATGAGTTAGGCTAGGATCCTTCTCTCTTGGAAGTTTTAATTTTGAGCAATGATCATGTCCTTTTATATATCTTTTATTGCTAGCCTCGTCATGCATTCGGTAACGAGACTCTCACATCGAAAGTCTCGTACATCACCGAATTCCGTACCCAACCCATAATATCTCTTTTGTACATCGTATTCCTTGAACACAACCTATGTTCGAACTTTCATCTCGTCTCTAGCATGGTTTTCATTTAAAATTCAGATTGTGTTTATGCAAGGAGAGATGAGCAAAGAGCTTTGAAAGAGAGGTAAAGATGTCAAGAGAGAGAGAGAAGTAAAGAAAAAAATGTGTGTATGGAAAAGAAAAGAAAAAAAAGAAAGAGAAAAAGAAAAGAAAAGAAAAGAAAAGAAAAAAGAGAGAGAGAGAGAAAGAAAGAAAGAGGAAAAGCAAGAAGGATGTGAAGAAGGATGAATCAAGTGAAGATTAAATAAAGTGTAAGGAAGGATGCCACGTTAAGAGACGAAACTTCCATTTTCCCAACCATGTGCAATCCGACAACGAGGACATCATCGGTGCCTCATAGTCTTAGTTTCTTTTGCCCTTGCACATGTCCACCATTCTATATCTTCTTATCCTTGACATCCCCACATCATGGTGTAATTCTCATGATCATTGGCTTTGAAAGGTAAACAACCATTAGAGGAATTTCTTAGCTTGACAATACTTGTGCTGATTACACTAGCCATACCTATAGCTCCACCTTACATGATAATATGAGAGACTTATGGGAGGTAAGAGTTTATGAATTGTTTAGGATAGCCACTTCATATGAGTGACATGTGAGAACTTGGAGAAAGGTTTTTGTCTAATACTTGTTGCAGGAATTTTATTTTTGAAAAAAATCATGAAAACCCTCCGATGGAAGCAAAGAAGTAAGCATGGCTGGAATTGAGGACCTCGAGTGAAAGGTATGATTTGTGGGGTGAATCTCGATTTGGTAAAAATTCTAAACGCCCATATTTATGTATCATGATCATTGCCTTATGTTTATTATATTAAAGATAAAGGATTGACTAACTTGTGAAGGAAGAATTAGCGGAGCACGTTTTCAACACCATGGACAAAAGTTCTTTTATGAGGACTTGCTCGAGGACGAGCAAGATCTAAGTGTGGGGGAGATGTTGACGGTGTATTTTGGTACACCAAACATGTTTAGTACACTTTGGTTTGAGCTTGATTATGGAACTAACCCGCCACTAGGCACACTAATGATATAACAAGTTCATCTTCGTATGTGCGTTTGGAAGTGTTATGTTTTTGCAAGAAAACATGGACAAAAAGGATGGAGTCACAACGAGTTCAAAGGAGTAAATGAGGAGTCCCGTTCGTGTTCAAGTGCATGATGAAATCACTCCCAAAGGTGGCGAGGACCGAAGTGTTACAAAGGAACATCCCCGAGGATTGAAACGTAAAGACCAAACTTCATGCGAGAAGACCCTCTATCTTGGATGCAAAGATGATGTCGTCAAATTGATGCAATTGGAGGGGGCAAAGTGCATAATGTCAAGAGGACCCACGGGAGAGAAGGGGCAACCGAACCGGGCAGGGATGGGCCTGGGCCGGTCGGCCCAGGTCGGCCGGCCTGGCCCATTCCCGCGTCGGTTCGGCCCCCCCTTTCTTGAGCGTGAAGAAGATGCAACCCTAAAGAGGTGGAGGCGTCGCCATTCGCAGAGGGAGAGCCATTCGCCTGAGAGGCCGTCCACAAGCTAGAGAAGAAGGAGAGGAGAGAGATCATTCGCGAGAAGGATTGCTCTACTCGAAGGAAGCAACCACAAGTGGAGGAGGACGTCGAGGCCCTGCCACGACACCCCCGGAGGAGAAGGAAGACACCGTCGGAAGCATCACCAGGATCAACGGTGCTATGTCTAGCACCTTGATGGGGTAATCTTCTCATTTGTCCATGGGTTGTAATCGATCTTGAGATGTAATCGCTACTTTTATGGTTTCAATCTATCATCTAGTGTTGAAGATGCTTTCATGTTTAAGGTTAGCTACCATGCCTAGTCGGGAGTATAGATCTCACTTCTCCCTTAGAACCCTTCAATACGCCGTGATCATCATAGGTCTAGTCACGAATACCTCCGCGTAGTGACAGTACGGGGGGAGGGAAAGGGCGAAACCGTGGTCACAACCCTCGGTAGATTAGATCTGTTTTCATATCTCTAAGTGGTTGCATGTTCAAGTATCATAGACCCTTGGGCAAGTGTCTTTTACATATCTTGTGAGTTTAATCGCTCTCTCTAGTGTAGCGTAGTAGTTCTCTAGTTTAACCGTAGTTTAGGGTTTGGATAAGTTAGTTAGTAGCGCTAGATCAAACGCTTGTAATCCCCTTGCTCCGCGGATTGACAAGAACCTAGGGAATCCCCGTGGTGAAAAAGGTGTAGGTCCGTACGCTTGCGGATCGTAGGTGGATACGAGTTTTATCCGTCAACAGGCCCCATCGATGTCGAACCTGGTACCTCTCCGCCGGCTGTTTCTGGGCCCCGCTGTGGCTGCTCGATCTGAGCTTGGTCCACCGCCGGGTCCTGAGTCGACGTGCTTGGCACCGTGTTGATTGGGTCCACTTCAATGATGGGCGGGGGAGTCAATGTCCCCACGTCACCAACGGAACCCTGAGTTCCGACCTCCTGCTCGGACGTCGTCGTCCTCGAGGGAGAACCTTGAGCACCCGAGGTGCTATGAGGTCTAGCGTCTGACCTGCAATAATTTTGTCAATATGCTACGACCTCACAGTGATTATGAATGAACAAGTCTAAGCACTAAGGTCTTACCTCACGACCACTGTCGCGCGCAATTTCGGCCTTAGGGGCCGACCTCGCACCTTCATAGGCATCTTTGCCTGGGCACCGGCTGCAGCCAGCTGTGCCTCCCTGATGCGGCAGAGGTCCTCCTCTGTCACCTGCTGTTCCACCTCCCGCTGCCTCTTGGTCGCGGGACTTGGCGACCTCAGTGCCGCACGATCGTCAATGATCAGCGGGTCATCAGTAGCTTCATCTTCCGACTCGACCTCCCGTGACGTCGGGGTGGGGATCGTCTTCCTCTTCCTCTTCTTCTTGGCGGCCTCGAGCTTAGCAGTTTTTGCTGCCTCGGCCGTCGCGGCAGCCCTCGAGCTCGACTGCTTCGCTGTCGCTGTGCGCCCCGGCCTTGTGGCACTGCTCACCTCAGGCCGACTCGTCACGTCGTCACCGACCTCCGGATCATTGTCTTCATCAGCCCCCACCGAGAAATCCAACAGATAATTCTCCAGCAGCGCAGCTGCTGGAGGTTGGTAGTCTTGCGACCTCAATTTCCGACGCGGCTCCTCACCGGTCGGTAGCGGTGCAGGGCACCAGTACTGCATCTCCCGAGCCTGCAAAAGACAAGAAAACAAGGTCTAAGAGGTCTTTCTTTGAGGCACAAAGCAAATAAACACTTCAAAGACGAGCTAGTTAGTCCAATACTCACTGGATCAGCTGGCCGGGTCAAGGAGTGCGCCTTCGGGCTCTTTCTGTTCCGGATCTGCCCGGTATACAGCTGCGTGACTCTGGCCGCCATCTCATCCTAGGAGACCTTGCGGTTAACTTCGCGTGTAGGGTCTGACTGACCCTAGTACTCGTAGGCCGGATGCACCCGGTCCTTGATCGACTGGATCAGACGACGATAGAACAACATCGCCACCGAGCCACCCATCAGAACCTTTTTCTTGAGGTCGGCTACAAGGGCGAGCAACTCCTTAACATCTTCCGTCTCGCGGGAGGTGAGGGACAGGTCCCACTCAGGAATCTTCTTGGGCCTGTGCCCAGTTCACTTTGGGAGCGCCGTCTTCTGGTCAGCGATGTAGAACCACTCCGACCCCCACCCCGCGGTATTGTCCGGCAGGTCCATTCTGCCTTAAGACCCTGTCTTAAGCAAAACATCACCGAGCCTATGACGCCCGTACGCTTGCCGGTGGTCTTGACTTGGAAGAAGTAACGCCACAACAAAAAATGGGGCGGTATCCCCAGATACGCCTCATAAAACTGGATAAACGACGACACTACAGTGATGGAGTTGGGAACGACGTGTACCAGCTCCAGCTTGTAGTAGTACAGTAGACCTCTGAAGAAGTCGCCGCCGGGCACATTGAACCCGCGCTCGAAGAAGGAGGCGAAGACGACCTGCTCCTTGTCGTCCTCCGTCGGGAACGCCACACCGGTGGGCGCCTTCCACTCCATCTCCGCCTTGGACCTGAGCAGCCCGCAATTCACCAGCACTTGGATCTTCTCCTTGGTCATCACCGAGGGCTCCCAAACCGTCTCCGGGGTGGGGATTTGGGAAGCCGCGGCCGCCATTTCTTGGGGATCTTTGGATTTGGATCTAAATGTCACTAGGGTTTTTATGCGCATGCGGAGTGGCGCGACGCACGAGTCGCGGTGGTGGCGCGCGCGGCCTGCTAAGGATGACGGCGGCGAGCTCCGGGTGCGAATGTGGTGGCGTGGATGCGCAAGAGCGATGGCTAGGGCAAGGAAGCTTTCGGCGGAGGCGGCGGGAGGAAGAAGACGATGGCAGGGGAGGGTCAACACCAGTCCCCGCAACTGTATTTATATGGGTCCCGCCGCAAACGCCCGTTGTGGATCTATCGCCACAACGGATCTACCGCAACGGCTCTTCGCCACTAATTCCGTGAGACGATCTCGCCGGATTTCATGCCAACGGCTATATGCCCAACGGATAGACTGGCGACCTACACCTCGAGTTTAGGTGGTGCACACATCGATGCTACCAGGTCGTCCTGATAGCACATTCGATCTCCATGAGGTCGCTAAGCCCCCAAACAACATCACTTTAGGTCTTTGATGAATAATTTCTTCAAAACGACCATTACATGACAGAAGAGAGCGAACATTACATGGGAACTTCGACGGTATACAGGTCGCTTGCGACCTCATTGGATCCAGAACCTGTTACAAGATACAAACATATTTGAAGACCTGATCTACCTAGAGCAATCTTTGCCATGTTCTCTACTATAGCAGAGTACATCGCAAGAATTCTTCTAGCTTTAGATCCCCAATGGCGACCTCGAGGTGAACACCTGCACGACGCTGCGCATAGCAGGTCACACTTTGTGCCTGACTATGGAATGCAGACACGAGCTTGCTCTTCAGTGCGTACTGCAAGCCCTCGATGAGCATCTCATGCTTACCAAGAACCTGCAGCATCACCTCGAGCCTCTACAGCATCACCTCCGAACTCTCTAGGATTCCTCGCTGAGGCACAGTACAAAGAGTGGGGGAGATACCTACACTTCGCAAGAGTTCTTCTAGCTCCAGGCTTCTACAAACTTTGCATCTTATGCTCTTGTGGACGGACACATGCCCATGGCATGGCCAAATTACTAATATGCGGCTTCATAGCTCAGCAATGCTCGGTGCTTGCCTCCTTCAGCCTTCCGGTGCTATTTATAGCCGAAACCAGGCCTTCTGTGGCCGGTGAAGTGGTGACACTGTTACCACATGATTGAGAGGTCTTGTAGACATGTGGATGATTAAAAGCGATGTCCTTTTCCACTACTTCGCGATGCCTTTGTCGCTTGTGCATCACTGATGCCTGAGGCCGCTGCGGCGTCACATGGCTACAGTACACCTTTTGATCAGTGGACAGTTTGTCATTTTCTGGGTGGCAAGAGAATCTCTGACCACTATTGACCCGTGACCCTGCAGTCTACGGAAGAAGATAAGACTGACTCTACTTCAGCTGGCCCTGCGCCTCGCTACAGCTAAAGACGACGACGACAATTAAATGCACCCGCTAGGCTCTGTGTCCTGGTGCACCCGCTATGGCTCTACACGTAAATGGACCTATTCCAATCAGCCTATATTTTTGTTCCCTGAGCAGAATGGTCGTAGGTTCGATTGAAGACCTTCAGGGGTAGGTGTGCCTCGCTGCTTTGCCAGATCCATCTGGGCGCCTAGAGACCAGAAGCTTTGCATCTATGATTTCGTCAGGCCCCCGTTGTCGGTGTGCCTATATTGAGGTCGTTAATAAACCTTGGCTCTACTAGATGGCTGGTAGCTATGCTGGTCGTCTGGACACTAAAACGACCTCCTTGAGGTCGGCATGCCTTAGTACCTAGGTCTTGCAATACCTCGGTATGCCTACGTCTCTACCAACCTAGTTGGGCGCCCTGGATGCGTGACCTTCCTGAGGTCGGTGTGCTCTTGTAAGCCCTGCCAGCCTGCTCTAGGCACCCAGGATTTTAAGTCGGGAATGAAGGCCTCCATGTGGGGTGCGCGCCTAATGGCCCTGCCAAGTATCTCTGGGTGCTTGGGCGCTTTTGCTTTGAGACCTTCCTGAGGACGGCATGCCTCGAGTGGCCCTGCCAGACTCCTTGCAGCCATACAGGATATCTGGGTGTCTCTACACTCCATTCGTTCAAGACCAACATTTTTTCTACAGCTTCATCGTTGACCGTATCGACCACCATAGAAGACCTCTTCATGCGACGCGCGCCTCAAGATCCTACTGGGTATCCTCGGATACTAGGCATCGTTGATTTGAGACCTCTATGAGGTCGGCACGCCTACAAGGCCTCCCAGAGGTTGGCCCTGCCAGACTCCTTACAGCCATGCTTGGAGATCTGGGTGTCTTTACACTTCATTCGATCAAGACTATGACTCAGTTTTTCTTCTCTTTTTTGAGCATCAAAGCAGCCATGCTGCCTGCTTCAATGCTCGGGGACTACTCTACGAGAACGTATTTGATGCCCTCTTATTTTCTTCGTCATACCGACCTGTTGGGAAACCCATTTCTCATCACGTCGTTACTTGACCTAATTTTCTCTTCTCTTTCTCTTTTGGATCATCATATTGGCCATCCTACCCGCCACGATGCTCGGATACTAATTTATGAGTGCGTCCTTGACGCCCTCAGAATTTTTTTCCATCGTCATTTCGATCTATTGGAAGCCTACTTCCTATAGGTCGTCACTCAACCTCTCGACGTTCGGCAAGACTACAAATAGGTCGGCTGCTAAGCTGGTTAGTTTTTCTTTTGGACCGACATGCATGCTATTCGACCTATCGATGGCTTCAAGACTTCGTCATGACCCCCTCAAGGTCGCTGTGCCTACACATCGCTTGGGGGCTTGTGAGACATGGGTACCCCTGGGTCCCCACCGACCAGGCTCACGGCCGTCCCCGACAAGTGGGTCCGGCCTACCAGAAGACCCGCCGACCTGACAGTGGGCCCAACTGACCTAGTTGGTGGCCCACACGACCTCCTGAAGACCTTCCAGAAGATTCCAAGATGACCTTATCCAGAACGACTTCAAGACTTGACGTGAAAGACAAGACAGAGGTGGATTCCGACAAGCAGTCCGACATATATGGTAATGGTTGTAATCAACTAGACTTAGGTCTCCTGGTTGTAACCGACCAGGAGTCTGGGTGCCGACCTTGTCCGCTGGCCAATATAAGGCGGACGAGGTGAACCCTTGAATAATCACGCAATCCTCAAGCAATCTACTCCGACAACTGGACGTAGGGTTTTACTCTCCGGAGGCCTGAACTAGTATAAACTCGTCGTGTTCTCTGTGTTCCGTGTGCTCGTGCGCAACCTTCGAGTTCTTAGCCCTAAATTCCACCCCGCCGAACAAATAAACCACTGGGGTTGACCCCCCCTGTGGGCTGTGCAGATCTAAACATCTGACAGAACCTTAGACTTGGTCTTGCAACCGATGGTTTCAATCCATTTGGCAACATGAACAACTCATATAGGCCAGTATTTGTTGTGCCCTATAACATGCCACCATGGGTATGCATGGAAGAATCAAACTTCATGATGGCCTTATTGATCCTTGGGCCGAGTTCTCCATCAAATGATTTTGATATCTTCATGGAATCTATCGTCGAACAGCTGTAGCAACTTTGGAAGGGTGTCTGGGCAATCGATGCTGTTGAGGGTAAAGAATTTAAACTGCGTGCTGCAGTTCTTTGGTGCATACATGATTATCTAGCATTGAGCACGTTGTCTGGGCGAGTCACGAAAGGCTATTTTGCCTGTGTGCATTGAGACAAGGATCCTTGCTCAAGGAGATTGAAGAACAAGATATGTTACATTGGGCATCGTCGTTTCCTTCCAACTGACCATCCATGGAGAAGAAACAGAGCAGATTTTGATGGTACTGTTGAAAACTGAGAAAAGCCAAGGTAGTTTACCCATGAGGAGCTAAAGCAGCAACTGGAGAAGGTTAAAGACGTTAGACCAGGAAAGCATCCTCTACCTCAAGGAAAGGAAGTGGGAATCCGGACGGTGCTGGAGCCGAAGGGTTGGTTTGTGGGACTTGCCGTACTAGTCATCTCTGAAGTTGGCACATAACCTTGATGTGATGCACACTGAGAAAAACATATGCGAAAACCTTATTGGAACGTTGCTTAAAATTGCTGGGAAGACAAAGGACACCATCAATGCTAGGGTTGATTTGGAAGAAATGGGCGTAAGATCAAATCTACACATGGTGGCAACTGAGGATGGTGAGTCATGCAAAATGCCAGAAGCTCCGTATGTACTTTTGAAAAAGAAACAGAAGTTGTTTTGTGATTTTATAAGTTCGGTGAAGTTCCCAGATGGATATGCTTCAAACTTAGCTAGGTGTATTGCTGCAGATGGATGCAAACTACAAAGATTGAAAACTCATGATTGTCATATCCTACTCCAAAGGGTTTTGCCGGCTTGTCTTCGCGGTTTAGTGGACAAAGAGATATACACAGCTATTGCGGACTTAGGAAACTTCTTTCGGCAACTATGTTGCAAAACTCTGAAGTTGGATGTCTTGCAAAAACTGATTACAGATATCCCAATAATTCTGTGCAAGCTTGAGAAAATTTTCCCTCCTGCCTTCTTTGATGTTATGGTCCACTTGGCTGTCCATTTGCTTGAGGAAGCAATCCTGAGAGGTCCAGTACAATATGGATGGATGTATCCCGTTGAAAGAAGGCTATGCACATTAAAGCGTTTAGTGAGAAACCAAGCTAGGCCTGAAGGATCCATTGCAGAAGCATATGTTGCTAATGAGGCCTTGTCATTTTGCTCTAGGTACTTCGCGGCTGATGATATGGCCACACGATTCAATCAGGTTGGAAGGAACAGAGAGAATGCTGATTTGTCTGTAGATGGAACATCCTGTTTCAATCACAAATGTTCAAGTACTTGGAGCAGGGACCACTTGTTGGCTTGGATCAAAGTACGACAAGGTGGTTTGGTATGTGCTAAACAATTGCGAAGAGGTGAAGCCATATATCGAGTAAGTAAATCACCATTGCAATGATAGAACTAAAATTATTTCGTGCTAATTTGAAATTGATCGTCAAATTGTTACAGAATTTCGCCGCTAGTTTAGATCACATGTAAGTTTTCATTTTTTTATTTGTTTGGTAGCTAGCTTATATTATAGACTATATTAACTATGGCTCTGCTTTACAGATTTCAAAAAATCCAGTGAGCGACGAGAACCTATATGCATTATCAGCTGAACCAGACCGGTGAGCAAAAACTTATACGGCATGTATTGTAGGCGGTGTCCGGTACCACACCAAGGCCTGAGAGGCAAATAGGAAGACACAGAACAGTGGAATCATGACTACAGGATCACATAAAGACATTGAAGAAATTGAGTTTTATGGTTCACTAAGAGACATTATTGAGCTGCGGTACAACTTGGGGCTTCATAGAGATCGAACTGTTGTTTTATTCCAAGTTGACTGGTATGATCTGGAAGGGACCAAGAAGGAACCGAAGATTAGAAATGATGGTTACTTTACAAGCGTCAATACTGGAGATTACTGGTACCAAGACGATCCCTACATTCTTGCTGAACAAGCAATGAAGGTCTTTTACTTGCCAGACACCCTACTACAACACCCATGGAGAGTGGTGCAAAAATTTGAGCACAGGCATTTGTGGAGCTATAATGAAAATGAGGAGGACATAGCTCCCGCTGGCATGGTACTTGCATATCAAGATGATGAAATTGACCAAACCTTGCATGATGTTATACTTGATGATGGTCTCGGTGATGGTTCGGATGTTCCGGTGCCTATTACTGGCGAGGAGACTATTGTTGCAGCCGCTGAAGTTGTCACAATTCGCTAGTAGGAGCTGTCTGATGTGGATGGATTCAATTCTGAAGATGAGGACGATGACACTCTATGGCAATACGTCGATGAAGATGAAAATACTACCGATGAAAGTGACGACGACTAGGATATCAAATTAGTAAATGTTTAAGTCGATCCGATCTGAAATCATGTGGACCATAAGATTTATATGTAGTTGAAGTCGCACTTTCCTGAATATTATAACTGCCATAGGTGCCTACTATCCGGTTGTTGACGGCTGTTAAGTACCACTTTTGCACCGTCAACTCCTACATTAAATAAATAAAAATTGATCATCAACACTAGAATAGGGCTTTATACTGACAAGTTCCACAAGTGTTCGTGTTTCTAGCTTTTGTTGCAAGTTGCACTGAAATATGTGCTAAATGGTATAGTTCAGAGCAAGTAAAGCAATGGCATATAAAGGGCATCATCATAAACAACCTCAAATGCCAGATTGGACTGCACCATTGCGACGAGCTCGTCGAGACGATCGAAATGGATATATTATTTGCCTACATCGGAGCTCGTATGCGCAAGATATGAAAAGGACAAAATAGATGACGTCAGCAGGTCCCACAACCGTCCTGCCGTACCTCATACGCGCGGGAAGCAATACGGGCCCACCACGTGGCGGCACCTGACTAGCTGCCAGGCCGCGCTGTGGCATGCCGCATGCGCGCGTAAGGGCGCGGGGTGGCCCCGCTCGGCCACGCGGCAAGCCGCGAGCGGCTGGCCCCCTTCGACGCGGACCGCGCACAGGCATGCGGGAATCCGTCCCAGGCCGGGCACATGGCACGTGCTGGGTGGCGCGGGCGGGCGCCGCGCGGGGCGCGGGAAGCGGCCCTGGAAGGGCACGTGGCGCACCGCGAGTGGGTCAACTGGGGTCGGTTCCCCCGGTTCGCCTGCTGGGCGGCAGTTTTCCTTTTTTCTGGGCGGTTTTGTGCCCAGCCAGCTGGTTTAGCTTTGGTTCTCGCACCTGGGATCCGGTTCTACACCGGTTCTTTGCACCACCGCCTCCAGGAACAGTACTCCGCACGCTACAGTGCCAGATGGCACCAAGGGAGAGGGCAAAACAAGGGGAAAGCACCCCAAACACTTGGTGACACTTGCCTATAAATATGAGGGGAGGGGGTTCATTTAGGGACACACTACACCACTTCACCCAAGGATGAGAGCTTCCCTTCAAAGGAGAGGCCTCTCCTTGGTAGATTAGAGAGTAGGAGAGTGAGAGAGAGTTGTATCTCTATGGATGCTTGTTCTTCGATTAGAGTAAAGTAAGTATTTCCGCATTTCCTATTTAGACTAAAGTAGCATTCATGCATAGGTGATATGTTCTTGTGTTCTTCGCTTGTTCTTGATTTAGAGGCTTGTGTTCTTCATGAACACAACCTTTCGATCTTGTAGCATAGGTCCATAAGTGCTCATATCCGTTTGTATGCATGTTCGTCTTTTAGAATAAAGTGGATATGCTTGCATGCTCTGATTAGAATAAAGTGTGTTCGTGATTCCTTTTTAATAGTTTAGGTTAGGTTGCATGAGTAGCCTTTTTCCTCTGCTAGTGCGTAGATCCTGGGTTTATACGTTCGTGTGCTGCAAGTCGTTCGTATACTCTGGAAGCTTAGTTCGGGACCGAGTGCTCTCTCGTATGCCGTTAGCATAAGCTAGTAGTACCTATAGTTGAGTGAGATCAGTTCTCCTCCTTGTGGGTTCGTCACTCTATATTTAATATAGAGTGCCACAGGTTGCTACGCACCGCGAGATAGCGTAGTCAGGCTACGGTAGTAATCAGTAGCATAGACATAGTGTCTAGGCTAAGAGTTATCCTTCGTTTGCCCTATATCCCACGGATTGGTAGAGGTAGATCGCAGGTGGTGACAGCCCTGTTGATCCTCTAAAATCCTCCACGTTCGGATATAGTGCAGGTTGAGGTTCATCTTAGATCCGTAGGCCGGAGTCTACTGACAGATCAGGGGTTAGCCGGTGCCCGAAGCAAGTTCTCGAGAGATCGACCTTTAACCTCATCTGTAGTGCTATCTTTAGGAATCCTCTCTATCCTTGCCTCTTATCTGGGTGTGTCCTTGGACCGACTATACGAAGTTAGTGCACACACGTTCCCTTGGATTCGATACCCTTGGAATACTCTGAGGTGAAAGCTACAACGGTATCCGTGCGCTTGCAGATTTATTTCGTGTGATGCTAAAATACCCAACAAGCTTTCTGGCGCCGTTGCCGGGGAACGGTTGTTGTATCTATCTTCGTACCCAGTGGTCCTCGTATCTTTTGTTTTTCTTTGTTTCTACCTTTACCCCCATTACCCATGGAGAGGCCATCCTTTCACGACCTCTCCACCTCAACTTACGAGTTCAATGATCCATCAACGTCTTCATCCAACCATGAACTTCATTTCCACATTATGGGCATGGTTCAGGATCGACCATTCTTTGGAGCGATCAATGAAGACCCCTACTTTCATTTGGAAGAATTCGAGGAACTGTGTTCACGTCTGGTTCTCCCAGGCATGACACAGGAATCCATAAGGTGGAAGTTGTTCCCCCTCTCTCTGTCAGAAATGGCAGAGCAATGGTACACTGACACTGTAAAAAGTGTAAATGGTGATTGGGGTAAACTTCGAGATAACTTTTGCAACTCATTCTCTCTCGTGGAGAGGACGGTGCAATGGTATACTCATATGGCCTCTCTCCCAGGGGATATTCTCGAGTTCAAACAATTAGAGGAGGAGTCTATAGGAGCAGCGTGGGCTAGGTTCATATGCCTTTGTGCATCTGGACCCGGCTCATTTCTACCCGATGATGTCTTGCTTTACGCATTTTGCATGAGTTTAGACATGGACGTTGCCCATGATCTTGACATCGCTGCTGGAGGTTCATTTGCACACAAAACTCTAGTGGAAGGAAGAGCAATCCTAGACAGCTTCTTAGAAAACTCTTTCTTCCCTACCGACCATAGCGAACCCCACCAGGAATCAGATTCAATCCATGAGAGTCTCTCAACAGCCGAACCTGAACCTACGGTTTCCACATCTCAATTTTCGACTGATGAGCCCTCTCTCGAACCAAGAACAATGGAGGAAGAAGAAATTCAGCCTCTAGAGTTCCTCTATCGATTCGAGGATAACCCTCTTAGAAATCTTATAAACACCTCGAATTGCTTAGATGTCCAACTAGGGAAGGAGCCCTCTTCTGTCCGAATCTAGCCAGCTAGGAATCTTTTGATAGAACCTTCCCCTAGGCCTACGGTACCTCCTTTGCCTCCCGATCCTCCAAACGAAACAACTATCATGGAGGCCATGGAAAAGAAGTGGTTGACTGGAGTGGGAAACTTTTCCAAAGCACTTTGGATTTGTTCACCCTCTACGATCATTTCTTGATCCATAAGGGGAATTATCGTAGAAGCCCATCTTAACCCCACTACGGAGGTTAATGTCATGCCATGGCACATAGCGTATACTTTGTTGGGCAACATTATGATAAGACCATCCGGCAAACTCCTCAAGAGTTGTCCCTCCGGACATATTCTTAAGTGTCGGGGGGTTGCATGTGTTGTGCTGCTCCTAGTAGACAAGATCATGGTGAATCTAGACTTCCACATCTTTGATGTCCTTGATCTTGATCTCCTCCTAGGCTCCCCAGCAGAAAAACTTCTCGATGCATCTCGAGGGAGCCTAGATGAAAACATTTGGGAAGCCGCTTCTGCCACCACTCCCTTATTCTCAGAAATTTCTATGGCGGAGCGTCTTCCCAAGCAAAACCCGCTCGAGGAGATGATGCATGTATCTCCGCTCGCATCGTCTGAGCCTGTTCTCATTGAGGTTGTAGAATTTTCTACCCCTTAGGAGTACGACTCAAAAGATCCTCTTCACCTTTGTGAAGGCGAGTGATCATCATCATCCTCGATCGAGTTTCAGTCTCTTCCCGCTGGCCAGTACGATGTTGCTCTCGACCTTGATCGAGAATCAACATCGAGCTTTCACGATGTATCTCTTGAGATGGAGAAATCATTGGCCTTGGAAATCTATGAGGCACTGACTCTGGAGTTCAAAGGAAAGGATTCCATTGATGAGCATGGTAGCTTCATTCTTGATACACCACATGAACCATGCTTGCATCATGCCTTTCCAGAGTCAGCCATGCTAAGTGCACTGAGCACGCACGAGGACTACAACCGCCTTATGGTCCTTCTCCTATAAAAAGCTTAGAAGGATGGTTGTAGATGCATATGTTTACCATAAGCATTGCAGATTTCGTGTATGCACTGAGGCACTGACCTTGTAGCTAAAGCTTCAATGACACTTTAAAAATTGGTGGTGAGACGGGAATGGCATCACCAATGATAGCTGCAGGAAGAAGGTTCCCAGGGTCGAGTTTTTGACCGTAAACAAAGCACTACCAGGAGATAGCCTGGATTAGGTTAGATTTTATTTCCTTTTTCAAATAAAAAGCAAGAGCATGTTTTTAGGATAGGTTGTCCCTCGGGTCTTTTTGGTCCTAACCCTTTCAGGTGAAGATTATAAAGAACGATGGACATGTAGAACCTAAGAACATGTGAGCTACATCACCTCAACACTTCGAAAGATTTGGTGAGGAAACATTACAAAAGGAAGCTTGATCTCCACACAATTGAGTTTTGTTGCCTAGCAATGCAAACTTCAAGTGTGGGGGAGGTATGTGAGCATCCCGAGTAAAGTTCCTCTCATACCAAATCTTATCCTGGTTTGGAGATGATGTTTGCTCCTGCCTCTTGCCCAGTTAGGTACATCCTGCTTTTGACTTTAAACAAAGCCCTTTCGGGAGGTTGCCCAGTGTTCACCATCATATGCTCATGTTTATGTCCCTTTGGAATAGCTTGATCATGCTTTCATGCTTCATTTATCTATATTTGTCATGCTATGGTTTGAGTGCATGTTTAGCTACGTGCTTTCATAGGTTGTTTTAACTTAAGCATGGTGCTTAGGTTAAAATTGTCTTCTTCAATCAAACAAGACATGGTGTCGAGTTTTATTGATGAACCTTACAGCTAATGCTTGCATGGATATTGGTTGTACATGCGGACTAACCCTTGCAGGAATTTCAAATCCAAATGGGGTAAGTCATCGAGCTTGATTCAAATGGGAAGGTAAGCCAAGGCATGCCAGCCTTGTTTGAGCTTGGTCTCATGGTGAATTTATTTTGAATTTGAATAAAGGTTCCCTGGTTCTTGAACCAGTAGAGTCCCTCTTTTGTTTTTTCCCATTTTGTTTGAAGACAGCACCAAGTACATGAACAAGTGTGGGGGAGATCTCCCAAGCTTATCATCGACATACACACTTGAGATCTCCCACACAAGCGTTGCACAACATCGACTGCGCTTTCATGACAAGGGACAAGGTAAACTAGAGTGATCTGTCTGCCCCATGGGCCAGCTGAACCACCACTGGTCTTCCTTGTTTCTCATATTCTTCAGGAGCGATGGTATGTGCACCCTTTATCTCACTCTCTTGATTCATGAGTTTGAATAAGTTTCGAATCTTATCTGCTAAATCAAACCCTTGGAATCTTGCTCTACCTGCTATACATGTTTCCTGTGGTTGGCTTGCACATGTTTTATTCCATGCTTATCATCTTGGTTCTTGTGAACAAATATCATTAGGGAACTCATGCTCATCTAAGTAGTTGATGTTTGTGATATGGTTTGATGATATGATCTTCTCTCTAAATCTTTGAGTGCTTGGGAATTTCATTTGAAAATCCGAAAACCCTTTGCAAAGCTCCTCTTTAATATGCCAAAGTCCTACCAAAGCCATATTATGAGTTATCTTGGAAACCTTATACTCATATGCTTCTTGTTATTGCATTGAGCTTTGTCAAATTGTTGTGGCCCATGTGAGAATTCTTTTCATGCTTTCACGATCAAGATTCATGTGCACACCACCATATCCCCTTACTATGCTTCTACACTGGAAGTTAGCATTGTATCTTCCATCCATTCTACAAAATAAAGCTCCATGTGTGCTGTGACCTCTGTCTCCAAAGTGTCCTTGAAAAAGAGACATGGGCTATGCAAAAAAAAAGAAGGAGAAAGAGACACATGCTCAAGGCAAGAAAAAAAAAGAGAAAAAAAAGAAAGAAAAGATAGCCCATGTCCAAAATAAAGAAGGAAAAGGAGAGAGATGTGATCACGCAAAAAGGAGTTCCAATAAATTTGATGGTAATAACTAGTACCCGTTCTGGGCCTAGTGTCCACCTTACCGTCAACACAACATTCATCATATATATGGTAATATCTAGCATCCATTCCGGGCATAGTATCCATCTTACCATATCCATCACATCCATACATGTGCACATCTTGATCTGATTGTATGACTTGATTTTCTACTTGGATCCGGTTTTTGACTTTGCAATAGATGTGACGCAAGTATGCTTTATCTTTTATCCTACCCCGAGCCCCACATATAGCCATCATTAGAAGTAGGATGAATGAAAGGCAAATCTAATGCCTTGGTGAGGACATATACACATTGACTGATCTGAGAGAATCAAATAAGGAGCTAAGCAAGGTTTGTTTTGAAAACTTATTGCAAAATCCCAAGTTACTTGATATGTTGAGCAGAGGTGATTTGATTCATGACCGTTCCATTCCTCAACTACCCAAGATGGCATGATAGCCACTCCACAGAGTTCACAAGTACAAGGTATGGTTTGGAATATCTCTTATGCTCGCTTCATACCTTTGGATATCATATCCCACTTGATTTGTTTTCCCTTCACTCGGGACGAGCAAAGGTCAAGTGTGGGGGTGTTGTTGACGGTTGTTAAGTACCACTTTTACACCATCAACTCCAGCATTAAATAAATAAAAATTGATCATTAACACTAGAATAGGGCTTTATACTAACAAGTTCCACAAGTGTTCGTGTTTCTAGCTTTTGTTGTAGGTTGCACTGAAATACGTGCTAAATGGTACAGTTGAGAGCAAGTAAAGCAATGGCATATAAAGGGCGTCATCATAAACAACCTCAAATGCCAGATTGGATTGCACCATTGTGACGAGCTCGTCGAGACGATCGAAATGGATATATTATTTGACTACATCGGAGCTCGTATGCGCAAGATATGAAAAGGACAAAATAGATGATGTCAGCAGGTCCCACAACCGTCCTGCCGTACCTCATACACGCGCGAAGCAATACAGGCCCGCCATGTGGCGGCACCTGACTGGCTGCCAGGCCGTGCTGTGGCGCACCGCACGCGTGCGTAAGGGCGCGGGGCGGCCCCTCTCGGCCACGCGGCAAGCCGCGAGTGGCTGGCCCTCTTCGACGCGGAGCGCGCACAGGCGCGCGGGAATCCGTCCCCGACCGGGCACGTGGCACGCGCTGGCTGACACGGGCAGGCGCCGTGCGGGGCGCGGGAAGTGGCCTTGGAAGGGCACGTGGCGCGCCGCGAGTGGGTCAGCTAGGATCGGTTCGCCTGCTGGGCGGCGGTTTTCCTTTTTTCTGCACGGTTTTGTGCCCAGCCAGCCGGTTCAGCTCCGGTTCTCGCGCTTGGGATCCGGTTCTGCGCCGGTTCTTTGCCCTACCACCTCCAGGAACAGTACTCCGCACGCTACGGTGCCAGATGGCGCCAAGGGAGAGGGCAAAACAAGGGGAAAGCACCCCAAACACTTGGTGACACTTGCCTATAAGTATGAGGGGAGGGGGTTCATTTAGGGACACACTACACCACTTCACCCAAGGATGAGAGCTTCCCTTCAAAGGAGAGGCCTCTCCTTGGTAGATTAGAGAGTAGGAGAGTGAGAGAGAGTTGTATCTCTATGGATGCTTGTTCTTCAATTAGAGTAAAGTAAGTATTTCCGCATTTCCTATTTAGACTAAAGTAGCATTCATGCATAGGTGATATGTTCTTGTGTTCTTCGCTTGTTCTTGATTTAGAGGCTTGTGTTCTTCGCGAACACAACCTTTTGATCTTGTAGCATAGGTCCATAAGTGCTCATATCTGTTTGTATGCATGTTCGTCTTTTAGAATAAAGTGGATATGCTTGCATGCTCTAATTAGAATAAAGTGCGTTCGTGATTCCTTTCTAATAGTTTAGGCTAGGTTGCATGAGTAGCCTTTTTCCTCTGCTAGTGCATAGATCCTGGGTTTATACGTTCGTCTGCTGCAAGTCATTCATATACGCTGGAAGCTTAGTACGGGACCGAGTGCTCTCTCCTATGCCGTTAGCATAAGCTAGTAGTACCTATAGTTGAGTGAGATCAGTTCTCCTCCTTGTGGGTTCGTCGCTCTATATTTAATATAGAGTGCCATTGGTTGCTACGCACCACGAGATAGCGTAGTCAGGCTACGGTAGTAATTAGTAGTATAGACGTAGTGTCTAGGCTAACGGTTATCCTTTGTTTGCCCTATATCCCATGGATTGGTAGAGGTAGATCGCAGGTGATGACAGCCCTGTTGATCCTTTGAAATCCTCCACATTCAGATATAGTGTAGGTTGAGGTTCGTCTTAGATCCGTAGGCCGAAGTCTCCTGACAGATCAGGGGTTAGCCGGTGCCTGAAGCAAGTTCTCCAGAGATCGACCTTTAACCTCATCTGTAGTGCTATCTTTAGGAATCCTCTCTATCCTTGCCTCTTATCTGGGTGTGTCCTTGGACCGACTATACGAAGTTAGTGCACATACGTTCCCTTGGATTCGATACCCTTGGAATACTCTGAGGTGAAAGCTACAACGGTATCCGTGCGCTTGTAGATTTATTTCGTGTGACGCTAAAATACCCAACAAGCTTTCTGGCGCCGTTACCGGGGAACGATTGCTATATCTATCTTCGTACCCAGTGGTCCTCGTATCTTTTGTTTTTCTTTGTTTCTACCTTTACCCCCGTTAACCATGGAGAGGTCATCCTTTCACGACCTCTCCACCTCAACTTACGAGTTCAATGATCCATCAACATCTTCATCCAACCATGAACTTCAGTTCCACATTATGGGCATGGTTCAGGATCGACCTTCTTTGGAGCGATCAATGAAGACCCCTACTTTCATTTAGAAGAATTCGAGGAACTGTGTTCACGTCTGGTTCTCCTAGGCATGACACAGGAATCCATAAGGTGGAAGTTGTTCCCCCTCTCTCTGTCAGAAATGGTGGAGCAATGGTACACTGACACTGTAAAAAGTGTAAATAGTGATTGGGGCAAACTTCGAGATAACTTTTGCAACTCATTCTCTCTCGTGGAGAGGATGATGCTATGGTATACTCATATGGCCTCTCTCCCAGGGGATATCCTCGAGTTCGAACAATTAGAGGAGGAGTCTATAGGAGCAGTGTGGGCTAGGTTCATACGCCTTTGTGCATCTGGACCCGGCTCATTTCTACCCGATAATGTCTTGCTTTACGAATTTCGCATGAGTTTAGACATGGACGGTACCCAAGATCTTGACATCGCTGCTGGAGGTTCATTTGCACATAAAACTCTATTGGAAGGAAGTGCAATCCTAGACAGCTTCTTAGAAAACTCTTTCTTCCCTACCGACCATAACGAACCCCACCAGGAATCAGATTCGATCAATGAGAGTCTCTCAACAGCCGAACCTGAACCTACGGTTTCCACATCTCAATTTTTGACTATTGAGCCCTCTCCCGAACCAGGAACAATGGAGGAAGAAGAAATTCAGCCTCCAGAGTTCCTCTATCGATTCCAGGATAACCCTCTTGAAAATCTCAGAAACACCTCGAATTGCTTATATGTCCAACTAGGGAAGGAGCCCTCTTCTGTCCGAATCTAGCCAGCTAGGAATCTTTTGACAGAACCTTCCCCTAGGCCTACGGTACCTCCTTTGCCTCCTGATGCTCCAAACGAAACATCTATCATGGAGGCCATGGAAAAGAAGTGGTTGACTGGAGTGGGAAACTTTTCTGAAGCACTTTAGATTTGTTTACCCTCTACGACCATTTCTTGTTCCATAAGGGGAATTATCGTAGAAGCCCATCTTAACCCCACTATGGAGGTTAATGTCATGCCATGGCACATTGCGTATACTTTGTTGGGCAACGTTGTGCTAAGACCATCTAGCAAACTCCTCAAGAGTTGTCCCTCCGGACATATTCTTGAGTGTCGGGGGGTTGCATGTGTTGTGCCGCTCCTAGTAGACAACATCAAGGTGAATCTAGACTTCCACATCTTTGATGTCCTCGATCTTGATCTCCTCCTAGGCTCCCCAGCAGAATCGAAATGTTATAGAGGAAGGGATGTGTTGATCTCCAATGTGGGCATGATCGACTAAGTATGCGAATGGATTGTCCGGTGCTTTGTATTATGTAGTACGGGACCATCCTGTGATGACTTTCGTACTCATCGACATACGTCCAGAGGATGATCTGGTGTGGTACACATCGGAACAGAGGAACTTCCTTGTAAACTACAAGTAGGAAAGGCGCTTCCCATTTCCTGGCCACAGGGTGCTAACGGTGCACTACACACACCTTTATGGCTTTATCCAACGGCGTGTCACTCGTGCTGACCCGCCATCCCCCCATTTACTGCCTCCTCACTTGCGATGCAACCCCTTCGTAGGGTTCCACCGCTGCCGCCTGCAGCAGCCTCTAGCAGATACCTAAATCCATCGCCAAAATCAGAGGTATGCGTCCGCCTCCAGGCTCCAGTGGATACCGCAATCTGCCGCCGAATTCTTGGAATGACATTAATTTGAGAAATTTATTGCAGATGGGCCGATATGGTGGCAAGAGAGATGGAAAGGCACTTGATCCTCCTCTGGCGAAGTGACAACGAAAGTCGCAGCCGACTTCTGCAGGCATGTCTAGTTCTTAGACGAGGCAAAGGTGCAGGCCTGCAACACAGGATTCTTCCTCTGCCCCTACACACCGCACACAGGGTGGGTCAACCTCGGTGCCTTCCTACCGCAACGGGGTGGGTCAAGCTCGGCGCCTTCCTGCCGCACACGGGGTGGGTCAAGCTCGGTGCCTTCCTGCCGCACACGGGGTGCGTCAACCGCGGGCCATCGCCCGCCCCGCCCTTCAGAGTTTCCTGCGCCAGATCCCAAGAAGGAGAAAGAGGTACAACTTCACCCTCCACCAGAAGAGCCGCTTAAGATGATGGATCTGCGCAACCACACCTACCAAATGATTAAAGGTCTTAGATGGGTGCCTGAGAATTACTGGTGGGAGAAAACCAAGGACAAACGGGTTGAACCAAGATTTAGGAATGTCGTTCAGCAAACTTGCTATTACAACTACAAATACCTGCCGATGATACAGTATCAGCACAGGGTTATAAATTGGGATCATATGAAGTTGGCCGCGGGAGGGGATATTAAGGTATACTTCGATGATCATCCCGAATTGGCTGATTTGGTCTCATTGCATCATCAGTATGTTGAGGATTGGGTGAGAGTTTTTTATGCTACTGTGTACATTGCCGATACTAGGGAGTACATCATGTTCATGTTTCAGGGAACACAGTATACTCTATTCTGACACTGTATTGCTGCCACTCTTGGATTGAGGGATTGTGAATTAGGAAAGTACGACCATAAGCCATCCCTACATAATATTGTCTACGGGGATCATGAACCACCTCGGCGTAGTTTGCTCGGTGGGTCGTTCCCGTCTGACGAGGAGATGGCCAGACTTTTTGTTGAGTCGTTCACACGTAGGCGAGCATATCGCACGCCCGACATGCTTACCCCTGAGGCAAATGTGGTTCACCAGGCACTACGGAAGACATTGTTACCACGGATTGGCAATGCAGAGTCGATCACTAGTCTTCAGCAGTGGCTTCTCCTTCACGTCATGACTGGCCGGCCCTTCGACATCGTGGACTTCATTTTATGTGAGATTGAAGATGTTATCCTTGATGGGTTGACCGTGGCCCGACATATGATGTATGCTCACTAGATCTCCTTCATCCTAAGTCGTGTTACCAGAGTAGATGAAGACGGGGAAAGGGTGCGAACCGGACCCAAAGATTGGCGTATCGAGTACATGAAGTCCAAGACACATTTCAAGGAATACAGGCCTGCGAGACCAGGAGACAGACGTCGTGGCCTAAGGGCTACAATTGAGCCATCTCCTGATGACATTTATTCCTCAGACAGCGAAGACAATGAGGTGCCTTCAGTGAGACATCTCCGAGTACATGATGGTGTGTCGCAACCCACTACAAAAACAGAAACAGTTCCAGTCACTTTAGCTACAACCAGTGAGCCAATGGACTCTTCCTTCTTTCTGAAACTGATCCTTGAAAATCAGTGCGAGCAGACCAAGTTCCAGTCAATGATGGAGAAGAGGATGGCACACCAGGAGGAGTTAAACCGCGCACACTCAGAGCAGATAGTACAAATGGTAACACAGCAGCAACGCACTATGGAGAATTTTGTGAATGTTTCACTCAGTCACCTTCACCAAGTCAACGGCTTACCGCCACCGCCCGCTCTACTCGCACCTATTGGTCAGACCCCCTTGCAACAAATACCTCCTGCTAACTTGGGTAAATCATCTGAAGTCTATGAGCTACCTCACAGTTCAGCAATTGGTTCACAATGGATGACAGAAAAGGATTCCAAAGAAGAAAAGGAAGCAGATGCGACAATACTCAAGGTTCTATCCGATATTGCAGCAGAGGAAATGAATAAGGAAGATCCTTTGGCAGCAACAGCAAATGATCCGGATGGTCGTGCTATCTCTGCCGGTAGTAGTGCAGAACATCCTCATCACTCAACTTTGCAAGTTCTGGAAGATCCTGCTCCAGCTACCTCAGAAGGCTCTCGTGCAGCTGATTATGCTCCAGCTCCTGCTACGTCGGAAGGCGCTCCTGCTCCTGCTCCTGCTACCTCAAAAGGCTCTGCTGCTCTAGCTCCTACTCCTGCTACCTCAAAAGGCTCTCCTACTCCTGCTCCAGCTCCTGATGACCCTCTTCACAATCCTATTATATCAGCTCCTTCGAACACCGACGAAAAAGAGGTAGAATATTAAACATTACTTTTATTGTCATTGATTCCATTTGATTGTTATATTCGACTTGAATAATACATTTTTCTTCACGTGTGCGAACCAACCATAAATAATCGTTTTTCCTGGGCTTTGTGCTCAGGTCTTCACAATTGCTGACCAAGATGAAATTGTACCGGAGTCGAAAGACTCCCAATACTCTTGTACCGGGTTGCAGAATGAGATAGAGGTACCAACACTTCGTTTTTAGAATAGAACATCATACTTATGTCGTGACGTTGAAGACTTTGACTTCCATATGATTGAATCCTCCGATTGGATTAATGGCTTGGATCAATGCGAGATTCCTACAACCAAAACGGAGAGTTCTACGGCCTCGACATCACGCAATGCATGAGTCGTGCTATGCATATAACGAACCTGTTGACACTCAAATTTGGCAAGAGCCGGATCAAGCGTCGCAGGCCGATCAGACCGAGTCATAGGGGTGGTCTGACCGGGGTATGCTGTAGCCGGTCCGGCACGGAGCCGCCTGGCGGTCTAACCGCCCCCAGGGGCGGTCTAACCGGGTCACCCCGAATCCGAGTAGAATTAGGAGATTGGCTTGATTCCGAGTTGTAAAGCATTGCTTGCAGGGCAAGACCTCCCACCCTATAAATATAAAGGGTCGTGGCCGATTGAGACCTATCATCCAATCGTCATTATCAATTTTACCTTTATTTTCTCTAAACCCTAACTTTTCCAACCCCTATTGCTCTCCTCCTTCGTCTCCACGACGGTTGAGGGAGTTCTGAATGGCATGCCGATCTCAGGACAACCCTAGGTGCACTATTCCTGACGGGGTCCCTCCCGGAGCAGCGAATCTAGGTTTTCGACGTGCCTCCTGTCCAAGGCGGTTTGACCGCCCCCCCAGGCAGTTAGACTGGCCCGTGCTGGGTGGTTCAGCGAGGTGATTTCCGACGACCGCGCGAGCTAGCACACTCGTGTGTTCGACCAGAAAAAGCGTCAACGGAACCCAACACTCCCTATGCATGCTTTTGTTTGTAATTTTCGATGTAATCCTTGAATCATGTCACAATACCGATGTTTGATGAGAGGAAGGGATGTGTTGATCTCCAATGTGGGCATGATCGAGGAGTATGCAACGTGACGTCCTCATGATCATGTAGTACTAGGCGAATCGAATCGACGAAGGAAGGGATCTATTGATCTCCAATGTGGGCATGATCGAGAAGTATGCAACGTGACGTGCTCATGATCATGTAGTACTAAGCGAATCGAATCGACTAAGGAAGGGATGTGTTGATCTCCAATGTGGGCATGATGGGGAGTATGCATCATGACGTGCTCATGATCATGTAGTACTAAGCGAATCGAATCGACGAAGGAAGGGTTGTGTTGATCTCCAATGTGGGCATGATCGAGGAGTAGGTAACGTGATGTGCTCATGATCTTCTAGTACTAAGCGAATCGAATCGACGAAGGAAGGGATGTGTTGATCTCCAATGTGGGCATGATCGAGGAGTATGCAACGTGACGTGCTCATGATCATGTAGTACTAGGCGAATCGAATCGACGAAGGAAGGGATGTGTTGATCTCCAATGTGGGCATGATCGAGGAGTATGCAATGTGATGTGCTCATGATCATGTAGCACTAAGCGAATCGAATCGACAAAGGAAGGGATGTGTTGATCTCCAATGTGGGCATGATCGAGGAGTATGCAATGTGACGTGCTCATAATCTTGTAGTACTAGGCGAATCCAATCGACGAAGGAAGGGATGTGTTGATCTCCAATGTGGGTATGATCGAGGAGTATGCAACATGACGTGCTCATCATCATGTAGTACTAAGCGAATCGAATCGACAAAGGAAGGGATGTGTTGATCTCCAATGTGGGCATGATCGAGGAGTATGCAACGTGACGTGCTCATGATCAATTTAAGGGGAGAAGTACATAAACGAAATGAGTAGTTCCTAATAAAGGAATATCCTTTGTAGTAGTATCTTGATAAGAGGAACATCCTTTGCCGCCAGTATATAGCGCTGGCTAGCCCCCAGAACAAACCGGCGCGCTATTCAAATATTCGGAATTTCAGACGCCCGGGCAAAGCAGATGTTAAGTGTTCCTTTTGCTTCCCCCTTCCCAATGCACCCCGTTTAAGTCACCACCATAATGAAAGGGTATATTGGTAATCTAACAAGGCCCTCCACCGAAATGGATAAATTACCGCCCCCGTCCCTTCCCTCCCTTCTACTCCTCGCCATCTCAAATCTTTCCGCCCCCATTTCACCTTCCCTCCTCGCCGCCAGCCCAAATCTTCACCTCCTCTCCTCCATCATCCCAAATCTACCGCTCATAGCTTCAGCCCCTTTCCCATCTGCCTCTGTAGTACCAGCGGCGATGACACAATGGCACCAGGAGGGAAGGTCGTATGAAGGAAATATCCAGAACAACGTACAATGTTTTCCTCCTCGGTTCAGCTTCCCCGGTGGATTCGTACTTGCGTGTTTTCCCATGTGGCAGATCCCATGTGTGCACTAGTTTTTTTTTGATCAGGTAGATCCCATGTTTAAACTAGTTCTTTTTAAGATCTTGTTTTGACTAGGATCATTCTTTCAGGATCTTGTTCGACTAGGAACATCCTACTGGTTCTTATAGAAGTTTTTAGATCTGACAGATCCCATGTCTACACTACTTCTTCTCCGGATCTTGTTTTGACTAGGAACATCTTTTTCAGGATCTTGTTTCAGCTAGGAACAACCTACTAGTTCTTATAGAAGTGTTTAGATCTAGTTTTATTTACAGTGGTAGGCCAACCTTGCAGAAGTTTCTCTGCTTTCCTAACAGAAGTAGACGAGCGTTGCGATTACGAGCGGCGGAGGGACATTAATGTCTTGAGGAATCACACATTCTTCTCTAGTCTTGGCATCGAGAAAATGAAATCACTTTTACCACCTGACCGACCAAGCAGAAAGGGTACCAACGATACAAGAATACAAGATTCAGATCCGGAGTACAACCCGTCTGATGAACATGAATCTGACCAGAGACATGTCAACAAGAGGTAATCTTATCATGAACTCGTTTCATGTACTAGTTATGCAGGATTGCTTCTGATCTTCTCTTTTTTTGTTGAATTTTGTGTAAAGGTCACTCATAGCATACCTGTCAGTGGAGGAAGAGGGACCAAGAGAATTCGGGCACCAGATGACCCTACCAGAATGCCTCCTAGACTGACTAGGACCAAGGCAAGGGAATTGGCTTTAGCTGATGGGAGTGGGACAACTCTTGATACACAAGAATTGTGTTGGGGTAAATATTTCGCAACTAACCCCCCCTGTATCTTCGGCTCATCGGAGAAGAGTCGGGCCTATTTTGGTTCGTACATTGGCTGTTTCAGGAAAAGACCACGACCGTGGTCGGCGAAGAGCGACAAGCGAAGATAGTCCGCGGGGGTGAAGCTCAGTATCTTCGTCCACGGAAGCGAGGTTCGCACACGAAGACGACGAGAGGCGGGCGCAAGGAAGATGTTCTGTGACCATACGAAGAAGAGACGCGAAGGTGTGAAGAAGGGATCGCTGCGAAAGTAGGTTCAAGGCAGGGTGAAGAAGTCACACGAAGGAGAATAGCCAAGAGCACATTTCACAAGAAATGACCTACGCGAAGATCGATGAACGCATTGGAGATGAGGGGTTAAGGGCGCAGAGGCGAAGAACCAGCGAAGATCTAAGGGCAAACGAAGAGAGGGCCGCGAAGTTCAGGCCGGAAGAGAAGACCAGTGAAGAGTGAGGTGGCATGCGAGCAGACATGTAGGCGGACAATGTGTAAAGTAAACATCTGTAAAGTGTGTGAGTACGGGCCCTGCGAGGTTACCAAAATACCCTAGAGATTCTTCGCACAATGTGAAAAAGTGATGGCAAGTGTTGTAAATCGTAATTGTTACAGGCCTATAAAAAGGACCCGACGGTAATGAAATGGGGGCGATGGGAGAGCGGCTGGGTTTCATTACGCCCAGTCGAGTTCGAGTTTCATATTCTTCGGTGTCGTAAGTGTTTTCCTTCCCTTAGTTCGTTTCGACTGTTGGCCCCTCTTCGGGGAAGATTTTTATCCCAACAGTTAAGGCACCCACCATGTCTCGTCCCAGCCATGCCACCGAAGAAGCAACCGAAGAACCCACAACCACATCCAAACAGAGCAACCGATGATCCGTCGGAAGCATAGAGTGAAAACCGTAGAGAGAGACAGATACTAGATAACACAAAAAGGACAAGGGACATGGTCCTAAGTCCACAAAACCACAGGGCGGGAGAAGATCAAGAGCAAGAAGCGGAAGATGTAGCAGAAGGAAACTTTGAGGTCAGTTTAGCAGATGCAGGAGTCGAAAATGAGGACATTGCTTCGTTGAGAAGAATCGAAGAAAGACTTGCTGCGAAGATGAGAGAAAGGCCAGTGACATCAAACATTCGTACAAGAGCCCAGGCGGAGGCCGCCATCCTCAGGGTGAAAGAAATACATAATGAAGACCTAGCACAAGAAAAGGCTAGATACAATGAGATGTTGCAGCAAGTCAAAAAGAAGAGAATGCTACTGCAGCAATTGCAAGAAGACGAAGAGCAGCAGTTACAACTACAAGAACAAATGGCAATCTTGCAAGCTCAGTTGAACTCCATCCACCAGTACGAACAGACCCAACAACCTCGCAAAGCGCAAAGACAAAGCAAGAAATGAAGACCCTTAATTATTGATGAAGACACTGACGAAGAAGAGGAAGAGTATGATGAAGACTCCTTGTATTATGACTCAGAAGAAGAGGCGTATGTGGAACGTAGGCCACAGAAAAGATACAGAGAGGTGTTCTCAAACAAGGCAAAGCCCGCTTCCCCTCTTTCATCAGAGCTCGAGAAGGCTGATTGGCCACCGAAGTTCAAGTTGCCTGCATCTTTGCCAGAGTATGATGGTGAGTCAGACACAAGACAGTTCCTCCAGAAATACACTGTCACAATATCTTCGGGTGGGGGAGATGATGTAGCAATGGCAAGAGCCATGATAATGGCTCTGAAAGGCTCGGCACAGCAGTGGTACGCTTCGCTACCAAAAGGAAGCATCAGGTCATGGGAACTGCTTCGGCAAAGAATAGAAAACAACTTCCAGGGGTATTAACCCCAAGATCTCACATCAGGCGATCTTCACCACATAAAACAAGGAGATAAAGAACCATTACAAGAGTACATCAAGAGATTTGCCAAGGCCAGAGCTAAAGCACCACATGTACAAGACACAACTATAATTGATGCAGCAATAGATGGACTCAAGGTAGGACCTTGCGGAGAGTATCTAGACCGAAGAAGACCCAAAACGGAGAAGCAGCTGTTTGACATAATGCAAGAATATTGCAAATCAGACAGGGGAAAACAATGAAGAGTAGATGAGTACAACAAGAGAAAGAATCAAGCAAAGTCTCTGTCAGAATGGGGAAGTAGGTCCCAAAACAATCAAGGACCTTCGACAAGATCAAACTTCTACAACAGAAGTAATGTGAACAATGTTTCAGGGAACAATTCGCAAATGGCATCTTCGGCAGCAACGGGAAACAGAGGCCAAAGCTCTGGCAGAGGCCCACCACCTCAATCTATGTGTTCCTTGCATGGCCTTAACAAAGGGCATTGGTCATACGAATGCAGAACGTTACTTCGCAAGAAGCAGATTGAAGAAGATAACAAGAGAACAGCACAGAGCCAAACGAAGACAGTCAATCACACATCATCAGCGGCACCTTCGATGGCTCAGAGTTCAATGCAAAACTGGCAACCATATATCCCACAACAATGCTTCCAACAAATGCCACTCCCACCTTCTCCGATGTTCAACCCAAACATGATGCAACTACAATAGCAAAGCACCGCGTCATACCAGCCAAAACCAGAGCCTGGTCATCACGCACCTTTGCAAGCCAATCAAAACAGAGAGGATGAAGATCGCTACCGAAGAATGAACATAATCAATGCTATCACAGGCGGTTGTAACTCACCTGAACACCTGACAAAGAGACAGAAGAAAGATCAGCAAAGAGAAGTGAGCCATGTATGTGCAGGGAAAGTTTTCAAAATAGAGTGGTCACACATTCCAATCACCTTCACAGAAGCAGATCTCAAGCTGCAGAGGTACCCTAACGAAGATCCTCTAGTCATCAGAGTAGTACTAGGAAATAACACAAAGTACTTATTGGGCAATGATGTGGGAGGCATCCTCGTAGATAACGGCAGTTCCGCAGACATCATAACTTATGAACTATTCAAGAGGATGGAGTTCAGAGATGATCAGCTTCAGAAAACTTCAAAGCCATTATATGGCTTCAGCAACAAGAAGGTTGAGGCTCTGTTGACGGCTGTTAAGTACCACTTTTACACCGTCAACTCCTGCATAAAATAAATGGAAAGTGATCATCAACACTAGAATAGGTCTTTATACTGACAAGTTCCACAAGTGTTGGTGTTTCTATCTTTCGTTGCAGGACACATCAAAATACGCATGAAATGATATAGTTGAGAGCAAGAAAACCAATGGCATAGATATGGCATCATCATAAACAACCTCAAATGCCAAATTGGTATGCACCATTGCGATGGGCTCGTCGAGACGATCGAAACGGATATATCATTTGCATACATCGGAGCCCGGATGAGAGAGATATGCACAGGACATCATGTGGGTCCGGTGGGACCCACATTAGGCCACGTGGCGACGTGCTGGCACACAGGATGCCATGTGTCCATGACACCTCATCAATCCAAGAGAAGCACTTCCTGACGAATCAGACACCGCCACGTGTTCAGCACAAGGATTCAAGGGCTCACAACCCGAGCAAACCGCCTCCAACCGACCCATACATCGGGAACCGACCTTGGGACCCACCTAGCAGTCACCCAGACGAAAGGCGGCGCGAACGGAGCCAACCCGGGATCGGCCGAACCCATAGGTCGGCTGGCCCCACTCTGAGGCTGTTCGCGCCCATCTTCCTCGTGTCGTCTCCTCGGTGGATCCTAAGCGCATTCCGGGGGTGCTTGGGGTGTTCTCGCGCGGTGACCCGAGCCTATAAATAGAAGGGGAGGGGGTAAGAAATGAGACACACACTTCACCACCCATCCAAGCCTCCTCTCCTAGAGAGAGTGCTAGAGTAGAGAGGGAGAGAGAGAGGCATGTGCCTCTCCATGTCATTGTTCTTCATTTAGACTAAAGTGAGTATCTTTGTATTTTCTATTTAGACTAAAGTGTGTTCATACTTTTATGATATGTTCTTGTGTTCCTCATGCGTTCTTGATTTGGAGGCTTGTGTTCTTCGTGAACACACCCCTTTGATCCTGTTGCATAGGTTCATAAGCTTTCATACTCATTTGTATGCGTGTTCATCTTTTAGAATAAAGTGGATATTCATGCATGTTCAATTAGACTAAAGTGGCATTCGTGATTCCTTTCTAATAGTGTATGCTAGGTTGCATGAGTAGCCTTTATCCTCTGCTAGTGCGTAGATCCTGGGTTTATGCGTTCATCTACTGCAAGTCGTTCGTATACGTTGGAAGCATAGCACAGGACTGAGTGCTCTCTCGTATGCCTTTAGCATAAGCTAGTAGTTCCTATAGTTGAGTGAGATCAGTTCTCCTCTTTCCGGGTTCGTCGCTCTATATTTAATATAGAGTGCCGTAGGTTGCTACGCACCGCGGGATAGCGTAGTCAGGCTGCGGTAGTAATCAGTAGCATAGACGTAGTGTCTAGGCTAAGGGTTATCCTTCGTTTGCCCTATATCCCACGGATTGGTAGAGGTAGATCGCAGGTGGTGATAGCCCTGTTGATCCTTTGAAATCCTCCACGTTCGGATATAGTGCAGGTTGTGGTTCGTCTTAGATCCGTAGGCCGGAGTCTCCTGACAGATCAAGGGTTAGCCGGTGCCCGAAGCAAGTTCTCGAGAGATCGACCTTTAACCTCATCTGTAGAGCTATCCATAGGAATCCTCTCTCCCAGTGCCTCATATCGTGGTGTGTCCTTGGACCATTAGAACGAAGTTAGTGCACACACGTTCCCTTGGATTCGATACCCTTGGAATACTCTGAGGTGAAAGCTACAACGGTATCCGTGCGCTTGCGGATTTATTTCATTTGTCGCTAAAATACCCAACAAGCTTTCTGGCGCCGTTCCCGGGGAACAGTTGTTGTATCTATCTTCGTACCCAGTGGTCCTCGTATCTTTTCACTTTCCTTTATTCTACCCTTACCCCCATTACCCATGGGGAGGCCATCCTTTCACGGCCTCTCCACCACATCCAATGAGTTCACTGAACTATCAACTTCTACATCCAACCATGAACTTCATTTCCACATTATGGGCATGGTTCAGGATCGACCCTTCTTTGGAGCGATCAATGAAGACCCCTACTTTCATTTGGAAGAATTCGAGGAACTGGGTTCGCGTCTGGTTCTCCCAGGCATGACACAGGAATCCATAAGGTGGAAGTTGTTCCCCCTCTCTCTGTCAGAAAGGGCAGAGCAATGGTACACTAACATTGTAAATGGTGTAAATGGTGATTGGGGCAAACTTCGAGATAACTTTTGCAAGTCATTCTCTCTCGTGGAGAGGACGGTGCAATGGTATACTCATATGGCCTCTCTCCCAGGGGATATTCTCGAGTTCGAACAATTAGAGGAGTCTATAGGAGCAGCGTGGGCTAGGTTCATACGCCTTTGTGCATCTGGACCCGCCTCATTCCTACCCGATGATGTCTTGCTTTACGCATTTTGCATGAGTATAGACATGGACGCTGCCCAAGATCTTGACATCGTTGCTGGAGGTTCGTTTGCACACAAAACTCTAGTCGAAGGAAGAGCAATCCTAGACAGCTTCTTAGAAAACTCTTTCTTCCCTACCGACCATAATGAACCCCAGCAGGAATCAGATTCGATCCATGAGAGTCTCTCAATAGCCGAACCTGAACCTATGGTTTCCACATCTCCATTTTTGACTGTTGAGCCCTCTCCCGAACCAGGAACAATGGAGGAAGAAGAAATTCAGCCTCCAGAGTTCCTCTATCGATTCGAGGATAACCCTCTTGAAAATCTCAGAAACACCTCGAATTGCTTAGATGTCCAACTAGGGAAGGTGCCCTCTTCTGTCCAAATCTAGCCAGCTAGGAATCTTTTGACAGAACCTTCCCCTAGGCCTACGGTACCTCCTTTGCCTCCTGATCCTCCAAATGAAACATCTATCATGGAGGCCATGGAGAAGAAGTGGTCGACTGGAGTGGGAAACTTTTCCGAAGCACTTTGGATTTGTTCACCCTCTACGATCATTTCTTGTTCCATAAGGGGAATTATCATAGAAGCCCATCTTAACCCCACTATGGAGGTTAATGTCATGCCATGGCACCTAGCGTACACTTTGTTGGGCAACATTACGCTAAGACCATCTGACAAACTCCTCAAGAGTTGTCCCTCCGGACATATTCTTGAGTGTCGGGCGTTTGCATGTGCCGTGCCACTCCTAGTAGACAAGATCAAGGTTAATCTAGACTTCCACATCTTTGATGTCCTCGATCTTGATCTCCTCCTAGGCTCCCCTGTAGAAAAACTTCTTGATGCATCTCGAGGGACCCTAGATGAAAAGCTTAGGGAAGCCGCTTCTGCCACCACTCCCTTGTTCTCAGAAACTTCTATAGCGAAGCCTCTTCCTAAGAAAAACCCGCTCGAGGAGATGAGTCATGTATCTCCGTTCGCATCCTCCGAGCCCGTTGTCATTGAGGTTGTAGAATTTTCTACTCCTCAAGAGTATGACTCGGAAGATCCTCCTCACCTTTGTGAAGGCGAACGATCCTCATCACCCTCGATCGAGTTTGAGCCTCTTCCCACTGGCCCATATCATGTTGCTCTCAACCTTGATCGAGAATCAACATCGAGCTTCCACGATGCATCTCTTGAGATGGAGAAATCATGGGCCATGGAAATCTATGAGACACCGACACTGGAGCCCAAAGGAAAGGATTCCATTGATGAGCATGGTAGCTTCATTCTTGATACACCACATGAACCATGCTTGCAACACGCCTCTCCAGAGTCAGCCATGCTTAGTGCACTAAGCACGCACGAGGACTACAACCGCCTTATGGTCCTCTCCTGTAAAAAGTTTAGAAGGATGGTTGTAGATGTATATGTTTACCATAAGCATTGCATATTTCGTGAATGCACTGTGGCACTAACCTTGCAGCTAAAGCTTCACTGATACATCAACAATTGGTGGTGAGATGGGAATGACATCACCGATGATTGCTGCAGGAAGAAGTTCCCATGGTCAAGCTTATGACCATAAACAAAGCACTACTAGGAGATAGCCTGCATTAGGTTTGTTTTATTTCCCTTCTCAAATAAAGAGCAAGAACATGTTTTTAGGATAAGTTTGTCTTCGGGTATTTTTGGTCGCTAACCTTTCAGGTGGAGATTGAAAAGAATGATGGACAGGTGATGCCTAAGAACATGCGAGCTACATCACTACAACACCTTTATAAGTTTTTGTCGAGAGAACATTTACAAAAGGAAGATTGATCTCCACACACTTGAGTTTTGTTGCCTAGTAATGCAAACTTCAAGTGTGGGGGAGGTATTTGAGCATCCCGAGTAAAGTTTCTCTCATCCAAATTTTATCCTAGTTTGGAGGTGATGTTAGCTCATGGGTCTTGCCCAGTTAGGTACGTCCTGCTTTTGACTTTAAACAAAGCCCTTCCGGGAGGTTGCTCGATGTTCACCATCTTTTGCTCATGTTTATGTCCCTTTGAGAATAGCTTGATCATGCTTTCATGCTTCCTTTATCTATGTTTGTAATGCTATGGTTTGAGTGCATGTTTAGCTACGTGCATTCATCGATTGTTCTAAATTAAGCATGGTGCTTAGGTTAAAACCGTCTTCTTCAATCAAACAAGACATGGTGTGGAGTTTGATTGATGAACCTTATAGTCAATGCTTGCATGGATATTGGTTGTATGTGCGGACTAACCCTTGTAGGAATTTTCGAATCCAAATAGGGTAAGTCATCGAGCTTGATTCAAATGGAAAGGTAAGCCAAGGCATGTCAGCCTTGTTTGAGCTAGGTCTCATGGTGAATTTATATTTGAATTTGAATAAAGGCTCCCTGGTTCTTGAACCAGTAGAGTCCCTCTTTTGTTTTTCCCCCATTTTGTTTGAAGACAGCACCAGGTACATGAACAAGTGTGGGGGAGATCTCCCAAGCTTATCAACGACATACACACTGGAGATCTCCCACACAGGTGTTGCACAACATTGACTGCGCTTTCATGACAAGGGATGAGGTAAACTAGAGTGATCCGTATGCCCCATGGGTCAGCTGAACCACCACTGGTCTTCCTTGTTTCTCATATTCTTCAGAAGCGACGGTATGTGCACCCTTTATCTCACTCTCTTTGATTCATGAGTTTGAATGAGTTTCAATCCTTATCTGTTAAATCAAACTCTTGGAATCATGCTCTTCTTGCTCTACATGTTTCCTATGGTTGGCTTGCATATGTTTTATTCTATGCTTATCATCTTGATGCTTGTGAACAAATATCATTAGGGAACTCATGCTCATCTGAGTAGTTGATGTTTGTGATATGGTTTGATGATATGATCTTCTCTCTAAATGTTTGAGTGCTTGGGAATTTTATTTTGAAAACTTGAAAGCCCTTTGCAAAGCTCCTGTTTGATATGCCAAAGTCCTACCAAAGCCATATGATGAGTTTTCTTGAAAACCTTATACTCATATGCTACTTGTTATTGCATTGAGTTCTGTCAAATTGTTGTGACCCTTGTGAGAATTCTTTTCATGCTTTCATGATCAAGATTCATATGCACACCATATCCCCTTGCTATGCTTCTACACTGGAAGTTAGCATTGTACCATCCATTCATTCCATAAAAATAAAGCTCCATGTGTGGTGTGACCTTTCTCTCTCCAAAAGTGTCCTTCAAAAAGAGACATGGGCTATGCAAAAAAAGAAAAAAAAGATGAAAGAGATACATGCTCGAGGCATGAAAAAAAAAGAAAAAAAGAAAGAAAGAAAGAAAGGATAGCCCATGTCCAAAATAAAGAAGGAAAAGGAGAGAGATGGAATCATTCAAAAAGGAGTTCCAATAAATTTGATGGTAATAACTAGTACCCGTTCCGGGCCTAGTGTCCACCTTACCATCACCACAACATTCATCATATATATGGTAATATCTAGCACCCATTCCGGGTCTAGTATCCACCTTACCATATCCATCACATCTCATACACGTGCACATCTTGATCTGATTGTATGAATTGTTTTTCTCCGTGGATCCGGTTTTTGACTTTGCAATAGATGTGATGCAAGTATGCTTTATCTTTTATCCTACCCTGAGCTCCACATATAGCCATCCTTAGAAGTAGGATGAAACAAAGGCAAATCTAATGCCTTGGTGAGGACATATACACATTGAGTGATCTGAGAGAATCAAATGAGGAGCTAAGCAAGGTTTGTTTTGAAAACTTATTGCAAAACCCCAAGTTACTTGACATGATGAGCAGAAGTGATTTGATTCATGACCATTCCATTCCTCAACTACCCAAGATGGCATGATAGACACTCCACAGAGTTCACAAGTACAAGGTATAGTTTGGAATATCTCTTATGCTCGCTTCATTCTTTGGATATCATGTCCCACTTGATTTGTTCTCCCTTCACTCGGGACGAGCAAAAGTCAAGTGTGGGGGTGTTATTGAAGGCTGTTAAGTACCACTTTTACACCGTCAACTCCTGCATAAAATAAATGGAAAGTGATCATCAACACTAGAATAGGTCTTTATACTGACAAGTTCCACAAGTGTTGGTGTTTCTATCTTTTGTTGCAGGACACATCAAAATACGCATGAAATGATATAGTTGAGAGCAAGCAAACCAATGGCATAGATATGGCATCATCATAAACAACCTCAAATGCCAAATTGGTACGCACCATTGCGACCGGCTCGTCGAGACGATCGAAATGGATATATCATTTGCATACATCGGAGCCCGGATGAGGGAGATATGCACAGGACATCATGTGGGTCCGGTGGGACCCACATCAGGCCACGTGGCGACGTGCTGGCACACAGGATACCATGTGTCCATGACACCTCATCAATCCAAGAGAAGCACTTCCCGACGAATCAGACGCCGCCACGTGTTCAGCACAAGGATTCAAGGGCCCACAACCTGAGCAAACCGCCTCCAACCGACCCATACATCGGGAACCGACCTTGGGACCCACCTAGCAGTCACCCAGACGAAAGGCGGCGCGAACGGAGCCAACCCGGGATCGGCCGAACCCATAGGTCGGCCGACCCCACTCTTAGGCGGTTCGCGCCCATCTTCCATGTGTCGTCTCCTCGGTGGATCCTAAGCGCATTCCGGGGGTGCTTGGGGTGTTCTCGCACGGTGACCCGGGCCTATAAATAGAAGGGGAGGGGGTAAGAAATGAGACACACACTTCACCACCCATCCAAGCTGTTGGCACTTCTTACGTCGTTACTAGATTTGCAACGGCGCCAGAAAGCCTGTTGGTATACTACACGATCACAAATACATCCGCAAGCGCACGGATACCGTTGTAGCTTTCACCCGGGAGTATTCCAAGGTATCGATTTCCACGGGGAACGAGAAGTGTTGTGAACCTGAACTAATTCGTCCAGGGGATATGGTGACGAAGGATAGAAAGGCAAGGGTAGATTTCGGGTAGAGAGGGGATAGCTGATGAAGTTTGGGACTCGTGAGAGTCACGGATAGAATTAAGGCAAAACTTGTCGCTCGTCGGGGTCAGAGGGAAAAGAGCCACGGAAAGGGATGAGAAGGGGGCTCTGATGTCGTAACACCTACCTACCGAAACTAACGTGGTGGACTACAAAGCCCATCCGGAGCTGTCACCTCCCTAGGGTACCACAACTATTCCGTTGAATTGGGAAGCATTCCAAGGTACTGGAGAGCCTAAACATCACGTCTACACTAACCAAGCACTACTTTACTCGGATCCAAAGCAAAGCAATCACAACAAGTAGAAACTACTAATTGCAATCGAAGAACCTAAGAGCAAACGATGAAATGACTTGAGACTTAGTTACTCACGAATTTGAACTTACAAAACATCCCGGGTGTGGACGACCGTAGTTGTACCGCACCCGCCGAGGTACGAAGAGAAGACCGACACTCCGGCTTCTACTCCAACACTCAACTCTCTCTCCCTACTCTCTAAATACTAACTTGTATAGGGCTGCGCCACTTGCTTCTAATCACTTGTGTCCTTCTACGAGGTGCCAGGCTCTATATATAGCCCCAATGGGTCGGTGGCTGCAGGAGGGGGTACTTGTAGGCGAGAGGGAGCTGCAGTGCCGAGCAAGGAGGTGCGGCCGTATCTCCAGGTGCGACCGGCTCTCCACTTTCCACCGCCTTCGATCGTGCGTCCATGATTTGGTCCCTGAGGCGGTTTGAAGACGGTTGTGGGTCGGTTTGCTGATTGAAGGAGGTGCGGCCAGACCTCTTGGTGCGGCTGGCCCTGGGCTCTCTTGTCATCCACTTCGGATCGTGCTCCAGTGGGTAGATGAAGTCTTGAACGCTGTCCCACGTCAGTTGTTCACTGGCTTGTGGGTCCATGGATCCAAGTGAGGCTAATCTCAACCTCTGGATCAAACCGACCTTGTTTCCTCGATCAGGATCATTTCTAGCTATGTTCTCTGAAGTGACCGAGGCTTGGTGACACGTTTGGGCGAGTTGGGCAGGTGCGGCCGGTCCTAGTGGTGCGGCCGGCCCTAGTGGTGCAGCGGGCCCTGCCTCCTGGCCCCGATGCAGCTCGCCTGTGGTGTGTTTGCTTGATCCAACACGTCGTGATGATTTTGGTCTTTTGGGAGCTGGTGCATGGGACTACACTTGGTGTGAACCTGAATGGTGGCACAAGGTAGGGCCGGGCGTACCACTAGGTACGGCCGTGCCTACCTTATTTCTCCCAATGCCCCAGAATTGCTCCCTAATCTTGATCCTGCAGATAAAATCTCAACACAGCTCGTGGAACCTCGTTAGCACCTAAAACATGCATGAAATTCGTTATAAAGCGCTACCGTAGTCGAGATGTTGACGATCAAAATTTTGTGGTAAGGACCGTCAACACACCCCCACACTTGGCCCTTTGCTCGTCCTCGAGTAAAGAATAAGGACCAAGGTGAAAACAAAATTTCCTATGGTATGAAGCGAGCATAAGAGATATTCCGAATCATACCTTGCACTTGTGAACTTTGAAGTGTCTATCATGCCATCTTGGGTAGTTGAGGAATGGAACGATCTTGAATCAAATCACTTCTACTCCTTATGTCAAGTAGCTTGGGATTTTTTTTCAATAAGTTTTCAAAATAAACCTTGCTTGGCACCTCATTTGATTCTCTCAAATCGCTCAATGTGTATAGTCCTCACCAAGGCATTAGATTGCCTTTCTTCAACCTACTTCTAATGATGGCTATATATGGAGCTCAAGGTAGGGTATAAAGATGAGGCATACTTGCATCACATGTATTGCAAAGTCAAAAACCGGATCCAAGGAGAAAATCAAATCATATAATCAGATCAAGATGTGCATGTGTAGGGATATGATGGATATGGTAAGGTGGATACTAGGCCCAGAATGGGTGCTAGATATTACCATATGTATAATGAACATTGTGATGATGGTAAGGTGTACACTAGGCCCGGAATGGGTGCTAGTTATTACCATCTGATTTGTTGTAACTCCATTTTGCATGATCCTCTCTCTCTATTTTGACTCTTTTGTGGACATGGCTATCTTTTCTTTTTTTTCTCTCTTTTTTTTCTTTTTTTTTCTTGGACCTTCATGTGTCCAACTCTTTTTTTTTCTCGGACCTTCATGTGTCCATTTTTTTTCTATAGCCATGTCTCTTTTGTAATATTAACTTGGAGAGAGAGAGAGAGATCAACACATAGTGTGGAGCTTTATTTTGTGGAATAGATAGATGGTACAATGCTAGCTCTCAACTGAGCATAGCAAGGAGGATGTTGGCGTGTACGTGTATCTTGATCATGAAAGCATGAAAAGAAATCTCACAAGGGTCACAACAATTTGACAAAGCTCAATGCAATGACAAGTAGCATATGTGTATGAGGTTTTCAAGATGTCTCATCATACGGCTCTGGCAGGACTTGGCATATCAAAGAGGAGCTTCGCAAAGGGTTTTCAAAATTTTCAAATAAATTTCTCAAGCACTCAAACATTTGGAGCAAAGATCATTTCATCAGACCATATCTCAAACATCAACTACTTAGATGGGCATGGTTTCCTAAAGATATGTTGTTCACAAGCATCAAGATAATAAGTATGGAATAAAACTTATGCAAGCCAACCATATGAAACATGTTGAGCATTGGGTGCATGAGGATTTAATTGAGTTTGATTTATATGATCGGATTTAAAGCTCATTTAAACTCATGATTTCCAAAAGTAGAGAGGTAGGGGTGCACATACCATCGCTCGTGGAGAAAGTGGGGAATGAGGTAGACAAATGGTGATTCGGCCAAACCACAGGGGCGACCGACTTGCTCTGGTGCACTTACCTCATCCCTCATCGATTAGCATAGTCGGTGTTGTGCGGCACCATGGCGGGAGATCTCAATTTTGTGTTTCGACGAGCCTGAGAAATCTCCCCCACACTTGCTCTTGTACCTGGTGTTAATATTCAAAGAAAAAGATGGAAACAAAAAGGGAGGCTCTACTAGCTGAAGAGCTAGGAAGCCTTTATTCAAATTCAAATATTTTTATGTGTTTTTTAAGAGAGCAAGATGCAAGAACCAACACCATCTTCAAACCAAAATAAGATTTAGTATGAGAGAAACTTACTCGGGATACTCACATGTCTCCCCCACACTTGGAGTTTGCATAACTAGGCAACACAACTCAAGTGTGCGGAGTTCAAGCTTCCTTCGTAATACTTTCTCTCCCTGAATTACCTTGGTGTTATAGTTGGTGTAGCTCTCATGTTTTTAGGCATTGCCTATCCATCGGTCCTTTCAATCTCCACCTGAAACGTTAGCGACCAAAAATACCCGAAGGACGACTAATCCTAAAGAGATGCTCTTGCTTTTATTTGAAAAGGAAATCTAAATGATTATTCAGGCTATCTCCCGATAGTGATTTGTTTTGGGTCATAAGCTCGACCACTGGAGACCTTCATCTTGCAACCAATCGAGATGATGAAACCATCATAGCTCTAGCTGCAAGGTTAGTACCAAAAAATGACCACGAAATTTGCAATGTTTATGGTAAACAAAAGCATCTACAACCTTCCTTTCAAAGTTAGCATGCACAAGGAAAATGAGGCGGTTGTAGGTTTCGTAAAGGTCATTGGTAATGAGGCTTGATAACTCTGGAAACATTTGATGTGAGCATGGGATTTGTGATCCCTCTAGTGTAAAACCTTCATGCTCGAGTCTGTTTTCTGAATCCAAAGTCAATGCCTCAAGAATGTCCATAGACCACACATGTTCTTTCTTAACCTCAGGTCTATGACATGGGAGATGTGTATCTCGAACCTCAAGATGATATGGCTGCTTTTCATGGTCGAGCACACTACTCAGTACCCCTTCAATGGGTCTTCCGATGAGAATGAAGGGTGGATCTCCTTTTGGGATGTCAAAGATGTGATAATCTAGGAAGATCTCATACTCTTCAATCTTTGTTTGGACGACTCTAAGGATTCCCTCCGTCTCTATGGTTTGACCCGAAATCCATTGGAGATGCTTCTGAGAGAAAGAGAGGGGTTCGTCAGGAAAGGCCTCTAATACTAAGGATTTAGGAATGATATTGATATCGACCCTAGGGTCATAGAACACATCCTGGTAAGAGAGGGTTCCTACTTGGCATGAGAGTGACTTTAGCTCGGGATATAGCTGGATTACTTGATCCATGCCTTCTGCTTCTCTCAACCATTCCCGGTACTGATTGCGGAGATGTATTCCAACTTTTCTCTCCGTCTTTTTACCTCTTCTGGGTTGGGTAAGTTGATTTCTTCTCTCTCGTGTGTTGAGTCTCTTTCCCTTCTCGGGAAGGATTTCTCCGTCCAATGTTTATCAGATAACTCATCATAGTATTCATAGACGAAGTCACACGAGGGGTGATCGAACTCTCGATAAGGTTGGAATGGTTCCCCTGTGAACCAAGTTTTGGTAAGAGGAGGATGGGTGTCTGTGGATATGAATTTTTCTAGGATAGGCTCCTCCTCTACGATTCTGATTCAGAGAGTGGATCGGAGTATGTTGATTCCTCGTCGAAGTCATACGAGTAACCAGCTGGGTACACATGGGGATAGAGGAGTGGTTCTTCATGCAAAAAGGTGCTAGTGGGTTTCTCCTCTATGGGTTTCGGTTCCGAGAGAGTGTTTGGCATGTGCTCCTCCTCAGTGATCTCTTCCTCATCCGGGAATTCATCATAAACTCCTGTGTAAGGGGTATTTTGAAGGATTTTTGTTAGAATGTCCTTACACTCAGACAAGGTGAGATGAGTGAAAGATCCTCCGGAAGAAGAGTCTAAGAAAATTGCTGACTCTGGTCCAAGACCATCGCGAAAGTGTTGCAAAAGAGCGGACTCTGCGATACCAAGGTCTGGACCAGAATCTACGATTTTTGTAAATCTTGCCCATGCGGCTCCTAGAGATTCGGTCTTCCGTTGCTCAAAACAGATGACCTCTCGTCGGAGTTTCACTACTTGGGGAGTCGGGAAGAATGTTAGGCAAAAAGCCTTTCGTAAACTTTCCCAGTCCCCCTCCATACTTCTCACACTGAGCGAATACCATTGTTTTGCTCTCCCCGTTAATGAAAACGTAAAGAGTTTCCATTTCAAGGTATCTTGACTCATTCCTGCGATCACAAGACACAAACAAAGTTGTTCGAACTCGCGCAGGTGGGAATAAGGACTTTCATCCTTATCTCCGGAGAAGCTTTGCTCTCGGACCATAGCTATGAAGCCGGGATGTAGCTCATAGCTAGATGTTTCAATGGAATGTGATGAAGGTGGAGGCTCCAAATGATCGCCCTTTGGAGCGGCAAAATCGAAAAGGGTTGGATTGGAATCCATGTGATAAATGGGGTGATACACGAACGAACTAGGTTCCGGATCAGAACAGCTACCGTTCCCCGGCAACGGTGCCAGAAAGCTTGTTGGCACTTCTTACGTCGTTACTAGATTTGCAACGGCGCCAGAAAGCCTGTTGGTATACTACACGATCACAGATAGATCCACAAGCGCACGGATACCGTTGTAGCTTTCACCCGGGAGTATTCCAAGGTATCGATTTCCACAGGGAACGAGAAGTGTTGTGAACCTGAACTAATTCATCCGGGGGATATGGTGACGAAGGATAGAAAGGCAAGGGTAGATTTCGGGTAGAGAGGGGATAGCTGATGAAGTTTGGGACTCGTGAGAGTCACGGATAGAATCAAGGCAAAACTTGTCGCTCGTCGGGGCCAAAGGGAAAAGAGCCACAGAAAGGGATGAGAAGGGGGCTCTGATGTCGTAACTCCTACCTGCCGGAACTAACGTGGTGGACTACAAAGCCCGTCCGGAGCTGTCACCTCCCTAGGGTACCACAACTATTCCGTTGAACCGGGAAGCATTCCAAGGTACTGGAGAGCCTAGACACCACGTCTACACTAACCAAGCACTACTTTACTCGGATCCAAAGCAAAGCAATCACAACAAGTAGAAACTACTAATTGCATTCGAAGAACCTAGGAGTGAACGATGAAATGACTTGAGACTTAGTTACTCACGAATTCGAACTTACAAAACATCCCGGGTGTGGATGACCGTAGTTGTACAGCACCCGCCGAGGTACGAAGAGAAGACCGACACTCCGGCTTCTACTCCAACACTCAACTCTCTCTCCCTACTCTCTAAATACTAACTTGTATAGGGCTCCGCCACTTGCTTCTAATCACTTGTGTCCTTCTACGAGGTGTCAGGCTCTATATATAGCCCTAATGGGTCGGTGGCTGCAGGAGGGGGTACTTGTAGGCGAGAGGGAGCTGCAGTGCTGAGCAAGGAGGTGCGGCCGTATCTCCAGGTGCGGCCGGGCCTCCACTTTCCACCGCCTTCGATCGTGCGTTCGTGATTTGGTCCCTGAGGCGGTTTGAAGATAGTTGTGGGTCGGTTTGCTGATTGAAGGAGGTGCGGCCGGACCTCTTGGTGCGGCCAGCCCTGGGCTCTCTTGTCATCCACTTCGGATCATGCTCTAGTGGGTAGATGAAGTCTTGGACGCTGTCCCACATCGGTTGTTCACTGGCTTGTGGGTCTATGGAGCCAAGTGAGGCTAATCTCAACCTCTGGATCAAACCGACCTTGTTTCCTCGATCAGGATCATTTCTAGCTGTGTTCCCTGAAGTGACCGAGGCTTGGTGACACGTTTGGGCGAGTCGGGCAGGTGCGGCCGGTCCTAGTGGTGCGGCCGACCCTGGAGGTTTGGTCGGCCCTTGTGGTGCGGCCGGCCCTGCCTCCTGGCCCCAATGCAGCTCGCCTATGGTGTGTTTGCTTGATCCAACATGTCATGATGATTCTGGTCTTTTGGGAGCTGGTGCATGGGACTACACTTGGTGTGAACCTGAATGGTGGCACAAGGTAGGGTCGGGCGTACCACTAGGTACGGCCGTGCCTACCTTATTTGGCCCAATGCCCCGAAATTGCTCCCTAATCTTGATCCTGCAGATAAAATCTCAACACAACTCGTGGAACCTCGTTAGCACCTAAAACATGCATGAAATTCGTTATAAAGCGCTACCGTAGCCGAGATGTTGACGGTCAAAATTTTGTGGTAAGGACCGTCAAAATTTTGGCGGTTCGCGCCCATCTTCCACTTGTTGTCTCCTCGGTGGATCCTAAGCGCATTCCGGGGGTGCTTGGGGTGTTCTCGCACGGTGACCCGAGCCTATAAATAGAAGGGGAGGGGGTAAGAAATGAGACACACACTTCACCACCCATCCAAGCCTCCTCTCCTAGAGAGAGTGCTAGAGTAAAGAGGGAGAGAGAGAGGCATGTGCCTCTCCATGTCATTGTTCTTAATTTAGACTAAAGTGAGTATCTTTGTATTTTCTATTTAGACTAAAGTGTGTTCATACTTTTATGATATGTTCTTGTGTTCCTCATGCGTTCTTGATTTAGAGGCTTGTGTTCTTCGTGAACACACCCCTTTGATCCTGTTGCATAGGTTCATAAGCTTTCATACTCGTTTGTATGCGCGTTCGTCTTTTAGAATAAAGTGGATATTCATGCATGTTCAATTAGACTAAAGTGGCATTCGTGATTCCTTTCTAATAGTGTATGCTAGGTTGCATGAGTAGCCTTTATCCTCTGCTAGTGCGTAGATCCTGGGTTTATGCGTTCATCTACTGCAAGTCGTTCGTATACGTTGGAAGCATAGCACAGGACTGAGTGCTCTCTCGTATGCCTTTAGCATAAGCTAGTAGTTCCTATAGTTGAGTGAGATCAGTTCTCCTCTTTCCGGGTTCGTCGCTCTATATTTAATATAGAGTGCCGTAGGTTGCTACGCACCGCGGGATAGCGTAGTCAGGCTGCGGTAGTAATCAGTAGCATAGACGTAGTGTCTAGGCTAAGGGTTATCCTTCGTTTGCCCTATATCCCACGGATTGGTAGAGGTAGATCGCAGGTGGTGACAGCCCTGTTGATCCTTTGAAATCCTCCACGTTCGGATATAGTGCAGGTTGAGGTTCGTCTTAGATCCGTAGGCCGGAGTCTCCTAACAGATCAGGGGTTAGCCGGTGCCCGAAGCAAGTTCTCGAGAGATCGACCTTTAACCTCATCTGTAGAGCTATCCATAGGAATCCTCTCTCCCAGTGCCTCATATCGTGGTGTGTCCTTGGACCATTAGAACGAAGTTAGTGCACACACGTTCCCTTGGATTCGATACCCTTGGAATACTCTGAGGTGAAAGCTACAACGGTATCCGTGCACTTGCGGATTTATTTCGTTTGTCACTAAAATACCCAACAGGCTTTGGGAACAATTGAAATGAACGTAATTCTTGGGACAGGAGCACTGATGAGAACAAAGATGGTGACCTTCGATGTAGTGGACATTCCTTACGCATACAAAGCAATCTTCGGAACGGGAATCATAAATAAGTTCGCAGCAGTGATACACATGCCATTCTTGTGTATGAAGATTCCAACTGCCAACGGCATTCTCACAATATACGGAGATTAGGAAGATGCACACGACAGAGAATACAATGTGGGCAGTAACCAGAAACCGATTCACGTAGTCGGAAACAACGAAGACACCTTAGAAAGCGAAGAAGAAGACGAGCTCGAAGAGCTCGAAATGTAAAAGAGGCTTTGCCAAGACGAAAAGAAGAGAATGCAACCTCACGAGCACACAAAGAAGGTGCGTCTTTGCGAAGATGTTCATGACAAACTAGTCACCATAGCAAGGGGGATGACCGAAGAAGAGGCGAATGCATTGATCACATGTCTTCGCAACAATCAAGATGTGTTTGCCTGGAGCAAGAGGGATCTTAAGGGAGTGCCTCGCGAAGTGATAGAGCATGCACTGCGCCTAGATCCAAAGATCCCACCGAAGAGACAAAAGCTCAGAGTCATCTCACCTCAGAAAGAATTGGCAGCACAAAGCGAAGTAGAGAAGCTGTTAGATGCTGGGGTCATCAGAGAAATACAGTTCACAACTTGGCTTTCCAACATAGTGATGGTACCGAAGAAGAATGGGGGACAGAAAATGTGCATTGATTTCACACTTTTGAACAAGGCTTGCCCAAAAGATGACTACCCTTTACCAAGATTCAACGTGTTGGTGGATGCACTAGTAGGATGTGAGAGAATGTCCTTGTTAGATTGCTTCTCTGGATATCACCAAATCTGGATGAAGAAGGAAGACAGAGACAAAACAAGTTTCATAACACCCTTCGGGGTATATTGCTTCGTCAGAATGCCCGAAGGCCTGCGCAATGCTGGCCCAATGTTTAACAGAATGGTGAAGATTGTACTTGGCCCGCAACTGAGAAGAAATGTATCAGCTTATGTAGATGATGTTGTCATACACAGCAAAAAGAAAGATCAACACATAGAAGACCTCAGAGAAACCTTCGCGAACTTGAGGAAGTATGGCCTCATGTCAAACCCCGAAAAGTGTATCTTCGGGGTATCCAGGGGAAAGCTGTTAGGCTGCATGGTGTCAAAGTCCGGCATAGAAGCAAATCCAGAGAAGATAGAGGCAATACGAAACATGAGAACACCGCAAACAAAAAGAGATATTCAGAAGCTCACGAGAAGAATAGCAGAATTGGGTCGCTTCATAGCGCGATCAGCAGAACGAAGTTTACCATTCTTTAAGTTGTTGTCCACGAAGAATAAGATCACTTGGGGTCCCGAAGAACAGGAGGCATTTGAGCAGTTTAAATCATACTTGGAGAATTTGGCAGTGCTAACAAGTCCAGGAGACAAAGCAAAGTTGTTGTTGTACATTGCAGCTTCAGCAAGTGCAGTAAGTGCAGCTCTAGTGGAAGAGAAATACGAAGAGGGGCAACTCAAACAAGTGCCAGTATACTTCGTCTCCGAGGCCTTATCAGGAGCGAAGAAGTTCTACTCTGAGCTTGAGAAAATGACATATGTAGTGGTAATGGCGGCAAGAAAGCTAAAGCATTACTTCCAGAGTTACTCAATCACTATCCCAACATCATATCCTCTTTGCGAAATACTAGAGAACAAGGAATCTTCGGCACGGATAGGAAAATGGGCAACAGAATTATCCCAATATGCCATAGAGTTCACGGCCAGAACAACCATCAAATCTCAAGTCCTAGCAGACTTCATTGTAGATTGGACTCCTAGTCAAGGTGCTGAAATGAATGAGGACAAGCCAGAAACACCATGGGTGATGCATTGTGATGGGGCTTACTGCGATGATGGTGCCGCATCTTCGGCAGTTTTAACATCACCATCAGGCATAAAGATGAGATACGTTGTGAGGCTCAATTTCGAAGGCAAGACAAACAATGTGGCAGAATATGAGGGGTTGCTGCTGGGGCTTCGTAAGGCAAGAGCCGTAGGGGCAAGGAGAGTGGTCATAAACACTGACTCTGAGTTGATCACAAGGCAGATTGGCAAGACATACAAAGCAAAACATGATGAAATGGCAAAGTATTTGAAAACTGTGCGAGGCATGGAAAAATTCTTCTTCAGCTTCACAGTCAAAAAAATACCAAGAGATCAGAACAATGAGGCAGACATGTTAGCAAAGGTAGCAGCACAGAAAGAACCACTACCACCAGATGTCTTCTACGAAGTTCTGAAGTGTAAATCAGTAGATTGCGATGAAGCACCAGTGAGATACGTAAATGCGATATCGAACGAAGATTGGAGATCTTCGATAATGGCATTCTTGAGAGGGCACTATGAGCCACAGTCAAAAGAGGAGAACAAGAGAATGGCCTTGAGGGCGAGATCATATGAAATAAGAGGAGATAACTTGTACAAAAGTGGAGTGTGCGCACCACTGCTTAAGTGCAGTTCCACAGAAGAAGGGCGAGACTTGTTACAGCAGATCCACTCGGGAATGTGTTCTTCTCACATTGGAACAAGAAGACTAGTTGCGAAGGCATTCCGCCAGGGATTCTACTGGCCAACGGCAGTCCGTGATGCCGAAGATATAGTGTGAAGATGCGATAACTGTCAAAAGCATTGCAACTACACAAAAACTTCTCCATGTGAGATACAATTGTTACCACCAGTCTGGCCATTCGCAAGATGGGGAATAGATATTGTGGGACAGTTACCAACAGCACTAGGCAACTACAAGTACGTAATAGTGGCAGTGGAGTACTTCTCGAAGTGGATAGAGGCAAGAGCAGTGCAAAGAATTACTTCGCAGGTGATACAAAAATTTTTCTGGCAAAGCATCGTGCGCAGATTTGGAGTTCCTTATGAAGTGACAGTAGACAACGGCAAGCAATTTGACAGCACAGATTTCAGAAGATTTTGCTTCAACTTGGGCACTAAGCTATGCTTCGCTTCAGTGTACCACCCAGAGTCCAACAGAGCAGTAGAAAGGGCAAATGGCATTATCTTCACCGGAATCAAAAAGAACTTGACAGGAATGGCTAGAGGGAAATGGGCCGAAGAGCTACCTAGAGTCGTATGGTCCCACAACACAACTACATCAAGAGCTACAAACTTCACACCCTTCAGATTGCTGTAGGGAGAAGAGGCTGTGATTCCCGAAGAGATCAAGTTAGGGTCATTGAGAGCAGACCAGGAAGCATAGAACGAAGAGTACACAAATTTGGCAATTGACACAAGAGAAGAAGACAGGCTTCAAGCACTAAGCAACATAGAGAAATATCAAGATGAAACAAGGAAGTGGAGAAACAAGAAGGTTCGTGAGCAAAAGATATCCACGGGAGACATGGTTCTCCGAAGAAAACAAGAGTAGTAGGAAAATTGGAAGAAAAGTGGGAGGGTCCATTTTTAGTATCAGAAACAAGGCAGGGGGCTTACAGACTACAAACTTTGGAGGGAGAAGAGGTTCCTTACTCATGGAATCAGCACAAGTTGCAGAAGTACTGGCTCCAAGAATAAGTGTATCATCTACTAGATATTATCGTTTTTTAGTTTCTCTTCATTTTCAACTTTTGTAATCTTCATTTCAGTTTCTTTTGCACTTTCAACTTTTGTAAATATGTAGTGAAGTCCATACTCTATTCCTCGCGGGGAGAGTCTTCGGTGATCTCAAAACGGGAACACCAAAGATGCGAGGTTTTTAATGAGGCGGACTTGTGTAATATCCCCTTGAGAAATATAACAAGGGCTCCCCAAAAAGACAGCCGTTATCTATCATCGGTCCTGAAGTAACAATCATCCGAAGAGATTGATACTTTCGGGAAAATATTGCAGAAGTAAGTGAACACATGCGCCTGGCCTCGCGAAGACAAGTCGCATTTAGTTCACTTAAGAAAAAAAATTGATTGAGGGGGGCACATGTGGGAACTGTTCTGCAAAAGTCGCGAAGATGTTAAGGAGCATGCAACAATCTGTTCCAAAGAGGAGTGCATGACTCGCTTAAAGGCCTACTTTCCGCGAACAAAAAGTCTTCGGCGGTCAATGTGCGAAGCCCCTCAGTAAAATGCTGCAGGGATAAGTCGACTCGTTAAACGGCGTGGTCGCAAAATCATCCGCTTTATCACAAGCGAAGAAGCCTTCGGCGGTGAATGCGCGAAGCAAAATGCGAGGCAGGGCTGACGAGCCACCTCGAGATCACATCTCTAAGAGAATATTTGAAGTTGAGCTATCATGCCACTTCGCATAGTTGAAATTCTTATGCAAGATAGAATAACTGTTTCATATGCATAACTTGTTTTTGTCTTGTAAGCGATACAGCGCATGATCGAAAGTAAACGAGCTGCGAAGATTAAAACAGGAAACTGGGGGGAGGCACTTTTCGAACACAGTTCCCATGTTTCAATCTTCGGAAGAAGATAAACAACAAAGGTCAAATGAGTACGAAAACAAGAAGACAAAAACATAGAAAAAGTTATGGAATACATCCTGGTAGAAAAAATAGATTACATGCACAGCATTTCGGTACAACAACATAGTTCAAACGATTACAAGCATAGCAACATACATGACAAAGACAGACACATCGAAGTACACATCAGCGGGGGCGCTTGTACATATACTCATATTCCGCCTCTTCGGTGAGATCAATAACTTCAATCTTCGGGAGAACAAGGGGGCTTGAAGATGAAGGTGTGTCTTCGTGGGCAGGCACAACAGAAGATGTTTCAGATCCTTGAATTTGACGACGATGGGTACCATCGTGACAGAGACGGTTGCGAGCATGTTCGAAGACATGTTTTGCGTCAAGATTCTTCTTCTCATATTTTTCTATCTTACGCGACATAAACACATCGAAAGGCACGTCGGGAAATTTAGAGTTAAACTTGCGCCAAATAGACCCAGACATAAAATAATCACCAAAGTTAATAGTTACAGGACAAACATCTTCGGCAACCTGCGCAGGATACACCTCCGGCACTTGCGTAGAGTTGCAAATGTTTCAGACGAATTGTTCACAAAATACCCCAAGTGCCCAAACTACTAAGACTACGCACTCCCTCACACCTCTGGGGCTCCCGAAGTGACGTCTGTTGTCCGAACTTCATGCGGAGAAGTACCCTGAGTAGATGGCGCGTGTGAAGACACCGCAGCCGAAGAAGGATCACCCCCACCTACAGAAGATGCAACAGTAGGCGAAGGCGAAGGCGTAGGCACAGAACCAGGCTGAAACAAATAAGGAAAAGTATAATCATAAGAAAGAGAGAGGTTGGCGAAGTAAAAGGAGATCAAGGCAAGATAGAGCAATAGGAACCTTGCGGAGCACACGCGGACCTTCGGCAATAGTTAAACCAAAACCAAACTTCTTGAAGAAGGTTTGCATAAAGTTCTTAGCTACATTCTTGGGCAGGACAGGGATCTTCTCAACTGATGCTTCGGTTGGGCAAGCAAAGTTCGCATCACGAAGTTGCCGAAGATCACTTTTTGTCATGCTGGGCTCGTTGTTACCAGAAGTTTTGAATAAAGAGTATATGGCGTGAGTAAGACTTCGGGCAGCAACTACAGCACCAAGCTCTCCAAAAGAACGTCCAGCAGATGCAAGTGAGCTAACACCGGTAGACAGCCAAGCAAACACTTGACCTATAAACATCTCTTTGACATCATAAGGAGCAAGAGTGAGCCCATAGTCCACAAGAAGATCATGAACTTTTTTACAAAGAGGAGCCATGTGACGCTCAATCTCATCACAATAAACTTCATGTTCCGAAGACAGATTGGAATATGATTGCCGAAGATCAGCAAGTTCAACAACTTTAGCATCATATGAACTTTGTAGGTCGTCAGCCCTTTTCTTCTCGTCTTCAGCTATACAAGCCAAGCGGCGAAGCTTAGTTAGCTGAAGTTTTAACTCAGCATTCTTCTTCAGCAGCTCATCCTTCTCACCAGAAATTTCAAGGCATTTTTTCTTCTCAGATTCCAAAGAAGATGAGAGAGAAATCTTTTCCGCCTGCAGGGTCTTGACGACATCAATCTCCTTATTCAGTGCAGTAGCAGACGTCTTTTCTGAAAGTTGCCGGGACCGAAGGTCAGCACGGCATCAGCGTTGAGCAGCACGACAAGCCAAGAAGGACTTCATGCTGAGGTCTTGAACCTGATATAAGATTTCTTCATCGCTTTCTTGACCAAGTTCATCCTCCATTATAGGAAAGCCAAAGCTATCGCCAGCTTCTTGGAGCAACGTGCGTTCGCAATCATCGCTGCAGAACTGGAGCACTTTGCGCATAGAATCGCCGAAGATGCGGGCACTAGGCTTCATGCCAAGGCGTCGAGCTATGACGCTGGGGGATTCATTACTAACAAAGACACCACCACTCTGGGTGTCACTCTCAGTCTCAGACGAAGAACCATCATTTTGCTCAACACGAGTCAAAGTCTTATGGTGGATAGCCGATACAACTTTACTTCCACCAGGAGCTTCAACAGGAGACAGCACTACAATTTCGACAGCTGAAGGAGGATGAACAGGAGTCTTGTCTTTCGAGGATCAGGCTCGGTGCAATCTTCGTCGCTCTCAGGTTCGGGGTCGCTGTAATCAATGTCCAGGGGATCAGCAAGAGTGGCACCAGCAGCAGCACTGGGAGAAAGAGAAGTAACATCTACTATCTCTTCGGGTTGGTCAACTGAAGGAACTTCAATGTTTGTACCGGAGCCAACACCAACTTCAGTAGGACGCGTCTAGGTATCACTCTTAGAATGATCGGACTCTTCGGGGCTGGATGACACAGCCTCGGAGGACGTAACACGAGAAGTTTTTTGGTGTTTTGAAGCACCCCGCCCTGCGCCACGGCCGCAGCGCTTCTTAACAATCTTCGGACGCGCCGAAGGGGCAGCGGCTTCAGAGCTTACTTGGCCACCATTCTTCGCAGCACGTTTCACTTGCGCTTCGCGACGACCAATAGTAACAGCCCGATCACCAGCATGAATGCCAAAGAAGAAGAAGAGACGATTGTCTCGAGTGCCACCAAGACGCTCTTGAATCTCAGCATCTTCCTTAGAAGAGATAGGCCCAAGAATTTCATTAGCCCGAGCTTCGATCTCAGCAACGTTGATAGCTGCAAAGAAGAATATAAAAAAGTATCAGCAAAATAAAAGCAAAGTAAAAGGAAAAATGATAGGCTAAGTACAGTAAAAGCAACGAAGAAAGAAGAGACACGTACCATCCTTCGTCAAGCCGAAGCTCCGAGTAAACTCTGGGATCTTGATGGGCAAAGCAAAGTCGTTCCAGGCAACGACAGACCAACCAACACGAACAGGGAACACCTTCGTGCATATGTATTCCTCAACTAGGTCACGAGTAGCGTAGGTCTTCGCCAGCTCCTGAAAAGCAATGATCAAAAGGTGGTCCGCATCTCCATCTTCATAAGCAGTGCCAACGCCCTTAGGCAGGTTCTCAAACTATGTGCAAACGAGAGGGAGCTCTTCGTCGTCAACAGTATAATAAAACTAGTAGTGGTTCCAGTTCTCATCCCACTTATTCTTGTAGCCAACAACAGGAACATCGGTGTCACCACGATACTTGAAGTTCAGAGAGGCAAACTGAGCTTCTTCGCGAACTAGAACACCATCAACGAGACGTTCAATCTTCAAAGGGTGATGATGAACGGTGCGAACCCGGACGAAGTTAGCAGCAGTAGGACTCACAGACATTGTCTTGCTGGCCCACACATAAACGCTAAGCCAAAGAACGGCATTAGGGGTGAGATGGTGAAGATACATCCCAAAGTTCCGAAGAATAGAAATGACAGCTCCGTCAAGAGGAAAATGAAGTCCAACAGTGAATAAATCACGAAAAACAACTACTTCATTAGGGCGAGGTGTAGGAGTAGTCTCCGGACCAGGGGCTCGACCTTTCCCTTCCTTGATGAAGCCGGAAGTCACAAACTCTGCTAGAAGGGCCTCCAAAACCTTACTCTGCCCGAAGACGAAGGTGGGAGGCGCTTTGTCAGCCTTGGGAGCCATGGATGCGAAGAAACAAGAAAGCGAAGAAGGAAACTACACACACATAAAAGAAAATAAGAAACTAAACATGGAAAAGGAATGGAAAAAGAGAAGAGAGCAGAAGACACTTACGAAGAGAAGGAAATGAAGGAAGAGAAGGAACCCTTAGCTCTCGCGAAGGCAAAGGTCAATCTGCAATGATTTTACTACGGTGAAATCAACCTCAGACGAGGACGGGCCTTTATATAGGCTGCCAAAGGAGGAAATCTCGGAGATCCTGTAGCGAAGAACGTGCCGAGAATCTAGGAGTACCGTTGTGACGTGGCGAAAATCATGGAGCTTCACGGATAAACATGCAAAACAGTAAAAATGTTAAAAATAAATAAATAAATAAATAAAAAGAGAAAGGGGGTAAAATCCAAAGACGAGCCGAAGAGGGGAGGCGCTTTGGAGCGAAATATTTCCACCTGTCACGAAGAAGTTTTGCTAGTTCGGCTCGTCTTCGGTTGAAACCCTCACTAGCAAGGGGCTAAATGTTGGGGTAAATATTTCGCAACTACCCCCCCCCCCATGTATCTTCGGCTCATCGGAGAAGAGTCGGGCCTATTTTGGTTCGTACATTGGCTGTTTCAGGAAAAGACCACGAGCGTGGTCGGCGAAGAGCGACGAGCGAAGATAGTCCGCGGGGGCGAAGCTTAGTATCTTCGTCCACGGAAGTGAGGTTCGCACATGAAGACGACGAGAGGCGGGCGCAAGGAAGATGTTCTGTGACCATGCGAAGAAGAGACGTGAAGGTGTGAAGAAGGGATCGCTGCGAAAGTAGGTTCAAGGCAAGGCAAAGAAGTCACGCGAAGGAGAATAGCCAAGAGCACATTTCACGGGAAATGACCTACGCGAAGATCGATGAACCGCATTGGAGATGAGGGGCGAAGGGCGCAGAGGCGAAGAACCAGCGAAGATCTAAGGGCAAACAAAGAGAGGGTCGTGAAGTTCAGGCCGGAAGAGAAGACCAGCGAAGAGTGAGGTGCCATGCGAGCAGACACGTAGGCGGACAATGTGTAAAGTAAACATCTGTAAAGTGTGTGAGTACGGGCCCTGCGAGGTTACCAAAATACCCTTGAGATTCTTCGCACAATGTGAAAAAGCGATGGCAAGTGTTGTAAAGCGTAATTGTTACGGGCCTATAAAAAGGACCCGACGGTAATGAAATGAGGGCGATGGGAGAGTGGGTGGGTTTCATTACGCCCAGTCGAGTTCGAGTTTCATATTCTTTGGTGTTGTAAGTGTTTTTCCTTCCCTTAGTTCGTTTTGACTGTTGGCCCCTCTTCGGGGAAGATTTTTATCCCAACAAATTGCCCACTGAAGGCCAAGCAATAGCAACCCATAATGAGAACATCATCGACATGACGATTGCCGAAGGCAAGTCATTTGATCTCATATTCGAATGTCCTAATTACCAACTGAATAATTATTAACTTGTATGGATGTAACAAACTTGTTAGGTGCACACCCTTCCAGAGCATAATGGGGTCCGCGGGATTCAAGAAGATTGGGCAGAGATCTGGACCAAATTAGCTGAGGCTTAAATGGCAAGATCCCTATACACATTCAAGAAGGGCTCAAACGCCCAGAGGCACCAATGCAAGCTGCGAAGTTTGCATCAGAAGGTGGGATCATAGTGTGTGGGTACATACCGATCCTTCCTTGCTGGAAGGACTACAAGCCAAAGAAGAACCAGCAAGATGGTGAAAAGAATGAAGACCATCTCAAGAACTACATGGGCAAACTAGTGGTGTGCATATGTCCACTCATCTACAACCATAGTTCCTTGCATCCATTCTTGTCATCCATTTTTCTGATAATTGTGTTGTGCTAGGGGCAATTCGACATTGACACCACCAGTGAGGCTGTAAGGGTGGCATGCACTGACATGCTGAAGTCGATACAGAGACAAGCGAGGTATCGCCTGAAGCAAAAGTACTTCAATGATGTTCCAGCAAATGCAGTCCCAACTAAATCTCATGTGCCCAATCTAACCGACGCCCAATGGAAGGCACTGGTTAACATGTGGTCTTCCCATGAGCACAGGGTATGATAGAACTTCAATTTTCCACTACCACATTTTTATGTACTTATATATTGTTCTTAATCTTATTTCTTACACGAGTTCTTATTATTGTAAAGGCGAGGTGTAATACAAACACCGGTAATCGAGGAAAGGTCAAGTACCATCAGCGCATGGGATCTTGAAGCTACATTGTACAAGCTAATCTTGTGGTAAGCAGATGAACAAGTCATGTTTTTGCTCTGTAGTTCATTTAGCACTTTAATAATTATGCCGGTTTTCGAAACATATTTAGAGGCAGAAGTATACTGCTGAAGGAGAAGGGCTAAGTCCACTTGATTATTTCAAGTCCTTCCACTGCAGCAAGAATGGCTTCACCGCTCCTGTACAGGCAGCCATTGTAAGTACTTGTCTGCTTTTGCATTCTTCTTTGCAACAATACTAGAAACATGTGTGAGTATTTTATTTTAAACCTTTCATTTTATTTCCTTTTTTAGGCTCGCATGGAACAAATTGTCGCTGAACCTCAATGTGACCAACCAAGAAAGACTGCTGCTGAAGCAGTGGCGGAAGTTGTCCAATCTAGGACTTTTCGGGAGGTTGCTGGCATTCGCCCGCCCTCCATGAAAAAGACTAGGGTTACTACTGCACTTCAGGTTCAGGAAATACGAGCTGGACTTAACAATGAGAAGCAAGGGGGGCACAACTGCGGCAGAAGATTGTTGAACAGGAGGCCGAGATGAGCGAACTGAGACTGAAGGCTCAAGAACTGGAGACAACATTGAAGTCTCAAACAGAAGCGCTTAAAGCTTTGAAGAAGACCACAACTGACATGCATAATCTGATCCAAGGCTTGATAAATTTCAGCCAGGTTTATCCTCCTCTCAACTGAAATGTGGTCCTGGTGAACTTGTGTTGCTGATGACTTGTTGTATGTTGATTCGATTCGATGCTAACTTGATGTATGTTGCACAATTGTACTGGTTGAACTATTCCCTGAATGTGGTGTGAATTATATGGAAGTGGGAAATGTTTTGTTTTGTTGCTTGATTATGTGCTGGCGATCAGTAGCAGCCAGAACAGTATACAGTGCCCTGCAAAATGCAATATGGGCTGATCTAAAAAAATTGCAATAGGGGCCGAGGCCCAGGAAAGGCCATGTGGATAATTGCCCAAAATCAAATGTCCCTGCATAATACAATATGGGCCAAGTTCGTTAGATTGACTAGAGCCCAAAATAAAATAGCCCAATATAGCGTGCAACAAACATTTAGGGAATGGCCAAAAAAATAACACGAAAACCTAAAACGAGCTAAAATTGGCCCAACAATAGTAGGCGCACAAAGGCTCTTACATCGACCGGGCCTCAATTTGTGACGAACCGAAATCGTCATAACCCCCTGCCACGTCGGAGCCACGATGGATCTCAGTCCGATGTGGCATGTAGCTTATGACGCCTTAGTGTTACGAATTTATACGCGTCATTAAACTCATGACGCCGCGAAATAAGGTCTCATCATTAATCACAGTTTGTGACGCTCGATTAATGACGGAGCGTTTTCATAACAACCGGCGTCATTAATCGCGGTTTATGACGAGAAACGACCTTTTTTCGTCACTAGTCAGCGTTTTTCTTGTAGTGCTAGCAAGTCAGACCTATCTATATAGAGATCTGTGCATAGAAAAGGGAGTGGTCAGGGATGGAGACATATATGCTCAGCTGTTTTCCCTGAGCTTATAAGGCTGCAACTACTACATCACATGTAGTAGTGCTTGCCCAGCCAGGTCCTGAGCCAGAGGCAGCGGTGATTCTCACCCATTTTGACAAATGCATTGCCTTGAGACTTGTTGTCCAGCAGGTGGGAGAAGGCCACTATGAGTGCCTCCTCGGAGAAGCCTAGGGTTAGCATGATAGCATCATACAGGTCAGGGTGCACCTGCTCAGGGCTTGTCTCTCTAAGAGCACTAGCGACGTTGTTCACTGCATCAGTCATGTTGGTGAGGATAAGAACCTCCTCCTCAGACATAGAATGCCTCTTCCTCTTACAAGGCAGGCAACATGCAGGGTCCTTGGAAGCCTCTGTGGACCCAGGAAGCTTGATGACAGTCTTCTGGTCAACCTGCTGGTCCGTGCTGTGAGGTCTATTGGCTACTACTTGGTGGAAGACAGGTCTACCAGGGGCACCTTGGTGGATGAGAGGTCCACCATCTCCATCTTCACACCCCTGTCCACAAAGCCACCATAGAGCCCAAGTGCCTCTCCACTACCCTGAGCCCACCTTCCAGTGGCCATGCCACCCCCAAAGATCTGCTCCATCTGCTCATAGTGTTGTATAGGCTTGTTCAGCAGCTCTACATCCTTTGGATGGTCCTGTAACAGCAAAGAAACACAAACAAAGTACCTGAGTTAGTACTAGAAAAAATGGATATAAAATTGAAATGATAGGACAATGCTACATTACCCTGCAGTGACCTAGGTAGTGCTCCTAATCCAAGCTGATGCTACAAGTGAGGCCATCCCTAAGTGCCCCGCTGAGGTCCCTAAGCTTGCACACTCCAGCCACCTCTGTCGCCACTTGCGCAGATGGTTATACACTTGTGTCCCGGTGACATGCTCACCAGTGAACTCCTACAGTGCCTTGGCCACCTTGTTCACATGCACCTCCTTAAACCCTTTATCTGCCCTGACACCAGTGCCCACCAGCTCGTGGCGCAACACAAACCCGGAGGTGGCGCTGGTCCACCTCATTAGCGGATGAGGCAGGCCACCACTACCACCTCCTCCCCCCTGAAGCACACCACCACCACCACCACCACCACCTGCACCTCCCTCAGCCGTACCACCACCACCACTACCAACACCATCACCAAGCAGACCCGCACTAGCAGGCACCGAGACAGCACCGTTAGGACCAGCAGGAGCAACCCTAGAACCATCAACAGAAGGCACACCCAGAATGGCGCCCGTACCAGGAGCACCATGGTCAGCAAGAAGCAGACCAGCAGCAGCAGAAAAGCCAGCACCAGCAGAACCAAAGTACATGTCCTCGTCACCCATTGGCCTATGTCACCAAGACCAAGTTTGCATCCACAACAAATTAAGAACAAGATACATAGTATGACATAATTGCAGCCCATGTGAATCCCCGAGTAAAATGATATACGATAGTGGAACGAAAAATCGACAAGAAAAATACATCAACGATAACATTAGAAAGGTAGAGGAAGCAGAAAAGGTATTAAGCACATCCAGTGGTCTCAGATAGTAGCAAACACACACAAACAGCAGTCCATGGTTCCTTACAGTTCCAACTTAGTAAAATTAATGCTACAGCCTAGAAGATCCCTTGTCTGCCCACATCGCTACAACTCATGCATCCCTTTGAGCTGCCCATTCCCTTGTTTCCTGGGACATTGGTGTTTGACTACCTAAAGTCCCAGGTTGGGGGAGTTCTTCAACGAAATCCTCCCCCGGGATTACTTCATCTACCCCAAAGCCCAAGATCCAGTTATGAAGGATGCAACATGCAATAGCAATTTGAACCTGAGACTTGTATGGATGGAATGGCTTGTTGTCTAGTATACGAAACCTGCCCTTCAAAGCACCAAAAGCCCTCTCAACTATTGTGTGGAGGCAGGAGTGCCTCAGGATGAAAAGTTCTTTGGCATTACTCGGAGTGCGCCTACCCTGAAACTCAGACATATGGTACCTAACAGCCCGATATGGAGGTAGGAAGCCTGGCTTCAGTGCATACTAGCATCAACAATGTAGAATTTCCCTACAAACAAGAAGTGGTTTTACACCAAGAACCTAAGGGATTGACAAACTAGTAAGGTCGGCAGTGTACCTTGGGGGACCCTGAGACCATCGTCCTGCTCTAATGCATCAGCTAGGATCAGGGCATCGTGAGCCAATCCTTCCCACCCAGCAAGGACATAGGTAAATTTCATGTCAAAATCAACAGCAGCCATTACATTTTGTGTTGTGCTGCCCTTACGACCTCTGAAAGCGGCCTGCATGTGGTATGGCACTCTAACTAGAATGTGAGTCCCATCTATAGCTCCAATACAGTCCAAAAATAGTTGATAACATGATTGGATCAGTATACCAAGCAGTTGTTAATGGATATACTGCAGCATTAATGAGAGCCTGTGTGGTTCGAGGACCGGTGGATGGTCGCTTCCTGGTGTGATGAGTGATTGATAATGTTGTGTGAACTAACACTTGGCCTAGTATTGTAGGTGCAGGTTGCGGCTTGATTGGTGCTGGTGCAGGTGAAGAACAAGCGCGAAAGGTCGATGCCGGTGAGGCCTCCAGGTGTGGAGCAGACAAGTAGGCTTGGTTCGAGGGACCAGGTGGCCAGCGGGGTCAAGTGCGGGCCACATGGTGGCAAGAACAGCAAGACGAAGTCATGGATGGTTTCTTGGTCGAGCCTCAAAACCAAGATCGAGCTGGGACTTCGTGGGAGCTGAGTCATGAGTGGTGATTGGCGGAGGCTATACCGAGTCCGCGGGGTTTCAAGTGGTTAACCACAAAACCACTGGGTTCCTTGGTTGATCCACAAAGCCAAGGCCGAAGACCGAAGTGTAGCAGCACTTGACCGGTGTGCGATGACGCCTTCCGGAGCCTTCGAAACGGAGGACACCCGTCAGGATCGCAAGGCTTGCGTCGAGGCTAAGCAAGTTTGCGGTCGCCGGGCATCCGTCCGATGGTGCTACGACGAAGATTCCCAAATTGCACCTTGGGGGTGTGTATGTTAGTTTTATGTCTTAGAGGTAGTTTCGTCTTTCGGTTGCCTCCATATAACCCAAGTGGTGAGAGGATGGCAGCCATCACTTGGAACCCTAGCTCATTTGCTTTTGCTATTTTCCCTTCCTATTTTTCTGTAGGATTTTAGGGCTAGCTTGAGAGCTTCATGGTGAGATCATTAGAGAGGGATGGATGATCGGGTGGCAAGCTAGACCTTGTGTGAACCTTCATGGTATGTATAGATGATTCGGCGTGGTTCCTCAAGGCCTTGTGTTGTTTCCCCCGTTTTCCTTTTTTGGTGATTTTCGGAGCCTTTTCTTGGCGAATTTCTTGTGGTGGATTTGAGGCCTTTCTCTTTGAGATTTGGTTGGGGATGTATGCATGAACCCTTCGTGGTTCTTTTCCTTGTGATTCCCCTCCTAAATCCGTGAGTAATGGTGCTCGATTTTGGGGTTTTCTTAGGTTTCGAGAAAGTGGTATTATTGGTGGAAATCCTTCGATTCATCTTGACTCAACGAGTTTTGGTGGACCAAATCTTAGCTATGGGATGCCCATGAGGTACTCCTAGTATCCCCAAAGTCTTGTGCGAATCTGTGGAGCGAATTGGGAGATCGAGAAGTGGATTTGGGGGAGTTGACCCGCCGGTTGCTGTTCATCCCGAGCGCCCAGGCCCTGACCGGTCTGACCGGTGCCCTCCATAGGTCTGACCGGTGCAGCCCCCTGTTGGGTTTTGGCTCGAGTGAACTTGCTGGTGTGTTCCCTAGTCTCTAGGCTTGCTGCTATTTCAGGTTTGGTGCTGTTTGGAGCTCGGGAGGTTGTTTTCTCAGATTTGGGGTTTCCTGCCTAGGACCGGTCTGACCGGTGTGCTGTACCGACCTGACTAGTACAAGGGCTTTTCTATGGAAATTGTCAAGTCTTGCTCGGATGATCCGGTTTGGGGTCCAGGGTGACCCGGTGTGTCTCTGGAGAGTGTCGGGTGATCCAGCGGCCTAGTCCGAGTGATCCGGCCGGGACCGATCTGACCGGTGGGAGTGATCGGTCTGATCGATGTGGTCTGAGTGCTACTCGAGTGTTTGTTCCACTGCGCTCTCGAGTAGATTTCGGTGGTTATTGGTTTCTAGGACCAGTAGCACTTAAGTGGCTACGTGGTCTTGACCAACTTGGGTAGTTGAGTCAGAGAAGTGATTTGGCCAAGCCGTGTTCATGTTGTTGGAGAAGACATCTCCCTCGAGAAGAATTTTTATCGACTCCCATTCACTCCCCCCCCCTTTCTGGTCGCTAATTCGGTCCTTCAAGTGGCATCAGAGCCGGTTACGGGTCTTTCGGGACTCTAACCAGTCTAAGATCCAAAGATGGCGTAGCTGGAATGGGGATCGGGTCCTCCACACTTTGATGGGAAGAACTACCAGATGTGGCAGAGGCGGATGGTAGCTTTCCTCCGCGGTAAGGGTCAGATCCTTTGGGATGTCACAGTGAACACAGCTTATGTTCATCTTGTGAACTTCCTTGCTCCAGGATCGAGGGACATGCACGATGCCAATAACAAGGTGGTCAACTACTTGTTTCATGCTCTGTTTCAGTTCGAATTCGATCGGGTTCAGACAGAGGACTTGGCTTGTAGGATTTGGGAGACGCTGAAGAATGCTCACGCTGGGAACAGTCAGGTTCAGGCTCGGTTGTTTGCGACTTACCGGAGAGAGTACGAAAACTTCACTCATCTCCCCGGTGAGTCCATCGATACGATGTTCCAGCGGTTCACGGTGATTGTGAACAACATGAGGGCTAATGTGGTCGCGCTCCCGTACGATGATCATGACAGAGCCGTGAAGCTCTTGCACTCTTTGGATTAGACTTTTTGGGGCAGAAAAGTTGAGGCCATTCTAGAGTTTGAGAAGTATGAAACTCTGATGGTGGACGAGCTGTTCTCGAAGCTCAAGTCGTCTGAGGTCGATCGGGGTGTGACGTCAAGCTTGAGGGCCCGACTGACTCTCATAGTCTCGCCCTCATCGGTGGTTCAGGTGCAAAGTCTAACGCTAACCCATCCACTAGGATGTACTCTTTGTCTTCCTTGATGTCTTTGCTAGATGAGGAGTTCGACGTGCTTGGAGTGGACGAGCTGGCGCTGCTAACCAGAAGGTTCGAGAGGATGCCCGAGAACCGGGTGAACACAAGGAGGAACACGAGGACGTGCTTTCAGTGTGGCAAGCCAGGACACATCGTCGCCGACTGCCCTGAGAAGATGGAGAACATGGACAACTATAAGCACCGGTCGAGGACGGAGAGCAAGTACCGGTCAAGGCGCGATCACGAGCACAAGAACAAGGACGAGCGAAGATCGAGGAAGAAGGATAGCCATGGCAAGAAGGCACGAGCGATGGTCAAAGCGAGCGACGTCGACTCCAGCTCCGCCTACTCTACCTCGAGCTCGAGTAGCAGTGAAGATGAAGGTGATCGGCGCAAGAGCAAGAAGGGGTCCAAGAACCTGAGCGGGTTGAGTTTCTTCACGAAAGATGGCTTCTGCAGCATGGTACACAGCTCCGGCAGCAAGAAGAGTCATAAGGACGACTCAGACTCCAACTCCGAGGATGAGGTACGTGACGAGCTTTCCTTCTTGCGCCAGGAGAATGAGGTGCTAGGAAAACTGCTTGATAATCGTGATGACATGCTTAGAGAGGCTAAGGAAATGAGAAAGGAGCTTAGAGCCTCGCTTGAAGATGTTACGAGTAGAGTAGCTGAGTTAGAAATACAAAATATGGATGCTAAACTTGAAATTGACTCCCTCAAGGCTTCACCTGTTGTTTCTGATGAGGTCAATTGTGCTGATTGCTCTATGTTCCTAGCTGATCTTACTGCTCTTAGGAAAAAGCATGCCTCCAAGTGTGAGGAACTAGATGTGCTTAGGGTTGAGTTGGCTGAGGTGCAGTCTAGACCTTCTTTCTAGGTGCTTGCACATCTTGTCCTGTTTTGCATTGAAAGATTGATGAACTTCGTGCTCGCATTGTTTCACTTGAGGCTGATTTGAAAGTTCCTATTCCTACTTCCTGCTCTACTTGTGAGGTGCATGCTGTGAAGAATCTACAACTTGCACATTATGTTGATCGCTTGCAGGATGAGAATGATGAGTTGAGAAAGTGTTTGAGTTGGTTGTCGGGTCAGGAGCCTCAGCTTGGTATCATGATAGCGACTTTCAAACGCTATGATGGTCAAGCACTTGGGGCCGGCAAGATTGGAGAGAGCAGTGGTGAGAGAGATGAGAAAATTGGAGAAATTCCTATCCCACCACAAACAACACACAAGAATAAGTTTGAGCCTAAGCCTAACCATCTCAGAAACAAACTTGACACAACTCCAGATCCACCCATATTCCCTCACCCAACAAACAACTTCCAAAAATCGGTGAGATTTGTGAGTTCAAAGGGAGATGTGGTTGGAGAGAAGAAAGGAGAGAAGCCTAGTGAGGAGAAATCAAAAGAGAAGCCAAGTGAACAGCCCTGACCCAAGCCTAAACCTAAGCCCATACGGTTCCATTGTGAGTATTGTGGGAGAGATGGTCACAAGGGAGAGTTTTGCTTCAAGAGGAAGCGTGAGGAGAGAATGGCTAAGGAATGGGCTAACAAGGACAGGTATCACCCTTCTAATGGTGTACCTGAGCCTCGTATGCAAATGCCCAAGGCTAAGGCCATTGTGAGGACGGTTCCGGCTTGGGGAGATAGAAGAATGGCAGGTGGTGCTGCTGGCCGAGCACCACCGGTCAGACCGGTCAGGGGGACCGGTCAGACCGGTGCAGGTATGGGAGGTCAGCAGTTTGGTTTTCGTGCTCGTGAGGATGCTCGGTTTAGTTCTTTTGGTCGTGGTACAGGTGGTTGGCATGGTAAGTCTAGTGGTGTTGAGTTTGCTAGACGTTCTCCACCTCGTGCTTAATACGAGGGTGGGAGAAGTCATAGCTTTGAGTTGGATAGGAGCTACGGTCCACGGTCTTCCTTTCGTGACTTTCGTGCTTCTCCAGCGAGACGGGAGTGGTCTCCCCGTGGTGGTTTCAGTAGAGATGGTAGGATGGGTCCGAGGTTCGGTGCTTGTGGTAGGTTTGATGCCCACTTTGGTAGGAATGCTAGGATGGATCGTGCTAACCCCACTTTGGAGCAGATGGCTCAGCACTGGTTTTACTCTTTTGGTACTAATGAGGACCGGAGTGTCCGAGGACCGGTGGATGGTCGCTCCCTGGTGTGATGTGTGATTGACAACGTGGTGTGGACTGACTCTTGGCCGAGTATTGCAGGTGCAGGTTGCGGCTTGACTCGTGTTGGTGCAGGTGAAGAGTGGGCGCGAAAGGTCTTAGCCTTGCGGGGCCTCCGAGGAATGAAGAGAGACAAGTAGGCTCGACTCGATGGACCCGGTGGCCGAACGGGGTCAAGTGCGGGCCGCATGGTGGCAAGAAAAGCAAGACGAAGTCGTCGACTCGAGCCGGTGCAGGGTAGCGGCTCACGACCGGAGTCTGCACGCGGGGTTTGCGGTGGTTCACCACAAAACCGTCGGGTTACTTGGTTGAGCCACAAAACCAAGACCGGAGGCTTGGCGGGCAGAGACGGGATCCGGACGTGCCGAGAAGCTTCGATGCCAGAGGACACGCGGCGGGATCGCAGGGCTTGCGTCGGGAGGACGCGGACGGCGGCAAAGGCATGGCCGTCTGATGAAGAGGAGTGCTACTTGACCACATTGCCCCTGAGGGGATTGTATCTTAGTTTAAGTGCTAGGGGTAGCTTGGTCATTTGCCCAATCCAGAGGAAATCATATATATAGCTCTAGGGTTTCTGGGCAAACCATCCTTCCAGACTGCTTCTCATTTCCCTGCACCATAGGTTTAGATTTTCTTCACCGTTTTGTAGATAATCTGATCTCCGAGTGTATGGAAGCTTTCATGATTGCGTCGATTTCCTTCTTGTAGCTCGTGTGATTTTTGTGTCTTTTTCGAGGTATTTTCGTTGGATTTTCATGCGCGGCTTGTTCCTTCGATTCCGAGGTGTTTGAGTTCGGATTTTCTTGTGGGGATCATGGTAGATGTCTTGTGCATCTTTGTGCTTGATATTGACCCCTAAATCTCCGGATTTGGCCTCCGATTGAAGGATTTCAGTTGAAACCCAAGCTTTTTAGTAGAGCTCGGTAGCGATTCGATTCCCGGCGATTTAGTTTGTTTGAGGTCTCAAGTTTTGGGGTATAGCATCTCCTAGGGACGCTTCACTTCTCCCCCAAATCTTGTCTCAAGAGCTTAAGCCGTTTGGGAGATCCATGGATGGATAGGAGGGGTTGACCTCGCGTTTTCGTGCTCGAGCTGCTTTGTCCGCACCTGGCGGACCGTCCGCGCCTGGTCGGCGGACCGTCCGCGAGGAGCCCGTCAGCCGGCTGTTCGTCGTGTTCTTCACGAGTTCTTGAGCGCCTCTCGTTCGATCCTTTTCGTTTGGAGTTTTTGGTTGGGAGGAGTTGGTCGGACTGTCCGCCTGGGGAGGCCGGACATTCCGCGAGGCTCGGACCGTCTGCGGTGCTCGCCTAGACCATCCGAATTTCGGAGGGTGCATACTGGAGGTTCGACGCTCTTTTGCGGACCGTCCGCCCCTGACCCACGGACCGTCCGCCAGGCCCACGCGGACCGTCCGCCCGGTCACCTCGGACCGTCCGCCCGGGACTTCGCAGATTGCCTAAGTCCTTTGCTTCTTGAGTTGCGCTTTTGCTTGGGGTTTGTTTGAGACTTGTTCCTGGGGTTGGTAGGTTCGTTGTGACTACGCGACCTTGGCAAGCTCGTGTGGGAATCCTTGGTTGTGAATTTGGGGCATAGGCCGAGTTCATCCTTCGGGAAGAATTTTTATCGGCTCCCATTCACTCCCCCCCCCTCTCTGTTCGCCTTATCGGTCCTTCAACTAACCCCAATGTTGAGTCGTTTGCTCATTCACGTGCTCGTTTTTTATTTTCAGGTGGGAGGCTTGGGGAACGTTTGGTTGATCGACTCCGGTTGCTCGAGGCACATGACCGGAGATCGGGGGTGGTTCTCCAGCCTCACCCAGGTGGTGTCCAGGACATACATCACCTTTGGGGACAATGGGCGAGGGCGTGTACTTACGGAAGGTGAAGTGAGGGTAAGTGACAAAGTGGTGTTGAAGCGTGTTGCCTTGGTCAAGCCATTGGGGTTTAATTTGCTCTCTGTTTCTAGCTTCTTGTGGAAGGTTTTGAGGTGTTGTTTAAGTCGGGTGGTTCTCGGATACTTGATGCTCGAGGTGACCTTGTCTGTGTGGTCGTTCCCGAGGGTCAAATATTCTGACCGGATTTCTCTCAGAGTTCGGGTGTTTCGAGGTGTTTCGTGGCTGGTTCTTCAGGTGAGTTGTGGAAGTGGCATAGGAGGTTGGGTCACTTGAGTTTTGATCTTTTGTCACGCTTGAGTGGACTCAACTTGGTACGAGGATTGCCCCGTTTGAGGTTCGAAAAGGATTTGGTGTGTGCACCGTGCAGGCATGCTAAGATGGTAGCTGCTTCCCACCACCCCTCACCGATGTGATGACGGAGCGTCCACGCGAGCTGCTCCATATGGACCTTGTTGGCCCAGCTCGTGTGCGATCTGTGGGTGGGAAGTGGTATGTCCTGGTTGTGGTGGACGACTACTCTCGGTATGCTTGGGTTTTTTTTTGGAGGAGAAAGGGGAGACGTTTGGTTTTGTTCGAGATCTTGTCTTAAGGTTGAAGAAAGAGAGGCACGGAGATGCCATACGAGCGATCCACAGTGACAATGGCTCAGAATTTAAAAACTCTCGCTTCGAAACTTTTTGCCATGACTTGGGTCTTGAACACCAGTTCTCGAGTCCGTATACGCCTCCCCAGAACGGTGTGGTGGAAAGGAAAAACAGAACCCTGTGTGAGATGGCTCGAACGATGCTCGATGAGCATAGGACTCCGAGAAGGTTCTAGGCTTTGGCGGTCAATACCGCATGCTTTGTGTCGAACAGGATTTATCTCCGGGTCCATAAAAAGAGAACTTGCTATGAGTTGATGCACGGTAGAACCCCCAAGGTGAGTCACTTTCACATCTTTGGCTGCAAATGCTTCATTCTTAAGAAAGGCAAGAGTTTGGACAAGTTCGAGGCTAGGTCTATCGATGGCATTTTCTTCGGTTACGCGTCTCATTCTAGAGCCTTTCGAGTGCTCAATCTTGAAACTAACCAAATTGTGGAGACTTGCGAGTTTACCTTTGACGAGACACAGCCACGTAGTTCTCTTGTTTTTGAGTGTGCAGGTGACGACGAACTTGGCGAGGAGATTTTCGAGGATGAGGTGAAGCAGCAAGGAGATGATGAGGATGGTGGTGTGGCGCCCGCGGCTGAGCATGTACATACTACTTCGACTACGATCGAGGACGGGCCTTCTCCCACACCTACGACGACGTGCCGAGATAGAGAGGAAGCTACAGCTGAGGGGGAGGTGGCTTCGAGGCGAGAAGCTCCCCAGCGAGTACAAGTGGATCACCCAGCTTCAATGATCATCGGGAACATCAACGAACGAACTACACGGTCGAGAAGACATGAGTAGGGAATTCGAGATGAGCATGATGAGTGAGTTGCAGTTCTTGCTCGGCCTCCAGATCAAGCAGTCGAAGGAAGGAACATTTGTGCACCAAGCCAAGTACACCAAGGACATTGTGAGGAAGTTCAAGATGGAGGACTCCAAGGCCATGACGACGCCGATGAGTACGACTACAGCCCTTGATGCGGACGAGGAAGGTGAACATGTGGACCAGAAGGAGTACCGAAGCATGATCGGCTCCCTCCTGTACCTGACGGCGACGAGGTCGGACATCCAATTCTTGGTATGTCTGTGCGCTCGTTTTCAAGCGTCTCCAAGGACTTTGCATCGGCAGGCAGTTAAGCGCATCTTCAGGTATTTGCGATACACTACCGACTTCGGCCTTTGGTACTCCGCGTCTTCTTCTTTGGAGCTTCACGGTTTCTCAGACGCGGATTTTGCCGAGTGTCGGTTGGATAGGAAGTCCACTTCTAGGACTTGCCAGTTCTTGGGTTCTTCTTTGGTGTCTTGGTCTTCCCGCAAACAATCGAGTGTTGCTCAATCTACAACCGAAGCCAAATATGTTGCCGCAGCTAGTTGTTGCTCTCAACTCCTTTGGATCACATACACCATGAGTGACTTCGGTGAGAAGTATACCCAAGTTCCACTTCTTTGTGATAACACGAGTGCCATTAGTGTTGCAAAGAACCCAGTGCTACATTCCAAAACCAAGCATATAGAAGTGAGACACCATTTTCTGAGAGACAATGTTGAGAAAGGGAAAATCGCTTTGATCCATGTACCCACACAAAACCAACTAGCGGATATTTTCACCAAGCCCCTAGATCAAGCAACTTTCACTCGTTTGCGGGGAGAACTTGGTGTGTGTTTGGTTTCTTGAGTTGGTGGTGGGAGCTCCTTGTATAGCATATGTATAGTTTCCTTCGTGCATTTTGCATTGCATATGTAGCATGATGTATAGGCATCTTTGTATCTTAGGTTCGCATTGCATTTTGTACCATATGCATTTTGTAGGAAAAGCTTCTCCTATATACATAGTTCACCATGATGTGCTATATATGATCTTGTGAGCTAGTTTGGTATGATATGATTTAGTTTGGCTTAGCTCTTGATGATCTTGATTTATATCCATGGTTGATAGCTATGTTTTTGAAAAATGCTACATGTATGCTCTCTTGTGAGTAATTACCTTTATATGATCATGACATGTTTTAGTGGCATTTCTATGCTTAATTTGTGCTTGGATAGCTTATTTTGAGCATATGGGGCCAAAGGCTCATTTGTCATCATGAATGTTTAGCCCCCTTGCTTTATCTTGTGGAGGGGCATATGTTCCTTTTTGTCACAAAGACATTTCATGTACCAAATATGAATCTGAAAATGAAATGTAAATTGCTTGGAAAATGTGCTCCCATGTCATATGTGCTTAATTTAATTGCTTTTGGGTGCTAAACCGTTGCATGTTGCTTACTAATGAGAAGTCTCATATATAGAAGTAGGCACATGGTTTGGTGGCTTTGACATGACATGAGGTGCTTGTGGGTGTTTATGATGATCTTATGCTTAGAATGGTTGTGCTAGCATGAAGTTTGTGTGGCTTTGACATTTTGACATGTTTTTCTCATGTTTAGGACTTGGCTCATGAGAGGGTAAATTTTCGCAAAAATGCTCATTTCTATCTTAACTTTGCCCAACGGTTGTGAAACTTGGTGATCTTGTAGCTGGAGTCCATACGAAGCTATAGAGTATCTAACTTGCTCATTTGGTCATGTGTAGCATGTTGTGTTGAATTTTGTCTATTTGAGAAGCTCTAGGTTGAAATTTTTCAAGTTTTGCCTTGATTCATGCATTGTCAACAATGGGGAGAAGTTTGTGCATGTTTTGGGCAACTGAATGCATTTAGAAGGTTTCCGAGTGGTTTCGAGCAATTTTTGGGCTCTTGCAGTTCCCAGGTTTCCCAGGTGGTCATCGGCCTGATCGGTGGAGGTCACCGGTCTAACCGGTGTGAGTGTCAGGACCTGTGCAGATGTGGTGCACCGGTCTGACCGGTGCCTTGGACCGGTCTGACCGGTCAGAGCTGAGCTGGTGCAGCTGCTCTGTTTTGTGAAGAGGTTTGCATGCATTTGTCCAGGGGGAGTTACATTGGTTCAGGGGGAGCTTGCATGTGTGCAGGGGAAGCTCTTTGTGGTTTTCGAGCATTGCTTTGGTGGTTTGTGCTCTTTGCTTGAGCTTGTTCTTGTCTCGGTTGTGTCGAGTCGTTACCCTTTCCTAAGAGGACCGAGACTTTCCTCTTTCAAGTGATCTTGTTCTTTGCCTTTGGTTGGCTTTCGATCGCTTGTTTGAGTTTCTTTGTCTGTTTCTTTTCTTTTTCTTTTTCTCTTTGGTTACCAAATGTGTGTGTTATCAATGCACTCATCAAGGGGGAGATTGAGAGCATGTGTGGTTCGAGGACCGGTTGATGGTCGCTTCCTGGTGTGATGAGTGATTGACAACGTTGTGTGGACTGACTCTTGGCCTAGTATTGCAGGTGCAGGTTGTAGCTTGATTCGTGCTAGTGCAGGTGAAGAACAAGCGCGAAAGGTCGATGCTGGTGAGGCCTCCAGTTGTGGAGCAGACAAGTAGGCTTGGTTCGAGGGACCCGGTGGCCAGCGGGGTCAAGTGCAGGCCGCATGGTGGCAAGAACAGCAAGACGATTGCTCTTGGCTTTCCAAACAAGTGGCTGAACTGGAACATGCTCATTTTGTCCTCTCGCTCTTCTTCTATTCTTTTGAATGGTAACCCTGGGAGGAAATTTATTTGCAAAAGGGGAGTCAGACAAGGAGACCCTCTCTCCCCCCTTCTTTTTGTGCTTGCTGCTGAATTACTGCAATATGTAATCAATGAGGCACTCCAACTTGGCAACTTAACAATGCCTATTCCACATGGCTCTGGTAATTTTCCAATTGTTCAATATGCAGATGACACAATCCTGCTCCTTTCAACTGACAGACACCAAATCTTGTTCCTCAAAAACCTGTTGGAACAATTTGCTGCATCCACTGGATTGAAGGTCAATTATCACAAATCTTACATGATCCCCCTAAATGTCTCAGATGATAAAATACAAGACCTTGCTTCAGCCTTTGGGTGCCAGATCTCATCCATGCCTTTCACCTATTTAGGACTACCCATGGGTACTACAAAGCCACACTTTGCAGACCTCACACCTCTCATGGATAGAGTGGAAAGAAAGCTTGTGGCTTGCTCATCCTATTTGTCATACACAGGAAGATTAGAAATGATCAACTCAGTGCTGTGATCAACAGTCACCTATGCCATGTGTTCCATCAAACTACCAGCTGGGGTGATTGAAAATATTGATAGAATTAGAAAACAATGTTTGTGGAGAGGCAATAACCCTGAAAAGAAAGGGGGCAATCTAGCAGCCTGGCATATGGTCCAGAAGCCAAAGCACAAGGGTGGCCTTGGAGTAATTAATCTCAGACTCCAAAATGATGCTTTGCTCCTAAAACAGCTTCACAAATTCTATAATCATCTAGATATTCCTTGGATTCATCTGATATGGCAAAGATACTACAATGGTAGGGTCCCTCATACCTCACCAGAAACAGGTTCTTTCTGGTGGAAGGATGTTCTTAGATTGCAGGTCTTGTACAGAGGAGTGGCTAAGTGCTCTATTGGTAATGGATCCACAGTTACTTTTTGGGAGGATCTATAGTTGAATGACGTGTTATCCCTCAAATTTCCAAGGTTATTCTCATTCGTAAAGAATGAGGCTATCTCAGTTCAGCAAGTCATGTTAGCAGAGGACTTGGATTCACTATTCTATCTTCCTATTTCAACTGAAGCCTTTGATGAGCTGCAGCAGCTACAAACCATGCTCACTGACATACAGTACCACCCTGATGATCTCGACTCTTGGGTACTGGTTTGGGGTAACCAAAATTATTCTTCCAGAAGATACTATCAGATGGTGTTTGAACACTTGCAGGTGCATCAAATTTTCAAGGCTTTTTGGAAATCCAAATGCATCCCACGCATCAAATTCTTTTTGTGGCTCTTGCTTGTGGATAGGCTAAATACAAGAGCCATGCTGCTCAGAAGGAACTTTCATGTGCAACCGAATGAATTCTGTGTTTTGTGTGCTAACAATACACCAGAATATATTGATCATCTATTCTTCAGCTGCCCTTTTGCCCTTGCTTGTTGGCAGAAGCTTGGATTTCAATGGAACATGTCTTTAGCAATTTGTGACAGAATCTGGGAAGTGGCTAACAGTAGATCTGCTCAACCCTTCGTTTTGGAATTTTTCATCATGGCTGCCTGGGAGATTTGGAACATTAGAAATTCGGCGATCTTTGATAATGGAGTTGCTACTCCTCAAGTTTGGGTGCGAAAATTTAAGTCCCAGGGTTACCTCCATCTCGTGAGAGTTAGAGAGGATGCTCGTAGCTCTTTTATTCAGTTTTTAGAGAGAGTAACTTAAAGTTTCTTCACCTCCCCCCCTCCTCCCTTGTAAATATGTCCTGTTTATTTAATTAAAATTAGCTGTGGGGAACTCCCCCACATTATTTCGCTCAAAAAAAAAGAACAGCAAGACGAAGTCATAGACGGTTTCTTGGTTGAGCCTCAAAACCAAGATCGAGCCGGGACTTCGTGGGAGCCGAGTAATGAGTGGTGATTGGCGGAGGCTACACCGAGTCCGCGGGGTTTCCAGTGGTTCACCACAAAACCACTGGGCTCCTTGGTTGATCCACAAAGCCAAGGCCGAAGACTGAAGTGTAGCAGCACTGAACCGGTTTGACCGGTGAGGAGCACCGGTCTGACCAGTGTGCGACGACGCCTTCCGGAGACTTCGAAGCGGAGGACACGCGTCAGGATCGCAAGGCTTGCGTCGAGGCTAAGCAAGTTTGCGGTCACCGGGCATCCGTCCGATGGTGCTACGACAAAGATTCCCAAATTGCCCCTCGGGGGTGTGTATGTTAGTTTTATGTCTTAGGGGTAGTTTCGTTTTTCGGTTGCCTCCATATAACCCAAGTGGTGAGAGGATGGCAGCCATCTCTTGGAACCATAGCTCATTTGTTTTTGCTATTTTCCCTTCCTAGTTTTCCTTAGGATTTTAGGGCTAGTTTGAGATCTTCATGGTGAGATCATTAGAGAGGGATGGATGATCGGGTGGCAAGCTAGACCTTGTATGAACCTTCATGGTATGTATAGATGATTCAGCATGGTTCCTCAAGGCTTGATTGTGTCTCTCCCGTTTTCCCTTTTTGGTGATTTTCGGAGACTTTTCTTGGCAAATTTCTTGTGGTGGTTTCGGGGCCTTTCTCTGTGGGATTTGATAGGGGATGTATGCATGAACCCTTCGTGGTTCTTTTCCTTGTGATTCCCTCCTAAATCCGTGAGTAAACGTGCTCGATTTTAGGGTTTTCTTAGGTTTCGGGAAAGTGGTGTTCTTGGTGGAAGTCCTTCGATTCCTCTTGATTCAACGAGTTTTGGTGGACCAAATCGTAGCTATGGGATGCCCATGAGGTACTCCTAGTATCCCCAAAGTCTTGTGCGAATCCGTGGAGCGAATTGGGAGATCGGGAAGTGGATTTGTGGGAGTTGACCCGCGGGTTGCTGTTCATCCCGAGCGCCCAGGCCCTGACCGGTCTGACCGGTGCCCTCCACTGGTCTGACCGGTGCAGCCCCCTATTGGGTTTTGGCTCGAGTGAACTTGCTGGTGTGTTCCCTAGTCTCTAGGCTTGCTGATGTTTCAGGTTTGGTGCTGTTTGGAGCTCGGGAGGTTGTTTTCTCAGATTTGGGGTTTCCTGCCTAGGACCGGTGTGACCAGTGTGTTGTACCAACCTGACCGGTGCAAGGGATTTTCTGTGGAAATCGTCAAGTCTTGCTCGGCTGATCCGGTTTGGGGTCCAGGGTGACCCGATGTGTCTCTTGAGAGTGTCGGGTGATCCGGCGGCCTAGTCCGGGTGATCCGGCCAGGACCGGTCTGACCGGTGGGAGTGACCGATCTGACCGGTGTGGTCTGAGTGCTGCTCGAGTGTTTGTTCCGCTGCGTTCTCGAGTAGATTTTGGTGGTTGTTAGTTCCTAGGACCAGTAGCGCTTCAGTGGCTACGTGGTCTTGACAAACTTGGGTAGTTGAGTCGAAGAAGTGATTTGGCCAAGCCGTGTTCATCTTGTTGGAGAAGACATCTCCCTCGAGAAGAATTTTTATCAGCTCCCATTCACTCCTCCCTCTCTGGTCGCCAGTCCGGTCCTTCAATTAAGCAATGACATATGAAATAACCCCAGTACCGTGAAGTATGGGTACCGTCTATGGCTGCCAAGAATTTTTGGATGTGTACCCCCCAACGGAGCCCGTATCATCTCAGCTCTCAACTCCCCAACTGCATATAGCACCTGGTGGAAGTACCGACTTATAGTCTCAAAGGACCTTCTACAAGTGTGATGGATGACTCTGAACCTTTGGTTGTGCCCCACAATGTGGAGGAACATAGCAACATGTTCCTCCATGCTGCAGTGCATGGTGTCCTCTAGGAGGCTTCTCTCCCTAAACAGCTTCACTGGATTAAAGAAAGGAGCTTTACGCATTCGAAGCATGCTTACAGATTCAACATCGGTGCAGTTGTATATCTTATCTAGGTTTGCCTGCCTCTCACCATCAGTGACAGCCCTGGGAACCCAAACAGCAGGGTTGTCCTCTTCCTCATCATCAGGATGGAACCTGCTCACCCTAATACTAGAGAGCATGTAGGCCACACAAACAGAAACAAGCGCTGCAGGTTCAGAAGGCATGTTGCCAACCTTTATCTACAATGCAGCTGGCAACAGATGAAATTTAGAACGGACGCACTAAGTTGGAACTACAAGACATCCAATGTTCAGACATGTGCAAGCAAATATGGAATATTATAGGCATCATCGCCTTGGCTGCTACCAGAGTAGCCTCCCAAAGGCCCCTCCATGACAACATCATCGACCACAACCAGTTCAACAAACATGGTAACTGATGCAGCAACTATCATTGCCCCCATTTGTACAAAATGTACGATAGCAGAGGCTCCTCCTCAACACCTTTGAGGACACATATGCTTTATAACAGATCTGCACGGCTGCTACCAAAGGCAGCCTCCCAGAGTAGTATTATATGGCATATCAAGGTCCCATCCACGCGAAAACTACACAAGAATCGTAAAGGAATGCATGAATCGAGTGTGACTAACATGTCAATGCAAAGGTGCAACGGGAAATCAAATAAATGCAGATCCGGCGAGGATCACCCACTAACCGAACACAGATATCATAAACTAGATCGGGAATACCCTAACCCACAGGTATTCCACCCAACAAATCGTCGTCAGAGAACAAGACAGGGGCATACCGAAGGCAACCAACATCATGCAAAATAGATCCACAACAAATCTTGTTCATTCCGCACCGTATCGCAAGCAAGAATGTAAATCACAAACAAGAACGTAAATCGCAAAGAAATCTCAGTCGCAGGACGAAAATCCCCATCGGATCTAGCACTCTAAAGGTACATCGGGCACATCGGGCACATACCTGCGCGAAGACGACCGAGCGGGGGAAGATGAGGTGGTACCGGATGCGGGTCGGAGACGCAGTGTTCGACCAAAGAAGGAAGAAGACGAGGGAGATCTGCTCGGTGGAGAGAAAGAAACAGGTCACACCGGGGACGAACATGTGCCTCGAGTTGCCAGGGACGAGGAGCTAGCAAATCTGCTCGGTGACGATGACTACGAACGGATCCAGGGTTCCAAGCTGATGAAGCCTCCAATCGCGCCGGTGAATACGCACCTGCTACCGTGCCGCCCTCCGCCGGCGACCACGGAAGCCTCCGGATGAGCCGCACGATCACCAGCCGCGCCGTCGTCGCGAAATCGCTCGGGTCACAGAAGAGGAGAGGGGGAAGGAGACTGGAGTGCGAAACGGAGGCAAGAGAGGGAGTAGAGGAGTCAGTGGAGGCGGCGAAATGGGAGAGGAAGCGCTGCGGCGGAGGGCAACCTCCCCTTTATATCGCGAACGCCCCCGGGAGGTAACCCTAACGAGCCAAAAAAGTGGCGCCAGACCGCCCCTGTCTCCCGCGCTTCCCTCCTGGTGCAGCCCACCGCGCCCCCGTAGGCTTTTACCGCGAGAAACGACCCCCTCGGGCATCTCCTGATGTGCAGCCTCGTGGGCCATTTTTGCACCCCGCCGGCCAGGCTCCACAGGCCGACCAGGCCTCCAAACGCGGGCCGCTGCACCCCGTGGGCCTGGCCACTAGGCCGGCGCGGCTGCCGAACGCGCCCCTTCTCTCTGCCTCGCTCTCTCCTCTCCCTACTCCAAACCCTACGCCGACTCCGCCGCCGTCCGTCCCTCACTCCCTCGCCTCAGCCTCCTCAGATCCCGACCCCCTCCACCTCCGGCTCACATCAACGCCTCCACCGGCCCTCCTCACCTTCCACTCCGCCTTCGGCCAGGACAAGGCAGCGGCGCGCCCCTGCATCTGCTTACCATGGTCGCGTCCGCCGCTCCCTGCTTTGCCCGCCCTATCTGGGGCGGCGACACCTCCTCGCCTCTCTTCTTTGTCTCTCCCTCCCTCCCCTCAACTTCCAGAGATCCAATCCACCTTGCTGCTCCTCAAATCCGCACTCAAGTCCCTCTCTGTCCTCTCCTCTTGCAGGCGGCAACGGTGCAAGCTCTGGGCACATCATGGAGGGGGGCCGCTGATTGATGGAGCTGCCCTGCATCGCATTGACTTCTCCAAGCAGTGGTAGGGTACGTCTCGCCTTCATCTCTCTCCTTCCTTTTGAAGCATGCATACAGACCTGATAGCTTATGCTTTGAGTTGTATAGTTGTGGTAGACTTGTGGTATAAAAGATAACTTGTGAGATGAATCTGCTAGTATATAAGTGCTAGTTGTTGATTTACCTCTGTCAGTGTTGATTTTTGTTTATTTCCAGCTTATTTCGTTGTTAATTAATTTCAATGCTCTTAGCTTTCGTGTAGTGATTTCCATAGCAGTTGCAGTAGTGAGTCTTCTTTAGCTATTAATTTAGATCACTTTGATGGATTGTTATATGGGCAAGGGACTAATTCCCAATGTAATCTCACCTTGTTTCATGGATAATGCAATGCCCTCATCTGATCATTGTAATTTTGAATTGTTGTAATATTCTGCATATGAAGAGCTTCATGTAACTGAAATAGTATGTTGGATTTTTGACAGAATTTCGAAGTGACCGAGTGGTAAAGATGTTTGAATGCGTGATGCAACAGACTTGCAGTGTCCCTACTGGAGTAGTTATTCAGGTACTCCCTGATCTGGCTTAGTCTTCGATGAAAGGCCTCGACCTGGCTGGCCTTTGTGCATGTTTGAACCTGAAGTATTAGTAGCACACTCTTGTTCAGATCTGAAACACTGTTTATTGAATAGATGCGCATGGTTTTTAATTTTCTTCAGTTTATTGTGCTCACATGGTGTTTTCCAAATTCTCTGGATGACATTCCTACCATAAAATTGCTATGGAAATCGTTATCTGCTATAGCCTCTTGTTTTGTACAATTTCAGATTATTGTGTATCTGATGCCTCAAGTTCTCTGACTAGGAAGGTCACCAAATGAAACTGTTGTACCATCATGTTTTGGATATATTTTCCCTATGCCCTGTACTAGTATGATAATTCCTTCTGTGCCTTATCTTCATGAAAAGCTCAAGAGACATTACTTTGTTTTCCTGATTGTAGGGGGACCGCAGATTGTGAAATCACCCAAAGAGTCAGGGAACGATAGTTTCAATGGCTGCTACAAAGCTTCAGGCCTTTTGGAACCATCCTGCTGGCCCCAAAACCAGTGAGTTCTTTTCTCTGGGATTTAATCTAGCATTTGCTGATTTGTCCGTGAAACAATGAACAAAGAACAATGGCATCTCTCATTTTGTGTAATGTTCTCTTTATCATTACTGATCATGCACTGTGCTTTGGTTTGATCTTGCAGAACGATAAGATATATAACGACTAAATGTGTCTTCCTAGCCTCCTCTTTTTATAAACATGTTGGAATTTAGAAGCACTTACAAAATCTCCTATGCTTATTTATGTACTGTTATATTGTGGAAAATGGAGGGTTAAGTGTCTGATAATTAATTCATCCATTCTGGGCTGCTGAAAGAAACAATCAGGTCCTTTTGTTTTGTTTTGTTTCTGATCATGTACATGTAGGCACATGCAAAAGCTTCACAAGGCTGCAGCAGTGTCATTTTTAAGTTGATGTTTTCAAGTGCTAATAAACAAGCTATCTCTGATCCTTGTCTAGTAAAAAAATGGTAACCTGTTCATTCTAATAGCTTCTTTTGGTTTCTGTCAAGTTACCAAATTTCTCCTTCAGATGACAATCAGTTTGAACCTGCCATATATTTTTGTGTAGGTTTCAGCTTTTGAAATGGAAGGCTAAAGTGTACCTCAACAAGGCTAATGGATCAAACTATCAAATGATTCTCAGTAAGTAGTATTTACCAACATGCACTCTCTGATGTGAACAAAATGTTTGATTGTGTAACTTGTTGGTACCTTCAGTGTTGCAAAACTGCATACTGATCAGGTTATTTCTTGTAGTGGTTGGGCCCATAATTGAATCATTGTTTTATGTTCCTTTATGAATTCATTTGCCATTATTATATTTATGATTGTTTTCTGTTGGAGTCTGAAATCATGAAAATATGTGCAAGTGAGAAACAACCCAATTATTTTTGTTCATGTTGAAATATGTTTATGGTCTTGTACTATATGGCATTGCCTACTGTTATGAATTGCGATGCGAGGGAAAGGGAATTGCGATGATTGGGAGCTGGTTTGTGGAGAATTAGGGCTGGGGCGCGAGGAACACCGGCCGCGGGGCTTCACCCACGGCCGGTAAGAGAGAAGGGTTTTCCTTCTAATCTCTTGCTTAATTTGATTGATACATCTCCTCTCTTTAAATAGAGAGGATTACTTGACCTCTAAGTAAGGACCTGATCTTAATCTCTAATCAACCCTAATACTAATGGGCTACGGCAGCCCAGGCCCAATAGGCTCCTCACGTCCTCTAACACTACACCCCACCTAGACATGCAGCTCGTCCTCGAGCTGCAACTCATAACAAAGACTCAACATGAAACAAACCTAACACCTAAAAATAAGCCTTTTACATCTCGGTTTATTTGATTATTCGCAATCTGAAATGGACTCAATTTCTTTATTTTGAACTCTGAATGTGGATGCCCTTCGAAAGCCGATCGTGCACATGTGCGGCCACCTGGACCCCATGGAGACCATCGGAACGAGAGGGGCACACGGGTACAGCCGCCTGGAACTAATTGCAACGAAGACCAGCGGAGACGTGCTCGTGGTGGCCGGAAGCGGAAAGCTAGGCCGCTAGGCAGCGCGTCCCCGCCGGTGGCAAAGTGGAACACGCCTCCCCTACCACCGCTCCCGCAGAGTTGGAGTACGCCGTCCACGGGAAAAACACCATGCGCACCCTTGGGTATAGCAACAGGTCAGCGCAATTGTTGGAGGCTGTCCAATGGGTCGAGGTCGCGGCCCTCTACATCAAAGCCAACTGCCGCCAAGACCGCCTCCTGATCATGCATCTGTCGGTGCGCCTCCTGCAGCCGCCGCCACGCTAGGAAGCCGCAGCCTGCAGCCACACGGCCGCGTGACAGATCGCCTCGTCGGCCCAAAGCGCTTGTTGTGCGCCCGCGGATGAGGGCAGCGGCGTGAGGCTGATGGTAGGGGACGCCAGCTGCTCACCCGTGAAGGAGAGCATCGACGCGGCCAAAGACGGCGACGACGAGAAGACGGCTCCTTGTGTGGAGCCCAACACCCACGGAGGGATGCACGATGGCGACGGCGGGAAGGACAGGCGGTGGGGTGGGACGCTGGTGGAGAGCTGCAGGATCGCCACCGTCAATTGCTCGTTCGTCATGACGACGGGACGCGAGAGCTGCAGGATCGCCGCCGTCAATTGCTCGTTCGTCATGACGGGCAGCGTCGTCGACACGCCGAGAGGCATCGATAAGGTGGTGTAGGGCATCGCCATCAGTGCCGCCGTGGTGGATGGCAGCGGCGCAGTGGTGACCGGCGGCGGCACGAAAGCGGTGGAAGACGGTGGCGACGAAGCTACAGTACCCGCGATGCGTCTCCTATGACTCTCAAAGGAGACGCGGAAAAAACGCGTCTCCTATGACTCTCAAAGGAGACGCTGAAAAATGCATCTCCTATGACTTCTCATCAGCGACGCAAACTTAGAGACATGTTTTTTACACGTCTCCTTTGACTATAAAATCGCGTCTCTAAAGTGGGTTTCTTACACAGTGAGTATTACATATGTACATGTACATTTAAAAAGTTCTTATTTAATAAGTTCTTATTAATCATTTCTACCGTCTCGCATGTGCGACGCTAAACGTGCACAAGGCGTGTCAAACACTAGTGATCTATAGGTGTCGTGACAACGAAAACTCACAGTACAAGATATCTTGTGATCTATGACGAAATCCTCATGACGTTTTCTGATTTCTTCACAGATCACACTACATCCATGACAAACAGTCAGATTTCGTCATAGAGTCGCAGTGTTGGATATGAAACCCGATATGAAGTCCAAACACCATGACGTTGTGCCAATTTCGTCATAGATTTCACCACAGATCACACTGCATCCATGATAAACAGTAAGTTTTCGTCATAGATTCGCAGTGTTCGATATGAAGTCTGATATGAAGCCCAAACACTATGACCTCGTGCCAATTTCATCATAATCGGACCCGCAATGTGTTTTAGCATTTCGTCATGATCAATAAATGAAAAAAACTTTCATGTAATATGTGAAAAAAATAAAGATCATCAAAATCAATAAATTAAAAAAACTTCATGTGTTAGAGAAATCATGGGGAAAAATAGAGTGGTGTATGAAATAAAATAGAAAAAATACTGCAGGGTCATAGATTCGCAGTGTTCGATATGATGTCTGATATGAAGCCCAAACACTATAACGTTGTGCCAATTTCATCATAATCCGACCCACAATGCGTTTTAGCATTTCGTCATGTGATATAAATGAAAAAAAACTTTCACGTAATGTGTGAAAAAAATAAAGATCGTCAAAATCAATAAATTAAAAAACTTTATGTGTTAGAGAAATCATGGGGAAAAATAGAGTGGCTGTGTATGAAATAAAATAGAAAAAATACTGCAGGGTCATGGTTCGAACCGTGCAACTCCTGGCTCCCTTTGAGCAACCCTTGCCACTAAGTTACACATAATTTTGTTTTTTCTTTGCATTTAATTATTTTCTACTTGTTTTTGCACTCCCTGTCAGCCGCCTGTTTTTGCAGTCCCTGTCAGCCGCTAGATCACCGGAGCCGCGCCCCAGCGCCCGCGACATCACCCAGCCGCGGCCAGCGGTACGTCAGCCCCGGTCGTCCATGTCAGCGGTATGAGTCTAAACATGTTATAAGGTATTCAAATCTTGAAGTTTGAGTTGAGTTTTTATGAAACAATGTGATGAAACTATCCTGTTTATGAACAACGTATACTCAAAAAATCACAAAATCTTATGAAACTTTTTTCAAGCTTGTACATCCATAAAATGATTCTATGCCAATTTACATCATTTTCGGATAAGTTTTTGGTATTATTATCATTATTTTATAATAAGATGCCTAGTAGAACTTTTAATTTTTTCTATAAGACAATTGATTTTTTCGTCAATATCCAAGATGTGGGCTAGAATGGAACGTAGCCACCTAAATATAGTTTTTTTGAATTTGTTTTAATCTTATTAGAGGTAAATATAGGTCAATTTGGAATTATTTTCAGAAAATTTGCAGAAATTCATTTAAATGATAAATAATAGTAAATCTATTTGAAAATTCTTGAAACTCCTAGGTGACAACTTATATGTTGTCCGTTAAGTTGAGTTGCATGAAACAATGTGAGACACCTATATAGTTTTCGAACAATGTATACTCCAATTTTCGTAAAATCTTATTAAATTTTTTTGTCGAGCTTGTACATCCATAAAATGATTCTACGCCAATTTACATAATTTCTGGAGAAGTTTTAGGTATTATTATCATTATTTTATAATAAGATGGCTAGTAGAAGTTTGGATCTTCCCTATATGTCAATTGAATTTTTCGTCAATCTCCTAGATGTGGGATAGAATGGACCATAGACGCCTAAATATGATTTTCTTTAATTTTTTAAATCTTATTAAAGGTACATGCAAGTCAATTTGGAATTACTTTTGATAAACACACAAAAATTCATTTCAATGATAGAAAATATCAAATCTACTTGAAAATTTTTGAAACTCCTAGGTGACAATTTATATGATATTATATATAAAAAATATATTTGTGCGTATAAAATAATTATTTTTAAGTGTTACTTCACAATGTCACAGCAAAATGAAAAAGAAAAGGAAAAATGTTGATGAGTTTTTTTGGGCTGAATTCGCACGGCCCAATCTATTTCAACTGTTCATCAATGATTCGAGGGCTCAGATCATGTTGCTATGGTATATAAGGCCCGCAAAACCTAAACCTAACTCATCCTCCCCTCCTCCTGCACACCGTCCGCCGCTTCCACCTCTCTCCCTCACTTTCTCTCCTCCCCAGATCCACTCGAAGCCCTCCATGGTCGCCGCAGGTAGCCACGCCACCATCCCTCTCCTCCATGCCGGCCGGTGGACGCGTCCGGCACCCGCGCCGCAAGCAACCCCGCTCGGCAATCCCGTTCTGCAGCAGTGGTTCCATTCGGCAAAGCAGGCTGGGATCCGCCGTCTTCCTCCCCCAACGCCTCCCCCTCCCCTCATTCCCTGCCGCTGCCTTGACACTAGAGAGGCAGCGAGCGAGGTTGCGTGGGGCCGCCGACCGCGCCTCTCCCGTCCCTCGGCTCCCTGCGTCTCCTCGGAGACGCGGTGACTGCGAACGCAGCCCCAACCCTAGCCCCTTGGGTGCCCCTTCGTGCAAGAGCGGCGGCCGGGATATGGAGTAGGTCGAGGCAGCGCAGCGCGGATCCGGAGGCGCGGCGGCTAGGGCTGCGCGGATTTGGAGGTGTGACGGCCAGGGCTGTGCGACCCGGAGGCGCACCTGTCAGGACGGCGACAACGGCAAGCGAGCGCCGCACCCGACGATCCAAAGGGGCGGCGGCCAGAGGTCGTCCCTGTCTACGCGCACGGGGACTCCTGCACACTCTCCCAACTTCCCCCTTCGAAGAAGATGCAGTGGCGGGCGGCGGCGGCCGCCTGGTGCCTGCGGCCGTCGGCAACGGCTGTGGCCGCTTGGTGCCTGCAACCGGCGACAAGCAGCAAATGACACCTCCGGTAGCCATGGCAATCAGGCAAGTTTCTCTTGCCCACGGCCTTCTACCAATCTTGGTGACCTGCGTTCTCTCTTCTTTGGAGTTCGTGATTTGAAGTTCATTCGATTTTCCTTGTATGGCTACATACCGGTATATTTATTTTCCTAGTGTGGTTTACTGTTATCGAGCCAGCAAATTGATGAACTGCATTGTACGAGGAAGCATGGAATGGAATGACTGGTTGGCATATGTGTGCTCTCTGAGGTGCTTTGCTTTTGAGGTTCAAGTGTTCAGAATCTTGAGAATTGGGAATCTGCTAGTATGTTGTTCAAGTGTTCACCTTCCCTGTTGTGTACATAGTGTGTTGTTGCATTTACCTACGCTCAGATCTACTGCAGTTATCTCTCTATCATTGAACTGGTGTTTATACATAAATGGCTTCTGCAGATAGACATTACTCATGCAAGTTTCGGAGTTAGGATATTTCATCTTGTTAATGTAACAGATTTTGCTTCGGAGTTAGGATTTTGTTATCTCTCCAATCCTGAAGCATTAAAACATGAGTTTACTTCATTTCCTATTCCCTGTGTGCATCTTGCTATACATCCTTGTTTGCACAGATCAATAGCTAAATAGTATCTTGCAATTGCTAGTTCCTCCTTATAGAGATTAGTTAACTGATTGCAGCATTGCTATGCCAACTAGATTGGTTGCGATCAAAATTCTGAACTTTTCATACCCACTGTAATGGTTTGGATTGGATTGTTGCTAACATATTACTTTTGGGAAAATTTGGGCTGCAGGATTAGCCATCATGATCACGAGAGTCAGCGGCTGCGTCAAATTGTAGTAAAAGCTCCTGCTATTCACAATATATATTGTTTATTCAGTACATGACCTTACTTTATTCCGTACTTGGCTGGGTCTTATGGAAGTATATTGTTAAACTAATTTTCATTTTTCTATACAGCTCCAAGAGGACCTATTTTGGCTGAGAAAGGCATCCTTGTGCATGTTGATTTTGTTTAAAGTATGGCCCAGGTCAGTATTCGATAAATTGCATGTACAGTCACATACAATTTTCTATTAGCTAGATAAGCCTTTGCACAGATAAGTCTGAATTCATTTCCCCTTTGCATAGACAGTTAATATGTTTTCTTCCACCTGTGCTTCCATTGTTAGCTACTGGAAATTTTAGCACTATTATCTCCTCAAAATTGCAATGGTCACTTTTTTAAACATAGTGATAGTTGTTCAGCCTGTGCAGTACTGCATATTGTATACTTAGTTGATCTGTAGAGAACACAGATATAGGAATGTAAGATCTGAATATGCAAGACCTTAGTATCCTCAAATACTATGTCTATGTGCAGGTACAATGTGGTTATGGATATGAAAGAGAAGGGCGTCAAGCCTTGGTCAAAGACAATGTTTATGGTGTCAAACGGTGCGTGGTGATGCTAGATAGAAAATGTATGTGATCTGTTGTTTGAGGTCATGTTGTTTTCTTGGCTGGATTTGCTTTGTGATTTTTGGGCCCTAATTGTTGTTTTGATAAATTGGTTGAAAAGTTTGTGTCAAACTTGTTGAGCTAAATGGCTTTGTATATAGAGCTAATGGAGCTAGAAAATAATGTGTTAAAAAATACTGTGGGTTGTAAAGTATGTGGGCTATTTTTTTTTGAATGAGTTGTAAAAAAAATGATCAAGTGATTGATGTGATTGCTGGCCCAATTTAGGCCCATTCTGAATTTTGGCCTATTAACAAATAAAATATGGTGACGTGATCATTGCAACATCATTGTTATGTCATCCCCATGTCACTTGCCACATGTCACCACGTCATTGTATGCCACATCATCATTTTCCATGTCATCAATTACCGCGTCCTCATCCATGTCAGCAGCCAACTCATCGTCCATGTCATCTACGAGTGACGTGGCAAGTTTATCCATGACGGTCAAATTCGCCACAGATTTTGGGCTTCAAGTTGGGTTTAGTGGGCTTTAGACCAATCTATGACGGTTTGAAAACGTCATGGATTATGTTAATCTATGACGAAAACGTTAGTTAGTCATGATGTTTAATCTGTGACGCTCAATACATGACGAAATTTTGATGATTCGTGACGAAAATCGACCGTCATGGACCGCAAGATTTTTTTAGTGCAGTGGAATATCGGAGCGCAATTGAGAATCCAATACGCTGGCTCTGGGTCCAGTCTTTTGCAAATCACAACACCTTGTGCAAATCACAACACGTCAAGCACTAGCGCGCGCGATAGGTGACTGAGGGACACGATCGAGCCATCTCCATCTCCGCGGCGTCAACCACTGACTTCCCGAAGAGCAAAACGAGCATTGAAATCAAGTCAAGGAAATTATTTCTCCGTCCCAACAGCGATGCTTCTGTCTATCTGATTTACATTTCTTCAGAATTCATACCTCGAACGGAGCTGTGGGCGAGTGCAAGCTCGTGTCACATGATCATCGTACAATCAACATGTTTGATTGACCACTTGTTACTTCTTTTAGACTATCCACAGCAATGCACTCATCAGCACCCCCATAGGCAAAATGAGGGGGGGGGACCACACTGTGATGTCTCCAGCAGATCCCTCACCTGCATCCCCATTTTGGAGGCAGCGGCCTTCGCAAACTCAAACATAGGTACCTCTCTCCTCTCCCTCATCTTTTTCTATCCTTTCTTTCCAACTGCTTGTCTCTCTCCTACTCGGCCAGCGGCGGGTGCGGCGGAGCAGGGGCCACCGCTCAAGAAATCGTTGGGCTATTTGGGCTGAAATGGGCCTCGTTTGCTCAACATTTTTCTTTTTTCTTTTATTGCACCATTGTGAAGTAACACATACAAATATTGATTTTATGTAAACTAATATATTTTGTATATATAATAGATTACATAAAAGTTGACTGGTACAAAATTCAATATTTTTCTAACTCATTTACCATTTTTAATAGTTTAAATGAATTTATGTGAGTTTACTGAAAGTAATTCCAAATTGACTTATATGTACCTCTAATAAGATTCAAAAAATTTCAAAAAAAACTATATTTAGGCACCTATGGTCCATTCTAGCACACATCTAGGAGATTGACGACAATTCAATTGATTTGTAGAGAAAACTTGAACTTTTACTAGTTACCTTGTTATAAAATAATGATAATATTACATAAAACTTCTCCAAAAATTATGTAAATTGGCATAGAATTATTTTATGGATGTACAAGCTTGACAAAAAGGTTTCATAAAATTTTCTGAAAATTGGAGTATACATTATTCATAAACTAGATAGATCATCACATTGTTTTATATAACTCAACTTAAACTTCAAAGTTTGTACACACTCAAATACTTTTTTACCCCATGGACACCTCAAATTTGGATGCAACCTTGTGTTGAGCATAATATGATCAAATATGAAGTTACATGATCAATTCTCTTGTAAAAACATAGTTTTTCTATATATATACTCGGTAGATGAAAACAAGTTGTACGTAAAAAGTTCAACAAATTGCAATTAACATGCAAACAAACATCATTAGATGAAATATCACGATTTTAGGAAAAATCAGGAAAAAATCCCATCAAATTTGAAGCTATTACGAGTGAGAAATACCAATTACAAATTTTAACTCGAGATTAAAAAGAAAAATGACGAATCATACCTCTGTTCTTCGTTATGATAGGGCCAAGTGATGTGGCTGTCTTCATAATATGTATATATAGTCTTTAATTCCCATTGTCTTCACAAATATATGTGTACTGAGGTGGTAAGGCATGAGACTCTGGTCTCTTCAACACGGGTTCGAAACCCACCAATGCCATACTTTTTTGGATAGTTTTCGGTGGAGGCGTGGGGCGCAGTGGCTTGGTGACGTGGCACGGGCGGGGCCTGGGAGGCGGTGACCTGGAGTGGCGGGTGGAGCGCGTGCCTGGGTGAGGTGGCGCTCACGTGGCAGTGACGTGGCACCTGGGTGTGGTGGCTGAGGTGGCGAGGCCATGTAAACAACAGTGTCGATAGAAATGGTTCAAAAGAAATAAATACTAAGATTAGACACCAAATGACCAAGTAGCAAGGTGGTAACTTCTCCATCACCTAAATTGTAGGGCATAGGTTCAATTCCTGGTGCTGCCATATTTTTCTTTTTTTTGTTTTTTCTGCTCCGCCATATATTTGCTATTTTCTATCATTTAAATGAATTTCTACGTGTTTTCCGAAAGTAATTCCACCTTTTTCTGTTTTTAAGTTTTTTTTTCAATTTTTTCCATTCATAACATGACTATTTGTTATTTGTTAATCTTTTGAGATTTTTTTCATTTTTAAAAATTTTCCATTCATAACATGACTATTTGTTATTTTTTTATTTTTTAAATTTATCATTTTTTCTATTCCTAATATGACTATTTGTTATTTGTTGATCGCGACAAATCTGCTAAAACGTCACAGCGTTGTGGTCCGTATTGCGACGAATTTAACAAATCGTCACAATATTCTAGGCTTCAATATCCATCAGTGCACATCCGTGATGAAAAACAGGAATACGTCGCAGACGCAGTGCTCCTCGTGATGATCGCTGAGAACGTCGCAGAAAGTTCGTCACAGATTAAATAGTTTCTTGTAGTGCGCGGCGGCCTGTAACCATCTAGGCCCTTTCGCACCTTTGGTAAGTGTGTGTTTCGGTGATAAATGACAACCATATACTTGTGACTAACCTTTGTTTTGTAGCGGATTATATCTTTGGTTATTGTCACGAGTAATCAATGAAAAGAGACCCGTCAAATTTGAAATAATGGACGATCAATGGACAAATACTACAAGACTAAGGACTTTGTTAGTTCCAAGTGTCACAAGGTGATGAAGGACACTTGGATTGCTAGTTTGTAGTGTTTGACCATACTATTAAGAGGGGTTCATGGACTAGTAGCTTGACCATGCACCAAAAGCCATGAAAATATGCACACTCAAGTTCCTTGGATGCTAAACAACTCAAAGTACTCATGGAAATACATTGGAAGCAAAAGAATTGACGGAAAACTCAAAGGCGCTTGAAATGGATGAGTTAAAATCAAAGTAGTAGTGTCGGATGATCCGACGCCTGTTGGGTATTTTAGCGAAAAACGAAATAAATCCGCAAGCGCACGGATACCGTTGTAGCTTTCACCTCAGAGTATTCCAAGGGTATCGAATCCAAGGGAACGTGTGTGTACTAACTTCGTTCTAATGGTCTAAGGACACACCATGATATGAGGCACTGGGAGAGAGGATTCCTATGGATAGCTCTACAGATGAGGTTAAAGGTCGATCTCTCAAGAACTTGCTTCGGGCACCGGCTAACCCCTGATCTGTCAGGAGACTCCGACCTACGGATCTAAGACGAACCTCAACCAGCACTATATCTGAACGTGGAGGATTTCAAAGAATCAACAGGGCTGTCACCACCTGCGATCTACCTCTACCAATCTGTGGGATATAGGGCAAACGAAGGATAACCCTTAGCCTAGACACTACGTCTATGCTACTGATTACTACCGTAGCCTGACTACGCTATCCCGTGGTGCGTAGCAACCTACGGCACTCTATATTAAATATAGAGCGACGAACCCGCAAGGAGGAGAACTGATCTCACTCAACTATAGAAGCTACTAGCTTATGCTAAAGGCATACGAGAGAGCACTCGGTCCCGTACTATGCTTCCAACGTATACGAACATCTTGCAGCAAACGAATGCATAAACCCAGGATCTACGCACTAGCAGAGGATAAAGGCTACTCATGCAACCTAGCATAAACTATTAGAAAGGAATCACGAATGCCACTTTAGTCTAATTGAACATGCATGAATATCCACTTTATTCTAAAAGACGAACGCGCATACAAACGAGTATGAAAGCTTATGAACCAATGCAACAGGATCAAAGGGGTGTGTTCACGAAGAACACAAGCCTCTAAATCAAGAACGCAAGAAGAACACAAGAACATATCATAAAAGTATGAACACACTTTAGTTTGAATAGAAAATACAAAGATACTCACTTTAGTCTAAATGAAGAACAATGACATGGAGAGGCACATGCCTCTCTCTCTCCCTCTCTACTCTAGCACTCTCTCTAGGAGAGGAGGCTTGGATGGGTGGTGAAGTGTGTGTCTCATTTCTTACCCCCTCCCCTTCTATTTATAGGCCAAGCTACCAGCGAGAGAACAGCTCGGGCACCTGGGAATCCACTGTAGGACCAATCACCGAGCACCACGTGGAAGCAGATGGCGATCCGTGGCAAGGTCGGTTCGGCCGATCCAAGGGTTCGGCCATCCTGGCCCTGCCACGTCTCGCGCTGTGCTTTCTCCCAGTGACTGCATGTGGTCCCTTATGACGGTTCCCGGTGTATGGGTCAGTTGGAGGCGGTTTGCTCGGGTTGTGGGCCCTTGAATCCTTGTGCTGAACACGTGGCGGCGTCTGATTCGTCGGGAGGTGCTTCTCTTGGATTGATGAGGTGTCATGGACACATGGCATCCTGTATGCCAGCATGTCGCCACGTGGCCTGGTGTGGGTCCCACCGGGCCCATGATATAGTGTGATCTTATCTTGTGCATATCTCTTTCATCCGAGCTCCGAAGTATATAAATGATATATCCATTTCGATCGTCTCGACGAGCCCGTCACAATGGTGCAGACCAATTTGGCATTTGAGGTTGTTTATGATGATGCCATATCTATGCCATTGGTTTACTTGCTCTCAACTATATCATTCCATGCGTATTTTGATGTGTCCTGCAACAAAAGATAGAAACACCAACACTTGTGGAAATTATCAGTATAAAGCCCTATTCTAGTGTTTATGATCACTTTTCATTTATATTATGCAGGAATTGACGGCATAAAAGTGGTACTTAACAGCCGTCAACAACACCCCCACACTTGACCTTTGCTCGTCCTGAGTGAAGGGAGAGCAAATCAAGTGGGACATGATATCCAAAGGTATGAAACGAGCATAAGAGATATTCCAAACCATACCTTGTACCTGTGAACTCTGTGGAGTGGCTATCATGCCATCTTGGGTAGTTGAGGAATGGAACGGTCGTGAATCAAGTCACTTCTGCTCATCATGTCAAGTAACTTGGGGTTTTGCAATAAATTTTCAAAACAAACCTTTGCTTAGCTCCTCATCTGATTCTCTCAGATCGCTCAATGTGTATATGTCCTCACCAAGGCATTAGATTTGCCTTTCTTTCATCCTACTTCTAATGATGGCTATATGTGGAGCTCAGGGTAGGATAAAAGATAAAGCATACTTGCATCACATCTATTGCAAAGTCAAAAACCGTATCCACGGAGAAAAACAATTCATACAATCGGATCAAGATGTGCACGTGTATGGATGTGATGGATATGGTAAGGTGGATACTAGGCCCGGAATGGGTGCTAGATATTACCATATATATGATGAATGTTGTGGTGATGGTAAGGTGGACACTAGTCCCGGAGCGGGTGCTAGTTATTACCATCTAATTTATTGGAACTCCTTTTTGCATGATTCCATCTCTCTCCTTTTCCTTCTTTATTTTGGACATGGGCTATCCTTCTCTTTTTTTTCTCATGCCTTAGGCAAAATTTTTTTTCTCATGCTTTGAGCATGGTGTTTTTTTTCTTTTTTTTTTGCATAGCCCACGTCTTTTTTTTTCAAGGATACTTTTGGGGAGAGAGGTCACACCACACATGGAGCTTTATTTTTATGAATGAATGGACGGTACAATGCTAACTTCTAGTGTAGAAGTATAGCAAGGGGATATGGTGTGCACATGAATCTTGATCATGAAAGCACGGTTCAATGAGTTTGATTTTAGCAAGTAAGGAATAAAACTTATGCAAGCCAACCATAGGAAACATGTAGAGCAAGTAGAGCACAGTTCAATGAGTTTGATTTTAGCAGATAATAATTGAAACTCATTCAAACTCATGAATCAAAGAGAGCGAGATAAAGGGTGCACAGGGTGCACATACCATCGCTTCTGAAGAAATAGGGATCAAGGAGGACCAGCAGTGGTTCAACTGACCCGTGGGGCAGCCGGATCACTCTAGTTTACCTTGTCCCTTGTCATAGAAGCGCAGTCGATGTTGTGCAACACCTGTGTGGGAGATCTTAAGTGTGTATATCGATGATAAACTTGGGAGATCTCCCCCACACTTGTTCATGTACCTGGTCCTATCTTCAAACAAAATAGAAAAAAACAAAAAAGGGACTCTACTGGCTCGAGAACTAGGGAGTCTTTATTCAGATTCAAATAAAAATTCACCATGATACCTGGCTCAAACAAGGCTGGCATGCCTTGGCTTACCTTCCCATTTGAATCAAACTCAATGACTTACCCCATTTGGATTCGAAAATTCCTGCAAGGGTTAGTCTGCATATACAACCAATATCCATGAAAGCATACTATAAGGTTCATCAATCAAACTCGACACCATGTCTTGTTTGATTGAAGAAGACAGTTTTAACCTAAGCACCATGCTTAATTTAAAACAACCTATGAATGTACGTAGCTAAACATGCACTCAAACCATAGCATTACCAACATAGATAAAGGAAGCATGAAAGCATGATCAAGCTATTTTCAAAGGGACATAAACATGAGCTTAAGAAGGTGAACATCGGGCAACCTCCCGGAAGGGCTTTGTTTAAAGTCAAAAGCAGGACGTACCTAACTGGGCAAGAGGCAAGAGCTAACATCATCTCCAAACCAGGATAAGATTTGAATGAGAGGAAGCTTTACTCGGGATGCTCACATACCTCCCCCACACTTGAAGTTTGCATTGCCAGGCAACAAAACTCAAGTATGTGGAGATCAAGCTTCCTTTTGAAATGTTCCCTCACCAAATCTTCCGAAGTGTTGATGTGATGTAGCTCACATGTTCTTAGGAATCACCTCTCCACCGTTCTTTTCAATCTCCACCTGAAAGGTTAGCGACCAAAAATACCCGAAGGACAAACTTATACTAAAAACATGCTCTTCCTTTTTATTTGAAAAGGGAAATAAAATCTAACCTAATCCAGGCTATCTCCTGGTAGTGCTTTGTTTACGGTCATAAGCTCGACCTTGGAAACTTCTTTCTGCAGCTATCATTGGTGATGTCATTCCCGTCTCGCCACCAATTGTTGATGTATCAGTGAAGCTTCAGCTGCAAGGTTAGTGCCACAGAGCATACACGAAATCTGCAATACTTATGGTAAACATATGCATCTACAACCATCCTTCTAAACTTTTTACAGGAGAGGACCATAAGGCGGTTGTAGTCCTCGTGCGTGCTCAGTGCACTAAGCATGGCTGACTCTGGAGAGGCATGATGCAAGCATGGTTCATGTGGCATATCAAGAATGAAGCTACCATGCTCATCAATGGAATCCTTTCCTTTGGACTCCAGAGTCGGCGCCTCATAGATTTCCATGGCCCTTGATTTCTCCATCTCAAGAGATGCATCGTGGAAGCTCGATGTTGATTCTCGATCAAGGTCGAGAGCAACATGATATGGGCCAGTGGGAAGAGGCTCAAACTCGATCGAGGGTGATGAGGATCATTCGCCTTCACAAAGGTGAAGAGGATCTTCCGAGTCATACTCTTAAGGAGTAGAGAAATCTAGAACCTCAACGAGAACGGGCTCGGATGATGTGAACGGAGATACATACATCATCTCCTCGAGCGAGTTTTGCTTGGGGAGAGGCTCTGCCATAGAACGTTCTGAGAACAATGGAGTGGTGGCAGAAGCGGCTTCCCTAAGCTTTTCATCTAGGCTCCCTCGAGATGCATCGAGAAGTTTTTCTATAGGGGAGCCTAGGAGGAGATCAAGATTGAGGATATCGAAGATATGGAAGTCTAGATTCACCTTGATCTGGTGGGGTTCGTTATGGTCGGTAGGGAAGAAAGAGTTTTCTAAGAAGCTATCTAGGATTGCTCTTCCTTCCACTAGAGTTTTGTGTGCAAACGAACCTCCAGCAGCGATGTCAAGATCTTGAGCAGCGTCCATGTCTATACTCATGCAAAATGCGTAAAGCAAGACATCATCGGGTAGAAATGAGCCGGGTCCAGATGCACAAAGGCGTATGAACCTAGCCCACACTGCTCCTATAGACTCCTCCTCTAATTGTTCGAACTCGAGAATATCCCCTGGGAGAGAGGCCATATGAGTATAACATTGCACCGTCCTCTCCACGAGAGAGAATGAGTTGCAAAAGTTATCTCGAAGTTTACCCCAATCACCATTTACACTTTTTACAGTGTCAGTGTACCATTGTTCTGCCCTTTCTGACAGAGAGAGGGGGAACAACTTCCACCTTATGGATTCCTGTGTCATGCCTGGGAGAACCAGACACGAACACAGTTTCTCGAATTCTTCCAAATGAAAGTAGGGGTCTTCATTGATCGCTCCAAAGAAGGGTCGATCCTGAACCATGTCCATAATGTGGAAATGAAGTTCATGGTTGGATAAAGACGTTGATGGATCATTGAACTCGTAAGTTGAGGTGGAGAGGTCGTGAAAGGATGGCCTCTCCATGGGTAACGGGGGTAAAGGTAGAATGAAGAAAAATGAAAAGATACGAGGACCACTGGGTACGAAGATAGATACAGCAACCGCTCCCCAGCAATGGCACCAGAAAGCTTGTTGGGTATTTTAGCGACAAATGAAATAAATCCGCAAGCGCACGGATACCGTTGTAGCTTTCACCTCAGAGTATTCCAAGGGTATCGAATCCGAGGGAACGTGTGTGTACTAACTTCGTTCTAATGGTCCAAGGACACACCACGATATGAGGCACTGGGAGAGAGGATTCCTATGGATAGCTCTACAGATGAGGTTAAATGTCGATCTCTCAATAACTTGCTTCGGGCACCGGCTAACCCCTGATCTGTCAGGAGACTCCGGCCTACGGGTCTAAGACGAACCTCAACCTGCACTATATCCGAACGTGGAGGATTTCAATGGATCAACAGGGCTGTCACCACCTGCGATCTACCTCTACCAATCCGTGGGATATAGGGCAAACGAAGGATAACCCTTAGCCTAGACACTACGTCTATGCTACTGATTACAACCGTAGCTGACTACGCTATCCCGCGGTGCGTAGCAACCTACGGCACTCTATATTAAATATAGAGCGACAAACCCGCAAGGAGGAGAACTGATCTCACTCAACTATAGAAGGTACTAGCTTATGCTAAAGGCATACGAGAGAGCACTCGGTCCCGTACTATGGTTCCAACGTATACGAACGTCTTGCAGCAAACGAACGCATAAACCCAGGATCTACGCACTAGCAGAGGATAAAGGCTACTCATGCAACCTAGCATAAACTATTAGAAAGGAATCACGAATGCCACTTTAGTCTAATTGAACATGCATGAATATCCACTTTATTCTAAAAGACGAACGCGCATACAAACGAGTATGAAAGCTTATGAACCTATGCAACAGGATCAAAGGGGTGTGTTCACGAAGAACACAAGCCTCTAAATCAAGAACGCAAGAAGAACACAAGAACATATCATAAAAGTATGGACACACTTTAGTCTAAATAGAAAATACAAAGATACTCACTTTAGTCTAAATGAAGAACAATGACATGGAGAGGCACATGCCTCTCTCTCTCTCCCTCTCTACTCTAGCACTCTCTCTAGGAGAGGAGGCTTGGATGGGTGGTGAAGTGTGTGTCTCATTTCTTACCCCCTCCCCTTCTATTTATAGGCCAAGCTACCGGCGAGAGAACAGCTCCGGCACCTGGGAATCCACTGTAGGACCAATCATCGAGCACCACGTGGAAGCAGATGGCGATCCGTGGCAAGGTCGGTTCGGCCGATCCAAGGATTCGGCCGACCTGGCCCTGCCACGTTGAAGGACCGGAACTGGCGACCAGAGAGGGGGGGAGTGAATGGGAGCCGATAAAAATTCTTCTCAAAGGAGATGGAGACCCCAACAAGATGAACAAGGCTTCCAAAACACGTCTCCGACTCAACTACCCAAGTTGGCCAAGACCACGCAGCCACTGGAGTGCTACTGGTCCTAGGAACTAACAACCACCTACACCTACTCGATAACGCAGCGGAACAAGCAACTCGAGCACCACTGGACTGCACCGGTCAGACCGGTGAGCAGCACCGGTCAGACCGGTCCCTGCTGGAGCAACCTGAGAACTTCCACAGAAGGCCCCTACACTGGTCAGGCTGGTGTAGCTTACCGGTCAGACCGGTCCAAGCCAGGAAATCTCAAATCCACCAAACAGACCTACCGAGCTCCAAAACTGACCAAACTCGAAACAGCAGCAACACGAGACAACAGGGAACTCACCAAGATGTTCACCCGAGGCAAATCCCACAAAACCTCTGCACCGGTCAGACCGGTGAGCAGCACCGGTCAGACCGGTCAGGCTGGGTAGCTCAGAATGAACAGCGCCCGCGGGTCAACACCCCCAAATCCAACTCCCGATCTCCCGAATCGCTCCACGGATTTGCACAAGACTTTGGGGATAGTAGGAACACCTCATGGGCACTCCATAGCCAAGATTTGGTCCACCAAAACTTGCTAAACCGAGAGGAATCGAAGAAATCCCACCAAGAACACCTCTAACCCTAGAGAGGAGAAAACCCCAAAATCAAGCCCCTTTGCTCACGGATTTGGGAGGGGAATCAAAGAGAAAAGAACCACGAAGGGTTCAAGCATACATCCCCCACCAAATCCCAAAGAGAAAGGCCTCGAAACCACCACAAGAAAATCGCCAAGAAAGGGCTCCAAAAATCACCAAAAAGGAGAAACGGGAAAGACACATCCAAGCCTTGAGGAACCACGCCGAATCATCTATACATACCAAAGAGGTTCATACAAGGTCTAGCTTGCCGCCCGATCATCCTTCCCTCTCACAAGATCTCACCATGAAGCTCTCAAGCTAGTCCTAGAAATTCCAAAGGAAAAGGAAGAGGAAAATAGCAAAACAAAATGAGCTAGGGTTCCAAGAGATGGCTGCCATCCTCTCACCACTTGGGTCATATGGAGGCTAGCCGAAAGACTAAAATACCCCTAAGGCCTAATACTAGGATACACACCCCCGAGGGGCACTTTGGGAAACTTTGTCTTCGCACCATCGGACGGATGCCCGGCGACCGCAAACTTGCTTAGCCTTGACGCAAGCCTTGCGATCCCGACGCGTGTCCTCCGCTTTGAAGTCTCCGGACTGCGTCGTCGCACACCGGTCAAACCGGTCAGACCCACCGGTCAGACCGGTCCGATGCTGCTGCACCTCTGTCTTCGGTCTTGGCTTTGTGGATCAACCAAGGAACCCAGTGGTTTTCTGGTGAACCACCGAAAACCCCGCAAACTCGGTGTAGCCTCCGCCAATCACAACTCATGACTCGGCTCCCAGATAGTCCCGGCTCGACCTTGGTTTTGAGGCTCAACCAAGAAACCGTCCATGACTTCATCTTGCCGTTCTTGCCACCATGCGGCCCGCACTTGACTCCGCTGGCCACCGGGTCCCTCGAACCAAGCCTACTTGTCTTCTCCACACCTGGAGGCATCACCAGCAACGACCTTTCGCACTTGTTCTTCACCTGCACCAACACCAGTCAAGCCGCAACCTACACCTGCAATTCTTAGCCAAGAATCAGTCCACACCACGTTGTCAATCACTCATCACACCAGGAAGCGACCATCCACCGGTCCTTGAACCACACATGACTCTCAATCTCCCCCTTGATGAGTGCATTGACAACACACACATTTTTGTAACCAAAGAGAAAAGGAAAAGAAAAGAAACGACTAAAAGAAACTCCAACAAGCGATCGAAAGCCAAAGAAAAGGCAAAGAGCAAGATCACTTGAAGAAGACAAGTCTCGGACCCCTTAGGCAAGGGCAATGGCTCGACACATCCGATACAAAACCATGCTCAAGCAAAGAGCAAAAACCATCAATCCAAAGCTCGAAAACCACAAAGAGCTCCCCTGCACACATGCAAGCTCCCCCTGAACCAATGCAACTCCCCCTGGACGAATGCATGCAAACCACTTCACGAAACAGAGCAGCTACCTCAGCTTTGCTCTGACCGGTCAGACCGGTCCTCCTCACCGGTCAGACCGGTGGACAAGATCGTCCAGCACCTGACACTCACACCGGTCAGACCGGTGAGCAGCACCGGTCAGGTCGATGACCACTTGGGAAAAACTGGGAACTGCCCGAGCTCAAAACTAGCTCGAAACCACTTGGAAACCTTCTATCGAAACCACTTGGAAACCTTCTAAAAGCATGCAACAAGCCAAAACATGCTCAAACTTCTCCCCCTTGTTGACAATGCATGAATCAAGCCAAAAATGAACAAAATGCAACCTAGAGCTTCTCAAATAGACAAAATTCAACATAGCATGCTACACATCTCCAAATGAGCAAGTTAGATACTCTATAGCTTCGTATGGACAAAAACTACAAGATCACCAAGTTTCACAACCATTGGGCGAAGCTAAGATAGAAAAGATCATTTTTGCGAAAAATTTTCCTCTCATGAGCAAAGTCCTAAACATGAGCAAAACATGTCAAAATGGCAAAGCCACACAAACTTCATGCTAGGACAACCTTTTTAAGCATAAGACCATCATAAACACCCACAAGCATCTCATGTCATGCCAAAGCATACCGAGCCATGTGCTTACTTCTATGTATGAGACTTCTCATTGGTAAGCAACATGCAACGGTTTAGCACCCAAAAGTAAGTAAATTAAGCACATATGACATGGGAGCACATTTTCCAAGCAATTTACATTTCATTTTCAGATTTATAATTGGTACATGAAATATCTTTGCGACAAAAAGGAACTTATGCCACTCCACAAGATAAAGCATGGGGGCTAAACATTCATGATGGCAAATGAGCCTTTGGCCCCATATGAACAAAATAAGCTATCCAACCACAAATTAAGCATAGCCAAGCCACAAAAACATGTCAAGATCATATAAAGGCATTTACTCACAAGAGAGCATACATATAACATTTTTGAAAAACATAGCTATCAACCATGGATATAAACCAAGATCATCAAGAGCTAAGCCACACTAAGCCATATCATACCAAACTAGCTCACAAGATCATATATATCATACCATGGTGAACAATGTATATAGGAGAAGCTTTTCCTACAAACTGCATATGATACAAAATGCATGCAACCTATCATACAAAGATGACTATACATCATGATACAAATGCAATGCAAAATGCAAGAAAGCATAAATGGAAAGCTATACATATGCTACAAAGGAGTTCCCACACACAAAGCTCACAAACGACCGGCTCCTCGAGGGGAGGCAAAAAGGGCTCGACACCACCGGCAAAAGAGCAAAGGAGCGCAAAACTCACAAGCTCCCCCTAAACACATGCACTAGGGCCAAAGAGCATACAAAGCTCACCCTTAGTACACATGATAGAGCAAAGAGCACACTAAGCCCACAGGCTCCCCCTAAACTCATGCATCAAGGTCAAAGAGCATACAAAGCTCACCTTACACACATGAGATAGGGCATGGAGCAAAACGAACCAAGTGGCTTGACCAAGGCCACACACTTGAAGGTCACAAATTCACTTACCCTGATCATTTCTTCAGAAGTCACTCGTCCATGTCCACTATCCCCGAAAGTGATGTACCTCCATATCACCACCGGGGTATGAGGCCGGAGAACCACCCCCGATATCAACCAAACATTCTCCGAGCCTCCCACCTGCAACTCAAAACCAAGAGCGAGAGCGAGCAAATGACTCAACACTGGGGTTAGTACCAAAGGTGTCAAACCAGTGCCGAGCCATCTCCTCAACAGTAGGGTTAGCAACATCCATCCTACCGCGCCTATCAAAACTGCGATCCATCCTATCAAACCTGGAAGTCTGGAACCACCATGGGAAAACCACTCCTGTCTCGCTGGAGGAGTACGAGCATCACGAAAGAGAAAGCGTGGTCTGTAGCTCCTCTGAGACTCAAAGCTGCGACCTCTCCCAAACTCGTATTGATCACGAGGTGGAGACCGTCCAGCAAACTCAACACCGCCAGACTCAAAACGCCTACCACCTGTTTCACGACCAAAAGGGATGAACCCTCTAGCATCACGGCCCCGGAAACCAAACTGTCCAGCACTCTGCCTAGCACCGGTCTGACCGGTCACTCTGACCGGTCTGGCCGGTGGTCCTCGGCCAGCAAACTTGCCTCCACCTAAAGTTCTCCTACCTCTCCATGCTGGAACCGTATGCACAAGACCCTTTCCATTAGGTAGTGGCATACGAGACTCAGGCACACCATGAGAAGGGTGGTACCTGTCCTTGTTTGCCCACTCCTTAGCCATTCTCGCCTCTCTCCTTCTCTTATAGCAAAATTCTCTCTTGTGACCATCCTTCCCACAAAACTCACAATGGAAATGGATTGGTCTTGGCTTAGGCTTGAGGTGAGGCTCTTCACAAGGCTTCTCACTAGGCTTCCCACTTGATTTCTCACTAGGCTTTTCACTTGCCTTCTCACTTGGTTTTTCTCTCGGTTTAAGCAACTGGTTTGGCTTGGATGCAAACTTGTCTTTGGGTGTGGGTTGTGGTGGAACTGGAATATTCCCAAATTTCCCTTCTCTTTCACCACTGCTCTCACCAAACTTATCAAATCCCAAAGCCCAACCATCAAAGCGCTTACAACTGGCAATCATCATACCAAGCTGAGGTTCATGACTAGACAACCAACTCAGCACTTGACGCAACTTATCATTCTCATCTTGCAAGCGATTAACACATTTTGCAAGATCCAAGTTCTTCACAGCATGCAACTCACAGGTAGAACAAGAGGTAGGAATAGGAGCTTTCAAATCAGCCTCAAGCGAAGCAATACGAGAACAAAGCTCAACAATTTTTTCATGCAAACCAGGGCAAGAAGTACATGCACCAAGCAAAGTGGGTCTAGATTGCAGCTCAGCCAACTCAACCCTAAGCACATCTAGTTCCTCACACTTGGAGGCATGCTTTTCCCTAAGAGCAGTCAAATCAGCTAGGAAAACAAAGCAATCGGCACAGTCAACCTCATCAGAACCCACAGGGCTAGCCTTAAGCGAATCTATTTCAAGCTTGCCATCAAGAACCTGTGTTTCTAGCTCAACCACTCTAGTCCTAGCATCTTCAAGCAAAGCTCTAAGCTCCTTCCTAAGCTTCTTAGCCTCTCTAAGCATGTGATAGCGATTATCAAGCAAGTCAACCAACTCCTCATTCTCCTTGCGCAAAGAAGAGAGCTCATCACACACCTCATCGTCGGAGTCGGAGTCTGAGTCCGAGGCGTTCTTCTGGCTTCTCTTGCTGTCGGAGCTGCGTGCCATGCCGCAAAGACCAATCTTCTTGTTGTAGCTTCTCGAAGTCTTGCTTGCGGTACAGCAAAGGCCGTTCAAGTACTTGCCGAAGTCCTTCTTTTTCTTCTTCTTGTCTTTCCTCTTGCTGTCCTCTTCTTCTTCTTCACTTGAGCTTGATGACACGTCCTCAGAGCCAGAGTCGATGTCGCTCGATCTCTTGATCTTCTCTCGGGTCCGTGTCTTCCTCCCATGTTCATGCTCCTTCTTCTTGGATCTTCTTCCTTTGTCCTTGGACTTGTGCTTGTCGTGGTTGTTCACCTTCGGACACTCGGCAAAAAAGTGTCCGGTCTTGCCACACTTGAAGTACGTCCTCGAGTTCCTTCTTGAGTTCACCCGGTTCTCATGCATCCTCTCGAATCTCTGTGTCAGCAACGCCAGCTCGTCCTCTCCAAGTACATCAAACTCCTCGTCTGGCAAAGACATCAAAGAGGACAAAGAGTACATCCTGGAGGATGGGTTAGCGTTAGCCTTAGCACCTGAGCCACCGACGAGAGCAAGACTATGAGAGTCAGTCGGGCTCTCGAGCTTGGCTGTCATACCACGGTCCTACTCAGCCGACTTGAGCTTCGAGAACAGCTCGTTCACGGTCAGGGTGTCATACTTCTCGGACTCAAGAATAGCCTCGACCTTTCCGTCCCATACGGTGCGATCCAACGAGTGCAAGAGCTTCACAGTTCTATCATGATCATCGTATGGGAGCACGGCCACATTGGCTCTCATGTTGTTCACCACAACTGTAAACTGCTGGAAAAGGGCATCGACGGACTCGCCGGGGAGATGAGTGAAGTTCTCGTACTCTCTCCGGTAAGTCGCGTACATCCGAGCCTGAACCTGAGTATTCCCAGCATGAGCATCCTTCAACTGCTCCCAAATCCTACAAGCTAAGTCCTCTGTCTGAACCCGATCGAATTCGGACTGACACAGAGCACGAAACAAGTAGTCGACCGCCTTGATGTTGGCGTCGAACATGTCCCACAATTCCGGAGCAAGGAAGTTAATCGGATGAACATAAGCTGTGTTCACCGTAACATCCCAAAGGATCTGACCCTTTCCGCGGAGGAACGCCGCCATCCGCCTCTGCCACATCTGGTAGTTTTTGACATCGAAGTGCGGAGGACCCGAACCCCGTTCCTGGTACGCCATCCTTGGATCTTAGACTAGTTAGAATCCGAAGATCCGTAACCGGCTTTGATACCACTTGAAGGACCGGAACTGGCGACCAGAGAGGGGGGATTGAATGGGAGCCGATAAAAATTCTTCTCGAAGGAGATGGAGACTCCAACAAGATGATCAAGGCTTCCAAAACACGTCTCCGACTCAACTACCCAAGTTGGCCAAGACCACGCAGCCACTGGAGTGCTACTGGTCCTAGGAACCAACAACCACCTACACTTACTCGAGAACGGAGCGGAACAAGCAACTCGAGCACCACTAGACTGCACCGGTCAGACCGGTGAGCAGCACCGGTCAGACCGGTCCCTGCTGGAGCAACCTGGAAAAACCTGAGAACTTCCACAGAAGGCCCCTACACCAGTCAGGCCGGTGTAGCTTACCGGTCAGACCGGTCCAAGCCAGGAAATCCCAAATCCACCAAACAGACCTACCGAGCTCCAAAACTGACCAAACTCGAAACAGCAGCAACACGAGACAACAGGGAACTCACCAAGACGTTCACCCGAGGCAAATCCCACAAAGCCTCTGCACCGGTCAGACCGGTGAGCAGCACCGGTCAGACCGATCAGGCTGGGCAGCTCAGAATGAACAGTGCCCGCGGGTCAACACCCCCAAAACCAACTCCCGATCTCCCGAATCGGTCCACAGATTTGCACAAGACTTTGGGGATAGTAGGACCACCTCATGGGCACTCCATAGCCAAGATTTGGTCCACCAAAACATGCTAAACCGAGAGGAATCGAAGAAATCCCACCAAGAACGCCTCTAACCCTAGAGAGGAGAAAACCCCAAAATCGAGCCTCTTTGCTCACGGATTTGGGAGGGGAATCAAAGAGAAAAGAACCACGAAGGGTTCAAGCATACATCCCCCACCAAATCCCAAAGAGAAAGGCCTCGAAACCACCACAAGAAAATCGCCAAGAAAGGGCTCCAAAAATCACCAAAAAGGAGAAACGGGAAAGACACATCCAAGCCTTGAGGAACCACGCCGAATCATCTATACATACCAAAGAGGTTCATACAAGGTCTAGCTTGCCGCCCGATCATCCTTACCTCTCACAAGATCTCACCATGAAGCTCTCAAGCTAGTCCTAGAAATTCCAAAGGAAAAGGAAGAGGAAAATAGCAAAACAAAATGAGCTAGGGTTCCAAGAGATGGCTGTCGTCCTCTCACCACTTGGGTTATATGGAGGCTAGCCGAAAGACTAAAAGACCCCTAAGGCCTAATACTAGGATACACACCCCCGAGGGGCACTTTGTGAAACTTTGTCTTCGCACCATCAGACGGATGCCCGGCGACCACAAACTTGATTAGCCTCGACGCAAGCCTTGCGATCCCGACGTGTGTCCTCCGCTTCGAAGTCTCCGGACTGCGTTGTCGCACACCAGTCAGACCGGTCTGATGCTGCTGCACCTCCGTCTTCAGTCTTGGCTTTGTGGATCAACCAAGGAACCCAGTGGTTTTCTGGTGAACCACCAGAAACCCTGCGAACTCGGTGTAGCCTCCGCCCATCACCACTCATGACTCGGCTCCCACGTAGTCCCGGCTCGACCTTGGTTTTGAGGCTCAACCAAGAAACTGTCCACGACTTCATCTTGCCGTTCTTGCCACCATGCGGCCCGCACTTGACTCCGCTGGCCACCGGGTCCCTCAAACCAAGTCTATTTGTCCTCTCCACACCTGGAGGCATCACCAGCAACGACCTTTCACGCTTGTTCTTCACCTGCACCAACACCAGTCAAGCCGCAACCTGCACCTGCAATTCTTAGCCAAGAATCAGTCCACACCACGTTGTCAATCACTCATCACACCAGGAAGCGACCATCCACCGGTCCTCGAACCACACATGGCTCTCACACGTCTCGCGCTGTGCTTTCTCCCTGTGTCTGACATGTGGTCCCTTATGACGGTTCCCGGTGTATGGGTCGGTTAGAGGCGGTTTGCTCGGGTTGTGGGCCCTTGAATCCTTGTGCTGAACACGTGGTGGCGTCTGATTCGTCGGGAGGTGCTTCTCTTGGATTGATGAGGTGTCATGGACACATGGCATCCTGTATGCCAGCACGTCGCCACGTGGCCTGGTGTGGGTCTCACCGGGCCCATGATATAGTGTGATCTTATCTTGTGCATATCTCTTTCATCCGAGCTCCGAAGTATACAAATGATATATCCATTTCGATCGTCTTGACGAGCCCGTCACAATGGTGCAGACCAATTTGGCATTTGAGGTTGTTTATGATGATGCCATATCTATGCCATTGGTTTACTTGCTCTCAACTATATCATTCCATGCGTATTTTGATGTGTCCTGCAACAAAAGATAGAAACACCAACACTTGTGGAAATTGTCAGTATAAAGCCCTATTCTAGTGTTGATGATCACTTTTCATTTATATTATGCAAGAATTGATGGAATAAAAGTGGTACTTAACAGCCGTCAACAACGCCATTGATTCTAGTTGCGTCGGATGAGTTCTACAGCTGAAAGTTTAAAAGTGACCGTCGGATGAACCGACAGTACATGCATCAGTTCATCCGATGCCTTAGGGTTTGGTAACAGTAAGGTTTGGACTTCAGATGCTTCAGCACCGGATGATCATCCACCGGACTCAGGTCAGTGGTTCATCCGACGCCTACATTCAAATCATACAGAGACGCACCAAGATTTCTTCTTCAGCACCAGATGAACCGACACTTCAGGAATTCTTCAGCGGTTCATCCGACGCCTGTGTTTGAAGTATACAGTGACACACCGAGTGGATGGCCTTCAGCACGGGATAAACCGACGGTGCGTCAGATAATAGCGTTGGTGCATTGTCTGCGTCAGCTGGGTTCAATGGCTATATTGAAGCTTGTGAGTGACAGGATGATCCGACGCTTGCGCAGGGGGAACCGTCGGTTCATCCGACGATACAACTTTTCAAGGGGCTTTTCCAACGGCTAGCCACCCTTACTAGGACTATATATATGTCCCCCCTGCATCTCTTGAGCTATCTTTGCCACTCTGAAGATCTACAGCAACCAAGGAGAGAAGGAGATAGTGTTCTTGCTCATTTGCGATTCTCTTCCTCTTGATTGAGGAGCTCTTTCTTAGTGATCAAGGGTTTCAAGGTGCATTTCATGGCTTAGCTGAGTGCTCAGGTCAAGTGAAGGTGTGTGGGCTTGTTACTCTTGGAGATTGATGGCTCCTAGACGGTCTTGGTGCTTTGGGGGTTCTTGGTGAGCTCTTGGAGATTGTGGGAGCCTCAAGAAAGCTTGGTGTACACGGTTCGAGACCCACCGTTCCGGAGATGGAGAACGGGTACTCTTAGTGAGCACTTGGGTCTTGGTGACTTGAGGGGGAGCAATACTCTTAGTGAGTGCTCCAACGTGGATTAGGGTGCCACGGGAAAAAATCTGGTTGTCTCTTGTGCCTCTGTTTACTTACTCGCATCTATTTTCAGCACTTACATTCCGCATTTAAGTTTCCTTGCTCTAGTTCTTGTTAAGTTGCTTGTTTGCCTCTTATCTTGACTAGGGTGCTTCATATGTGTTAGTGTGATATTTGCTAAGGAAACTCTTATTAATGTGCTTAGTAGTAGAGAAAAACCTTTTTAGATGGGCAACACTAGCTAATAGGCTAAGGTTTCATTCTCGCTTTAGAAATTGAAAAGAAGGCACATATTCAACCCCCCTTCTACGGGCCATTGATCCTACAAGTGGTATCAGAGCTAGGCTCTCTTTTTGCTTGGCTTAACCGCCTAGAGTGATGGGGAAGAGTGGGGGAAATGACCCTCCCATGTTGGCGGGGAAACGGTTCACTTTTTGGGTACATAGAATGGCTAGCTACCTTCAAGCACAACACCACGATGCATGGCTCACCACCATGTATCCTTTGCCAAGGGTTCCCACTGAGAGTGAGTCCAAGTGGAACTCTCGTGCTAGAAATCACATCTTTGAGGCTCTGGATGAGGAGTTGTTCGATAGGGTCTATGCTTTGGAGACCGCTCATGAGGTGTGGATGCAACTTAAAGACATCCATGTGGGCAACAAGAAAATTCGTGAGGAGAAATATGAGTTGCTAAAGGTGGAGCTCAATGAGTTCAAGATGCTTGATGATGAGGGTGTTGAGCAAATGTACTCTAGAATGGGTGTGCTAATCCAAAACATAAATGCTCTTGATGTTGCTAACCTTCCCGAGTAGGAAATCATTCGAAAAATCCTTCAAACGCTTCCCAAGCCCAAGTACAACATTGTCAAGGTTCTACTCTTTGAGAAGGACTTTTCAACTCTTACCATCACCGAGGTCGTGAACACGATTCGCTCACATGAGATGTTCACGATGGGTGAAGTGGAATCATCTACTTCCAACTCAAGCTCCAAGAAAGATCTTGCATCAAGGCAAGTGAGAAGGTCAAGCCCAAGATGAAGACCAAAGCAAAGCCTCCATCTTTCTCAAGTGAGAGTGAAGACAAGAGTTACTCATGTGATGTTGAAAGCGATGATGCAAAGCTAGCTCTTCTCATGAGAAAGACCACCAAGATGCTTTCCAAGATTCGCAAGAAGGGCTACAACTATGATCCCAAGAAGAACAAGTTTCGTGCATCAAGAAGAAGCGGTGAAGGAAGCAATAGGAAGTGCTACAATTGTGGAAGCCATGATCATCTATCCTATGATTGTCCCAAGCCCGACAAGCGAATCTCAAGCTCAAGCAAGAAGAACGATAATGATGAGAAAGATGCCAAGTTCTACAAGAAGAGCTCATCCAAGAAGTCATCTAACAAGCCCTACAACAAGACGAAGGGCAAACATCGTTCTCTCTTGGCCAATGAGTGGATAACCGGTGGTGAGACTTCAAGTGAGTCAAGTGAAAGTGAAGATGAAAAGAACAAAAAGATCGCCGGTATCGCTATCAAGGATGATGAAGAGCCTTCGCTTCCACATCCACCTATGTGCTTCATGGCAAAGCATTCCAAGGTGAGCGATAGTGATAGTAGTGACTCTTCAAGTAGTGATGATGATCTCTCACTTAATGCTCTTAAGGGTCTTCTTGATGAGTACACCGCTATGATTAAGAAACAAAAGAGTAAGCTCAAGGCTCTTGAAGAGACCCATGAGAAACTTAAGCTATCAAATGATGAGTTACTTGTGAAGCACAATGACCTTAGCAAAGAGCATGATGCTTTGGTAGTGTCTAACAAGTCACTTAGAGATGACCATAACAAGTTACTTGACAAGCACAATGAGCTAATCGTCAAGCATGATGACATAACCGTGCTTAACAAGTCTCTTGAGTCAAATCATAAGATACTTAAGAAAGATCATGTGATCTTAGAGATGAAATATCAAGAGCTTGAGCTTGCCTATGAGGCCATTGGTTCTAGTAGGCATGAAGATGCTAGAGAAGTCACTAAAACCAATGCTTCCACCTCATGTGATGATCTAATTGAAGAACCTAAGGTCTTGCTTAATGATGAAAATGTTGCACCCTCTTCCAAGACTAACCATGCTAGGGTGAAAGCTCTTGAAGAAGAAGTGAGAAGCCTAAGGTCTTGTGTGAAGACTTTGGCCAAGGGTGAGGAGTTACACAAAGAGATCCTCTACTACAATGCAAGAGATTATGGGACAAAGGGACTTGGTTCCTTCCCAAATCCTATCAAGGAAACTCCTAAGTCAAAGGAGCTATATGGGTGTTTCATCAAGGAAGTTGGGTCTTATTGCCAACATTGCAAGATCACCGGCCATCACACAAGGGAGTGCCCAATACCTACTCGTCCTTTACCCACCTTGCCTAACAATTTCAAGTCTATGTACAATGATAACCATTTCTTGTTGATGAAGCAAAACAATGGCAAGGTTGCAGTCAAGTTTATTGGTGCCAAACCCAAAGTCAAGCCACCTAGGAGCTTATGGATTCCAAAAGTTCTTGTCACTCACATCAAGGGGCCCAAACTAGCTTGGGTTCCTAAATCTCAATCCTAATTTCTTGTGTGTAGGTGAACTACAAGGCCGGAGGGAGTCATTGGATACTTGATAGTGGTTGTACTCAACCCATGACCAGCCAAGTAAAAATGTTCACCTCACTAGTGGATGATGCGGGAGATCATGGACAAGTGTCATTTGGTGATAATTCTAAAGGAAGCATCTCCGAATTGGAAGAAATCTCTCTAACAAATGATCTATCCCTTTCCTTTTTGTGGATTCTTGTAGTTACAACTTGCTTTCTATTGCTTAATTTTGTGACCTCGGTCTTTCATGCACCTTTGATGATGAGGGGGTCACAATTACTAACAAGAAAACTAATGAAGTTGTGTTCAAGGGTTTTCACTATGGCAATCTTTATCTTGTAGACTTTGCATCCCATGAAGCAAACTTGACTACTTGCCTCATTTCCAAGACATCCAAGGGTTGGCTATGGCATCGCCGCATTGCACATATAGGCATGAGTCAACTCAAGAAGGCTTTCAAGAAGGGTATGGTTCTTGGTGTGAAGGATGTTACATTTGAGAAGGACAAGTTATGTAGTGCATGTCAAGCCGGCAAGCAAGTTGCAAGTTATCATCCTATGAAGGCTTATGTATCTACCACAAGACCATTGGAGCTCATGCACATGAACCTCTTCGGCCCTACTACATACAAGAGTCTTGGTGGTAATCTCTATTGTCTTGTCATTGTTGATGATTACTCAAGCTATACTTGGACATTCTTTTTGGAGGACAAGGGCAAGACATTTGACATCTTCAAGAAGTTTGCTACAAGGGCTCAAAATGAGTTTGGGTCATCTATTGTGAAGATTAGAAGTGACAATTGGTCGGAATTCCGGAACACAAGAGTGGAAGAGTATTGTGATGGTGAAGGCATAAAGCATGAATTCTCTTCAACCTACACACCATAACAAAATGGTGTGGTAGAGAGAAAGAACAAGACTCTCATCACTCTTGCTCGAGCTATGTTGGATGAGTATAGGGTTTCTCAAAGGTTTTGGGCGGAAGCTATCAACACGACGTGTCATGCTTCAAATAGAGTATATTTTCACTGGCTATTGATGAAGACACCATATGAGCTTCTTATTTGGAGAAAGCCCAACATCTCCTACTTCCGGGTGTTTGGTTGTAAGTGTTTCATATTCAAGAAGAGGAAGCATCTAGAGAAGTTTGAGAGTAGGGTAGATGAGGGCATGTTTGTTGGTTATGCATCTAACTGCAAGGCATATAGAGTATTCAATAACTCTACACGAGTGATTGAAGAAACATGTGACGTGGAGTTTGATGAATCTAATGGCTCCCAAGGGGATGGTTTTTGTTGTGATGATGTAGGAAAGGAACCTCTCCGTGAAGTAATGAAGAAGATGGCTATTGGGGATATCAAGCCTACGGTGGATGATGATTCTCACTCCATCCATGAAGACTCTTCCTCCGATGATGGTGAACATGAACATCCAAGGCGTGTAATATCATCCCCCCACAAGACAAGATAGTCCATCTTCCTCACAAGAACCACCTCCTACATCACAAGACACTCAAGATCAAGTAGAGGAACCGGGAGAAGTTCAATCTTAAGATGATCCCACCTCTACAACATTTGGAAGGCGTACAAGGACTTCAACAAACCATCCCATTGATCTTGTCTTGGGTGATCCCAAGGGTGGTACAAGGACTCGCCGCAAGCAATATGCTTCATTTTGCTATCATCATGCTTTTGTCTCTTTTGTAGAACCCACAACTATAGATGAAGCTCTTGGGGACCCGGATTAGATATTGGCTATGCAAGATGAACTCAACAACTTCACAAGAAATGAAGTTTGGCAGTTGGTGGAGCGCCCCAAGAACAAGAACGTGATTGGCACTAAGTGGGTCTACCGGAACAAGCAAGATGAACATGGTATTGTGGTGAAGAACAAGGCAAGACTTGTAGCTAAGGACTACTCTCAAGTAGAAGGTTTGGACTATGGAGAGACCTTTGCACAGGTGGCACGTCTTGAAGCAATCCGTATACTCCTTGCATATGCTTCTTGTCACAAAATGAAGTTATTCCAAATGGGTGTTAAAAGTGCCTTCTTGAATGGCTTCATCAATGAAGAAGTCTATGTTGGGCAACCTCCCGGTTTTGAGGATGCCACTTATCCTAACCATGTCTATAGGTTGCACAAGGCTTTGTATGGACTCAAGCAAGCTCCAAGGGCATGGTATGAGAGGCTCCGAGATTTTCACAATAATGCGGGCTTCAAGATTGGTAGAATGGATAACACACTATTCACAAAGATCATCAACAGAGAGCTTTTCATTTGTCAAATTTATGTTGATGATATTAGCTTTGGCTCTACTAACCTCAAAGTGTGCAAAGATTTTAGTGAGCTTATGACTAGGGAATTCGAGATGTCAATGATCGGAGAGCTCAACTTCTTCCTTGAGTTTCAAATCAAGCAAATGAAGGAAGGAACTTTCATTCATCAACAAAAGTACACTAATGATATTCTCAAGAAGTTCAAGATGGATGATTGTAAGCCGATCAAGACTTCAATGCCTACCAATGGACATCTGGACCTAGATGAGGGAGGTAAACCGGTTGATCAAAAGCTTTACCGTTCCATGATCGGTTCTCTTCTTTCTCTTACCGCATCTATTCCCGATATCATGTTTAGTATTTGTATGTGTGCTCAGTTTCAAGCCAACCCTAAAGAAATTCACCTAAGTGCTTTAAAAAGGATCCTTAGATACTTAAAATACACACCTAGCATTGGCTTGTGGTACCCCCATGGTGCTTATTTTGAGCTCTTGGGTTATTCGGATTCGGACTTTGCCGGATGTCGAGTAGACCATAAGAGTACTTCGGGTGGGTGCCATTTGCTAGGTCGATCTTTGGTTGCTTGGTCCTCTAAGAAGCAAAACTTTGTGGCCTTATCCACCGCGGAGGTGGAATACATTTCCGCCGGGGCTTGTTGTGCTCAAATCCTCTATATGAAGGAAAGCCTCTTGGATTATGGTGTGGTTCTAGATAGGGTTCCCCTCCTTTGTGACAATGAAAGTGCCGTAAAAATTGCTAACAACCCGGTTCAACATTCGCGCACCAAGCACATTGATATCTGTCATCACTTCTTGCGAGACCATGTTGCAAAAGGGGACATTGTCCTTTGTGTTGTTCGCTCCGAGGAGCAATTGGCGGATATATTCACTAAGCCTCTTGATGAAAACACCTTCTGTAGCCTTCGAAGTGAATTAAATGTGCTTGATGTGTCCAACATTATGTAATGCTTGTCATATAGTTTGCATTTGCATATGTACATGAGTAGGGGCTTGTCTAACCTAGGTAAGATAGTGGTGAGTATGGGTCTTGCTTGAGCCGGTGGTTTTCTTGTTTCGCTCAAGGCATGTTGGAAGGCTCACCATGAATAAGCTTATCAAGGGTTCAAACTTGGCAAGATAGTTTACCTTTCCGCTTTGCATTTATGCTTGTCATGTAGGTTGCACTCATGTTTAATTTCATGCATTTGTTCTTGCATAGCATTGCGTGAGAGGTGTCACAAAGGAAAATCACACTATGAGAAAGTTGCTTAGCGTTCAATGCAAATCAACAACTCCTAAGGTGTGATGAGACAAATGATTGTGCTTAATGCCTATTGAGTTAAGTCCTAACGAGCTTAAAGTGTCTATCTCTAACTTCAAAGGCAATTAACTCATACATTCCCTTTTTTTGGAGTTCCCTCCTCTCCTTTGGATCTTTAATTGCCTATTTTTCTATGGTTTATCCCTTTTTAGGGAGCTAATTGTGTATCTATATGTATTTTACAAAGGAGTGCTTGAGGGGTGAGGTTGTCACTCAGAATTGATCCAAAAATATGCTTGTGTTGGCTTGTGTGTGACATCTTTTGGATCAAAGATGAGAACTAGATCAGCAAATCAAAAAACCTTACTGTTGGATGAACCGCTGCCATATAGGTTCAGGTGTCGGTTCATCCGGTGACCAGGTCTGTGTGCTCTGGATGTCTCTGTTTGCTATTTTCCCACCGTCGGATGAACCGACGTTGTACCAACGGTTCATCCTGTGCTGAAGGAAAATCAGCCTTTCCACAGACCTGCGAGCAACTGATCCGACGCATCTATAAAAGAGGGCATCGGTTCATCCGGTGCGCTATTTCACTTCGGAGCATTGTTTATCCGACGGTTCGACCGATGCTACTGATTTCATATCGTCAGTTCATCCGACGCTTCTCTGGAGCGTGGGTCCCACCCATCATAACGGTTCACGGCGTCATCTCCTTCATTTCAACCCTAATCTCACCACCGCCGCCGTCCGCCGCCCGTGCGCCGCCTCCCTCGCCGCCCTTGGCCACCTCGCGCACGAGCGTGCTCCCAGACCTCGCCGCCGGTCCCTCGAGCCCGCCGCCGGCCATCTACATCGCTGCACCGGGCGATTTTCACTTGCGCGTGCCACCGCGCCCCTACCCAAGGTTTGCACCGCCGTGCGATTCTGACCAAGCCGCGCCGCCGCAGCTCGCCGGCGACCATCTAGGGGTGCGCAAGGCTCTTCTCCACCTCCACAGCTGGACTTCATGGTCATTTTCGCGCTGTGGTGAGCAGACTTCGAATTCACCCCCCCATATTTACTGTTACAATTGCAATTAAGGGTGAATTAGAAGTTTGCTTGTGTGGATTGCACCTATGGTTAAGTTCTCCTTAATCTGTGTTATATTTCTGCTCACAATCATAGGTGCTATGCTCATTTTCCTGTAGTATTGCTACATTTTCATGAAATTGAGCATGTTGGTTACTGTTTTGTGCTTGGTTCTCCATAAACAGTGCCATGTTCCACACACACACATCATGATCAACTAAGGACCTGCCTAGAACTCATGTCTTTATCTTGTGGCAGCACTTCATCTAATAACAATCATGTTTAGGCTCAATCACTCATTTGCTATGCTTAAGGACATCTTTTCTCTAATTACATATCTTGTGTATCTTTGTATCTCGCCATTCTATAATCTTCTACTGTTTATTTGACAGATGGCGGGAGACAAGAGGAAGGGTAAGGCGGCCGCCGAGCCGAAGAAGAAGAAGAGCAAGCAGGATAAGAAGTGGGAGCGTGTGCTTCGGGTACCAGACACTCAGGGACAGCCACAGAGGGGCATCAGGATTGGTGAGAGTGCACAGAGATAGGGGGAACAGCTTGAGGGAGAGCAGTCACAGCAGTTACGGCGCTCAGGCCGTGGTCAGCCGACAGAGTCAGAGACTCCTCCCTCTGCCCCCACGTTCTAGTCCTCGGACTCATGGTGGACACACTCAGCCGACACCGAGGCAGAAGAGAGCAGCAGTTGAGGAGATGGTTGAGCTGGAGCAGCAGGCACAGCCGGTACAGGGGCCAGAGCTTCCCAGTGGTCCGCGGGTAGAGGCGTTCAGTGTCTACATCCGTGATCTGTGGAACTTGCCAGGACCGAAGATCCGAAGGTTGAGGAGCGTGACCGAGGACGAGTGGTTCCCTCGTGGCCGAGAGGACTGTGACCCATGCTTCTGGACGATCCTCCAGGAGAGCTTCTACGCCTCCTACGTTCGCCAGGGTTCATAGTTGAGCCAGCACAGGATGCTCCAGTGGACAGCACTCAGAGCAGCAGCAGCCGGGGACCCTGTTGATGCAAAAATAGGACGTCACCCTTGCGCGCGACACATGTGACTCCCCGGTCTGTAGCGAGGCGTGCCAGCCAATCTGACCTGTTGATTGACAATGGAAAATCTAGGAAAACGTTAATCGGCTGGAGAGCCGATGTATTTTCCGATACAATCGTAACAGCTATGTAGCCGATACAGGGCAGAACAGATCGGCTAGATCCGCCGAAATGATGATGTAGGCAAAGTGTAAGCTGCCAGAGGCAACTTAAACAGAGCTACACGAACAACACTTCAAACAGATCTAGGCGGCTATATGATAATTAAAATAATAATAATGCGATAAAGCCGACAGAAAGCAATCTCAAGCTAGATAATTGTGATAAAAGCTAAAATAACAAAAATTAAGATAAAACTTTCTAATCTAGCTGATATCGATAACTTGTGAATAAATCTAGATGAAACCACAGCGATACGCCCGGAGGTTAAAGCCTAAATATTACTCGGTAAAGCGGAACTCACTAGCAAGCCGGAGATCGAAGCGATGCAGCCCGACGAGTTTGCGAGAACTCGTGAAGAAGAAAAAGTACGAAGGCGAAGTCGCCGAAAAGTAGATGCGATAAAGTAGATGCAAGAATTGTAAAGGTATTTGCCCGGAGGCGGTTTTGATATTGATCGTGTGATGATCTATTACAATAGTCGGGGCTTATATTTATACCCTGGACTCCTCTAGACTCCTATAGCCGGAAGGGCTGAAAACTCCTAGTTAAACAACTCCTGGCAAGTCACGCTAACTAATGGTACAAACTCTGATAATAATATCTCTAAACTAAAGGAAATACTAAGATAGATAGACTCTAATTTCCACTCTTGTAGAGCCCTTGCTGACTAAGCTCTCTCTACTTCCGTCGGCAAACAAGCCATCTTTGCACACGTGATTAGTTTAAACTCCTTCATGTAGCAACACGCCCCCTTTCCAATTATCCTCTCGTACAGGTGTTGGCTTGCTTCTTTCTTTATTTAATTTTCCTTCACGCATGCATATTCCTTGCACGTACTTTTTCTTCCACCATTCTTTAATTTTCCATTGCATATACGTATGCGCAGCACTTATTTGTCCCAGGCATGCGTACGGCTCCATCGGCCACTGGCTCTGCCGATCCTTCTCCTTGCCGATTATCACGGTGAACGTCCCGGCCGATTGCCCTGTTTTTGCCTGGCCACATGTTCCTCTGGCCGATTCTTCTCCTCTGCTTCTCTTTATTGAATCTTCCACGCGTATGTAGACACTAGTTCCATTTAATTAACCAATATGGCCATAATCCATTTTTTTAATTAACTCACGTATCATCTTTTCAAAGCATGTACGTATACAGCACTCGTCTCCATGTATGTCCACGCAGCTTCATGCATTATTGCTTTCAAAACCATCGGCTCCCGCCAATCACGGCTCCTTTTGTGCTTCCATTAAGCCGATACCCTTTTGTCTCTGGATTTGGTCAAAATCCGGTGTCAACACAAGCCCCTAGTTTCGGAGTATGAAGAATTCATGCTTCAAAATTCTTGCAAACATTGAACCTCTTTCCTCTGACCAATGCAAACTGCTCCATGGGTTTAATACCTCAACCTTTCTGGTGGTGCTCTTGTCACAACCAATATCTTTATTCAGGCTTCTTTATAAAATATCTTAGCCAGAATCGAGATAACTTCCCTTCTCCTTGATGAGTGGACTATCATGAGCCGAAACCACTGACTCTGGACCCATCGTTGCATCAAACTTCGAACCATCAGCCTACTACCACCAAATTACCTTAGAATATCTGATATGAGCTCCACGTGGGTCTTTCGCAATACCAGCCGAGAGTCGCTCCTTTCCAAGCTTCTTGGAGACTGACTGGCCTTGTAAGTGTAGAGGCCAAAATCTTTTCACGTGAATTCTGGATAAGCCTGGTGTTACTCCTTTGTTTCAGCGAGCTCATGATGGTGTCAGTAGTAGCGGTAGCATTGGCAACAATGACAGCACCTTGTGACTCCAAGTCCGTGCTTCTCAACAGGAACCACTGGATGTACCCTAGTAGCATCGTCGACTGTTCTGTAACTGGATCATCGGTTCCTCTGTCAGTTGTTTTCTAGTAGCGCCTTGGTAACCTGATATCAATGCGGAAGCAGGTGTCTTGGATCATCCACCTTTTACTCCCATGGACTCTGTGAGATTGTAGACTTCTTCGGCTAATAATTAAACCAGCCCGCACGAATCAATGGACAAGTGGGTAATCGAGGTGGAGGAACCTCATCGGCCGATTGATAGTCCATAAGATTTTTACCGATAATCCAGTAGCTAGGAGCCGATAAGTACATATCGACCTGCTATTTAGTGGTCTGGCGGCTTAGAGTTCAGTCGGATGTATGCTCATCTCATTTACAGAGGGTCTTAGCATTGCAGCGATGATCATCCAGGACATACCCCCTTTTTCTCACTTAGACGCACAACTTCCATTGGCTCTTTTATTCGTCAGGGCTTTTCCTCCATCTCCATCGGTGATGTCTTCATGCTCATTCAAGATTCCTATTGGTAGGGAGGAAATCAATTCCAGCCGATGCATATTCCACATCCTCTCGCTTTACACAATTTGCTTGAATATTGTAATAGCCATAAATCCCTGATATAATTGTTGGCTCTATTGTTCCAGACATGTCTCCCTTGAAAAACGGGTCTTTTCCATCAGCTTGAACTATCAGCCACGTGAGGTCGCTGTGATAATAGTGTAGCAGTACCTTTATCAGCAATTCCAGGGAATAACCAATTAGAAAAAATTCAAGAGAGAGAGCGGGAGTATTTTTCCTTTGCCGGATATAGAAATCGGCATTTAAGGAATATTGATGTTGCACTGTCGGCTTGTGTTTTCAAGTGGCCTCCCTTGAGATCTCGAATAGTATAATGGTCAATCAGCTGGGTAATATGCCCTAGTTCAGCATGGAATTTCATCAGACTGCCTCGGCCGGCCGAAGAAAGTAATGAGCCATAGGCCTTGTGCTTGTCTGGTGAGTATACGTACACGTATCAACACATAGTAAGTACACTATGTAGCCTCCTTGCTTTGATTTTGCAGCCATGCCAATGAATACTTTTGGCATTCAGTATAATAAGGGTGTGCATTACCACTGCAAGACCTCACTCTCTTCAGGGGCTTCGTCTTTGAGCTTTGAACTTTGTCGGACCGTCACCAGTCTTGAACCGGCGTGCAGCTTTGATTACCGGCACCCACGTGACATGTCTAGCCAGTATCGTCGTTGTCCTTGATGCCAATATCTGGCCTTCTCTGTAACATTACACACTGCTCTCGTACCAATGATTAGCATCATCTTATCAGCTTCCGGCAATAATGCGGCCTTGTCGTCGTCTCAAAACACACCCCAGCAGCCTTGCTGAAGGAGGTATTTACCTTGGTGGTAGCATTTTCAGATACCTTCATGGCATTGGAGCTGTCTTTGAACACCCGACGGTCTCGTCATAGTCTTCTCGGTACCCCTTAGTATGTAGCAACTTGCAGCGGCTCACTGCCGGACGCGGGTGTCATGCCTTTATGACAAATGCAGGACTTCACGTTCCTTGGTAGTTGATTCGATTACTGGCCGATTTCTCTGCTCGGCTGTTCTTCCATCGGCCGAAAAATAACTCCATCGGCTATTAGATGGAAGCTGTTATAAAAAAATAATTCTTCCAGCAGAACTTGTACTGGCAGCCGGTGCATTGTATGCATCCTGCATATCGGCTCAACTCCATTACCCACAGCCAATGGATATATCTGCTCTTTTCAGAATCGTTAATGGATAGATGATTATGCTGAGCCGATGTCATGGTAGTATGGCTGCATTTGTAGTGCTATCCTCGTTCATGGTAAACTGTGGTGTCGTTACTGCCAGGTGTGGGTATGCTCCCTCTGTAGCCGATTTAATTGTTGGATATACCTCCATCGGCTGGCCTTCTTTTGGCAATCAAATTTATTGAGTCATCGTCCCTTATTGACCGCCAACACATTCCTGCAGCATCTTCTTTCCTAGCTGCTTAGCCAATTCACAATTACCTGAACCTATCGGCTACCCACACAACAGCACACTTGACTCAGCTGCCCTGAGCAACGATATATGTCATAGTGGCGCGTTCAGCTATTCTCTAGCCAATTAGCTCTTTCAGTTTCCAATGGCTGTCCATCATTACTGAAATTACTCCAAACCGAAATATCTTCTGAGCAAACTCACTCAGCCATTCAGGGAGGATACTAATTCCAGTTAATGTCAATCTGTCCTCACGGTATCTGACATCTTTCTTTCTTTGTGCAATTTCTTTGAATATAACAGCCACTAATCTTCTGACATGATCATCAACTTTCACCTTCCAAGCGTATCTCCTTTGGACGTGCGTCAAATCTTTTTCATCGGCTCGAACTATCGGCCATCACAAGGTTATTGTGATAAAGGTAAAATAGTACCTTCACCCGCACCTCCATCATATCAGCACAGAGGCGGTATGCACTTCTCCACCTTCCTGTTAAAGTGCTCTGCAATCTTTCTCCTATGGTACTTTTGAAAATATGGGCACGAGCAGACGGATGTCGTGATATTACCGCTAAGCGTGATGCGCCGACATATGGTATAATATTAGCTTCCATCTTGTATGTCCCACGTTGGCCGAACCTCCATTGTCTTCTTTGCACAGTTCCAAAGATCAGCTCCCTTTTATTTTTTCAGGTTAATGCTTGAACCTGGGTTTTTCTTGGAAGTTCAGCAGATAACAAATCATGACCCATATTAGTAAGTGTGCTCAGACCAATTTAAGAAACCCTCGAGCAAGATACCAGCCATGGACGGACCCTCGAGGTTGCGTTGCCAGTGGCTGCACTACGCCTGTTTCACACTATCATAATATGCTGGCACAATCTATGATAAATGTTTTGGAGCACTTCATCGTCCGAGCACAAAAGAGATGATGCTTGTGCACATCAGTAACCAACGAAGTGCAGAGCCACTTATTTAATAATGTATCGGGTGGTAAGCTTCATTGGTCTAACTTGAATACGTGAATAGGGACTGTAGCAAATATGACCCATCGGCCGATGCAGGCATCCTCTGACTGTAACTGAAAATTAGTTCATCGGCTCTTCTTTTATTATTTCCCTCGGCTATTAGATTGCCGATTTTTCTTCATGTGTGACGTACTGGGCCCACCGGCTCTTCCTTGGTTTTGTATTTATTGGCCCAAGCAAACTGTATGTATATACTGGAGGCTTCTATCTTTTCTGACTACCAGCTCAATATACATAGCTGAATTATTTTATCTCATGATTTCCAAAGATCATCTTTTATCAACTCCAAGCAATTCACAATAATTGTCATCCTGGCACGACAACTGCTGGCAGCAACGTTGCTATCCTTGAATATTGATATTCCTTTGTTTGTTCTGACGTTCCATCTTGACCACTCAATTATCTTCATTGCATTAGCCACCTAGTAAGATAACAGAGCATGTAGCCGATGGAGGGGTTCGGAACAGAGCTCGAGATGTGGCAGATGCGTTGGTCTTCTCTTTGTATTTGCTTCTCCTATGGTGTCTGAAATCGACCCAACGTTTTACATCTCTAATCCAGCATTCCATATAAACTGCTATGCTTTATTTGGCTCTTTGCAATGAAATGTGAAGCGAGCTGATGAAGCAGACAACCGATTTTTATCACCTCTTGCCGATGTTAAACTGGTCACGTCTTATCGGCTCATCTAGTATTGAGTGGCCGATAGTAAAAATGTAATCGGCTATCCTTCCATAGATTGTTCTTGCAAATACAAAAAGAATACTCTTTTATTTGTAAATCTCCTATCCGTTTGTCACCCAAATAAATTAAATGCACGCCTTCTTGTCCATCAAGAAATTTATTGTTTCCTTCAATCCCATAGCATTTAATCTCGTTGACTCTTCTTCTGTCACTCCATCGGCTATTATTTGAATCAAGCAGCCGATATATCTCGTGTGTGCCGACATGTATATGCGGCATGTATGTGTCTTTGCCGATGACACGTCAGTCAAGATGAAGCTCGCTTGGTTAAGATCATATTGATTATACTGACAAATCTTCTGTTTCATCGGCCAAATAATTCATCTGAAGGAGAAGGATAGGCCAAGAACAATTCTCCATCTAACGCATGCACTTACATTAGTTTTGGTGCCAATTGATCTACTCCACTTGCCGCGTAGAGCAGTTATCAGTAGATACATACCGTGTAGGGCATTTAGGCATTGTCGTAGACATGCCTGCTTGATGACGAGTCGGTGCAGATCCGTTTACTAGCGGCGTTATTGTAGTCGTCGTCGTCGAAGTAGTCGCTGATGAAGTCGTCGGTGAGATCGCCGGTATCGAGCTGGATGGTGACTCCTCCAGCGTGGAGAACGGTCGTGCTTCATTGGCTGACTCTGCTCCTCTTCTACCGGTCAACTTCTGCTTTCATCGGTATATTAAATAAAGCAGCCGATATTTCTAGTGCCAGTTTCGTGCTCCATGTGCCTGCATATGTGTGGCATGCATATAAAAAATAGACTTGTACGTCATCAGCCTTCATCCTAATTAATTTAATCACCAAGCCTATCTGAATAGCACGTAGCCGATATCTCGTCGACTTTTATCAATAAAGAACCTTATTTCAAACAACATGTAGCCGAAACATATATTTTTTGACTTTCCGTCACGAGGCAACATAATGATTGGATAGGCTTCAAATGACATGTGCCCCATCATCCAGCCAATTGGAGATATCAGCTTTAAAAATTCGTACGTAACTCTTGTCCACCTGGATCCCATGGAAAATAATTTCTAGGTAGCTGATGCTTCAGGGTAATAATTTTCTATTCTTGATTGCCTGGTTCCCAAGGAAAACGAACGCCAAGCAGCCGATCTTCCGAGGCAATATTTCTGAATGGTGGGCAATAAATAATCTGAAAGATTGCCTCTTGCCCTCCTTTTGTTATCCATCCATCGCCAACTTCATCTTTCTTTAATAGCTCGTCGGTTTGTTTTTCTCTGTCCTTGTAGTTGACCGGGACTTCTTCCTCTAGAGGGACTTCAGAGTCATGTCCTTCATATCCGTAGCTTTTACTCTTGAACTCAACACCTAGGATTTGCACTTTATTATTTATGGTTTTAATCCATCAGACATCTGGGAACTGAGCATTCCAGAATCAATCTCTTTATGTTGGTCAACCACTTTGCCCAACAGAGTCCCATTATTTTTTATGGATTGCATAATATCTTCCAATTCAACCCTCTCTCGTTCAATAGCCAATTCGACCTGCTGATATGTTACCACTCGTGGTTGTGCTACAATAGACTGATGAACTACTGGACGTGATTCCTGAGACACAAACTGTAGCTGAATATTCTCTATTTCCTGTTGACAACTCCTTTGATTTGATTGTTGTGGCTGAGCTGATAACTGAGAATATTGCAGCCCCACAGGTGAAGGTTGTTGATTGAATTATCATTCGTTCATCCTCAGTTTGTTGATAATTCTGCTGAATTTGAGCTGATGGTTGAGCGTATGAAGCCATCTGTTGCGAACCATATGGAGCAGACTGCAATTCCTGGGCAACATATTGAACGCATGTTAATTCTTGAATCTAAGTAGTGTCCGCAGGCGTATATCCAAGAGCGCTGAACAAATCCTCCTGTGCCAACGGTTGTGGCGTGTATCCAAGAGCATGGAAGAAATCCACTTGTGGCAGCGGTAATGAGCTGGAGGGAACTGGTGCAGTCTGAGGAACTATCATCGGCTGATAGAAATTATCCTGATGTGAGTATGACGAAATTAAATAATTGCCATAAGCCGATTCATCAGTTGTACTCATGCTCATCGTTGCATAATTTAACGCCCCAGGATACATGCATGCTGCTACATGCATGCTGATTCTTCATAGCTTTGCTGCTGAATTGGACCGTAAGATAAGGCAGTATTAGCCGATGTCATCGGCTGTTGATAATATGTTCTCTCATACCTTTGTTGTTGGGCAAACTCAGAGAACGCGCTCTTTATGGCATTGCTTATAATATCCGCCAATATTCCAGATTGACTATCCATAGCGATGTACTCCTCGAGCCACTCTAGATTCATTGTGGATATTGTCTTGGTGCTCACCAGGCGATATAATAATAGGGATTTAATCTTCAGGTCCCACTGCGCGTGCCAAAAGTGTGTTGACGCAAAAATAGGATGTCACCCTTGCGCGCGACACACGTGACTCCCCGTTCTGTAGCGAGGCGTGCCAGCCAATCTGACCTATTGATTGACAATGGAAAATCTAGGAAAACGTTAATCGGCTGGAGAGCCGATGTATTTTCCGATAAAATCGTAACAGCTAGGTAGCCGATATGGGGCAGAACGGATCGGCTAGATCAGCCGATATGATGATGTAGGCAAAGCGTAAGCTGCCAGAGGCAACTTAAACAGAGCTACGCGAACAACACTTGAAATAGATCTAGCCGGCTATATGATAACTAAAATAATGATAATAATGCGATAAAGCCGACAGAAAGCAATCTCAAGCTGGATAATTGTGATAAAAGCTAAAATAACAAGAATTAAGACAAAACTTGCTAATCTAGCTGATATCGATAACTTGTGAATAAATCTAGACGAAACCACAGCGATACGCCCGGAGGTTAAAGCCTAGATATTACTCGGTAAAGCGGAACTCACTAGCAAGCCAGAGATCGAAGTGATGCAGCCCGATGAGTTTGCGAGAACTCGTGAAGAAGAAAAAAGTACGAAGGCGAAGTTACCGAAAAGTAGATGCGATAAAGTAGATGCAAGAATTGTAAAGGTATTTGCCCGAAGGCGATTTTAATATTGATCGTGTGATGATCTATTACAATAGCCGGGGCTTATATTTATATCCTGGGCTCCTCTAGACTGTTATAGCCGGAAGGGCTGAAAACTCCTAGTTAAACAACTCCTGGCAAGTCACGCCAACTAATAGTACAAACTCTGATAATAATATCTCTGAACTAAAGGAAATACTAAGATACATAGACTCTAATTTCCATTCTTGTAGAGCCCTTGCTGACTAAGCTCTCTCTACTTCCGTCGGCAAACAACCCATCTTTGCACACGTGATTAGTTTAAGCTCATTCATGTAGCAACACGCCCCCTTTCCAATTATCCTCTCGTACAGGTGTTGGCTTGCTTCTTTCTTTATTTAATTTTCCTTCACGCATGCATATTCCTCGCACGTACATTGTCTTCCACCTTTCTTTAATTTTCCATTGCATATACATATGTGCAGCACTTATTTGTCCCATGCATGCGTACGGCTCCATCGGCCACTGGCTCTGCCGATCCTTCTCCTTGCCGATTATCACGGTGAACGTCCCGGCCGATTGCCCTGTTTTTGCTTGGCCACTTGTTCCTCTGGCCGATTCTTCTCCTCTGCTTCTGTTTATTGAATCTTCCACACGTATGTAGACACTAGTTCCATTTAATTAACCAATACGGCCATAATCCATTTTTTTAATTAACTCACGTATCATCTTTTCAAAGCATGTACGTATACAGCACTCGTCTCCATGTATATCCACGCAGCTTCATGCATTATTGCTTGGAAAACCATCGGCTCCCGCCAATCACGGCTCCTTTTGTGCTTCTATTAAGCCGATACCCTTTTGACTCTGGATTTGATCAAAATCCGGTGTCAACAGAGCCGATCCTCCCGTTCTTCGACTACCTTCCTGGCTTGGCAGCACTTTTCAGTGAGAGGTCTCGGTATGTCCCCGAGTGGGTCAGGGTGTTCTACGCGACCATCTACGTTGAGGCTGACCGGCTCTCGATTCACTTCATGTTCATGGGCCAGCAGCAATGGCTCACTCGAGAGGGGATAGCAGAGTTACTTAGGGTACGACTCGAGGACGACTCGATTCACTACTTGGCCTACCCTGACGTCGAGGCTCCTCGTCGCGCTCACTCACATGTGCTACCCTCAGACGACGAGATCAGCTTCCTGTTTTAGCAGCCGTTCCTTCCCGGTACACCTCGGACTTCGAATCGCCTGACTCATGAGGCGTACATTGTGCACTACGCGCTCCGGAGGTCCGTACTCTTCAGGATGTGGAACGCCGAGTCGATCACAGGTGTACAGCAGTGGCTCCTCATGCATATCATGGCCAAGCGCCTGTTTGATATAGTTGACATACTGATCAGCGAGGTTGAGGACGCGATCATGGATGGTATGGGTATGACTCGCCAGCAGCAATTCTCTCACTGGATCAGCTGGATGTTGTCCTGACTCGAGGCCCATCGCTACGTTGGTATCTTGGAGCGATCCAAGTACCAGTTCCCGACCTACAGGCCTCCGATGCCTAGTGACAGGAGGCGGGGTCCGAGGGGTCTGAGATGGGCCGAGGAGACCCTCCAGGCTCGTGCAGCAGCAGAGGCAGCTATGGACGAGGTAGCTAGGCAGGATGCGACACTCGCAGCAGCTGAGGCTCCGTTGCCTGAGTACCTAGCGACAGATGATGAGGATTCTAGAGAGGATGACGACTTCGTGCCTACCCCCGAGCCAGTGTTCCGAGTTCGACGCACACACGACGACGAGGCCGGGGGTTCCGGCTTGCCAGGATAGCGAGAGCCTGAGTCACCGATCCCTCTGATCACCACTGCTCAGGTGACTCAGCCGAACCAGCTCACCTCACTTATTCAGTCCTTGGCAGCTCAGTCTCAGGCTACACTTCAGATTCAGCAGCAGATGCAGGCACAGTTTCAGAAGCACCAAGAGACCCAGCAGGTTATCCTTGAGGGGATTAGGCAGCAGCAGGAGGCACAGAGGTAGCAGCTGATCCAACACCAGATGATGACTACTTAGATGTTCACCTTCATGTCTGGGTGCCTTGGTCAGCTCTTCCAGCAGTCGGGGTTGCAGCTACCTCAGCATCCTACTCAGTAGCAGCTCCAGGCCGACCCGAGTGCTCCTCTACCAGCAGCCGGTGGGTTTGTGAACATCCCTATAACGTCCTTCCTAGTGTCACCACTTCTTCAGACAGGGATGTTTGTAGTACCTCAGACCACCACTCCTCAGACAGTGGCAGCTACTACCTTCCTTGAGAAGCTCCGGCAGGGTCAGTTCGATCAGATGACGACTCCGACGTCGACCCAGCTGGTCTCTCCGCTCACTACAGGGCCAGTCGTCTTTGAGACACCGGCATGAGCTACACTACCTAGTCCGCGGGCGTCTTCACCTCTTCCGACCATGACCACTCCGTGGACTGAGGGCCTGGATCAGACGGACCCGTACCTTCATACAGTCACTGAGCAGATCCACGCAGCGATAGCTGACGATCCAGAGGCTCAGGGTCCCGAGGCCACTCTAGCTACTACTTCAGGCACCAGGACGGGTCCCTCTCCACCTCCTCCACCTCCGATAGATCCGCGTTCTCCGGCTTGGTCCAGCTTCAAGTCTGACGAGGACACCTCTGCCTTCGTGGTTGAGCCTCGAAGGCTATCTCTACCTCGCCGCCGGAGACTTCCCCTCCACCTCAGCAGGATTAGACCCTTTTTGGTGCTTGTTGCCAAAGGGGGAGATAGATAGGGGGAGTAGAGATAGGGGGAGTGCTAGGAGTTCGAGTTTTTGTTGCCTCTCTCGCTTTTGTGGAGTTTCATGATGAGACATGTATTTGGATCTTGTGTATGTTGTTGGTTTACATGTCTAATCATGATTGTGGTGCTTGTTTAGCTTAATGCATGTGTGATGTTGTTTATATCTTGTTTCATGCATTTGTTGTAGAGTTTATATGCTTTAATTTCAAATTCTCGTATATCTCTACTCGTGTTGTCATCTATCACCAAAAAGGGAGAGATTGTAACCATCTAGGCCCTTTCACACCTTTGGTAAGGGTGTGTTTCGGTGATAAATGACAATCATATACTTGTGACTAACATTTGTTTTGTAGCGGATTATATCTTGGGTTATTGTCACGAGTAATCAATGAAATGAGACCCCCTCAAATTTGAAATAATGGACGATCAATGGACAAACACTATAAGGCTAAAGACTTTGTTAGTTCCAAGTGTCACAAGGTGGATTGCTAGTTTGTAGTGTTTGACCGTACTATTAAGAGGGGTTCATGCACTAGTAGCTTGACCATCCACCAAAAGCCATGAAAATATGCACACTCAAGTTCCTTGGATGCTAAACAGCTCAAAGTACTCATGGAAATACATTAGAAGCAAAAGAATTGACAGAAAACTCAAAGGTGCTTGAATTGGATGAGTTAAAATCAAAGTAGTAGTGTCGGATGATCCGACGCCATTGATTCTAGTTGCGTCAGATGAGTTCTACGGCTGAAAGTTTAAAAGTGACCGTCAGATGAACCGACAGTACATGCATCGGTTCATCCGATGCCTTAGGGTTTGGTAATAGTAAGGTTTGGACTTCAGATGCTTCAGCACTGGATGATCCGATGCTCAGGTCAGCGGTTCATCCGATGCCTACATTCAAATCATACAGAGACGCGCCAAGATTTCTTCTTCAGCAACGAATGAACCGACGCTTCAGGAATTCTTCAGCGGTTCATCCGATGCCTATGTTTGAAGTATACAGTGACGCACCGAGTGGATGGCCTTTAGCACCGGATAAACCGATGGTGCGTCAGATAATAGCGTCGGTGCATTGTCTGCGTTAGCTGGCTTCAACGGCTATATTGAAGCTTGTGAGTGACCGGATGATCCGACGCTTGCGCAGGGGGAATCGTCGGTTCATACGACGGTATAACTTTTCAGGGGACTTTTCCAACCGCTAGCCACCCTTGCTAGGCCTATATATATGTCTCCCTGCGTCTCTTGAGCTGCCTTTGCCACTCTGAAGATCTATAGCAGCCAAGGAGAGAAGGAGATAGTGTTCTTGCTCATTTGGGATTCTCTTCCTCTTGATTGAGGAGCTCTTTCTTAGTGATCAAGGGTTTCAAGGTGCATTTCATGACTTAGCTGAGTGCTCAGGTCAAGTGAAGGTGTGTGGGCTTGTTACTCTTAGAGATTGACGGCTCCTAGACGGTCTTGGTGCTTTGGGGTTCTTGGTCAGCTCTTGGAAATTGTGGGAGCCTCAAGAAAGCTTGGTGTACACGGTTCGAGACCCACCGTTCCGGAGATGGAGAACGGGTACTCTTAGTGAGCACTTGAGTCTTGGTGACTTGAGGGGGATCAGGGGGAAGCGTCAACTTCTCGAGACCACAGGAAAAAATGTGGTTGTCTCTTGTGCCTCTGTCTACTTACTCGCATCTATTTTCAGCACTTACATTCCACATTTAAGTTTTCTTGCTCTAGTTCTTGTTAAGTTGCTTGTTTGCCTCTTATCTTGACTAGGGTGCTTCATATGTGTTAGTGTGATATTTGCTAAGGAAACTCTTGTTAGTGTGCTTAGTAGTAGAGAAAAACCTTTTTAGATGGGCAACACTAGTTAATAAGCTAAGGTTTCATTCTCTCTTTAGAAATTGAAAAGAAGGCCCATATTCAACCCCCCTTCTACGGGCCATTGATCCTACACAGCCGGATTCGGCGCCGGTGACGCGAGCCGAGGCGGAGGTCCCTACTTGGCGACACGAGGCAGGGCCGAGGCGGCCGGCTGGGAGGCGTGAGCTCCGCGTCGCCGTCTCCTCGCCTTCCTCGTCTCCCGCCGCCGCCTCCTACCTGGGAGTCACCCTCTTCCTCCTCGCCTTCCTCGCCTTCCGGTGGTGCGAGCGCGAGGGAGAGCTGGAGGTGGCTGGCCGTGGCGGGGTGCGTGGCTCGACGACGACGAGGGCGTGGGGCTCGGCGCGGCGCACGGCGCGCCCAACCTCGACGGCGGCCGCCCAGGGCGGTCTCGAGATCCGGCGGCGGTGTTGGCCAGGAGAGGCGCGGGGGTGGAGAAGGACGGCGGCGGAGGGGCCGGCGTGAAGGCGGAGTAGGAGAGGCGGAGGCGGAGCAGGGGCTCCTCGCTCGATCGATCTGGACCTCGAGCAGGGTCTCCTCGATCTGGCGGAGCTCGATCTGGACCTCGATCCACCTCGAGCAGGGGCTCCTCGATCTGGCGGAGCTCCCTTGACTGGCGGAGCAGGAACGACGGCGACGGCGCGAGGCGGAGCCGGAGCATGAACGGCGGCGGCGGCGCCGACCTGCTCTCCCTCCTCGTGGGAGCCAACCGCCACTACACGATGCGCTTGGGGTTGAGCGAGACTGCTGGGAGCCTGTTTCTTTTGGGGATGGAATCCCTCTCTCTGCCCTGCTCATACAGGCTGTTTGAGTTTGAAGATAGGTGTTCTTGCTGTGGATAGTCTTAGACATTCAATCAATGCGCAAGGGAGGATGTTGAGTATATTATGGAATACAGTTGGGTCCCTCCATAAACCCCAGCACCCCTGCGCCGAATCCCACGACCTAGGTCGCCACCAAACCCTGCGACGATCCATCGCCTCCGTCCGTTCCGCTATGGCCACCAACCCACCCACGACCTGGTCACGGCGGCGGGCGGTCAGACCACCACCAATTTGCCCCCACCAACCAACCAACGTCTCCCAACTCTGACCATGACACCACACAGGCACACGAGCACCAGAGTCCAGACCACGAGCTCACCAGCGCTCGACTCCTCCCTCCCCCTACGCTTCCGTTCCGTGCAACCTCTCCCCTCGGTAACCAACCCAGTTTCCCTCCCCGGCGCACACGGGTTTCCGCACAAAACCAAGGAATTCCCCCACGTCGCCCCCTCGCACCAGTACCGCCTCGTTTTCCCACTCCCACCAAGGCACCAACCGGAGCTCCATCGGCGGCCGGCCCCGGCGGGCGCTATATAGCCATGCAAACCCAGCAGCCGAGCAAGCAGAGCAACCAGTACAGCACAGCATCCTCATTTCCTCAGCCAACGTCACACTCGCATCGTGTCGCACAGCAAGTGATAGCAGCTGCTGCAGCGCACAGCGACAGCAATGGCGGTGTCCGCGGCCAGGATGGCCGTCGCCACAGTCACCTCATTGGCCGTGAACTGGCTCGTCCGCTCCTTCCTGCTCCATTCCCAGCACCCCGCGCTCGTCCTGCTTCTGCCGGTCGCCGTCTTCCTCGGCATCGCCGCGACGGGCAGCAGCGGCACCGGGAGCGCGCCTCCGGGCCCAGCGGCCGTGCCGGTGTTCGGCAACTGGCTGCAGGTGGGCAACGACCTGAACCACCGCTTCCTTGCGCGCCTGTCCGCTCGGTACGGTCCCGTGTTCCGCCTGCGCCTCGGCGTGCGCAACCTCGTGGTCGTCTCCGACCCGGGGCTCGCCACGGATGTGCTCCACACGCAGGGCGTGGAGTTCGGCTCCCGCCCCCGCAACGTCGTCTTCGACATCTTCACAGCCAATGGCGCCGACATGGTCTTCACCGAGTACGGCGACCACTGGCGCCGCATGCGCCGCGTCATGACGCTGCCCTTCTTCACGGCGCGCGTCGTACAGCAGTACAGGGGCATGTGGGAGGCCGAGATGGACGCCGTCGTCGCCGACATCTCCGCCGACCGCGCCGTGGCGCAGGCCGCCGGCTTCGTCATGCGCCGCAGGCTGCAGCTCATGCTCTACAACATCATGCACCGGATGATGTTCGACGCGCGCTTCGACTCCGTCGACGACCCCATGTTCATCGAGGCCACCAAGTTCAACTCCGAGCGCAGCCGCCTCGCGTAGAGCTTCGAGTACAACTACGGCGACTTCATCCCCATCCTGCGCCCCTTCCTACGCGGCTACCTCAACAAATGCAGGGACCTGCAGACCAGGAGGCTCGCCTTCTTCAACAACAACTACGTCGAGAAGAGGAGGAAGGTCATGGACGCGCCCGGGGACAAGGACAAGCTCCGGTGCGCCATCGACCACATCCTCCAGGCGGAGAAGAACGGCGAGATCACGCCGGAGAACGTCATCTACATCGTCGAGAACATCAACGTCGCCGCCATCGAGACCACGCTCTGGTCCATCGAGTGGGCACTCGCCGAGGTCGTCAACCACCCAGACGTGCAGCGCAGGGTCCGCCAAGAGATCAGGGGGGTGATCGGAGACGACGAGCCCATCACCGAGTCCAACATCCACAAGCTCCCCTACCTGCAGGCCGTGATCAAGGAGACGCTGCGCCTCCACTCCCCGATCCCGCTCCTCGTCCCGCACATGAACCTCGAGGAGGCCAAGCTCGGCGGCTACACCATCCCCAAGGGATCCAAGGTGGTGGTGAACGCCTGGTGGCTGGCAAACAACCCGGAGCTGTGGGAGAAGCCGGATGAGTTCCGCCCGGAGCGGTTCCTGGGCGAGGAGAAGGCAGTGGACGCCACCGTCGGCGGGAAGGTGGACTTCAGGTTCCTGCCGTTCGGCGTCGGCCGCCGCAGCTGCCCCGGGATCATCCTTGCCCTACCCATCCTCGCTCTCATCGTCGGCAAGCTCGTGCGCAGCTTCGAGATGGTGCCGCCGCCCGGCGTGGAGAAGCTCGACGTCAGCGAGAAAGGTGGGCAGTTCAGCCTGCACATTGCCAACCACTCTGTCATCGCCTTCCACCCAATCTCTGCATGAAGTCATGTCCTACGCGCGCGTGCTGCGGGCCATTTCTGCAGATGAAACTTACCCTGCACGATAACTTTTGGTTTCGATTGGTATTACAGTTACATAATTTATTTTGAGTCTTTTCCGGAGATGTAATTGGAAATTTAAATGCTAATGTCATCATTCATGAGACAGTTCAGAATGTTTCCCGCCACTGCTCCCTTATCCCTTGACAGTTGGTAGTTTGGAATAGAATGAGCCAATTTGTCATCCTTCTTCGCGAATAGCAATGTACTAGCTGATATATACTGTCTCCATCCTTTAATATTTTACATTGATTAGCTTAAAAATGAAATAACCAATGTCATATAAAAAAGTAGTACTTTTCTTTTAAGAAAATAAATCACCACAAATAGAGAGAATCAGAGAACAGGTGGTTCACATCGACACAAAGTAATGCATCCTACAATATGTCTACGATGGATACTGGTCACATACTTGGGTGCGTTTGGCGCGGAGCAGTTTCAGCTACACGCTACATTAATATGTCGCTGTCAGTACTATTCTGTACTGTAGCACAGACCAAAACCGAACATCTCTCTGCTACAGACAACTGCGCGGGAGAGAATATGGCGGAGCTGCCAAACCATCACTGCCCCACTCTGAGCTAAAGTTATGCTATAGGGATGTAAAATAGCCTAAGCCAAAACACATGGAGTTGTGTCAAACGAAGCCTTAGACCACCCGCACCGGGGGACTTTATCCCCTCCTCCACGAGGGGGATAGAGGAAACCGCCCCGCAGCGGGCTCCTTTAGCGTCGACGGCAAAATGCCGTCGCCTTCGGTTTCCTCTGGAAACGGAGGAGATGTGGGGCTCCTTCATCGGTGGGGCCCGCACGGCGGTTGTTTGTCCACACCGGCAACAGGAAGAGGCGGGAGAGAGGGATTCCGCGGCTTAGAGAGAGAGAGGAGGAGCTGCGCGTGGAGCTGGGGAGGGAGGGGTGGCCGGCGCCGGTGAGGGCGGAGCAGACGAGATGGGAGAGCGAAGCAGACGAGGTGGGCGGGCGGAGCAAACGAGGAGCTCGCGCACACTGCAAAGAAGCGCGTCGGGAGATGGAAGCCGAGGAGGCACGCCGGGACGTGGAGCAGAGGAGAGCCGCTGCAGCCTCGCCGTGGAGCTCTGCCCGCCGCCGCCTACGCTAACACCGCTGTGGAGCACCACGAGGTGGAGCAGAGGATGGCCGGAGGGAGAGGCCGACGAAGAGGGAGACGCGCGCCTCGTCCTCCGCTCCGGCTCCGGCGGGTAGGGAGGAAGGGACAGGGCCGCCACGAGCTCCGCCACTGGAGCAAGGCAGGGGCCGCCGGGGACCCTGCTCCTCCCCGCGTTGACCCAGAGAAGAAGCGCAGGAGCAGCCCGCCTCGGCGCGTCCTTGTCCGGCCTCCACGTGCCGCCGCAACCTTGGAAAGGAGGGTGCCCCGCGATGAAGCTCGTCGGCCTCCTATCGCGCCGCGCGGAGCTCGCCGGCCTGCTCGATCCACGCAGAGCTCGAGACCAGAGGGGGAGAAAAAATGTGGGGTCCGGCAGGCCCGGCGCAGGAGCAGGAGGCCGGGAGGGAGGACGCCGTGGCCGGATCTCGCCTCCGCCGGATCTCGCCTCCGCCGGTAGGGATCTCCCCTCCGCTGCGCCGCGAGGGAGAGAGAGCTGGCGGAGGGAGCGAGGAGGGGGAGGGAGGAGAGAGAATGAATGGGAGGGGGGGAGGGGGCGGCGGGGGTGTTAAAAAATCTGCAAGGTGGGCCCCACTCACTGGTTGTTGGGATGAAGGAGAGATTTAAAGGAAGATGGGTGCACAAGAATTGAATACAAAGGAGAAAATATCGATGACTAGGATAGAATATTCCGTTTTGAAGGAGAAGATGAAGGAGAACAAGTGTGGATGGTCTTAGCATCCCCAACCGCATGAATTTGATGCAGCTTTTGGTTAAGCCACCAATATATAGTTCCATCGGCCTCAAGCTGACTCGTTCATCAGTGGTGGTCACGACTAGCAGCAATAGCGGGAGTATCAAGGAAAGGTTGACCCTTGCTCATAATGTTGACATCATGGATAATCGGGAAAGAACCCAACACAAGAACTTTTTATGAAAAAGATCATACAACTCAGAGCATCTCCAGCAATCTTTCTTTACAAGATCTAAAAGGGGGGCAATTTTTGCCATCCCATTGCGCCACATCGCCCGTAAAACGTGGGCCGTTCGATCGTGCTTTGATGGCTAAGATCCTTCCAGGAAGGTCGAACCGTTTGATTGTGAAAAGGGTACACAGAACCACGGAGACATAATTAAATTTGTACATTTCCAAACTAAGTAGTTCTAGTTTACCAAGTGCGGCCAACGACTATATCTCCCACTGCGTACACTGCAAGGGGCTCGCTAGCACGCTCTTGTGGGTCGTTGTGAAAAATATGTAGCCTAGAGGCTTTGGTGCGCAGATCTACAACCCGCGGCGGGAATGGCGCATCCTCACATCGAAGGGAGGAGAGTGAGCTACGGTCAAGTCAGTACCCTTTTTTGTGCCTCTGCTTTCCCCTTTTGTCAGAGGGATGTGATATTTGGAATTGGGGATTTCGGTTGAAGCACATTTCTTGTTACAAGTTGATTGATAGGCTTTAGTTTAGAAAGTGCAAAACTAAGCATTGATTCCAAGTTGCAATGAATTTTTTTGAAGCATCTGTGTACTCCAACATCTACTTCCATTGGTAGTTACTGCTCGGAGACATCTTCCTACAACAGTATCCATTGGCATCCTAAAGACAAGTCCAAACACGAGTTGAGAGCTGTGGTGAAGTATGCTTGGACCTTTCTCAACCCTGGCCGCCGGTATGCTGGATGCCCAAAGGTAATGGCTAGTTGGTTACCTGCTTATGTGGTTCATGTGGTCAACGACGATTGTTAATGGGACGTTTAATTTGCAATAAGAAAAAAACAATGCGATTACTTCTTCTGGATCGATCTAGAATGGGAGGAAAGGTCGTATGCTATTATGGTGAAGCTCATGAAGAAGAAAGCGAAAGCTGAAGAGTATGCAAAGCAGTGGGGGAGAATTGGGAAAAGCTAACTGTGATCTTAGAGAGATTAGGAATGAACTCAAAATAGCGCGACAAAAACTTCAGAAGGCTACCGTCGAGCTGAAGTCAATTGGGAATTATAGGCACAATGTCAAACTCGCACATGTGCTGCTTACTTTATTTGTTGTTGTCGCGGGAATGGTGGGATTGATTCTCGGTGGCATGGCTAATTAAATGTATCTGAACATTGTGTCGATCACGTATTCTACAAGTGTCACTTTGGTATTGTGAACATTATGTCGATCATGTATTCTAAACATTGTGCCATATGCTTCTGAGTATTGTACTGATGATGTATTGCCAAAAATCTACCAAGAAATGTGCGGTAGTTAGTATCCACCACATTGTACTGACCATTTAGTCCGACCTATTCACATTTTCAAGAACGTAATTTCCATTAGGTTCACCAACAATCATAATGAATTATTATTGTTATCCCCAAATCAATGGAGTAGCAGCAACGGTTGTTTTGGGTGGCGAAGGAGCGGTGAAATTACTGTAAATGCGGAGAAAGGAGCGGTGGATTTGTTGTAAATGGGGCATCCCACGACTTCTTCCGCCTGGCATACAGAAAACCTTTTGGCAATTGCATCTCCTCCTCTCGGAAGGAAGATCCATGAGAGTATAGTGCTCTCTTCCAAGTCTCTGTATCAATTTGAATGTGCATTTGACCTGGCACTCTGATGTTTGATCAAACTATTTTCTGGACGCCGGTAGGTCAGTAATCATGCCATCGAGGAGGTTGCCGTTATCGCTGGTGGTGCTCCCTATCGAGGCGAACATTAACATCGTAGACCTCCTCGGTGTGACCTCGAAGCGGGCCATGGACGACCTCCGTAGCCTACGGTCGACCTGCCTGGAGATGCGTCGCGTGTGCAAGAACGCGGCCGTTGGTCGGCACGTGGCGCTAGAGAGATTTGCCGTCGAGCTACAGTGGAACGACCGCAAGGGCTACGACGCCCTCCTCGATTGCCTGATCCGCATAAGAAATCCGGAGGCATGTTTCGTCTCCAGGATGGACATCCTGTTCCGGGAAAACTACAGCTCCCGATCATCTATCGCCAAGCTCGAGGAGGCCGCCCAGGCCGGGCACAATTTGGCGGCCTACGTAGCCGCCATGGTCCTCTACAGGGCCAGTGGCAGCGTGGGTGATGATGACACTACGAGGTGGTACATCAGACAGGTCGAGGGCGAGGAAGAATCAGCAGCCGCGACAACAATGATGATGCGGATGAACAAGGGTTGCCTGCAGTGCTGTGACGCAGCCTCAGAGGTGATCCGACGAGTGATGTGGAGCTGACGTGCAATGCTGGTGCCGCCAGTGGCATGCGGCAATCATCAGTATGCAGGCGGCCTGTGCTTTAAGATGAGCTGGGAAGAATGGTCACATTTTTGTAACGAGGAATGTAGAATTCACACTGAATGTGATTTGTTTTTAGCAAAATAATTGGATATCTGCATCCAAACAAATTATCCCTTGACATGCTAGAGTGATTTTGGATATCTTTTGTTTCTAGATCAATCCCCTGATATCTGCTTTGTTTCTATCTCTCTTCCTTGGTTTCCGTGTAGCAATCTTTACTCGCACACGCACTGATGTGATGGAAACCAACTTTCGATTTTCCCCCATTTATTTACCATGACTGGTGGTTGGAACAGTTCATCGCAATTTGGAGAGGTGGAAAATCAGTATTGGACAATTGAAAAAACAAATAATGTGATCCAATTTTCACTCTCTTAGAAACTACGAAATCCGCAATCAGGTTTACCCAATTCAAAAAAAGTAACTTTTGTGAGGAAAGGAATGAAAATTTTTGTCCGGTCTGTGCATGTTTCCTAAACACAAACATCCGTCCATTTTTGTGCGCATGTTATATTGTCTATGTCATTGCCACCAAAGGATCAAAAATAATTCTCCGGCCTGTTCATGTATCCTAAACCCAAACATCCGGTCCTGCCCGGGTTGTATTGCCTATCTCATTGCATGATTTCATTTTGTTGTTACCAAGCATGCCTCGTCAACAAGGATAAATGAAGCTGTGGTTGAAACTCTAGGTTAGCTTGCTTGTCTTGATGATTCTTTCCTATACTAACCAAGTCTTGGAAAAACAAATCTTTGCTAGATGGGGTAGTGTACACTAGATAGAGTAGACACGGTTTTACTGAAAGCCAATTTGTTGCCCATCGCTTCAATTTGCTCTAGCTAAGCCACATCTTCACGTTCGAATTGTGCACGTATTTGGCTCTCCCTAAGAAGGATGATATCATAGCTCACATTGTCCAAATTTAAAACAAGCATCTTTTACCATCAAATGATTAAAAGTATTTCTCCGGTCTACTCATGGTTCGTAAACCCAATCATCCGACCTCCTTTTGTACCCTTCTTCTATTGCCTATCTCATAGCAAATGCTTTAGTCTGGTCTGTTAATGTTTCGTAAACCAAAATAACCGGTCTCATGGCAACATTCGATCTCGTCATGTTCAAGTGAATTAAGTTTGTTCCAAGTTCAACGAGATTGCAAATTACGCGCCTAGGCCATTTGCCTGACACGATCCCCTATGCGGCCCTGTACCTTTCCCTGGGCAAATAAGATCTATTAATATATACTGGAAAACACTTTTGCATCTCCTCCTCAACGCAAGAAAACCCCACCAGCATCTCCTCCTCTTGACACAAGAAGACCCCATCGGCATCGCCTTCTATCAGCGCAAGTATCGTCGTCCTCTCTCCCAATTCAATCGATTTCTTTGTTCTTTTGACCTTTTCCGCCTCTTTGAGCAAACTAATTTCTATGTGCATTTCAGAGCATCTCCCCCAATGGCCGGCGACAATCATAGTGTGCCTTATGTGGATCTCGCTCTCCTATCATCCACGCCGGATAAAGCTCCGGCGGGGCCGAGAAGCGGCGATTGCGGCGGGACAGAAACGTCTCAATGGATGGTCGGGCTAATGTGGCCGGCACGCTTTACACTGACTCCGGCCTTCGTCACTGGCTTGCCAGGGAGCGGTGGGACAGGCTTTCTTGTCGAAGCAATGAAACCACGATTCCCGTCTCACTATCGCCACCTAAATCTGGCGTGCAGTGGGTGGAGTGCCTGAGAGGCCGGGCTGGCTGCATGTGGCAGCCGTGGCCCTCCACTCCGCCATTGATGTCAAGTGCACCTGCCGCGTCGACTGTCCTAGAGAGCTTAGGCGCACGGCTGTTCCCGTCCTTGCTCGATAGGCCGGCGGCGTTACCAGCCACTCAGCCATTTATGTCAAGTGCGCCCGCCATGTCGACTGTCCCGGAGAGCTCAGGCGCACGGCCCTACCCGTCGCCACCAGAAGCTGGCTGGCAGTGGGAGGAGTGCCCGAGAGGCCGGGCTGGCCGCACGTGGCTCTCGTGGCTGTCCACTCCACTACTAATGTCAAGTGCGCCCGCCGCGTCGACTGTCCAGGGGAGCTCAGCGCACATCCATTCCCGTCCCTGCTCGACAGGCCAGCAGTGTTGCTAGCCGCTCGGCCATTGATGTCAAGTGCGTCCGCCACGCCCACTGTCCCGGAGAGCTCAGGGGCCCGGCCGTTCCCGTCCCTGCTCGAAAGGCCGGAGCCGTTCCTACTTGACGGCGAGGCGACGCCTTTGATCCTCGACGAACTAGACTAGATGAAAAGCTAATTGCCAACAATAACAAGTGTCACTTTACTGTAATGCTAATGATTAAGTTTGGTCCCTCCATATTTGATTATGCTGATTGTAAGATCAGAGAACTCTGTTTCCTCCTACGGAGTACTTTGGATGGATGTTCGTTCGAAAAATGTGAACCTATTTTGCCAACAAATCAACAAATCATTTAGTCTGGTCTTGTCACTTTTCCCTATCAGTAACATCCGCCCGTTGGCATCCTCGTGCCACAACTTCCCATGGAAGGTGGTTACCATCATCAAGAGATCACAAACGTGTTGGTCATACGGCGCGGGGACCCGCACATCAGCCCCTCAACGGTAGAAGATGAATGGAAGCCACTCAAGAGGCGCCCGTTGCTTACGTTCTCACCGAAGCAGCAAAACTTCCCAGGGAAGGTGAGTAACTCCACATAAATCGCCATTCCTACCCCCACCATTGGCGTCCTCACCAGTTCCGAACCACTCTACCACTTCCCAAACACTCGCGCCTCACTCCTACTTCCCGACCGACGCAATGAAGCGATGAGGCTCCCTGTCGCGCTGGGTATCCCCCACCGGCTCCCCGTCGCGTCGGCTATCCCCCACCGACTCCCCGTCGTGCCAGCTCTCACTCTCGCGCTTCAACCGATCCTCCGACACCACATCCTCTTCGCGCGACCGTGACTAGGTGCCTCCGTGCGACGGCCATCACTTCGCCCGCATGTTCACGGATGCGCTGTGGGGCCACATCCACGACATGCCGCCGCTGCGCTCTGACGCTGCCAATGTCGACCCGCCGTCGCTCGCCGGTGGTTTGCCAAGAGTCGGTGGTGGCTCACCGGCGGATTCCCAGCCTCCTCCACCGTCGTCTCCACCGCCTTCTGACGCCGCCAACGTCGACCCGCCGTCGATCGCCGGCGGTTTGCCAGGAGCAGATGGTGGCTCGAGGCGGATATCCAGCTTCCTTCACCATCACCGCTTCGGAACCTTATGTTTACGGTTACCCTTCCAGCTAGTGAGTTTGTCTCTGACTCTGACTCCCAAGCTGACATAGACTCGTCTGAGGACCATCTCCATGGCTACATCCCTCCGGTCCCCCGGGGTGATGCTGTATGCGTCTTCCAGCGCACCAACAGCACGTACGGGTGCCCTATCTGCCGCCAACCTTCTGCACGAGTGGGGCAAGCTAAATGAGGTCAAGGACCATGTCCTTGGGATGGCCAAGTCTGCGCGCCAGAGGTAGGACTACAAGAAGAAGTGGAGCCGCCACTGCGTCGTGGCCAGGAACAAGGGATGGATGGATTAGATGGAGTAAGCGAGCCGCGCCGGTGGAAGATCTGCTGTTATCTTATTAGTGATGTTAATTAGTATCTTTAGATTTTGTTAGAACATTGTCTTATGTATGTGAACATTGTGATGTAATGTTATCTGTGATGTTAATTAGTATCGTTAGATTTCGTTGAAACATTGTCTTATGTATGTGGACATTGTGATGTTTAATTAGTAACTTTAGAATGGACTCTGTTTCCTACTTTGGATGGATGTTCGTTCGAATAATGCGATCGTATTTTCCTAACAAATCAACGAACCATTTAGTCCGGTCCAGTCACTTTTGCAGATCAGTAAGATCTGACAGTTGTCATCCTATTTTGCCCACAAAATCAACACACAATTTAGTCCGGTCTGGTCACCTTTTCCTGTCAGTAACATTCGAACGTATCCTTCATCGACAGACCGAGGCACCCGTTGCCTAATTTACCAGGGAAGCTTACCACAACGTCCCATGGAAGGTTAGTGATGTGTGGGTATACCCAGATGGTACCCACACGTCAGCCACTCAAACCTTGAAGATGAATGTCAGCCACTCGATCTAGAGGCCCGTGATTGTGCAAGCTTATGTTACTAGCTAAGCAACGGTCGTAGCCCTCATGCTGTTCATAATCATGGTGAATCGCTGAAACATGGAGTCAATGGAGTCAATAGTCATGAATGGCAGCCACTCGAGTTGAGATCTAAACCTACTTTGCTAGGTGCTTGTACTTCGTGCCTTGTTTTACATGCTAAGTTAGATGAATCTCGTGCTTGCATTAAATCCCTTGACGCTGATTTGAAGTCTCCCATTGCTACATCTTGCTCTAGCTGTGAAGTGATTGCTTTGAAAATTATTGAGCTTGCACATTGTGTTGATTGCTTGCAAGATGAGAATGATGAATTGCGCTAGTTGACACTACAAGAAATATGCCGACTAGTGACGCAAAAAAAAAACCGTTTCTCGTCATAAACCGCAATTAATGACGCCGGTTGTTACGAAAATCTTCCATCATTAATCGAGCGTCATAAACCACGATTAATGACGAGACCTTATTTCGCGGCGTCATGAGTTTAATGACACGTGTAAAATCGTCAATACAAAGCGTCATAACTTCGTTCCTAGAGCTTTGCAACGCTAGACATAATCTGATGTGACATCCGATGTGGCTTGCCAATTGTGAAAAACCATATGCGTCATAAAATGATTTTGGCCCGTTTGTAGCTGGCTTGAGCCCAAAACTGTTCCTGTAGGCTGGCGTTGTTCATATAGCCCAAAAAAGATTTTGTTGGGCCCAATTGTAGCTTTTTTAGATAAAATTTGATTAGGGTGGGCCCATTTTTGTTGGGTCGAGTCCAATAGGTGCGCACATTGTTGCGGCCTTATGTGTCACGTTAATTTGAAAAAAGTTGACTTTTGGCCCAATTAAAAGTGGGCTAAGCCCACTAAAGGACAACATAAAATTAACTAATCATGCATCAGTATTAATAGATTTCATTTCAATTTTGATATTTTTTTGAATAATTCCGATCTGGTTGGCAAAATAGTAATCAGCACATATTTCTTTATACAATAAAGCAAACTGTTTTTTACTATCAAGCACGACCATATTGTTCATCACATATCACAAACTATTACAAGATAACAGTATCACAAGGAACATTGATTAACAAAGCTAAATCTAGGTCATAATCACAAGACACAGTGGAGATTTGATCTAATGATCTTAACCTCTTCATCTTTTACTGCTAAGCAGTAGACAAAGGAGGTCCTCACTATCTTCGGTTAGCTTCTGCAACCTCTTGATCTCAGCCGACTGCATTTTTAGAGTTGATTCTGATTCTTTGGTCTTCTTCTTCAAGCTACATAACTCTTTCTGGTGAGCAACAAACCGTTGTCGAAGTTGTACCCCATCCTGATTGGGAGCGTCAACTTTCTCCTCATCAACACTACTACATAAGGATTTGGTACCCATTCTTGAGTACTCGTTTATCTCTGTTTTAATTTGTTCGGGAAGAAGCATCATTGACTTGGTAGCTTCTATCAAGCAACAGTGGATCCCAAGTCAGATTAGGACTTTGTAATTGATTCAAACCAAGGAAACAAAGGTGTTAAGTTTGTTACCTTGGAGCAGGTCTGAAAAGGAGCGACTTTAGATGTTGACCCTTTGGCCCGCTGAAACAAGTACAAGAACAAGAGGTAAGGGTTGAGATCATTTGCAATCGGAAACAAAGAAGGTGTTAAGTTTGTTACCTTGGAGCAGGTCTGAACAGGAGCGACTTCAGATGTTGACCCTTTGGCCCGCTGAAATAAGTACAAGAATAAGAGGTAAGGGTTGAGATCATTCTCAATCAGAAACAAAGAAGGTGTTGAGTTTGTTACCTTGGAGCAGGTCTGAACAGGAGCGACTACAGATGTTGACCCTTTGGCCCATTGAAACAAGTAAAAGAACAAGAGATAAGGGTTGTGATCAATAGCAATCGGAAGCAATTTCATCTATTAAGTTCAATGCGGTACATGAACGATCACACCCAATCCATCATCACCCAAGCATGCAACAAAAATATGGAAAGCCAAAGAGCATGGGTAAGCAATATAATAATTTCATCCTTTAATTTCTACAAACCTCAAATAAGTTGACTTGGAACAATCTCTTGCAATAGGGAACAAAAGATCCACAATCACCCAAGCATGCAACAACAATATTCAAAGGCAAAGAGCATGTGCAATAATTTCATCTACAAATTTTTACAAACCTCAAATAAAATGACTTCGAACAAACTCTTGCGATAGGGTACAGTAGATCCAAACACCCAAACACGAAATAATATTATAGAAAGCCAAAGAGCATGTGGGAAGCAATCTAATTGGATCAAGCAATACAGGGAGGAGACCGCAGACCTGACAAAAAGGAAGGGAAGAAGGTGCCAAATGCCATCTCGATTTAGAAGCCCGACCTTGCGCCTTGAGCACGATGTTCTGCGCAACTGTTGCAGATCTGCGGCCGCCAGGGTGAGGCTCGGGGGAGCCGACGGAGCAACAAGTTTGAACCATCGCTTCAAGGACGTTGCCGAGGAAGGCCGCCGCTCGTAGAAGAGGAAGGACGCCGCTCGTAGCAGAGGAAGCGTCGTTGGTAGGTAGGTCGCTGTTGCTGCTTCCGCCGCGGATCTACTAGGTCTATTTGGCGGTCGAGGAGAAGATCCCTTGATTTCGGAAAATTACTTGGAGGAAATTGGGAGGCCTGGTTTCTCTCTTTGTTTTATATATAAACGGGGAGGACCAGAAGGAGGAGCGGGGAATTCAAAATTTCACGTCCCGCCTTTCTGGTCCAGAGCGGGAAACGAAAGACTTTGGATCATGGACCCAAACGTCAGTGACCCAAACGAAAGACCGCTTGGGTGTCGGACCCAAACGTCAGTGACCTTACGCAGAGAGGCAAGTTGTTGGCTAGGTTGTCCGTGCCACCATGGATCATGGAATGGACAAACACACACAGGACTATACTCTACTTCATATTCATGTTAGACGGATGATCCGATTGTTGCATTACAAATGTCCTCACTACAACAAATTAATGTACTGTTTCAACTGTTTATTACATGACTAAAAACACTTAAACAAAACACTAAAACTACAGGGGACCCTGGTACAACCCGTCAGGTAATCTTCTACGGAGATTGTGCATAAATTCGGGATGATCAGTGCATACGACCGCCGAATCATATGTGAGTATTCCATGAGGAAAGATTCACTCTAAGAGAGACATGCACTTGTCCTGCAATTGTGTGCAGTTAGCCTGAATTGCCCATCGTAGAAATGAAGTCACAGTTTCCTCGCTTGCCATGTCCCACATCTTTGAGACAAAGTGCAGCTTCAACCTTTCGACTTGGTACATGTCGGCGACCGAGAGTAAATAAGGCCAGGCATTGGCAGGAGTGTCCCATAAATCAGCATCCTCCGGGAGTGATCCTTCCCTAGCATATTTGATCAGGACCGAGAAGCCATCAGAATGTGTGTCAATAATTGTAACAGTTTCGGAGCTAGACTCCACTCCAGGGCTGTAGAGCATTGCCTCCATCACACAAGATACTTTCGCCACATTGGCACGTATCGCTCGTATCACCCGGCATTCTGCACCTACGTGGAAGACAACGTCCATAGGGGCTTGGGCTGCAACGCTTTCGCATATGCTTATTTGTACTGATGGAGGAGGAACTTCAATGTAGACATCCTCCAGTACTGTAACAACACATGATATGTGTATGCGATCTTCATTGGATGTCACGCGCTCAATGTAATGATGCTCCACTAGACATTCAAATCCTCTTTCTTGTAGATCTCGATTCATGAAACAAACTTCTTTTGTAGCTTGAATTCGAAACGTATCACCTTCATCATTTGGGTCTCTAGCCATCGCACGTAACAATACTCGTACCTACATGGAAGGAAGCAATCACAGGCTTGACAACAATAATATAATGCGACCGTATCGCCATGTGTGAGTGTGTGTATTCATAGGAGCAACGAGACACGTACCATTTGGGATTTGTGTACAAGAACGAGGACGACGGCAATGCCATCTGGAACATCCATCCACTGATGATCATTCATACCTGTAGGATAGCAATGTAGCCTCCATTGATGGCCTCTGACCATGAACATACCGGATTCCTTGTACTAGCCCGCAGTTCCTTCTGCTTTTGCTTCCTGGCTTGAGACTGAGAAGTCGACTTGCATGGAAGGAATCATTTTAGCGTCTAAAGCCATGAACACAAATGGCCTGCAATGATCATCTCGTGCCTAAACTGTCTCTTATTATAGTGGGAGTGAATGTGTCATTCCGAAATGTCCATTCGTGGACATCAGTTACCACCCAGAATGGACGCGTCCCTCTAGTGCGGGTGTGGCCACATTCGAGTCATGAACTTCTTGGTTCTAGTCCTTTAGTGCGATTCACAATGATCGACATGTCCGTTCAGAGGGGGTGTGCACACAAGTTCGTCGGTTAACACCCGGTGCTAGTCCTTAACTTCAATTCTCAATGATCGACACGTGGATCAACTTGTGAGAGCGTGTCGTTCCCAAACGCCCTTTCGAGATGCCCTTCTGTGCTTATATGCATGTTAAAATTACACACACACACACAAAAACATACAATGCTTTTCCAATTCTAGCTTATTCCATTTTGGTCTTGTCGCGTCAACACGTTCATCACGTTTCTTAGTCTCCAAGGCATGCGGGAATCATCAAGTGCGAATCCAGACCATTCGTAGACCTTTTCAGTCACGACTCATGCAGCGTACCTAATTGAGGAGGACTTGTCAAGTCATCCCGCACCCTGCGTGTTGCAACGTAAGGACCATCCGGTCCATCTGATTACAACATCCAATCTTGTTCTCCAGATGCAATTGACGCCTAAAACATTACATAAATAAACGGTAGAGTTGTCTCACAGTTGATGCGACATGAGCTGATGCAGTTGAGACGGCCATTAGATGCAGTTGATGTGGTGTGATTTGTCTGCAGGACTTTCTTGTGCTCTAGAGAGGAAAGTCCAGAAGTAAACACAAACCTAGACAAGTCGGGCTCATCCCGTGATACCCATCGTCCACACATGTAATCGATGCACGCCACTGAAGATTCTGACCAAGATAGATTCTATCACGCATAGGCCTGACAATATTCCGAACATCTCACGTTTTCCATAGTAACTTTAGCAATCCTACACCAAGCTCATGTGCCAGCTGTAGTCCTCGATAAATAGGCGAGTGTAGCATAGCGTTCTTGAAAGGCAAGGCCAACACTCATTGGTTCCCCGTCTTGCATTTCTCTACTTCAGTGGGATACAAGGGTGAGATCATTTTGTTGGCTAATCTTGTTTACTTTATGTAGGCATGGTATTGAGACGGTCACATTGTTAGCTTATGTAGGGTTTGTTCTTCGTTTGTGTATGCAGTACGTAGAGAATGGATGGGCAAGGAAGGGACGGAGCATGAAACTTGGAAGAGTCGGGGAAGCGTGAAGGACCGGAACTGGCGACCAGAGAGGGGGGGGGGAGTGAATGGGAGCCGATAAAAATTCTTCTCGAAGGAGATGGAGACTCCAACAAGATGAACAAGGCTTCCAAAGCACGTCTCCGACTCAACTACCCAAGTTGGCCAAGACCACGCAGCCACTAGAGTGCTACTGGTCCTAGGAACCAACAACCACCTACACCTACTCGAGAACGCAGCGGAACAAGCAACTCGAGCACCACTGGACTGCACCGGTCAGACCGGTGAGCAGCACCGGTCAGACTAGTCCCTGCTGGAGCAACCTGGCAAAACCTGAGAACTTCCACAGAAGGCCCCTACACCGGTCAGGCTGGTGTAGCTTGCCGGTCAGATCGGTCCAAGCCAGGAAATCCCAAATCCACCAAACAGACCTACCGAGCTCCAAAACTGACCAAACTCGAAACAGCAGCAACACGAGACAACAGGGAACTCACCAAGACGTTCACCCGAGGCAAATCCCAAAAAGCCTCTACACCAGTCAGACCAGTGAGCAGCACCGGTCAGACCGGTCAGGCTGGGCAGCTCGGGATGAACAGCACCCGAGGGTCAACTCCCCCAAATCCAACTCCCGATCTCCCGAATCGCTCCACGGATTTGCACAAGACTTTGGGGATAGTAGGAACACCTCATGGGCACTCCATAGCCAAGATTTGGTCCACCAAACCTTGCTAAATCGAGAGGAATCGAAGAAATCCCACCAAGAACGCCTCTAACCCTAGAGAGGAGAAAACCCCAAAATCGAGCCCCTTTGCTCACGTATTTGGGAGGGGAATCAAAGGGAAAAGAACCACGAAGACTTCAAGCATACATCCCTGACCAAATCCCAAAGAGAAAGGCCTCGAATCCGCCACAAGAAAATCGCCAAGAAAGGGCTTCGAAAATCACCAAAAAGGAGAAACGGGAAAGACACATCCAAGCCTTGAGGAACCACGCCGAATCATCTATACATACCAAAGAGGTTCATACAAGGTCTAGCTTGCCGCCCGATCATCGTTCCCTCTCACAAGATCTCACCATGAAGCTCTCAAGCTAGTCCTAGAAATTCCAAAGGAAAAAGGAAGAAGAAAATAGCAAGACAAAATGAGCTAGGGTTCCAAGAGATGGCTGCCATCCTCTCACCACTTGGGTTATATGGAGGCTAGCCGAAAGACTAAAATACCCCTAAGGCCTAATACTAGGATACACACCCCCGAGGGGCACTTTGGGAAACTTTGCCTTCGCACCATCGGACGGATGCCCGGCGACCGCAAACTTGCTTAGCCTCGACGCAAGCCTTGTGATCCCGACGCGTGTCCTCCGCTTCGAAGTCTCCGGACTGCGTCGTCGCACACTGGTCAAACCGGTGCTCCTCACCGGTCAGACCGGTACCCACCGGTCAGACCGGTCAGATGCTGCTGCACCTCCATCTTCGGTCTTCGGTCTTGGCTTTGTGGATCAACTAAGGAACCCAATGGTTTTCCGGGGAACCACTGGAAACCCCGCGAACTCGGTGTAGCCTCCGCCAATCACCACTCATGACTCGGCTCCCACGTAGTCCCGGCTCGACCTTGGTTTTGAGGCTCAACCAAGAAACCGTCCATGACTTCATCTTGCTGTTCTTTCCACCATGCGGCCCGGACTTGACTCCGCTGGCCACCGGATCCCTCGAACCAAGCCTACTTGTCTTCTCCACACCTGGAGGCCTCACCAGCAACGACCTTTCGCGCTTGTTCTTCACCTACACCAACACCAGTCAAGCCGCAACCTGCACCTGCAATACTTAGCCAAGAATCAGTCCACACCACGTTGTCAATCACTCATCACACCAGGAAGCGACCATCCACCGGTACTCGAACCACACATGGCTCTCAAATTGGGAGCTCTCGGGCGCAATAGCACCTCACCACCATCCGGTTCAGCCGCTGCCATCGGCACCGCAGCAGCACCCAGCCCCAATGGCACCTCCACTTCCACTGGTATTGGCACCTCAGCAACACCCGGCCCTAATGGCACCTCCACTTCCGCTGGCATCGACACCTCAGCAACACCCGGGGGTGATGCCACCTCCAGTTCAGCCGCTGGCAATGGCAGCTCAGGATCAGCTGAACCTCATGGCACCACCTTTTCGCCCACGGCCCAGGCCGCCAACTTTGCTGTTGCCCGTTGAAATGCCACCCCCGCGGCTAGTGCTCATTGAACAAGATGAATTGCATGATCTGAAATGGTCTGTGTTGCTTTGGCTTCAGTAGGGCGGGCCCGCCCGTGTATATCACGAAGGTATGTGGGTGTGCCCTTTTTGCCACAGGGGTCACAGGCAATGGACCATTCGTGACCTGCTGTTACACGCGCATAACATCACTGTTTCGCTTGCCTGGCTTTGGGATACAAGGGTGAAGGACCGATTAGGCGACCAGAGAGGGGGGGGGGAGTGAATGGGAGCCGATAAAAGTTCTCTCCTATAACATGAACTCGGCCTATACCCCGATTGCCACTCGGAACACTCACACACAGAAGAGCGGCTCTAAACTAGGCACACACAAGCCTACAAGTCCTAGAGACAAGCCACGAATCAAGAAGCGGAAGCACAACTCAACAAGCGAGGGACTTAGGCAATCTGCGGTGCTCAGGGCGGACCGTCCGCGGGGGCCTGGCGGACTGTCCGCGAGGAAGATGTGGACTGTCCGCGAGGTCACTGCGTACTGTCCATAATAGCTGCCCGAACCTCCAGAAACACACTGCGAAAAACGGACTGTCTGACGCCTACTCGCGGACCGTCCGCCACACACGGACCATTCGTACTCAACCCACAGACCGTCCACCAAACCTCGTGCACCCAAAATCCACCGAAAAAATGGATCAAACGGAAGACACGAAAGAACTCGCGATGAACATGAAGAACAACTGGCTGAAATCCTCCTCACGGACCATCCGCACGGGGCTCGCGGACCGTCCGCCAGGAGCACAGACAGCAGCCCGAGCTCGACCCTTTGAAGGTCAACCCTTCCTTCCTTTCACCCGATCTCTCGAAACAACCAAGGGAAAGCTACCAAATCATAGGAGAAGGTGAAGCGCCTCTAGGAGATGCTATACCTACGAATTTGGAGCCTAAAATCCACTGAGACGAGAGGAATCAAGATTCTACCGAGCTCAACCAAAAAGCTAGGGTTCCAACCGAAATCCACGAATCGGAGGCCAAATCCGGCTTTTGAGGGATCAAGATCATGCACAAAGATGCACAAGACATCTATCCATGATTCCCTCAAAGAAAACCTAACACAAACGCCTCCGAATCGACGAATCGAGCCGAACACGAAAATCCTTCAAAAATACCTCCGAATATCGCATAAAAGAAAAACGCTCGGAATAAAATGATTTGGCACATGGTTAAGAGAAAGATTTCACTAAGAATCACTTTGCCATATCCGGTTACAAGCCACTCACAAGAATCACAAATCTTGGATGGCAAAAAAGCTCAAACAAAGAGCCACACTCCCCTCTCACCCTCTCTCCCAAAGAGCACCCCAAAATGAAAGAGCACGCCCACTACTAAGCCAAAGAGTTGGCTGAAAATTCAGCCCCCTCCTCCTATATATAGGCTCTCCGAAAAAGACCGAAGTACCCCTACACTAGGAGTTACAACTCAAGCCCTCACAGGGGCATTTTGGTCAACACATGAAGTTCTGCATCGGACGGCCGCGCATCCATCGGGCCTCCGCATCCTCCCAACACAAGCACCTCGATCATGCCGCGTGTTGCCCACTTTGAAGCTTCTCGGCACGCCCGGATCCCGTCTCCGCCCGCTGAGCCTCCGGTCTTGGTTTTGTGGCTCAACCAAGTAACCCCGAAGGATTTGTGGTGAACCGCCGCAAACCCCGCGGACTCGGTGCAGCCTCCACGCCAATCCCACTCATGACTTGGCCGCCACATCGTCCCGGCTCGACCTTGGTTTTGAGGCTCAACCAAGAAACCGTACACGACTTCGTCTTGCTTTTCTTGCCACCATGCGGCCCGCACTTGATCCCGTTCGGCCATCGGGTCCATCGAGCCGAGCCTACTTGTCTCTCCACTCCTCGAAGGCCACACAGGCTAAGACCTTTCGCGCCCGCTCTTCACCTGCACCAACGCAAATCAAGCCGCAACCTGCACCTGCAATACTCGGCCAAGAGTCAGTCCACACCACGTTGTCAATCACTCATCACACCAAGGAGCGACCATCCACTGGTCCTCGGTTGCTCCAGTCCTCAATCTCCCCCTTGATGAGTGCATTGACAACACACATAGTCACCACTTCATAAAAGAAAGAAAAAGAAAAGAAACGAACAAAGAACTCAAACAAGTGATCAAAAGCCGAACAAGGGCCAAAACAAGATCACTTGAGAGAGAAAGTCTCGGTCCCCTAAGGCAAGGGCAACGGCTCAACACAACTAAGACAAAACACACAAAACACCGACTCCTCAAGGTGAGGCAAAAGGGCTCGACACCATCGACAAAAGAGCAAAGCACAAAGCAACTTCAGGCAACACAAAGAGCTCCCAAAGCATGAATGCAAGCTCCCCCTGAACAAATGCATGCAAACTCAAGTTCTCCCCCTAAACTGAGTATCCATCTTTTTCTCCCCATTGATGCAAAGACACTCTCCTTACAAAGTGCATTTCTCCCCAAACATGCACACTTCTCCCCATGTTATGAATTTTGAGACACAATTCTCCCCCTTGTTGGTAATGCATGAATCAAGGCTAAAATGAGCATGAGCTTCTCAAATAGACAATGAGCACAATAACATGCTAGAAATGAAACATAGAGCATACAAGAAGGCTCAAACATCCGTACAAGCATCGCCAACATGAGAGCAAAGACATATATACATGTGACATGGCTAGGAACAAATTGAAGCATTTTTCAACAAAAATTCCCTCTCATGATCATAGGACCTCAACATGGCCAAAATGAGCACAACGACATATAACTCACAAACTTCATACAAGGTCACAAGTTCTCATCAGAAGGTCATCACAAACACCTACAAGCTATCTCATGTCATGTCAAAGCCACCGAGCCATGTGTCTACTTCTAAACATGAGACTTCTCAATGGTAGACATAATGCAACGGCTTAGCACCCAAGATAAGGAATTTAAAGCACACATGACATGGTACCAATTGATGGCAAATACATCAAGCATAGACATTTCAACATACCAATTTTATGATATACAAATTAAGCATGGTACATGAAGTGCCTTTGCGGAAAAAAGAAGCTTAGGCTTCTCCACAAGGTAGCATGTAGGCTAAACATTCATGATGACAAATGGGTCTTTGACCCCAAATAAAAAGAGCATGATACCCAAGCACAAATTAAGCAAGATATAGCATATGAGCACAATTTGAGCATGAAAGGCATTCAACTCACAAGAGAGGATCATATGTAGCGTTTTCACAAAAATAAGCCATTCACATGCATACACATCCAAAGCTTGTCAAGAGCATAGCTACACATCATAAGAGCTCACAAGCATGTTCATAAGTTCATATCCAACATATCACGGTGATCAATGTATATGAGAGAAGCACATCCTCCAAAGCATATGATGCAAATGCGGTCTATGATACAAAGATGCCGAAAATGATATGTGACATGAATGAACCATGCATGATGCATATGTACATGAGATGCCCAACCCGATCTCAAAAAAGGCAAAAGAGCACAAAACTCACAAACTTCCCCTAAACACATGCACTAGGGCCAAATAGCATACAAAGCTCACCCTAAATGCATGCTATAGGGCAAAGAGCAAAAGAGACCAAATGGCTTGACGAAAGCCACACAACTCAAAGTCTCCAATCTACTTACCTTGATCACTCGCTCTCGTCCATTGTCCCCGAAAGTGATGTACTCCATTGACACCACTGGGATGAGGCTGGAGGGCCACCTTCGATCTCCGGTCATGTGCCACTAGTCTCCGGAGTCGATCCGCCAAAAGTCCTCCAAGCCTCCCGCCTGCAAAATCAAAACCAAGAGCGAGAATGAGCACATGACTCAACACTGGGGTTAGTACCAAAAGAGTCAAACCAGCGCTGAGCCATCTCCTCAAAAGTGGGGTTAGCAAAATCCATCCTATCACACCTAGCAAAGCTGGAACCACCACAGGGAAACCACTCCCGTCTCGCTGGAGGAGTACAAGCACCACGAAAGGGAAAGCGTGGTCCGTAGTCCCTTTGAAACTCAAAACTGCGACCCCTCCCATACTCGTATCGACCACGAGGTGGAGAGCGTCCAGCAAACTCAACACCACCAGACTTAACACACCAACCAAATAAAAGCTCCAAAGATCTCAATTGAGTACCATAGAAAGGATACCAATTGAAAGATCACAAATGGCCACCAAAAGCCAAGGCAAACTCTTAAAACCAAATTCCCATCGATAATCCAAGCTCCCCCTCAACCAAAGCCAACTAGCAAGCAAAAGCTAGGAAAAGAAAAGGCAAAAGAAAAGCTCTAAACCCAAATGAAGAGAAGACGCAAAACACAACTCGAAGACAAGACAAGCCCAAAGCCACAAGGAAAGCTCAAAACATGCTACACAAAGCATTGACAATACCAATTAGGATAAATGAAGCATTGTAACATGATTCCACATATATGATAAGCATGGGCTGGCAAACATGTCAACAAGGTGCATAACTATACAAAAAGCCTAGCACAAAAAAAATACCAATGAACAACATGCCAAACATGATACAAGAACCAAACAAAGGCATGATACAAGTTCACATGGATCAACCACCAAGATATATCACAAAGCTAGCATGACAAGATATACATGAGGGGGCAAACATGCTAACAAGAGAGGATACCATGGAGCTAGACAAAAATGATATGGATGAGCAACATGTCATAACCACAAGAGGGCAACAATAAAGCATGGCATGATGTTCATATATATCATTCACCACAATATCATACAAAAGTTAGCAAGATAGGTATACAAGATCACAAAGCTATCATGACCAAGGTGGCTAGCCTACCATGGTTTATACACAAACATGACACAGGAGCAAAGCATGCAACAAGTATACAAGTGAGTACAAGGAGAAAAGGAAAACTCACTATACATGTGTACAAAGGCTTTCAAGAGCCATCCAAAGCGGTGTGGAGAACCATCATTTCTTGATCACCTCACGGAGAAAAGATCAAGTACCATCGAGCTCATGTTCTCCAACCGCGTCTCCATACCTATACACAAGGAGACAAAGAAGACCGAGCCTTGGATCCCAAAAGGTTAGCGAGCACATACTTGGGTATCCAATACTTGGTCACACAGGTAAGGGATGCACTCAACTTATCAAGTGGGTTAGCATGATGCAAATGCCGGTTCGAGTGAAAAGGATTTCTAACACTCTCAGAATCATGCCTCAAAGGAGCAACTCACGAAGAAAACCGAGTGCTACCATAAGCAAAAAGGCAAAGATCCTTTGAGGTCATAGGAGAAGAACCAACACAAGCACCACGGGAAGCATGTCGCGGACCAACACAAGAAGCACTAGAAACATGTCCACGAGCATGGCCTAACTCACTAGAAAGAGTGTCATAAAACCCGTCCACAAATTGTGCCTTCTTAGGCGCACAAGTGTCCATGCCATGAAAAGGACTATGAACAACCAAAGGCCTAGAAGCACTGCACGCCGCATTCTCCATGTCCGGCGGTAGCAAAAGCTCTCTTGATGCCCATCCTTCCCACAATGAGAGCAATGGTACAAAGGCCTATCAGGAGGCACGGTCCGAGTGGACGAATCACCATTCTCTTGTAAGTGAGAAGTCCCTTGGGACTTAGAGCAAGAAGCATCAACCTCAATACTCGACTTGGTGCCAACATTAGAATCACACGTGCCATGAGAAAGGCTACGTGACTTCTTAAAAGCTTTGGCACGCACACGTCGCTCGTGCTTGACACGGCGAAAGCAAAACTCCATGGTATGCCCATCTTTCTTGCAAAAGGTGCAATGGAACTTCGGTTTGGAAGTATGAGTTCCAAAGAAATGAGAAGCACCCTTGTCATTCGAATCACCTTGGGCAACACCGGAAGAAGAAACAAGCTTAGGAGTAGCTATGGGAGAGCTATCCAAAGCACTAGCACACTTACCACCATCCAAAGACTCACGCTCAAGAGAAGAAGTCAACTCCGGTTGAGAAGAAGCAAATTTAGAAACATCAATATCAGAGTGACAAGAGAAGCGAGTATCCAAACCCTTAGCACAAAGACTCTTGCACCTTGTGTGCAAAACCTCATTTTGAGACTTGAGGCACTCACAAGTACCACATGTCATATTTCTCAAATTATTGATTTCTTCTTCAATGCATTTAGCATATGTGGTACGCAAGAGTTCATTTTCTTTCTCAAGGTTGGCACTCATCTCATCATGCTCAACCAACTTGGCACTCATATCCTCGCGCATCTTTTTCAAAGCCAAAACTTCACTTTCCAAATCAATGCAAGAGGTGCAAATGAAGTCACATGAACAAGCAACATCATTTACATCTCGCAAAGCATTATCATCACCACAAGAAGTATGGCAAGCACCCTCTACAAGCAACATAGAGCACTTGCTACAAGGCATAGACTTTAACTCACAAATTTAAGCCCTACCATGCTCAAGTTCATCTACACATGTGGTGTGAGTCAAATTTAATTGATTAAAATCAGCAAGAAAAAACTCACAAGAAGTACATGGTAGGGAAGCACTTGTCTCTAACAAAGCAATTTTACTTCTAGCCACATCAAGATCATTATTCAAAGCAATACAAGAATTGCACGGTATAGAAGCATTAGATTTCAACAAGTCAATTTCAGATTACAAGTTAGCAAGAGATGATCTCAATTCATCATTTTCAAAATCAAGATTGTCGCATGCTCTTCTAAGAGCTTCAACATTCTTATTGCGACAACTAGTTTCATGTTTTAGCTTCTCATTTTCAGCACACAAGGCATCACAAGATTTGCAAGGCAAAGGAGAGTTCTTAAGCTCAACAAGCATCTCGCCATAAGCACAAAGACGAGTGAACAAACCAATGATACCTTGGGAGAGCTTCACTTTGCTTCTCTTGATAAGCTTGTCTTGGAGATCATCTTCTTGAGCCACCAAAAGCCGCATCAACAGCATTGCTTCCTTATCTTCCTTCAATTCCTTGCACTTCCTCCTCCACTTGTGGTCATCTCCCGAAGCACACACCATCTCTTCAAAATCTGAGAACAAAGACACACAAGAAGAAGAGCTTGGTGCCATGACTCAAAGCACCGGTTAGGATTAGTTGAAAGGAGGCTCAAGGAACAAGTGAAGAAGCAAGGAAAGCACCCGGTTTGCCTCTATTCACCAATAGAGACAACCAAAAGGAAAAGCAAGAAACTCTATCTTGTTCTAGGGAATTTACTAATGAACAAGGAGCACAAAAGATAGAGGCACACAAAATTTCAGCTCAAACGGAGGTGCATTGCAGTCTAGAGAAATTCCGGAAGATTCATGAAAAAGCTGAAAAGAGCTTAAATGAATTTTTTATTTATCTTCTCGAATTTTTCTGAATTTTTCGACAACGCCAGTTTGGGGTATGTCCCAAATGGAATCACGAAACCGCTGTAAAAATTTGAGCCAAATCAGAGCACCGAGCGAAAAGTTATGCCCGTTTTATGGAAGGTATGTCAAGTTATGGTTTTCCAAAGGCACAACACCAAATCGCCGGGCTCAAAAAGCGCAAGCCAACACCACAAGCAAAAACACCAATTTCTCTTGTCGCCCTATGGATCCTAGACTTGTTAGAGTCACACGAATCCGCAACCGGCTCTGATACCAATTGAAGGACCGATTAGGCGACCAGAGGGGGGGAGTGAATGGGAGCCGATAAAAGTTCTCTCCTATAAGATGAACTCGGACTATACCCCGATTGCCACTCGGAACACTCACACACAGAAGAGCGGCTCTAAACTAGGCACACACAAGCCTACAAGTCCTAGAGACAAGCCACGAATTAAGAAGCGGAAGCACAACTCAACAAGCGAGGGACTTAGGCAATCTGCGGTGCTCAGGGCGGACCGTCCGCGGGGGCCTGGCGGACTGTCTGCGAGGAAGACGTGGACTATCCGCGAGGTCACTACGGACCGTCTGTAATAGCTGCTCGAACCTCTAGAAATACATCGCGAAAAATGGACCGTTCGACGCCTACCCGCGGACCGTCCGCCACACACGGGCCGTCCGTACTCAACCCACAGACCGTCCGCCAAACCTCGTGCACCAAAAAGCCACCGACAAAATGGATCGAACGGAAGACACGAAAGAACTCGCGACGAACACGAAGAACAACTGGCTGAAATCCTCCTCACAGACCGTCCGCACGGGGCTCACGGACCGTCCGCCAGGAGCACAGACAGCAGCCTGAGCACGACCCTTTGAAGGTCAACCCTTCCTTCCTTTCACCTGATCTCTCGAAACAACCAAGGGAAAGCTACCAAATCATAGGGGAAGGTGAAGCGCCTCTAGGAGATGCTATACCTACAAATTTGGAGCCTAAAATCCACTGAGATGAGAGGAATCAAGATTCTACCAAGCTCAACCAAAAAGCTAGGGTTCCAACCGAAATCCACGAATCGGAGGCCAAATCCGGCGTTTGAGGGATCAAGATCAAGCACAAAGATGTACAAGACTTCTATCCATGATTCCCTCAAAGGAAACCGAACACAAACGCCTCAGAATCGACGAATCGAGCTGCACACGAAAATCCTCCAAAAATACCTCCGAAAATCGCATAAAAGAAAAACGCTCGGAATAAAATAATTTGGCATAAGATTAAGAGAAAGATTTCACTAAGAATCACGTTGCCATATCCGGTTACAAGCCACTCACGAGAATCACAAATCTTGGATGGCAAAAAAGCTTAAACAAAGAGCCACACTCCCCTCTCACCCTCTCTCCCAAAGAGCACCCCAAAATGAAAGAGCACTCCCACCACTAAGCCAAAGAGTTGGCTGAAAATTCAGCCCCCTCCACCTATATATAGGCCCTTTGGAAAAGACCGAAGTACCCCTACACTAGGAGTTACAACTCAAGCCCTCACAGGGGCATTTTCGTCAACACATGAAGTTCTCCATCGTACGGCCGCGCATCCATCGGGCCTTCGCGTCCTCCCAACGCAAGCACCTCGATCATGCCGCGTGTCGCCCGCTTCGAAGCTTCTCGGCGCGCCCGGATCCCGTCTCCACCCGCCGAGCCTCCGGTCTTGGTTTTGTGGCTCAACTAAGTAACCCCGACGGTTTTGTGGTGAACCGCCGCAAACCCCGCGGACTCGGTGCAGCCTCCAGGACAATCCCACTCATGACTTGGCCGCCACGTCATCCCGGCTCGACCTTGGTTTTGAGGCTCAACCAAGAAACTGTACATGACTTCATCTTGCTTTTCTTGCCACCATGCGGCTCGCACTTGATCCCGTTCGGCCACCGGGTCCATCGAGCCAAGCCTACTTGTCTCTCCACTCCTCGGAGGCCACACAGGCTAAGACCTTTCACGTCCGCTCTTCACCAGCACCAACACAAATTAAGCCGCAACCTGCACCTGCAATACTCGGCTAAGAGTCATTCCATCCCACGTTGTCAATCACTCATCACACCAAGGAGCGACCATCCACCGGTCCTCGGACGCTCCGGTCCTCAAAGGTCGAGGCATCGTGCTTTGGAGGAGTATCTGATCCAGGAGACACGTTTGCTGCACTCCGTGCAACGATTGGATTGCCATAAGCCTGTGATGGTAGTAGTATGTCGTGATGGTAGTAGTATGAGCCATGATGGTAGATTGCTAGTAGTATGTCGTTCAGAGTATGTCGCTGTACTTCCACCTATGGTGGATCGATCCATCCTCGTGTGTAATCAATGCATATGCATGCATTTGTGTCGTTTGTATTTGGATTGTGTTGTTTCTAATAAAAATGGTAATGTGTGTGTACTCCCTCGCTATAAATTTGGTGTATACGGAAAGTCCGTTCCCTTGATTTCTTATACACTTGATAAACACAAGGCGAAAGTCCGATTTGTAGTTTTCAGTCAGACCGGACTAAACTGTCACTACTACGCAATGAAAAAACCAACATCTTACAAGGAAAAACAGTAGTAGTAGTATTCAATCAGACCAGATGAACAGAAGGCGAAAGTTCATTCTGCTTCTTCTACTCCTACTTCTACTAGTAGCAGTTACCACTAATCCACTAATCAAGGTGCCGCTTCTTTGTCGATGGTGCAAGCGGCGCCTTGTTGTAGCTGCTCACGGACGAGGATGTCGCTCTGTTGCCGCCGCCCGTGGAAGATGGTGGCAGACCTCAAAGGGCGCCGCCCACAGATGAGGCCGTCCCTCCAATGCCGCCGCCAGGGGATGATGGTGCAGCTCCATGGCGGCCGGTCGAGCACGGCCTTGGTGCCGCTCCATGGCGGATGATGATGACCGGTCGATGATGGCCTCTGCTCGGCGAGGATGGCAGAGATCGACTGCCACCGACCAATGAGGATGAGAGAGGATGATGACGCTTGGAGACGACAGTTCCCCGACGAGTGGCAGTGCTTCCGCGCCCCTGACCCCTGGTACCTCTTGCTGACTTGCAAGGGGTGCGATGTTTCAGATGAACATGATCTTGGATTTCATTTTGTTCCACAAACTCTAAATCATCAGAGGATGTGTCAACCACCACCCGAATGGGCCTCCGCTCTGCCTCCTCTTCATCAGATAACTGGGATCCTTCCTTTCATCAGAAGGGGAGGAGGATGTGGCTTGCATGCACCGCACCTCTAGGAGACAATTGCTCCATGGGGAGAGGAAGAGAGCGCTGTGCGAGAATGGGGTTTTTTGTTGGTTGCAAAAGTGGGGAGAGGAAGAGGGCGCTGTGCGAGAATGGGGTTTTTTGTTGGTTGCAAGAGTGGGGAGAGGAAAAGGGCGCTAGGCGAGAAGGGGGCTTTTGTTGGTTGCCAAACATATTTATGGCCAGAGGAACCCATTCAGCCATTATTGAAAAAACTGCTCCCGAAAAGATTAGAGTAATTTTCTATAATGTGGGATCCGTTCTGGTCAAACTAATTCAATTTTGACCAAATTTACAGTAAATTGTGTTAACACTTATATCTTCATATAAACTTATCAGGAAGTGAGAATTGCATTCTTTTGTGGATGGAGGGAGTACATTCTGAGGAAGGGGGAAGAACGTTCAGCGCAATGTTAACGGATTGGAAGAAATAATAGTAGTCCAGAAGGTCCTTTTTGCAATACATTAGTATACCGAACCTTCTGGACTACCTTTTCCACTCATTTGTCTTTGTTGGAGCTGTAACTCCTCCATTGTTCTCCCACAACCAAGTTCTTTGGCTATCCTATCAATGATGCCTCGTCCCTGGTCAAATCTTATTCCTGACATTGTTGTGAGCATTGCCAATAAGATCAGTGATGCAAGAGATTTCATCATGTTCAAAGCTGTCTGCAAGGGTTGGAACTGCGCTCGTTCAGGTGAGGCACACCCGTTTGACCCTTGGATTCTGAAATCTGAATTTATCAGTGAATCTGGAGTAGTGACATTCGCATCCCTCGCTGATATGCGGCTTTTTGAGGTCTCCTTTCCTGCATTGGCTGGGAAAAGGACTAGATTGATTGTTTGGGCGGATCTGGAAGCCTAGTTGCCTTAGATTGCAGATATTGGTGCAACGCGCTCATGCCGAATCCTTTATCTCATCGGAAGAACATTTTCCTTCCTCGACTTCCAAAATGGAGCCAAATAGCTACTCTCCAAGCTTGTATCTTGTGCCTTGAAACAGCAGCTGGTGCAGAGTCATTTGTTGTGATTACTTTCTTTTGGCTAGAGAAATCTTTTGCAGCACTAGGGTCATTGCCCGCTTTCATGTAGCATTTGGGTAGCCAATCCGACTGGACTACACTACCTTCAGAAGATTTCTGGTGCAGTTCTTCTGACCACATGTAGATCTACATGGGGCAAGATCTTCTAGCACCTCCCCATCCTATTGGACTGCGGTTGTCATGGGTTATTGGCATGGGTGTTGGTATAATGGTGCTGGCAGTCCACCACGAGGTAGGCTATGGTGGTAGATTGTGTGGAGGGGATCGCCGAGACTGGAGCTAGATTGTGGGACGAAGGACACAAGGGTTTATCCAGGTTCGGGCCACAAGGATGCATAATACCCTACGTCCTGCGTCTGGTGGTTGTATTGCTTGGGAATCTGATTGGACTTGTTTTGGAGGGGGTCCCTACCGCCCTTATATAGGCTCGGGGGTAGGGTTACAGATCGCATGAGATCTATCCTAGTCGGTTATACAAGATCATTCCTCATGTACAAGTAATATCTCTCCTAACCAACTAGTCTTTATCTCTAGAATCTCATCTCCTCGGGCACCGCCTCATTCCTGATCCGTGCGCCCGCGTCAGGTGCCGTAGTGTGGGCCCTCGTCGTCCCTGATGACACGCCGTGGGGCCCTTCCGTGTGGCACCCCGGGGGTATATCCCCCACAGCAGTCCCCGAGCGCTTCTTAACCAGACTGCAACCTTGATTGTTGACTTGGGGCTTCATCCGAGTGCTTGCTGTCTCCAGCCGAGTGCGTTGGGTTCTGCCTTGGTTGACTCCTGGCGTAGCCGAGTGGTCTTGAAACTTGACTTGTGGTTGCTGGGTGGTTGAGGATAGCTCCAAATCTTATTAGATTAGATCATCAAGCCAGAAAATGTACACTCTCGTCGAAGACGAAGTGTACACACTTAGTCCCCGAGCCTTGATAAAGATCAAAAGAGGTTTATCAAGGGTCAAGAAGAAAACAAAGTGACCAGACCTTGATGTCTGAAAGTGAGTAACTTATTAAGGCACCCCTCGTGGGCCCCCAAGCCTCCAACTTGTAACCAGATTCGTACACTCGGCCAAGGACCTCGCTTCTGGCTCTGGATGATCTTGGTGACGATTTAGTGCTCACTGAATGGGCGGATCTCCAGATGCGCCCATTAGGGCAGTCCCTGAGGTTTGGAATAGTTAGAATAACTATTTCGAAGCTCTAAAAAGACTTTAATGGAATTACCGGCATCCCATTTGGGAGAGTACCTCTCAAATCATCTGACCTGATACGGTGCTCGGAAAGAGCTCCAGCACCAAACCGGATTTGCCATATGGCGCACCGTGTTCCCAAGGAGTCCTTGCACAAGGTCACTTGTCCTAGCCATCATTTTTTTGGCTTTTGAGCAGCTCTGGCCTATATTTGGCATGCCTTCAGAAGAAACCCTCATGAGCTAGAAGAGCGAAAACTCTTGGGATTCACACCGAAAATTTTTGAGGGCTGGTTGTCAGATAACCTGGCTACTGATGACTCCTAGTAACGGCCTCTACACAGCTTGTGCACCAAATTTATTTGGAAAGCCTTTGGTTAAAACTTAGGGCCTGATTTTCACTTCTGGCCCCATTTAAAGTTTTGGCCCATTTAGGCCTGTACGGCGAGGAGTCTGAAGCGTCAAGCGTAACGGCGTCACGCGCGGGTCGGTTTCGCGAGTATCCGCGAGTCAAACTTGCACGGACATGGCTGGGTGACGGGACGGAAGGGGCCCGACATGATTCCCTTTCCGAGCCTCTCGCATTTAAGGCAAGCCAGGGGGAGGCGCACTCCTTCCACTGCCATGACTTCACGTCGCCTCGCATTGCTTAGTAAACCCCGCAGTTGCCGCTTCACCTTCCGCTCTGGTCGCTCCTCCATCGCGTCCGGTCGATCCGCCGGATCTGCCTCGGCAGAACCCTAGATCCAGATCCGCTACCGAATCTTGCCCCCAATTTCAGCTCCTTCTCCCGATAGTCCTCGAGCATAGCGAGGGAAGATGCCTTCGATGGGTCGCCAGAGTAGGAGGGATTCGAGGGCGAGCACAGCGGAAACAAGGCGGTCTGCCTCGGCGTCGCCGGCACCGCCGAGCAGCGACGAGGAGTGGGTTCGCTCCATCACGATGAAGGAGCAGCTCATCTCCTTGGTGTGGGACGGCGTCTTGCTTGACGCGGCCACCGGGGGGTGGCGCCCGACAGTGGGGGAGGAGTTTCTGACGTCGGAGACGAACGAGGCCGTCGTGTTCGAGTCGGTGTACCTCCGTGGCTTCAGGTTGCCGGTGCACCCCTTCTTCCGTGGGCTGCTCTACTACTACGGGTTAGAGCTTTGCCATCTCAACCCTAACTCCGTATTGCACATCGCCATCTTCATCCACTTGTGTGAGGCATACCTCGGCATCGCCCCACACTTCAATCTTTTCTAGTACTTCTTCTGGGTGAAACCCCGCAAGAGTGCCAACAAGCCGAATGTGGTCGGTGGCACCGGGATCTAGCTCAAGCAGAAGCACTCTGCCGAGTACATCTCGGTGCCACTGGTTAGTTCCAACAAGGGGTGGCATGTCGAGTGGTTCTACACCACCAACCACGCCCCGCAGGTTCCGTGCAACATCGACGCGCTGCCGGTTCCTCTCAAGTGTTGGGACGAGGAGCCGAGCGACGTCGAGATGGAGGAGGTGCGGGATCTGATGAAGCTGATCTAGAAGCTGAAGGAGGCCAGGCTCACCGGTATGGCGGCCATGGCGAACTTGGCCACCCGACGGCTGCAACCGCTGATGGAGAGGTCTCACCCAGCATACGAGTATACCGGTGAGGACTTCGACACGACACGGCTGGTGCCAGAGCCGGGGAAGCAGGATGAGCTGGTGGAACGCGTCCGCCAGTGCTTTGTTACTGGCACTGCCATCACAACACGCGGCGCGCCGACTTCGTTTAGTTTGTCATCTCTGCGGCCCGAGGTGAGAGTTTTCTCTTTTTACTATGCTCTCATTAGGGCATAAACATGTGCCCGACAGATGTTTGACAAAATGGATGTTCAATGTTATCTTGTAGGATCGTCATGCTTTCTTCTCCGCGCCACCTCTGCCGGGTACTTTGGCTAGGAAGGATACTCAGCCCAGCAGGCTCAGCGAGCTACAGGGGCTGGAGCGCGTCCGCGCCCGGGCCTCGGGAAGCGGTGGTGCTGCTGTTGCGTCGAGGAAGCGGAAGGAGCGCAAGGGCAGCATACGCCCCGTGGTGCGGCTTGCGCCACCCGGCTCGGTTAAGAGGAATGAGCCGGCGTCACGCCGAAGCAAACTGGTGCTGCCGGGGGGGGGACGCTGAGTGGTGCGCTCGCTTCTTCTCCTTCTCTTCCTTCTCCTCAACCTTCTCTTCCTTCTCCTCCACCTTCTCTTCCTTCTCCTCCACGACACATAGAAGACATGCCCCAGAGTGCAGGTGTTTCGCGCCCTGCACTGGAGGCTGCGCGACCGCCACCCGCGGCAGCGCATGAGGTGCGCAAGGTGGCCGCTGAGGCGACCATCGGGGCGAAGCGGCCGGCACCTTCCAGTTCTGGGTTCTGCAAGCACGCTCGAGTGCGTGTGTCGAACTAGTGAGTTGTTTTGCACTTTTGGTTACTTGCTGTGTACTGTTGATGCTGGTGATGGAGGTTGTGTATGTACTGGTGGTGTTGGAATTTTTGTTGTTTGCAGGGATCCTTGTGACCCCTCAGTTGATGGGGTGAGGTGCCTGTGCCTCCTGTTGGTCCGGCGGTGCAACTGGTGAGTGCTTCAGTGGAGCACTTGGGTGCGACGTGGGAGATGTTAGGCGTGGTGGTGCCGGACGCGGGCGTGGCTCCCCAGGCGGCCAGTCCCCGACGTGAAGTCACAAGGTCCTCGGCCTTGGGTCCAGCCACCGTGGCTGAGCCTGAGGTTGAAGAGATTCACCGGGAGGTCCCTGTGCGCTGCGCCAGCCCGCCGCGCTCAGGCCGTATTGCACAGATACGCCATGGCTAGGCGCATGAGGTCCTTGGGGACCCGGCTGCCGACGAGGACAACCGGAAAGAATCGTCACGGCAGCGCAGAGGGTTGCGCAGTTGGCGGAGGTGAGTAGCCGTCCGGAGCTCCTTTTCCTGCTACTGTCATTTGCATGATTTTCTAACATGTTGTATCTGTAGACCATTGCTGCATCTTCCGCTCGCAAGAGCGAAGTGTTGGACGACATTGGGTCCAAAGTTGTCACGCTGCATGCCCGAGTGTAGGACCTTGAAGAGCAGGCCGCTGCGCGCCAGGCGAGCAGCAATCGGGAGCTCGAGCAGCTACGTCGGGACAAGGTGGCCGCGGATACTACCGCCACATCCTTACGCGAGGCAGCGGAGGAGCACCAGAAAGGTTCGTTAGCTCAACTCTCGTTCGGCCTTGTCCTCCGAGTGCTCGTTTTTGACTTTTTGTTGGAGCAGCTCGAACCAAGGCGGAGCAAGAGCTCGAGGACCTCCGCAATCAAGCAAGGCATCTAAAGACGTCCTTCGAGCAAGTTGCTAGGGAGCGAGCTGTGGCGAAAAAGGAGCTCACCGGTTAGCCGCCTGCTTTCCCTGTGTTCATTCTGCTGTTTTGTCTTGTTTAGTCCTTCTGACGTTTTGAGCAGATCTTCGGCGGAAACTTTTCATGCAATTTGCAGATCTTGAAGCCCGCATAGAGTCGGAGAGGGCACAGTTCCAAGTGCAAGGTGAACCTCTGCGCCCGCTACTAGACGAGCTGGCTCCGCTCGCCGAGTCCTCCACTGTGCACAAGTTCGGTGAGCCTCTTGTCCGCCCGCCAAGCCTGCTGGAGCAGGCTCAAGCGGTGTCATCGCGCTTCCAGGGGTATCTCCGCGAGGTCAGCTTGGCTATCACCAGCCATTGCCTCACCGTCTTCTGCTCCTTCCTCCCCCACATCGATGTGAACCGGTTCCGCGGAGGCTTCGCCCATGGGACGTCGTCTGCGCGGATCGATCAACTTTTGGAGGAGGTGAAGGACGCAGCGGAGCAGCTGGCTGATGACATTGTGCCTGCACCAGAGGGTGAGGGCAATCTCCTGCTGCAGCAATTAAAACATTTGTATAAGTATTTGTAATATTTCGTGGTACTAGTAGTGTTACTTGGACCTGCTACTTTATTTTGTAGCTCATTTTAAGTTGTCACTTTACTTTCACAATATCCATGTACTGTTAATTTCTTCAGTAGTTAGTCCCGTTGGCGTACTCTCATGCATGCTTAGTACCTTGGCTTGGCGAAGATCTCGGCCCACGATTTAAGACGTATTTTGCCGAGTACTTTATAAGTCGAGGGATTCGTGTTTAGATGAGCATTTTAAATTCGACAGGAAAACTATATTGCCGTAATGAAGGTAGTCCCCAAGTTTTAGATTTGAAGCTTGGGTGATGGTCATGCTTTTGCAGAAAGAACGAAGTGAAAGAACTTCAAGAGACATGAATTTTTATTCATTGCCAGGACTGCTAGCATAGAAAAAACTAACAAGAGGTACATAGCTCTTATGGGTAGAAGCATCGTAGGTGCTCGATATTCCATGAGCTTGGCACCTCAGAGCCATCCTCCCGCATCAGCCGGTAAGCACCCGACCTGCTGACCTCCTTGACGATGAATGGCCCTTCCCATGGGGTCGACAACTTGTGCATCTCCTTCTTACTCTAGATCCTTCGGGGGACGAGATCGCCGATGCAAAACGCTCTCTCTTGCACCTTCTTGTCATGGTAACGCCTCAGAGCTTGGGCGTACCGAGCCGCCTGAATGGTTGCCGCGAGCCGCCCTTGCTCGATGCTGTCGGTGTCCTCAATGCACACCTCCTCGGCTTTGTTTTCCTCGTAGACCTCCACCCTAGGTGCATTGAACATGAGGTCAGTTGGGAGTATCACCTCAGATCCATACACTAGGAAGAAAGGTGTCTGACCAGTAGCGCGACTCGGCTGTGTCCACAGTCCCCAGATTACTGCTGGGAGCTCTCAGAGCCAGCGTGTTGCGTACGTTTTGAGTCGGTCAAAGATGCGCTTCTTGAGTGCCTCGAGCACCACTCTGTTAGCTCGCTCGACTTGGCTGTTGGCACAGGGGTGTGCCACTGAAGCGTGGGCCACCTTGATGAGGAGATCGTTGCATTATTCCTGGAATTCTCTCCCCATGAAATTTGTGGCCAAGTCGGTGATTATCCTGTTAGGGACACCGAACCTGTGCACAATCTCCGCGATGAACTCAGCTGCCTTTGCCGCCATTAGTGCCTTTATTAGCTTGACTTCTATCCATTTGGTGAACTTGTCAACCGCCACTAGGATGTGGTCGTATCCTCCGGATGCTTTCCTGAAGGGTCCGATCATGTCGAGTCCCCAGCACGCGAAGGGCCAAGACATGGGTATATTCTGGAGGGCTTGGGCCGGGATGTGGATTTGCTTTGCGAAGAACTGGCATCCCTCGCAGTGGTTGACCAGCGTCTCAGCATCCGCGACAGCTGTGGGCTAGTAGAAATCAGACCGGAAGGCTTTACCCATGATGGTTCGTGCCCCGGCATGGTTCCCACACATGCTGCTATGGATCTCAGATAGGAGCTCTCATCCTTCTTCCTCCGGGATGCACATTTGAAGTACTCGGGAGTGTGCTCCCCGACAATACAAGTTATCTCCGATCAAGACGTAGTTCTTGCTCCTGCGAGTGATCCTTTCATGTAACGCTCGCGTCTCCCTTTCGTTTCCGGGCGAGGGATTTGGAAGCGTTCCGTACTTGATGTACTCGACCATCTCTGAGATCCACGTGGGTTGTGGCACGATCATGAGGACTTCGCTGAGTCCTTCAGATGGGTCGACTTGGGCCTCAGGGTTCTTGATGGAGGGCTTTATGAGATCTTGGACAAAAATGCCAGGTGGTACCTGGGCTCTGGTGGAACCCATTTTTGCCAACTCATCAGCTGCCTTATTGTTGTCTCAGAGCACGTGCTGAAACTCTAAGCCAAAGAATTTGCCTTAGAGCTTTCGTATCTCCGCGCAATAGGCGTCCATCTTCTCATTTGTCCTCTACCTTGTCTTGTTCGCTTGATTGACGACCAGGGCTGAATCTCCCCTGTCTATCAAGTGTTTGATCCCTAGCTATATGGCGATTCGTAGCTCATGGAGGGCTGTTTCGTACTCAGCCGTGTTGTTCAAGACCTTGAACATGATTTGGAGCACATCCTGCAACTTCTCGCCCTTGGGGGAGATGAGGAGTATGCCAGCTCCGCCTCCCTTAATCTTGAGCGATGCAACAAAATACATGGTTTAGTGCTCAGGTTCGGTGGCAGTAGGTGGCGTTTGAATCTCCGTGTACTCAGCCACGAAGTCGGCCAGTACCTGTGACTTGACCATGTTGTAGGGTACGAAGGTAATATCGTGTGCGGCCAGCTCGATGGAACACTTCATGATTCTTCCCATGGTGTCCCTATTGTGCAGGATGTCGCCTATGGGGTAGTCGGAAACTACGACGATCTTGTGAGCCTTGAAGTAGTGCTTCAACTTGCGGGCGGTGATAAGCAACGTGTAGAGTAGTTTCTGCGCTTGGTTGTACTGCACTTTTGAGTCAGTTAGTACCTCACTTATGAAGTAGATCGGCCTATGGATAGCATAGGTGTGACCTTCCTCTTTGCGCTCCATGACTAGCACCATGCTCACCACGTGCGTGGTAGCCGAGATGTAGAGGTAGAGCGTCTCCCCGACTTCTGGTGCAGTGAGGATGGGTGGTTTCTGAAGGTAGTCCCTGAGTTCCAGGAAAAACTTTTGAGCCTCCTCATCCCACTGGAAGTTATCTTGTTGCCTGAGGAGTTCGAAGAATGGCAGCCCTCGCACGCCGAGTCATGAGATGAAACGACTGAGTGCTGCCATGCACCCGGCGAGCTTCTGTACGTCTCTCTGGAACTTGGGGGCTTCATCCGGGTGATCGCATTGATCTTATCTGGGTTTGCCTCTATGCTGTGGTCGCTAACATGGAATCCGAGTAGTTTTCCCGAGGGAATGCTGAAAACACATTTTTCCGGGTTAAATTTCCAGCGGTAAACCCTGAGGTTGGCGAAGGTCTCAGACAAGTCCTTGATAAGATTATCAGGGTCTCGAATCTAGACTACTACGTCGTCTATGTAGGCCTCGTCATTTTTTCCAATCTGTGTCAGTAGGCACTTTTGGATGGCGTGCTGATAGGTCGCGCTGGCGTTCTTGAGGCCAAAAGACATTGTCAAGTAACAATACACACTGAAGGGCGTAATTAATGAACAACGTCTTGATCTGGTCTTTGTCTTTTAGGCTGATCTGGTGATAGCCCAAGTAGCAGTCGAGAAAACAGAGTAGGGCACAGTTCGCTGTGGAATCAACGACCTGGTCTATTCGCGGGAGGGTGAAGGGGTCTTTGGGGTAGTGTTTGTTGAGATCGGTGTAATCAACGCACATTCACCATTTCTTATTCTTTTTGGATACAAGAACTGGATTAGCCAACTAGTCAGGATGATACACTTCCTTTATGAAGCTGGTTGCTAAAAGTTTTGTAAGCTCTACCGCTATCGCCTCCTTGCGGTCCTTCGCGAATCGATGCAACTTATGCTTTATCGGCTTTGCGTTAACGTCAACCTTCAAGGAGTGCTTGACAAGCTCTCTAGGCACCCCGGCATATCCGCTGGTTTCCAGGTGAATATGTCCGAGTTAGCACGCAAGAACTCGACGAGCACGCTTTCCTATTTGGGGTCCAGGTTAGACCCTATAGTCGCCGTCTTGGATGGATCCTCGAGCCCGAGGGACACCTTCTTCATGGCCTTCTTATCCCGCTGGATCACCTCTGTCGCCGGCCTCTTGGTTGGGATCTCCAGATCCACCGGGGCCAACTTGCTGGTGACGGCCATGACCTCCGCAGTGCGTCTCCAGAGGTCGAGTGTAGCTGCGATGTGGAGGTTTTCCTTCTCGCATGCCCGAGCGGTACCGGCGTCTCCCTTAAGGGTAAGAACGCCGTTGGGGGCGGGCATCTTTAACACCATGTAGGTGAAGTGCGGGACCGCCATGAACTTGGCCAATGATGGCCTGCCGAGTATGCCATGGTAGGCTGTCTCGAAGTCAGCCACGATGAAGCGGACATACTCAGTCTGGTAGTTCTCAATCGTGCCGAATGTGACCGGCAGAGAGATCTCTGAGAGCCTGTGTGGTTCGAGGACCGGTGGTTGGTCGCTTCCTGGTGTGACGAGTGATTGTCAATGTGGTGTGGACTGATTCTTGGCTAAGTATTGCAGGTGCAGGTTGCGGCTTGACTGGTGTTGGTGCAGGTGAAGAACAAGCGCAAAGGTCGTTTCCGGTGAGGCCTCCAGGTGTGGAGAAGACAAGTAGGCTTGGTTCGAGGGACCCGGTGGCCAGCAGAGTCAAGTGCGGGCCGTATGGTGGCAAGAACGGCAAGATGAAGTCATGGAAGGTTTCTTGGTTGAGCCTCAAAACCAAGGTCGAGCCGGGACTACGTGGGAGCCGAGTCATGAGTGGTGATTGGCGGAGGCTACACCGAGTTCGCGGGGTTTCCAGTGGTTCACCAGAAAACCACTGGGTTCCTTGGTTGATCCACAAAGCCAAGACCGAAGACCGAAGACGGAGGTGCAGCAGCATCGGACCGGTCTGATCGGTGGAGGACACCGGTCTGACCGGTGTGCGACGACGCAGTCCGGAGACTTCGAAGCGGAGGACACGCGTCGGGATCGCAAGGCTTGCGTCAAGTCCAAGCAAGTTTGCGGTCACTGGGCATCCGTCCGATGGTGCGAAGACAAAGTTTCCCAAAGTGCCCCTCGGGGGTGTGTATCCTAGTATTAGGCCTTAGGGGTAGTTTCGTCTTTCGGCTAGCCTCCATATAACCCAAGTGGTGAGAGGATGGCAGTCATCTCTTGGAACCCTAGCTCATTTTGTTTTGATATTTTCCTCTTCCATTTTTCCTTTGGAATTTCTAGGACTAGCTTGAGAGCTTCATGGTGAGATCTTGTGAGAGGGAAGGATGATCGGGCGGCAAGCTAGACCTTGTATGGACCTTCATGGTATGTATAGATGATTCGGCGTGGTTCCTCAAGGCTTGGTTGCGTCTTTCCTGTTTCTCCTTTTTGGTGATTTTCGAAGCCTTTTCTTGGCGAATTTCTTGTGGCGGATTCGAGACCTTTCTCTTTGGGATTTGGTGGGGGATGTATGCTTGAACCCTTCGTGGTTCTTTTCCCTTTGATTCCCCTCCCAAATCCGTGAGCAAAGGAGCTCGATTTTGGGGTTTTCTCCTCTCTAGGGTTAGAGGCGTTCTTTGTGGGATTTCTTCGATTCCTCTCGTTCTAGCAAGTTTTGGTGGACCAAATCTTGGCTATGGAGTGCCCATGAGGTGTTCCTACTATCCCCAAAGTCTTGTGCGAATCCGTGGAGCGAATCGGGAGATCGGGATTTGGATTTGGAGGATTTGACCCGCGGGTTGCTGTTCATCCCGAGCTGCCCAGGCGTGACCGGTCTGACTGGTGCTCTTGACCGGTCTGACCGGTGTGAGCCCTTTGTGGGATTTTCCTCGTGTGAACGTCTTGGTGAGTTCCCAGTTGTCGTGTGTTGCTGCTGGTCAGTTCTTGGAAGGTTTCGAGGAGTTTGGCTAGGCTTTGTGTAGGGTTTTCTTCCCTTGCAGGTTGTGTTTTCTGAGGTGGTTTTGTTCCAGGGCCTAGAGGAGTCACTGACGCTTCCTGGAACGTTTTCTGTGTGGCTGCTGTAGCCACCGGCCTGACCGGCTCTGTCTATCGGTCTGACCGGCGTCACCGGTCTGACCGGCGCAGGCCATCAGTCTGACCGGTGTAGCACAGGCAGCTAGCTGTGCAGTTTTCCGCTGTGTGTTTGGTGTCTTTAGTTCGGAAGGTTGTGTGTTGGTTCCTAGGACCAGTAGCACTCCAGTGGCTACGTGGTCTTGGCCAACTTGGGTAGTTGAGTCGGAGACGTGTTTGGTTGCCACGTTCATCTTGTTGGAGTAGCCATCTCCTTCGTGAAGAATTTTTATCGGCTCCCATTCACTCCCCCCTCTCTGGTCGCCAGTTTCGGTCCTTCAATTGGTATCAGAGCCGGTTTGGGTCTTTTGAGGCTCTAACCAATTTAAGATCCAAAGATGGCGTACCAGGAACGGGGATCGGGTCCTCTGCACTTCGATGGGAAGAACTACCAGATGTGGCAGAGACGGATGGCTACGTTCCTTCGTGGCAAGGGACAGATCCTGTGGGACGTTACGGTGAACACAGCTTATGTTCATCCGATTAACTTCCTTGCTCCAGGATCGAGGGACATGTTCGACGCCAACAACAAGGCGGTCGACTACTTGTTTCGTGCTCTGTGTCAATCCGAATTCGATCGGGTTAAAACAAAGGACCTAGCTTGTAGGATATGGCAGGAGCTGAAGAATGCTCACGCAGGAAATGCTGAAGTTCAGGCACGGTTGTATGCAACTTTCCGGAGAAAGTACGAGAACTTCACTCATCTCCCCAGTGAGTCAATTGATGCCTTGTTCCAGCGGTTCACGGTGGTTGTGAACAACATGAGGGCCAATGTGAATGTCCTCCCGTACGATGACCATGATAGAGACGTGAAGCTCTTACACGCGCTATATCGTACCGTGTGGGATGGAAAGGTCGAGGCCATTCTTGTGTCAGAGAAGTATACCACTCTGACGGTGAACGAGCTGTTCTCTAAGCTCAAGTCAGCTGAGGTTGATCGTGGTTTGACAGCCCGTCTTGAGAGCCCGACTGACTCCCATAGTCTTGCTCTCGTCGGTGGCTCAGGTGCTAAGTCTAACGCTAACCCATCCTCCAGGATGTATTCTTTGTCCTCTTTGATGTCTTTGCCAGACGCGGAGTTTGATGTACTTGGAGAGGACGAGTTGGCGTTGCTGACACGGAGATTCGAGAGGATGCACGAGAACCGGGTGAACTCAAGAAGGAACTCGAGGACGTGCTTCAAGTGTGGCAAGACCGGACACTTTTTCGCCAAGTGTCCGAAGGTGAACAACCATGACAAGCACAAGTCCAAAGACAAAGGAAGAAGATCCAAGAAGAAGGAGCATGAACATGGGAGGAAGACACGAACCCGAGAGAAGATCAAGAGATCGAGCGACATCGACTCTGGCTCTGAGGACGTGTCATCAAGCTCGAGTGAAGAAGAAGAGGACAGCAAAAAGAAAGACAAGAAGAAGAAGAAGAAGGACTTCGGCAAGTACTTGAACGACCTTTGCTGTACCGCAAGCAAGACTTCGAGAAGCTACAACAAGAAGGATGGTCTTTGTGGCATGGCACACAGCTCTGGCAGCAAGAGAAGCCAGAAGAACGCCTCGGACTCAGACTCCGACTCCGAGGATGAGGTATGTGATGAGCTCTCTTCTTTGCGCAAGGAGAATGAGGAGTTGGTTGACTTGCTTGATAATCGCGATCACATGCTTAGAGAGGCTAAGAAGCTTAGGAAGGAGCTTAGAGCTTTGCTTGAAGATGCTAGGACTAGAGTGGCTGAGTTAGAAACACAGATTCTTGATGGCAAGCTTGAGATAGATTCGCTTAAGGCTAGTCCTGTTGTTTCTGATGAGGCTGATTGTGCTGATTGCTCTGTGTTCCTAGCTGATCTTACTGCTCTTAGGGAAAAGCATGCCTCCAAGTGTGAGGAACTAGATGTGCTTAGGGTTGAGTTGGCTGAGCTGCAATCTAGACCCACTTTGCTTGGTGCATGTGCTTCTTGCCCTGGTTTGCATGAAAAAATTGCTGAGCTTCGTTCTCGCATTGTTTCACTTGAGGGTGATTTGAAAGTGCCTATTCCTACTTCCTGTTCTACCTGTGAATTACATGGTGTGAAGAATTTGGATCTTGCAAAATGTGTTGATCGCTTACAAGATGAAAATGATAAGTTGCGTGAAGTGCTGAGTTGGTTGTCTAGTCAGGAACCTCAGCTTGGTATGATGATTGCCGATTATAAGCGCTTTGATGGTTGGGCTTTGGGATCTGATAAGTCTGGTGAGAGCAGTGGTGAGAGAGAAGGGAAATTTGGGAATATTCCAGTTCCACCACAACCCACACCCAAAGACAAGTTTGCACCTAAGCCAAACCAGTTGCTTAAACCGAGAGAAAAACCAAGTGAAAAACCTAGTGAGAAACCAAGTGGGAAGCCTAGTGAGAAGCCATGTGAAGAGCCTCACCCCAAGCCTAAGCCAAGACCAATCCGTTTCCATTGTGAGTTTTGTGGGAAGGATGGTCACAAGAGAGAGTTTTGCTATAAGAGAAGGAGAGAGGCGAGAATGGCTAAGGAGTGGGCAAACAAGGACAGGTACCACCCTTCTCATGGTATGCCTGAGCTTCGTATGCCACTGCCTAAGGGAAAGGGTGTTGTGCTTACGGTTCCAGCATGGAGAGATAGGAGAGCTCCAGGTGGAGGCAAGTTTGCTGGCCGAGGACCACCGGCCAGACCGGTCAGAGTGACCGGTCAGACCGGTGCCAGGCAGAGTGCTGGACAGTTTGGTTTCTGGGGCCGTGATGCTAGAGGGTTCTGCCCGTTTGGTCGTGGAACAGGTTGTAGGCGCTTTGAGTCTGGTGGTGTTGAGTTTGCTGGACGTTCTCCACCTCGTGATCAATACGAGATTGGGAGAGGTTGCATTTTTGAGTCTCAGAGGGGCTACAGACCACGTTTTCCTTTTCGTGGTACTCGTACTCCTCCAGTGAGACGGGAGTGGTTTTCCCATGGTGGTTCCAGGTTTGATAGGATGGATCGCAGTTTTGATAGGCGCGGTAGGATGGATGTTGCTAACCCTACTTTTGAGGAAATGGCTCGGCACTGGTTTGACACCTATGGTACTAACCTAGTGTTGAGTCATTTGCTCGCTCTCGCTCTTGGTTTTGAGTTGCAGGTGGGAGGCTCGGAGAACGTTTGGTTGATATCGGGGGTGGTTCTCCAGCCTCATACCCCGGTGGTGTCAAAGAGGGACATCACTTTCGGGGATGGTGGACAAGGACGGGTGACTTCTGAAGAAATGATCAAGGTAAGTGAATTTGTGATCTTCAAGTGTGTGGCCTTGGTCAAGCCACTTGATTCGTTTTGCTCCTTGTCCTATCTCATGTGTGTAAGGTGAGCTTTGTATGCTCCTTGACCTTAATGCATGAGTTTAGAGGGAGCCTGTGTGCTTAGTGTGCTCTTTGCTCTATCATGTGTACTAAGGGTGAGCTTTGTATGCTCTTTGGCCCTAGTGCATGTGTTTAGAGGGAGCTTGTGAGTTTTGCGCTCCTTTGCTCTTTTGCCGGTGGTGTCGAGCCCTTTTTGCCTCCCCTTGAGGAGCCGGCCGTGTGTGAGCTTTGTGTGTGGGAGCTCCTTTGTAGCATATGTATAGCTTTCCTTTGTGCATTTCTTGCATTTTGCATAGCATATGTATCATGATGTATAGGCATCTTTGTATCTTAGGTTGCATGCATTTTGTATCATATGCATTGAGTAGGAAAAGCTTCTCCTATATACATTGTTCACCATGGTATGATATATATGTCCTTGTGAGCTAGTTTGGTAAGCTATGGTTAGTTTGGCTTAGCTCTTGTTGATCTTGATTTATATCCATGGTTGATGGCTATGTTTTTCAAAAATGTCACATGTATGCTCTCTTGTGAGTAAATGCCTTTATATGATCTTGACATGTTTTTGTGGCTTGGCTATGCTTAATTTGTGGTTGGATTGCTTATTTTGATCATATGGGGCCAAAGGCTCATTTGCCATCATGAATGTTTAGACCTCATGCTTTATCTTGTGGAGGGGCATAAGTTCTTTTTTGTCGCAAAGACATTTCATGTACCAAATATAAATCTGAAAATGAAATGTAAATTGCTTGGAAAATGTGCTCCCATGTCATATGTACTTAATTTAATTTGCTTTGGGTGCTAAACCGTTGCATGTTGCTTACCAATGAGAAGTCTCATTTTTAGAAGTAAGCACATGGCTCGGTGGCTTTGACATGACATGAGGTGCTTGTGGGTGTTTATGATGGTCTTATGCTTAGAATGGTTGTCCTAGCATGAAGTTTGTGTGGCTTTGCTATTTTGACATGTTTTGCTCATGTTTAGGACTTTGCTCATGAGAGGGAAATTTTTCGCAAAAATGCTCAATTCTATATTAGCTTCGTCCAATGGTTGTGAAACTTGGTGATCTTGTGGTTGATGTCATTACGAAGCTATAGAGTATCTAACTTGCTCATTTGGACACGTGTAGCATTCTATGTTGAATTTTGTCTATTTGAGAAGCTCTAGGTTGCATATTTCGCATTTTTGGCTTGATTCATGCATTGTCAACAAGGGGGAGATGTTTGAGCATGTTTTGGCCTACTGAATGCATCTAGAAGGTTTCCAGGTGGTTTTGAGCCTTTTCTGGGCTCTGTTGTGCACCGGTCTGACCGGTTGAGGTCACCGGTCTGACCGGTCGGAGTGCTGGCTCCTGTTCAGATGTTGGGCACCGGTCTGACCGGTGCTGTTGACCGGTCAGACCGGTCAGAGCAAGGCTGAAGCAGCTGCTCTGTTTTGCGTTGTGGTTTGCATGCATTCGTCCAGGGGGAGTTGCATTGGTTCAGGGGGAGCTTGCATGTGTGCAGGGGGAGCTCTTTGTGGTTTTCGAGCTTTGGTTTGGTGGTTTTTACTCTTTGCTTGAGCTTGTTTTTGTCTCAGTTGTGTCGAGCCGTTGCCCTTGCCTAAGGGGACCGAGACTTGTCTTCTTCAAGTGATCTTGCTCTTTGCCTTTTCTTTGGCTTTCGATCGCTTGTTGGAGTTTCTTTTAGTCGTTTCTTTTTTTTCCTTTTCTCTTTGGTTACCAAAACGTGTGTGTTGTCAATGCACTCATCAAGGGGGAGATTGAGAGCCTGTGTGGTTCGAGGACCGGTGGTTGGTCGCTTCCTGGTGTGATGAGTGATTAACAATGTGGTGTGGACTGATTCTTGGCTATGTATTGCAGGTGCAGGTTGCGCCTTGACTGGTGTTGGTGCAAGTGAAGAACAAGCTCTAAAGGTTGTTGCCGGTAAGGCCTCCAGTTGTGGAGAAGATAAGTAGGCTTGGTTCGAGGGACCCGGTGGCCAGCGGAGTCAAGTGTGGGCCGCATGGTGGCAAGAACGGCAAGATGAAGTCAAGGACGGTTTCTTGGTTGAGCCTCAAAACCAAGGTCGAGCCGGGACTACGTGGGAGCCGAGTCATGAGTGGTGATTGGCGGAGGCTACACCGAGTTCGCGGTGTTTCTAGTGGTTCACCAGAAAACCACTGGGTTCCTTGGTTGATCCACAAAGCCGAGACCGAAGACCGAAGACCGAAGACGGAGGTGCAGCAGCATCGGACCGGTCTGACCGGTGGGTCTGACCGGTCTGACCGGTGTGCGACGACGCGGTCCGGAGACTTCGAAGCGGAGGACACGCATCGGGATCGCAAGGCTTGCGTCGAGTCTAAGCAAGTTTGCGGTCGCTGGGCATCCGTCCGATGGTGGGAAAACAAAGTTTCCCAAACTGCCCCTCGGGGGTGTGTATCCTAGTATTAGGCCTTAGGGGTAGTTTCGTCTGTCGGCTAACCTCCATATAACCCAAGTGGTGAGAGGATGGCAGCCATCTCTTGGAACCCTAGCTCATTTTGTTTTGCTATTTTCCTCTTGCATTTTTCCTTTGGAATTTCTAGGACTAGCTTGAGAGCTTCATGGTGAGATCTTATGAGAGGGAAGGATGATCAGGCGGCAAGCTAGACCTTGTATGAACCTTCATGGTATGTATAGATGATTCGGCGTGGTTCCTCAAGGCTTGGTTGCGTCTTTCCCGTTTCTCCTTTTTGGTGATTTTCAAAGCCTTTTCTTGGCGAATTTCTTGTGGCGGATTCGAGAACTTTCTCTTTGGGATTTGGTGGGGGATGTATGCTTGAACCCTTCGTGGTTCTTTTCCCTTTGATTCCCCTCCCAAATCCGTGAGCAAAGGAGCTCGATTTTGGGGTTTTCTCCTCTCTAGTGTTAGAGGCGTTCTTGGTGGGATTTCTTCGATTCCTCTCATTCTAGCAAGTTTTGGTGGACCAAATCTTGGCTATGGAGTGCCCATGAGGTGTTCCTACTATCCCCAAAGTCTTGTGCGAATCCGTGGAGCGAATCGGGAGATCGGGATTTGGATTTGGAGGAGTTGACCCGCGGGTTGCTGTTCTTCCCGAGCTGCCCAAGCGTGACCGGTCTGACTGGTGCACTTGACCGGTCTGACCGGTGTGAGCCCTTTGTGGGATTTTCCTCGTGTGAACGTCTTGGTGAGTTCCCAGTTGTCGTGTGTTGCTGCTGGTCAGTTCTTGGAAGGTTTCGAGGAGTTTGGCTAGGCTTTGTGTAGGGTTTTCTTCCCTTGTAGGTTGTGTTTTCTGAGGTGGTTTTGTTCCAAGGCCTAGAGGAGTCACTGAGGCTTCCTGGAACGTTTTCTGTGCGGCTGCTGTAGCCACCGGCCTGACCGGCTCTGTCCACCGGTCTGACCGGCGTCACCGGTCTGACCGGCGCAGGCCATCGGTCTGACCGGTGTAGCACAGGCAGCTAGCTGTGCAGTTTTCCGCTGTGCGTTTGGTGTGTTTGGTTCGGAAGGTTGTGTGTTGGTTCCTAGGACCAGTAGCACTCCATTGGCTACGTGGTCTTGGCCAACTTGGGTAGTTGAGTCGGAGACGTGTTTGGTTGCCGTCTTCATCTTGTTGGAGTAGCCATCTCCTTCGAGAAGAATTTTTATCGGCTCCCATTCACTCCCCCCCTCTCTGGTTGCCAGATTCGGTCCTTCAATTGGTATCAGAGCCGGTTCGGGTCTTTCGAGGCTCTAACCAGTCTAAGATCCAAAGATGGCGTACTAGGAACGGGGATCGGGTCCTCTGCACTTCGATGGGAAGAACTACCAGATGTGGCAGAGACGGATGGCTACGTTCCTTCGTGGTAAGGGACAGATCCTGTGGGACGTTACGGTGAACACAGCGTGCTGGCAAATAGGATGTCGAGGCCACTGCCTCTGTCCACCAGCATCTTGCCAAGCCCCACATTACGGATCGTGGACTTCAGCACTAGGGGGTACCACCCAGGCCTAGCGACTGCTTCTGTGTGGTCCTCCCTGCTAAAAGTGATCGGAACCTCCGACCACCGCAGGTATTGGGGCGTCCCGAGATGAGCCATGTACACCAACGCTCATTCCATGAGCTTGGCCTTGCGCTTCCCTTCCAGTTGCTCTGGATCGCCGTAGATCATGTTGACGGTACGATCGGCAACCTGGAACTCCTCCTCGTCATCTTCCGTGGGTTGGTCACGCTTTGCCTTGCCTTTCTCGGCCTTCGAAGGACCTCTTTGACAACCTTTGCTAGAGAAGTAGTTTTTGAGGCCAAAGCAGTCACGAGCCGTGTGCTTATGATTCTTGTGGTACGAGCATTGCATATCCAGCATCTTCTAAAACTCGGATGGGTCCATGCGCTTCGGGCCGGACTGTACAACAACTACGGTCTCAGGTTTGGGCTTCTGATTCCACATGGCTCCTTGCCGAGATGTTTCGCCCTCTTGATCCGGGTCGTGGCACCTGTGACGCGGACACAGAGAGTCGTCGTCATCCCAACGTTCTTTGAGGCTCTTGAGCTGCTTGCGCTCTGCGTCCTTGCTATCAGCCTCCAGGTTTGCCATCGTGAAGAGCTCATTGACGGTCTTGGGGGGCTTCTAGGCCCACATGTTCACTAGCTTGCTGTAGACCGGCCCGTGCTGGAAGGCGCTGATGACATGATGTTCCTCGACGAAAGGAAGAGAGTTTTTCTTCTCGAAGAAACGACGAATGTACGAGCGCAAGGACTCATTCTTCCGCTGCCAGATCTGATCCAGCATCCTCCTGTTCCCCGGCCGCTCCCACGTGCCGGAGTATTGGCTGGTGAAGAAGGCGCAGAGCTCCTCCCAGGAGTCGATCAAGTCCTTGGGGAGTCCCACAAGCCAACTTCTGCACCCCTTCGTGAGCATGATCGGCAAGTTGTTTGCCATCACATCGGAGTTGCCTCCTGCGGCCTTGACCGTCGTGGAGTAGATCTGTAGCCATTGGACGGGATTGGATGTCCCATCGTATTTGTCTACGTCAGATAGTTTGAAGCCTCAGGGCCAGGTCACCCTTCGCAGTCACGCTGTGAGGGAAAGGAAACTGTCATATGATGGCGCGTCCTCTCGACCTCTGCTGCGTCTGTGGGTCGGCCTCTCATAGGAGCTGTAGCTCTCACCGGAGTTACCGTAGCTACCCGAGTAGTCCTCATAGCCACTGCGCGAGTCGGATGGCAGGGTCGCGTCATGCCGGCGACGACAATTCGGGGCTCCATATTCCCTATCATAGTCGTGGCGGAGTTCCGCCTCGTGCCGTCGTCGCTCCTGCGCGCAGTGGTTAATGGTGTGCCTCGCGTGGCGGGCACGGAGCCTATCGCGGAGGTCTTCACCACCTTCGTGGCGGGCCTTCTTGCACCGTGGTCAGCGTTTGCCACCTGTCTCTCCTCGCCTGACCGGTGGGAAAGGATCGGTCTGGTTAGCCTGGGTCGCAGTGGCTTGGACCAGTGCTTGGAGGCGCCCCAGACCCAGTGTCCTAGGCGGTAGCTTGTCGAGTTCCTCATTCTATATGATGAGGTTCTCATTTGGAGTCGCGTAGACCCTATGTCCACCGAAGTCAATGGTGAACTCATCTTCCAGCCTCTGGGGGCGTATGTTGTGAGACCACCGAGTACGGCGTCTCGGCCTCCGGCGTGGTGGGTTGGACCCCGAGTAGTCATCCTTGAGTTCTTCTTCTTCTTTGTCCCGGTGCTAGCGGACACGGTTAGCCTCCTAGCGCCGTCGCGCTCGGTTCAAGTTCTTTCTCTGGTGCACGGCCTTTTGTGCGGCCCTCTCGCCAAACTGAGTAGGTTCGTCCTCCGAGATCGCAGTGGGAGCACCGGCGCCAGCCGCTGCCACGTAGACGAAAGCTGGAGCCCGACCGTCGTCCGATGAATCGGAAGGATCAGTAGATTGGATCTCCATAGTGTCGGTTGATCTAAAGGTCTCAGAGCTGTCCTCGAGGCTCAGAGCCGCCCTCAAGGACGTGAAGGAGCCTTCCGAGTCGTGGTCGGGACCAGATCGCCTGGCTGAGTAGTTTGGCCGGCGCAGATCTTCAGACTCCTTAGTGGTCCAATCTCCGAGTTGCCCGTCCTCCTCAAATATGGGGAAGAGGGATCCGTCATGATCATCATCCTGGAGAGGAGTGATCACCATTGATGCAAAGCGCGGTTGCTCCTCATCTGAGTGGTATTCCACCACTCGGGGCGAGGAGACCGCTGCTAGGTTTGTCTTTGTTGCCTCTGAGGTGGCAAAAGCGGTGGCGCTCTTCAACCCTTAGGGAAAGCGCTTGACCCGCGGGGTGCCAAGGGCTACCTCGCAGATCACAATGGTGTCGGCAATCTGGCCAATGACCCGATCCATGGATTGGACCAGATCGCATTCGGGAGGATCTGAGGATCCTTCAGCCGTTAGATCTCCAGCTGGGATGCGTAGCTGCCGGGCTGGTGGCGTGTCGAAGAGGACTCGACAGACCTTAGGTTTCTCCAGATTGGATTTGGGAACCGATCTATTGCCCGCGAGCGGCTTAGGTGCCGCACCGGGGGTCTTTTCCACGGTGATCATGGTGTCGGAGACGATGCAGGGGATCTCCCCGACGAGGATGTGACCTTGGGGAGGAGTCACGAAGCCAGCCATCTGCTTGTCGTCGATAGGGACAGAGTCGATGGTCCCGAAAGGGATTCCTACCCCCAACGCAGCGAAAGCGAGGCAGCTAGCCGGATCTTAACTGCAGCCATCAAGCTCACCAATTATCGCGGCGAAGCCCCTACCTGGCACGCCAACTGTCAGTACAATGGTGCCGGCAGTCCACCACGGTGTAGGCTATGGTGGTAGATTGTGTGGATGGGATCGCCGAGACTGGAGCTAGATGGTGGGACGAAGGACACAAGGGTTTATCGAGGTTTGGGCCGCAAGGATGCGTAATACCCTACGTCCTGCATCTGGTGGTTGTATTGCTTGGGAATCCGATTGGACTTATTTTGGAGAGGGTCCCTGCCGCCCTTATATAGGCTCGGGAGGCAGGGTTATAGATTGCATGGGATCTATCCTAGTCGGTTATACAAGATCTTTCCTCATGTACAAGTAATATCTTTCCTAACCAACTAGTCTTTATCTGTGGAATGTCATCTCCTCGGGTGCCGCCTCATTCCTGATCCGTGCGCCCGCGCCAGGTGCCGCCGTGTGGGCCCCCGTCGTCCCTGATGACACACCGTGGGGCCCTTCCGTGCGGCACCCTGGGGGGTATATCCCCCACGATGGGCAACTCTTCTCTACTCGAAGGTGAAGACCGATTGTTCTTTGTTGTTCTGGAGGAGAAAGAAGCTGAGGTAGTAGAATTAACTCTGCATTCATTCGTCAGGGACATTTGGCAGCCTATTCCCTGGGAGAGAGCTCTTGAGTTTCGGAATAAGATCATCTTGTTTGGTCCTGGCAAGTGCATTGCTACAGAAGAGCATGCCATTGCTGGTTTGCCTGACGTGAGGGCAAATCACATTTACTTCATACGAACTTATCATCACGATGAAAAGAATGAGTACTGGATCTACCGGCATGGAATAGGTATTGTGCCATGCGTCAACACTACTCCTGCGATCCGCATTAAGCAGGTTTGTGGGGACTGGATTTGGTCGCAAGGAACATGGCTGTTGCCTAGCTATCCGTAATGCGGAACTTCGATTGTGTACCACCTGTAACGCAATTCAATGTACAAATATCTATATTATCAGCCTTCGTCAATTATTCAGCGCATACGTATGAGTTTCTACCACAATCAATGTACCACAATCACTGTAGGGAACAAGCAGTTATGTATTTGATAATCAGGAAGGTGCAAAACATCAACAGACCGGACAAGTAGCAAACATCATAAGATGGCCTCTCACAGCTACTCATCACCACAAAGTTCACACCACCAACAAGTAGCAAATATCATAAGATGGTCAGGTAGAAAATACCAAAATACAAGCATGACTAGCACCTCTAAACCGTCTACCTAGCAATAACACCATGAATCACATTATGCCTCATTGTTGTCCTTGAGTGACCCCTTATATGAGGCCTGTCTCAGCAATTCCTTCACCATCTTCACCACAATTGTTGCAAAATCCAGGAGCTGCTTGACCGTCTGCACCTCAGAGACAGACTCTTGAATCTCCCTGTTAGCCTTTGCACATTCTTCCTTCCACATCCTTGCCTCGCTTTCAACTTTTAGGTACCTGTTGGCTTCACCCTTTTCTGTAGGAGACAATAGAGCGTCGTTTATCATTTTCTTTCTCGCCTCAAACAGGTTATGGGTTACCTCCCCGTAGTATCGCGTCATCGTCTTCAGCTCAACTGCTTCGACATTGACCTCCTCCTTAGCAACTGTACATGCTTCTTTCCATGACCTTGCTTCCTCTTCTGCTTTTCCCTTCATTTCCATCATTTTCTCTAGAACTTTTAGAGTCCTAATATCCCATTCAGGATCTATCCACCTAAACAACGCGCACTTCATGCCATCAGTCTACAGTCACCGATTTCGTTCATATAATTAGCGATTGACCACACTAACATCAAACACAAAAGCAACATTTATTAGAAGTGAAACAAGTTATCATTTACCTCGCATCGGCATACATACCGACGCCTAGGGTTGGTACCCATCCAGTCATACCACAGATGGACAGTCAACCCATCCTTGCACTCGTTTTCATTAGGATCTAGAATGATAACTTCACGAGGACCAGGCATCGGTGATCTGGAGCTATCGGAGTCTACTCCAAACACCTTTAAAATACATGAATATAGTCTGAAACCCAGATCCCCAAATCTAGAATTCCCCTTAACTAGTATGACAGATCAAAGTAGCATGGCAAAACAGAGGATTGAACTGACTGGAGTGAGTCCTGCTTCTCTGTTCGCCGCTATGACCACTACGATTTGCCATTCCCGCCACGGGCAAGAGCAGATCTAAGCACTGACGCTAGCTCTAGTCTTTGCCACAAGGAAAAGGAGAGTGGTGTCGGCGAGTCTCTTGCAGAGTTGTAGTAGTGTATGCTGTGTCGTCGAGAGAAATGAGATATATACACTTGTCTGCGGGAAAACTTTTTTTTGGCTATCGCGCGCGCTTTTCTCCCGCCAACTTACCAGGACCGCTTCGTGCTGTTGCTGGGGCTGACGTGTCCAGTTTCCGGGCACGCGGCGGCCGGCCACATGGAATAGTCGGCACTTGGAAACAAGCAGTTACACAATTGTTAGTCAGGAAGGTTCCTCCTCCAAACCATCAAAAGAACGGACCATCCGACTCAGGATCAATCCAAATAAACAACATCTTAGCTTTTCCTCCCTTTTTACCACTAGGAAGGTCCTCCTTGCGAAACATCAACAGACCGAAGTTTCCTTAGTCATAACTTCTCCCTTCTCTATCTATTATCACCATACCTCCATTGTTCTCCCTCTACCTCCATTGCAACGCGTATGAATTCCGAATGGTGAGTATGCTCGAATCAATTTGGAATAGATTAAACCAAATCGGCATAATAAGATGACATCTCATAGCAACTCATCACCAAAAAGTTCACACCACCGGTCCACCAACAAGTAGCAAACATCATAAAATGATCCGGTAGCCAACACCAAAATACAAGCTTGATACAAGTTTCACAATAATCATGACTACTCATTCATAAACATAACTCCATCTCATGTTTGGCCTCCTGCAGTTGTTCCTTCACCTTCTGCATCTCCTACCGTGAATTTTTGGTCTTGCAGGCCTCTCTTGCATTTCTTAAAGTTCTTTCGTAAGATCTGGATGTCTCATCATAGGGCGAGGACTCTTCTAGGATCTCCAAAGAGATTGAAAACATAATGTCACAACTAGCTGATAAAGAGAAAGAGGTTCAGTACGAACCTAAGAACAAGAAAACTAAGAGCAGAGCTGATTCTACTTACAAAAGACATTAGAATAAATGCGTTCATGAATGGGTAGGACATTCAGTTTGTTTGGTCAGTCTTTTCTTTTAAATGTTCAAGAAGTTCGTTGTCAGTTGGACTGAAACGGGTACTAATAGGCAAGGGTACCCGTTTCAGTCCAACTTACAACAAACTTCTTCATCATTTAGAAGAAAAGACTAGCCAAACAAACTCAATGCTCTACCCATTCATTGATGTGTTCATTCCAATGTCTTTTGTATTTAGAGCCAGCTCTGCACTTAGTTTTCCTTGTTGTTACGTGAGTACTGAAGCTCTGCCTCTTTAATAGCTAATTGAGATATTATGTTTTAAATTTCGGTGGATATCCTAACAGAGTCCTCCCTGGGATGAGACATCCAGATCTTCTAAAATAACATTAAGATGTTCTTGTAGAAATAAACTAATCCTTGGAGAAAACTCATCTCGATCTGAAAAATAAAGTCATCTTAGTCTATAAAAAACCTGAATCCCTTGAACCCAAATGTATGAGTACAGTAAAACAACCACCAAACACCACAGAACCTGGTTCTTTGCTACTTACATAAACTCAGCAAGGGCATGGTTGTCCTAACTGAACCTATTGATCCATCAAACGATGCAAATTGAAAACTAATTGAATCTAACACCTATGAATTGTGCAAACGCTAACAATCGTGGCAGACTACAGATTTCCCTTCACGGTCTGCAGCGCAGAAATAGTTTCTTCAATCTACCAATCCATAAAATGATCCAAATTAAAAATACAAGGACCTATCAATCCTATCAATTTTGCACCTCGACAAAAATCCATAAAATGAGTGGTTTGAAGCACATGCAGAAGCTACTAAAATACAAAACCTATTGTAAGACAATGCAAATTGAAAACTAACTGAATCTAACATGAATTGTCTATAGCCTATCAACTTCTAACACCAATCGAAGTGCAAATCTAAAGGTACGGTAATGAAATCTGAATCTACCATATATGCTCATCAATCCTCCAGATCCCCAAATCTAGATATCCCCGACCCTAGTAATATAGGGGAAAATATAGCGGCTCAAACCAGAGGACTGACCTTGTCGTGCTGTCTCATCCTCTTGTTGCTGGGAGGTGGCGGCGCAACCATCTTCCTCTCACCGCTAGGATCCACCATTCCTACCACGAACCATTGCAGATCTACGTAGCGGAAGTCAAAAGTCTTTGCGAAGTCTGAGTGAAGTGTCTCGCCAGCCATTTGAAACGTAATTACAAACTCAACTGAAACTTACATGTGGGACCTGGTTACAGTAAAGAATTCACATGAACTACTAGCTAAGTTTTCCATAAAACTCGCACAACCAAGAAGTGGTGCAGTGGTAAACAAAACGGTCTTGTTCCTCCAGGTCTCTGGTTTGAAGCCATGCCATGGCAAATTATTTTTGCAACATTTCGTGACATGGCCTCCGCTGACCTGGGGAAATTGCTTACATGTGGGACCCTAGAAAATTTTATGACGACTTGGAATACTCTAGTTTCGTAAAAATGCTTACATGTGGGACCCAACTGAATTTTATGACGACTTGGAACACTCTATTTTTAAAATAATGCTTACATGTGGGACCAAAGTTGGTTTATGAAGCTATTGCGGAGCTTATGGCGTCACAAAACAAGCATGGAACATGGAACACTCGGCTACAGTAGCAACCGTTATGACGAAAGTTTTTTTTGTCACTAAATTTGCTCGGAAGTGAAATATTATGACGAGATCAGTCAGGAACGTCATAAATCAATGACGCTAAAATGTGGTTGCGTCACTAATCATGATTTTCTTGTAGTGTGATGGGTTGTGTTGACGGTCTATATGTGTATCAAACTTCGTTTGGACTTGCAAGTGGACAAGTCCTCCGTCGTAGTCAAGGGACCCTTCTTCCCTCAAGTGTGAACCCAATTTATCGAATCCGTGGAACAAATGTGTGATGCAAGAACCAATCTATTAAAGCCGAGAACTTTGATTTTCAAAAGGAACTCTTATGCATCTAATCTAAGAACACCAAAAGAAATGAATCTAATCTATGAAAACTGGAGGTAGCAAGAGAAAGAGAGAGAGATAGGTAAAACCAATCTAGAGAGATTGGATCAAGCTCTTGTTGAAGTTCCAAGCAAAGAAGAAATAACCAAGATCAATCTCATAAAAAGCTTCTTTAAACCGCGGCTTCCGTTCCAACTCCGAAGACGCCCACCTTTTGGAGCCACCGTTCTGTCACAACGCACTCCTATTCGTGCGGGTTAGCCTATGGCGAGTCCAATGGACAAGTTGAAATCTCTTGGAAGGTTAGGCATGCACCTCTAGCCACCACGGCTACAAGAACACCCTCTATGATCTATCTCGAGAATAGATCTTAAAGTAAGAAAAGCCAATCGAAATCAAAGTCTTAGAAGAAGCACTTGATCGCTAGAAATCGGATTGAAACTTGATAATTCAACATACTCAAAGGTACATGGACAAGACACCACCGGGATCCTACCTTGATCTTGCTCCTAGCTCCTGGAACTCCGACGTGGTCTTCCTTGCAAGGTTCCCACGCCGGCTAGGGAAACCTAGACAACTAGCTCAACCCTCTCCTCTCTGGAATGGTGTCCCTCTCTTCTCTGCTCCTCAGCAGCGAATGACGAATGAGTTAATGCGTGGCTCTTGGCAGGGGGACTATAAATAGTCTGAGGATCATCTAGGTCAAGGGGGGGCACAAATGGGCCTCGAAATGGGTTGGGCCGGCCGGCCTGGGCCCATTTCGGCCCGTCTCGCAGCCTGCTTCGTGGACGTTGCTTCCCGTGTCTTCTAGAATGTTCTCCCTTCTGCATGTGGGCCCTTGACGTCAGTTTCTCCGTGGTTTGGATAGAGCTCCTTGTCCCGCAAGATTCAGCATTTTCTGTTCAGGTCCTCAGAGTTTTGCGTCTTCACGGGTTGGTCCTTGGGCTTCTTGGAGTCATGTTCACTTCATTGCTTGACTTGTACCAAGCTTCATGGTCTTCTCACGAGGTGCTTGATGAACTTTACCCGGAAGTCTTGCTTTCAACGCTAAATTCCTGCATAAACATCAACTCCAAAACCGACATGCACGAACGAACTTGTTATATCAAGGGGCTTAGTACCGATGGACAAGATATGAAATTGATGCCAACACCAAAGGTAAACTCATGGCTAGGTTGATGGAAATTCACCGTCAACATCTCCCCCATGCTTAAACCTTGCTCGTCCTCGAGTAAGCCTTCGATGGATATCAGCGTTGCCCTTCATTGCTCAAACCCTGCACTTGATCATACACGAGAAAACATAATGCTCTCAAAAGTTTAATTCGTTAGAGTTCCATAGTGTATTAGCCTTCATCCCTACGGAGGGTGTATATTAATTAAGCTCATCCCACAAGTATTAAACTGCTCCCAAAATTCAAATGGATCTCAGAAATTTTGAAATAAAGAACAAGATGAAAAAGAGCTAAACCAAGTTCAAAAATTTAAACCACCTTGCATCTTGCTCATGAACTCTCATCTCATCTTGTCTCTCAAGCCTATTTCTTCTACTCCTTTGCCTCTCAAAACATATATATATGTGGTAGGATTTATATGGAGCTTTTTGGGAAAGTTTAGTCCTACCAAGATATTATAAATGAGATGTTGTCAAAACAAGACAAGCTTCTCAAGGTCTAACCGAGACTCGTCAAAAAGGTCATTGGAAAAAAATGTTATATCAAGGAGGGGGAGAGAAAGAAAAATACACACACTTTGAGATATGTGGACATGTGCAAATGGCAAAGAGTGATCCCGAGGCACAAAGGAAGTCCTCGTTATCGGATTGCACATGGTTGGAAATATGAGTTTGGATCTTAAATCTTGAAACGTTTGAAATTCCTACTGCATTTAGAGAACCGGGGAGTTCACTTTATTTTATTTTTATACTCATATTTTTTCTCATACATATATATTTTTTCTTTATCTCTTTCTTTTTCTCTTTTTTTCTTTTTCTTCATTTTTTTATTTGCTCCCCTTGAACTCTAAATTGCATTGTACCTACCTCCTCCCCCATGCTTAGACGTTTGCTCGTCCTCAGGCAAAGAGGTGATAGAGATAAGGTAGGTACTAGAAATATTTTTCCTTTGGAGAGATACTTTGAAATCTTCAATCTTTGCACCATCTTGCGATCTTCCTTGAATCGACGATCCATACTCAAATGATAGGTTGTTGTCAAGGAGGTAAACACAAAAGATGATATTTTTTGTTTTAAGGGTGGATATCCGGCGAGGTTTGTGAAATCTCCGATGTGGGGATACACAATGCACGGATAGAAAGGCTAGCAAAAAGATAGATACGCAAAAACGGAATGACCAGCTTCTTAGTCTCGGGCCAGAGAAATCAAGCCCGGAATTAACTCACCCAAAAATAAACCTTGTATACTAAGTTTTTGCACTCAAATACATATATGGCTCTGGATAGGTAGAGCAACATGCAATTGGTATTTATGACAAGGTTAGCATTACTTTCAAGAACAAAAATAAATCATCTTTAATCCATCTAAAACTTGAGAGCATATAGAAGACTATGGATCTTTATTTTTATCATAACCTCTGGAAAAGATTAATCTAGCACTTAGATTAATTTCAGATTTGTATTTTAAGAGAGCATTAGCTTAATCATGCATAAAACAAGTACAAAGATAAACAAAGCGGCAACTATCATCATATATCAACATGGCACAAACTTTGTATCTTTGCCAATGGTAAAAACAAGGTGGTGATTTTATTCATGATGAAAATAAAAACTAACACACATGCTGAAAGTTAGATAAAAAACTGAAAACACTACGCATACATAGGCGCATACAAGCTGAAATTTAAAGAAAAGGGAAAAGGAAAAATTAAACAAAAGCTCCTCCTCTCTCTAATCTTCCGCCGGTGGTTGATATTGATAATCTTGATTGTTGTACCCTTGCTCATAATAGGATTGCACCGCTCCTCCTATGAATTGCTCCGGCGGTACTAGGTGAAGGCGTCCAAGCTCAAAGGCGATGTTTGCATTGCCTTCACCCATTTGGTTTGCATTGGTTTGGATGGCTGCAATATTTTGCATGTTTCTTGCAGTGTATCCTCCAATGATGGCCACACTTTGTTGTGGTTGAGGGAGGTGTGCATATTGTTCCGCAAAGGCTACGTTGGGTACCGCAAAATTTGGTGGGGGCATGGCTGCACCACTCCCCCATGCTTGCATTGGTACACCACCGTAGTATCTCGGCGGCACCGGAATTCCGCCATAAGGTGGCACATAATTTTGGGGCGCACCATCTTCTTGGGCTGCGGAAGAACCTTCTTCTATAATCCTTCCTCTCTTATTTTTCTTCGCCGGCACAAGAAGTCCTTCCTCGAACCAATCTTGTTTCCCCTCAAGAAAAAGTCTTAGTCTTGCATCCGGTAGGGGTAAATTCACCTTGGCCAATTTGAAGCCTCCTCTCTCATCTCCACTTATATATCTGCCTTGCTTCAAATAATCAAATCCTAGGGAAGTCCCGACTAGGAGATGCTCCGGATTTCTTGGAATTCCCGGTCTCAAGGAGATAGCCAACATGGAGAGGTAGCACCCCGAACCAATATCTCTGGATCCCGATGTTGCTTCACAACACCACCGGTTGATCATAAGGTGAGTGGGGTCGATTGGCTGCCCGGCAATCAAAGCCGAGTAAAGCCAATTCAACTCCATGTCGGTTATCTTGGTCTCTTTCATTCTCCCCAAAATCCTCTTGCACATCCAAGAGTGAAACACCTGGATGATGGGGTTTCAGATACTATTTCTTTGCCAGTTAGCTTCTCCCGCGATCATTCTCCAAAAACTTTCCAATGTGCCTCCATGCACATCTACTTGCTTCGGGGCTCCCATTTGAAAACCAAGCAACTCCCTAATGTACTCATAGGGAACCACTTGTTCATCTCCCTCCAAACGGAATGAGAGACTCGACACTCCTTCATGAAGTATAGGCGCCATGGTCATGAGAATTTCCAAGGTGAATTCCTTGTGGGTGTTTGCCGACACTCCGTTGGAGAATTGCACCCAACCTAGGTGTCCCAACATGTAATAAATATCCGTATGAAAACCCAACACTTGGAGAGCTGGGTCGTCGAGGTCAACGTTCACCACAAGCCTCTTCTCAAGGCGAGTGAGCTTCTCCTCCTCCTCCTCCTCCTCCGTCTTGATAATAAACCCATACTTGGAATATCGCGGAGCGTATGGAGGTGGAGCGGATGATCGTGTCGAGCGACGAGGTCGGACGAGCGGCTCCTCCGTGCGTCCTTGTGGTTCGGTGAACCGCATAGACGAGCTTCGTGTGGCCCTCATGCCACCGAGGAGAAAGGTGTTATTCCTCCTCGGTGGTGCTGTGTCCTCCTCCATACTCCGAGGAGACTCGGAGACCGAGTGCCTCCTCGAAGAGCTTGTCGATGATGGCTTGGACGACGATGATCCCTTCTTCTTGGTGAAGAGACATGTAGTTTTCTTCCACATGGTTGCTGCACTCTTCCTCACAATTATATACCCAGGGTTTTCAACCAGTAACAAGGCACACAAAAATTATTTGGAGTGTGGACTTCAAGTGGACTTAGGATGGATTTTGATGGACGAAACAAAACTCGAAGTGGGAAGCTATGTCTAAGGTGGTTCTGGACTAAGAGCTCGGGAACACGAACAAAGAACTGGGCAAGTGACTTACCTGAGGAAGACGGGCACCAGGGGGTATAAAAGGAGGCGAGGCCGGCCGGCCTGGGCCGACCGGCCTGGGTGGCCTGCTGCTCCACTTGGATTCAATTTTCTCCAGTGCACTCCATGCTTGCTTGTTGCTTTGTGACCGCGTGCTCCACTGGGTTGCACCGCCCAAATGCTCTCGTCCACTCCTTTGCTTGCATGATTGATCCTTCCACTTGATTGTTTTGCCTTGAGTCACTTCCATGCTCCCTTGCCTCACATGCTTCCATGAGATTCCTGCAAAACAAAGCTTTGGCTGCGCCCCCATGCTTGTCCTTTGCATGTGGTTTGATGATAAATGTTGGAGGGGCATCCCGTGATGCATCATGGTGCATGTGTAGTTAAGTTAACTCAAATGCCTCCCTCTACTCATGTCTTAATGGTAAGCACTCCTCTAATTTCGAAAAATAAAATTAAACTCAGAGCTTGCAAAGAGTTCAAATATAATTAGAGGAGTTTTTAAGCATCAAAAACAAATTTGAGTCGAAAATGTTTTCCGACTACTTTTATTTTGGTCGCACCGGTATTGTTTGCTTCCATTACTTGAGAGCAAGCTTTTCCCGGTTTGATCATGGGGGCATAGGTTTAGGTTCTAATTTTAGTTAAGAGTGAGAGAGATTTTGAATGAAATAAAATTAAATGAGGCTTAGAAAAATTCTAACTCCAGAGAAACCAAGGATATGAATTTTGAACAAACCAAAAGTTAAGTTTCTAGGTTCACGCGAGTCCTACCATGCGCTGAAATTTAAATACCATCTAGGATCATAGCGTGGCTCGACTCATGTGTTTTTAGCATGTAAAACAAGTCAACCATAACATCATGAAGAGGATGAAAGGTTGAGGTAGGTTCTGAATTTTTTTGGTTTTGGTTTCTCAAAAAGAAGCAAATAACTCATAGGATGGCCCATGTAAAGGGTTTATGATCCAAATAAAATATCCGAACAAGATTTATAACTCTAAACATTATCCAACCACTTAAGAGTCTATGAATGTCTTGCGTAGCAAAATCTAAAACCAACTTACTTGAAAGACTCAAAAAATCTTGATCAGGTTGTCCTCCCGGTAGCTTATTCTTGACTCGACGAAACGGGTTGCCTCCCGCCTAGCGCTTCGTTTATAGTCCATGGCTAGACTTCTTCACTTGATTACTTCGAATCAACACTCTTTGCGGGCATTGCAATATTGGGTCCCCACTTCTGCACCATCTTTGGCGTAGGCTTATTCTCCGGCTTAGTCATCTTTTTGGTCTTCACAGGCGGCTTTTGTTCCTTGATCTTGACGGATGCAACAACTTCTTTGATTTCCTTCGCTTCCTTCTTCTCCAGCTGTTCCTTCTTCCTTGGCTCTTCCTTACTAACGCGACGATGATGTGGAATATATTTAACTTTGATCATATTGCGTACCTCGAAGCGTGGTCGAAACTTGAAGGAACTTCTCTTGCTGTTGATGTCGAACTTGATATCCCCCTTGCTGACGTCGATGGTAGCTCCGACGGTCTTGAGGAAAGGCCTCCCAAGCATGAGTGGCGGCTTCTCCCTTTCTCCCATCTCGAGCACCACAAAGTCGATGGGGATGAAGTGGTGTCCGACCTTCACGGGCACATCCACGGCGATGCCCAAAGGGTAGCGAATGGAGTTGTCACCTAACTCCAAGCACATGGCCGTAGTCTCTAGCTCCGGTAGGCGTAGCTTCTCGAACACATCTCTTGGCATGACGCTCACACTTGCTCCAAGGTCGCATAATGCCTTCTCGAACTTGAATGAACCAACAGAACATGGAATCCTTGCTTCTCTAGTCCGTTTGCAATAGCAGCGCTACATTGCTCGGACATCTTGACATGATCCACCCCGAGTGTTGCTATCTCATACTTGTTTGCAAGTATATCTTTGAAGTAGTGAGAATATATAGGAACTTGAAGGGTGTCCAATAGCGGCATGTTGATGCTCAACCTACGCACAACCTCCACAAACTTCTCAAAATGATTATCAAGTTTACCTCGGAAGTAGCGTGGCTTGAGTTGTGGTGTCTTCGTGTCTTCTCCCGACATCTCAAACTCGGGCTCTTCGGTGATGATTTCGGTTACCTTCTCCTTAGCAAATTCCTCTACCTCGGTAGATGGTTTAGGCTTTCTAGCTCCCGTGGAATGCTCCGGATCTTCGTTCTCCTTCCCCGAACGAGTTTGAATAGCCTTCGCCATCTCGGGACCTTGAGGTTGCCCCGGAATCTTCCCTTCATTAGCGGATAGGCGCCCGGCAAGTTGTCCCACTTGTGTCTCGAGCATCTTCATCATGTTGAGCACTTGGTGGTTGGAGCTTTCGACCTCCGTCACCTTGCTATCGATGTTCTCCAACACCTTGTCTGTGGCTTTGAACTTAGTGACGGTGTCCTTGTTGATCTTAGCTTGCTCGTCCATGAAGTCCTTCAATTGCATACGAAGAGGAACCGAATTCGGAATGGATGAGCTTGCATTAAATTGAGGTCTACCTTGCCCGTAGTGGAAGTTCGGCAAATCTCCCTTCCTCATGTAGTCGAGCATCTTGGCTTCCTCCGGGCAATCTTTCTGGACATGGCCATACTCTCCGCACTCTTCACATGTGGATCTTGCTTCGGCAGCCTTTAAGTCTCGAGCTTCTTTCTTTTCTATCTCCATCTTCTCCAACCTCCTCATAAGCGAGTCGATCTTGCCTTCGAGTAGATCTTCCTTCTCCACTTTCAAGACTCCTTTGACGTTCCCTGTGGGTTGAACCGGAAGTAAGCGTCCGGATGACGGCCATGTGTCATTATCTGCGACCTTCTTGAATAGAGTGAAAGCTTGGGTCGGTGTAAGCTCGATGATGGATCCTCCCGCTGATGCATCGATGATCGTCCTTGACGCCATGGTGAGTCCTTGGTAGAACTTTTGAACGAGATCTTCCTTCAGGAATTTATGATGTGGCACCGCCCGAGTGTACTCATTGAAATGCTCGAATGCTTCCGATATGGTCTCCGTAGGATATTGAGCAAAAGTAGCAATCTTATTGCGCAAGCTTTGAGTCTTACCCAGTGAGTAGTATTCCTTCATGAAGGCTCTCATCAAGGCATCCCAATTTTGCACCGTCTCCACCGGTTGAGAGTAGAACCATTGCAAAGCTTTTTCGAGTAGCGAGAACGGAAAGAGCCTTGCCCTCATTTGGTTTTGAGTCACCCCCTCCATATTGAATGTCTGACAAAGTTGACTGAATGCTTGGAGGTGAAGGTTTGGATCTTCTTTACCGGTGAAGGGTGAATGTTGCACCATGCGGATTGTTGAGGTCTTGATCTCGAATAGCCTCCCGATCTCCGTGAGGTTCAGGATTGATAGGTCGATGATGTCTGGGGTGCATAGTTCCCCGATCTTGCACTCCGGCTGCGGTTGTTCTCCCATCGGTTGCGGTGGAAGTTGATTCTCCCTAGGGCTTGGAGGTGGTGATTCCTTTGGAGACTCCGACGATCCTTCGGCCTCCGCTTTTGGATCTGCAAATTCCAGCTTTTTAGCTTGTGCTTCACGTCTCCTTAGACTGTAAAGTTTTTCTGGATCATCCACAAAATTTTCGGATTTGTTGCAGAGGTAGCCGTCCATCTCCTGTTAGGGTTAGCAATAAACAAAACAAAACATATACAAAAACAAAGAAAAAAACAAATCTAAGAAAACTAGGGTTAGTCAAACTAGATTAGATTGATTTTTGAGGATGATCAAAAGTTAGTAGATGCAAAAAGAAAAACCAAAAGAAAACTGAAAATATTCACAAAAAGCAATAAAAGGTCGAATCTTGATCACTTGTTCCCCGGCAACAGCGCAAGAAAAAGGGGCTTGTTGACGCTCTATATGTGTATCAAACTTCGTTTGGACTTGCAAGTGGACAAGTCCTCCGTCGTAGTCAAGGAACCCTTCTTCCCTCAAGTGTGATCCCAAGGTATCGAATCCGTGGAACAAATGTGTGATGCAAGAACCAATCTATTAAAGCCGAGAACTTTGATCTTCAAAAGGAACTCTTATGCATCTAATCTAAGAACACCAAAAGAAACGAATCTAATCTATGAAAACCGGAGGTAGCAAGAGAAAGAGAGAGATAGGTAAAACCAATCTAGAGAGATTGGATCAATCTCTTGTTGAAGTTCCAAGCAAAGAAGAAATAACCAAGATCAATCTCATAAAAAGCTTCTTTAAACCGCGGCTTCCGTTCCAACTCCGAAGACACCCACCTTTTGGAGTCACCGTTCTGTCACAATGCACTCCTATTCATGCGGGTTAGCCTAGGGTGAGTCCAATAGATAAGTTGAAATCTATTGGAAGGTCAGGCATGCACCTCTAGCCACCACGGCTACAAGAACACCCTCTATGATCTATCTCGAGAATAGATCTTAAAGTAAGAAATGCCAATCGAAATCAAAGTCACAGAAGAAGCACTTGATCGCTAGAAATCGGATTGAAACTTGATAATTCAACATACTCAAAGGTACAGGGACAAGATCACCACCAGGATCCTACCTTGATCTTGCTCCTAGCTCCTGGAACTCCGACGTGGTCTTCCTTGCAAGGTTCCCATCCGGCTAGGGAAACCCTAGACAACTAGCTCGACCCTCTCCTCTCTGGAATGGTGTCCCTCTCTTCTCTGCTCCACGGCGGCGAATGACGAATGAATTGATGCGTGGCTCTTGGCAGGGGGACTATAAAAAGTCCGAGGATCGTCTAGATCAAAGGGGGGCACGAATGGGCCTAGAAATGGGCTGGGCCGGACGGCCTGGGCCCATTTCGGCCCATCTCGCGGCCTGCTTCGTGGACGTTGCTTCCCGTGTCTTCTAGGATGTTCTCCCTTCTGCATGTGGGCCCTTGACGCCAGTTTCTTCGCGGTTTGGATAGAGCTCCTTGTCCCGCAAGATTCAGCATTTTCTGTTCAGGTCCTTGGAGTTTTGCGTCTTCACGGGTTAGTCCTTGGGCTTCTTGGAGTCATGTTCACTTCATTGCTTGACTTGTACCGGGCTTCATGGTCTTCTCACGGGGTGCTTGATGAACTTTACCCGGAAGTCTTGCATTCAACGCTAAATTCCTGCATAGACATCAAACTCCAAAATCGACATGCACGAACGAACTTGTTATATGAAGGGGGTTAGTACCAATGGATAAGATATGAAATTGATGCTTACACCGAAGGTAAACTCATGGCTTGGTTGACGGAAATTCAATGTCAACAGGTTGGTTGTCGGGTCATGAGCCTCAGCTCAAGATGATGATTGCTGAGTTTAAGCGCTATGATGGTCAGGCCCTTGGGGTTGGGAATGTTGGTGATTGCAGTGCTGAGGGAGATGAGAAAGTTGGAAACATTCATATTCCCCCACACACCATACCCAAGAACAAATTTGCACCCAAACCAAACCAACTTCGAAACAAGCTCGACACAACCCCAGATCTACCCATCTTTCCACCACAGACAAATGATTTCCAGAAACTAGTGAGGTTTGTGAAAGAGGGTGAGAAGAAGCCACAGCCCAAAGAGAACCCAAAACCAAAGCCAAAGCCAATCCCATTCCATTGTGACCATTGTGGGAGGAATGGGCATCTGAAGGAGTTTTGCTTCAGAAGGAGAAGGGAGGAGAGGTTTGCTAGGGAGATGACAAGCAAGGACAGGTACCGCCCTTTTGGGTCCAATGAGTACATCACTTTTGGGTACAATGGACGAGGTCGAGTGTTTTCAGTGGGCACGGTGAAGGTAAGGGAGAATGTGACTCTCAGGCGTGTTGCTCTTGTCAAGTCTCTCGGGTTCAATCTTCTTTCGGTTTCCCAGCTTCTTGATGAGGGTTTTGAGGCCCGTTTCAAGATGGGCGCTTCTCGTGTGTTCGACTCTCGAGGTGATCTTTTGTGCATGATCATCCCCGAGGGTCATATTTTCAGAGCTGATTTTTCTCAATGTGTTGGTTGTTCTCATTTTTTGGTTGCGGGTGTTTCGGCAGAGCTTTGGAAATGGCATAAGAGGCTAGGTCACTTGAGTTTTGACTTGTTGTCATGCTTGAGTGGGCTTGGTTTGGTCCAAGGATTGCCTAGGTTGAAAATCCAAAAGGATTTGGTGTGTGCTCCGTGTCGGCATGGCAAGAAGGTAGCCAGCTCCCATCCGCCCCTGACCACTATCATGACAGAGCGTCTATGCGAGGTGTTCCATATGGACTTAGTTGGCCCAGCTCCTGTGTGCTCGGTGGGGGGTAGGGGGATGGTATGTCCTGGTGATAGTGGACGACTATTCTCACTATGTTTGGGTCTTCTTTTTGGCTGACAAGGGAGAGACATTTGGTTTTCTCTGGGATCAGATCTTGAGGTTGAAAAATGAGAGGCATGGAGATGTTGTTCGAGCTATTCGTAGCGACAATGGCACAGAATTTAAAAACTCTCATTTTGAAACCTTTTGCCGTGATCTAGATCTCGAACATCAGTTTTCCTCGCCCTATGTTGCTTGTCAGAATGGTGTGGTAGAGAGGAAAAACAATTCCCTTTGTGAGATGGCTCGGACGATGCTTGATGAGCATAGAACTCCGAGGAGATATTGGGCTGAGGCGGTGAATACCGCATAACATGTGGGGAATCAGATGTTTCTTCAGGCTTTCATTAAAAAGACATGCTATGAGGTCATGCATGGGTGAGCACCTAGAGTGAGCCATTTTCAGGCTTTTGGTTGCCGGTTCCTTATTCTCAAGATGGGCAAGCTAGATAAGTTTGAGCCAAGGTCCTCCGATGGCATTTTTCTTGGTTATGCGAATCATTCTAGAGAATATTGTGTGCTCAGTAAGATCCGGCTATTGTCATCCTATTTTTCCCACAAATCAACACACAATTTAGTTCAGTCTGGTCACTTTTTCTTATCAGTAACATCCGGCCGTAGCCTTCCTCGATAGGCCGAGGCGCCCATTGCCTAATTTCCTAGGGAAGCTTGTCACAACGTCCCATGGAAGGCAGTTGCCATCATCAAGAGGTTAGTGACATGTGGATATACCCAGATGGTACCCTCATGTCAGCCACTCAAAGCTTGAAGATGAATGGCAGCCACTCGATCTAGAGGCCCGTTGCTTACCTTGTCACATAAGCTTGCACAACTTCTGATGGAAGCTGGCCATTGTATTCCTACCACCATCGGCGTCCTCGCCAGTTCCGAACCACTCTACCCATATTTCTCTTCCCAAACACTTGCATTTCAGTCCAACTGCCCGTCCGACACAATGAAGCAATCAGTCTCCCCCGAACATAGAGAGCTCTGGAGCAAGGCCGTACCCGTCCCTGCTCGTCGGTTTGGCGGCATTGCTAGCCTCTCGGCCACCGCCTCCTCAGGAGCCGAATCCGGGTCCTGGTTCTCACCGAGCGGCCTCCACTTCATCTGCGCCTACTTAGAGTGGCAAGGACGTCAATTCCACAGCACAGAGCCGCCCCGCTGCGACTCCGCCAACATCGACCTTCCAATGCCCGGAGCTGCTTGTAGGTCGTCAGTGGATTCCCAGCCTCCTCCACCACTTGCAGAGTTGGACTCCGACTCTGACTCCAACTCCGACTCCTACTCCGACATCCAAACAGACACAGACCATCTGAAGATCTTTACTCTACACGTCTTCCGGCGCAGTACCAACACCTATGGGTGCCCTGTCTGCCCCAACCGTATGCACCGGTCGAGGAACCTGAATGAGATCAAGGACCACGTCCTTGGGATGGCCAGGTCTGAGGCCCTGAGGGAGGACAACATGAAGAAGTGGAGCCACCACCGCGTCCTGGCCAGAAATGAGGGATGGATGTATATGGAGTGAGCGAGCCGCGCTAGTGGACGATCAATGCCGTTATGTTATCTGTGATGTTAATTAGTATCTTTAGATTTCGTGGGAACATTGTGATGTTAATTACTTACTTTACATTTGAGGACTGGAGCGTCTGAGGACCGGTGGATGGTCGCTTCCTAGTGTGATGAGTGATTGACAATGTTATGTGGACTAACTCTTGGCGAAGTATTGCAGGTGCAGGTTGCGGGCTTGATTGGTGTCGGTGCAGGTGAAAAACAAGTGCGAAAGGTCTGTGCCAGTGGGCCTCTAGGTGTGGAGCACACAAGTAGGCTTGGTTCGAGGGACCCGGTGGCTGACGGGGTCAAGTGTGGACCGCGTGGTGGCAAAAATAGCAAGACGGAGTTGTGGACAGTTTCTTGGTTGAGCCTCAAAACCAAGGTCGAGCCTGGGTGACCGTGGCGGCCAAGTCATGAGTGGAGATTGGCGTGAGGCTGCACCAAGTCCGTGGGGTTTGTAGTAGTTCACCACAAAACCACTGTGTTTCTTGGTTGAGCCACAAAACTGAGGCCAAAGACTCGATAGAAGAGGGGCAGCCACCGAGGCTGGTCTGACCGCCCAGGTCCCAGTGCCAAGGAACTTCGAAGAGGAGGACACACCGCATGATCGCAAGGGTTGCGTTGGTGCTATGCAGGCTTGCGGTGGACACGCATCCGTCCGATGGTGCTAAGATGAAGCGGTTGTTTGGATGCCGACCACACCTCGCCACCACCACAACACTCATGCCACACAATAGTGTCGCCATGCTACAATCAACGGTGGGAGTTGTGGCTTTGTGTGGTGCCAGGAAAGTCCGCCACAGTCTATGGCGGGGGCATCTATGGCGTGGCTGGTTGCGGCCAGCAACCAAGCAACCCGAAAACTTCCAAAATTTCCCTTCAACGGCGTGTATCTCTATTATGTTAGTAGTGCTATTTTAGTCATTCGGTTGCCCCCATATAAACTTCTGAGAAGTGGTGGGATGGCAGCCAACTCTTGGAACCCTAGTTCATTTGCTTCCCTAGTTTTCCCTTTCTAGTTTTCATCTAGGCTAGCATGAGAGCTTCATGAGTCATCTTGAGAGAGGGTTGGATGTTTGGGTGGCTTGCTAGACCTTGTATGAACCTTCATGCTATGTATAGAACATTCGGAGTGGTTCATCTTGTGTCCCTTTGTCTCCCGGTGTTTTTCCATTTTTTGTGATTTTCGGATCCTTTTCTTGGGATTTTTGTGGTGAAGTTTTGGAGGCATTTTATTGCGGGATTCTTATGGGGTTTCACATATGAGGACCTTGTGCCTCTTTGCTTGGTGACCTTACCCCAGCAATCCCCCCGAAAAGCCTTTGATTTGGTGGTTTTTCGAGATCCTCGAGTGACCTAGAGAGCCAAGATTCGCGATTCCCTTTGATTGAGAGTGTTTTGGTGGATTTCCTTTGGTGGAGAGGTTCCCTATGAGGTAACCCAGCTATCCCTGAAGTTTCGCTGCAATCCGTGTGGTGAATCGGGAGATCGGTCGATGGGAAGTTGAGGGTTGACCTGCGGCCAGTTTTTCTGGGGGAGGCGGTCTAACCGCCCCTGGGAGGCGATCTAACCACCCAGGTGTTCCCAGGAATGAATTTCCGTTTTGCCAGGTTTTCCTCTGTGAGTTTGTTCGCCGTGATCAGACGAACGTTCTGGCTGTTTTTGAGATCGTTTGCATGGTTTTCCGCAGAGGAGTTTCTTGCTGGGTACAGGAGGTTAGACCGTCCTGGGTAGGAGGTCTAACCGCCCTAGGCTCGTTCGGTGAAGTTCTTGCTTTCACCAAGATTTTCTGGTAGCTTGCTTGGCCTTGACCAGAGGATTTTGTGGCTGAAGTTGTGGAGAGTTTTGGAGCTCGGTAGGGTGTTATTTGGTGGTTTTCCCTGTTGCCAGGCATAGGCGGTCTAACCGCCCCTTCCATGCGGACTGACCGCCCCTGCCCAGGCAGAAAGCTTCGTGTTGATTCCACTGCGATTTGTGTGTAGAAGATTTGGTTGGAAGTGTTGTTTGCTCCTAGGACCAGTAGCACACCAGTAGTTGAGTGGTCTTGGCAAACGGAAGGAAGTGTGCAGAGCGTGTGATTTTGGGTATCCGACCAAGTTAATATTGTTGGAGAAGACATCTCCTTCGTGAAGAATTTTTATCAGCTCTCATTCACTCCCCCCTCTCTGGTCGCCATGCCAGTCTTTCACGCATCCTCCCGACGCAAGCCCCGTGATCCTGCCGCGTGTCCCTCGACATCGAAGCTTCTCGGCCTGCCCGGATCACGTCTCCGCCCGCCGAGCCTCCGGTCTTGGTTTTGTGGCTCAACCAAGTAACCCGACAGTTTTGTGGTGAACCGCTGCAAACCCCGCGTGTAGGCTCAGGTTGTGAGCGGCTACCCTGCACCTACTCATGTCCATGACTTCGTCTTGCTTTTCTTGCCATCATGCTATCTGCACTTGATCCCGTTCAGCCACCGGGTCCATCGAGCCAGGCCTACTTGTCTCTCCACTCCTCGGAGGCCCCGCAAGGCTAAGACCTTTCACGCCTGCACTTCACCTGCACCAACGCAAATCAAGCCGCAACATGCACCTGCAATACTCAATCAAGAGTCAGTCCACACCACGTTGTCAATCACTCATCACACAAGGGAGCGACCATCCACTGGTCCTTGGACTCTCCGGTCCTCAAATGTAAAGTTAGTAATTAACATGACAATGTTCACATACATAAGACAATGTTCCCACGAAATCTAAAGATACTAATTAACATCACGGATAACATAATGACATTGCTCGTCCACTGGCGCGGCTCGCTCACTCCGTCTACATCCATCCCTCATTTCTGGCCAGGATGCGGGGGCAACTCCACTTCTTCATGTTGTCCTCCCTCAGGGCCTCAGACCTGGCCATCCCAAGGATGTGGTCCTTGATCTCATTCAGGTTCCTCCACCGGTGCATACGGTTGGGGCAGACAGGGCACCCATAGGTGTTGGTAGTGCATCGAAAGACACGCAGAGCAAAGGTCTAGTTTGTCTTTCGAAATTAGAGTGTTCCAAGTCATCATAAAATTTTCTAGGGTCCCACATGTAAGCATTTTTGCCAGGTCAGCGGAGGGCAGGTCACGAAATATTGTAAAAACAACTTGCCATTGCAAGGGTTCAAACTAGAGACCTATAGGAACAAGACGGTGTTGCTTACCACTGCACCACTTCTTGGTTGTGTTATGCAAACAGGAAACACTTTCCTTATGGTTGTCTCAGGTGAATCTTTAATATAAATTAGTAATTCACATGCGTAATGCTTCACTGCCTTCACAAAGACTCTCCACATTTTCTACGTGCAGATCTGCAACGGCTCGTGGTACGAATGGCGGATTCTAGCGGTGATGAGAGGATGGTTTATGCGCCACCTCCCGACTACGAGTTCATGAAACAGGACGACAAGGTCAGTCCTCTGGTTTGAGCCACTATATTTTCCCCTGTCGACCTAGGGATGGGGATTTCTAGATTTGGGGATCTAGAGGATTGATGACCATATACAATAGATTCAGATTTCATCGTACACTCAGATTTGAATTGCAATTGGTGTTAGAAGTTGATCGGCTATAGATAATTGATGTTAGATTCAATTAGTTTTCGGTTTGTATCATTTTATGAATTGATAGGTTCTTGTATTTTACTAGCATCTGGTGGTGGCTCGGTCCACTAATTTTGTTACATCAGACCTCCTGATGCCGATCTTATCATTGTGGATCCTTATAACAAGTGCCAGCATGGGTATGATCCCCTTGTCAGGGAAAGCTTCACCGTCCTTGGGCGCCGGTGTGGAACCTGTGGTCAGGTAAACAATAACTTGTTTAAATTTCAATAGACTTATAGTACTTGTGCTCTTGATATTAGTGTTGAAAATGGACAATTTTATGAACATATATGTATTTGGTGTCTGCAGCCTCAAGGAAAACAATGTCAGATGTTTGTTTGGATTGATCCTGAATGGGATGGTAGGACTAAAGCTGTTCTGAATAAGCTAACACGCAGGATAGCAAAAGCTGAAGAGGAAGCAAGGTCATGGAAAGAAGAATACATAAAGGCTAACATGAAGCTTGGAGATATTGAAAAATTGATGCTTGAAGATACTACCACTAAGCTTCAGAAGGTGAAGAAGGGTAAGCCAACACAGCTAGAACTTGTCCAGGTGTTCATGGAAATGGAATCGAATAATAGGAAGTTACGATTATTGGATCAATTTTTAATGATGAATAACCATGACATGCCATCTTATGAAACTTGTTGCTAATGTTTTCTTTAGGTCACGTAAACGACCCTCTGAATTTATCGATTTAACTGAAGCTTGAAGCCGAGCTACAGAAGGTAAATGGACAGTTGTAGGAGGCCGGACATAATATTAGGTAGCTATATGCGGGGAGAATTGTCAATCTATTGATGTCTTAAGAAACATGTTTCTACCTCATCATCTTATGATGTTTGCTACTTGGTGGTGTAAACTTTGTGGTGATTTGTTGCTTTGAGATGCCATCTTATTATGCTGTTTTGGTTTAATCTATTTCAAATTGAGTCGAGCACACTCACCATTCTGAATTTATTTTGTTGATGTTTTGCTGGTCCGGTCTATTGATGTTTTGCTGGAAGGACCTTCCTGAGTAACGATCGCGAAACTGCTTATTTCCTACTGTCGTTCCAAGTCATCATAAAATGCAGGTCCCACATGTAAGCATTTTCGCTAGGTCACAAAATGTTGCAAAAACAATTTGCCATTGCAAGGGTTCAAACTAGAGACATATAGGAATAAGATCATGTTTTTACCACTGCACCACTTCTTGGTTGTGTCATTTTAACACCTTCTGGTTGTGTAAGGTGAATCTTTAATATAAATCAGTAATTCACAGGCGAAACGCTTCACTGCCTTCGCAAAGACTATCGACTTTTGCTAAGCGTAGATCTGCAATGGCTCATGGCAGGAATGGCGGATCCTAGAGGCGACGGGAAGATGGTTCTGCCACCACCTCCCAGCTACAAGAAGCTGAAACAGCTCGACAAGGTCAGTTCTCTAGTTTGAGCCACTATATTTTCACCTATCGTCCTAGGGATTTCTAGATTTGGGGATCTAACGGATTGATGAGCACATACACTAGAATCAAATTTCATCGTACCCTCATATTTGCACTTTGTTTGGTGTTACAAGTTGATAGGCTATAGACAATTCATAGGTGTTAGATTCAGTTAGTTTTCAGTTTGCATCGTTTGATGGATTGATAGGTTCTTGTATTTTACTAGCTTCTAGAGGTGCTTGAAGCCACTAAAGCTGGGTTGCAGGAGGTGAAGAGAGACCTGCAAGAACAACAAGGCAGAGAACTCATAGCGCAGCAAGAGGCTATAAAATACAAGGAGCTGTGTCAGGAAATTTTAAATAAAACTATGCAAGAGATGACGAAATTCAAGGAGATGGCTGACCAATTATTACATGAACAATTGCAACAGACCAACAAATACAAGGAGATGTGTGCCCATATGTTACACCAGGACAATGCCTTGTTGAAAGAAATAGGTGAGATTCTTGACCAAGAGTCGAAAGACCTAATATTGGACTAGAAGGCAAAACGTGAAGAGGAGGCAAGGTCATGGAAGGAAGAATGCGCAAAGGCTAACATCAAGCTTAAAGGAACTACCACTGAGCTGGAAAACATGAAGGGAAAGCTGAAACATGCCATCGATGCGATGGAAGTGTATAAGGAATTGGTTGAGCAGCTAGTTATCGAGATCGAGAAGGAGAAGCAATCGATACAACAGAATGTTACCCTGATGGAGAAGGAGAAGCAACAGATACTGCGCGAGAAAGATAAAAATAGGTAGTGCTTGATTATTATGAAACTTGTTCCTTGTTGATGTTTAATTACTAGTTGTTGCTCCTGTGCACTTCATAGTGATGAACTGCAATGACACGTAGTGTCATGAAACTTGTTGCTGCTTATGTTTTCTTTAGGTCAGCCAAGAGAAAAAGGGATCAACAATGGGAAGGATCCTCAGAAGCTAACATGAAGCTTGAAGCTACTGCCGTTGAGCTGCAGAAGGTGAAGGGACAGCTGCAGGACGGAGCTATGGAAGGAGAATCAACGCCTACAGATGTAAATTGATGATCTGTTCTTATCGTTATGATTACAAATGGGTGGTTATGATTATTGTGAAAATGGTAATGATGATCATCCTATGATGTTTGCTATTTGGTGTTGTGAACTTTGTGGTCATGAGTTGAGAAACTTGTTGCTACTTAATCATAATATGATGTTTGTTGCTTGGTGGACGACAAAGGTCCGGTCTGTTGATGTTTTGCTGGAAGGACCTTCCTGAGGAACGATCCAAAACTGCTTATTTCCTATTGTCACTCTCGACTTTTGCTACGTGCAGATCTGCAGCGGCTCGTGGCAGGAATGGCGGATCCAAACAACGATGGGAAGATGGTTGCACCGCCACCTCTTGGCTACGAGAGGCTGAAACAGCCCGACAAGGTCAGTTCTCTATTTTGAGCAACTATATTTTCCCCTATCGTCCTAGGGATTTCTAGATTTGGGGATCTAATGGATTGATGAGCACATAAAATAGATTCAAATTTCATCGTACCCTCATTTTTGCACTTCGATTGGTGTTACAAGTTGATAGGCTATGGACAATTCATAAGTGTTAGGTTCAGTTAGTTTTCAATTTGCATCGTTTGATGGATTGATAGGTTCTTGTATTTTACTAGCTTCAGGAGGTGCTTGAAGCCACTAAAGCTGAGCTGCAGGTGGTGAAGAGAGACCTGCAAGAACAACAAGGCAGAGAACTCATGGCACAGCAAGAGGCTATAAATTACAAGAACCTGTATGAGCAATCATTACAGGACAACATTTCCCAGATGGAAGAGCTGACCAAATTCAAGGAGATGTCTGACCAATTGTTACATGAACAATTGCAAGAGACTAACAAATACAAGGGAAAGCTGGAACATGCTATCCATGCGATGGAGGTGTATAAGCAATCGGTTGATCAGGTAATTAACGAGATGGAGAAGCGCAGAAGCAATGGATACAACAGTGTATTGGCCAGACGAAGAAGGAGAATCAACAGATACTCCGCGAGAAAGATAAAAATAGGTAGTGCTTGATTATTATGAAACTTGTTCCTTGTTGATGTTTAATTACTGGTTGTTTCTCCTGTGCACTTCATATTGCTGAACGACCATGACACGTAGTGTTATGAAACTTGTTACTGCTTGTGTTTTCTTTAGGTCAGGCAAGAGAAAAGGGATCAACAATGGGACAGATCCTCAGAAGTTAACATGAAGCTTGAAGCTACTGCCACTGAGCTGCAGGAGGTGAAGAGACAGCTGTAGGATGGAGCTATGGAAGGAGAATCAATGTCTACAGATGGAAATTGATGAGTAGTTCTTATCATTCTAATTACAAATGGGTGGTTATGATTATTGTGAAAGTTGTAACGATGATCATCCTATGATGTTTGCTTCTTGGTGTTGTGAACTTTGTGGTCACGATTTGAGAAACTTGATGCTACCTAATCATAATATGATGTTTGCTACTCGGTGGACGACAAAGGTCCAGTCTGTTGATGTTTTGCTGGAAGGACCTTCCTGAGGAACGATCGCGAGACTACTTGTTTCCTACTGTGGTTCCAACTCATCATAAAATTTAAGGAGGTCCCACAAGTTAGTCTGATAAGAAAACAGAGGAAAATTAAAAGGATACAATGCCAATAGCAGGGTGTTGGTATTTGTTAAGCCTACAGAAATATTATGATGGATAATCCGCAAGCGCACGGATACCGGTGAGCATTCCACCCGGGAGAGGGTTTTAAATATCGAATCCACAAGGAGAATGGTAAAGAGAGTATCTGAGGTATATAACTAATCACTGAGTAGCTATCAAGGACTTGACATTAAGAGAGATAAGGAAAACTTAAGGATGTCTGATTCTTATTCTCACAAGCTATGTCTATATTGTTCTTATGGGGTGATTGTCTGAAGGCACACTTAGGAAAGGGAACCTCCCGAGAATCTATGGGGGGAGTCCTACGGTTTCTATAGACGGGAGGTGGACTGCAAAGGACAGACGGGAACAAGGTCACTTCCTGCTTCTACCACATGATCCGGAATATAGAAGGCATTCATAAGCTAGCTAGTCTAAGCACCATGCTTACACTAAACATGCAACTTTAACTCAAGAGCGATAGGAATTAAAGTACTCAAAGAGTTATGAACCGTAAGAACAATAAAAACAATGTTACTCACTTGAATAAGAAGTCGATCTTTCCACAAGGTCTCAGGATCAGGCTCCAATGGAGTTGATCCCAAAGGTAGAAGATGAAGAGGAGACACCGACAGGTCCGGGCCTTCCTTCAGCTTCGCCTCTACCGCTCTCTAATCCTCTCGAACAAGATTAGCTAGATCTAAATAGATCGTGGCTCTAATCTCTCAACTTGATACTAACTCTCCAACTCTAATTCTAATCTAGAGCTCTAATCTCAGATAGGCATGGAGGATCTGATAGAATGAATTGTTGTCTGCCCTGGGGTCAGGGGGTCTGCTTATATAGCCCGGAGGAGATGACGTACACCGTACGATCAAACCAACCTTAACTTGTGCTTTAGATTGATCCTCATAGGCGGTGGAAGAACATTCCGGAAGCTGGGCCCATTTGGCGCCAGGGGGGCCGACCGGCCCCACCACCAGGCCGATCGGGCTGGGGTGGGCCCCCCTCGGGGTCCACTTTGGCCAGGTGGGTCCTTGATCCTTCTAGATGCTTCTTTCTTAGGTGCTAAGTCACGTTGAGTTCCGGAGCCTTCTGGAGTCTTCTAGAGTGGTTTCTTTGCATATTTTCTGAGTAGTCCCTGTAAATTCATAGATTCACCAAAACTCGTGGAAATTGTCAATATAAACCCTAATAAGGTGATCTAATTATATTTTAGTCCTTTTTCTAGTAAATGTGAGGGGAAATATTTATAGATAAAATGCGCCAACACAGGGGTTGAACCCACGACGTTTGATCCTGAAAAGGGTACACAGAACCATGGAGACATAATGAAATATGTGTATTTCCAAACTAAGTAGTTCTAGTTTACCAAGTGCGGCCAACGACTATATCTCCAACCGCGTACCCTGCAAAGGGCTTGCCAGCACCCTCATGTGGGTCGTTGTGGCAAATATCTAGCCTAGAGGTGTTGGTGTGTAGATCTACAACCCACGGCGGGAATGGCGGATCCTCGCATCGAAGGGAGGAGAGTGAGCTACGGTCAGGTCAGTACCCTGTTTTGTGCCTCTGCTTTCCCCTTTCGTCAGAGGGAAGTGATATTTGGAATTGGGGATTTCAGTTGAAGCACGATTGTTGCTACAAGTTGATTGATAGGCTTTAGTTTAGAAAGTGCAAAACTAAGCATTGATTTCAAGTTGCAATGATTTTTTTTGAAGCATCCGTGTACTCCAGCATCTTCTTCCATTAGTAGTTACTACTCGAAGACATCTTCCTGCAATAGTAGCCATTGGCACCCTAAAAACAAGTGCAAACACGGGTTGAGAGCTGTGGTGAAGTATGCTTGGACCTTTCTCAACCCTGGCCGCCGGTTTGCTGGCTGCCCAAAGGTAATGGCTAGTTGGCTACCTGCTCATGTGGTTCCTGTGGTTAACGACGATTGTTAATGGGGTGTCTAATTTGCAGGAAGAAGAAGAGCAGTGCGATTACTTCTAATAGATTGATCTAGAATGGGATGAAAGGTTGTATGCTGTTATGGTGAAGCTCATGAAGAAGAAAGCGGAAGCTGAAGAGGATGCAAAGCAGTGGGAGGGAGAATTGGGAAAAGCTAAGTGTGAGCTTAGAGAGATTAGGAATGAGCTCAAAACAGCGTGACAAAAACTTCAGAAGGCTACCGCCGAGCTGAAGTCAATTGGAAATTATAGGCACAATGTCTAAATCGCGCATGTGCTGCTTGCTTTATTTGTTGTTTTCACGGGAATGGCGGGACTGATGCTCGGTGGCAAGGCTAATTAGATGTGTTGATCACGTATTCTGCAAGTGTCACTTTGGTATTGTGAACAATGTGTCAATCATGTATTCTGAACATTATGCACTATGCATCTAAGCATTGTACTGATGATGTATTGCCAAAATCGACCAAGAAATGCGCGGCAGTTAGTATCCACCACATTGCACTGACCATTTAGTCTGACCTGTTCACATTTCCAAGAACGTAATTTCCGTTAGGTTCACCAACAGTCATAATGAATTATTATTGTTATCCCAAAATCAACAGAGCAGCAGCGACGGTTGTTTTGGGTGGCAAAGGAGCGGCGAATTTACTATAAATGCGGAGAAAGGAACAGTGGATTTGTTGTAAATGGGGCATTCATCGACTTCTTCCGCCTGGGGTACAAAGAACCTTTTTGCAATCGCATTTCCTCCTCTCGGAAGGAAGATCCGTGAGAGTATAGTGCTCTCTTCAAAGTCTCTGTATCAATTTGAATGTGCATTTGACCTGGCACTCTGATGTTTGATCAAACTATTTTCAGGACGCCAGTAGGTCAACAATCATGTCGTCGAGGCGGTTGCCATTATTGCTGGTGGTGCTCCCTACCGTGGTGAACATTAACATCATCGGCCACCTCGCTGCGACCTTAGAGCGGGCCATGGATGACCTCCGCAGCCTACGGGTGACCTGCCGGGAGATGCGTCGTGTGTGCAAGAACGCAGCCATTGGTCGGTGCATGGCACTAGAGAGATTTGCCATCAAGCTGCAGTGGAACGACCGCAAGGGCTATGACGCCCTCCTCGATTGCCTGACCCGCATAAGAAACCCAGAGGCATGTTTCCTCTCTGGGATGGACATCCTATTCAGGGAAAACTACAGCTCCCGTTCATCCATCGCCAACATCGAGGAGGCCGCCCAGGCCGGGCATAATGTGGCGGCCTATGTATCCGCCATGGTCCTTCACAGGGCCAATGGCGGCACCGGTGATGATGACACTGCGAGGCGGTGCATCATACCGGTCGAGGGTCGGGAAGAATCGGCGGCCGCGACATCGATGATGATGCGGACGGACAAGGGTTGCCTACGGTGCCGTGAGGCAGCCCCATAGGTGATCCGGTAAGTGACGTGGCTCCAACGTGCAACGCTGGTGCCGCCAGTGGCGCACGGCAATCATCAGTGCGCAGGCGGCCTGTGCTTCAAGATGAGTTAGGAAGAATGCTCACATTTTTTTTTGAGCGAATGGTCACATTTTTGTAACGAGGAGTTTAGAATTCACGCCGAATGCGATCTGTTCTTTGGCAAAATAATTGGATATCTGCATCAAACAACTTGATATGTGGGAGTGATTTTGGATATCTTTTGTTTCTAGATCAATCCCCTGATATCTGCTCTATTTCTATCTCTCTTCCTTGGTTCTTGTGCAGCGATCTTTACTCGCACACACATTGACGTGATGGAAACCAACTTCTAGTCTTCCCCCATTTATTTACAACAGCTGGTAGTTGAAATAGTTCATCACAATTTGAAGAGGTGGAAAATCAATATTGGACAATTGAAAAACAAATAATGTGATCCAATTTTCACTATCTCAGAAACTACGAAATCGTAATCAGGTTTGCCCAATTCAAAACAAGCAACTTTTGCCATGAAAGGAATGAAAATTTTTGTCCGGTCTGTTAATGTTTCCTAAACCCAAACATTCGGTCCTGCCCGTGTTGTATTGCCTATCTCATTGCATGATTTCATTTTGTTGTTACACAGCATGACTCGTCAACAAGGAAAAATGAAGCTGTGGTTCAAACTCTAAGTCAGCTTGCTTGTCTTCACGATTGTTTCCTACTGTTGACGGTGAATTTCCGTCAACCTAGCCATGAGTTTACCTTCAATGTTGGTATTGATTTAATATCCAATCTAATGATCCTAACCCTCCTGATATATCAAGTTCACCTTTGCATGTCGATTTTGGAGTCTATTGTTTATGCAGGAAATCAACGATAAAGAGGAGACTTTTGGGATAAGATCAATAAGAACTTTGGAAGAAGATCATGAAGCCCGACAAGATTCAAGACACGCGATGAACATTACTCCAACTGGTCCGAGGACCGAAGCGTCAACGTACAAAACCCCAGGGACCCAGACAGAAGATGGGGAAACTTGGATGGCAAGCCTCATCAACTTAATCGTGAAGGAAACAATGTCGAGGACCCACATGCTGGAGGGTGCAAATAGGGGAAAATGCAAGAAGCTCACCCGCAAAAAATGGGGCCGAACCGAGCCAAAAAGGCCCTAGGCCGACAGGCCTGGGCAGACTAGCCTGGCCTGTTTTCAGCACGGTTCGGGCTCCCCTTTGACCTAGCCCCTCTTCGGTCTATTTAAAGCCACGGTGCAAAAAGCCACGCATCAATTCATTCGTCATCCGCGGCCGAGGAGCAGAGAAGAGAGGGACACCATTTCGGAGAGGAGAGGGTTGAGATGGTTGAGTAGGGTTTCGCTAGCTGACGTGGGAACCTTGCATGGAAGACCACGTCGAAGTTCCCGGAGCTAGGATCAAGATCAAGGTAGGATCCTGGTGGTGATCTTGTCCATGTATTATACTCTCATGTTGAATTTGCAAGATTGAATCCGATTTCTAGCGATCAAGTGCTTTCTCTATAACTTTGTCTTCGCTTGGGTTTGCTTCTTCCCCAATCTAGTCTATAGCTAGATTGCTTAGGGGGCTCTTGTAGTCATGGTGGCCAGAGGTGCATACCCGATCTACCGAGCGTTTTCAACTTGTTCTTCTTGGACTCGCCCTAGGCTAACCCGCATGAATAGGGGTGCATCGTGACAGGACGGTGGCTCCAAAAGGCGGGCGTCTTCGGAGTTGGAACGGAAGCCACGATTTAAAGAGGCTATTAATGAGATTCGTTTGCTTTATTCTTCTTTGTTTTGGAACTTCAACAAAAGACCCGATCCAATCTCTAGATTGGTTTTACCTCCCATCTCTTTCTCTTGCTACCTCTGGTGTTTAGTAGATTAGATGTGTTTTCATGGTTCTTCCATAGATTAGATGCAAAAACCCTTTTCAAGATCCAAGTGTTTTCTGCTTATTAGATTGGATCTTACGTTACACATTATTCCACGGATTCGATACCTTGGGTTCACACTTAAGGAAAGAAGGGTCCCTTGACTACGGCGGAGGATTTGTCCGCTTGCAAATCCAAACGAACTTTGGTACAACTATTAACTGTCAACACCTACTAACCAAGTCTTGGAAAAACAAATCTTTGCTAGACGGGGTAGTGTACACTAGATGGAGTAGACACGGTTTTACTAAAAGCCAATTTGTTCCCATCGTTTCAATTTGTTCTACCTAAGCCACGACTTCACGTTCGAATTGTGCACATTTTTGGCTCTCCCTAAGAAGGATGATATCATAGCTCACCTTGTCCAAATTTAAAATAAGCATCTTTTGCCATCAAATGATTAAAAATATTTCTCCCTCCTACTCATGCTTCGTAGACCTAAACATCCAACCTCCTTTCGTGCCCTTCTTCTATTGCCTATCTCATAGTAAATGCTTTAGTCCGGTCTGATAATGTTTTGTATACTAGAATAACCAGTCTCGTGGCAACTTTCGATCTCATCATGTTCAAGTGAATTGAGATTGCAAATTACACGCCTAGGCCATTTGCCTGACACAATTCCCGATGCGACCTTGCGCCTTTCCCTTGGCAAATGAGATCTATTAATATATACTAGAAAACACTATTAGATCTCCTCCTCAACGCAAGAAAAACCCATCAGCATCTCCTCCTTTCAGCATAAGAAGACCCCATCGGCATCACCTCCTATCAGCGCAAGTACCGTCATCCTCTCTCCCAATTCAATCGATTTCTTTGTTCTTTCGACCTTTTCCGCCTCTTTGAGCAAACTAATTTCTATGTGCATTTGAGAGCATCTCCCCCAATGGCTGGCGACAATCATCGCGTGCTGTCGGGCACACACCCCGGGTACCTGCAAGGAAGGAGAAAGGAGGACTCCTACTAGAATTCCCCTGTAAACATACTAGGACTCATACCGTGTAATCCTACTAGGTCTCGTACCTTGTAATCGACTAGGCACCCGCCCCTGGACTATATAAAGGAGGGCCGGGTACCTAGGAACACATCCACAATCCCTCTGGGGAACACCCAAGCGCAGGGCGCAATACTACTCCAAACAGGACATAGGGTACACAACTCTGGCTACCTGAACCTGTATAAATCTTGTGTCCCTGTGCATACCTTCGAGTTCTAGGTCTGGCGATCCCCACTATCTACTCTCCGACGGGTACCCCCTATGGAGGTTGCCGGATATAAAACTCCAACATTGGCGCCCACCGTGGGGCGATCGTCATGATCATTATGCGGATTCGAAGGACCTCTGAAGGACCGATTAGGGGACCAGAGAGGGGGGGGGGTGAATGGGAGCCGATAAAAATTCTTCTCTGAAGAGATGAACTCGACTATGCCCCAAAATCACAATCACGGATCCCCACACAAACTTGCCAAGGTCACGTAGTCACAACAGACCTACCAACACCAGGAATAAGTCCCAAACCAATCCCAAGCGGAAGCACAACTCAAGAGGACTTAGCCGATCTGCGAGGCCCGGGGCGGACGGTCCGCGGCGTACGGGCAGACAGTTCGCGCAAGGGAGGCAGACAGTCCGCAGGTCGAGCGCGGACGGTCTGAAAATCAGCCCCAAACCTCCAGTATGCACCTGCGAAAAACGGACGGTCCGGGCGAGCACCACGGACGGTCCAAGCCTCGCGGACTGTCCGGCCACCCCGGGCAGACGGTCCGACCAACTCCCTCCAACCAAAACCTACCGACTCAACGAATCAAAACAAAGAGACGGAAGAACTCGCGAACAACATGACGAACACCTGGCCAGTCTGCACCTCACGGACTGTCCGCACGAGGTCCACGGACGGTCCGCCAGGGTCGCGGACAGAAACCCGAGTTCAACCCTTTAAACATCAAACCTTCCTCCCCTTTGCCCGATCTCCCGAATCAACCAAGGGAAAGCTACCAAATCATAGGTGAAGATGAAGCTCCTCTAGGAGATGCTATACCTACGAATTTGTAACCTCAAACCCACTGAATCGAGAGGAATCGAGATTCTACCGAGCTCAAGAACAAAGCTAGGGTTCCAACCGAAATCCATCAATTGGAGGCCAAATTCGGAGTTTGAGGGGTCAAGATCAAGCACAAAGATGCACAAGACATCTATCCACGATCCCCACAAAGAAATCCGAACACAAACGCCTCAGAATCGAAGGAACAAGCCGCACACGAAAATCCAATGGAAATAGCCTGAAAAAGACATGAAAATCACTCGAGGCACAAGAAGGAAATCGACGCAACCATGAAAGCTTCCGTACACTCAGAGGTCAGATTCTCTACAAAACGGTGAAGAAAACTAAGCCTAAAGAGCAGGGAAATGAGAAGCAGTCCGGATGGATGAGTTTCCCTGAAACCCTAGAGCTATATATATGAAGTCTCTCCGGGTTGGGCAAATGACCAAGCTACCCCTAGAACATAAAAGAAGATACACACCCCTCAGGGGCAAGATGGTCAAGTAGCACTCCTCTTCATCAGGCGGCCACGCCTTCGCCGCAGTCCGCGTCCTCCCGACGCAAGCCCTGCGATCCCGCCGCGTGTCCCCCGACATCGAAGCTTCTCGGTGCGCCCGGATCCCGTGTCCGCCCGCTGAGGGCCATGTGTGGTTCGAGGACCGGTGGATGGTCACTTCCTGGTGTGATGAGTGATTGACAATGTGGTGTGGACTGATTCTTGGCTAAGTATTGCAGGTGCAGGTTGCGGCTTGACTGGTGTTGGTGCAGGTGAAGAACAAGCGCAAAAGGTCATTGCCGGTGAGGCCTCCAGGTGTGGAGAAGACAAGTAGGCTTGGTTCGAGGGACCCGGTGGCCAGCGGGGTCAAGTGCGGGACGCATGGTGGCAAGAACGGCAAGATGAAGTCATGGACGGTTTCTTGGTTGAACCTCAAAACCAAGGTCGAGCCGGGACTACGTGGGAGCCGAGTCATGAGTGGTGATTGGCGGAGGTTACACCGAGTTCGCAGGGTTTCCAGTGGTTCACCAGAAAACCACTGGGTTCCTTGGTTGATCCACAAAGCCAAGACCGAAGATCGAAGACGGAGGTGCAGCAGCATCGGACCGGTCTGACCGGTGGGTCTAACCGGTCTGACCGGTGTGCGACGACACAGTCCAGAGACTTCGAAGCGGAGGACACGCGTCGGGATCGCAAGGCTTGCGTCGAGGCTAAGCAAGTTTGCGGTCACCGGGCATCCGTCCGATGGTGCGAAGATAAAGATTCCCAAAGTGCCCCTCAGGGGTGTGTATCAGTCTTTCAGCTAGCCTCCATATGACCCAAGTGGTGAGAGGATGGCAGCCATCTCTTGGAACCCTAGCTCATTTTGTTTTGCTATTTTCCTCTTCCATTTTCCTTTGGAATTTCTAGGACTAGCTTGAGAGCTTCATGGTGAGATCTTGTGAGAGGGAAGGATGGTCGGGCGGAAGCTAGACCTTGTATGAACCTTCATGGTATGTATAGATGATTCGGCGTGGTTCCTCAAGGCTTGATTGTGTTCTTCCCGCTTTCCCTTTTTGGTGATTTTCGGAGACTTTTCTTGGCGAATTTCTTGTCGCGGTTTTGAGACCTTTCTCTTTGGGATTCGGTGGGGGATGTATGCATGAACCCTTCGTGGTTCTTTTCCCTTTGATTCCCTTCCCAAATCCGTGAGTAAAGAGGCTCAATTTTGGGGTTTTCTTGGCTCTAGGGTTAGAGGCGTTCTTGGTGGAAACCCTTCGATTCCTCTCATTCTAGCAAGTTTTGGTGGACCAAATCTTGGCTATGGAGTACCCATGAGGTGTTCCTACTATCCCCAAAGTCTTGCGCGAATCCGTGGAGCGAATTGGGAGATCAGGAGTTGGATTTGGGGGAGTTGACCCGCAGGCGCTGTTCATCCCGAGCTGCCCAGGCGTGACCGGTCTGACCGGTGTAAGCCTTTGTGGGATTTGCCTCGAGTGAACTGCCTGGTTCGTGTGTCTTTGGGCTGTGTTGCTACTGGTCAGTTCTTGGAAGGTTTTGAGGAGTTTGGCTAGGTTTTGTGTAGGGTTTTCTTCCCTTGCAGTTCGAGTTTTGGAGGTGGTTTTGTTCCAGGGTCTAGAGGAGTCACTGAGGCTTCCTGGAACGTTTCCTGTGCAGCTGCTGTAGCCACTGCCCTGACCGGCGCTGTCCACCGGTCTGACCGGTGTCACCGGTCTGACCGGCGCAGGCCATCGGTCTGACCGGTGTAGCACAGGCAGCAAGCCGTGCAAGTTCTGCTGTGCGTTTTGGTGTGTTTTGGTTCGGAAGGTTTGTGTTGGTTCCTAGGACCAGTAGCACTCCAGTGGCTACGTGGTCTTGGCCAACTTGGGTAGTTGAGTCGGAGACGTGCTTGGTTGCCGCGTTCATCTTGTTGGAGTAGCCATCTCCTTTGAGAAGAATTTTTATCGGCTCCCATTCACTCCCCCCTCTCTGGTCGCCAGTTTCGGTCCTTCAATTGGTATCAGAGCCGGTTCGGGTCTTTCGAGGCTGTAACCAGTCTAAGATCCAAAGATGGCGTACCCAGAACGAGGATCGGGTCCTCCGCACTTCGATGGGAAGAACTACCAGATGTGACAGAGACGAATGGCTGTGTTTCTCCGTGGAAAGGGACAGATCCTTTGGGACGTTATGGTGAACACAGCTTATGTTCATTCGATTAACTTCCTTGCTCCAGGATCGAGGGATATGTTTGACGCCAACAACAAGGCGGTCGACTACTTGTTTCGTGCTCTGTGTCAGTCCGAATTCGATCGGGTTCAGACAGAGGACTTAGCTTGTAGAATTTGGGAGCAGTTGAAGGATGCTCATGCTGGGAATGCTCAGGTTCAGGCTCGGATGTACGCGACTTACCGGAGAGAGTACGAGAACTTCACTCATCTCCCCGGCGAGTCCGTCGATGCCCTTTTCCAGCGGTTTACGGTTGTGGTGAACAACATGAGAGCCAATGTGGCCGTGCTCCCATACGATGATCATGATAGAGCCGTGAAGCTCTTGCACTCGTTGGATCGCACCGTATGGGACGGAAAGGTCGAGGCTATTCTTGAGTTCGAGAAGTATGACACCCTGACCGTGAACGAGCTGTTCTCGAAGCTCAAGTCAGCTGAGTTGGACCGTGGTATGACAGCCAAGATCGAGAGCCCGACTGACTCTCATAGTCTTGCTCTCGTCGGTGGCAAAGGTGCTAAGTCTAATGCTAATGCATCCTCCAGGATGTACTCTCTGTCTTCTTTGATGTCTTTGCCAGACGAGGAGTTCGACGTGCTTGGAGAGGACGAGCTGGCGCTACTGACCAGGCGGTTCGAGAGGTTGCACGAGAACCGAGTGAACACAAGGAAGAATCCACGGACATGCTTTCAGTGCGGCAAGCCAGGACACTTCATCGCCGACTGTCCGGAGAAGATGGAGAACAAGGATGGCTACAAGCACCGGTCGAATAAGGACAGCAAGTACCGATCAAGGCGCCATCACAAGCACAAGAACAAGCACAAGGACGAGCGACGGTCGAGGAAGAAGGACGGCCGCGGCAGGAAGGCCCGAGCGATGGTCGGAGCGAGCGACGTCGACTCCAGCTCCGCCTACTCTTCCTCGAGCTCGAGTAGCAGTGAAGATGAAGGTGATCAGCGCAAGAACAAGAAGTCATCCAAGAACTTGAGCGGGTTGAGCTGCTACGTGAGAGATGGCTTCTGCGGCATGGCTCGTAGCTCCGGCAGCAAGAAGAGTCACCAGAGCGACTCGGACTCCGACTCCGAGGATGAGGTACAAGACGAGCTTCCCTTCTTGCGTGAGGAGAATGAGAGTCTTGGCAAGTTGCTTGATAATTGTGATGACATGCTTAGAGAGGCAAAGAAGATGAGGAAAGAGCTTAGGGCCTCACTAGAAGATGCTAGGAACCGAGTAGCTGAGTTAGAAACCCAGAACCTTGATGCTAAGCTTGAGATAGATTCGCTGAAGGCTTCACCTGTGGTTTCTGATGAGATTGATTGTGGTGATTGCTCTGTGTACCTAGCTGATCTTACTGCTCTTAAGGATAAGCATGCTTCTACTTGTGATGAACTAGATGTGCTTAGGGTTGAAGTGGCTGAGCTTAAGTCTAGACCTGCTTTGCTAGGTGCTTGCACTTCTAGCCCTATTTTGCATGGAAAGATTGATGAGAAGCATGCTTACACTGTTTCACTTGAGGCTAAGCTGAAAGAATCTATTCCCACTTCTTGCTCCACTTGTGAATTGCATGCTTTGAAAAATCTGGAACTTGCACATTATGTGGATCGCTTGCAGGATGAGAATGATGAGTTGAGGAAAATGATGGGTTGGTTGTCGGGTCATGAACCACAGCTTAGGATGATGATAGAGGCATACAAGCGCTATGATGGGCAAGCGCTTGGGTCGGATAAGATTGGAGAGTGCAGTGGTGAGGGAGGAGAGAAGATTGGTGATATCCAAGCTCCACCAAAAACCTTCCACAAAAATGCCTATGCCCCTAAGCCCAACCCAATGAGAAACAAATTTGACACAACCCCAGATCCTCCCATATTTCCTCGCCCCATAAATGATTTCCAAAAACCCATCAAGTTCAAGAGTGACTTGGGGAATGAGTTCGTTGGGAAAAAGGTTGAGAAGCCGAGTGAGGAGAAACCAAGTGAGCAGCCCCAACCCAAGCCTAAGCCTAAGCCCATACGGTTTCATTGTGACTATTGTGGGAGAGATGGTCACAAGGGTGAGTTTTGCTTCAAGAGGAAGCGTGAGGAGAGAATGGCTAAGGAGTGGGCTAACAAGGACAGGTACCGCCCTTCAAATGGTGTACCTGAGCCTCATATGCAAATGCCCAGGGCCAAGGCAATTGTGAGGACAGTTCCGGCTTGGGGAGATCGAAAGGTGGCAGGTGGTGCTGCTAGCCGAGCACCACCGGTCAGACCGGTGCACTCCACCGGTCAGACCGGTGCTGGTCTGGGTAGACAGCGGTTTGGTTTCCTTGCTCGTGCGGATGCTCGGTTAGGTTCTGGTGGTCGTGGTTCTGGTGGTTGGCATGGAGAGTTTGTAGGTGGTCAGTTTGCTAGACGTTCTCCACCTCGTGCTCAATACGAGGATGGCAGGAGTCGTAGCTTTGAGATGGAGAGGAGGAACGGTCCACGGTCTTCCTTTCGTGGTTTTCCTTCTCCTCCACCTAGACAGGGATGGTTCCCTCGTGGTGGTTCCAGTGGTGGTTTTCGTGGTGGTAGCTTTGATAGGTGGGATGATATGGTTTGTGCTAACCCCACTTTTGAGCAAATGGCTCGGCACTGGTTTTACTCTTTTGGTACTAACCCCGGTGCTGAGTCGTTTGTTCACTCACGTGCTCGTTTTTGAATTTCAGGTGGGAGACTTGAGGAACGTTTGGTTGATTGACTCTGGTTGCTCGAGGCATATGACCGGAGACAAGGGGTGGTTCTCAAGTCTCGTCCCGGTGGTGTCCAAGACATACATCACCTTTGGTGACAATGGACGAGGGCGTGTGCTTTCAGAAGGTGAGATTAAGGTAAGTGAGAAGGTCACTCTCAGGCGTGTTGCTCTTGTTCAATCGCTCGGATTCAATTTGCTTTCCGTTTCCCAGCTTTTGGATGAGGGTTTTGAGGTGTTGTTTCGGCCTGGTGGTTCTCGGATTTTGGATTCTCGAGAGGACCTAGTTTGCATGGTCGTTCCCGAGGGTCAAGTTTTCCGAGCGGATTTCTCTCAGTCTTTTGGTGTGGCTCGTTGCTTTTTGGCTGGCTCTTCGAGTGAGTTGTGGAAGTGGCATATGAAGTTGGGTCACTTAAGCTTTGACCTTCTGTCTCGCTTGAGTAAATTCAATTTGGTCCGAGGATTGCCACGGCTGAGGTTTGAGAAAGAGTTGGTTTGTGCGCCGTGTAGGCATGCCAAGATGGTAGCCTCTTCTTAGCCCAGCTCGTGTGCGATCCATGCAAGCTGTTCCATATGGACCTCACCGATGTGATGACGGAGCGTCAATGCCAGCTGTTCCATATGGACCTTGTTAGCCCAGCTCGTGTGCGATCTGCGGGTGGGAAGTGGTACGTCCTAGTTGTGGTGGACGACTACTCTCGGTATGCGTGGGTTTTCTTTCTGGAAGAGAAAGGGGAGACATTTGGTTTTGTTCGAGATCTTGTCTTGAGGTTGAGGAACAAGAGGCACGGAGATGCCATACGAGCGATCCGTAGTGACAATGGCTCAGAATTTAAAAACTCTCGCTTCGAAACAATTTTGCCATGACTTGGGTCTCAAACACCAGTTCTCTAGTCCGTATACGCCTCCCCAGAACGGCGTGGTTGAAAGGAAAAATAGAACCTTGTGCGAGATGGCTCGGATGATGCTCGATGAGCATAGGACTCTGAGAAGGTTCTGGGCTGAGGCGGTCAATACCGCGTGCTACGTGTCCAACAGGATCTACCTCAGGGTCCACAAGAAGAAAACCTACTATGAGTTGATGCACCGCCGCACACCCAAGGTGAGTCACTTCCATATTTTTGGTTGTAAATGCTTCATTCTTAAGAAAGGGAAGAAGTTGGACAAGTTCGAGGCTAGGTCTGTCGATAGCATTTTCTTTGGTTACGCATCTCATTCTAGAGCATATCGTGTGCTCAATCTTGAAACTAACCAAATCGTGGAGACTTGCGAGGTAACCTTCGACGAGACACAACCACGTAGTCAGATTGTTTTTGAGTGTGCAGGTGACGAGGAACTTGGCGAGGAGATTTTCCAGGAGGAGGAGCATGAACATGGAGATGATGAAGATGGTGGTGTGGTGCCCGCGGCTGAACATGTACCTACTACTTCGACTACAATCGAGAACGGGCCCTCTCCTACACCTGCAACAACAAACCCAGATCAAGGAGAAGCTACTGTTGAGGGGGAGGTAGCATCAAGGTGAGAACCTCCCTGGTGAGTTCAAGTGGATCACCCAGCTTCGAGGATCATCGGTGACATCAATGAACGTACTACACGGTCGAGGGTTCGAAACAATTCTCACTTCGCTCATGCTGCTTTTGTCGCTACCTTTGAGCCCAAAGACATTGGACATGCGCTATCTGATCATAATTGGGTCAATTCGATGCATGAGGAGTTGGAGAACTTTGAGGAAAACCAAGTTTGGGAGTTGGTGGATCCTCCACCTGGGTGTAAGCCGATTGGGACAAAATGGGTGTGGAAAAACAAAGAAGGAGAGAAAGGAGAAGTGGTGAGAAACAAGTCAAGGCTTGTTGCTCAGGGGTACTCACAGAAAGAGGGGATCGACTACGAGGAGGCCTTTGCTCCCGTAGCCCATTTGGAGGCGATTAGGATCCTTCTAGCCTTTTCCGTGGCTAAAGGGTTCAAATTGCACCAAATGGATGTGAAGAGTGCTTTCCTGAACGGTGTTTTGGAGGAAGTAGTGTACGTGAGGCAACCACTGGGGTTTGAGAGTGAGAAGTACCCCCACCGGGTGTACAAGTTGAGGAAGGCGCTGTATGGGTTGAAGCAGGCGCCTAGAGCTTGGTATGGTAGGTTGAGGGGGTTCCTGTTTGAGAGAGGGTTTGAGATGCGGAAGGTCGATCAGACCTTGTTTCTCCTCAGGCAGGGCAAAGAGATCCTAATTGTGCAGGTGTACGTGGATGATATTGTCTTTGGTGGCTCGTCTAACTCTTTGGTTGCAAGGTTTGCAGAAGACATGAGCAGGGAATTTGAGATGAGCATGATGGGTGAGTTGCAGTTCTTCCTCGGCCTCCAGATCAAGCAGTCGAAGGAAGGAACATTTGTGCACCAAGCTAAGTACACCAAGAACATTGTGAGGAAGTTCAAGATGGAGGACTCCAAGGCTATGGCGACGCCTATGAGTACGACTACAGCCCTTGATGCGGATGAGGAAGGTGAACATGTGGACCAGAAGGAGTACCGGAGCATGATCGGGTCACTCCTGTACTTGACGGTGACGAGGCCGGACATCCAATTCTCGGTATGTCTGTGCACTCGTTTTCAAGCATCTCCGAGGACTTCACATCGGCAAGCAGTCAAGCGCATATTCAGGTATTTGCGACATACTCCTGACTTCGGCCTTTGGTACTCCGTGTCTTCTTCTTTGGCTCTTCATGGTTTTTCAGACGCGGATTTTGCCGGGTGTCGGTTGGATAGGAAGTCCACTTCTAGGACTTGCCAGTTTTTGGGTTCCTCTTTGGTGTCTTGGTCTTCCCGCAAACAATCGAGTGTTGCTCAATCCACTACCGAGGCAAAGTATGTGGCCGCAGCTAGTTGTTGCTCTCAGCTCCTTTGGATCACATATACCATGAGCGACTTTGGTGAGGAGTATACCCACGTCCCACTTCAATGTGATAGCACCAGTGCCATAAGCGTTGCAAAGAACCCAGTGCTCCATTCCAAAACCAAGCACATAGAAGTGAGGTATCATTTCCTGAGAGACAACGTAGAGAAAGGAAAAATCGCTTTGATCCATGTGCCAACACATGCCTAGCTAGCTGATATTTTCACCAAACCCCTAGATCAAAGCAACTTTCACTCGTTTGCGGGGGGAGCTTGGTATTTGTTTGATTTCTTGAGTTGTGTGTGTGGGAGCTCCTTTGTAGCATATGTATAGCTTTCCTTTGTGCATTTTTTTTGCTTTTGGCATGGCATATGTAACATGATGTATAGGCATCTTTGTATCTTAGGTTGCATGCATTTTGTATCATATGCATTGTGTAGGAAAAGCTTCTCCTATATACATTGTTTACCATGGTATGATATATATGTCCTTGTGAGCTAGTTTGGTAAGTTATGGTTAGTTTGGCTTAGCTCTTGATTTATATCCATGGTTGATGGCTATGTTTTTCAAAAATGTCATATATATGCTCTCTTGTGAGTAAATGCCTTTATATGATCTTGACTTGTTTTAGTGGCTTGGCTATGCTTAATTTGTGGTTGGATAGCTTATTTTGATCATATGGGGCCAAAGACTCATTTGCCATTGTTGATAGGTGAAACTCGTATGAAGTTTCGATCCGCAAGCGTACGGATCTCCTATGCCCTTCTTCACCTACGGGAGATCCTGAGGTTCTTGTCAACCCAAGGAGCAAGGGGATTACTAGCGTTTAACCTAACACTAATCTAGTTGATCGAGGACTTACGATAGAAAGATTAATCTATAAAGTAAAGACAAACTAACCCTAGATTACGTTAAAGAGAGATTAAAGGTGCACAAGTATGAAGAACGTATGCCCATGGAGTCTAGGCACTTGAAGATGCAATCACCCAAAACATTATAAACCTCCGATCCAATCTATCTAGGTGTGTGGTCAAGGATTAGACTTTTCCCTTCCCTCGTACATGTCACTACGCGAAGGTAATCGATACTAACCCTAATGAACACGATATGTTGACGCGATCTACGAGAGCAACCCCGAAAGCACAGTAGCTAGCCTTAAACATTAAGCATCATCAACAAGAGGTATGATAGACATATGATCCAAACAAGATATATAGGTGACTACACTTCAAGTTCCGTTACAACTCCATGGACAAACGAAAGACTTTACCCCATCATGACGCTAGTCATGGCACCGTTGAGATGGTGGATGCCTCCGATGAAGATGGATCTTCGTTGTCCTTCAACTCCGGCGGCGCCGTGGCAAGCTCTCGGCGTCCTCCTTCCTCGTGGTGACCTCCCTTGGGCTTGGCGATGATCTATCTCGAGTGTCCTCCCCCAAGAATCTCTCTTGTAGTCGATTATCTCTTTCTTGGCGGCTCTGAGGAACTAGATGGCGTCTCTGACGAATGGCGGCTTTCCCGCGCGATTAGGGTTCCACGAACTTAACACCGAAGAAAGGGGGGCGCGAACCGCCGCCAGAAGGGGCTGGGCCGACCGGCCTGGGCCCTTCTGGGCTCGGTTTCGGCCAAGTTTGCTACACGGTCCATCTCTTGCACTTTGGATCATTGGGCCCTTCAATTGTGGACTTTGGACGTCGTAATCTCCGCGACCAAGTTGAGGGATCTTTATGCATGAACTTCCGGTCTTTTCATCTTGGTCCTCGGGAGTTCTCCATTCAAGCACATTGGTCCTTGCCACCTTTGGAGGCAAGTTCGCACACGGTCGGAGCTCCTTGATTCACTTGCAAAACGTTCTCCGAACTAGTTGCATCTTCCCTCATTTAATACGTGAATTCCTGCAAAAACACTAGACTCCAAAATGCACATCCAACGGTGAACTTGTTATATCATTAGTATGCCTAGTGGCGGGTTAGTTCCAAAATGAAGTTCAAACCATAACATAACAAGTGTTCTTGGTTGACGGAAATCGACCGCCAACAGCCATCATGAATGTTTAGCCCCCATGCTTTATCTTGTGGAGGGGCATAAGTTCCTTTTTGTCGCAAAGACATTTCATGTACCAAATATAAATCTGGAAATGAATTGTAAATTGCTTGGAAAATGTGCCTCCCATGTCGTATGTGCTTAATTTACTTGCTTTTGGGTGCTAAACCGTTGCATGTTGCTTACCAATGAGAAGTCTCATACATAGAAGTAAGCACATGGCTCGGTAAGCTTTGACATGACATGAGGTGCTTGTGGGTGTTTATGATGGTCTTATGCTTAGAAAGGTTGTCCTAGCATGAAGTTTGTGTGGCTTTGCCATTTTGACATGTTTTGCTCATGTTTAGGTCTTTGCTCATGAGAGGGTGTTTTTTCGCAAAATTGCTCAATTCTATCTTAGCTTTGCCCAATGGTTGTGAAACTTGGTGATCATGTAGTTGATGTCATTACGAAGCTGTAGAGTATCTAACTTGCTCATTTGGACATGTGTAGCATCCTATGTTGAATTTTGTCTATTTGAGAAGCTCTAGGTTGCAATTTTTGCATTTTTGGCTTGATTCATGCATTGTCAACAATGGGGAGAAGTTTGAGCATGTTTTGGCCTACTGAATGCATCTAGAAAGTTTCCAAGTGGTTTTGAGCCATTTCTGGGCTCTGTTGTGCACCGGTCTGATCGGTTGTGGTCACCGGTCAGACCGGTCAGAGTGCTGGCTCCTGTTCAGATGTTGGGCACCGGTCTGACCGGTGCTATTGACCAGTCTGACCGGTCAGAGCAAAGCTGAGGTAGCTGCTCTGTTTTCTGTGTGGTTTGCATGCATTCGTCCAGGGGGAGTTGCATTGGTTCAGAGGGAGCTTGCATATGTGCAGGGGGAGCTCTTTGTAGTTTTTGAGCTTTGGTTTGGTGGCTTGTGCTCTTTGCTTAAGCATGGTTGTGTCTCGGATGTGTCGAGCCGTTGCCCTTGCCTAAGGGGTCCGAGACTTGTCTTCTTCAAGTGATCCTGCTCTTTGCCTTTTCTTTGGCTTTCGATCACTTGTTGGAGTTTCTTTTAGTCGTTTCTTTTCTTTTCCTTTTCTCTTTGGTTACCAAAACGTGTGTGTTGTCAATGCACTCATCAAGGGGGAGATTGAGAGCCATGTGTGGTTCGAGGACCGGTGGATGGTCCCTTCCTGGTGTGATGAGTGATTGACAACATGGTGTGGACTGATTCTTGGCTAAGTATTGCAGGTGCAGGTTGCGGCTTGACTGGTGTTGGTGCAGGTGAAGAACAAGCGCGAAAGGTCGTTGTCGGTGAGGCCTCCAGGTGTGGAGAAGACAAGTAGGCTTGGTTCGAGGGACCCGGTGGCCAGCGGGGTCAAGTGCGGGCCGCATGGTGGCAAGAACGGCAAGATGAAGTCATGGACGGTTTCTTGGTTGAGCCTCAAAACCAAGGTCGAGCCGGGACTACGTGGGAGCCGAGTCATGAGTGGTGATTGGCGGAGGCTACACCGAGTTCGCGGGGTTTCCAGTTGTTCACCAGAAAACCACTGGGTTCCTTGGTTGATCCAAAAAGCCAAGACCGAAGACCGGTCTGACCGGTGGGTCTGACCGGTCTGATCGGTGGGTACCGGTCTGACCGGTGAGGAGCACCGGTCTGACCGGTGTGCGACGACGCAGTCTGGAGACTTCAAAGCGGAGGACACACGTCGGGATCGCAAGGCTTGCGTCGAGGCTCAGCTAGTTTGCGGTCGCCAGGCATCCGTCTAATGGTGCGAAGACAAAGATTCCCAAAGTGCCCCTCGGGGGTGTGTATCCTAGTATTTGGCCTTAGGGGTAATTTAGTCTTTCAGCTAGCCTCCATATAACCCAACTGGTGAGAGGATGGCAGCCATCTCTTGGAACCCTAGCTCATTTTGTTTTGCTATTTTCCTCTTCCATTTTCCTTTGGAATTTTTAGGACTAGCTTGAGAGCTTCATGGTGAGATCTTGTGAGAGGGAAGGATGATCGGGCGGAAGCTAGACCTTGTATGAACCTTCATGGTATGTATAGATGATTCGGCGTGGTTCCTCAAGGCTTGATTGTGTTCTTCCCGCTTTCCCTTTTTGGTGATTTTCGGAGCCTTTTCTTGGCGAATTTCTTATGGCGGATTTGAGATCTTTCTCTTTGGGATTCGGTGGGGGATGTATGCATGAACCCTTCGTGGTTCTTTTTTTGGGGTTTTCTTGGCTCTAGGGTTAGAGGCGTTCTTGGTGGAAACCCTTCGATTCCTCTCATTCTAGCAAGTTTTCGTGGACCAAATCTTGGCTATGGAGTACCTATGAGGTGTTCCTACTATCCCCAAAGTCTTGTGCAAATCCGTGGAGCGAATCGGGAGATCGGGAGTTGGATTTGGGGGAGTTGACCCGTGGGCGCTGTTCATCCCGAGATGCCCAGGCGTGACCGGTCTGACCGGTGCTCTTGACCGGTCTGACCGGTGTAAGCCTTTGTGGGATTTGCCTCGGGTGAACTGCCTAGTTCGTGTGTCTTTGGGCTATGTTGCTGCTGGTCAGTTCTTGGAAGGTTTTGAGGAGTTTGGCTAGGTTTTGTGTAGGGTTTTCTTCCCTTGCAGTTTGAGTTTTGGAGGTGGTTTTGTTCCAGGGCCTAGAGGAGTCACTGAGGCTTCCTAGAACGTTTGTTGTGCAGCTACTGTAGCCACCGGCCTGACCGGCGCTGTCCACCGGTCTAACCGGTGTCACCGGTCTGACCGGCGCAGGCCATCGGTCTGACCGGTGTAGCACAGGCAGCAAGCCGTGCAAGTTTCCGCTATGCATTTTGGTCTGTTTTGGTTCGGAAGGTGTGTGTTGGTTCCTAGGACCAGTAGCACTCCAATGGCTACATGGTCTTGGCCAACTTGGGTAGTTGAGTCGGAGACGTGCTTGGTTGCCGTGTTCATCTTGTTGGAGTAGCCATCTCCTTCGAGAAGAATTTTTATTGGCTCCCATTCACTCCCCCCCTCTCTGGTCGCCAGTTTCGGTCCTTCACCCGCCGAGTCTCCGGTCTTGGTTTTGTGGCTCAACCAAGTAACCCGACGGTTTTGTGGTGAACCACCGAAAACCCCGCGTGCAGACTCCGGTCGTGAGTTGCTACCCTGCACCGGCTCCAGTTGACGACTTCGTCTTGCTTTTCTTGCCACCATGCGGCCCACACTTGATCCCGTTCGGCCACCGTGTCCAACGAGCCGAGCCTACTTGTCTCTCCACTCCTCGGAGGCCCCGCAAGGCCAAGACCTTTCGCACTTCCCAGAAAAACTGCCGCGGGTCAACCCTCAACTTCCCATCGCCCGATCTTCCGATTCACCCCACAGATTGCAGCGAAACTTCGGGGATACCTGGGTCACCTCTTGGGCAACCTCTCCACCAAAGGAATTGCACCGAAATGCTTTCAATGAAAGAGAATCACGGATCTTGGCCCTCTAGGTCATGAACTCGAGCAACTCGAAAAACCACCAAATCGAGGTCGATTCAAGGGAGTTTTTGGGGCAAAGTCACCAGCCAAAGAGGCACAAGGTCCTCATACGTGACACCCAACAAGAATCCCGTAAGAAATCGCTCTCAAAACTCCGCCATGAAAATCACAAGAAAGGGCTCCGAAAATCACCAAAAAGACAAACCGGAGAGGCAACACAAGGCCTTGAGGAACCACGCCGAATCATCTATACATACCATGAAGGTTCATACAAGGTCTAGCTTGCCACCCGGTCATCCATCCCTCTCTTAAGATATCACCATGAAGCTCGCAAGCTAGTCCTAGAAAATCCTAAGGAAAATAGGAAGGGAAAATAGTAAAGGGAAATGAGCTAGGGTTCCAAGAGTTGGCTGCCATCCCACAACTCAAGTGTTTATATGGGGCAACCAAAAGACTAAACTACCCTTACTAGCAACTAGGGATACAAGCCCCTCAAGGGCAATTTTGGAAGTCTTCAGTTCAACACCATAGGACGGATTCGCATCCACTGCAAGCCTGCGTAGCACCAACACAACTCTTGCGATCATGTCACGTGTCCTCCGCTTCGAAGCTTCTCGGTGGCTGCGACCGGGGCGGTCAGACCGCCCCCTTGGGCGGTTAGACCAGCCCAGGCGGTCTGACCGCCCCTCCTTGGCGGTTGAACCAGCCTGGGTGGCCGCACTCCCTCGTTGAGTCTTTGACCTCGGTTTTGTGGCTCAATCGAGTAACCTAGTGGTTTTGTGGTGAACCACTGCAAACCCCACAGACTTGGTGTAGCCTCCACAATCTCCACTCATGACTCGGCTCCCACCATGTCCCGGCTCAACCTTGGTTTTGAGGCTCAACCAAGAAACTGTCCATGACTTCGTCTTGCTGTTCTTGCCACCATGCGACCCGCACTTGGCCCCGCTGGCCACCGGGTCCCTCGAACCAAGCCTACTTGTCTGCTCCACACCTGGAGGGGGACGGGCCTACTCCGCTTGCCTCCCGTCGTGTCCGCAGCCACACCCGCCGCCCGCCCCGAGGAGTAAGCTGGACCCGCTAGGTTACGTGTGCCACGCGGTGCCGTGCTCCAGCCTAGGTTACGTTGCACGGCTCGGCAATTACGAAACCTAATGCTGCTAGCTACCCCGTGTGGCCGGCTTACACGCGCACGGCTTGCTGGGTTACGCCATCCTCACCGGGCCATGGCACAGGCAACTGCAGGGTCCGGTTGCCGGAAAACCGCCCTGCGCTAGATACACGCGGGCCACACAACATGGAATGTGCAAGTGCAAACCGCTAATCCCGGTGTTGCCTCTCAAACGTCCCGTTTACTCCTCGTCTTCAACTGTTGCTCGCGTCACCTCCCACGGTAGACATGGGGCCCGCGTTCCAGGACCCACATGGTAGCAGGTCAGAACTGACAAGTTTGCCCAGTTTTTTTTTCCTTCTCATTTATGAATTTTCGTGGGGTTGAAAGTCCGCGACCGCTTTGGACTTTTCGAATTCCATCTGCTTGCTCTCCTAGTTTCCTCCCCCTCGGAGGACTTGAGCGCGGCAGTCGTGGTCGTCGGCGCTGATTGATTCGTTTCTTCGTCACGTAGGTCAGGCCCTACGTCCTTGCTCGTACACATCGGAACTGATGGTTTGTGCTCTTCTGGTTTTGTTTTGGGTTCGAGGCGCTCGGATTGTTTCAGTTATGGAGCAATGATTTAAGAACTTGCGTCAGTAATGTACCTCCGTGTTGCTTTCATCTCAAGAACTTTGGTACGGATCGAGTTTAGCGGCAGAGGCGGGGCCCCAATCGGCGGCGGTATATAGCGGGGGCAGGGCAGGCAGGATGATGGGGAGGCAGAGGTGTGGTAGCCCACCACCTTTTCCACCCCGCCACCACCCCCACCCAATTCATGAGCATTTTATTTTATTTTATTTCATTTTATTTTATTTTTTAGTTCCATCCCGTAGTTTTGGTGAGTGTAGGAAATCAAAACTTGCAGGGATGCCTTTCAATTGTTTGCCGACGACCACGACTGCCGCGCTCAAGTCCTCTGAGGGGGTGGAAACTAGGAGAGCAAGCAGATGGAATCCGCACATGTTGCCAATGCAATGCACTTGTTCTTGTTGTCGTAACCAAGCAGGCTATTTTTTTTGGAAATGAAGGCAGGAGCACTGCCACCACCTCATATTAATATAGGAGTTTATTTGCGGTGCGTTTGTCAACTAATGGGAGTTAGTGGTGTGTGTGTTGTGGGAACCGATACAAGTATTATTTTGTGATTATTTTGTCCCTGAAAAGGAAAGTTCTACTACTTGCTAGGGATCTCCATAGGATCTTTGATACTGGTGTGGAAATGGATCATTTGAGCACAGATGCTGAAGGTATCCTGAACTTTCTGTGTTTATGCCTTGTCGTCCTTCCTTTCCCTTCTATTGTCAGTTAATGCACCATAGTCCGATTGCTTATTCTGCTGCTTTGTAGAAGATAGTGGCCGTCATGATGTTGCAGTGGGGCAATTTCATAAAGTCACAGAAGGTGAAGTGTAGATGCCATATAACTCAAAAGCGCAAAGCTCCGTATTCTGACTGATTTGTCAATAAAATTTTTAACCATGTACTAGTAAGTTTGTCAAATTAGGATTGTTGCTAGTCAGACTTAGGCCAGTCTTAGTGGGGTGTTATGGTATTCAATTTGCTGACATAAATCTGTAACATAGTGTTGACGTTTATACATCCATCACAATAATATCGATGCTACTTGTCATGGGACTTTGTGTTATTTTACCAAAGTATTAATTTATTTTCCCTGTATCTTTGTGTTCCCATTGTGTTGGCCCATTCCCTAACTTTAATTAGTGCATTCTTCTTTTTGATGTATCTAAAGGTTCCAACTCCAATAAGGAATCCAGAAACCGCACCAAAGGCAAAATTAGAGAGTGTGTCACTCAGACTTCAGTGTCTGATTCAGAACCCTCAAGTAAAAAACCAAGACAAGATCCGACCATCTTCGTACTCAGTTTTCACCCAAAGTTACGGATTCAAACTATCTGATTCCAATCAATACTCCTTCTTTCTGGTAATTTGGTTGTTGCCATATATAATTCTGTATGTTTTTATTTGCCAGGAGAAGGATGTACGTATAAGAACAAGGTGCTCTCCAAGATCAGTGATCAAAGACAACAAAAATATGAAGCCAAAATAGAGAGAAAGAATTATTGAAATTGGTCTTGGTTCTTATTTGGAAATGAAGCTCAATGACTCCCTTTTGCAGCTTGGAGCATGGATGCTGATGCACTTTGATGTAGAAGACATGTGCTTTAATTTTGGTTCTGCTGGAAGTGTACCTGTAAACAAAAGAAGTCTTGCTAGGTTATCCGGATTACCATTCAATGGGAAAAAAATTGTACTAGAAACTGGCAGGCCACAGAATGTCCATCTGTTCAAAGATAAACTAGGTATACCAAAACGTGCAAAGGGATTCCCGGATGAGTATTTACTCAACGAGATCAATAAGGGCAAAGATGTTGACCTTTTCGTCACATGTTGGCTTTTGCTTTTATCTGACAAGATATTGGCTCCTGACACACTTAACACTGTCAGCCCTAGCTTGATGAATATTTGCCAAGATGTGACACGTATAAAGTCCTATGACTGGGTTGGCTACATACTGGAAGATATAAAAAACAACGCCAAGGATATACAGAAAAAGATTTATAATGATCCATCATTTAATGCTTACATGAAAGGGCCAACATATTTCCTTGGAGTAAGGACTATCCATATCAAATCGTAATCTTGTTTCAGGAGTTATTTTTCTTTATTATGGTAGCTCATGCATCTGCTGTTAATGCAGTTATATTTGCTGGACTGGCTCGAATATGGGAGGGAGATTAAACAATCTGTTCAAGCTGATCCACCTCGTTTTATATTTTGGGATAGCCACGAGGAAACTAAACACATTGCAAAGGATCATCGGTTGCAATCTGGAATTTTCGGCATGCTAAAGGTAACTCTTCATTTTATGTTCTTTTGCAACTCTATGCTTAGCTATTTTTTTTTGGCCTAATGCATTTTCGCACTATTTTGATTCATCTCAGTTATTTTCAATGCAGTTGAAAAACGTCAATAGTACATGTTATGCACAAGATTTCCAATGCACAGATTCAATGACATATATCTCAATTGACGTATTCGATAGTATCAATCTGCCACCAGATGTGAGTTTTGTAGACCTTGTTTTCCTTGCTGTCGTGTGACCGTACTTTCATGAATGAAACAATGTATTTGAGTTACCAAAAACATGTAGTAGAATATATTTTTATATTTCTGGTTTTGACATATCATTGTCTGATTAACAGTTGAAGTCGCAAATTGTCAAGAAGATTGAGTATCATAAAATTGCCAATTCGGACCAGATCTCGGGGACTTTCGGTGTCTTGATCAGTTTAATCACTGAATTGGACAATGAATTTTACAGAACTAACAATCAGACTGTACAAAAACTTCTTGCTGAAATTGCTTCGCTCCTTTGTGAGTCAACTAGAACTGAGGAATTGGCTGAATAGCAACTCCACCAGGTTCATGTCTGCATAGTCTCAGTCTTTGTTTTGCAATTTCTGTAAATTATTGCTGAAATCACAAATCTCAACTGTTAATCGATGGTTGTTATTTCTTAACATTCAGGAAAATGGAACTGCATCTCTGGATTTTCAGAGACCCCAGGATAAGGTTATACACAAACTGGCTTGTGATCAGTTTTCAGTTATTTGGATTTTTTGTTGAACAGCTTAAATGTTTTGATTCATGCACTTGAATTACCTTAGATAAGCTGTAAAACAATTTACATGATTTATACTCTCCCGTCCCATAAAAAGTGCAATCCTAGCTTTTGAAAAAAATCCCACAAAGAATGCAATCCTAGAAAATAGATCTAATCACCTTCCTAATTAAGTGGTCAGATCTGATTTGCATGGCAAAACTTACTGCATTTGGCAAAGAAATGAGGGTATTAAAGTCTTTTCATTCCTCTACTAATCTGTCCTAAAAAAACTGAAATTGCACTATTTCATGGGACAGAGGGAGTATGTGTTGTTTGTATAGTTAATTCGAGTATAATATATGGCAGGAAACATTGGATTCCACCTATAGGCCTTGGGCTTCTCTAGAAAAGCAGATTGTCTTGTCCATCTCCAAACTAATCGTGGATGCTAGAGACTACGTCCAGTTCTGTGCTGTCTGCAAGAACTGGAACGATGCCGTCGATCCCAGTGCTGACACATGCTTTCAGCCCTGGATCATGACGTCCGAGTACAATGAATGCCTACAGTTTCAAACGTTGGATGGGATTTGGTCTGCATGCATAAATGTCCCGGTTCTAAAGGGCAAGATAGTGGCTAAGTGCGGCTATTTCCCTGCCCTTGTTCGTGGAAGGATTACCGGCTATGACAGTGGCCTCCTTATCGGTATCGATAATAGAAAGAATGCTAAGGGCGTGGTTGTCAACCCACTAACTGGGTGGAACACCGAACTACCGCCCCTGCCCAGTACCATCCATGGCAAGGCTGAGTATGGATTTGTCATATCAAATAGTGTTGAGAGTAAATGTACTATCGTTGTCTACACCAAGCACACCAAGCAGGATCCCTTGACTGTAGTAGTATGTAAACTTGGAATTGATGAGGAGTGGATCACCGAGACTTACACCAGCGTCAGGAGGTTCTGGCTGCAGATGGAGGATCGTTTCAAACCATGCCTGCAGAAGCACACAGTCGAACAGGAGGATCAGGTGCTCTTCCTCTGTCGATTGTCCGAGGACTTTTTAGACACTTCCGCCCGCAACAACTCAGTGAACTTTGTCTTCAGAGATGAGCCCAATTGCGGTGATGGTATCAGCTGCAGCAGCATGTACAACCTATATGGCAAGATCATATTGTGGACCTATGATGACTTCTCCTTCTATGTGTTCTCGGACGACAGATTCACTGACGTCAACAATATATACTACTTCGAGTTGTATTTTGGATCCAGATGCGAGCTGAGGAAGTGAAACTTAGATGGTGTCGACGTCTGCATGAGAGATATAACCCAAAAGTGATAGAATGGTTCCAGTTGGTTTGATTCAATCAGATGGTTCGTACCTACACTGATGAAAATCAGCAGTTGACTGACAGACATGTGGGCTCCATGTGAGTGACCCAACTGCAGAGGATCTCATTCCGATGAAAATGTACTCCTATGCAGTATTGCTAACTCGGTCGTATCCACTTGTATATACCACCTCTTTTCTTTTCTTTGATCTTGTCTTTTTGGATCTAGATGGGACGCTCGAGATTGTGGCTCTACATTGGCATTCGGGCTCCTCCGGATCATTGCAATTGCCCATAGCCCCCCTTCTTCCAGTTCCCAAAGCCCCCAGATCCGGCTGGATCTGCAATCGTGAGCTCTATGTTGCCTCAGCAGTCATTTAATCGGTTCTCCAAAAAAAAGCAGTCATTTAATCCATGTGTGTGCTCCATGTTGCCTCAGTAGCCATTTAATCAACAAGAACCATCATTTTAAAATAAAGCAACATGAATCATATGACACGACCTGCTCAGCACGTAGGTTGGGATGTTGGGTTACGCACGCAGATTAGTTTGTTTTAGGGTTTAGTTAGGGTTGTGTTTGCGGCTACGCACGAGCTAACCTTCAGCCACACAGTTACGCATGATATATGCTAGCTCCGTGGTACAACAATTTGGGTTACACGCACACGACCGGATGCAGCGTGGCTTTTGCGTAACTCTGCCAGTGTTAACGCAGTCGGTGTTGCAGGAACAATGCAGCATGGCTGGTAGGTAACTGAACCGGTGCAGGTTACGTGCTAAATCGACTCTACCCAGGTTGCAGCATGCAGCACGGATCCTTCGTAACCTAGCGGGCGCAGGTTACGCGCAGAATCGACACTACCGGATGCATTTGTTTGTTGTGTATGTTTGGTAGCAGGATGTAGCTTCAGAAAGACTCTTCGGATCAATTCAAAATTCATAATATAACCCTGTTTGGATCGGATGGTCTACCACTCCTGAATCTAGTGCATTATTTGCAGCACTATTTTCTATTTTTATTGTTTTAATTACTACTAAAATTCTCTACATATAAAGTTCCCAAATAAATATAAAGTCGTGAATAGGATAGGAAGGTACGGATTTCACCCCCCTTTCGGCCTTTCGGTTGTATAGTCCTAAAATGTCCTATCCAGGCTCCATTCCACGCCTCAGGCATTTACGAGGCCAGATCATCCTCATCCTTCTAGAAGAAGCATCCGGATCCCGATCGAGAGAGCTTGTTCCCTCCCTCGGCTCCCCAGCGGTGCGCAATAGGTCGGATCCATCGATGGCTCCCACGGTGGCGGCGGGGAAGGCAACAGCGAAGCAGCAGCACACGGGGAAGGCGTCGGTGCTAGCGGCGTACGACACTTCCGGCCACCTCGTGCCGCTCACCATCACCCGCAGGTACGTCCGCACATGTTGTGTACATGTGTCCTGCTAGAAATTGTCCCATGACAGCTAGGTAGTCACCCGCATCGATCTAGCCACTTGGGTCTCGACCTCGCCAGCGTACCCCTGTCGCCGGTAGGGCTGTGCCCGGTCGGCTCCTGCGGCGTTGCGAGCCCGTACATCCGATCTGATTGATGGTCCGTAGCAGCGGAGCCGGCGACAGATTTACTTGCATGTCTTCATCGAATAATCTGTCCCCAACCTATATCGTCTTGTGCTCTAAAGATTCTTTTGGCAAACAGGAGTTAAAGTTAATAAAAGACTCCAGATACCATATAGGTCATCAACAATCCAAATTCAATCGGCGTAAGCTCTCGTAGTTTGGGGACTACCTAGGGGATACTCTTATGTAAATGGTCCTAGCACATACCATTGTCGATCGGTATATATCTTCAATAGCACCATGGATATGTCACAATCGTAGACAGCAATGCTCGGTATGCCACAGATCTGGTAACTGAGATGTCAAGAATTTCCAGTCTTTTCTGGATCATTAGAGCTTCGGAATTTTCTTCCTGTGTGTGGTGCTGCAAGTTACTGATATGGCTTTGTAGTAGTTTCTCGTCTTTGAATGAGAAAAATAGTGAGCGTTTTTTATTCACCATTTTTATCACCTTTTGTACAGATTTGTTTAAAGGAATTAATTAATTCATCAGAAACGAAGATAGCTTGCCTGCATGATGTAAAATTTCACAAACAATCGTTTCATTGGATTGGATAGCTAATGACTGACGATTATATTGGAGTATCAGATACTGGAGATTATTGCACTATCGATATATACACGTGCTGAATTATGTGCACTATTAATTCTTAATGATGCAGGAGCACCAGAGATGATGATGTAGCGATAAAGATTCTTTACTGTGGGATCTGTCACTCTGATCTGCACAGCATCAAGAACGAGTGGAATAACGCCATGTACACCGTCGTACCTGGGTACGTGCCTTGCCCTGTTGCCCATGCCTTGCTACTGTTGCTGTTCGTTACTTTGGTTTATTTTTTTTAGGTTCGGCTTTGGTTTATCCTGCAGCTCCAAATGAAGCTCTGTCATACAGTTTGCTCAAAAGTCAAAACCGACTTCATCTTTGGAGCATTAGAGTACTTGGAGTCATTTTGTACAGAGAAATCGAAGTTTAAAAAATCCAAAGGAGCCAAAGCTGTACCAAAGAAGGATTTTCATCAAATTGTGACCTCCGAAAATACTGAACTTCTCTTTTGTCCATGTGTTGCAGTCATGAGATAGCCGGAGTGGTGACAGGGGTAGGCAAGAACGTGACCAAGTTCAAGGCCGGCGACCGCGTCGGTGTCGGCTGCATGGTGAACTCGTGCCAGTCCTGCGACAGCTGTGACAAGGGCTTCGAGAACCACTGCAAGGACATCATCTTTACCTACAATGATGTCGACCTCGATGGCACTGTCACCTACGGCAACTACTCGAGCAACGTGGTTGTCCATGAGCGGTTCGTGGTCCGGTTCCCTGACGCAATGCCGTTGGACCAGGGTGCGCCGCTGCTATGCTCCAGCATCACAGTGTACAACCCCATGAAGCACCATGGCCTGAACGTGCTCGGGAAGCATGTCGGCGTGGTGGGCCTGGGAGGGCTAGGCCACATCACCGTGAAGTTCGTAAAGGCGTTTGGGATGAAGGTCACCGTGATCAGCTCAACGCCAGCGAAGAAGGAGGAGGCCTTGGAGCGCCTTGGCGCTGACGCATTCATCATAAGCAAGAACGCTGACGAAATGAAGGTGCTGTGAGAGAAATACAACATTAAGTGTTTCGTATTGAACTGATGAACTGGATCATTAATTTCTCACTCTGCAACGTTGGGTCTTATATATTTTTTGGTAGGCTGCGGCTGGCACCATGGATGGCATCGTCAACACGGTGTCTGCCAACATCCCCATGGCCCCATACATGAGCCTGATGAAGACCTACGGCCAAATGGTCATAGTCGGCCTGCCCGAGAAACCACTGGAGATCCCGCCGTTTGATCTCGTCATGGGCAAGTCCTCACTGAATGATCAATCTGTTTTATGAGAAATTTGCTTGCTTTTAACAAAGAGCGCTGGGTACCTATTGAAACTGTCAATTAACTAATCATGTGCGTGTGAAAAAATACCTGTAGGGAACAAGACCCTGGCGGGGAGCTGCATCGGCGGCATGACTGACACACAGGAGATGATCGACGTGGCGGGGAATTATGGCGTGACCGCAGACGTCGAGGTGGTGGGAGCGAACTACGTGAACACGGCCATGGAGCGCCTCACCAAGGCCGACGTCAGGTACCGCTTCGTCATCGACATCGGTAACACTCTCAAGAGCACCGAGTGATAACAATCCAGAATCTTACCGTGTCATAATTGGTGCTCAATGTATAGGTGCGCCATTTCATCAGTGTCTGAAGCCACCAAATGACCTCGGGTACACAGGATCGACACGACCCGCTGTGTTCTGCATAAAGGCCAACAATTACAAGTGTCACATTGCTGTAATGCTAATTAGCAGCTTCTGATTAAGTTGATTGTGCTGCTATCTTTTGGTTGTAATATCAGAGTACTGTACTTTGCAGTGATGTTCGTTCGAAAAACGTGAACCTATTCTGCCAACAAATCAACAAATAATTCAGTCCGGTCTGGTCACTTTTTTCTTATCAGTAACATCCGCCCGTTGCCATCCTTGTGAGGCTGAGGCATCCATTGCCACAACTTCCCATGGAAGGTGGTTGCCAAGCCCATCACCAAGAGATCGCAGACGTGTTGGTCATACGGTGGCGCGGGGACCCACACATCAGCCACTCAACGGGGGACTCATCAATGACATTTTTGTCATTGTCGGAAGTGGTAACAACATGTAGTATAATATATTATATAAAAAATATATTAGTGTACATAAGATAATTATTTTTATATGCTATTCACCAGTGGTGCAATAAAATAGAAAGAAAAGAAAAGAAAAGAAAACCCCCACAAAAGGAGAGCACATATGAATTGAACCCAGGTACTTAGGTTTAAGAGTCGAGCACAAAAGGAGAGCACACAACAAATAGGCTTCAGATCAGATGTACTCTGTATGCGTAACCTACATCCACTAGGTTACGCGCAGTCAGTGCTGCTGCATAGGGCAACTACGAATGGGTAACGCACAGACTCGGTTACGCACCACTCAGGCAACACCGTCTCGCAGGTGCAGGCAACACTGATAGTGCGTAACCGAATGGGTGTAGGTTACTCGCAGAATCGACAGGACCAGATGCAGCAGGGATGGTGCGTAACCCATGGCTGGGTGTAACCTACACTAATGTCGCCGATCATCGGCCACGCACGCCGTTTGCATGCATCGATGCAGATGCTTGCAGTTGCACCGGCCGGCTTCCTACTAGTTCACTAGTTGGTGCTGGCCTGATGGCCTTCTTGTCACCCTTCCCTAGCTAAGCTAGTAGTACACAGGTATTTCAGTAGTATCTTGAGTGTCGACTAGCACCACTTCAATTTTACTGAAATTTATCTACGACCCATAAAAACCTGACTAGCAATTGACACATGTACCCAATAAAACATGACTAGCAATTGACTATACATGTACCATGAAGTTATTTGTGCAATGCAACTGAGGAGAGCTATAGTAGAGGGATGGCGTGTAATAATGATCGTACGTAGATTTCATTATTCACTGAATGGATCGCTGTTGAGGAATTGGGTAAAAACCTTTCACCCTCAAAACTTCAGAGATTTTGTGACTCTTGCGAATTCGGTAATGTGGGCGGAAAAGTGTCAAGAAGAGTGTACGTTTTCATGACTTCTGGAGAATGTGGTTTGGTGTTTTGAGATTTGTAGCTTATGCGAAGCATGAATGGAAAATTCGCTAACCTATTACTCTCGGGCGAAAAGATCGCTGAAAGAGTTCAAGTTCGCAAGTTTGTTCGTCATTTCAGGGCGATGGAAACTTCGGAGGTCTTCGCAGTTCGGGAAACTCTACTTCGGTGATAGTTTCCGGGATTCGAGACAGGAATCTGTGCGCCTGAAGGTCTTCGCGAATGAGGGGCAAAAGTCGTGAATGGACTGAGTCAAAGACGAGGTATCAAAAGTCTGGGTTCAAGGTGTGAACGAGTGGCCGGCTTGTAAATATATGAACTTAGCTCCGTAAATCACGGGATGTAAAAGACATTAATGTACATGTTCCCATTTGGAATATTCTTTAGATCCGAGGGCAATTTCGGAATGTAAAAGTCCCTTCGACTCCCTATAAAAGGAGGTTCGAGAGCACGTGTAAAGGGGTTCACAACTTCTGAGTAGAATACAGGCTTTCGAAGATTCCTTATCTCTGGGTTCTTGAGTTCTTTCTTGTGTTTGTTCTTGATTCTCTCATTACCTGTGTTCGGGGGTTCCATCCGATTTCTGAACTCCCAACATTGGTGCCCACCGTTGTCTAAGCTGACAGAAAACTCACGATGCCTCCACAGATGAAGTCGAAAAAGAACACACCTACTGATGCAGACCAGGAAGACCATCACATAGAAGAGGAAAATGAGAACACTCTGACGACAGACCCTCAGCAGATCGCGAATCAAGAAAGGGAAGCAAAACTCGAAGCCCTCAGGAAAGCACGAGCGGAAAAGATCACAGAAGTTCTGGAAACACATACAGAGGATGAAGGTGAAGATGATGGTGCTGTGGACAAACAGTTGGAAGCAGTGAACAGAAAAGTGTTAATGCTTCAGAAAGAGAAAGAAAAATTTGCGATTCAGCTGGAAGCAAAAAGGAAAGCTTCAGAGAAACTGGAGAAGCTCAACCATGCAAAAGAGCAACTAGAGAAAATGCAGAAGGAAATAGATGAAATGAAAGAACAAGAAAACAGTTCACTCTGGCGTGATTCGCCAAATCAGACTCTGGCCAGCAAAAAAGAACCCTGAGAGAATTTCTTCACAGGCGACGGAGTCTCGCAGTTCGCAAATCTAGAATCGCCACTTTCCCTCGTGTTGCAAACCACGCCATGGCCTCCGAAGTACAAACCAGTCTCTCTCCCGAAATACAACGGGCATGGAAACTCCAGACAATTCCTTATGAGCTATGAAGCTGCTGTAAACTCAGCTGGAGGAGATGATGTGGCGCTGGCTAAATCCTTCATCATTGCTTGCGAAGGCCCAGTCCTCAATTGGTATTCCTTGCTACCTCCACACTCAATCTGCAGCTGGATTGATCTCAAGACAAAGTTCATTCAAGCATTTCAAGTATTCCATGAAACAATTGCGAAGCCATCAGATCTCTATTATTATAAGCAAAGAGACAGATAGCCATTGCAGAACTTCGTAAGAAGATTCATGCAACAAAAATCTCAAACTCCGGGAATAGATGACAAAACAACGATCCAAGCGCTAATCAGCGGTCTAACTCCAGGACCAACAGCTTCGCACTTATCCAGAGAAGAACCTCAAACCATTGAAGAACTTTTTGATGAACTGGAAAAGTACATCAAATCTGATGAAGATCACCAAAGAAGAGTGGCTGAACGAAACCAAGCAAGACAAAATAATAGAGGAACAGGATGGAGGCCTCAATTCCAAACCCCACGAAACATCAATAACGTGGAAAATCCTTCACCGCAATTCAATCAAAACAACAGGCCAAGCACAAGAGGAGGTTTCCCTTCAAGAGGAAGAGGAAGAGGACCCCCGAAAGTTCAAAATCATGATCCAAGAGACCCATACTTCTACTGCAGATATCATGAGAGGGGTCATAGTACCGAAGCTTGCCCAAAAACTAAGAAGAACATAGCAAGAATTTAGAAAGAGAAAACAATGATGTCCATCGCCTCCACAATGCAAAACCAGTTACGTCAGAATTTCTGGCAACCTCAGCTAATGGGTCCCCAACCAAACCCAGTCCCAATTCAGCAATTTCAGCAGGCACAGTCATCATGGCAGCCTTCGCAACAGTTCTTTCCTCAGTCTCAGGCAATTCAAACCATTCAGCAGCCGCAACCAATTCAAGAAATGTTGCCACCACCACCAGTCAATTCAGTGAAACCAGAGTCAAATTCAAGAAGCAATAATCTAAAAGCATTGCCCTCCTTTGGAACTATAATGCCTATCACTGGAGGCTCAGCCATGGAGTTTGAAACAAAGAGACACAGAAACAACTACTTCAGATCTGTGAACATGGTCATCAACGATGGCCCAGCAGCAAGACCAGAATGGGCCAAGGTGCCAATAACATTCACTAAACAAGGCTTCAAGTTGAAATCCACTGATCACAACGATGCCATGGTCATCGAAGTAAATATCGTCGGATGGGTGATCGGAAAAGTTCTGGTGGATAACGGAAGTTCTGCTGACATTCTATTCATGAAAACATTTGAGAAAATGAACTTGAGTCCGCACATGCTACAGCCACCAGAATACCCACTACTGGGTTTTGGAGGAAAGCCAATTAAACCAGCGGGAAAGATAGCTCTTCCGGTCTCTTTCGGAGATCTTGACAAGGCTAGAACAGAGAGTCTCACATTTGATGTCGTCGACATGTATCATCCATACCTCGCAATTTTCGGCAGAGGGTTCATCAACAAGTTTGATGCCGTGATAAGGCAGCAGTTCTTGTGTATGAAAATCCTGGCACCCAAAGGAGTCATCACAGTGTTCAGTGATTAGCAAGAAGCTAGAAACATAGAGAAGGGCCACACACCAGGCCAGAGCAATGTGCATCACCTGAACTCCACTGAAGAAAAGAAAGAACCGTACGTCGAAGCCAAAAGAGACAAAGAGAAAGTTGAGATAAGTGCAGATGGTGAAACAAAAAAAGTGTATCTAGATGACATGCTAGATAGAGCGGTAGTGATAGGGGCTCATCTTAGTCCCGAAGAAGAAAAAGAGCTTATCGAGTTCTTGAACAAGAACAAAGATGTTTTTGCTTGGTCAGCAAAAGACTTGCAAGGTGTCGATAGGGATATCATTGAACATGCCCTTGACACAGATGAAAAAATAACTCGAAAGAAGTAGAAACTCAGGAAAATGTCTGAAGAAAAGGCCAAAGCAGTAGAGGCTGAAGTGCAAAGGCTTCAGGATGCCAAAGTGATCAGGGAGGTCATGTACCCTGTGTGGCTAGCTAACACCGTGCCAGTAAAGAAGAAGAATGGGGAGTGGAGAATGTGTGTGGACTTCACAGATCTGAACAAAACTTGCAAGAAGGATGACTTTCCTTTGGAAAGGGTGGACAAGGTTGTTGATGACGTCGCAAATAGTGAAATGCTTTCGCTTCTGGATATGTTCTCGGGATACCACCAAGTCAGGGTGCGGAGAGAAGATGAGGAAAAGACAAGTTTCATCACACCGTTCGGAACATATTACTTCGTAAGAATGCCAGAAGGGCTGAAGAATGTAGGGTGCACCTTTTCGAGAATGATAGCAATTGTGCTACACCCTCAACTTTGGAGAAATATTCTTGCATATGTCGACAACATAATCGTCAAGAGTGTCAAAAGAGGCGACCACATCAGCGATTTAGCAGAACTTTTGCGAATCTTATAGCAGCAAATCTCAAGCTAAATCCAGAGAAATGCGTGTTCGACATTCACAAAGGGAAGGTCTTGGGCTGCTTAGTTTCAACAAAGGGTAATGAAGCAAACCCAGAGAAAATCAAGGCTCTAGTCGAGATGCAAGAACCTGTTACGGTCAAAGATGTGCAAAAGCTCTCAGGGAGAGTGGCTGCCCTTAACAGATTCATACCAAGAGCTGTAGAGATAAGCTTACTCTTCTTTCAAATTCTCTGAAGTTCCAAGAATTTTCAGTGGTCTGAATCCCAAAGACTAGCCTTCCAAGAACTCAGAGATTATTTGTCAAACATAACAAAGCTATGTCCTCCAGAGCCAAGATCACCACTTCTGCTATACTTATCTACTTCCAATTCAGCTGTGAGCGCTGTACTAGTACAAGAGAAAGAAGAAGAAGGAAAGCTGAAACAAATCCTAGTGTATTTTGCTTTGGAAGCTCTTTCAGGATCCAAACTGTTCTATTCCGAGCTAGAGAAGATAGCATATGCAGTAATCATGGCGGCAAGAAAACTAAGACACTATTTCAAGGGTCACAGAATAAGAATGATCACAAATCAACCGCTGAACGATTTGTTCACGAACAAAGAAGCCTCAACCCGAATCGTCAAATGGGCAGCGGAGCTTTCAGAATACACTGTGGACTTCGAAAGAAGAAGTGCAATCAAATCTCAGGTCTTAGCAGACTTCGTCGTAGACTGGACATCGCCAACTCTAGACTCTGGCGAAGATATAACAACGCCATGGGTGGTACACTGCGATGGGGCCTGGTGTGACAGAGGAGTCGGAATATCAGCGATTGTGACATCTTCAACCGGAGTTGTAATAAGATATGCTGCTCGACTTGATTTTGCGGATGATGTGCACTCTACGAATAACACAACAGAATACAAGGCCCTACTTCTATGTGTGAGAAAGATGAAAGCCTTGGGTCGGCAAACTTTCGTCATCAAAACATATTCGAAAGTGATTCAAGAACACATCGAAAAAGAAAGCGAAGCAAGAAATCCTGTACTGGTGAAATATCTTGAGAAAGTTAGAGAAATGGAGAATCACTTTAAGGGCTACACAGTCCAGCATATCTCAAGAAATGACAACAACGAGGAAGATAGGTTAGCGAAAGTGGTAGCTCAGATGCAAGCAATGCCTCCGGATGTGTTCTTCGAAATTATCAGAGAACCATCCATCAAAGAGCCGAAACCAAGAAATGCGGGCAGCATAGAAAGTCATGATTGGAGGGCTGAAATCATGGCCTATTTGAGGGGTCATTATGAACCACAAGACGAGTTAGAAGAAAAGAGGCTAAGGCAAAGGGCAATGGGCTATGCTGTAGTGGATGGAGAACTATACAAATCCGGAGTTACTGAACCATGGTTAAGGTGCATAACTTCCGAAAAAGCTTTTGTGGTGCACACATAGGCACAAGAGCACTAGCAGGCAAGGCAATAAAGCACAGATTCTTTTGGCCTTCTATAAACCTTGATGCAAAGAGGCTGGTTCAAGAATGCGAAGCTTGCCAAAGAACAGCGAATCAGCAAAACCTACTGTCTATGCCAGTCCATCAGATTCCACCATCATGGCCTCTTCAAAGGTGGGGAATGGATCTGGTTGGGCCATTGCCGACAACTCAAGGAAACTGCAAGTTTGCTGTGGTTGCAGTCGACTACTTCACCAAATGGGTGGAAGCAAAGGCATTGGCGAACATCACCACGCCAACAGTTCAGAAGTTTTTCTGGCAAAATATAATCTGCAGATTTAGAGTTCCAAGAGAGTTAACCGTGGACAATGGAAAATAGTTTGATTGCTATTCTTTCAAGGAATATTGCAAAACTCTGGGCACTCACGTAAAGTTCTCCTCTGTCTATCATCTGCAGTCCAATGGGGTTGTAGAAAGGGCGAATGGATTGATTTTTTTGGAATCAAGAAATGCTTGTATGATCAGAGAAAAGGCAAGTGGATAGATGAGCTGCCAAGGGTAATCTGGTCTCATAACACAACAATGTCAAGGGCAACAGGTTTCACGCCTTTTCGCTTGCTATTTGGAACTGAGGCAATGACACCGAAAGAAATCAGAAATGAGAGTTTGAGAGTTCAAAAGGCAAAAGAAATTCAAGAAGTTGACATGACAATAGAAAAAGACATGATTGAGCTCACAATCCCCGAAGCCACTGAGAACATTGAGAAATACCAAAGAGAAATGAAAGCATGGAGAGACAAAAAGATAGTCAGGAAAGATATCAAAACTGGTGACTTAGTGCTAAAAAGAAAGAAGAATTTGGAGAATCCTGGGAAACTTTAGGAATCTTGGGAAGGACCCTACATAGCAAAAGAGACAAGCATGCCAGGAGCTTTTCGTCTAACAGACCAGACCGGTGAGGAACTGCCGCATTCGTGGAATGCAGATAATCTCCGAAGGTATTACCCATGAAAGCCATGAAAGTAGTTAGATTTAGTTTTCAGCATTTCCTTTCATAGATTTAAATTTCGTAAGAAAAAATGTAAAACCTCGAGCTACAAAACTATAAGTGGCTTCGAGAACAAAAACTTTACTTTCTGCATTTACTTTACAATAAGAAGGACCGTACTCTTTTCCTTGCAAAGGGGGCCCAAAATTAGGGGCAAGGTTTTTAACGAGGCGAATCCTATGTAAATATTCCTTCTATCATTTATGAAAGGAGTTTTCCCCCAATTTGCATGTTTCGAGAATTACTACGTAAGGTGAATGATTTCTCGAAAAGGCTCCGTTATAGCCTAAGTTCCAAAGTGAGAAAGAAAAGTTTCATGAAAAGGCTCCGTTATAGCCTAAGTTCCAAAGTGAGAAAGAAAAGCTTCATGAAAAGGCTTCGTTATAGCCTAAGTTCCAAAGTGAGAAAGAAAAGTTTCATGAAAAGGCCCCATTATAGCCTAAGTTCCAAAGTGAGAAAGAAAAGCTTCATGAAAAGGCTCCGTTATAGCCTAAGTTCCAAAGTGAGAAAGAAAAGCTTCATGAAAAGGCTCCGTTATAGCCTAAGTTCCAAAGTGAGAAAGAAAAGTCTCATGAAAAGGCTCTGTGATAGCCGAGATCCCAAAAAGAAAGAATGATTCCATGAAAAGGCTCCGTGATAGCCGAGATCCCAAAAAGAAAGAATGATTCCATGAAAAGGCTCCGTGATAGCTGAGATCACAAAAAGAAAGAACGATTCCATGAAAAGGCTGTGTGATAGCCGAAATTCCGAAAGAGAAAGAGAAGTTTTGTGAAAAGGCTCCTTGATAGCCGAAGGCTCCGTGATAGCCAAAAATCCCAGAGTAAAGGGATATCCTACGAAAAGGCCGGAGACAACAACAAGTTGTGACCTAGATCCCAGAGCAAAGGGACATCCTATGAAAGGCCTGAGACAACAACAAGTTGTGGCCTAAATCCCAGAGTAAAGGGACATCCTACGAAAGGCCTGAGACAACAACAAGTTGTGGCCTAGATCCCAGAGTAAAGGGACGAAAAGGCCTGAGACAACAACAAGTTGTGGCCTAGAAAGTTCAAACGCGTTGATATGAAGTATTTGTGAAAAAGATTGCGAAATAATATCCGATCTAAAATTCTTTCGATCGTATGTTCAGGCTTGTATGCTAAAAAACTTAAGTATCATGGTAGTAAATATCTGCGAATAAGTCTACGAAGTGGTGTTTATATAGGAATGTTTTCGAGCTAAAAATGCTATTCTATAGACTAAGGAGCTTGGCTACCTTTAGAAAAATTTGTGTCAAGTAAAAACCACGTGAGTATAACATTTTCATACAAATTCAAGTTTCGGGTAGACACAATAAAAATGCTTTTGCGCAAAAAGAAAAAACCAGGTTGAAGCAACTGAAAGTTGCAATATCAACCTGAGCAAGTTCGCTGCATAGGCACAAGTCCACAAAACTCGCAAAGCAAGTTTTGTCGACTCAACTCTGAGTATAAGTTTATGCTTTAGAGGGAAAACCAAGTCCACGAAAGGAGCTGTTCATGAAATTTTGCATGAAAATGGCAAGGTGGGAAGGGTGAAGTTTTTTCCTAAAAAACGAGTTTATTACCTTCATTTCATACAAAATTTCATAGAGTACGTTACATAGCTTCGATGAGCTAAAAGTTCAGAAAGGTAATTCTATGACATGACCAGGGTTGCGGCCTCTATTTTCTGCAACATCGCAAGCATAAGCGAAGTCGCAATCATCGCTAATAGGGCTAAGGGGCTCCGTCTTCACGAAGGTACGCGAGCTTGAAGCTTCAGTTGCAAGAGCATAACCGTCGTGATAAAGAAAAAACCAACCAAGCTGAAAGCTACGCATCGAAAAATATTGACAACACAGAAGCCAAAAATCGGAGAACTTGCATCTAGGATGAGCTTCTTTATACAAGCGCCAAGCTTCGCCACTAACTTTCTGGTCTTGATGATGAATACGCAAAGGTATGATGTCCTACACAGGCCCACCTTGCAGGACCTACGTAGGTTTTACAAAACAAAGTTTAGAAAGGGTAATAACCCATGAATGTACAAGTTCACAATTCTGAGACATCAAAAGCAATGGTTCGAGCAAATTCTACTTCAGCCAATGATATCAACTTCGGAGAATTGGTGCGCTGGTCAGAACTGCCTTAGTCCCCGTTGCGATCTTCGCTACTGCTGTTGCTGCTGCTGTTGCTGCCATCACTGCTCTTACTCCTTGAGCCATCTTCATCATCATCGGCATCATCATCACCTTCCTCATCGGCTTCAGATCCCGAATTCGTCTCAAGGGCCTTGTCAGCTTCAGCAATGGTTTCATTTTGGATTAGCTGAAAAATGATCAAAGATTCATAATGAGAACTACACACAGAGACATTAGATCAAAAGAGAAGGGAAACAATAAGAGACTAGAAGTCGAGTAAAAGTTTAGAAAAGTAACCTCCTCAAGCTTTTCACGGGTGGTCTTTTTAGCGAATTCCCGTCCGCTGGCGATCCAGAACTCTTTCATAAATTTCACTTTTATGGGCCGAGTATCTTCATCAGCACGGATGGCCGAAGTGCTCGCAGCATCTGGGAATCGCTGAATCGCCCCGCGAAACTTCTCAAGATCAACACAATCATAATTTTCAAGAAGTTTGAGCAAGCTCTCAACGCAGAAAACGGTAGCAAAGTCACTAGCACCAGAAATGACGCTTGGAAGAGCCTTGAATTCTTTCAGCATCCAGTCCATTACCTCTGAAGCATCATCCTTTTCAAGAAAAGGGTTTGGACGGGTGCCGAACTGGCCAAGAGCCTCTGTATATACCTCAAACCAAAAGCTTGAAGCTTTGCCGAATTCCCCCAGAGCCCTTGCTCATAGATTCATTCCGTTCAGAAAGAGCCTTCTCGAGATTCAGTATGGTTTGCTCTTTTGTCCTGAGAGTTTTTGCAAGATCAGTATTCTTTGTCGCAAGTTCGGCATTGGTACCACGAAGCTCGTTAATAGTGTTATTGCTCTTGTCAGCATCTTTGCAAAGAGTCTGAATCATCTTGAGGTCATCTTCACAAGCCTTAGCAAGTTTATCATGATCCTTCTTCAAGTCACGAAGAGCAACGTCAGCAAGCTTCTTTTCTTCATTGGACTTCTTCAAAGATTCTTTCAGCTCTTCAGTTTGCTTCTCTAGTTCAAGATTCGAAGCTTGAATCTTATCTAGATCACGCTTCAAGTCCCGAGACTCATCACTAAGTTTAGTGATAAGCTCCTCACTTTTGTTAAACCTCTCTGAGACAAGCTTGCCGACGATTGCTGTCTTCAAGCTAAGGACGGAGTTGAACTTAGAAAGTTCCGAGGCGGGACGTTTCCGAAGAGATTCCTCTAAAGCTTAGGAGAAAGAGAGAATAAAACGGGTTCAGTAAGGAAAATAGAAAGAATCGCGGAAAACAAATAAAGAGCAGTAAACAAACCTTTCGAATCGAAAATTTCCATGGTCTCTTTGACAGAAGAATCAGAAATATTCAAAGATTTTTTAAGAGACGAAGAAGTTTGTCCCTCAGGAGCAGCAACTGTTTTATCAGTCAGGCGAGGTACCTCCTTCAAAGCATCTCCTCCTGTTTCACTCACAAATTTAGAGGACCTCCACAACAGATAAAATTTAGGACTACCGCCATCTTTACCAGCCACTGGACCACCAATGCTTAGCAGTTCACCTCTGAAAGATATACCAAAATTTTCATTATAAGCAACAACTTCAGGAGTAGGATCCTAATCTTCGGGGATATCTTGGCGATTTTCAACCAAGGAGGGGTCTACAAGAGATCCGCCACTCTGATCAACTGTACGTTCCAAATCCTCAGCAAACTTTGGGGAAGCCTCATCGCTCGTAACAAGAGTTCTCGAAGCTTTAGCTTGGGAGGGCGTAGCGGCAACAAGTTTGTCAGGGGCGGCTAGAGCTCCAGGGACAACTTCTGAAAAGGTTTCAATATCAACAAATTCATTTTCAGAATTTGGAGTACAAACACGATGTACCCTGAATCTCAACTCATAGCAGATGCAAGAAAAGAAACCTGTTTGGTGAGGCTCATCCCCCATCTCCTCATCAGAGAAGGCTTAGGGGACACGTTGAATGACAGCAGCAGAGATCTTCTTCATAGCCTTTTTGGCCTTTTTCTTGCCCAGCTCTACAAGGCTGGAGGCCGCTTGAATCTCAGCTTCGGAAGTACCTTCAGAAGCTTTTCTTTTCCTCTTACTAGACTCCAGAGATTTGGTCTTAAATGGGAAAACAGCAGGGGAGGAGGCATCGCCAGCATCATCTTTGGATTTACCCTTTCGCGAAGCCCTTTTCCTTCAAAGTTTAGGGGGAGCCACAACAGCCGAAGAGCTAGCCGTAATAAGAGTGGGAGTTTTCTTGTCCAGGCCGGGCGGGCGAGGTCGGAGAGTAGTTTCGGCACCATGTTCAGAGAAAACATGATTCACTCTTCTCTTGTGTTTCACGATATGTTTGAAGGCCTTGTACTCATTTAGAGTAAATTCGCCAACCATGTCATTGACTTTCTCCTCAACTTCGAAAATAAAGTCATCGAGACTCTGACCACCTTCAAGTCGCAGGTTAAATCATGGAAATGGCACCTTCTGAGAAGCCCAGTCGACTTCAAGATAGATTATTTCTGAAAGGTTCCAGCCGTGTGACAAGGGCTAGATGCGAGCGGCGACAAATTCTTCAACAACATCGCGACCACCAAGAATAGTACTGGCAAGATAAAAGTTGTTTTCGGCACTCTTGATGTTGCAGACTCTCCAGTTGAAGGTAGCAGTACTAACGGCGGTCACTGGGGACATAGGTGAATAAAAGGGATATGCTGGACCAGCGTAGTTAGGAACATTAGACATATCGACGTTCACATAGAACCAATACGAGCGCCAGTCTTCAAGCAAGTTACTCTTACTGCAAGGTGCAAGTTGAATGCGAGTAAGATTCTGGTTCGCATTCTTTCTCCGAGTGTTGAAAGTACAGCACCCATAATGAGCTTCATATAGCTTGCCATCATCAAGTTTGAGGATATCCCTTTGAATAACAAGCTCGAACAGTCACACGAAGATATCAGCACCAGCACTGCATCTGAAAGTCTTCATGACCCAGAAAAACTTTGAGAGCTCCAAGAAGGAGTTGGGTGTCAACTGATGCATCTTTACAGAAAATTTCTCAAGAATAGCAGGAAGTTGAGTGTCACAAGGGAATCTGAGACCGCAAATGAAGAAATCCCTAAAGACAACAACCTCATCCGCCTCGGGAGCAGGGGTCTCTTCATCAGAAGGAGGACGACCATCACCAGGAGGAAAAAACCCAGCTTCTTCATATTCTTTAATAAGTTCAGCGGTAACCTTAGACTTGCCGAAAACAAAAGCCGGGGGGTTTGAAGATTTCGAAGCAATGAGTTCATTCAGATTGACTTCGACATTTGAAATGTCTTCGCCATCACCAGAATCATTTCTAGATTTGATCTCCCCGTCTTCGCGACTACAGATTCCCGAACAGCTTCAACAGCCGGGTTACTTGTGCTCGGGGGAATGTTCTCCGATGTCGGAGGGACACCAGCTGCGGCTAGTTCTTTAGTAGTCATCGGTCTGGCAGTACTTTTAGTACGAGCCACCTTCCAGAAGAGAGAATTAACGAAAAAATGTTAACAAGCAAGTAACGAAAAATCTAGGAAAACAAAGATGATATTAAAGAATACAAGAGATATAAGTAGGTTACCTTCGAAGAGCGAAAAAACTACAGAACTTCCGGAATCCCGAGACGGGAAGTTTGAACTGCGAATGCTAGAAAACTTCAGAAAAGATGGTGAAATGGTGAAATGAAGTTACCACGCGGTGTTCCTATTTATAGGGGAGAGGGGGGTAGTTTCGAGAAGATATCTCGAAACGACCGTTGCGCCGCCCAGAGGGGGACGCGTGTACACTCTGACGTTCCGAGGGTGACGTTTTTTACCACAATTCAAGAAATTTTTCGTGGAAACGGATCGTCGGAGTCAACCTGCTTCCCCGAGGGGCTAGTGTTAGGGAATTGGGTAAAAACCTTTCACCCTCAAAACTTTGAAGATTTTGTGACTCTTGCGAATTCGGTAATGTGGGCGGAAAAGTGTCAAGCAGAGTGTACGTTTTCATGACTTATGGAGAATGTGGTTTGGTGTTTTGAGATTTGTAGCTTATGCGAAGCATGAACGGAAAATTCGCTAACCTATTACTCTCGGGCGAAAACATCGCTGAAAGAGTTCAAGTTCGCAAGTTTGTTCGTCATTTCAGGGCGATGGAAACTTCGGAGATCTTCGCAGTTCGGGAAACTCTACTTTGGCGATGGTTTTGAGGATTCGAGACGGGAATCTGTGCGCCTGAACGTCTTCGCGAATGAGGGGCGAAAGCCGTGAATGGACCGAGTCAAAGACGAGGTATCAAAAGTCTGGGTTCAAGGTGTGAACGAGTGGCCGGCTTGTAAATATATGAAGTTAGCTCCGTAAATCACATGATGTAAAAGACATTCATGTACATGTTCCCATTTGGAATATTCTTTAGATCCGAGGGCAATTTCGGAATGTAAAAGTCCCTTCGTCTCCCTATAAAAGGGTGTCCGAGGGCACCTGTAAAGGGGTTCACAACTTTTGAGGAGAATACAGGCTTTCGGAGATTCCTTGTCTCCGGGTTCTTGAGTTCTTTCTTGTCTTTGTTCTTGAATCTCTCATTACCTGTGTTCGGGGGTTCCATCCGATTTCTGAACTCCCAACAATCGCTAGCTGCTAAGTACTACATATACAACATATAAAACAAGGAAGCGAAACAAATCAAGGTTGCTAAGAACAAGCTAACTAACAACCCTTTCCTTGTAAGCCTAATCCTCCAGTTGCGCCGTCCGGCCCCGATAACAGCAGGAGGAGGAGCATCATCAGCCGCAGGAGGTAGAGCAGCCAAACAACATTCTTCATTTGTTCCCATGTAGTGTACTCTAGATAGAGTAGACACCCAGCCACGGGTTACGCACCATCCCATGCTGCATCCGATCATGTTGATTCAGCGTGTAACCTACACACGCTCGGTTACACAAAATCCACACTGCATCCTGTCGAGTCGATCCTGCGCGTCACCTGCACCAGCTAGGTTGTGCACGGCTCGGTGGCGCATGTGACACAGAATTAGTCGTGCACGTAACCTACACTAGACACGGGTTACGCACCATCCCATGTTGCATCGGGGCGTGTCGATTTAGCGTGTAACCTGAATTAGGTGGGTTACGCACGGTTCGGTGACGTACCAACCGGCTGGGTCTCGAGTCGATCCTGCACGTCACCTGCACCAGCTGGGTTACGCACGGTTCGGCGACGCACGAGCCGGTTAAGCACAGAGTAGGTTACGCACCTTCAAGACGGTTGGCTGCATGGTGCAACACTGACTCGGTTACACACTATGTCGGTTACGCACCATTCAGGCTACATGGTGCAGTCAACACCGACCCGCTGGGATCCGCACGCGCATAAAGGTTGAGTGGAGTGCATAAGCTTCAGAGCTTCAGTTACGCATTAGCCACGCTGTGTGGTGCAAGCCTGCAACCGCCTGGTTACCTCCACAGTGTGTGGGCGGGCGGCGATGAAAAGGCCACTTGGGTTACGCACGCAGCATCGCGGTGATGGAAATACCCAGGTTGATGTGTACAATACAGGAATAATAAAAATTACGGTGCATGCGGAAATACTGTGTGAATATCAGATTGGGATCTTGTGTTTGTTCGGCCTATATGTACCCTCGCGGCCTCGCGTTGGACCTTAAACGGAGACATTTTGGTGTTGGCCCGGCAGGGGAGGTAGCATCGTCAATTTCCCATCCCGGCGTCGGGAGTCAGGAGGAAGACGTCGTGGTGGAGATCATTGAGGACAGGAGGAGGGAGGACGTGGAGGCCGGTTTGTTCATCTGAAATTTTGAATACAAGTCGAAGGTATGTTGCCCCGGTTGTGGATACATCGTTTCTCACTTTCTCAGCATCCTGTATCTGTAGGATGATCGATCTTTTCTTTAACAGTATCTTATCGGTGCAGGTCAGCAGCGATGGAGCGCATGCTGCGGGGAAATTACCATCAGGATGGTGTTGGTGCTGGGCATGGGCATGGCGCTGTAAACTGATCCAGTTACCAGCAGTGAGTGCGGTATTGCAACATTTGCCGGATACCTAGGCACACCCGTGCCACTTGTGGCCGTGCGGCGGCAGGATACTCGCTGTTAGGAAGGATCTGCGGGGATTGTGGTGCAAGAGGCCACCACGAAATTATTTGCCCCAATGTTCCGCAGCCTGGGATTAGTACTACTGAAAGGTAACGCATTCAGGTGTAGTGCTTATGTCGCCGTAGGTAGTTGATTTATATATGAACGTTCCATCAATCTTGTATGCCGAGTAATGTGTTCCATGATGTATGGTGCAGTGCTTTTAACAGCGAAGATCAGAGGTAGGAAGCGGATCCTGGTGCAGTTGTACAAGACGAAACTCGTGGGAGGCTTTGCAAATGGCACGTGATGCAGAAGCTAGCATCGTCCATGTTTTAGCTGTAGCAGTTGGTTCATCGGTCTGGTAGTAGTTTTAGGTTAACTAGGTTATTCCCTGCTCGTTGCTGCGGGATTTGAGAGTGAGATTACATGGATTTGACAGACTATCAATTTCTTTAGTAAAACAAACTAATCACGAATACAATTGTATGTATATGCTATTGTTGCTGAAATATTGTTCCTACAAGAATCGAAGATCCTGCAGCCTTGCATTGTGTTTTGAGTAGCAATGGAGTTCTCTGGAGGAAGAAGACGGCGTCGGCGTCGGCGTCGGAATGTTAGAAATGGGCCAGAGGCCAGGCAATCAGCCGAAGTTTTATGTCCCGCTGGGCCTTTGAAGCCCATAAGGCCACATCCCTGCCGCAGGAGGCATCTTCCTCCCTGTTCGCGCGTTGGCTGCCGTCGCCCCGTCCCCAAAATTCCACTCGCTGCTCCTGCCTTCCGTTCGACGCTGCCACCGCGCCACTAAAAATCATTGAACCCTAGCACCTAGCACTAGTGGCATGGAGAGCGAAGACCCTGATCCAGCGTTGGGGGCCAGCGCCGGAGCGACCGCTTCTCTCCATCTACAGCGGCGGCACCGCTGGCAGGCACAAGCAGCACGGGAACTCCGGCGGCGGCGGGCACAAGCAGCACTACTCGGTCGAAGCGTTGCCGCGCTCGCCACTACTATTTCCCTCCATCCAGGTCGCAGGCTTCGATCCCTGCTTCGATGGCGCAATTTTCAATCGAGAGTTCATGGCATCAAAGTTGTGTGCAGTAAAGTGAAAAAAAATACACCTCGCAACCAAACACCACCCTGAATCAGGAAGCCGTGACCGTAGTGACGAAGAACGGAAAATCCATCAACCAGACAACCATTGGCAACTTCTTAGATTGCACCAACCCATGAAAGGATAACTCACATGGCTACATTACATCAAATTTATGCAAAGACATTTGAAGAACCTGCATCAAGTAAATGCATACCACTAGCCCCCAGAACCAGGGAAGACATTAAAACCACATTTTGCATCGGTGGATCCTTCGCAGATGGAAATCAATGGATGGGATGTACGCCAGCTTAGATCAGACGAACGGAGTGATCCACAAAGGCTCGACGTCGGCGGAGTGGCCACCAGTGACGGATACCCCCGTCACCTCGTGGTCCAGCAGCGAGTACTCGCAGATAGGTTGCGGCGCCCGCATCTCCAGCACCCGCCGCGCACAGTAGAGGCAGCTCTCACACAGCCCCGCCTCCGCATACAGCGCCACGGGCACCACCACTGACACCACTGACCCCACGAACAGAGCCTTCCCCGCCATCTTCTCCACCGTGATCCACTTCCGCAGATCTGCCGACACCAGGATCTGGACCTGCACTATGCGCTGCGCATTGTAATGCTTATGGATCTGCACTAGCAGGACCTTCCCGTCGCTCTCCACCAGGTACATTAGCGAGTCCCCAGCCATCAGACTTGTGCTATCACGCAAATGCGAAACCACTGCCGCGCGCGTGCGCAAATCTGCACGGAACGACAATACCACCCCGTCGTGGCCTAGCGCATACAGACAGCCGAGGCATAAGACCATGTCTCTGAAGCCCCCGTGCTCGGTTCCCTCGTGGACGCGATGGTCATCCATGCGTCGGAGACAGACGGCTGGTGCAGGACAGTCACGTTTCAGCTTCTTGCTGTGAAGATGTTTGACAAGGTTGCGATCTATGTGCCAGGTGCAGATTCTGTGGTTGGAAGTTTCCAGTACGTCACAGATGGCATTCTGCATTGCGAAGTCTTCATCAGTGATCACTAATTTGGGGTGCTGCATGGACATTGCGCGCAGAAATGTCCGGAGCAACCACTTATATGCCTCAGTGGTTTCCTGTGAGAGAATGCCACATCCGAATATGACGGTCCTTCGGTGGTGGCTCACTCCAACGAAAGGAACAAAGGGCAGCTTGTACCGATTTGTCCTGTATGTGCTATCAAACACAAGAACATTTCCAAAAACCTGATAGTCCAAACGAGATTATGAATCACACTAGAACAGACACGTCAAATGTCTGTTGTCATCTTCTGCGTAATCGAAGAAGAACTCGGCATCAGCTGTCTTCCGGGCCCACAAGTACTTTACCAATGTTCCTGCATTGCCATCTGCTAAGACCTGCTTCTTTCACTGGTCGCAGAAGTTGTATAGGTCCTTTGTTGTAAAGCCTACTCTGTCATATCCTCCGTGCTGCTGGTCCAAGACGTCCATAATCTGGTTTTTCTTGAGCCCTAATATTTCGTAGGAGCTGATTTCTGCCATTTGTGCCGCAGTGATATTTTGGTGCCCGCGGAAGAAGCAGATGAGATCAAATGTGGATAGGTCATGGCCATGTTCAGCGATGAATGTGCTTACTACCCACTTGCCCGTTTCTCTGTTAAGCTTGACGATCATTCTGGCCATGCAGCCAATCCTGGTTAGGCTCCTGGGCTTCCTGGAAAGATCTTCAGGATTCGAATCCATGTACTTGTCATCACACCACCCTTCATGGCAGCAAACAAAAGTTCTTGATCTACGGACTCCATCATCGTCGTTCTTCGTTGATGATTTCCTTACCTGAAACCTTTGTCACGGGAATAACTTTTGTAGAAATGAACGTTTCGTCCTCGCTGTCGAAAGTCTGGCTAGTAATGTAATCGCGTTCAAGTTGCTGATCGACGTTGTGGATGTCAACGCCGGCCATGATCCGGGCTGGAAAGGGAACGCCGTACAGGTGAAGCAGATGCAATAATAGTGAATAGTAATTAAATTAAAAGGGATGGTCGGGAATTGATCACGTTGACAGAGAAAGGGAACTCGAGGAGAGATCTCACTGAAACCACCCAGACGTTGGTCGATCGTCAGGGATCGGAGAACCAGATCACGGGGGGGGGGGGGGCGGTGGCGTTTAGGGTAGTATGGCCAAGGGCGAGAGTGGGAGAGGCAGAGGCACGACGAGGTGGAGGCCGACCATAGCAATCATCGCGTTTATAATATTCTATATAATAATAAATAGAAAAGTACATGATGGCGGATGATCCCATCCGTCTCGCCGCATTGTGCGCACTGACTGACTGTTTGCGTCAACTGCCATAGTACTATACAACTCTGTATCGTTCCAATTTTATCGGATGTCTCTGAAGAGACGCCATACGGAGTAGTAGCCGACCTTTGCCCGTTGGTTACACGCTACTAGTACTCCCTCCGTAGACACCATGGCTCGTGCGTAACCCCCTAGGCGAGGGTTATCCAGGTTCGACACGACCCAGTCGGTGTCTGTGTTGTTGCAGGGGCCATGCAGCATGGATGGTGCGTAACCGAACGGGTGTAGGTTACTCGCAGAATTGACAGGACCGGATGCAGCAGGGATGGTGCGCAAACCATGCTGGTACAGATTACACATACATCTGAAGCCTATTTGTGTGTAACGCAGTGTGTTGCAGCAAGAACAAGAACAGTGCAGTATGGTTGTTGCGTAACCATGCTGGTGCGTAACTGAGCCGGTGCAGGTAATGCGCAGAATCGACATGGCCGGATGCACATCGTGGACGGTGCGTAACCAGGTCTACTTGGGTAACCCAATCGGTGATGCAGGAGCCACGCAGAATAGATGGTGCATAACCCTGCCGACCAGGTGCAGGAGCCAAATGAACTGGGTTACACCCGTCATGAAGGTGCGTAAACCTAGTGCGTGCTCAACCGCGATGCTGCGTGCGTAACCAAGTGCATGGAAAACCACCCCGAGCTACTAGATACACGCGGGCCACACAACAAGGGTTGGTTGCTGCAAAATGCGGTTCGGCCCCCTGTTGACGGTGAATTTCTATCAACCTAGCCATGAGTTTACCTTCAATGTTGGTATTGATTTAATATCCAAAATAATTATCCTAACCCTCATGATATGTCAAGTTCACCTTTGCATGTCGATTTTGGAGTCTATTGTTTACGCAGGAAATCAACGATAAAGAGGAGACTTTCGGGATAAGTTCATCAAGCACTTTGGAAGAAGATCATGAAGCCCGACAAGAGTCAAGACACGCGATGAACATGACCCCAAATGGTCCGAGGACCGAAGCGTCAACGTACAAAACCCCAGGGGCCCAGACAGAAGATGGGGAAACTTGGATGGCAAGACTCATCAACTTAATCACGAAGGAAACAATATCAAGGACCCACATGCAGGAGGGTGCAAATAAGGAAAAATGCAAGAAGCTCACCCGCGAATAATGGGGCCGAACTGGGCCAAAAAGGCCCTGGGCCGACCGGCCTGGCCCGTTTTCAGCCCGGTGTTGACGGTCGACTTTGACGCTCCTAGCCATGAGTTTACTTTCAATGTTGGCATTGATTTGATATCCGATCTAATGGTACTAACCCCCTTGATATAACAAGTTCGCTCTTGCATGTGGTTTTTGGAGTATGTTGTTTATGCAGGATTTAAGCACCTAAATAAGTACTTCCGGGTAAAGTTCATCAAGCACTTTATGAGAAGATAATGAAGCCTGGCACAAGTCAAGACTCGAAGTGAACATGACTCCAATTGACCCAAGGACCAAAGCATGAAGCCGTAAAACTCCAGGGACCTAACCAGAAGATGCAGGAGCTTGTGCAACAAGTACCCTTATCTAAACCGCGGAGAAAACAACGTCAAGGGCCCACAGCAGAAGGGAGTTAATCAGCAATTACATGGGGAGCTCGCACATGAAAAACGGGGTCGAACCGGGCCAAAAAGGCCCTGGGCCGACTGGCCTGGCCCATTTTCGGCCCGGTTCGACCTCCCCTTTGACCTAGTACCCCCTCGGGCTATTAAGAGTTTGGACGCAAAGAGCCACGGGGAGATTCATTCTTCATCCGCCGCCACAAGACCGAGAACAAGAAGCAGATTGGATCGCGAAGGGAGCACTCGTGGCCTTCATCTACTTCGGAGGATTCTACACCATGACCAGCGCTACAATGTGTAACATTATGGGGTAAAGTCCTTGTTTGTCCTAGGGGTTGAAGGGGGATCTTGAGATGTAATCACCAAACCTTTGTTTTGGATCTATTTGCTATCATATTCTTGTTGATGGTGCCTCAATCTTATTTGCCGGCTGGCTTGCTTTGGGGATGCATCGCTCGTAGCTTCATGTATCGTGTTCCTCTTGTTCTTTATGCGATTACGGTCGTGTAGTGACAGTGCGCGGGAGGGAAAACATATCGAGCTTGGTTCACACACTTAGTCTTGCATACCTAGAACACATCAACGTCTTGTGCACTTGGTGTTCGACCACGGATTACCCTCGTGTAGTGACTAGTACGCGAGAGGGAAAGGGTTGAACTCGGTGCACCTTTACCCTTGTTAGATTAGATAGGGTAGTTCTTGTTAGGTGGTTACATCTCCAAGTGATCCTAGATCCCTTGGACAAGCTTTCTACACTCTTGTGATCTCTATACCTTTGCTCTCTACTTTGTTTTCTTTAGTCTAGATTAGATTAGTTTAAGTAATTTACTTATACATACCTTCATTCGATAAATAGTTTTAAATCAACGACATTAGTGCTTAGTTGAGCGTAGCAATCCACTTGTTCCACGAATTGATTAACCTTGGGGATACTCTAAGGGAAAAGCTACAACCGACCCGTGCGCTTGCGGATCATAATTTGACGTGTTATTTAACCATCAACAAGCTTTTCTGGCGCCGTTGTCGGGGAACAAGCTAGTTTGCTACGTTTAACTTTGTATTAATTTTGTTGATTACTATCACCTTACCTTTTGTCTAGAAATCCTTGTTTTTGTTTTTTGTTGTCTAGATGGCTTTTGTCAATCACCCCATGAAGGAAGAAGAAAAACCACTATGGTACTATGCTAGCCCGCAATCGGAGGATATTAAAATCCAAAAATCAGATTTGATACTCGAGGCTACCGAGTACAAGATCAAGCCTCGAGTGATTGAGATGGCGGCAACAAACCCATTTAGAGGGGTGAAGACGGACAATCCATATAGGCACATCGAGCGTTTCACGATACTATGCAACACGGTGCAACAAGAAGGAGTTCCGGTCGATTGGTACAAAAGGAATCTTTTTCCATACTCACTTGCGGATAAAGCAAAACAATGGCACTCACTTGCATCCTTCGAGGTGGAAGGAAATTGGAATCGATTGGTGAAGAAATTTTGTGAAAAATTCTTTCCGATAAGTAGGGTTCAAAATGTGAGGCAAGTGATAAATTTTGCGCAAGGAGAAGAGGAAGGAATAGATCAAGCTTGGGAAAGATTCAATGGATTGATCAAACAAGGACCAAGGCTCAGATTCTCCGGTGATGTACTCTTGCATACTTTTTATTTTTCCCTAACCCCCGAATGCATGCGGTATGTTCAAATGTGTGCAGGCGGAAATATCATGGAGAAAACACTCACGGAGGCCACCCAATTACTACAAAGATTAAGTGAGGGGGTGGCCATGCAAAGAGATTGGGAAGAACATATTTCGCGAAGCGTTGAGCAAGAAACTTTTGTGGAGGTACTTGCTGGAATTTCAAGAAAAGAAGCCCCGAAAGTGAAGAAAGAAGAAGCAAGGCAAGAAAGGGTTGAAGGAGCAACCCATAATGAAGGAGGACCAATCCAAGGCATCAAAATTCGCAAGCTCGAAGAGGTACAAGGAAGAAGTTTGGAAAATGCAAAGCCGCTAAATGAGTTCGAACAAATGGATTGGATCCCAATTAACTTCGAAGAAATATTCAACAAGAGGAGACCACACCCGAACCAAAAAGAGTCGGCGAGAGCTATAGAATTCAACTTTTCGAAGGAGAGGCACTCGGGGTACGAGTTGGACAAAGAATCGGCCGGAGAAATTATTCAAAGACTTTTCAATGAGGATGAAGAGGTAGATCCGGACCACATTGCCGAAGTAAAGAGGATTATGGGAGTGAAGCCAGAGGACTCACCATATGCACACCTAGCCGAAGTGTACGCGATAGGAGCCGATCATGTCGAAGGTACCTCTCTACCGACACCTCACATAAGTTGCAACATTAATGGAGAGAAAATTTGCAAAGCCTTATGTGACATAGGAGCTCATGTTAGTGTCATGTCTTCCAAAATTTATTATGAACTTTTTAGTAAAACTTTAAATCTCACTCCAACACAAATAAAATTAATCATGGGAGATGGTAGAACGACAAGACCTTTGGGTGTGCTTAGAGATTTAGATGTTGCTATCTCGGGTAAAATTATTCCAACTGACTTTTTCGTAATTGATGCTTGCCATGATGAACATGATGATATAATTCTTGGTAGGCCTTTTCTTAAGTTGGTCAATGCCGTTCTTGATGCTGGAAAAGGTAGAGTTACTATTGATCTAGATGGAAATAAATTCACATATGATTTCCTACCTGCTTCTCATATTGCTTTACCTCTACCTCTTGATAACGAAGAGGTAGAGGATCTTTGTTTTGTTGATACTTTCAGGGATCCTCTCCAACAAGCAATGGAGAATGATGTTATGTATGATGATCAAGATAAAGAACTAGCGGAAGCAACCGAGGGGTTGAAGGCACAAGATGGAAGCTTGGATGAAGAAAATTATGAAGATATTGGAGACTTGCAACAACAAGGACCCGAAGCACCCGATATTGAGTTGAAGCCACTTCCCAAGGGACTAAAGTATGAATTTTTGGGAGCCGATAAGACATACCCGGTCATCATGAGCGATGAATTGAGTCCGGAAGAGATGGATAAGCTACTGAATTTATTGAGAAAACACAAGAAGGTGATCTGGTACTTGATAAGCGACTTGAAGGGTATTAGTCCGGCCTTTTGCACCCACCGCATACCACTTAAAGAACAATGCAAGCCCGTTATCGAGCATCAAAGAAGATTGAGTCATGTCATGCGTGAGGTGGTGAAGAAGGAGGTGATCAAATTGTTGGATGCCGGAATAATATACCCCGTGCCACATAGTGAATGGGTGAGCCCGGTGCATTGTGTACCAAAGAAAGGAGGAATAACCGTTGTGAAGAATGAGAAGGATGAGTTGATACCACAAAGGGTCGTAACTGGATGGAGAATGTCCATCGACTATAGAAAGTTGAACAAGGCAACAAGGAAGGATCACTTTCCGTTACCATTTATCGACGAGATGCTTGAAAGGTTAGCTAAACATTCTTACTTTTGTTTCCTTGATGGGTACTCGGGGTTCATGCAAATTCCCATTCACCCGGATGATCAACAAAAGACAACCTTCACATGTCCATATGGAACTTTCGCATATAAAAGAATGCCATTTGGTTTATGTAATGCACCGGCTACCTTTCAAAGATGCATGACGGCTATATTCTGGGATTTTATTGAAGAAATTATGGAGGTATTCATGGACGACTTCTCGGTGCATGGTACGTGTTTTGAAAGTTGCTTGAAAAATTTGGAAAAAGTCCTTGAAAGGTGTGGAGAAATTGACCTAGTGCTTAATTGGGAGAAGTGTCACTTTATGGTGAAACAAGGGATAGTCTTGGGACATGTAATCTCCGAGAGAGGAATAGAGGTGGACAAAGCTAAGATTGAAACGGTTGAAAAGTTGCCACCTCCGACAAATATCAAATCGTTAAGAAGCTTTCTCGGGCATGCCGGATTTTATAGAAGATTTATAAAGGATTTCTCAAAGATCACCAAGCCATTGACACGACTTCTCCAAAAAGATGTGGAATACGAATTTGATGAAGAATGCTTGCATGCTTTCCGGACGTTGAAGCAATCTCTCATAAGTGCACCAATTATGCAACCTCCCGATTGGAATTTACCATTTGAGATAATGTGCGACGCAAGTGATTATGCCGTTGGAGCCGTTCTTGGACAAAGGAAGGAAGGGAAGGTACACGCAATTTATTATGCAAGTAAAACTTTAAATGAAGCTCAAGTGAATTATGCAACTACGGAGAAAGAATTGCTTGCCGTGGTGTTCGCATTTGAAAAAATCAGATCTTATATTGTGAACTCGAAGGTGATCGTGTACACCGACCATGCTGCAATCAAGTACCTTTTGTCCAAGAAAGATGCCAAGCCACGTTTGATTAGATGGATTCTATTATTACAAGAGTTTGATATGGAAATTAGAGACAAGAAAGGGTCGGACAATGTCGTAGCCGACCACCTATCAAGGATGCATCATGGAGATGATGGGATGGAGCTAATTGAAGATAGAATGAGAGATGACCATCTATATCGAATACTTGATAAGGGAGGATGGATGCATGATATCATAAGATGCCTACGGAAGATGCCATTAGATCACTTGGACAGAAATGCTAAAAGAAGGGTAATTGCCGAAAGCAGAAAATTTTATTGGGATGCACCATACCTATATAGATGTGGAGATGATGGAGTGCTAAGAAGATGTGTGCCGCAGGAAGAAAGAGAAGAGATTCAAAGAAAATGCCACTCGTCGGAATATGGAGGACACTATGGACATTTTAGAACACAAGCAAAGGTATGGGCAAGCGGATTCTATTGGCTTGAGATGCACGAGGATGCTAAAAGGTTTGTTGCAACTTGCCCGGTATGCCAAAGGAGTGGAAATATATCACAAAGGAATGCAATGCCGCTGAATTATAATTTGCAAATTGATCTATTTGATGTTTGGGGCATCGACTTTATGGGACCATTCATGAACTCGAATGGATATGAACACATCTTGGTCATAGTTGATTATGTATCAAAATGGGTTGAAGCAATTCCATGTCGGAAAGCATCTACGGAAGAGGCCATTCAAATGATCAAGACGGTGATATTCCCTCGATACAGCGTTCTTTGAATTTTAATAAGTGATGGTGGATCACACTTTATTGGCAAGGAGTTTAAAAGATGCTTGGCAAAGTTGGGAATCGAGCATAGGGTGTCTACGGCCTATCATCCACAAACAAATGGCCAAGCGGAAACATCGAACAAGCAACTCAAAGGCATCCTCATGAAGACGGTGACTAAAGGAGGAAAAGATTGGTCAAAGAAGCTAGACGGAGCGTTGTGGGCATACCGGACTGCACATAAAACACCGATAGGTATGACCCCTTATCAATTTGTCTATGGAAAAACATGTCATTTACCGGTAGACCTAGAGCACAAGGCTTATTGGGCAATAAAGGAGATGAATCTTGATATTGATGCGGCACGAATAAAGTAGAGGATTCAAATAAGTGAACTTGAAGAGCTAAGATTGAAGGCATATCACAACGCTAGCATCTATAAAGAAAGGATGAAGAGATGGTACGACAAAAGATTGCATAAGAAGGAATTCAAGGAAGGAGACAAGGTCCTACTATACAATTCTAGATACAAGGGCTTCGGCAAAGGAAAATTGCAAAGCAAATGGGATGGACCATATATCGTACATTCAGTGTCACCATCGGGAGCGGTAACAATCATGGACGCCAAAGGAGATCAATATGTTGTGAATGGACAACGACTCAAGGTATTCCTGGAGCCTGACGTTGTGCCCATTAAATACATTGACGTCTACACCTTGGATGGTGACCCAGATCGTCAAGGCTAAGCGACGAAAACAAGGTAAGTTTGTAAATAACCTTCTACTTTATTTATTTTCAGCATGAATGTTAGTAGTAATATTTGCTTCAAATCATCATGAATAAATATTGCCCCCTACTCATAACCTTTGGTGAGGATGGAAAATTATGCCGAGTTGATATATGATGATCATTGCCGCTTTGCTCGTCTTTGTGCTTGCTTTATGCATGATTAAGCTAACGCTCTCATTAATGCAAATCTGAAATTAAATTTAAATGCTAGCTTAATCCTTTGTGGAGGTTATGATAAAGATGAAGACCCATAGTTTTTCTCATGCTCTCCATTTTGGATGGGTTAAAGATGATTTATTTTCGTTCTTAAAAGTTATGCTAACCTTGTCATTAATACCACTTGCATGTTGCTCAACCTATCCAAAGCCTTATATTTAATTGAGTGCAAAAACTTAGTGTACAAGATTTATTTTTGGGTGCATTGATTCAAGGCTTGATTTCTCTGGTTCTAGACTAAGAAGCTGGTCATTCCATCTTTGTGTATCTATCTTATTGCTAGCCTTTTCTATCCGTGCATTGTAAGTTTCCACATCGGAAATTTTACAAACCTCGCCAGATATCCACCCACAAACCCAAAATATCTTTTTGTGTTTTACCTCCTTGACCACAACCAAATTCTTGAGTATGGATGAATATTTTGAGGAAGATCACAAGAATGAAGGTGACAAAGATTAAAGTTTCATTTTGGGAGACCTCCAGGACGACATAAAGGGTGTGTGAAGGATCCCTAGAAGATTTCAAGTGTTTCTCTCCAGGAAAATTTAGGATTTTCAGTACCTACCTTGGCACAAAAACTTCGTCACCTCTTTGCTCGAGGACGTGCAATCGTCTAAGCATGGGGGAGCTGCCAAGAAGGTAGGTACTAATGTAGTCTAGAGTTTAGGGGAGTAAAAAAAGAAAGAAAGAAAGAAAGAAAGAAAAAGAAGAGAGAAAAAAAAGAAGAAAAAATGATGAAAACAAAGAAGAAAGAAAGAGAGAGAAGAAAAAAAATATGTGTATATATATAAAAAAACTCCCCGACTCTCTAGACGCATTAGGAATTTCAGGAGGATTCAAGATCAAGACCCATACTCATCTTTCCAACCATGTGCAATCCGATAACGAGGACTTTGTTTGTGCCTCGGGATCACTCTTTGCCATTTGCACATGTCCACTTATCTCAAAAAGTGTGTTTTCATCTCTCCCCCCTCCTTGGAAACATTATTTTCCAATGACCTTTTTTACGAGGCTCGGTAAATCCATGAGAAGCTTGTCTTGTTTCGATAATATCCTAATTATAATATCTTGGTAGGACTAAACTTTTGCCAAAGCTCCAGATAAAGCCTTCCACTTATATAAAGTTTTGAGAGGGGAAAGGAGTAGAACAAATAGGCTTGAGAGACAAGATGAGATGAGAGTTCATGAGCAAGATGCAAGGAGGTTTAAATTTTTGAACTTGGTTTGGCTGTTTCTTCATCTTACACTTCATTTCAAAATTTCTGAGATTCATTCAAAATTTGCGAGCATGATTATTTACTTGTGGGATGAGCCTATTCGATATCCACCCTCCGTAGGGATGAAGGCTAGTACACTGAAACTCTAACAAATAAATTTAGAGAGCATTATGTTTTCTTCATGTATGATCAAGTGCAGGGTGTGAACAATGAAAGGCAACACTGATATCCATTGAAGGCTTACTCGAGGACGAGCAAGGTTTAAGCATGGGGGAGTTGTTGACGGTCGACTTTGACGCTCCTAGCCATGAGTTTACTTTCAATGTTGGCATTGATTTGATATCCGATCTAATGGTACTAACCCCCTTGATATAACAAGTTTGCTCTTGCATGTGGTTTTTGGAGTATGTTGTTTATGCAGGATTTAAGCACCTAAATAAGTACTTTCGGGTAAAGTTCATCAAGCACTTTATGAGAAGATAATGAAGCCCGGCACAAGTCAAGACTCGAAGTGAACATGACTCCAATTGACCCAAGGACCAAAGCATGAAGCCGTAAAACTCCAGGGACCTTAACAGAAGATGCAGGAGCTTGTGCAACAAGTACCCTTATCTAAACCGCGGAGAAAACGACGTCAAGGGCCCACATGCAGAAGGGAGTTAATCAGCAATTACATGAGGAGCTCGCACGCGAAAAACGGGGCCGAACCGGGCCAAAAAGGCCCTGGGCCGACCGGCCCATGCCGACCGGCCTGGCCCATTTTCGGCCCGGTTCGACCTCCCCTTTGACCTAGTACCCCCTCGGGCTATTAAGAGTTTGGACGCAAAGAGCCACGGGGAGATTCATTCGTCATCCGCCGCCACAAGACCGAGAACAAGAAGCAGATTGGATCGCGAAGGGAGCACTCGTGGCCTTCATCTACTTCGGAGGATTCTACACCATGACCAGCGCTACAATGTGTAACATTATGGGGTAAAGTCCTTGTTTGTCCTAGGGGTTGAAGGGGGATCTTGAGATGTAATCACCAAACCTTTGTTTTGGATCTATTTGCTATCATATTCTTGTTGATGGTGCCTCAATCTTATTTGCCGGCTGGCTTGCTTTGGGGATGCATCGCTCGTAGCTTCATGTATCGTGTTCCTCTTGTTCTTTATGTGATTACCGTCGTGTAGTGACAGTGCGCAGGAGGGAAAACATATCGAGCTTGGTTCACACACTTAGTCTTGCATACCTAGAACACATCAACATCTTGTGCACTTGGTGTTCGACCACGGATTACCCTCGTGTAGTGACTAGTACGCGAGAGGGAAAGGGTTGAACTCGGTGCACCTTTACCCTTGATAGATTAGATCGGGTAGTTCTTGTTAGGTGGTTACATCTCCAAGTGATCCTAGATCCCTTGGACAAACTTTCTACACTCTTGTGATCTCTATACCTTTGCTCTCTACTTTGTTTTCTTTAGTCTAGATTAGATTAGTTTAAGTAATTTACTTATACATACCTTCATTCGATAAAGAGTTTTAAATCAACGACATTAGTGCTTAGTTGAGCGTAGCAATCCACTTGTTCCACGGATTGATTAACCTTGGGGATACTCTAAGGGAAAAGCTACAACCGACCCATGCGCTTGCGGATCGTAATTTGACGTGTTATTTAACCATCAACACCCGGTTTGGGCTCCCCTTTGACCTAGCCCCTCTTCAGTCTATTTAAAGCCACGGTGCAAAAAGCCACGCATCAATTCATTCGTCATCCGCCGCCGAGGAGCAGAGAAGAGAGGGACACCATTCCGGAGAGGAGAGGGTCGAGATGGTTGACTAGGGTTTCCCTAGCCGACGTGGGAACCTTGCATGGAAGACCACATCAGAGTTCCCGGAGCTAGGATCAAGATCAAGGTAGGATCTCGGTGGTGATCTTGTCCATGTACTTTACTCTCATGTTGAATTCGCAAGATTGAATCCGATTTGTAGCAATCAAGTGCTTTCTCTACAACTTTGTCTTCGCTTGGGTTTGCTTCTTCCCAAATCTAGTCTATAGCAAGATTGCTTAGGGTCCTCCTGTAGTCATGGTGGCTAGAGGTGCATACCTGATCTACTGAGCGTTTTCAACTTGTTCTTCTTGGACTCGCCCTAGGTTAACCCGCACGAATAGGAGTGCGTTGTGACAGGATGGTGGCTCCAAAAGGCGGGCGTCTTCGGAGTTGGAATGGAAGCCATGATTTAAAGAGGCTAGTAATGAGATTCGTTTGCTTTATTCTTCTTTGTTTTGGAACTTCAACAAAAGACCTGATCCAATCTCTAGATTGGTTTTACCTCCCATCTCTTTCTCTTGCTACCTCCGGTGTTTAGTAGATTAGATGTGTTTTCATGGTTCTTCCATAGATTAGATGCAAAAACCCTTTTCAAGATCAAAGTGTTTTCCGCTTATTAGATTGGATCTTGCGTTACACATTGTTCCACGGATTCGATACCTTGGGTTCACACTTAAGGAAAGAAGGGTCCCTTGACTACGACGGAGGATTTGTCCGCTTGCAAGTCCAAACAAAGTTTGATACACATATAGACCGTCAACACCCCCGCATGTGCATCCCTATTTAGGGTTTAGGTATTTTTTGCCCTTTATCTCTCCTTCGCGCAGCCCAACTGCACGCCTCCTTCAACTCGCAGGCCACCGTCGCCTCCTCGATCCCCGCCACCTCCTCCGCCCCCGCCACCCTCCGCCACCGGATCCGGCCACCGGCAATCTCCCTCTCCCCTTGGCAGGCCCGGATCCGGTGCGTGGCGGCCTCTCCCTCGGGGATTCCGGCGGTGACGCGGGGAGGTGGGGACCGCGGCACACGCTTCTGTGAACGTTCAGAGGAAACTTGACGCTGCAACTATGTTTTTATTAACTTGCTTATAGTACTGGTCGATGAACAACATAGTACACACTAATGCTGTTCATCGACCTGTACTTATAAGCAAGTCACTAACAACACATTGTACCCTTGCAGCGTCAAGTTTCCTCTGGACATTCACAGAGCCGGTGTCCTTCGGCAACCAAAGCCCTGGGAAATAAGGATCCTGATGGGTGTTAGGAATAAACTTGTGTTCAGGTTTTTACTCTGTTTTCAGTTGGGCTTTTTGTTAGATTGTGGGGCTCTGCGTTCCGAGATATCTGGATCAGAGTCGCGTCTTGTCCAATACAAAGTGATTAGAAGCTCTTGCGCATCATCCAATTCAGAACCCATAGAATTTGTTGTTTCTGGCCGGAGGAACCACCCTTCGCCTCCAGGTACCTAACCTTTCTAGTGCTTCACAGCATACCGTTCAACCGTGAGTTTCTTCACTTTTCGAGATGTCCAGCAGTACAACATCTAGAGATCGAAGATTGCAGAGGTTATCTCATCACAGTCCATAGGCCAGTCTGAGTCTCAACTTGCTAAGGTCTGCAAGTTGCAGCGTGATCTGCTCAGGGAGTCCGATTTTTGCAACCTTTTATTTGGAATGAAAAGAACATGAAAGGAAGATTGAATATCTCAACAATGGTATCACATCCATTTGTTTGACATTTGGAGATATACTACCAATTGCAGACACTGGTGATGGTAAGCCCACCCATCACACGCTGTGAAGTATTAGCTAAAGTACTTGTTGCTCTCAACCACGGTGCGTACATAGTACTGATATGCTAGTATTATTTATCCTCTGCGCCATTTATTTGTTTGATTTAATCTATGACTTTTGAATCATCGAGGCAGGCAAGGCGCTGCCATTCACTTGCAGACCCCCTGAAAGTGACGAGGAGACCGACGATGAAGAGCATAGCAAAGTAAATATTTTCTTTCCGGATATACCTTATACACTCCTTAAGAATTGATATGCCAATTAATTACATCGTGCTTTACCTTGTACCTCGCTATATATCTGTAGAGTCGACCAGGTTAAATGCCTATTTGGTCAAATTGATGCCGGTTTTGCCAAGCTGGATGGATATTTGTGTGGCAAAACTTCGACACCGATTTCTGATTCTGAGGCCAGTGGTTCGCACAATGGCAGTGAGTTCTTATTGCATATGGTTGTGTGAATTGTCGTTAACAGTTATGGTTTTGCCTTCTAATTCTCATGTTGTCAGGTGACCATTTATGTTCAGCACCTTTCTGTGCCTCTCTTTTCTGAAGAAGGATGCTGTTGTAATCGACACCAGCACCTTTCTTATTGCATATGGAAGCTTGCGTAACCATGCCTGACCACGTTACCCATATCGTACCCTTGCAGCGTCAAGTTTCCTCTAGACATTCACAGAGCCGGTGTCCTTCGGCAACCAAAGCCCTGGGAAACAAGGATCATGATGGGTGTTAAGAATAAACTTGTGTTCAGGTTTTTACTCTGTTTTCAGTTGGGCTTTTTGTTAGATTGTGGGGCTCTGCATTCCGGGATATCTGGATCAGAGCCGTGTCTTGTCCAATACAAAGTTATTAGAAGCTCTTGCTCAGCATCCAATTCAGAACCCATAGAATTTATTGTTTTTGGCCGGAGGAACCACCCTTCGCCTCCAAGTACCTAACCTTTCTAGTGCTTCACGGCATACTGTTCAACTGTGAGTTTCTTCACTTTTTGAGATGTCCCGCACTACAACATCTAGAGATCGAAGATTGCAGCTGCATTGATACCAACTTGGTCTTGCGCGTTCTCAAAAAAAAACTTGGTCGTGCGCGTAACCAACAACCAGCCACGGATTACGCACCATCCCAAACTGCATCCGGTCGTGTCGATATAGCGCGTAACCAGCACGCGCTCGGTTATGCATGTTCCACGCTGCATCCGTTCGAGTCAACTGCCATATTTCTGCCAGTGTCTAATCTCATATGAAAGAATGTTGGTATGCAATCACCTTAGTGTCTTTCAAAATTCCACCTTAGTGTCGATTCTGCGCGTTACCTGCACCCGTTCGGTTACCAACGAGCAATGTCTCCGGTGTTGCCCAACCGGCGTAACCTCACTGTGCCCCGGTTACGCAGGATGGACACCGATTTTCATGCATGCGAGTTCCAGTTACGATGCTAGCTCGTGATCGTGCTTCTATGATTGACTGATTATGGTTATAAGCTTGTTACATCCAACAAGACAATAGGTTATGCACCAGCATGGCTACGCACCAGACAGGCTACATTGTTCCTGCAACACCGACTGCGTAACGCAGAAATAGGCTTCAGATGTATGCGTAACCTGGACCCCCGATGCATGGCTCCTGCAACACCGACCGCTTAACCAGTATACGTTTAGGGTAGTATGGCCAAGGGTGATAGTGGGAGAGGCAGGGGCACGACGAGGCGGAGGCCGACCATAGCAATCATCGCAATTATAATAATTCTATATAATATAAATAGTAAAGTACATGATGGCGATGATCCCATCCGTCTCGCCACATTGTGCGCACTGACTGACTGTTTGCGTCAACTGCCATAGTACTATACAACTCTGTATCGTTCCAATTTTATCGGATGTCTCCGAAGAGACGCCATACGGAGTAGTAGCCGACCTTTGCCCTTTGGTTACACGCTACTAGTACTCCCTCCGTAGACACCATGGCTCATGCGTAACCGCCTAGGCGAGGGTTACGCAGGTTCGACACGACCCAGTCGGTGTCGGTGTTGTTGCAGGGGCCATGCAGCATGGATGGTGCGTAACCTAGCGGGTCCAGCATACTACGCGCATAATCGAAATGACCTAGTCAGGGTTGCAGCACGGATGGTGTGTATCCGAGCGGGTGCAGGTTATGCGCCTCTCTCAGATCCAATTGGCCTCGTAGCTCTCTCTCCTCGCGCATCACCCTCCCCTTGGCCCTTGCGTCATGCCCCCCTGCGCCGCCACCTCCATCGCGCCGCATGCAACCCCCCATCTAGTCCCCGTCGCCCTTGCCCATTCGTCGTCAGCGGCCGGCCTGAGCACGCCTCGCCGGAGCTGAGCCTATCGAGATGCTCGGGAGCACGAACGGCCGGTTGCGGCTGCGCCCGGCGATACCAATCGTCGTTCCCGGCGACCGGTAAGCTTCCCCAGATCTGCGAGCACCACACTCCTCCCTCACGCTCACGGCTCATCCCCTCACCTGCTGCTCCTCCTATCCGTTCACAGCGGTGTTGACGGTCCTTACAACAAATATTTGACCGTCAACATCTCGGCTACGGTAGCGCTTTATAACGAATTTCATGCATGTTTTAGGTGCTAACGAGGTTCCACGAGCTGTGTTGAGTTTTATCTGCAGGATCAAGATTAGGGAACAATTCTGGGGCATTGGGCCAAATGAGGAAGGCACGGCCGTACCTAGTGGTGCGCCCGGCCCTACCTTGCACCACCATTCAAGTTCACACCAAGTATAGCCCCGAACACCAGCTCCCAAAAGGCTAAGATCATCACGATCATGTTGGATCAAGGAACCACACCACAGGAGAGATGCACCGGGGCCAGGAGGCAGGGCCGGCCGAACCTCCAGGGCCGGCCGCACCTGCCCGACACGCCCAAATGTGCCACCAAGCCTCGGTCACTCCAGGGAGCACAGCTAGAAATGATCCTGATCGAGGAAATAAGGTCGGTTTGATCCAGAGGTTGAGATTGGCTTCACTTGGATTCATGGACCCACAAGCCAGTGAACAACCGACGTGGGACAGCATCCAGGACTTCATCTACCCACTAGAGCATGATCCAAAGCGTATGACAAGGGGGCCCAGGGCCGGCCGCACCTCCTTCACAGAGTCGTTCGACTCACAAACCGCCTCAGGGACCAAATCACGGACGCACGATCGAAGACGGTGGAAATTGGAGGGCCGGCCGCACCTAGAGGCACGACCGCACCTCCTTGCCGGCCACTGCAGCTCCCTCTCGCCTACAAGTACCCCCTCCTACAGCCACCAACCCAGAGGGCCTATATATAGAGCCTGGCACCTCATAGAAGGACACAAGTGATTAGAAGCAAGTGGCGGAGCCCTACATAAGTTAGTATTCAGAGAGTAGGGAGAGAGAGTTGAGTGTTGGAGTAGAAGCCGGAGTGTCGGTCTTCTTCCCCTAGTGTTGGAGTAGAAGCCGGAGTGTTGGTCTTCTTCCCCTTCCTCGGCGGGTGCGGTACAACTACGGTCGTCCACACCTAGGATATTTTGTAAGTTCGGATTCGTGAGTAACTAAGTCTCAAGTCATTTCATCGTTCGCTCTTAGGTTCTTCGATTGCATTTAGTAGTTTCTACTTGTTGTGATTGCTTTGCTTTGAATTCGAGTAAAGTAGTGCTTGGTTAGTGTAGACGTGGTGTCTAGGCTTTCTAGTACCTTGGAATGCTTCCCGGTTCAACGGAATAGTTGTGGTACCCTAGGGAGGTGACAGCTCCGGACGGGCTTTGTAGTCCACCACGTTAGTTCCGGCAGGTAGGAGTTACAACATCAGAGCCCCCTTCTCATCCCTTTCCGTGTCTCTTTTCCCTCTGGCCCCGACGAGCGACAAGTTTTGCCTTGATTCTATCCGTGACTCTCACGAGTCCCAAACTTCATCAGCTATCCCCTCTCTACCCGAAATCTACCCTTGCCTTTCTATCCTTCGTCACCATATCCCCCGGACGAATTAGTTCAGGTTCACAACACTTCTCGTTCCCCGTGGAAATCGATACCTTGGAATACTCCCGGGTGAAAGCTACAACGGTATCCGTGCGCTTGCGGATCTATCTGTGATTGTATAGTATACCAACAGGCTTTCTGGCACCGTTGCAAATCTAGTAATGACGTAAGAAGTGCCAACAAGCTTTTTGGCGCCGTTGCCGGGGATATAAACCTGGTGGCGATGCTAGCAAGTGTCAACAAGCTTTCTGGCACCGTTGCCGGGGATATAAACCTGGTGCGACGCTAGAGAGTGTCAACAAGCTTTCTGGCGCCATTGCCGGGGAACGGTAGCTGTTCTGATCCCGAACCTAGTTCGTCCGTGTATCACCCTATTTATCCCATGGATTCAAATCCAACCCTTTTTGATTTTTCCGCTCCAAAGGGTGATTTGTTGGAGCCCCCATCATCATCACATCCCATCAAAACACCGGGCTATGAGCTTCACCCTGCTCTTATAGCCTTGGTCCGAGAGAATTCGTTCGCTGGAACGAAAGAGGAGAGCCCATACATTCATTTGCGAGGATTTGAGCAAATTTGGTCGATAATCGTAATTGAGGGAATGACCCAGCAAACCCTCAAATGGAAGCTCTTCCCATTTTCTTTAATGGGAGGAGCGAAGAAATGGTACTATTCCTCAGTCGGAAGCATGGAGGGAAGTTGGGAAAAGCTCAGAGAAAAGTTTTGTCTGACCTTCTTCCCTATGTCTTGATTAGTGACCCTATGGCTACAAATCCTCTCTTTCAAACAACTAGACAAGGAGTCACTAGGGACTGCTTGGGCACGATTCACCAATTCTTTGGCCTCTGGACCCGACATTGGGATCTCAGAACCTATTCTTCTACAACATTTTAGAATGGGTCTCGATGTCGAGTCAGCCAAATTTTTGGATACTTCATCAGGAGGCTCGTTCTCTCATTTGACTCCTAGTGAAGGGAAGGTGGTTCTAGTAAAAATCCTAGAAAACACTCCCTACACGGGAATTTTTGACGAATTCCCAAACGAAGAAGAAGAACCCAAGCCAGACGCTCTCTCGGAACCAAAACCCATAGAGGAGAAACCCACTAGCACCATTTGGCATGAAGAACCACTCCTCTATCCCTGTGTGTACCCAGCTGATTTCTCGTATGACTTCGACGAGGAATCAACATACTCCGATCCACTCTCTGAATCGGAATTCATAGAGGAGGAGCCTATCCTAGAAAAATTCATATCCACAGACACCCATCCTCCTCTTACCAAAACTTGGTTCACAGGGGAACCATTCCAACCTTATCGAGAGTTCGATCACCCCTCGTGTGACTTCGTCTATGAATACTATGATGAGTTGTTTGATAAACATTGGATGGAGAAATCCTTCCCGAGAAGGGAAAGAGACTCAACACATGAGGGAGAAGAAGTCCACTTACCCAACCCAGAGGAAGAGAAAAGACGGAGAGAAAGGTTGGAATATGTCTCCGCAATCAGTAGCCGGGAATGGTTGAGAGAAATAGAAGTCATGGATCAAGTCATTCAGCTATATCCCGAGCTAAAGTTACTCTCGTGCCAAGTAGGAAACCTCTCTTACCAGGATGTGTTCTATGACCCTAGGGTCGGTATCAATATCATTCCTAAATCCTTAGTATTAGAGGCCTTTCCCAACGAACCCCTCTCTTTCTCTCAGAAGCGTCTCCAATGGATTTCGGGTCAAACCATAGAGACTGAGGGAATCCTTCGAGTCGTCTGAACAAAGATTGGAGAGTATGGGATTTTCCTAGATTATCATATCTTTGACATCCCAAAAGGAGATCCACCCTTCATTCTCATCGGAAGACCCATTGAAGGGGTATTGAGTAGTGTGCTCGACCATGAAAAGCAGCCATATCATCTTGAGGTTCGAGATACACATCTCCAATGTCATAGACCTGAGGTTAAGAAAGAACATGTGTGGTCTATGGACATTCTTGAGGCGTCGACACTGGATTCTCAAAACAGACTCGAGCATGAACGTTTTACACTAGAGGGATCACAAATCCCATGCTCACATCAAAAGTTTCCAGAGTTATCAAGCCCCATTACCAATGACCTTTACGAAACCTACAACCTCCTCATTTTCCTTGTGCATGCTAACTTTGAAAGGAAGGTTGTAGATGCTTTTGTTTACCATAAACATTGCAAATTTCGTGGTCATTTTTTTTGTACTAACCTTGCAGCTAGAGCTATGATGGTTTCATCATCTCGATTGGCTGCAAGATGAAGATCTCCAGTGGTCGAGCTTATGACCCAAAACAAAGCACTATCGGGAGATAGCCCGAATAATCATTTAGATTTCCTTTTCAAATAAAAGCAAGAGCATCTCTTTAGGATTAGTCGTCCTTGAAGTATTTTTGGTCGCTAACGTTTCAGGTGGAGATTGAAAGGACCGATGGATAGGCAATGCCTAAAAACATGAGAGCTACACCAACTACAACACCAAGGTAATTCAGGGAGAGAAAGTATTACGAAGGAAGCTTGAACTCCGCACACTTGAGTTGTGTTGCCTAGCAATGCAAACTCCAAGTGTGGGGGAGATATGTGAGTATCCCAAGTAAGTTTCTCTCATACTAAATCTTATTTTGGTTTGAAGATGGTGTTGCTTCTTGCATCTTGCTCTCTTAAAAAAAACAAAACACAAAAATATTTGAATTTGAATAAAGGCTTCCTAGCTCTTTAGCTAGCAGAGCCTCCCTTTTTATTTCAATCTTTTTCTTTGAATAATAACACCAGGTACAAAAGCAAGTGTGGGGGAGATTTCTCAGGCTCGTCGAAACACAAAATTGAGATCTCCCTCCATGGTGCCGCACAACACCGACTACGCTAATCGACGAGGGATGAGGTAAGTGCACTAGAGCAAGTCGGTCGCCCCTGTGGTTTGGCCGAATCACCATTTGTCTACCTCATTCCCCACTTTCTCCAAGAGCGATGGTATGTGCACCCCTACCCCTCTACTTTTGGAAATCATGAGTTTAAATGAGCTTTAAATCCGATCATATAAATCAAACTCAATTGAATCCTCATGCACCCAATGCTCGACATGTTTCATATGGTTGGCTTGCATAAGTTTTATTCCATACTTATTATCTTGATGCTTGTGAACAACATATCTTTAGGAAACCATGCCCATCTAAGTAGTTGATGTTTGAGATATGGTCCGATGAGATGATCTTTGCTCCAAATGTTTGAGTGCTTGCGAAGCTCCTCTTTGATATGCTAAGTCCTACCAGAGCCATATGATGAGACATCTGGAAAACCTTATACACATATGCTACTTGTCGTTGCATTGAGCTTTGTCAAATTGTTGTGACCCTTGTGAGAATTCTTTTCATGCTTTCATGATCAAGATACACGTACACGCCAGCATCCTCCTTGCTATGCTCAGTTGAGAGCTAGCATTGTACCATCTATCTATTCCACAAAATAAAGCTCCACACTATGTGTTGATCTCTCTCTCTCTCTCTCTCTCCAAGTTAATATTACAAAAGAGACATGGCTATAGGAAAAAAAATATGGACACGTGAAGGTCCAAGAAAAAAAAGAAAAAACAAGTTAGACACATGAAGGTCCAAAAAAAAGAAAAAAAAGAAAAGATAGCCATGTCCACAAAAGAGTTAAAGTAGAGAGAGAGAGAGGATCATGCAAAATGGAGTTACAACAAATCAGATGGTAATAACTAGCACCCATTCCGGGCCTAGTGTACACCTTACCATCATCACAACATTCATTATACATATGGTAATATCTAGCACCCATTCTGGGCCTAGTATCCACCTCACCATATCCATCATATCCCTACACATGCACATCTTGATCTGATTGTATGATTTGATTTTCTCCTTGGATCCGGTTTTTGACTTTGCAATACATGTGATGCAAGTATGCCTCATCTTTATACCCTTCCCTAAGCTCCATATATAGCCATCATTAGAAGTAGGATAAGGAAAGGCAAGTCTAATGCCTTGGTGAGGATTATACACATTGAGCGATTTGAGAGAATCAAATGAGGAGCCAAGCAAAGTTTATTTTGAAAACTTATAAAAAAATCCCAAGCTATTTGACATGAGGAGTAGAAGTGATTTGATTCAAGATCGTTCCATTCCTCAACTACCCAAGATGGCATGATAGACACCTCAAATTTCACAAGTGCAAGGTATGATTCGGAATATCTCTTATGCTCACTTCATACCATAGGAATTTTTGTTTTCACCTTCGTCCTTAACCTTTACATGAGGACGAGCAAAGGGCCAAGTGTGGGGGAGTTTGTTGACGGTCCTTACAACAAATATTTGACCGTCAACGTCTCGGCTACGGTAGCACTTTATAATGAATTTCAGGCACGTTTTAGGTGCTAACGAGGTTCCATGAGCTGTGTTGAGATTTTATCTGCAGGATCAAGATTAGGGAACAATTCTGGGGCATTGGGCCAAATAAGGTAGGCACGGCCGTACCTACTGGTGCGCCCGGCCCTACCTTGCACCACCATTCAGGTTCACACCAAGCATAGCCCCGAACACCAGCTCCCAAAAGGCTAAGATCATCACGATCATGTTGGATCGAGGAACCACACCACAGGAGAGATGCACCGGGGCCAGGAGGCAGGGCCGGCCGCACCACTAGGGCCGGCCGAACCTCCAGGGCCGGCCGTACCTGCCCGACACGCCCAAATGTGCCACCAAGCCTCGGTCACTCCAGGGAGCACAGCTAGAAATGATCCTGATCGAGGAAATAAGGTCAGTTTGATCCAGAGGTTGAGATTCGCTTCACTTGGATTCATGGACCCACAAGCCAGTGAACAACCGACGTGGGACAGCATCCAGGACTTCATCTACCCACTAGAGCATGATCCAAAGCGTATGACAAGGGGGCCCAGGGCCGGCCGCACCAAGAGGTACGGCCGCACCTCCTTCACAGAGCCGACCGACCCACAAACCGCCTCAGGGACCAAATCACGGACGCACGATCGAAGACGGTGGAATTTGGAGGGCCGGCCGCACCTAGAGGCACGGCCGCACCTCCTTGCCGGCCACTGCAGCTCCCTCTCGCCTACAAGTACCCCCTCCTGCAGCCACCGACCCAGAGGGCCTATATATAGAGCCTGGCACCTCATAGAAGGACACAAGTGATTAGAAGCAAGTGGCGGAGCCCTACATAAGTTAGTATTCAGAGAGTAGGGAGAGAGAGTTGAGTGTTGGAGTAGAAGCCGGAGTGTCGGTCTTCTTCCCCTAGTGTTGCAGTAGAAGCCGGAGTGTTGGTCTTCTTCCCCATCCTCGACGGGTGCGGTACAACTAGAACTTTCTTATTTGGCGCGCGCGCGCCGGCAATGATCGCAGCGAACGGCGCCCTTACTCCCCTTAGGCGGCATCCTATTGACCCCACCACTTCCATTTTGTGTTCCCCTTCTCGAGGAAGCGTCGACTTGTTTTCATTTTCCGGTTTCCCCTTCCCACCGTCCCATCCAAATCACCACCCGCCTGGATCTCCCTGGCGACCCACCTCCCCGGCGATTTTCATCCGCGCGCACCTGGATCCTGCTCTGCCCGAGGTTGGCGCGCCCGGCCCGTGGTACCCCCGCTCCAGCACGCCGGCGCATCGACAGCGCTCCCCGCAGCTCCGTGGGATCCGGCGACCCCAGCACGGCGAGGAGGAGACGCGCGCGAGCACGCCCTGCGAGCCTCTACTTCCAATCGCCCCCAGGGAACGGCGAGGAGGAGCCGTCACGCACCCCCTCGGGCCTGCTTCCAATCGCTCCCGTGGAACGGCGAGAAGGAGTCGCTCCGTGGATCTCGCCGGTGACGCATCCGCCCCCGGCGATTCATTTGTGTCGATCTGGAGGCTGATCTTCGCGCGGCCGTGGGAGGCCCGCCCTGCGGGATCAGGCACTGCTGGAGGTCCCCCGGCAACAAGAGCGCAAGGAGGCGCCACACACGCCTGCAACAACACCACCACGACCACCATTGACGACCTCGCACCCCGCTTCCTAGCACCGCCTACGACGTAGATCTCGCCGGTGATGCACTCGCTCCCCTACGATTCATCACCGTCGGAGTGAGGGTCGTGTGTCGAGCTCGTCGCGCCTCCCGTCGTTTCACCTACGTCGAGGGGGAAGCGGAATCAAGGCGACCCATGCTGCGATTCGTCCGCGTTGATCTCACCGACGACGCCATCACTGCCCTTGTGTGCCTGTATGCGAGCGGTGAGCCCAACTTTATCCCCTCCCTTCCACTCGCATTGTCTCCCCAAATTCATGTTGCCTGCTCCAATCCTGCGTCCTCCCCCCATCTTCTCTCTTCGTTTTATCTCCAAAAATGGATTCGGTAGCATCTATGCTCACCAGAGGCAACGTACTGCAGCTACGTCCAGCAAAAAAAAGAGAAAAAGGGGTAGGATTTGGGTTGTTGGGGTTTTGCGGATGCTATTAGTGGCGGGGATGGAATTGGAGGTGGTGGCTCGACCACGATGTCGATGCCCCTCGCCACTGCATTGCTGATCCTGCGCGTCTCTTTCGCTCAGTCACCGTGACAGGAACCTGGTTTTTCTGTAGTGGATTTTTGTTGTGGAACATACACTAGGGCCGTGTTTAGTTGGGCAAAATTCCCTCCTTTCCACTCTCTCTCACCACATTAAATACACCAAAAGATATATGTTCGGAGTACTAAATATAGATGAAATCAAAAACTAAGTACACAGTTTGGATGGTCTTTGCGACACGAATCTTTTGAGCCTAGTTAGGTCATGGTAGGACAATATTTACCACAAAAAGCCGAAACATACCTTTTGCTACAGTGTGTTGAAAAGGCAAATTTTTCTACCAACTAAACACAGCCTAGGTACATCTTTGAGACAAAAGAAAGCAAGGTTGCTTCGAAGGACAAGAAAGCTAAGACATCTGAAAGCAAAAGCCAACCTGAGAAGCAAGTGATTTGTCGCCTTCAGGTAACAGCTAATAGCTCTCCACCGAAGAGTATCTGACAGTTTTACTGTAAGCATTTTTCAGTTTTGAATCAGAAAATCAGACAACCACGAAGTGTCAACTACTTCAGTTCTTGGTTGCATGATCACTTTGGCTACTACAGTTGGTGTGTTCTACTTCAGTTTATTTGCATTGAAGCAGTGATCTCTTAATCTGTCATATCTCTCTCTCGCATTGGTAGTTACTTTTTATTAGCTATCTCAACCTATATATGTACAGTTTTGCTGCTCATTCTCCAACTGCATGACATTAGAATAGAGAACGACTGTTCCATAATAAGCCCATGATATTTTTTAGATTAATTCAATAGCTAACACCAGAATAGACGAATGCTTGGAAGATGTCGTACCTAATAATGTAAAACCATACTTGGAAGGTCTCCTCAATTATGTGTTTTGGACTCTTGGAGTGTGTCTCATTTTTATAGGTTTTCACTAACATTCAAGCATCCAAACTGGTGTCTCCTTGCACATTTGGGTTTTAAGGAACATGTTTCTGAAATGTCAGCTTATTCATTGTTGGTTCATTTCCTGGGAGCTTAGGCCCACCTTCATCTGTAGATAACTAAATTGAAAGTTGAAACTATATATATGCAAGAGAAGACCTTATACGACATAGGTTGTATGCCTTCTTCTCGATGCTTCAGCCATTGACTTACATTACTCAAATATTAAAATTGATGTTTACAAGTAACTTCATGTTAGTATTAATCAGCAAGCTACTTTCCTATGTGATTCAATGCCTAATTTTTTTCAAGCCCGAGCATATTTTCTGGTGTTAGCATTAGCTAGCACTAATTACCTTTTCAGTGGAATTGCAACTGACTTAAGATTTTTGTGATATTTTCCAGCAGGACATTTTGAGGTTGGATGCAGACTTTATTAATGGAGCAAGTGGAGAGGTACTTATTTTTTTCAATGGAGACGAATCTTTTTCTCATGTTCAGATGTGCGCACATATTTTTTTGAATGCATGTCTGATATTTTATTACTTGGTGTATAAACACCTAGATCTCTAACATGAAAATCGGAGAGCGAAAGGAGAGGCGTACAAAGTTCCACGATAATATTTAGAAAGATTAATCCAAAAGTTTTCATGTTCACAGTGCATGATCTTGAGATCAAGAAGGATATGGTATGTCATTTCTTCCCTGCCTAGGCATACAAGCTCCGCATCTCGTTCTTGTTGGTGATATGCATGTTAGATAGTTTGTTTCAGGAGCCAATAGTGTACTGACAAATTCACCCTCCTACTAGTTTAATTTAATTATGCAAATATTTCTTTCTTGGACCCTTCCTTAGATTGCTAATTAGTTCCGCAATGTGAATATGAGATCACTACTTTTAGTTTGTGTTTAACCATGCCATCATATTCATTGTGTTGCAGTTTTGGGTGGCAACAACTCAGTTTTAGTACTCAAGGCACTAGTATAGATAGTGTATCACACAGATAATACTTGACCAAGCAGGTTCTATTTGTAGAAAAAAATCAAAAAAAGTATGATTGTAAATCTGTATGCCTGTAGCATCTGAACAGATTTTACATATTGCTCCATTGTATCCTAATGGTCCATGAAATTTTTGTAGGAGTGGAACCGCAAGGTTACAAGGGTAGGAAACATCAAAGTTTTAATTTTCTGGTTTCAAAGTTTTAGATCTATGAGTTCAAAGTTTTAAACCTCTAGGGTCCAAAGTTCTAAACATATAATTTAGAAGTTTAACCCTTTCGAAATAAAAGTTAAAAGTTGAGAGTACAAAGTTTATAATGTTATAGTCTAAAGTTTCTGTATTTGGGAGTGCAAATTTGTTTGAGTCATAAAGTTCCTATACATGATTTTTATAAAGTATTAGACCTTATATTAATAATTTCTAAATGTTATAGTACAAAGTTCTTGAATTAGTAGTCTCACCTTTTGTAGGTATACAGTTTCGTAGCTAAGAGTATAAAGTTTATAATGTGATGCTACAAAGTTAATGGATGTTGATGTGTGTAGTCTGTATGCTAGACGCTAGTTTTGGTAATATTAGAAACTAATGCTAATATTTCATGTATTCTCATCAATGTTTTTCCATTCTAGTTTTTAATATCAAGATTTTGGTTTTCTATTTTTTCAAGGCTGCATGTCCAGAAAGTTTACTGTGTATAATTCAGAGAAAATACAAGCAGATAAGTTTTGAATGCAGCAGCACAAAGTTTTTGAAATGTAGTGCACAGTTTTGTACCTACACAGTGCAAAGTATACAATTCTAGAGTGCAAAGTTTTGTGTGGATTATTCGGTTAGCTAGCATTTTACTATTCAAACATGCTTTCTCATGTTCATATCTCAGTGGATTTGTTTTAGGTCATTCGAAGCTGTTGTTGATCTTGACTCCTGAGGCTGATCAATTCAGTTGGGTGTAGAAGGAAAATTGAGTCACCGTTGTTCAAAATTTGTATTGAGGTTAGAATTTTTTAAATCCCCCTTTGCCCAATTCAACTATTCATTGTGTTATGCATGACTTAGAGTTTTAAGCATGAGCCACTAGCTTTTAGTAATCTTGAAATTATAAAGGTTTGAATATGGAATACAAAACTTTTTAATGTGCTAGTAGAAAGTCCCTAAATTATGAATTCAAAGTTTTGAATGTAAGAGTACAATTTTTCAAATGGCTCAATAGGAAGTTTCTGGTGACTTCATGTAATTTTTGAGTTTCCAACTTTAAAGTATAATATTTTTATAATTGAAAGTTTTTGATATACTGTTGTGATTTGATGGATTAGAAGAAAATCGTGTGATATGTGATGTTTAGCTATAGATACCTTGGCAACTAGTAAAAGGATAAGTCATACTTGTAAAATTTGAGGTAATTGTGTGTGGGGCTTGCTGTTGAGGAGTTAAAGTTCTTGGGGACTTCATGTCTAGGATTGTTGCTTAATTCAGCAATGTGATGTCAAACCTTAACTATAATGACATGAAAGCTTTTAGTTATAACACTTTAAAGTTGGGAATTGAGAGATTAAAAGTTCATCTTACAGCTTCAATATTAATTTTTTGAATTTAATATCTTGGAATTATTGTCCAAAGTTTCTTTCTACATGATTAGGAACTTTCTTAGTATCCACACTAAGTTTTAGATTGGGGGATTTAGAGTTTTTCGAATGTGGCTTTTCAACCATGAGATCATAAGTTTTGAAAGCTAGTATAGATTGAAAGGTTCTGATATGTGACTTTAAAGTTGAAAGCTAAATAAGTAGAAAGTCTAGTATGTGTGATTTGAAAGTTTCCTCCATTCCAAGTTCAAAGATTCTGATCCACAAGCTTAAAGTTTTGGATTTAGCTATTTTTAAAGTTTAGTACTGCGATTATAAAGTTTTGCATCTAGCAGTACAAAGTTTGAAATTCTGCTATTACAAAGTTCTTTAACTTAGGAGCACAAATTTTGTTATAGGTTTTATTTCTTACTACTCCCTGTTTTGAATCTAAGAGTACATAGTTTTTAATATGCTAGTACAAAGTTCGCATATTTGGACTGCAAAAGTTTGGAATTATGAGGTTTCTTACTACTCCTTTTTTTTAATTTTTCATAAAATCTTTTTCCCAAGTCTTGCGCTAAATCTTTTCCCTTTTCTCAGAACATCAAAGTTGACTTTTATCATTGAAGGCAGTTGAGGTCAGATTTTTTCAAATCCCCCTTTTGCCCAATTCAATTATTCTTTTGTGTTATGCATGACTTAGAGTTTTAAGCGCGAGCCACTAGTTTTTAGTATTCAAGTGGAAGGATCCGAATATACAAGCTAAAAGTTTTAGAACAGGGAGTTATAAGCTTCGAATATACACATGAGAATTAAAAAAAATAGAAGCTATGGAAGTTTTCAAATTTAGAGGGCACATTTTAAAATTATAAAGGTTTTGAATCTGGAATACAAAACTTTTTAATGTGCTAGTAGAAAGTCCCTAAATTATGAATTCAAAGTTTTGAATGTAAGAGTACAATGTTTCAAATTGCTCAATAGGAAGTTTCCCGGAACTTCATGTAATTTATGAGTTTCCAAGTTTAAAGTATAATATTCAATAATTGAAAGTTTTTGATACACTATTGTGATTTGGTTGATCAGAAGAAAATCGTGCGATATGTGATGTTTAGCTATAGGTACCTTAGCAGCTAGTAAAAGGGTAAGTCACACTTACAAATTTGAGGTAATTGAGTGTGGGGCTTGCTGTTGAGGAGTTAAAGTTCCTAGGGAGTAGGGACTTCATGCCTAGAATTGTCTGCTTATTCAACAATGTGATGTCAAACCTTGAAACTCCTTTTTTTGTAACACTGATTCCGACTTAGTTTGAAACCAAAACAAATGTGTCGCTCCGTGTTCCTTTCACACAGTCCAGACCTTCAATTTTTCACTATGGTCAATCGTTTTTATCATTGTGATTTTTGAATCAATTCTCTGTATGAGACCACCTGCTATTTTGTGACAAGGGTAATATACCCCATCAAATTATGTTTCAAAATGAGCATCTGCATGAGTTTTTTTTGATAATTTCATTGTATGTTCATCACATTTAATTCTTTTATGTACACTGGCAACTAAATATAGGAACAACTCTTAATCTAAATATAGGAAACTATTCTGTAAAGTGTTGTCTCAGAATTTTTCATTATAGAGCCATCATAAGATAGGACATGTGTTGGCCTTCTAGGACATGGCCATATTAAGAGTTATCTAAATGTAGTATTTGAATATGTGAATACAAAGTATTTGGTCTGAGAGTAAAAAGTTTGGAACGTTTCAGTATAAAGTTCCAAATTTTTGGAGTTAAAAGTTTCAAGTTACAAAGTTTAGGATTGGACAATAGGAAGTTCGTAACATTCTAGTAGAAAGTTCCTAAGTTTATAGTGCAAGGTTTGAAGTTTTTGCTTTTGGAAGCACAATGTTTTCTGAATTTAGAGTGCAAGGTTTTGAATTACAAAGTTTCAAATATGACAGCTTAAGTTTTATATTTGTAATTTAAAAGTTAACATTCAAGTACAGTTTTTTACATTGAAAGTCTTTACCCTACTAGAAGAAAATTTGTTTAACAAGAAGTTTCTTATCAATGATTAAAGAGATTTGTAATTGAGAATACATGGTTTTTATATTGAAAGTCTTTGACCTACTGGTATAAAATCTGGATTTCAAAAACATGTACATTGGGCTTTGAACATTTACCATTTTGTTGTCCATAGGTTGGTTTGGTTTTGAAAAACCTGTATATTTGTTTGGCTTGAAAAGATACTTGATACAAACAGAAGGTTAGTTAATTCACATAATGGATATCAGAGATGTTTGACATCCGAAGTTATGTATAGTAGGGTTAAAGTTTCTTACACACCAATCAGAAAGTTTCGTTAAACCAGATTGAAAGTTACACCAATTAGAATGTTTGATTTGCACGTATATAATGTTTGAATTAAAAATAAGAAAATAAGGGTAGATAAAAGCTCTTAAGTTCTTGATATACAAATTCTTTTTGAAATTCATGTATTTTTTACCATTGAGGTTTTTTTTTGCAGAATGACATGCTGAAATCATGCTCGTCTATCACGCAGGGAAACGGACAAGTAGCTGTCTTTATGTTCCATATTCTTTATCTTAATGATATTAAATTTTAATATAAACGAGTTTTGTATGATTTTCTCTTTGGTACTGTGCAGCTTCTATTTCTGTTCAAATAAGATTTTCTCCCTAAACTCAAATGGTAAATGATTAAACTATAAACTAAAAAAATAGCAACTTCTCCTTCCATATGTACGTGTAACAATCCCCCCGCCCATTTACTCACCCACACACCCGCTGTCCCCGGAAGAGAAAAAAAATAAGCCAAGGACAAGTATGATTCATGTTATGAAATGGAACTTAATAAAAAAAGAGTTATGCTGGGCGGATTCACGGGGTGAAAAGGGAACTAGGAAAGAAAAATCACTGGGACCACACGGAACCCCACCACCCCGCGTCAACTGCTGAATAGTTGGCATGTGCTGGCCGCTGGGAACGCCCGCGCGCCAGTACAACTTACCAGCGACTGTTCGCTGCTACCTTCCCGCAGCGAATGAGCGCCCAATAAGGGCTCCGGTACAACTACGGTCGTCCACACCTGGGATATTTTGTAAATTCGGATTCGTGAGTAACTAAGTCTCAAGTCCTTTCATCGTTCGCTCTTAGGTTCTTCGATTGCATTTAGTAGTTTCTACTTGTTGTGATTGCTTTGCTTCGAATTCGAGTAAAGTAGTGCTTGGTTAGTGTAGACGTGGTGTCTAGGCTTTCCAGTACCTTGGAATGCTTCCCAGTTCAACAGAATAGTTGTGGTACCCTAGGGAGGTGACAGCTCCGGACGGGCTTTGTAGTCCACCATGTTAGTTCCGGCAGGTAGGAGTTACGACATCAGAGCCCCCTTCTCATCCCTTTCCATGGCTCTTTTCCCTCTGGCCCCGACGAGCGACAAGTTTTGCCTTGATTCTATCCGTGACTCTCACGAGTCCCAAACTTCATCAGCTATCCCCTCTCTACCCGAAATCTACCCTTGCCTTTCTATCCTTCGTCACCATATCCCCCAGACGAATTAGTTCAGGTTCACAACACTTCTCGTTCCCCGTGAAAATCGATACCTTGGAATACTCCCGAGTGAAAGCTACAACAGTATCCGTGCGCTTGCGGATCTATCTGTGATCGTATAGTATACCAACTGGCTTTCTGACACCATTGCAAATCTAGTAACGATGTAAGAAGTGCCAACAAGCTTTCTGGCGCCGTTGCCGGGGATATAAACCTGGTGGCGACGCTAGCAAGTGTCAACAAGCTTTCTGGCGCCGTTGCTGGGGATATAAACCTGGTGCGACGCTAGAGAGTGTCAACAAGCGGCAAGAGACAGAGGAGCACGGCGGCGGTTCCCCTGCTGCCCGACGACACCCTGGTGGAGATCCTCTCCCGCGTCCCCACCAAATCCCTCTGCCGTTTCAAGTGCATCTCCCGGACCTGGCGCGACCTCATCGCCGACCGCCTTCGCTGCAAGAAGCTCCCCCAAACCCTCGAAGGGTTCTTCGTCAACTGCGACATTGTGCCCGGTATTGACAGTGATGGTGACAGCTCGGATGGCGTCGTCGGGCACTTCATCAACATGTTTGGTAGATGCATGCCCCTCGCTTCGTACACCTTCCTGTGGAACCAGCCAGGCATTGAGGAATGCCTTCTCTTTGATTCCTGCAATGGGATCCTCCTCTTTGGGCACAGTAGGGCTGGAGACACCTATCCTTCACTGGGCTATATCGTCTACAACCCCGCCACCGAGCAATGGGTGGCCGTGCCTAGCTCCGGCTTCGAACCTCTTTCCACTAGCGAGACTGATGAGGGCCTGGAACTTGATGATGACGAACATATTTACACCTTTTTGATTTTCAACCCTGTTGTGTCCTCGCACTTTCAATTGGTTGAGTTCATTTCCGATCATGGCGCAACCATGGAAGAAGTGAACACATACTCGTCTGAAACTGGGGTATGGTGTGGCTGCGATTGGTCTTCTTCATATCACATCACATCATTCTTCGCAGGAAGCGCCTTTGTTAATGGCATGCTGCATCTCAGTGCCTTCGGCTCACATAATGGTACACTCCAGGACCTAATACTTGTAGTGGATGGGGAAGGGAATGTTTCTAGGATCCTCAGGGGTGCCGTGAAGCTTTTGGATGTTGTTTTTGTTGGTGAATCCCAAGGACTTGTGCATTGCTTGAGTGAACATAAAGACAACATTCGCCAGATGACTGAACTGTCCATTCGGGTTCTTCAGGACTATGATGCAGAAGAATGGGTTCTGAAGCACAGTGTAGAATTTTTCAAGCTGTTTGGAAGAATGAATTGTGGAGTTGAATTTAAATACACTGTGGTTGCCATGCACCCAGTTCGCAATGTGATCTTTTTCTTTCAGTGTTAGGACCAGAAACTGAAATATTATGACATGGATAGCAAGGAGGTGTACACTCTCCGCACTCTAGGGGTGGGCCCTCGGTATATTTTCCCATTAGTTCCCTACTATGCGGAGACATTGGCCCTTGGTAATAACCACTGAAATGGTGCCCTGTGAGGCATTCCCTTCGTCCCAAATTACCGGTCAATTTTGATGTTCCAAGCCTATATCTGTAGAATTAGGCTATGTGCTTCGATGATACCTTCTGTTTCCTTTTGTCCATTATTAAAATCAAACACTTGGGCATGCCGTAAGTTACCATTACATATTGTATGTAAGCAATTGCCTGAGTTGCACTAGCTACACGCATGGATGGTGCGTAACCTAGTGGGTCCCGCTTAGTACGTGCATAATCGACACCACCCAGTCGGGGTTGCAGCATGCAGCACGGATGGTTGCCCTATGCACTTGTACTACTGATAGTGTGTAACCGAGAGGGTGCGCGGCAAAATTGCAGAAATAGTATGTAGGCTGCTGAGGGATGCCCTGAGTACTATTGGCAAAGGGAGTACTTCGCGAAGCTTATCAGTATCAGGAGGATCATAGTGCATGAGGAACCAGAAGAAGAACCTAAACCCTGTCTGTCCTGGTTGCCCTATGTCGGGGTTGCAGCATGCAGCACGGATGGTTGCCCTATGCACTTGTACTACTGATAGTGTGTAACCGAGAGGGTGCGCGGCAAAATTGCAGAAATAGTATGTAGGCTGCTGAGGGATGCCCTGAGTACTATTGGCAAAGGGAGTACTTCGCGAAGCTTATCAGTATCAGGAGGATCATAGTGCATGAGGAACCAGAAGAAGAACCTAAACCCTGTCTGTCCTGGTGAAATATGGATAGAAAGATCACGTTTGATCACTTCTGTCGGAAGTGGTAACAACATGTAGTATAATATATTATATGAAAAATAGGTATTAGTGTACATAAGATAATTATTTTTATATGCTATTCACAGTGGTGCAATAAAATGGAAAAAAAGAAAAGAAAAGAAAAACCCCCACAAAAGGAGAGCACATATGAATTGAACCCAGGTACTTAGGTTTAAGAGTCGAGCACAAAAGGAGAGCACAAAGGTTACTCGCAGAATCGACAGGACCAGATGCAGCAGGGATGGTGCGTAACCCGTCACCTGCACCGGCTGGGTTACGCACGCACCACCGACTTGGTCGTGCGCGTAACCTACACCCTGGCACGGGTTACGCACCATCCCATGCTGCATCTGGTCGTGTCGATGTAACTTGCACGCGCTCGGTTACGCAAAACCCACGCTGCCTCAGATCGAGTCGATCCTGCGCGTCACCTGCACTGGCTCGGTTACGCACGTCACTTGGTCGTGCATGTAACCTACACCCAGGCACGGGATACGCACCATCCCACGCTGCATCCGGTCATGTTGATGTAACATGCACGCGCTCGGTACGCGAAATCCACATTGCATCCGGTCGAGTCGATCCTGTGCGTCACATGCACCGGCTGGGTTATGCACGGTTCACCTGGTCGTGCACGTAACCACCCAGGCATGGGATACGCAACATCCCATGCTACATCCGGTCGTGTCGATGTAACCTGCACACACTCGGTTACGCGAAATCTGCGCTGCATCCGGTCGAGTCGATCCTGCGCGTCACCTAAGGAATTATACCCCGTGCGTTGCTGCAGGAATTATTTTAAACAAATTCCTAAGGAGAAAAAACTAAGATGATTCCATGGCAACATTCTATGAAATTTGAAAGTATAAGGTGATTGCGTGACAACATTCTTTTGCAAATGATATTATACATGAAAACATGTTCATTTTGTTGATAGAGACTGGCTATTAAATGATTGATCCTCCATGTATTTTTTGTGAGATTTTTTTAGCGTCATACTTGCAAAGATTAACAAAATTGCCCACATGGATGATATTAGTCATAGAGAATTGACAGATGTCATAAATAGATGGACCTAATGGATGATGACATGGCGTATGATTTAATTGGTTTCTAGATGAAGAGGATAGTTTTGGATTATCTTATGTTTGGGCACATAATGTAATGTCTGTGGTCACTCATAGATTTTTTCTATTGAAAGAATGGTCACTCATAGATACTAGACAAAACACGACATCAATTCATTGCTGATACTTCCTACGAAACAACAGCATGATACTATACACCAGTAGCTGAAATGTAGAAGTGAATTCTCAGTCAATTGCAACATAAGGATGATTTCTTACCTTGATCAACTCTTTCCAAAGCTCTTGCAACTCCGTATTTTTATTAAATTCATTGACCGCCAAAACTGTGCACAGAGACTGCAAATCATGGAGATCATCCCTTAACTCTTGCATCTCCTGAGCAAATTTGTCCTTTAATTTTGATTCCAGTTCCTGCAACTTATACTTCAGTAAAAAACTGCTCTCAGAAATGTTGGTAGCTTCTTCTGCAAGTGAGTCCAGGTTCCCTGCGTTCAATGTTTGGCTATTGTCCATTACACCAGCGGTACCAGCATCGGTCATGACTATGGTGGTCGTCACTTTTCAGCCTCTAGGCAAGGTTAAACAGTTCAAATTACCATGTGTGGCACTTTCATATTTACAATTGAAATTAGAATGGTATCAGGGTGCATAAGATTTTCCAGACCAGAAAAAAAACTAAACCATATGTAAGATACAAATTGAAAGTACACCAGCGCCCCCCACCCCCCATGTAAAATTCTGAAAACCATGTAAAACTGCATTTTGGCTTGCAACAAGCCCAATGGAAAATTAAGGTTCATATGGTTCCAGTATCAAAAAATCCCATGTCCTTATACCAGGAGTATTTTTTATCTTATAATTCTTAGGGTCAATTAATTAATGATAAGTTATGATAACATAATTATGATACAATCAATCCAAATTACTATGAAATGAAGTCTACTTTTCAAGAAAATACAAACTGCTAAAATGTGTATACCAAGCTACTCTAAATAACAGAATCACGTAAATTTGAGTGAAGAATATAATCCCAAAGGATTCAAGTCTAAACCGTGGATTCTAAAGTTTCTCTTTGTCGTGGCTTCTTCCGTCCATAGCAATGCACAACAACGGAAACAGCAGCAGGGCTGTGCAGCCGATTCGGGCAACCCCACCGCCACCAGCCTGTACCACAGCCCGCTGCTAGCGGCAATCGCGTGTGAGCGTGTCCGCCGCCACTACGCCATCGGTCACCAGGGTGGCTCAGCATGTAAACTCTTAAATGCAGTATAGATGATTAATAAGAAGAACTCACCAAAGATGATCTCAACCTCATCGTCGTTGAATAAACCAGCACTGGAGCAGAACGCTCTAGAATCAGGAATTGAAGAGTAGCATGGAATGCATCGCCTTCACCTCTAAAAATCCAGAACTCCTTGGTTTCTATTTCTACAATGTGAGTAAAGGGAGTGTTTTTTTAAAGGCGGAGAATGGAATGGGGCCCAGGCTTCTTCTTTTCCTTTTATAAAATGAGAGAAAGAGGGAGAGAGAGGGAGAGAATGTTAACCGCCTGAGAGAGAGAGATCTGTTGTGGAAGAAACCGTCGAGCAGAATTTCTTCTTTCCCTCTAGAGGAATTTGAAGTGATCTATGAAACCGCTGAGCAGACAGATTTGCTGGAGGTTGCACCATGCGTAATCGATACTGTGCGTAAACAAGTCAGTGTTACGCATCAGGTGGGCCTTTTTAGCAGGATACATGTACACGACATGTTACACATATGCGTACGTGCAGGTTCTTAACCCAGTTGGTGTTGCATCAAACGAATGGATGGTGTGTAACCGAGGGCGTGCAGGTTACGCGCTAAATCGACACCTGCACCACCTAGGTTACACACGTGGACGCCTGGGATACACGGCTCGTGCGTAACCGGCTGGGCGCTGCCAACAAATAGGCGTGTCAGGTGTGCGTGCGTAACGCAAGCGGCCTTTTACTCGTGGCTACAGATTTATATGTGTAACCTTCGCTGGGTCGGTTTAACGCGTGCCTGTGCGTGATAACAAATGTACTAGGCTCCAGATGTATGTGTTGCCATCACCGGGTCGGTTTTACGCGTGCATGGTGCGTGAGCCCACTCGGTTATGACCATCCACTCTGCATCCGAGAGGGTTACGCACCATCCATGCTGCATGCAGTCGTGTCATTTCATCGCGTAACCTGCATCCGGTCGTGTCGATTCAGCACGTAAAATCCACGCTGCATCAGGTCAAGTCGATGCAGCACGTAACCTGCACGCGATTGGTTACGCAAAATCCACACTGCATCCGGTCGAATCGATCGATCCTGCGCGTCACCTACACCCAGCCACGGGATACGCACCATCCCATGCTGGATCCGGTCGTGTCGATGTAACCTGCACGCGCTCAGTTACGCAAAATCCACGCTGCATCCGGTCGAGTCGATCCTGCGCGTCACCTGCACCAGCTGGGTTACGCACGGTTTGGTGGCGCGTGCGACACCGACTTGGTCGTGCGTGTAACCTACACCCAAGCACGGGTTACGCACCATCCCAGGCTGCATCCAGTCATGTCGATGTACTAACCTACACGCGCTCGGTTACGTGAAATCCACGCTGCATCCGGTCGAGTTGATCCAGCGCGCAGCGTAACCTGTGCAAGTGAAGGTTACTCAGAAAAACCGTGGTTGTTGCCTGCCAGAAAAACCGTACACATGCGCAATCCGGCGTCGAAGCCCCCATGCTTGGAATGAAACCGCGTTGGACGACTCATTCACACATGGCGCACCAGCTCCGTTACGCACGGTTCGGCTATGCACCATTTGTTTTGCATGGCACGTGCAACAAAGTAGTGCGCCGCACATGACTCTCTCTCTCTCTCTCTCTCTTTGAGATAGGTAAATTTAGGACTAGGCGCTACTGCAAGTCTTTTGTGAGATGGTGGTGGTGGTTATCGTTCATAGCCGTGGTTGGCTAGCGATACAGTAGAGTGACATCGCAAGCAATTAATGCATAAGAAATACAATGTTGCTTCATCCCTGAAATACATATGAGTACTTAATAAGATGGAAACCAAGCAAGTAATACTAGAAACTACTCCCTGGTGGACTGTACTAAAAGTACCAAGAAACTTTTGGGAGTAGTACTGCACTAGCTAGCTTACTGCATACTGAGATCACTGGTAGTCCGGCACAACCCCATCTACTACTTCATTTCGTCGTAGTCTCCGGCATGCGGCATGTGCACTCACTCAGTCCCTCGCTCTTGATATTCGGCATCACCTTCCATGTCAGCGACGAGGAGGTTGGCCACATCCTATCATCGTCACGAACCATCTTGCGCCAGTGATCCTGGTCGATGTCGCCGGCAGTGCTGATTCCCAGAAGCGTGACGCTGGGGTCAAAGCCATCAATCTGACGGCTCTTGTAGCAGGCCATGATGTATTCCGCCGTGGCAACCGCGCTGGTGCGTCTGTCCTCCTTCAAGCGGTCCATCAAGTAGGCCGGTAATTTGTCCAGGACTTCGGCAAGACGGTCAAATGCATAGGCATAATGCCGCACTGTTTCCTCCATCGGCTTGTTGACGGTGCCCAGATCTAGGTCACTAACCACAGCGTTGATCTTGATGAAGGCGGGCCGCATGATGTTTACGGCCCATCACGCGTCACGGGCAGCGCTTTCATTGATCGGAGCTGCCTCAACCACAGGCACGGCTTCATCGCCAACCCGTGCGTGTTTCGGAGAGGGCTCGCCCACGGAGCTCATGGCGTGCGGTGGCTAAGAGGGTTGAATCCAGGTGCGTGAGGATCTGAGGCTTGGAGAAGGAAGGGGTAGCCGATGGTGAAGGTGAACCTTTCGTGATGTACTCCTATATAGGAAGTACCACGATCGAGTCGAAAGCCAGGGGTTAGCAGTTCTCCTCCCCGGCCCCACCACGTCTTGGAAAACGCACAGGCAAACGGAAGACGCTTCACACGAAAACTGGGTCGGGCCGCTTCAGATTCAACGCGGCCGGTTCAGACAAAGGAGTGGTTGCGCTGGCGGCCGGGGTGGTAGTAGGGGTGGCTAAGGTGGTACTACTCCCTGGATTCATGTGCGTAATCCCTCGGTAACCGAAACGCCACTTGTACTCGCCAAACCCTTCCAGTTCTTCTTCCCCGCGCTTGTCACATGACTCTTTTTGTTTTTTTCTTCTTCTTCTTGACATGACTCTGCCTTCCCGCAGCCCTGGAAGCCACCCAAACTCTTGGTTTGACACAGGATACTCCACTTTGCTAATATTCTTGTGTTCATCGCATACTCCTTTTAATTAGGAATTCTAAAAAAAGACGTCATATACATTGGCAGGCTAGAAAGAACTGAATTTATTAAAACTAGTCTCCCTCCTACGGAAAGTATAGTTTGCTCTTCCAACTACTTTTTTTTTGAAACCTTTCTTCCACATTCCTCCAATCTTTATTCAAAATCTTGCGGTAGTGCATCGGAATGCCCAAGTCATAGTCTCCGGCATCACGGTTGGCGCGGGACACGGTGGGTGGTGTCGACTAAGCGCGTAACCTGCAAGGTCTCGGTTACGCAGGTGCCATTCAGTGGGCTGCGCACTAGAGAAGTCCAGGGACGCCTCCTGGGCGCGGGCTTCGCTTCGTGGAGAACCAAACTGCGGCGAGGGCAGGCGTTGTGGGCCCGCGGGCGCCGCGTACCCGTGAGGCACCATCATTATTATGGTGGACGACGGGACAAGAGTTACGCAACATCACTGTGTCGTGTCGTGTCATGTGTACAACCTCGACGGGAAGGGTCGTGCCTGCAGGCGCCTCCGCTCCCCTCCCGTCATGTCGTCAGCAGCCACAGCGTCGCCTGCGCCACGAGGAGTAAGTAAGCTGGACACGCGGTGCTTCAGCCTAGGTTACGCGATGCTTCAACCTAGGTTACACAGGTGCCTGTGGGCCCACAAAGGCCTGCCCTCGCCACAGTTTTCTGGAATTCTCTGGTGGGCAGCCCGCTGAATGGCACTAGCACCTGCGTAACCGAGTCCATGTGGTTACGCATTCCTCTCAAGCTCTGTGCTGTTGCAAGTTGGTAATTACTACTACTAGTTGATTTAAGTACAGTATTACCAGAGGCGGAGCTGCGACCAGGGCCACCCAGGCCAAGGCCCTAGTCGCAGCCCAAGAAGCCCAATCACCACTTAGTTTTTGACCCAAAATCTTTAGTTCTTGAGGCCCAGGTCCAACCAGAAAAGGGGAAAGAAGGCAAGATCCGGCAGCAGCAAATCGGTGGAGCTCGAACCAGACACCCTGCGCGAGGTCGCGACGGCCGCGAGGACCCGTGAGGGGATCCCGCTGGCCACCGCCTCAAGCCCTCCACCTGGGACCCCCACCTCGGCGTCTGGTGCTCTACTCGCCTTCCGCCGCCGCCGCTTCCGCCAGCAGTGCCGCCGGGCGCCAAGGCCCCAGTTCGCCCCCGCCGCCGGTCGCTTCCAGGTAGCTGACCCCAGTTGCCCTACCGCGCGCGGCTGTGCGACGCCTACCTCCAGTCCCAATGCTCCGCCAAGCGCCAGGGGCAGGGTGCCACGCCAGTCCGGCTGCCAGCGGCCTGCCTTGCCCCTGCAAGCCTATTAGGTGATTCTCCTCTCTAATCTTATTCTTTCTAATTTCTATTCAATTCTTTAATTAGTCATTTTGATTGAAAGTTGTATCATCTATGCTCTCTAATTTAAGAATTAGGTTTGTAATTAGCATCTTTTTCACTAGTTTTTTTACGTGTTGTTCTTCTTCACTATTGTATCCAATCATTATTCATTTAATTTCAAAGTTGTTCTCAAATTGGATCATTTTCTGTATTGCTGCTATTGCTCTATGGACGATATATATGTGGGTTGTTGAATGGTAGTTTTGGTCGCCAAAATTTGGCCCTAGTCGTTGCCAAAACCTAGCTCCGCCACTGAGTATTACTAGTACTCCTAGGTGATAACCTGTGCCCATCCGGTTACACATGAATTAGTGTGCTCCTCCGTCCACCTAGGCCAAAATTGTCTATGAAATCGTCTCCCACATTCGCTTCTCTGAAATCATCCCACATTCCCGAGTCGATCGATGTTGCACCATGTAGCATGGTTGGTGCAGGTTACGCGCAGAATTGACACCAGTAAAGAAGACAACGGGAGGCTCTTGATTTGCTGATACTACCTCCGTTCTTTTTTACTTAATTGACGTTGGGTAGCACAAAAATGAGCTACTGAACGTCATCTATACTGTATGAGAACAGAGGGAGTACTACCTTCGTTTTTACTGAAACATTTTGAGGTATTAAATGCGACTTTGACCACTAATTAAGGGGAGTACTGTACAATGAAAGTTTCATTGGGTTTCATGGGACTAGGTAAGTGTGCCATGTGAGTTTCTTGGTGATGAAACTCTTATCATCTCTCTCCTCATAATTAGAGTGCCAAGTCATCAAACCAGCTTAAGCACAGCTTGGACTATAAACAGAGGTTTCCCACTTCGATTCCTCTCCCCCCCCACACCCACCCACCTTCCGATCCTCCATCTTGCAGAACTGAAAGCTCACGTACGCTCCACTCCCCCCAATGGCAAACTCACCTAGGGTCACGACCCACCTGACATCCGACGAAGAGAAAGACGATCGAATGATGATCAGTGATGGATGGGGGACTTTCCCGTCGCCAAACCTGGCTCCTCCACCGACGAGGATGAGGTGGCAATCCTTGAGGCACAAGACCCGGCAAATGCCTGCGACACCCGGTACCACCGCGCCACGTTCTCGTCCAAGGACGAAGACGAAGACGAGAAGGAGGAGCAGGACGAGGAGGAGGAGGAGGAGGACATCGATGCTGTCAGGCGCGGACGCGCAAGGTGACTAGAGAGTGAGCGGAGACTAGATTTCAAGCTTGGTAGCGAGATCATGCCGGCTGGGGTTGGACGGCGACGGCGAGGCTCCAACGCGGAGCAGAAGGCGGCGGCTGCCAGTGCCAACAGGTTTGGCTCAGATTAGCCTCATATATTATACTTGAAACTCTGCAATTCTGCATCAGACCCTTCCGACCTGCATTCCTCTTTTCGCCCTCTTCAGTTAGTCATATCCAGCAGATCGATGAAAGCAAAAATTCTCCTTTTTCAGACATTTTTGGGACTATTGTTCATGTTATTAGGAGCATCCCTGATCGAATTCAGAGTACACAGATGAGTGATGACTGATCCTATGATAAGTTTTACTGTATGTGTGCATGTGTGCAGAGATGGCATGGAAGAGGAGATGGCAGGTCTGAGCCAGAGCGACTTGGAATTCTTCAAGATCTTGCTCCCTGGAATGTACGAGGAGTCACTGGTGAGTGTCCTGCTGCTCGCCGAATCTGATCTGCTCGGAATAGCTCACGAATGTGCACCTGCGCTGTTCCGGTAAGTAATTGCCGCAGAGCTTAATTCGATCGTGCTGTGAGTAGAGGCTGCCCGACAAGTTCGTTCGCCAGCTCGGAGATCGCCGGGTCTTGAAGCTGCAGCTCGCCGGCGCAGGTATGCACCTGTGGAATGCGGATGTCTTCGCCAACGAGAAGAGCGGCGACGTGTACCTCGCCCAAGGTTGGAAGGAGTTCGCCCACGCACATGACCTACGCGTCGGCTACGTGCTCGTCTTCCGCTACTACAGCTGCACCACCACACTAGCTATGACGGTCTTCGACCGTAGCACCTGCCACAATCAGTAGTAGTACGTGCACACTGCCGACTTTGGTACGTCCCCCTTGGCCCCTCCATCCAGTCACTCATTCGTCGCGTGTGGCCGAGACGAGCATAATTAAAACCATACATGATCATCATGTACCCAGGCGGCGGGAAGGCTGGTGATGAGAACATGAGAACGTAAACCGTGCCTGGGATGAAGTAACAGGTCGCTGGTTTACACAAGTGCAGCAATGTCTCTATGTTTCATGAATTTCTGGTACTTCTCTAGTAGTTGGTTTCAGCATTTATATGGTGGTACTTCTATAGTAATTTCTCTAGTAATAGTACTTTTTCTCTGGTGATTTCTGGTAAAGAGAAGCCTCTCGACCGCTTAAGGACCTCTCCCCTGGAATTGCTTTATAAATATTCAATGAACAGTGGTAAAAAAATGAAGAGCTAGCTCATCACCCATAATCAGGACTCCTCCAAAGGGGGCAGCTCCTCGGTTCGTCACGACCAGCCGTGCTACTTGGCAACCGCTATGCTGCATACGTAACCCAAGCTGCCTTCTACTCTTTCAGATGCTGAACATGTGCCGTGTGGTGGTAACCCATGCCGTGTGACTCATGCATAATGGACTGCGTATAGGTTACATAGACCCGGTCACGCGGGGTAGCCGTAGCCTAGGTTTCGTAATCGTCGAGCCGTGCAACGACAAAGTGTAGCTTGGGTTAAATTCCTTCCTAACGTCAAGTGCACTGCCGTGCGGTGATGGAAGCATTCCCCGGGAGGCCGGGAAGCAAGACGTGCGTAACCGAGCGGGTCCAACTGGTTACGCAGATCGATGGCCCTGAGGCTCCTGCAGGTGCGTCCCGTCGTTGTTCGTCCATCGTAATGATGGTGGTTTCACGGGGACGGGGCGCCCACAGGCCCACAGCGGCCTGTCAGGACATATAATATTTTAAATTTTGATATTTAATTGGATACTAGAAACAATGCACGTGCCTTGCAACGGGAGAAAACAATGCCCCGTTGTCACCCCACTGCCCTGGCACCTCCATTGGGACACATTCAGATCAATGTAACCAATGTCAACAACTATAATGGACACATTCAGATCAATGTAACCAATTCAATGTGCATTGCAATATAAATGATGTGTTGTCCGTAGCAACGCACGGGCACGATCCTAGTAAATAAAACATTAAAACTACAGACTACAAGTAGGGGCCCTGGTACATGCCTTCGTGTAATCTACTACGGAGATCGTGCATAACATGGGGATGGTGAAAGCATACGAACACAAAATCCGTTGTGAGTATTCCGTGCGGCAAGATTCGCTCTAAGAGAGACATGCACTTCTCCTGCAATTGGGTGCAGCTAGTCTCAATTGCCCATCGTAGAAATGCGCTCACATTTTGCCCGCTTGACATGTCCCACATCTTTGACGCACAGTGCAGCTTTAACCTTTCGACGCAGTACATGTCGGCGACTGAGAGTAACACAGGCCCAATGTCAACAACTATAATGGACACATTCAGATCAATGTAACCAATTCAATGTGCATTGCAATATAAATGATGTGTTGCCCGTAGCAACGCACGGGCACGATCCTAGTAAATAAAACCTTAACACTGCAAACTACAAGCAGGGGCCCTGGTACATGCCTTCGTGTAATCTACTACGGAGATCGTGCATAACATGGGCATGGTGAAAGCATATGAACACAAAATCCGTTGTGAGTATTCCATGCGGCCAGATTCGCTCTAAGAGAGACATGCACTTCTCCTACAATTGGGTGCAGCTAGTCTCAATTGCCCATCGTAGAAATGCGCTCACATTTTGCTCGCTTGCCATGTCCCACATCTTTGACGCACAGTGCAGCTTCAACCTTTTGATGCGGTACATGTCGGCGACTGAGAGTAACACAGGCCAGGCGTTGGTAGGGGTGTCCCATAAATCGGCCTCCTCCGGGAGTGATCCTTCACTAGCATCCGGGAGTGATACTTTTTTTTTGAAACCTTTCTTCCACATTCCTCCAATCTTTATTCAAAATCTTGTGGTAGTGCATCGGAATGCCCAAGTATTTAAATAAAAAAACACTGAGAATGTGAGTTAACTGATGGTATGTAACCGAGAACATGCGCAACCATCCACGCACGTACGGAAGGTGTGTAACCTAGCGGGTGCAGGTAACACGCAGAATCGACACGACCGGTGCAACATGCATGGTGCGTAACCGTGACAGCCCATGTTATGCATACATCTGAACCAGATATCTGCGTAACGCAGTCGGTATTGCAGGAATAATGCACCATGCTGGTGCGTAACCTAGAACGTGCGTAACTAAGCGGGTGCAGCTTACGCGCATAATCCACTCAATCCAGTCAGGGTTGCAGGCTTGCAGCATGCAGAACAGATGCTGCGTAACCGAGCGGGTCCATGATTTGATTGCCAAGTTCAGGGAAAGCAGTGTCCAAAAGCAAAAATCTCCTATAGACCATATAGAAGCAACCCGCTACAAGATTTCGCTCAAACCTCAGCGAGTCATATCAGCAAATCTCATCTTCCACCAAATATCAACCATCAATATCAGCTGCCACTTGATCTTCCTTCAATCTCCACCAATGCATGCAGAAAGTCACTGTAGTACTAGTATTAATATTAACAAAAGGCTCCAGTGACCCAGGAAAGTCTACCAAAAAGCTCTCTCAAATCCCGTAGCCACACGCAGGAAATCACCTAGTTAAATCTAATAACGGCCACCAATCTCATCCTCATCCTCCAATCCTGGACTACTTAATTCGGGATACCTAAAATCTTCGGCATAACATGTATTCTCAGCCTTTCTCACCTATATAAAAAAACAAATAGTCAGTCGTAAACTGTGCCAGCAAGTCCGATATGCAAACAAATACGTACTGGCTTCGAAGACATGCAAAAGATCTACAGCCGACCGTGCTAGGACCCTCAACCACCCTTAAATCATTAGCATGCCAAAGAGTAAAACGAGGATCACCAATAGGTGGTTCTATAAGCGGATGATCCAGCCAATCCAGTAAATACAACTATGTAGATGGCACAAGGGTAAGTGATAAATTAAAATAAATAAATAAAAGGTAGGGGAACAGAGATCTTGATTGGTACTACATAATTATTACCCCGAGAAAATAGGTGGATCCTATTACAAACGGCACACCACGTCTGTCTGTACACCTCTGTTTTGTCTGTTGCTTATGGGGAGATTGCCTGGGCTCCTCATCCTCATGTTGCAGCTGCTGCTTAGGCGGAGTTTGCCTGGGCTCCTCCTGCTGTTGTCGATGCTCCTGCTACGTAGTTTTGCTGTTGAGCCTTCTCTTGCTGACACTGAGCTGCAGTACCTCCATCTGATGTTGTACCCCTGCTACCTGTTGCAGCTTCAAGGTTGGGATGTCTCGTCATGGGTGGCATAAGGATCTTGTCCTTTGGCCATTGGATCCTTTGAACGAGAGCCTCAGCTAGGGTTTCTATGTCACCCCCATCAATTGGTACAGGCAGAGGGTAGTGACCCGCATTGGCCCACACATAAATAGGTTGCACCACAACATACCCATCCTGTACCGGTACTGCATGGCAAGCCTTTTGAAATGGAAAGACTTTCGCTAGTGCGGGCTCCACGTTAATCCCGGTGTCATCCAAAAGGCTGCACGCGGTTGGCTCTGTCAGCTTATCTATTGTGTCCAGCATAGGTGATTGACTATCACTGTGCACTTGATTCGCTTCATCCTCATTGACATGCCAATGGTCTTCCTCTCTGCCACGCGCATCTTCCTCGCTGTCATGCGTATCTTCTTCCTCACTGTCATGCACATCTTCTTCCTCGCTACCATGGGCGTCTTCTTCCTCGCTGCTACTGACAGGCGGTGGTAATTGGGAAGGAAGAAGTACATTTTTCGGTATTTTGATGTCTGATAGTCTTAGACAGTGGACAACTCTTTTAAATGTTATGTCCATCATATCATCAGACCTCTTGTTCCTCTTCTTCCTGTACATTCCAGCAAACTCTTCACCAAACCCTTTACCCTAGCCAAGTGAACTAGACATGCCTTGGACCCGACCTCGATGCTCTGGAGTGTCAAGTGCTGCGGTGAGGATATCATTCTCCCTAACCCCAGAGAAAGAACCAACGCTACACTAAGCTGCAAGTGTTTTCACCCTATCTGCTACCCCCACCACCGCAGAGTTACTGAATGTTATGTCCCCGCTTCCTTCACTAGTGTTCTTCCTCTTCCCTACCCTTGCCCGCAGATAAGGTCTCGAACGTCCGGGAAATTGGTCTCAAGGGTTCTGTTTTCCTTCTGCAGCTAGCTTTGCATCCTCCTCCCAATCTTTCCTTTTACCACGATAACCTTTTCTACCCGTCTTGTGTGGCTTATTATGCAATGCTCACTTTTGTTTCATCTCCTGGCTCAATTGCTGAAATGAAGGAGAATTGGTTTCCTGCACAAACATGTCCCAGTCTTGTTGCTGCAAAAAGGCATGCTTCGCAAAGGGAGGCTCCTCTTCGCTCACATATTTTTTATTAAATGGGCCTTGAACCGCCGTTGCAAGGTTCCAATCTCTGATATAGCTAGCTTAACTGCCTTCTTGCAAATAGATTCTTCTAGATTGGCTGGGTAATCTAGCTTTTCCTCTAAAACTGTGAACAGATGTTCCTTCTCAATTGGTGAGAGATCATCAACCGCCTTGTTGACTGACACCCTCTCCCGAGCAATGAGGCCACATATCAATACAAATCTATCCCTCGCAGCATCTGGGGTAGGCCAAAAACTAGCATCAAGTCCAGTTGCAGTCAACTTGTCTTCTGGCCATTTGGTTTGTGTCCTTGACCCGCGGGATGGAGTACTACTCGCAGCAGTCTGTGCTGAGTGACCCTGTGAAGAAGGTTTACCGCCGATGGGCTGTGATGGTGCATTGGATGTACAGGAGTTTGTTGTTGTGGGAGACTGCATAGATGATATGTCAGGTTGTCAATAGAGCAACATAAGCAAGATTGAAAATCTAAACAAAATTCTTATTAGATAAATTCTTTTTCTCTGACAGGCAAAATAGCTGATATTAGACTAGAAATCATTACAAGTTGTAAATGAAATCAGCATAGACATACACAGTTCATATTTTACTTAATTAGCATACAGGGATAGATGCGAACCATTTTGACAGGGACACAACAATATGCTTATATATCAAAGCAGAGAATACATTCCTTCAACTGCTTCCTTGTCCAACTTCAGCAGCGATGGATTGTGTGTTCCATGTGTACATGCAACAAGAGGATAAAGCAATCATGACATTATATATGACAGTAGTGAAACAACACTCACAACACATCATGACACCAACAATAACAATATATATGACAGTAGTGAAACAATTAACACTCACAACAAAGCATAGGACAGTCTAGTTATCACTACATTATAAACCACTGCGATGCATTTCCCACTAACATTATATGGCCATCAGAATCAAAGTATGCTAACAGGTCTAAAGCATAACTGTCGATCTGGTACATTCAAAGAATAGTAGAATTAAAGTATGTGTTAATCCTCAATGCTTTTCATGAATTAACAATGCAAAAATTTAAGCACCAGGAGCATGAAAATGAATTTCAACGGTTCATATAAATTCATCTGTACGTGACAATTTATTCAAACAGACTTGGAGCAACAAAATACATCCATCAAATCCACAGTCAATTAATTAAAAATGAACTATTAATGCATGTCTCCCTAATCCACCTTGACAGGAATAGCATAGAGAGGGCGTTGGGGGTTCAAGCAGGACTAACCTCTGTCGCGAATGAAGTAGTTGTTCTCGTGATGGTCGGAGGGGCCGGATCCACGTTGGCTCGTGGTGTGAGGTGGCCGGCTCGTCGTCATGGCCGGGGATGCCGGATCTGCGTCACCGTCTTTAGGTTGGCCGAGAAGCCGTCCGCACACTAGTAACCGCGTCCTCGTCATCGTCGTCACGCAGGGAGCGGTGGGGCTGGAGAAGAGCAGGGCTGCGGCGGGGAGAGAGCGGCGAAGGCGAGCGGGGAGAGTGGATGCGACGACTAGGGAAGGAGAAGGAGCAGGGCGGCAGCAGGGAGAGTGCGGGCATTGTGGATCTGTCTAGCGAGTAGCCGAATATATCCCCTGAGGAACTACGCACGTAACTATGTTTAAGGAAATTACTGACGTGCCCTCGAACGGCTCTCTCACTACGTGAAAAACTCACTTTGGTAACGGGCATAGATGGCCTTTAGTAATGGGCAAAGCGCCCGTTACCGATCAAGTGTTACAAATGAGAGAAGAAAGGTAACGGGCATTACGCGATCAAGTACTGACAACACATATTTGTAACGGGCATCAAACAACGACCGTTACCACAACTAGTCACCGGCCACGTGAAATGGCTGTTTCTTTGGGCCCACAGGGAACTTTGGTAATGAGCACCAAAACAGAGCCCGTTACATGAAGTCAACATCGGAGACCTGTGTTGTGAACCTACGTCTCCTCTGTCTCGACGAAATGAGACGCGTCTATCTCACGCGCGTCTCCTGTCTCTCGACTAAAGGAGACGTGTGTTGTGTACGCGCGTCTCCTTTGTCGCAACTAAAGGAGACGCTTGTTGTGAACCCGTGTCTCCTCTATCTTGACGAACGGGCCAAGTTCTGGGGCCCACCGGTCAGCTTGGGTAACGGGCTTTTATGCTGCCTGTTACATTGTTGGCATGTTTGTAAAGGGTGTTCCAAATGAAGCCCGTTACTCACTGATTAGTGTTTGCAACGAGCTTTAATTAACACCTGTTGCAGAAACGTAGGCCACCCCTACAGTAACCTGCCTGTTTGCCGGCCGCATCCTAGAACCAGCCAGGATTTGGCAGCTATCAGAGGCTGCATCCTGGAACCAGCCAGGATATGACAAAATTCACAGAAATTAGATCCAGCATCCAATTTCACAGAAATCCACATAATTCACATGCATCATATGATAAAATTCAGCATCATCATCTCACAAGTAAAGAAGCATCACTGGCTTGACAACAATATCATAGCCATAGTTAACTAGCTTGACAACAATATCACAAAATTCATGGGACAAGGAGGAATGCAAAAATTTCCTAAGAACCATATATAATATTAGCCCACACAGTTTCATCAGCAAGAAATTTTCCTACGACTGCGATCACCTGTTCCATGAGGAATGTGGTAATTCTATCATGAACATAGACCGGTGTGCTGTGGTGGAGAGGATGCTCCTGTAGCTCTAATTTCTGGATATAACAATGTCACCAGTCAGCACACATATATAGGTGGTTACCAAACATATGCAGTGCTAATAAGCAAAAACTGTGCTCAGTTGCAGGTTTTACAAATGAAGATCCCAAGAAATTACCTGATTCCCCCATCTATCTTTTAATTTAAGCATGTGATAGGCACAATAGAAGCCGCAGAGTCTAGAATGAGAAGGTTGTTGGTGGCACTGCAATAAATTTACAAAGAAAAATAGTGGTGATCGAGAAGAAATAAATTCAAGCTTTAATACTAGCTTCCACAGGAAGGAAATAAGTGGTATGTACCTTTAACCTCTTTGACATGTTCCAAGGTGCTGCGGGGCAACTTCTTGTCGACGCAGTCACGGTCCCAACCGCTACAATGAAACATGCAACAATGGTTAGGGCACTATTAATATACTCTGCAGAGTTTGTTGAGGAACGTCCGCAGGTTAAGAAAGAAAGAACTTACTCATTAATGATTAGTGAGAAAAGGGAAATATCAGTCTTAAGGCTCTTCAATGAATCAAGATACAAAAGGATCACCACTGCAATCCAGTGGTTCACACTGAGATAAGCAGTATGGATGAGTTTCTTTTTAGCATATAGTTCGAAGGCACGCTTCATATAGGACATAGCGAAATCAACAGAGTGAGCCTTGCTGGTCAACATTGTCAAGATAAAGCATTCAGGATCAAGGAAGCCAACTACAGCGCCCGTCTTCTCAACTTCTATAGTCATATTCCTATTAGTAACAAAAACAAAGTGTAAGGAGGCAAAATACATGGTAAAGATGATGTGAGGCAAAAAGCACATTTCGATAGAGAATGATTAGTGAGAAGTAGATTAAATTTTCAAGTAACTTACAGGATGAAGAAGCGGATAAGTGTCACATCCAAAGCATCCAAGTTGAAGAGATCATACAAATCACTGAGTTGCACAGGTATCTGCTCGAGTCCGTTTGACGATTCTTCTCTCTTAGGCCATGAGCTGGTCCCGGGCCGAAGTGTGACTATAATCGGAGAATCATCTTCTGCCTTACAACGTTGCATGAAGAATGTGTGGAGATCTCTGGTACAAGGAGCAGCCACATTGAGATCATCATCATCGAGAATGATACCTCCAAATTTGTAATTTGGGTTAGTCATAGTCCAAGGATTCTTCTTGGTGTTTCTCTCATATTGCTTTCTAGTAGGCATCTTAGAGGTTTTATTTTCAGCAATTTTCTTTTCCTGATGCTTTGAGATGGCTGAAGAAGGTTTCTTAAGGGCTTTCTTGCCTGTTGTAGGTGGTGTAGAGTTTTTATTTTCGGCAAGTTTCTTTTCTTGCTGCTTTGAAATGGCTGAAGGTTTCTCAAGGGCTTTCTTGCCTACCGTAGGTGTGTTGGTATTTCTTAACCTCACCACTAGTTGCGCACCTAGCATGAGCATAAGATCCACCTGGGTATACCGATGGGTACGAAAGAATCCGCAAGCGCACGAAAATACCGCTGTAGCACTTCACCTCAGGAGTATTCCCAAGGGTATCGAATCCAAGGAACGATGTGTACTACCTTCTACCCTAGGAGAACGGTCCAAGGACACAACTTTATAGAATAAGATGAAGATGGAAAGGATCCTACTGATAGTGGGCAAAGTTGAGAACAATCTCTCGGTTAGGGACTCTCGTTTCGGACACTAGACCCCCCTGGCTATAACAGTCGGTTCACGGCAAATGGTTGCCTACACCTGTATCCGGACGTGGGGGATTCCAGAAGGGTCCAACGGCTGTCACTACCGTGGCCTACCCCAAGACAAACCGTGGGATACGGGGCAATCGAAGGATAACCCGTCGTCTAGACACCACGTCTACACCACCGGTTACTACTATAGCACGGCTACATCTGTCGACCCGTAACAACACTATAGCACTCCGTACGAAGATGGAGCGACGAACCCATGAGGGAGAGACCAGAACTCACTCAGGTAACCGCTATTTATACAAGGATCATGGAAGGACTTTGGTCTAAACTAGAATACAGGAGCATCCACTTTACTCTAATTGGACTAGCGGGCATACAAACGGAATTAGCAACTTATGAACAACACCAGAAGATCAAAGGCTAAGCTCATGAAGAACACAAGCCTCTAAATCATGAACAAGTGAAGAACACAAGAGCGATTCACCCATGCATGAATGCTACTTTAGTCTAAATAGAAAATGTGGAAATACTCACTTTACCCTAATTGAAGAACGAAGCATCCATAGAGATACAAATCCCTCTCTCACTCTCCTATTCTCTAATCTACCAAGGAGAGGCCTCTCCTTTGAAGGGAAGCTCTCATCCTTGGGTGAGATGGTGTGTCTCTATTCCTACCCCCTCTACTTCTATTTATAGGCCAAGGCACCGGCGAGAGAACAGCTTGGGAACCTGGGAATCCACTGTAGGACCAATCACCGAGCACCACGTGGAAGCAGATGGCGATCCGTGGAAAGGTCGGTTCGGCCGATCCAAGGGGTTGGCCGACCTGGGCCCACCACGTCTCGCGTTGTGCTTTCTCCAGTGACTGATATGTGGTCCCTTATGACGGTTCCAGGTGCCCACGCGGTTTGGAGGCGGTTTGCTCGGGTTGTGGGCCCTTGAATCCTTGTACTGAACACATGGCGGCGTCTGATTCGTCAGGAAGTGCTTGTCTTGGATTGATGAGGTGTCATGGACACATGGCATCCTGTGTGCCAGCACGTCGCCACGTGGCCTGGTGTGGGTCCCACCGGGCCCATGATATAGTGTGATCTTATCTTGTGCATATCTCTTTCACCCGAGCTCCGAAGTATACGAATGATATATCCATTTCGATTGTCTCAACGAGCCCGTTGCAATGGTGTAGACCAATATGGCATTTCATGTTGTTTATGATGATGCCATATCTATGCCATTGGTTTACTTGCTCTCAATTGCATCATTCCTTGTGCATTTCGATGTGTCCTGCAACAAAAGATAGAAACACCAACACTTGTGGAAATTGTCAGCATAAACCCCTATTCTAGTGTTGATGATCACTTTCCATTTATTTTATGTAGGTATTGATGGCCTAAAAGTGGTACTTAACAGCCGTCAACAACTCCCCCACACTTGACCTTTGCTCGTCCCGAGTAAAGGGAGTCAGATCAAGGTGGTACATGATATCCAGGGATATGAAGCGAGCATAAGAGATATTCCAAACTATACCTTGTACTTGTGAACTATGTGGAGTGTCTATCATGCCATCTTGGGCGGTTGAGGAATGGAACGGTCACGAATCAAATCACTTCTGCTCATCATGTCAAGTAACTTGGGGTTTTGCAATAATTTTCAAAACAAACCTTGCTTAGCTCCTCATTTGATTCTCTCAGATCGCTCAATGTGTATTAGTCCTCACCAAGGCATTAGAATTGCTTTTCTTCATCCTACTTTTAATGATGGCTATATGTGGAGCTCAGGGTAGGATAGAAGATAAAGCATACTTGTTTCACATATATTGCAAAGTCAAAAACTGGATACAAGGAGAAAATCAAATCATACGATCAGATCAAGATGTGCACTTGTATGGGTATGATGGGTATGGTAAGGTGGATACTAGGCCCGGAATGGGTTCCAGATATTACCATACATGATGAAATGCTATGGTGATGGTAAGGTGGACACTAGCCCCGGAGTAGATACTAGTTATTACCATCTAAAATATAAGTATAAGGTTTTCAACTAAAACATCATATGGCTTTGGTAGGACTGTGGCATATCGAAGAGGAGCTTTGCAAAGGGTTTTCAGATTTTTTTTTTCAAATAAAATAACCCAAGCGCTCAAACATTAAGAGCGAAGATCATATCACCAAACCATATCTCAAACGCCAACTACTTAGATGAGCATGAGTTCCCTAATGATATTTGTTCACAAGCATCAAGATAATGAGTAAGGAAAAAATATATGCAAGCCAACCACAGGAATCATGTAGAGCAAGCAGAGCAACATTATCTGAGTTTGATTCATTGGATCGGAATTGAAGATTATTCAAACTCATAGGTAGAGAGAGTGAGATGAAGGGTGCACATATCATCACTCCTGAAGGATATGGGAATCAAGGAAGACTACACTAGTAGGGAGAGGGGCTTTAGTCCCGGTTGGTGAAGGGAATAGGTCTCTCAAGTCCAATCGGGACTAATGATGAGAGACAAAAGGCCCCCCCTTTAGTCCCAGGTGAACCAACCTGGACTAAAGGGGTCCTTTAGTCCCGGTTTGTATTACGAACCGAGACTAAAGGGGGCACGCCAGCGCTTGCACCCACCCCCTTTAGTCTCGGTTGGTAATACCAACCATAACTAAAGGGTCTCGTCTCTTTTTTTTGCTGTTTTCGATTTGAGCATATATTCTAATTGTTGTCTTACCCGTATATGTACGTATATGTATTTGGACTGAACATCTATGTATACCTGTCTATATATATACCATATACGCACTTAGACTTATATATAAACTTATATATCCACATAAATAAACATAGAAATATACACATCAAAATAGATAGTATTTATACATCAAAATATCGTTCACTTCAAATTTCTAGTCTCTATTGGATTTTTTAGATCCATCATAATGATGTTTTCCTGCTGGATTAACCACCACCTCCGAGAGGAATCCCAAGAGACTTTCTTGAATCGCCGAAAGACGATCCTTCTGAATGACCTCATCCTTAACCATATCCATCTGTAATGTCCAAATATGTTAATATATTACACCCAACAATTAAATATAGAAGCGGTTAGGAAATGATGTATTATTAATAGGTTTATTTAATTAACTTACATTATAATTTCCAGAGTTTGCACTTGCCAAACATCGTATGTGCTCACAGACATAGTATCCACATAAATTATTTCCTTGTTCCTATCTCAAACACTAAAGTGGATAGGAGAAAATGTTATGAAATATAAGTGTGATAAAATTTAAATTTTCTCAATCTGAAGTTGTTATTTGGATTACGTACCGGATAATCAGTATAGAATGTAATTGTTGGGTTAAATTGACCTTCTTTCTCTGTAATGAATTTTTCCCAAGCTCTGAGGTAAATTAATGAAAGATAATGGGTTAGTAAAAGCTATATATATATATATATTGCATTAAAAAGAACGTCTTAGATAGAATTATTACTCTTGAAACAGATTTTGAAGGTCTTGGTAACCTGCGGGGTTTTTTCTCAGTGAATCCCACACCATGACGCTGCTATTGTCGACTTGAATGATCATAAGAATCCAGTGGAAACTGTATATACATGGTCATAATACTCATACAAACTAGAACTAAATAGAATTAGCAAGGACAATTAGATGGCAATCGCGCATACTTGCAGCTGTAAGGTAGTAGTATGAGATCCTTGTCATGAAACTTAGACAAGGTCCTATAGATTGTCACGATTATTGTGTCTGGTTGATGCTTGACCTCAAACTCGTTGACTTTTGATGGGTCCATGAAACCTATTTTGTTGGCAATATTCTTTTTTTGCATCTCTTGTTTTTGCAGGCTACCAAAAATGAAATACAAAGTTAATTAGTAGATCCACATACGTAATAAATTTATTAATAAACATAAAAAATACGCCACTTACAGACACCAAACGACGATAAGATCGGTATTCAGGGCATCTAGATGGTAAACTTCATAATTATCTTTGAAGTCCAGCCAGACCACCTTGTTGCCTTCAGTGGCAAAATCTTCTAGTCTAGCAAGTATACCTATGGTATCTATGCCTTTCACTGATTGCTGCATGTACCACTCATGAAATTTCTAAATCTTAGGTGAGAGCTTAAGTACCAGTTCTGTCCGGATAAGAGGTTTTCCTAGCTGAAAGGGCCATCTATACTCGAAACTTGGATCCCGGGGTGGTTCTTCATGGCCGAGTGCAACACTTATAGGCATCCCTGATTGTTCCATGAAATCAAGGACCTGCACTACTTGTTGTGTAGGCATTTCTGCTAGAGCTCGTTCATGTGCATTGAGGCCGGAGGCAACGTAAGTCTGTTTGCTCATCGACGCATCTGTTTTCTGCTCCAGCTTCTTTGCACGAGTATCTTCTTCAGACGACGTCGACGCCATTATGGGCATCATTTTCTTGCTGTTTTCACTCATTAGTTTGAAAAACCCATGTTTGCCCAGATCTACTTTTTTGGTCTTCTCGAGCTCCCTCCGTTGCTGTTTTGTATTCAGATTGTTGAAAAATTCATGCACATGTTGGGCACCGATCATCGTTTTTCCTTCTTCTTCTGTCGTCTCCCATGATAGCTTCCTTTTGCTGATGGGCTCAACCATTTTCTTTATCGTTGGTGGTTTTTTCTGCTTTGGTGGTTGCACTGGCTTGGAAGACTGTGCTCCGGGGGGGTTTTCGGTTGTGCTCTCGTGGCTTCATGGATTTTTCTGGTTTGGTGGTTGCACTGGGTTGGAAGACTGTGCTCCGGTGGTTTTTTCGGTTGTGCTTTTGTGGCTAGGTGGTTTTTTCTGCGGTGGTTTCGCGGTTTTTTCTGATGTGCTTTGGTGGCTGGGCGGTTTTTTCTGTGGTGCTTTGGTGTTTTTTCTGCTTTTGATGGCGCTTGCTTTGCCGCCATTGGTTTTTTCTGCTTTTTTGGAGGTGATTCGGGATTGATGTCAATATCGTGGCTGGAGCTCGCACCTCCGGAATTGAATAATGGTTCTTGTGTAGACGGTGAGCGAGGTGATATTGAAGGTCGTGAGGACGGCCTCGGAGATGACGATGGTCGCGGCTGCGGGGGATCTGTAGGAGGGATTGATCCCTCCGTCTGGGGGATTATAATGTAACGTTTGGGCCACAATATGATACCGTGAACCGCATCCTTGAGTGTCCTTTCCCCGTCACCTCCTGGGATGTCTACCTCTAGATCTTCAAATTGTGGTTGACAAATCTCCTCCACAGCAACCGAGGCGTAGCCGGGTGGAATCAGCATGCCGTGGCTAGTCTGTCCAGGAAAATGCGCAAAAGCACTTCCGTACGCCACCTACATATGTAGAGAAATAAGGAATTTATTACATTTTCTAAGTGATGCATCAAAAGTTGAGCTAATTGCATGTAATAATTATATTTATACATACCTGCATTGTGATGTTGCCGAATGGCTTGTGCACCTCACATGGGGTGCACCGACAGAGAAAATCCACAGGGTATTGTTGGTTGTCATCCACTAGAACTCCTTCGATTGCCCTCGGCTCTTCAGGGCCCTATGTGCAAGCACTTGGTGCGACCTCTATGCAAGCACCTGCTGCAACCTCGGTAGAAGCACAACTGCTTTTGCGAGCGGAAGGGCTAATGACGGGATCCAGCGGTACTTCGGGCAGTGCTCCAGATTGGGCTATCTGAGATATTGTTACGGCCACTCGTCGTTCAATCTCTGCCTGCATCTTTTCTTCTTGTTGTTTAAGTCTTTGCTCCATCATTTGGCGCCAATGCTCCTCTTCGCACTCTCTTCTTCTTTTGCGACTTTTATAGCTGTCGAGGTTTCCCTTGAAAGCATACTTCCACGGCACCACCCCGTAGCCCCTGCAACGTCCTGGGTGTTCTGGATTCACGAGCGCCATAGTGAGCTCATCCATTTCTCTATCAACCTTCAATCTACCAGCTCTGACATCTTCTATTTTTTTCATTATCTCAAGTGCCTTCTCTCGTAACGTGGGTGGGAATTCAAGGGTACCATCATCCGGGTTCAATCTGCCTCCATGCGCATAATACCAATTCTTCGATCAATCGGGCCAGTGAAAGACCGCTGATATGATACCTTTGGCGATAAGGTCTTGTTCCATCTTCCGCCACTTGGGAATTGCTACCGCGTAACCACCTCGACCAAGACGATGGTTGTACTCCCCTTTCTTACTAGCACTTTTCTTCCCTTATGCACTTTTTTGGGCAAAAATTTCAGTTTTCTTGTATTCAACAAAGGACTTCTAGTGATCTTTTATCTTCGAAAATTCATCCCAATTTGGAGTTCGGTTGTTCTTGATAAAATATCTAGTCAACTTCTTCTTGAAATTCTGAAATTGAGTTGCCATCTTCGCTAGAGTCCAACCCTTAACAAGGTTTGCGTCGACGCCTTCAGGAAGTGTGAAGTGTTTTAGTACAGCATTCCACAGCTGGTCTTTTACTGAGTCTGGAACCACGTATGGATTACTTGGTTTTCCCTTCCATTCTCTATACTTGATGGGCACGTTGTCCCTGACAATGGCCCCGCATTGAGACACGAACTTGTCTTTGATTTTTTTGGAGCACAAGGCTGGCCAAGCTCTGACACCTCCATGATACGATACATCACATCACCGACGATTAGTTGTGTACGACCTCTCTTAGCCTTTTTCCTCGTCGATCCAGAAGCCTACAAGTACCATGCATATTCGTTATTTATTTATGTAAGAAATGGGGTTACCGAATTAATACTAATGAACTTAATGCATGATATGTATACCTCGTTGGAACCTTCTGCGTTAGCATCCTCAAGGTCCTCATTATTTTCTGAGTCGGCGGCTATGTCTTCCTCGTTATTTGCAAAGTCATCGGCGGCGACGCCTCCTTCACCGATCATATTTATGTTGAGGAACCTGTCTGCCTGGCTACACTCCTCGTTCGTGTAGGTTGCAACGGTATTTGCACCGCGAGCAATAATGTCCTCCATAATCCTTTCATCGTTGTCATTGTTATCTATCTAGAATAAATAGTAATTTTCTATGAATCGACACGAATTTATGAGAATATACAATAATTTCTATCTATTTCTAGAATAAACAAGAATAAACACTAATTTTCTATGAATCGACACGAATTTATGAGAATATACAATAATTTCTATCTATTTCTAGAATCAACAAGAATAAACAGTAATTTTCTATGAATCGACACGAATTTATGAGAATATACAATAATTTCTATCTATTTCTAGAATCAACAAGAATAAACACTAACTTTCTTGTTTATCGACACAAATTTATGAGAATACACAATAATTTCTATCTATTTCTAGAATCAACTAGAATAAACACTAATTTTCTATGAATCGACATGAATTTATGAGAATATACAATAATTTCTATCTATTTCTAGAATCAACAAGAATAAACACTAATTTTCTACAATAATTCATATTAATTTCTATCAATTTCTAAAATAACCACGATTTTATCGGTAGTGTCGCCTACCGGAGTCGGCGAGGAGCCGGGGCGAGACGGCAGCAGGATCCTGGGTGCGTCGAGGGAGGCAGCGGGGAGCCGGGGAGAGATGGTGATCGGTGATGCTGGGGAGAGACATATTTAATTAGAATAATTATACACATATTTAGTACAATTTTATACTTAAATTTATTCTTCAAATCAAATTAAAAAATTTGTTGACGCAAATAATTCATTTGTTTGCGTCAGCAAGTCCCAAAACTCCCAAAATTTGGGGCAGGCCGGTGTAGGCCGACGGCCGGGGGGAAGGGCACGCCCCTACCGGCGTTGGGGATGACGACTGTGAGGCTGAAGGCAGAGCGCAGCAGACGAGGCGACGGAGGAGTGGGACAGATGATGTTGATGCGTGGGCGGAGGCGACGACAGGCCGTCCGGCCGGGCGGCAAGGCGCGCGGCGCGCGGCGGCGGCGGAGCCCCGGTGGCCGGGGAGGATGGCGCGGAGGAGGAGGATGGGGAGGAGGCCGACACGCGGAGGAGCCCCGGAGGCCGGGGCAGGCCGGGGCGGTCGGGGAAGAAGTCACCGCGTTCCGGGGGCCGACGGCAGCGGACCAGCGTAGCGGGGGCCAACGGCATCAGCGGAGAAGGGCTGGGTCGGTAGACGGCGGATTCCGGGAGGCCGACGGCGGCGGCGAATTCTGGGGGGCCGAGGACGGGGGACGACGCGGAATGCGGCGGTCGGGGAGGATGACGGCGGCGGCGGAGGAGGAGGACACGATGACGATGGTGGCGGATCGGGGACGAAAAAAGTGGCTAAGTGCTGGAGGGGGAGGGTCGCTGTTTTATATATACACCGCCCCTTTAGTCCCGGGTGGTGTTACCACCCGAGACAAAAGGGGAGCCTTTTGTCACGGTTGGTTACACGATCCGGGATTAAAGGGTGATTTTGCGCGGGAACCCCCAAAAGGGAAAATTCCCCTCTTTAGTCCCGTGTGGTGTTACCACCTGAGACAAAAGGCCCCCCTTTTATCTCGGGTCGTAACACCACCCAGGACAAAATGGCTATATTGCGCGGGACTTTAATTTTTTTTTTCATTTTCCCTCCTCATTTTCTCATTCTTTCTCTTTGCAACATTTTTAAAAAATGGTAAGTTTAATATTTGAACCATGCAAAATTATTTTTCGTTAAGTATTAACAACCTTCACTTTCCTATATAAAAATTAATTTAATAGTTGAAATAATTACTTCTTCTTTTCCGTTTATATCTACCTTTTCCCAATTTTTAGTGATAAAAATGCTAATTTCATTTCATATAAATTTTAAAAACAATAATTATACATCGGACTCGACAATATTTGTCTCCTAAGACATAAGAGACCATGTGGCAAAATTTGGCACCATTCCATATCTTTTTAGTGGTGGAAATTCAATTAAACTGAAAAAATGCTTAACTAATTCAGAAAAATCTCAAACTTTGTGGTTACTTCCCACAGGGCATCTGAAAGGCTTTAACAAGTTTTAGTTGAAATACATAAAGGAATACACTCATATAACATTACACAAATGATTTGAACATTAATCATTACAGTACATCATTGAAGTTCCTTTTCTTGACGAAAGTTCCTTGGTCATGGTCGTGACATAAGTACGGTGTCTCTTCATTTCCAAGCGATATGCTTGGGTCAACTTCGACAGCGAATGGAGGCATGCCATCGAACTGATCATAGTCATCCGATTTGTCTGTTCTGTCCTCGACTCCCACGATTACTCTTTTACCTGGAAGAACAATCTGTCGCTTTGGCTCTTGTGGTCCTTCTTGGGGATTTGTATTCTTCGGTTTGCTAGTCATATCCTTGACATGGAAAACTTGATGCACATTTTTGGCAAGGACGAATGGTTCATCTTTGAAACCAATCTTGGTCAGGTCTACTATTGACATTCCATGTTGATCTTTCCTTATGCCACCTCCAGTTAGTTTTACCCATTGGCAAAGAAACAGAGGGATGTTAAGCGCCCCGTACTCAAGCTCCCATATCTCTTCTATGACACCATAATAGGAGTTCTTGTTATTGTTGCTGTCCATGGCGTCTATACGGACACTACTATTTTGGTGTGTGGTTTTCCGATCTTGGTCTCTTGTGTAAAAAGTATAACCATTTATATCGTAAGCTTGGAATTTCACAATTATGCTAGAAGGTCCCCTAGCTAACAATGCGAGTTGTGGGTGAATCATGGAATCACCAATAACTTGTTCACTCAACCATGAGGGAAAATTTTCCAAGTGATGGCGTATAACCCATGCTTCGGTTTTGGTTGGATTTTGAGAAGAAATAATCTGCTTGTGTTCCTCTATATACGGAGTCACCAAGGTTGATTGTTGTAGAACAGAGGTGTGCTTTATTGAACAAATCAGTGTCATTGCTCTAACATGCTTTCCTTCCAATGGTGCCCTTTCCTAGTAGCCTCCCCTCGTGTCGTGATACTGGAACCCCAATCGAGTCAATTGAGTTGACAAAGTCAACACAAAACTCAATGACCTTCTTAGTTACATATCCTTTGGCGATGCTTCCTTCCGGACCTGCGCGGTTAAGAACATATTTCTTGAGGACTGACATGAACCTCTCAAAAGGCCACATGTTGTGCAGGAATACTGGACCAAGAATAGTAATCTCTTTCACAAGGTGCACCAGGAGGTGAGTCATAATATTGAAGAATGAAGGTGGAAATGCCAACTCAAAGCTGACAAGACATTGCACAACATCATTCCATAGCTTCACTAGGTTCCTTGGATCGATTGCCTTCTATGACATTGCATTGAGAAATGCACAAAGCTTTACGAGTGCTAATCGTACTTTCTCTGGTAGAACACCCCTCAACGCAACTGGAAGTAACTGTGTCATCAACATGTGGCAGTCGTGGGCCATTAGATTTGTGAACTTCTTATCTTTCATATTTATGATCCCTTTTATATTCGACGAGTAGCCAGATGGAACCTTCATACTGTTTAGGCAATCAAACATGATGTCCTTCTCTTCCTTGCTCAGGGTGTAACTAGGAGGACCTAAGTAATCTTGTTCTTCCTCCTCAACCTCTTCAAGATCTGCTTCTTCATCAACCTCTTTCAGAGGTGCTTCATTCCTATGGATATCTTTCAGGTCCCGTCGTGCTTCCAATGTATCCTTAGAGTTACCGTAACAACCCAAGAAGCCTAGCACATTCAAACAAAGATTCTTCGTCAAGTGCATCACATCAATTGCGTTCCGGACCTCAAGAATTTCCCAATAAGGTAACTCCCAAAATATAGATTTCTTCTTCCACATTGGTGCATGCCCGTTAGCATCATGTGCAACAGGTTCACTACCGTCACCCTTTCCAAAGACTACCCTTAGATCCTTTACCATCTCAAATATCTCCTCTCCTTTAAAATGGGGGGGGGGCTTTGGACGATGATCAGCCTTTCCTTTCCAATGCATACCTTTCTTCCTTAAGGGATGCTTCTCAGGAAGAAAGCGACGGTGACCCATATACACAACCTTCTTACAATTTTTCAGATGAATACCGTCTGTTTTATGCAAACAGTGGGTGCAGGCCCGATATCCCTTGTTTGAGTGCCCTGATAGGTTACTTAAAGCAGGCCAATCGTTGATGGTAATGAACAACAATGCTCGTAGGTTGAAGTTCTCTTGCTTATCCTCATCCCACACACGTACACCTTCTTTCTTCCATAGCAGTAATAGTTCATCGACCAAAGGTCTTAGATACACATCAATGTTGTTGCTAGGTTGTTTTGGACCTTGGATTAGCACCGACATCATAATGAACTTTCGCTTCATGCACATCCAACCAGGAAGGTTGAACATGCATAGGGTCACAGGTCAAGTGCTATGACCACTGCTAAACTCACCAAATGGATTGAAACCATCTGTGCTTAAACCAAATCTTATGTTTCTTGCTTCCCCAGCAAAATCTTTGTATTTTCTATCAATGTTTCTCCATTGAGACCCATCTGCCGGATGTCTCAGCATGTGGTCTTGCTTACGATCCTTTTTGTGCTATGTCATCAACTTAGCATGTTCTTTGTTCCTGAACAAATGCTTCAAATGTGGTATTATAGGAAAATACCACATAACCTTCGCCGGTACTTTCGTCGTCTTGGGAGGTGTCCCCTCGAGAGCACCAGGATCATCATCTCTCCGGATCTTATAACATAGCGCTTTGCACACAGGACAAGCTTCCAAATTCTCGTGTTCGCCTCGATATAGGATGCAATCATTAGGGCAGGCATGGATCTTCTGAACCTCCAACCCCAGAGGGCACACAATCTGTTTCGCTTCATATGTTGTCGATGGTAATTCATTGTTCTCGGGAAGCTTGTCCTTCACAATTTTTAGCATCCCCTCAAATGCTTTATCAGACACACCATATTTTTCCTTCCATTGCAACATTTCAAGTGTAGTACCAAGCTTTTTGTGACCCTATTGGCAATCTGGGTACAATAGTTTTCTGTGATCTTCTATCATACGCTGCAACTTTGCCTTTTCATTATCATTTTCGCAGTCCCTTTGTGCATCTTTTAGAACTTGACCAAGATCATCAACATGGCCATCTTCCGGTATCTCTTCTTCCTCAGCATCTTCCATTAAAGTATCCGCAAAAGCTTGCCCTGCGGCCCAGTCAGGAATGTTATTATCATCCTCCTCTTCTTCATTGTCTTCCATCACAACCCCTCTTTCATCGTGCCTAGTCCAAAGCACATAGTTCGCCATGAATCCATTTTTAATCAAGTGGAGGTGAAGAGTCCCACAGTCAGAGTAGTCTTTGTCGTTTCTGCACACAGTGCATGGACAACACATGGATCCCTTTGGGTTCTTGTTGGCTTTGGCCACTTCGAGAAAAGAATGCATGCCAGCAATGTACTCTGGGGATCGTCTGTCGGCGTTCATCCATTGCCGGTTCATCTGCATCATATTAATTCCAAAAATTATTTCCTTTAAATCAGAATAACAAAGACAAAGATGAAGAAGGGTGAGTTTGATGATGTATTCCGGTATGAGCTGGATGATGAGAACTGGAGGCCTACCTACATTCTTCCTGAACATGTTGATCATTTCAACACAATACGTGAATTCATAAATGTGTTTGAAGCAGAGGTTCAAAAGCTAGAAGCTGACTAGTTTCAGCTTGGGACTTGTACTCATTGCTATTGATGTCGTGCCTTGTAATAGCCATCAGGTGACCTCTGTATGTATGTCATTGTACCACAACCGCGACAATCATTGGATCCTATGTGAACTACAAACATCTGGTCATTTCTTGCGATACAATGACATATAAAGGTCACTTGATGGCTATTTTTTATCTCCATTATTAATGACCATATTTTTTATAAACTAACTTCTAAAAAATTAGCTAAATGTAAAATTATAATTAGTTCTATGTATCATTATATCAAAAAGTAAACAAAGACAAAGATGAAGAAGGGTGAATTTGATAATGTATTCCGTTATGAACTGGATGATGAGAAGTGGAGGCCTACCAACATTCTTCCTGAACATGTTGATCATCTCAACACAATACGTGAATTCATAAATGTGTTTGAAGCAGAGGTTCAAAAGCTAGAAGCTGACTAGTTTCAGCTTGGGACTTGTACTCATTGCTATTGATGTCGTGCCTTGTAATAGCCATCAGGTGACCTCATCTGTATGTATGTCATTGTACCACAACCACGACAATCATTGCATCCTATGTGAACTACATACATCTGGCCATTTCTTGTGATAGAATGACATACAGAGGTCACCTGATGGCTATTTTTTATCTCCATTATTAATGACCATATTTTTTATTAACTAACTTCTAAAAAATTGGCTAAATGTAAAATTATAATTAGTTCTATGTATCATTATATCAAAAAGTAAAATTCAATTACTTCTACATCAATTTAAAAGATAACAAGAGAATGCTAGTGTTTAGCCAACCACTTTTTTCTAAATCTAAAGTATATAAATAACTTCATCTCTTATTAGCTCCTCCCACCTAGGATTTAAGATTTCAATTTTCTCCATCTCTAAAATATATAAAAAAATTTAATCACAACAAATGATGGGAGGAAGAAGAATCAAACCTTGGCAACACTTCAGATGAGAGAAATCTTCACAAATAGATGAAGAAAAAATTCAGCAGCACCTCTCTAAGGTTGAGGCGCCATGGAGGAGGAGCTTGAGCTCTTGGTGAAGAATGGCTCGAGCAAGAGAAAGAGGAAGAAGCTGGATTTATAGGGCGCGGGCTTTTAGTCCCAGGTGGAATTACCAACCGAGACTAAAGTGTTCCCTTTAGTCTCGGTTGGTAACTCCACACGGGACTAAAGCATTAGCACCGGGTGGAGTTACCAACCGAGAATAAAGGGGCACCCTTTAGTCTCGGTTGGTAACTCCACCCGGTGCTAAAAGCCCGCGTCAATCATTGCGGGAAAGAGACGTTGGGAGCCAGCCCTTTTGTCACGGTTGGTTATACCAACCGGGACTAAAGGGGGGGTGCCTCCCGCCAGCATTTCGGGCCACGTCGACGAAAGGTCTTTAGTCCCGGCTCCAAAGTTGAACCGGGACTAAAGGCCCATACCAAAGCCTCGCTCTCTACCAGTGACTAGTGGTGATTTGGCTGACCCGTGGGGTAGCCAACTCACTCTAGTTTACCTTGTCTTTGTCATGAAGGCGTAGTCGATGTCGTGCAGCCCTTGTGTGGGAGTTCTCGAGTGGATATGTTGATGATGAGCTTGAGAGAACTCCCCCACACTGGTCCTTGTATTGGTGTTGTTCTTCGAACAAGTGAGAACAAAAGATGGACTCTACTGGTTCGAAAACCATAGAGCCTTTATTCTAAAGCAAGAATTTTTGGTTTTTTTATTATCGTCACCATGTCATTTACTCAAGTAGGGTTAGATCAACAATGCACTTCATAGATAGAGAAGGTATCCTTACCTGAGACCTTTATAGGGCCAAATGTACCTCCTTCATATGTTGTGCAAAATTAATCTGACACCTTAACTTACCTTCCCCAATGGATATAGCTCAATGACTTACCCTTTTGAATTTGATGATTTCCTGCAGGGGTTAGTCCACATACATGCAACCAAGATCTTATGAGAGCATAACTCTAAGGTTCATCAATCCAAACTCGACATCATGTCTTGTTTTGATTGAGGAAGACAGTTTTAACCTCAGCACCATGCTTAATTTAAAATAGTATATGAATGTGTGATATATTGTGTACATTCAAACCAGAGCATACAAATAAAGATAAATGAAGCATGCAGGCATAATTAAGCTATTTTCAGAGGGAGCACAAGCATGAGCGCATGACGGTGACCCTCGGGCAACCTCCCGGAAGGGCTTTGTTTAAAGTCAAAAGCAGGACTTACCTACCTAATCGGGCAAGATGCAAGAGCTAACATCATCTCCAACCCAGGATAAGATTTGGCATGAGAGGAACTTTACTTGGGATGCTCACATATCTCCCCCACACTTGGAGTTTGCATTGCTAAGCAACAAAACTCAAGTGTGTGGAGATCAAGCTTCCCTTGTAAACGTTCCCTAACCAAAATCTTACCAAGGTGTTGTAGTTGATATGGCTCACATGTTCTTAGGCATCATCTGTCCACCGTTCTTTTCAATCTCCACCTGAAAGGTTAGTGACCAAAAATACCCGAAGGACAGTTTTATCTTAAAAACATGCTCTTGCTCTTATTCAAAAGGGAAATAAAACATATGCTAATCCAGGCTATCTCCTGGTAGTGCTTTGTTTATTCAAGGTCATAAGCTCGACCAAGGGAACTTCATCTTGCAGCTATCATTGGTGGTGTCATTCCCGTCTCACCACCAATCTTGGATGAAGTAGTGAAGCTTTAGCTGCAAGGTTAGTGCCACAACGCACACACGAAATCTGATATGCTTATGGTAAACATATACATCCACAATCAACCTTCTAAACTTTTTGCAATAGAGGACCAGAAGGTGGTTGTAGCCCTCATGTGTGCTCAGTGCACTAAGCATGGCTGGCTCTGGATAGGCATGATGCAAGCATGGTTCATGTGGTGTATCAAGAATGAAACTACCATGCTTGTCTGTGGAACCTTTACCTATGAATTCCAGAGTCGGTGCCTCACGAGATTCCATGGCCCATGAGTTCTCTATCTCAAGAGATTTAGCATGAAAGCTCGATATCGACTCTCGATCATGATCGAAAGCAACAAGAGACAGGCCAGCGGGAGGAGGCTCAAACTCGGTCGAGAGGGATGATGATCGTTCGCCTTCACAGAGGTGAAGAGAATCTCCCAAGTCATTCTCATGAGGAGTAGGAAAGTCCACAACCTCAATGAGAACAGGCTCGGATGATGCGAACGGAGATACATGCATCATCTTCTCGAGCGGGTCTTGCTTAGGAAGAGGCTTCGCCAGCAGAGGTTTTGGACCTGTGATGGAAGTGGTGGAAGCGGATTCCCTAAGCTTACGATCTAGGCTCCCTAAAGATATATCAAGGAATTTCTTCACCGGGGAGCCTAGGAGTAGATCAAAATTGAGGACATCGAAGATGTGAAAGTCTAAGCTAGCCTCGATCCTGTCTATGATGAGCGGCACGGCTCTTGCGATCCCCCGACATTCAAGAACGTGTCCCAAGGGACAGCTCTTGAGGAGTATGTCGGATGGTGCTAGCGGAACATTGCCCAAGAGAGTTTCCGCAAAGAGCCATGGCAGGATGTTAACCTCCATGATGGGGTTACAATGGGCCTCTATGGTGATTCCTCTAATTGAACAAGGAATGATCAAAGAAGGTGAACTAATCCAAATTGCTTCGGAAAAGCGCGTCACTCCATCTGACGATTCCTCCTTCGTGGCCTCCTCAAGATATGCTTCATCAGGAGGATCAGGAGGTAGAGGTGGTACCAAAGGCCTAGGGGAAAGTTCTGTCGAGAGATTTTTGGAATGATTGGTTTGGACAGAATGAGGATCCTCCCCTGATTGGGCAACTGAATAATTTGAGGTGTCTTTGAGATTTTCGGAAGGGTCATCCTCGAATTGATAGAGGAACCTTGGAGGTTGAATTTCTTCTTCCTCCATGGTTCCTGGTTCAGGTAAGGGTTCTATGGCTGAATAAGAGGATGTGGAAGGTGATGGATCGGATTCAGCCGCTAGAAGATCCTCATGGCTCGACTTAGATTGGTAGGGTTCGCTACGATTGGCTGGGGAGAAAGAGCTCTCCAAGAGGGAATCTAGGATTTCTCTTACTTCCGCTGGAGTTTTGTGAAGGAGCAAACCTCCAGCAGTCTCGTCGAGATCTAAGGCAACATCCATGTCTAGAGCCATGCAGAAAATGTATAATGACACATCATCAGGAATGGACAAAAGGTCTAGGTCAGAAGCCAAAAGACGTAGGAACCTAGCCCATGCTGCACCTATAGACTTCTCTTCTACTTGCTTGAACTCGAGGATGTCCATTGGGAGAGAGGCTATGCGATTGTACCATTGTTCCTTCCTCACCATGAGATAGAACGAGTTACAAAAGTCATTGTGAAGTTCTTCCCAATTACCGTTCACACTCCCTACAGTGTGAGCGTACCATTGTTCCACTCTCCCTATAAGAGAGAAAGGAAACAACTTCCACTTCACGGTTTGCTGTGTCATGCCTGGGATAACCAAGTGTGAACACAGATCCTCAAATTCCTTCAGATGAATGTAGGGATCTTCATTGATCGCTCCAAAGAAGAGTCTATCCTGAACCATATCTATAAGGTCGGGGTTGAGCTCATGGTTGGATGAAGACATTGATGGATCATTGAACTCATTAGATGGGGTGGAGAGGTCGTGAAATGATGACCTCTCCATGGGTAACTGGGGTAAAGGTAGAAGAAAATGAAAAAGGTAATACGAGGACCACTAGGTTCGAAGATAGATACAGCAACCGTTCCCTGGCAACGGCGCCAAAAATGCTTGTTGGTATTTCTTAACCTCACCACTAGTTGCACACCTAGCGTGAGCGTAAGATCCACCTGGGTATACTGACGGGTACGAAAGAATCCGCAAGCGCACGGAAATACCGCTGTAGCACTTCACCTCAGGAGTATTCCCAAGGGTATCGAATCCAAGGAACGGTGTGTACTACCTTCTACCCTAGGAGAACGATCCAAGGACACAACTCTATAGAATGAGATGAAGATGGAAAGGATCCTGCTGATAGTGGGCAGAGTTGAGAACAATCTCTTGGTTAGGGACTCTTGTTTCGGACACCGGACCTTCCTGGCTATAACAGTCGGTTCACGGCAAATGGTTGCCTACACCTGTATCCGGACGTGGGGGATTCCAGAAGGGTCCAACGGCTGTCACTACCACGGCCTACCCCAAGACAAACCGTGGGATACAGGGCAATCGAAGGATAACCCGTCGTCTAGACACCAGTCTACACCATCGGTTACTACTATAGCACGGTTACGTCTGTCGACCCATAACAAAACTATAGCACTACGTACGAAGACGGGGCGATGAACCCACGAGGGAGAGACCAGAACTCACTCAGGTAACCGCTATCTATACAAGGATCATGGAAGGACTTTGGTCTAAACTTGAATGCAGGAGCATCCACTTTACTCTAATTGGACTAGCAGGCATACAAACGGAATTAGCAACTTATGAACTACACCAGAAGATCAAAGGTTAAGCTCATGAAAAACACAAGCCTCTAAATCATGAACAAGTGAAGAACACAAGACTATTCACCCATGCATGAATGCTACTTTAGTCTAAATAGAAAATACAGAAATACTCACTTTACCCTAATTGAAGAACGAAGCATCCATAGAGATACAAATCCCTCTCTCACTCTCCTATTCTCTAATCTACCAAGGAGAGGCCTCTCCTTTGAAGGGAAGCTCTCATCCTTGGGTGAGATGGTGTGTCTCTATTCCTACCCCCTCTACTTCTATTTATAGGCCAAGGCACTGGCGAGAGAACAGCTTGGGCACCTGGGAATCCACTGTAGGACCAATCACCGAGCACCATGTGGAAGCAGATGGCGATCCGTGGCAAGGTCGGTTCGGCCGATCCAAGGGGTTGGCCGACCTGGGCCCACCACGTCTCACGTTGTGCTTTCTCCCAGTGATTGATATGTGGTCCCTTATGACAGTGCCAGGTGCCCACGCGGTTTGGAGGCGGTTTGCTCGGATTGTGGGCCCTTGAATCCTTGTGCTGAACACGTGGCGGCGTCTGATTCGTCGGGAAGTGCTTCTCTTGGATTGATGAGGTGTCATGGACACATGGCATCCTGTGTGCCAGCACGTCGCGCCATGTGGCCTGGTGTGGGTCCCACCGGGCCCATGATATAGTGTGATCTTACCTTGTGCATATCTCTTTCATCCGAGCTCCGAAGTATACGAATGATATATCCATTTCGATCGTCTCGACGAGCCCATTGCAATGGTGCAGACCAATATGGCATTTCATGTTGTTTATGATGATGCCATATATATGCCATTGGTTTACTTGCTCTCAATTGCATCATTCCTTGTGCATTTCGATGTGTCCTGCAACAAAAGATAGAAACACCAGCACTTGTGGAAATTGTCAGTATAAACCCCTATTCTAGTGTTGATGATCACTTTCCATTTATTTTATGCAGGTATTGACAGCCTAAAAGTGGTACTTAACAGCCGTCAACAAGGTGGTGTAGAGCTTTTATTTTCGGCAAGTTTCTTCTCTTGCTGCTATAAAATGGCTGAAGGTTTCTCAAGAGCTTTCTTTCCTGGTAATGGTGGTGTCTCACCAGGAGCTATTACAGAGGTATTGGGCCCAGATGTACCTGCAGCTTTCTTTGAAATGTCGTCGACAGATTTATCAGCACCAGCCAACACATCACTCTGGTTGCCTGGTAACGGTGGTGTCTTACCAGGAGCTATTACAGAGGTATTATGCCCAGATGTACCTGCAGCTTTCCTCAAAATGTCGTCGGCAGATTTATCAGCATCAGCCAACATATCAATCTGGGCTCCTGCTTTGGCATGATTGTTTTGAGAACTTTCGTTTAGGGGTGTAGGTTTTGTTGTTTCATGAGGAGGAGAACGAGGAGGAGGAGGTGGTGGTGGGGATGGAATATTTGGTGTATCTTGCGGATGTGGGGATGCAAGTTTTTCTTTTTCAAGACGAGTAGGAGGTGGGGATGGAATATTTGGTGTATCTTGCGGATGTGGGGATGCAAGTTTTTTTTGTTTTTTCAGGATGACGAGAAGGAGGTGGGGATGGAATAATCTTTGGTGAATCTTGCGGGTGTGGGGATGCAAGTTTTTCAGGACGACGAGGAGGAGGTGGGAATGGAACGTCTTGCGGATGTGGGGAGTGAGGAGGAGGTGGTGGTAGTGGTGGTGGTGGGGAACCATGTGAGCAAGGAACCTATCCTGTACTCTGTGAACTACAAGGAATCTGTACCGTAGCCTGTGAATGAGATTTATTTGTTGGTGCTCCCTTGATGTGAATGCGACACCTTCTCCACTATAACCTCTGTCCTACAGCTTGTTCGAGTGTCGTCACCTCATCATTAGGAGGGTATTCCAGCAGTTCATCCGCAAAGATAGTATATACATGCAGCACTTCGACCACAACACAGTCTTCATGAATCGGGACTGTTTGTAGCGTAGTCTACTCTGGATGAACAAAACCAATTGTAGCCTCACATTCAACACCCCTCCACATGATACATAGGCCACAGTGTGCGGGTTCAGTCAACATGCGTATAAGGTCTTCCTGTGTACGATCGTCACAGTGCACCTCCGTCAACTCTGTAGTGCCATTGATCAAACCTATATTATCTGCGGACGCACAGCTGCTCTTCAGTGCGGTGGGTGAAGGGCTTGCGTGATTGGACACTGGTGACAACACCACCTGGAACCCTTCTCCCAGCATGGCAAGCAAATCGTTCTGCATCTCAGCCTTGAGTTCTTACTTGGTTTCTTCCTTTATCTTTTCCTTATCAACTGATGCGTCGGTCCTTGTCCTCTTCCTCTTCCTGTGCATGGAAGCATGCTGAGGCCATGCATACTTCTAGCCCTGGTAGCTGGAGACACCACGCACGCGACCTGGTTGTTCGGGGTAGCCCAAGCACTGACTTAGCACATCATACTCCCTCTGCCCTACCATTCCTGAAGATTCTGCACATGCATTCTTCTTCTTGATGTCTGCAGCTAATTTTTCAATTTCTTTATTGTTGAACACTATCATGGCAGCCAATTCTTGGAATGACCGTCAGGGTAGGTGTCATATGGGTTGGGGATCCCAGCTGCAGCTAATTGTCTGTCCTCTTCCTCCCATTGTGGTAGTTTCATAGTATAACCAGCTGGACCCATGTTGTGCTCGCTTGTGTTCCGGCTTCGAAGTTCTTTGAACTTGACACTAACAGATGAGTCTTCCTCGGTTTCCTCCTGTTTCATGAACTCCTTCCACTGTTCCGGGTCGATAAACGGGTGCCTCGTAAATGGCTCAAGTCCTTTTCTGATAATATCTCGCCTAAGCTGAAATCTGAATTGTCTCCATGCATTGGATGTCGTCTTCTAGAAAAGCTTGAATGCCTGCAGTTTCACACCTTCCTGGAACTTCAAGTGTTTCTGCACATGCTTATCAAACAAGTCCCACTTTTCATCATTGCTTAGTTCTTTGATTTCTGGCAAATGCAAAGGTATCTTTTGTCTAGTAATGAGCCCCGCAAGTGCCCTGAACCTGCGCTTTTGTGCCAATGGTACTGGCATCCCCCCTCTGTCGACCTCAGTGACTATCATTGTGTCACTTGGCCACTTTGTGGATGTCTTTGGCGCTCTGCATCGGCGCGGAGCCCCACCCACGTGGTCTTGTTCTGCACTAGCAGTGCCATAACCCTCTTCTTCATCTTGTGGCCCAGGTCTATAGTCCTCGTCAGATTTATCCTGTGAATTAATAGTCAAGGGATTTTGAGAAAGGTCAGCTCAGTGTCCAAGAATAACACAAAAAGCAGACCATACTGCTAGCTCTCCCAGGAGACATGCTACAACAGGAGACAAGTAGAGCACATTTTTAGTTAACCATGCTTAGCAGCTAAGCATGAGAAAACACATAAGAAAACAATTACAGTAACTACTTTAGCCCACTATAATTTCATTGGTTCTATGGTAAACCATTAACATAAATGCAAAATTCAGTAACCAAAAAATTAGTTCATGCAAAGCGACCTTACCATTTTAAAGAGGAAGATGCTGACTGCCTCTGTTGCTGATGAGGTACTTATTCAACTTGGAGAGAATGTGCACATGTACATAGGGAACAAGAGCAAAACCAAATATAAGAGTCAATCTAAAGGGAAATGCTAAGTATGTATACCATCAACAGCTAAGTATGTCCACATGTACTTATACAAAGGAGCCACAGGGTATACTTAACATTAAGGTGGCACAGCATGGAAGTTGGCGGTTCCTCTGTTCGTATCAGAAGCCATCCTCCTACACACTCGCCAATAATGTAAACATGATAAGCACTGACCAGAAACAATGATTGTAACCTGTAAAAACACGACGCGGAAGCTAAGAACTCACCTCTTTTCACAGTGCGCAGAACCAAATAGAGGTCTGCTAGCACAATGCGTGGAGGATGAAGAGGCGATGAGCAAAGGCCTTGGGGGCACGTCTTTTTATCGAACCATGACTGATCATAAGGCAGCGTGCACCTCGTGGTAGAGCATGCCTCATGGGAATACAGTAGCCATGAAAATATGTGGGATGCTCGGAATACACAGGCCTACACTGCTCAGGAATACAGTCACAAGTATAAGGCGGAATTTGCAGGCTTTTTCCCCAGTAGCCATGCGAAAAATTTGGTGGGTACACAAGTGTGCTTTGGTCCGGATAAGAACACAGAAGGAAGATCCTTATATTCGCATGACTTAAAACAATAGACGTGTAGGCATTATAGTGGGAGAAGTAGTCGTTAGGCTTTGTGATCTGCGACTGGAAACACACCCAGGTTCACTAAAGTTAGGGCCTCTTCCAGATATACGTCTCCCGCCTATATACGTCTCCCGCCTATATTGTATGCCACCGGAATCCCACCCAAACTCGCTGACAATATGGGGCCGTGATTGTACAGCCCCATTTGTCAGTGGCCCCGAAGCAAGTGGAGCTTACCAAAATTTCATTTCGCGGTCAGGAAGTCGAAAGTAGGATTTTCAAATTCTGTATTCCCTCACCACCCCCAAATGATAAATGCTCTACTCCATTGCTACCATGTTGCGCCACTAAACTCCTGTCTTCCATTTCCAAAAAGTATCACTCTGTTGAGCTAGATCTGCGGTGGCGGTCCGACCTCGCCGCCGCTAGTGGAGGGGGAGGGGTATCTCAGCGAGATGGTGGGTGGCAGATATCAGTGTTCTGCTTGCGTCTGCTGTGCTGGTCAAGCTGAGCAGTTGCTTGCTTTGCTTAAGATTCAAGTTTGACTTCTCCTTTCATTTTTAGACTCAAATATTGAGGACAATCCTTGTGGTTCAAATATCAAATTCCTGTCCCTTCAATGTGAAGTGAACGTCATTCATTGATTACATGCCTCGAGATTATCCAGCTGCCGCTACATGCTCAAGACCTGAAGTTTCTTTGGTAGGGTTAGATGAACCTGCTGAGCTTGGTGAAATCTTTGTTGAACAGGACCAAGTTTTGACAGACTTGAAGATCAAGGCACAAGCTTCATATGTAGCAATGAAAGTGCAGCCTGATGAGATTGAAAGGTTGAGAAACAAGTAGAAACTACTGAGACCCTCCTTTGTCAACTGCTAAGCTCACGCCTTGGGTAAGGCCACTGTGTTTCTTAGTCTTCTGCTTGTGTCCTCCCAGCTAGTTGTGCTGGTTTGTGAGTACTGAGGTTTGTTATCTTAGTGGGTTCTATTTCAAGACCAACTTTATTTGTGAGCAGGGAGATATCATGTGTATTGGTTTGTGAGCTCCTACTGACAATCTACTTGTGGTTGTTTTGTGTTTATTGATAATAATGTGACATGTGTGATCCGAAACATTTATTTGTATCAATGGTATGTAAATATTATATGTGATGTCAATTATTGAATTGATTAGCATGTAATATGAGATTGAATTATATTTAATTAAGCGCTACCTGGAGTGCAGCCCAAAATAAGAGGGCAAAAAATTATATGGGCTTGCCCCCTCGGCCTATTATTTTTTTTACGAATTCAAAAATGATTTAAAAATAAAATGGGTCATATCAAATATGACGTCAACGATTGGTGGGCTGGGTCCAACATCAGTTGGGCCTAAATCAATTTATGACATCATCGAATATTAGACTCGATCCGACCAGTAGTAGACCCAAAACAAATTAATGACGACTGCAATTATTAGGCTCGGTCATACTAAAATTGGGCCTAAAACATTCTATGACGACCTCGATTATTGGGTCGGTCCAACCAGAACTAGGCCTAAAAGTATCTATGACGACCACAATTATTGGGCTCCATCCAACCAGAATAAGGCCTCAAACAATCTATGACGACAACAATATTGGGCTCCATTCAACCTTAACAATGTTTAATACAATCTATGACGACCACATTTATTGGGCTCATCCAACCTTAATAAGGCATAAAACCAATTTGTGATGACCGAAACTATTGGGCTCAGCTTAACATTAAGTGGGCCAGATACAATCTATGACAACAAGGATTTTGGGGCCTGACCCAACAAAACATGGGATGAATTCACTTAATGATGAAATGATTTGTCACAAAACGTCGTGCCACATCAGAATTTGGTCCGACGTGGCATGTAGCTTATGACGCCTTATTGTTGCGAATTTATACTCGTCATTAAACTCATAACACCACGAAATAAAGTCTCATCATTAAACGCGGTTTTATGACACTCGATTAATGACAGAAGGTTTTTGTAACAACCAGCGTCATTGATCGCGGTTTATGACGAGAAACGACCTTTTTTGCGTCACTAGTCGGCACATTCCTTGTAGTGGGTCTTGGTTTTGTGGCTCAACTAAGTAACCCGACGGTTTTGTGGTGAACCGCCGTAGACCCCGCGTGCAGACTCCGGTTGTGAGCCGCTACTCTGCACCGGCTCATGTCCACGACTTCGTCTTACTTTTCTTGCCACCATGCGGCCCGCACTTGATCCCGTTCGGCCACCGGGTCCATCGAGCCAAGACTACTTGTCTCTCCACTCTTCGGAGGCCCCGCAAGGCTAAGACCTTTCGCACCTACTCTTCACCTGCACCAACGCAACTCAAGCCGCAACCTGTACCTGCAATATTCGGCCAAGAGTCAGTCCACACCACGTTGTCAATCACTCATCACAGCCTGGAGTGACCAACCACCGGTCCTCGGACACTCCGGTCCTCAACTTTCATGTTGAGACTTTCTCCTTCTGAGGTCGTTTACAAAATTTTAATTTCAAATTTGAAAGATTTAAACCTAGTTTTTGGTTGACAATATGATTTCAAATAAAAAAGTTGTAAACTACAAAGTTTTATAACATTTCAATACCTACAACTTTTATTTAGAATGTTTCTCCATTCGACGTCGAAATTTCAAACATACTTTTCATTGACAAAAGTAATTCAAATTAAAAATGGTTCAACTACAAAGTTCTATAACTTCTGAAGAAGGACAACATTTATTTTGGTCATTTGCTCATCCGGTATAGTGGTAGTAACATTCTTCACAAATCTTATACACCTCTCATATAGCTTCATGAAACTATATAAGAGATATAGGTTTTGCAAACAATCTCATGAAACTTAAATGTATATTTTTGAAATATTAAACAATCTCAGATGAAAATTTGTCAACTACAAAATTCTAAGTCTCGTCGAGCTATACAATTTTGATATAAAGTTTGTCTTCATCAGAGATCATATGAAGAAGTTATGAATTTTTTCACGAGATCATTTTCACCCGCACCTAGAAATCCATTTCTAAGAGCGGGTGACATCATCACCCGCACCTAGAAATGAGAATATTTTCAGAAGCTGGTCATGGCGTCACCCGCACCTGAAAATGATTTCCAGGTACGGATGATGACGTCACCCGCTCCCAAACATGATTTCTAGGTGCGGGTCAACATGCTACAGTGTCATCTCGTTTTGTTAGATGGGGCGGCAAATTGGTTCGCTCCTGAAAAAAATCGGAACGCTCCTGCAAATCATTTCTGTAGTAGTGGAGGAAGCAAACCGAGTAGAGGAGGAAGTGGAGGATGACATGTGGATCCCACGTTTCATTATCCACATATTCTTTACAATCATTATGACATGTTAGCTCTCGTGATGTAGGGTAGCAAATTTGGACCTAAGGGACACACTTTCATAGGGAGTAAAAATGCAATTTTATATAATATATGAGATGGATCTGGATGAGAACCTCCCCATTAGTGGGGGATCGGTCATGAAATTTAGCTTCATTCATGTGTTTATTTACCTAAGTCAAATTTGCTTATCCAGTTTTGACAATCTTATAGAAAAGCATAACAACATCCATATCAAACATATGTTATATGTACTATCTAAATATTTATATTACTGGTTTTAATTGAAGCATGCCTAAATGGTGCAGTGCAAGCACTCTGCATAAAAGGCCAATATAAGATGTCCTCCAGGCATATTAGGTACATATTCCTTATTCTTTTTGTTAAACGTGAAGCCTGATAGTGAAGTGAAGCATGCTGGTCAGACAGCGCAGATCCAACGGCTGGGATGGGATTCGCGTGGTCGTAGGACCCCCGCCATGCGGATATCCACAGACTTCCGAGCCAGCGCCTAGCTGGCACGCACTCTCTCCCGTCCCCTCCCTCATCCACTGCCCCCTCTGCCGAGCAGGAGGCCAGCAGCAGCAACCCGAGGGCGATGGAACCGACGATAGGTGAGAGCTTAGACTGCCTCTGGGATTGCCTCGACGTCGAAGGGTTGCAGAGGTAACGCACGCGTGCTAGCTGTTCTTTCCTGTTGATTGGTTGTGCTGGCTCATTCTCAAATCCGAGCGAGAAACTGCAGCTTGTACATCGGCGGAGCCGACGGGGACAGCGCGGTGGCCGGCGGCCAGCACCACGACGGCTACTCCAGCGCCCCGGACGCCGGCTCCAACTCCTCCGCGGCAGCTTCGGCGGCGGAGCACGGCAGCAGGTCAGGCAGCAATAACAACGTCATCGTCACGGAGAGGCGCCGCCGCCGGAGGCTCAACGACAGGCTCTATGCCCTCCGCAGCGTCGTCCCGAACATCACCAAGGTGCATGGCTGCATGAATCATCAAGACACCTTGTTTGGGTGTTCATGTTCATCCGCATGAATGAATTGAATTTGAATGTGCCCGCAGATGGATAAGGCGTCCATCCTCAAGGACGCCATCGAGTACATTCTGAAGCTGCAGCAGCTCGAGCGCCAGCTGCTCGCCGAGCTCCCGCTCTCCGATGCCGCCGCGACCGCGCACCACCACCCGCTATTAGTTGGCGTGCCAATGCCATCCACCGGCACAGGCGACGATGACGTGTCGCCGACGAAGAAGATGAAACGGAATCCGTCCTTCTCGTCTCCGGCGCCGTCCCATGTCTCCTCGCCACCGGTCGACGCTCTAGATGTACGTAACTAATTGATCACGCGAGATTAATTAATACGCGGCGATCGAACTCACGGAATGAGCAGTAATGGTGACAAGCGACCTGCGACCGGCCGGGGTCCCGACACCGACGGCGCGGCAAGCCATCTTGGACGCTTTTTAGCCCTTCTGCCTTCGCGCCACGCGCGCGGACAGCGACGGCCGCGGCTTGGACTGAACTGTCCGGTTTGCCCGAAATGGCAGGTGAGGGTGTCGGGCGCGGGGGATAAGGTGCTGGTGGTGAGCGTCGCGTGCCGTCGCCAAGGTTTGCCGCGCGCTCGAGGGCCTCCGCCTCCGCGTCATCGCTGCCAACGTCACCGCCGCGTCGGGAACCGTGACCCACACCGCGCTCGTTCAGGTACGCTGCTGTACAAATCATCGCCGCCTGTCTTCTTCGGTTCACACATTTTCTTTACTCTACAGGTGTCCTTAAGTCCTTTTGCTGCTTTTGTCTTTAAATTCTTGGTCCATATATTACGTCACGAGAGGTGACGTCAGTACCCTTCCTGCGCTGCATGGAACTGGTAACCAACCATACATGACAAACACCGCACAATCGAGTACTACGTTTAGACTTTTTAAAAGTTATTTTTTTCAACTTTGAACATTGATAGAAAAATAACAAGATCTGTATTGACATAAAAATAATGTTAATAGATTTATCGTGAAACTAAATATTATAATATGTGAAATAAATTACTTTTAGAGATAATGTTGGTCAAAGTTGGAAAAAATTGACTTTTGAAAAAGCTAAACGTAGCTATATTTTGGAACGAAGAGAGTAGAAGTGATTTGTAGCTTTCAATTAAGCCAAGCGAAATGTCGGAAGTGAGTCAAAGTCGAAGATTCTTTGGAAATTCATCTTTTTTGGAATATTCAACTTACTACGGTCGGCGCCATGGGTTCATACTGACGCCACACCACTTTGTAGTTTCTTTGAAATTCCGTGGCACGACTGACTCTTTGAAAGTCTAGGCCCAATGATTGTTGTGCTGTCATTTTGTAGATTTTGTGTAGTTCTACATACTATTGTAACATCCAATTTGCAGCTAAATTGGAGCATACGTATTTGTGTTTGAAGTAGGGATGGCATGGCCCCCCGGACACACAGTGTCAGCTTTGGCAGAGGAGCTAACTAGAACCTGATTTTTTTAACTAGAATGTAATAAATCTATTGCCAGTGCCCAGTACTCCTAGTGTTTTCGCTCCTAGGCGACTTTCAGGTGATGCATATCAGCAGCCATACGGTTACCAGCTAGGGAACGTTGGAGCAGACAGTGGCAATTTATAACAACTATATAATTGGTACCCACTAAGAGGTATAGTTTTATTTCTCTCAACATGCAAGCATTGCACGTTATAACCCACTACACACTATGTCACCATCCACTATACATTATGTCATCATCCACCAGACTATCTATTTATGCCTTCAACTGATATTCTGTGGCTAACAGCATGTATTTGTGAGTAGCACACCACAAAATTTCCGCAGTTGAAATACATGTAGGATCAATCATTTTAGAGTGGTTCACTCTCAACAAAATGACATACTTTCATATACAATGTTGTTTACAAACGAATGTTACCATGTAATCACTTTGTGTTTCTACTTTCACATTTCACCATAAAAATTTGTTTACAAAATTCCCGCAGCAACGCGCGGGGTATCGCGTAGTTGGAGAGATGCATCATGGGGGTGGTGATGTCTGCGCTGCGCTGACCGTCCGGATCAAGGGTACAATGGCTGGTTTTGGGGTGGGAGAGTCGCAAAACTTTGGGTCGGTCATACCTCTTGGCATTTACTGCAGTGAACTAATTATTAATTAGTATGCGGTTCATCAATTAGACTGCATCTTTTCATAGAAGGATTGTTTTCAACATTTAGGTGATCACCTATACAATTTAATCACAATGTAGTCACAAATAATTTTTTACTTTAAGGGGCCATGAGAACTAAGCTACCTAGTGTGGGTGCTTATATTTTCTTCGTTTCATCTTAGGAGTGAATGACACTATGCTTTTTAGTGATAGACGACTTCTTGTCCGTTGACTGGCCCTGTCTCTCGAAGGTGCTTACGGGGTTAGGATGTACGTATACTTTTAGTTTTTTCCTACATATTAGCAGCAAATAGAATTTGATAGCTAAGATATTTTTAAATGATAATTTGAAGTCAATAGATCTCAAGATACATAGGAAAATAATTTCTTTACTTCTCCAAAACATTATACAATTAGACTCTAAATCAAGAAAAATACTTGCACATACTCTGATTGGGAAATGGAAAAACAATGAAGTGTTTTTTAATACAAAACACAAATTAAAATATGTGTCTTGCATGGGGGAACCGCAAAACTATTTCCACCGAATATACATACTGAAATCGTAACCACTGTAATTAGAACAAACTCAGCCCACATTTGACCCCTCCAAATTTGAGGAAGCAATAAGGAACTGATTTCAGAAATTCGGTGTGCCATATACATAAATATTCCTTTTTTAAAGAGTTAAAGTGTTATTTACAACGTTTTATGGAATGTATTAAGCTGAAACACAATTCATATGTCATTACAGAATGATGTGATGATGTCCCTTTCTAAAAATGTCTCCATGTTCTGTATTGCATTCTTACTATATCGAAGTTGTCTCTTGTGATACTTGTGCTACCCGAAGTGATTATCTCATCTCCTGCAGAAAGAAGAGAGGCATCAAACTGAGATGAAGGAAATGGTTGAGACAGCAATCACCCAACTCGATGATGTTACTGGAAGTCCCCTCAGCTGTATGAGTTAATGAGAGGTTTTTGGCAAGCCACACGCTAGCTCTCGTCTTGCACTCTGTACTCTTGCTCCAGGATTAATCATAAATAATCATGTTCGTGGTAACTTGATGATGTTACTGAGAGGCTTTCAGAATTTTGGGTCATACACTATCAAACAATAATCTAATCTTTTTCCACCATATGTGTACATTTGGCCTGAAACTCCCAATAGCCTGCAATGAAGAGAATGTATCTTGTTGGGATGCTGAGTAAATGATCAATCTTACATTACATGTGCGGGTGTGCCTATGCCCAATTTTGGAATTTTGTTCATTATAGCTTTCAAGTGAATATTTCTTGAATCTGCTGAGTATTAGTTTGGGAATCGGATATAGGATGGGATTGTTTCATAATCTCAATGTATCCATATGTCTCGAAAAAAAAAATGTTCACATGTGTTTGCCCTGACTCATACGATGACACGATGATGGACAGATCACAAAGCTATCAACAACCACATGCCACGAGTCACGAGGGGTGATAACGAGTCCTCCATTTTGTACTAAGAAATTTAAGTATCGAACTATATAAAAATTAGATCATAATTCTATTCAATTTTGAATTAGAAAAATAAAAAAACGGCCTAGTCACGACAGGCACAGGCGCTCAGCGCTCCCCCGGGCTCGCTCGCTCCGCGCTGGCGCACGTGAGCAGCACCAGATCGGGATCGGAGGACGGGAGCACACCCCGCCACTCCGTTCCAAGATCCTTTCCCAGTCAAGTCGCCTCCCCCTCCTGCTGCTCTTCTCCTCCCCCTCCCATCTTCCACACTACCAACCCGCCCCGGCGCCGCGCACACCGCCGCCGCGGCGCGAGATCGCGAGGAGGTCATGGCCAAGGCCAAGCCCTCCTCCTCGGCCGCCGCCGCCGCCAAAGAGGCCGCGGCGCCCGCGCCGCCGGCCACGGTGCACTCGGCGCTGGTCACCTACTCCTCCATGCTCGCGCTCCTCTCCCTCTGCCCGCCCTTCGTCATCCTCCTGTGAGTGCCCCCTCCTTCCTCTCCACCCTATTCGTTCCAGCCGCACCCGCGTTCCTGGCCCGCCTGTGGGATCGACCCGACGACTCCCGCCTCGTCGCTCCCCTGAAATCCTCTCCCGGGGGACGGATTCGGGTGTTTGTTATTTTTTATTTCGCTCGGCGCGGCGCAGGTGGTACACGATGGTGCACGCGGACGGATCGGTGGTGAAGACCTACGAGCACCTCCGGGAGCACGGCGTGGTGGAGGGGCTCAAGGCCATCTGGCCCATGCCCACCGTCGTCGCGTGGAAGATTATCTTCGGCTTCGGGCTCTTCGAGGCCGTGCTGCAGCTGCTCCTCCCCGGGAAGCGGTTCGAGGGTCCCATCTCCCCGACGGGGAACGTGCCCATCTACAAGGTTCGTGCCGTCACTCCTGATGTCGAACTTATGCGAATTCTGCCCCTTCGCCAAAATGGCATTATTAATTAAACTTGCCTGAAACTGAAGACATGTTGATTGTAGTCTCTATGTAGCTTAATTCGGGACCGAGATCGCGTGCAGTGACCACTGCCACTGCAAGATAGCCACTGCACGCGTTTCCAGCCGTCCGATCGGCACGGGAATGGCTCAGATCTGCCTGTACAGTAAAGAACAATGATCGGGTGAACAGTTGTTTCGTGAACAGTACACTGATGAGCAGTACGCTACAGCCCCTTGTCTCACATATGGTCACGGCCTAACTTGCAGTGGCAGTGGTCACTGTACAGGATCTGTGTCCACCTTATTCTTGCTGGTGATTGCACATGTTTCACTGTGCTAATTAATAGCAACTAGAGCAACATTGGACAATTATTCCCTGATTACCTGCTGCGCCAGTGAGAGTGACACTAGCATAGTACCATGTTTAATTGTCATTTGTTTTATGGTCAATTTTGCTTTGTCATTCATTGGATCACTGTAACAAACTGGTCCAAAATAGGAAGTTTTTAGTACTACTAGCTTTTGCCTCATATAACTATCTCACATTTTGTTTATTGCCCATTTCTTTGTTGTCAGGCAAATGGCTTACAAGCATATGCAGTGACTTTGATAACTTACCTTAGTTTGTGGTGGTAAGGCTATCCTTTTTCTTGGGTGGACCTGTTGTCCGCATAATATCAAGTTGTCTCTTCTTTTTGGATAAATTTATTAACTGACTAGATCGTTCACCATGCTAACCGTTAAAGGCTGCCAGATATAAAATTATTCTACTGCCATTCTTCCCTTTGAAGAGATATTAAAATGCAAGCATTAAATGAATAGATGTTGACATCATATGATTACCTGTTGTCAGCATGCTGTGCACATATCTTGGTTATTGATCCATCTTGCAACCTGAGCAAAACAAAGTTCCGGAACCTTATCTTGTGGGCACCAAAGTAATAATGTAACTATTGTAAGGGGTCAATTATTTCCTTGAAGTTATCTGTGTAGTTTTCTGTCTTTTTATGCTTCTCAGTTTCTCTTGCATTTTTCTGTATCCTTATTTTGTGATAAGCATGGTAAGTAGTTTTCTTTGCCTCCCCAACTTTTTAAGCCACATTTTCTTTCCAAATTTGGTTATTGAGCTTCTTAAATTTTGTCCACAAGTATATGTTATGACACTAACAGAAGTTGTGTGCCAGGTACGGACTATTTAACCCTGCAGTAGTATACGACCACTTGGGGGAGATATACTCTGCTCTTGTTTTTGGAAGCTTTGTATTCTGTATTTTTTTGTACATAAAGGTGAGCTTAGTTTAAATGATCTTTGTTTCCATCTATCATTAAATACTATTTTCATTTCATTAATGTTGTCATATCCTTGCTAGGGTCACATAGCTCCATCTTCTTCTGACTCTGGATCCTCAGGGAATGTGATAATCGACTTCTATTGGGTAAGTCGTTAACTATACATGTGTTTGATAACAAAATAAAAGCTTCTTGTTAGCCCTGTCTTATAAAGCTCGGTTTGTAAGGGTATGGAACTGTACCCTCGGATTGGCAAGTGCTTTGATATCAAAGTCTTCACAAACTGTCGCTTTGGCATGATGTCCTGGGCTGTTCTTGCTGTAACCTACTGCATAAAGCAGGTCAGAATATTACAATATCTTCTGTCGTACTAGTTTCACAATGGTATTGTTACTGATGTGTTATTATGTGTTGTAATACCATTCCAATTTAAAGATGGAAAGTCTACCTTTTACAAGGCAGGGTATTTACAGTTGATTCCTTTGAAACTTTGCAGTATGAAATGAATGGCAGAGTCGCAGATTCTATGCTTGTGAATACTGCACTGATGTTGATCTATATCACCAAGTTCTTTTGGTGGGAATCTGGATATTGGTGTACCATGGACATTGCTCATGATAGAGGTATGAAGGTCTACTATGGGTTAACTACAATTATTTTCTTGCAAAATGGCATGGAATTCAAATGGCTGTTTCCTCCACTGGATATCCCTTTATCTAAAGTGCTGCATGCATATTTTATTTGAACAATATTATGTTCATATGTTTAATTGATCACATAATCTAATTGCTCAACTGTAGTCACAAAGAAGTGCAAGATATGTTGGGCATCTACTGCCATCTGTATTCAAGAAATAATTATAATGACAGTTTGATAAACTCAGAAAAAGCATAGAAAGCATATAAAAGTTGAACCCCAAAAAAGCTAACTAACCTAGGAGGAACTAGGCAGCTTGTATTAAGAAGCACTAAGCATCTGAATTTTCCTTGATGAGGACTTGAACTTGGCTAGTTTGAGCGTACATTCACTCTCAACCAACTAAGCTTAGCTCAAGTTCCTATGTAGCAAAGATAGGAGGTGTAGCAAACATAGAGGTTTTGTGCATAACACACAAAGAGAACTTTTTTAATAGGAGACTTGTGCTTACCATTTCACTGCCATTGAACCTGTGAGCATAAAAGGACTTTAGGTAATTGTTGAGCCTATGGGGCCTGAACCTTGAGACAGCAGGTTCTTAAGAAACCCTCATAAATTGCTTATTGATACACCAGGATGAGGTTTGTGTAGAAAACTTAAGAAACCCTCATAAATTGCTTATTATTACACCAGGATGAGGTTTGTGTAGAAAACAAAGATTTTTAATTTACAAAGTTCGCTCTATTTTCCTGTCTATTTTTCTGTCATCAATGCTTTTATTGTTATCATATTTGTCTGACATGATTTTCACCAGCTGGTTTCTACATTTGCTGGGGATGCTTGGTGTGGGTTCCATCCATATATACCTTTCCTGGAATGTACCTTGTAAACCACCCTGTGAATTTGGGTCCCCAGGTCCTTTCCCAAAACCTTTCCTATGATATGATGCTGTTTACTCTCTATCCACTGCTTATTTCCAAGCTTAGTTCCAAGGGAACGTATCAGGTGGAAACCAACCCCTCCGTGCAAACTATGGAAACTTCAATCTGAACCACACGATGTTGATCCAAAGGAGGGCTCATTGGAGGTGGGAGGGGTGATTTGCAAAAGTGCATTTGCAAATCATCCTTCCCACCTCTCATTAGTTTTGCACATCACCCCTCCCACCTTCCATAAGTCTTCCCTTGGATCAACATCGTGTGACTCAGATTGAAGTTTCCATAGTTTGCACGGAGGGGTTGGTTTCCACCTGATATGTTCCCTAGTTCCAAAGGCTTAACTTTGCCCTCTGCAAATCTTTCTGCAGCTAGCACTCTCAGTTCTTCTTGCTGGAATTTTGTGCATATACATAAACTATGATTGTGACCGCCAGCGCCAAGAATTTCGTCGGACGAATGGGAAATGCTCAATCTGGGGCAAGGCTCCATCCAAGGTTAGAGCTATTGATCTAACTTGTTCCATAGTTTAACGATAGTAATTTCATGCCTGAATTGTTTTTCTTTCGGTGCAAAATTTCAGATTGTCGCCTCATATCAGACCACAAAAGGAGAAACTAAAACCAGTCTTCTCTTGACTTCTGGATGGTGAGTTTGAAAATTTTTTACATGGTTCGTAGAAAATTTGGTAACCATGTTTCTCTGAATGAAAGTAACAATCAAACTTCTTTTTTTCACATTAACAGGTGGGGCTTGTCACGGCACTTCCACTATGTCCCAGAGATACTTTCTGCATTTTTCTGGACTGTTCCTGCTCTTTTCAGTCATGTAAGCTTGTCTATAGATTGTACTACATGACAAATTTATTCAGGATTGTTCTAACTTGGTCCTGTGTTTGCAGTTCCTGCCATACTTCTATGTGATCTTTCTAACAATATTATTGTTTGACCGAGCAAAGAGGGATGATGATAGGTGCTCATCAAAGTAAGTAAACATGACAATCGGCAATGGATCAGTCAAATATTTTTACTTCATTAGTGTTGGCACAAGATCCTGCTGTTTAACATTTTAGAAGTATTGTAGCCCATTCTATTAAGAAAGATTAATATTCCAGGATACCTAGTTACAAATTAAGCATGCCATATATCCTTATAAATAAACTGATACCGAGTTACCTGTTTTCGTTTAGGTACGGAAAGTACTGGAAGATGTACTGCAACAAAGTACCATACAGGGTCATCCCTGGCATTTACTGAGCATCCAAGATACTCGACAACTCTCTTTAGCTCATCAGATGCTTCCAGTCGTCATATTGATCTGCTACATCTTGTGTAACTTTGATGCCATTAGCTTCCCTTGTATGCAGTTAGGTGTAGGCAGCATGGCATCTCTACCTTGAAGGTGATGTTGGGAAAGCTGCTCTTGTTGTTTGTTTAGCAGTTTCTTCCTATTATGAGAGGAATTAGAGTGCACGACAGTCTTGCCTTCTCGGGTGTTTTTCACTTAGTCATAAGGCAGCACAACAATAAGAAGGCACTGGTGATACCGCTTGAATAGTGTGGTTTGATGTGTGAAATGAACTATAATTGCTACGGTTTCAACATCTTACCTTCACCAAAACATTTTGTGCATGGCAGTTACTTTGTTAGGGTTTCTAATATGTATGCTGTTGCTGATTGCTTGTTAATTCAGTTCTAAAATTGAGTGTCCGTTTACAACAAGTTGCTTGACAAAAATATTGGCTTGCCTGATGGAATTTCAGCTAGTTAAAATGATGCACTAAAAAAACTAGACCCGGTGAGGTAAGATCGCCCCACGGGTTTTTATTAAGAAGGAACCTTCTCCGGGTACAGGAAACCATCGAACCTCGATTTCATTGGCGAGAGGATTTTTTTAAAAGAACTCCATAATTCACTCCAATAAGGAAACGAACCTGACCCGTGTAACCTGACCTCTGTAACTAAGTAGAATAGAGGAGTTTTGGTTAAAATAATGTACTTGGTGTACTACTGAGGAAAATTTAAATTATTTAATAAAGATGTCTTAAAATTTGTCTGTTTCATTTAGTCAGTACTATGATTTAATCTCCTTGTTAACTATGAGTTGTTAATTAGAAAAAAGAATTAAACAAAGTTAATCAAAAGGCACATGTGCTATTACTTGAAAAAACGATTTTTTCATATTTTCGATTTTTCCAAAAATAAATGCCCAATCCAAAATTTTTTGAAAATAGCCTCCGTTCGTCGTTTGCAACGGCGGCACGACCCAACACTGTTGCAAACGGCGGTTGGAGGCTGAAGCGATGTTTGCAACAGCGGCTAGCTCAACCGCCATCTTAACCCGACGACAAGCCTGGGCAAGCGGGGCCCAGGATGCAACCGTAGTGGGAAGCCTCTAAACAAGAAGAGAGGGTGGAGAGAAGGAAGGGAGTTAGGAGGTGGTGGTGGTGGGTGGGGTGGGGGGGGGGAGTAGGCGAGTAGTAAAGCTCAGCCGGATCTCTCATTTCAGGTATGTAGTCGATTTGAATTCTCTTTTTAAAATATATTTGGTAGATCTAAATGATTAGATGACCGTTTTGTTTAACTACATTTAAGTAGTGCATTGTATTAGATTTAGTGGTAGATAGTAGGTTATGATTTAATAGATTTAGTAGTTTTATCCGATTATGATTTAGTAGATTTACTAGTTTTAATCCAAGTAATTTAGTTCAGAATCACTAGATCTAGTGCGGTTAAGTTTAGATTAGTTATTAATAGTGGTCGTTGCACTGTATGATCTCAGGCAGGTTAGAGACAGTTTGTGTCCAATTGTATTTTGGACCAGGAGAAGCTAGGTATGGTCCCGAAGGAGTTGACTTGACAATGTTTAGTACAGTCGTGAGAGATGTTAAAAAAACCGCTGACAGAAGTTGGGAGGTCATAACCACTTGGTTGTACAAAGCATTCTCACCAGATTCAGAGTAATATGAGTTGTCCATAACGGCACTAGTCAATAGAAGTCATCCAGTATTTTTGAGAGCTTATGCCACTTGAAGGCACTAGAAATTGAAGGAATTATGTTAGAAATGCATGTCAAAGTAGTTGTCCGGTGGTTCTGTTTGTGCAAGTTTATGAGAAGTCTCAAGTGAATCACCTAGATGGTGGTGAAGAGGGTGGAGGTGAGGGTGCTAAAGAGGTAGAGGTTAGGGTGCTGAAGAGGCTGAAGAGAGTGGTGCAGGTGAAGAACATTAGGTGGAAGGAGGTGATGAGGAAGAACAAAACCTTAGTAGAGTTGTGGTTGATGAGGGAGAAGAAAACCCGGAAGTACTAAGATAGTACGAGAGGGAGGAAGAAGATGACGAACGTGCGTTGGAAGATGACTCCTCAGAGGATGAGGATGATGAGTATGATGGGCATGTGCCAAGAGATTGGAAGAACTACGATTTCTCACGGCTTACTGTCAATGCTGGTGAGAAGGTGCCCTGGGAGTACAGGGAGAATGAGGTTTCGGTCGTCGTCATGTACCCCACTTCAGAACATCTCAAGGATGCAGTGAAGAGGTGGGCCACCTTGACTATGCAAAGAGAGTTCATGGTAGTGAAGAGTTCGACGACGGTATATGATGTATGTTGCGTGAAGCCCGATTGTCCTTTTTTAGTGCATGCATATAAGGGCAAGTGGAAGGATTATTTTGAGGTCAGTATAGTTGTGGATCACACACGTACACTTGTGAGGTTAGACACAAGCCACCAAAATCTATCGGCCGGTTTTATTGTTAGCCACATGTACTCCCAGATTGTGCAAAATTTTGCTTATGAACTGAAGCCCATTATCTGTGCAATTGAGGAGAAATTTAGATACAAGATTAGTTATGACGAGGCATATAGGGTGAATAAGGTGTTGGAGCATAGGTGGGGTACTTATGAAGCATCTTACAACAATTTGTCTCGCTTGCTGCACACAATATGTCAGATAAATCCTGACAGCTAGTGTGATATCAAGCATTATACTTGTAACAAGAAACCAGGAAAGTTCGTGCTTTAGCGGTCATTCCTAGCATTGAGACCCTGCATTGAGGCATTCAAAAATTGTCGACCGATCCTTTGCATGGATGGCACTTTCCTTATTGGAAAAATACAAAGGCACAATCCTTACGGCAATTGCAGCAGACGCTAACAATCAATTGTTATCGTTGGCTTTTGCTTTTGTGGAGGGAGAGAACGGTGATAGTTGGTATTAGTTTTTGGAGAGACTAAAGATGGCTATGGTAGTTGGCCTCAAGGATGAATTATCATTTGGGTCGGACACCACCATTCACCACGAGTGTGAAACTGAAGCAAATAACTTGTGGTGCATAGGAGAAGGGCCGTGAATGGATAGTTAGTGTTAGTTGCCATTTTCAATCGGTTACGCACGATCCCTGTGTCGTGTCGTGTGTACAGCCTCGACGGCATGGGACGGGCCTGCAGGCGTTCGGGGAGAAGCAAACAGTGGCGAGGGCAGGCCGCTGTGGGCCCGCGGGCGCCGCGTGTAAAGCCCTGGAATTTCGGTGAGGAAAATCTGATTCCCTGTACCTTTGCGATAGTCCCTGGATCAGTGGCCATCGCGTACAGAACGCATCACAGAAGGTAAAACAAAGTCATACATCGCATCACACAAATATCAGTACATAATTTATTACATGTCCATTATGGAGTACAACATTACAAGCCTCTTGGCTGAATCAGAGTGATAATTCTACGCAGTGGTAGCTAGCATCTCAGAAGAGTCTCCATCTTTTATTCTTCTCGCCCACAGGCATCCTTGAGCGCAGCGACGCATCCCTCAGTCGTACCATCTGTCGGTGTTGTTGTCGTAGTCGGACTCGTACCCTGCACACCCAAAGTCTATCCCCAAGGAGTGGGATAGGTCCACGTCACCAACTGTATGCAGCTTTAGGTGGCCTAACTTCTAAAGGGTAAGAAAAGAGACAAGGTAGAGGCTCGGGTTTCCTATGCAGCAGTAGCAAAGTAACAACAAGATATCTCCATCAAGATCCCAACCCAATCTCTCAACACAGCACGGAAACACCTGGTACCATAGGGTCCCGTCTCCACAACCTATCTCCATCTAGGATCGATGCGAGAACTTCCTCTCCTCGCACCGTAATGATTGCAATCAGATCTGCGAGGTAGAGGGAGCCACTCTTCTCTCCCCGACTGCAACCACGGCTCACCACACTCACAACTATAGGGGGATGGTAGAAATCCCAAAACATGAGAACAAAGCTATCAGGGGACATGTCCGTGACCGAGGACGCGGCTATAGCTATAGATCGAACAACTCTGCAGAGCGTGTACACCTGTACCCAACTCGTAATGGAACCCGGTCAGTGTACGGCCGACCGAGCCCATCCTACCGTGCGAACTCTCAGTAGTTACGGTCCCATCCTGCATCCGGCCCTCAAAGCAATCCCCTCCGCAAAGGGAATTGCACCGGAATTGTGAAATGCCCCCGTGTGGCCACACGGGAGACGCACTGAGAGAAGGTGGTCTCACTCCCACCTCTCCCCCACTGATACCCTCTATCCTGCTGGCAGGTATGGGTCCGCACTTGCCGAGCTCAACTCGGCCCTAACCCCACTCTCGGCAAGGTGGTGTGTACGAAAGGTCCCGTGAAAAGGTCTGTCCACTCGCTTTCAGACCGGGGCGAGCTCATATCCTCCAAGCGTAAGTAAAACCCCAACACCTGTGCTCCAAAAACCGTAAAAGTGGGGACACACTGAGGAGTGCACCCCCATCCCCGATCCTAGATCGGTTGTTTCGAGCTCACCCCCGCCAAAGTACCCAAAACGCCTTCTCCTGCCGGTTTTTACCCCACACACGCCAAGAATCACTATTCCCATCCCAACACATGCATCGCGAAGCTCAGCGTATATACACGCTTATATATATAGTAGTAGTTGGGAAATCAAGGGCAGGATAATTGAAGAAGGACGTGCAAGGTTCATCATCATGCATTTAAAGTAAAGCGCTAGCATACTACATAGCCATGCCTAATAGGTATTCAGAATCAGTCGGGCGTGAACCTGCGGTCGGGTAGTCGTCGGTGTAGTCGTACTCCGCGCTCAGCTCCCCGGCTCCAGCTGCTCCTATTATCGCGTAAATTAAAATAAAGACGAGTCCTATTGCAATTAACTCCAAATGAACAGCGATTAAGAGCCAAAAGAGAGCAAACACTAGTCCTACACGGAGTTTAAGATTTTAGAAGATTTTCGGAAAAGGTTTTATATTTGTCGGAGTTAAAAAGGATTTACTATGATTTTCCAAAGATAAAATAGGTTTCTGAAAATAAAATACGCATCCACAATAATATTAACAATAAGCTATCTACTAGCTAGCTCTAGTGGTCTCTAGTCCAGCTACAGGCCGTCTGTTGGCTAGCTCCAAGGGCTGACTTGGCTGCCACACAAGCGGCTTTAAGCCGGCTGCAACACACATGGCAGCACAGGAGGCTGCCTGTGTGGCGCGGCACAAAAGATCCGGAGGGATCTTCTGCGGCAAGGGCTGTGCAGGCGTGCATGCGGTAGGCATGTGATTGGCTGGCCGCATGGAATCCGGCGCGGCACGGCGCGGTGCAGGCACCCGTGAGGCGCAGAGGTGGTTGTCCGGGCGCATAAGATCCGGCGGGATCTACTGTGGCTAGATCTGCGTGTGTGCCTGTGTGTGAAGGAAAAACCCCAGGGGGCTTTGGCTCAGCCGAAAGGTGCTCGACGCTTTGCCCCAAAGGGGCGGCGGACAGGATAAGGCTCGCCGGCGGCGAAGGTCGATGGCGGCGGGTCAACATGCTCCACGACGCGGCTCGGGTGGCTCTAGGGTTTCGCTAGGGCAAAGAAAGGAGAGGCCTTGGCTCGGGCTCCGGCACGGCGGCGACGAGGTCACGGCTCGGTGTGGCAGCGGAAGCAGGGGAAACGCGGCGGCGCGGCTGGGGTGGCCAACGCCGGTGAGGTAACACACATGCGTGCGCGTGAACGTGTGCGCGTGCACAAGATCGATCTGGTGCTCGCGCTCCCGGGCGAAAAGATCCTCCCGGGTGGTGAGGCCTCGGCCTGCGGCGGAATGGTGTGCCGGCGAGGTCCGGCTCAAGGGTAGCCAAAGGCTCGGCCTTGACCTCACCAGACAGGCGTGCGCGCGTGAGTGCACGTGCGTGGGTGCACGGGTGCGTGAGTGTGCGCGTGAGTGCGCGGGGTGTGGCGAACGCATGTGCATGCCGGCGACTAGGCCACGACGGCGGGACGGAACGGCGGCGGCGTCACGGTCGTTCGGAAGACAAACAAAAGGCACAATGGAAGGCGAGGGAAGCGCGCACGGTGGCGACAGCAGCGGCACCTGCAAGAACGTCCGGCTTGGCTCGATGGCCAGCTCTCAGGCGACGGCGGGACGCGCGGCGGCGCGGTGCGGGCACGGCTCAATAGCGGGCACACAAGGCCCGACGAGCACACAAGGCTCGATGCGTCCACGGCTCGAAGGCCGAGCGCCACAGCAAGCGGGAGATGTGGTGCTCACCTAGGGCTGCAGAAGCGGCGATGATGCGGCGGTGAAGAGGTGCTGTGGTGCAGAACGGCCCGGAGTAGGGGATGCAGAGGAAGCAGGGGTGCGCGGCGACGACAGGTCTGGCTCCCTCCTCCCACGGACGGCTCCGGCTTCACGGCGAACGGCTCCCTCGGACGGTCTTCCACGCCTGCTTCTCCTCCTCTTCCCGCGCCCTGACGTCACCGGCGGCGGATTGGGGGAGGAATCCCCGAGACGGCTAGGGTTAGGGCAAGACGACCGTGGGTGGCTCTTATAAGCAGTGGTAGGTGGCGCGGACAGCGAGATTGGGCGCGGGACGCGTGGAGCGATCCGCGGCGGCGGACATGGCCGCACGGCCGGTCCTTTCCACGGTGGAGCGATGGCGAGAGCGAGGAAAGGGCGAAAAGAGAAAAAACTGTGGGGTTGAAGACGATTGACGGCTGGGACCCACCCGTCGGCGACACGGGCGTGATAAAAGAGCTGGTGGGCTAGCTGGGCTTAGCGGTTGACGGGCCGGCGGTGTTTGGGGTGGTCCAGGGGTCTTAGCAAAGAAGCTCAGGGTGGTTCTTAGGACTTGGTTGACGAGGTTAAGGCCCAGATAGGGTTTAAGGGTTTTCCTATTTCCTTAACTCCTTTCTTCTATTCAACACATGATTCAAATTTGAATTAAGATTCAAATTTGAACCCCACACAAATAAATCCAAATAAAATCCAAATAAATCCAAACTTCTCACACTAACCTGTTATAAGTCCTAAATTTATTATTTGACTTCAAGATAAATCTAGGAAAAATGGGAAGAGGCATAGAAGACAATCTTATATTTTCATTAAGCACCCAAGTTCAAATCAAAAATTTTAGGAATCACAATTTTCCATTCAAACAAATTCTAGGATGTTACAGAACTCCCCCCCTCACAAGAATCTCGTCCCCGAGATTAAGAAGTTACCTCCGGTTCGAAGAGGTGAGGGTATTTCTCCCTCATGACCGACTCCTTCTCCCACGTCGCTTCGCGCTCACTATGGTTGCTCCAGAGCACCTTGCAGAAGCGAGTGGTGGTCTTCCTGGTTGACTTTTCTGCCCAGTCCAGGATTCTGACCGGGTACTCCAAGTACTCCAGGGTGTCTTGCACGTCGAGTGCCTGAGCGGGCACCCTCTTCTCCGTAACCACGCATTTTCGGAGTTGAGACACATGGAACACGGGGTGAACTCCAGCGAGATCCGGTGGCAGCTCAAGCTTGTATGCCACCTTCCCAACCCTCTTCACGATCGGGTACGGACCAACATACCTCGGAGATAGCCTTCCCTTGACATGGAACCTCTTGGTACCTCGGAGAGGTGAAACCCTCAAGTAGACTTGCTCTCCCACTTCAAACGAGACGTCTCTCCTCTTTGGGTCAGCGTAGCTCTTTTGCCTGCTCTGAGCTATCTTCAGGTTCTCTCTAACCTTAGCAACATTTTCCTCGACTTCCACAATGGTTGCGGGACCAAAGAAGGTTCGCTCTCCCACCTCGGACCACATCAACGGTGTCTGACACTTTCTGCCATAAAGAGCCTCGAAGGGTGCCATCTTCAGACTTGCTTGAAAACTGTTGTTGTACGAGAACTCGGCATACGGCAGACTCTTCTCCCATTCAGAGTTGTAGGTCAACACACAAGCTCTCAACAGGTCTTCAAGTATTTGATTCACTCTCTCAGTCTGACCATTGGTCTGTGGGTGAAAGGCGGTGCTGTAGTCGAGGGTCGTGCCTAGAGAACCATGCAGACTCTTCCAAAACTGTGCTATGAACTGTGGTCCTCGATCCGACACAATGCTGCGGGGGACCCCGTGTAACCTCAAGATGTGTTCTATGTAGAGGTCCACAAGTCTCGGTACATGGTAATCCTCCCGGATCGGTATGAAGTGAGCTACCTTGGTAAGCCTGTCAACAATCACCCATATGGCATCATGCCCTCTCTGTGTGCGAGGCAAGCCCACTACGAAGTCCATGCTGATATCATCCCATTTCCAGACGGGTATCTCAAGCGGCTGTAGCAATCCAGTAGGTCTCTGATGTTCTGCCTTCACTCTCTGACACGTGTCGCATCGAGCGACATACTCAGCAATGTCTTACCTCATTTTCTCCCACCAGAAACGTACCTTCAGATCTTGGTACATCTTCGTGCAACCAGGGTGAATCGAGTACCGAGAGTCGTGGGCTTCTTTCAGAATCGAGTCTCGGAGCTCCTTGCTTTGGGGTACATATATGCGATCCTTCAACCACAGAGTGCCTTGCTCGTCGAGGCGGTAGTCAGTTGCCTTGCCTCTTGCCATCAAGTCTTTCACCTCTTCAATTTCTGGGCATCCTTTCTGAGCTTGCCGAATCTGGTCTTCTAGGGTGTACTTCACTCTCAGTTCATTCAGCTGTCCCTTCTCGACTATCTCCAGCTTCAGCTTCTCCATTTCCTCATACAGTGCCGGTTGTTCCCTCTGCACCATCAGATTGTTACAGTAGTTCTCGCGGCTCAGGGCATCGGCTACGACATTTTCTTTACCAGGATGGTAGTGGATGTTCAAGTCATAGTCCTTGATCAGTTCAAGCCATCTTCGCTGCCTCAGATTCAACTCAGATTGTGTGAAGATGTACTTCAAGCTCTTGTGGTCGGTGAAAATGTCACATTTGTTGCCCATTAGGTAATGCCTCCATATCTTCAAAGCGTGAACGACAGCAGCCAGTTCGAGGTCATGAGTGGGATAGTTCTCATGCTTCCGAAGCTGTCGCGAGGCGTAGGCAACGACCTTGCCTCCTTGCATCAGCACGCAACCGAGTCCTTGTCCCGAAGTGTCACAATACACCACGAAGTCCTTGCTAGCATCAGGAAGAGTCAGGACCGGTGTAATGGTGAGGCGGGTCTTGAGCTCTTGAAAGCTTGCTTCACATTTGTCTGACCATACAAACGGTGTGTTGCTCTTCAACAGTTCTGTCATTGGCTTCGCAATCTTGGAGAAGTTCTCGATGAACCGACGGTAGTATCCGGCCAAACCGAGAAAGCTGCGAATCTCTGTCACTGTCTTGGGTGACTGCCACTTGGACACTGCTTCTATCTTGCTCGGATCTATGACAACTCCTTCTGCTGACAACACGTGACCGAGAAAGGCGACTTCCTCCATCGAGAACTCACACTTGCTGAATTTGACATATAGCTGTTGTTGCCTGAGCTTCTCCAACACTATCCTCAGATGCTCTTCATGCTCCTCCGCGGTCTTGGAGAAGACCAGTATGTCGTCAATGAAGACAACGACACACTTGTCTAACTCCTCCATGAACACCTTGTTCATCATGTTCATGAAGTACGCAGGGGTGTTCGTAAGACCGAACGATACGACAGTGTACTCGTACTGTCCGTACTGGGTCACAAACACGGTCGTGAAGATGTCCTCCGGTCGAATCTTCATCTGGTGGTAGCCTGATCGGAGGTCAATCTTGCTGAAGAACTTGGCTTGCCTTAGCTGATCCATCAGGCCATCGATTCGTGGTAGCGGGTACTTGTTCTTGATGGTTACCGCATTGAGCGCGTGGTAATCGACACACAGACGCTGAGTCCCATCTTTCTTCGGCACAAACAGAGCGGGTGAACCCCATGGTGAAGCACTCGGTCGAATGAACCCTTTCTCGAGAAGTGAGTCCAACTCTGCCTTCAACAGCTTCAGTTCAACTTCAGCCATTTTGTACGGACTCTGAGCTATAGGTGCGATTCCTGGTACCAGGTTGATCACGAACTCCACATCACGATCTGGAGGTAAACCCGGCAGCTCTTCTGGAAACACGTCTGAGTACTCGCAAACCACTGGTACATCTGAGATGGCTTTTGTGTGAAGACTGTACACAGCTGGTATGTCTCGAGACTTCATCGGCTCGAAAGTGACCTTTGTTCCATCGGGGTGTACCAAGGTCACAAGTCGCGGTGAAGTGGAGATGACACCTTTGTGGGCGGTGATCTAGTCCATCCCCAGAATGATGTCAATGCCATTGGAGGGCAACACCGTCAAATCCCCCAAGAACTTGCGGTCTTGAATGACCACATCCACACCCTTACACAACAAGGTGCAACTGATGTCTCCGAGAGGTGAACTCGTGACGATAGGAATCGGTCGGGTGGTTGTAGGGAGGGAGAGTTTGTTTACAAACTTAGAGGTTATGTACGACCCGGTTGCACAGGTATCGAAAAGAACCAAAGCATTAGTACCACAAACAAAAAACTCACTGATCACGACGTCAGGAGCGTCGGCAGCCTCCTCCTCAGTGAGGTGGTTGAGCCTCCCACGGCCGGCAGACGGCGGTGGTGCAGCCTAAGGAGGTCTTCCCCCTGGAGCAGGAGCCCTCGCGGGTGTAGCAGCGGTCTTCTTGTCGGGGAACTCGAAGGACTTGTGCCTAGGCTTGCCACATGCGAAGCAAGTCATAGTGAAGCCTCCAGTGTTTGGTCTTGTGGCGTTCTGTGGTGGACGGTTGTAGCCTCCACCCTACTGCTGGTAGCCGGGGTTCCTTCCTCTAGGGAACTGTCCACGGCCTCCTCCGAAGCTGCGCCCAGGCTGGTTGTGCCCCGGGCGGTAGCTCCCCCTCAGCAGGTTGCTCTGTCTGCTCCTCGGCTTCTGGAAGGATCGGTCGTGGTGATCCCGATCTCCCATCCTCTTCTTCCCCTTCAAGCGCTCCTTGTGGCCCCTCCTCTCTTCCTCGACCGCGATGGCGCGGTTGACAAGGTGACGCAGGGACTTGTGCTCGCTCGCCTTCAGTCCCTGGCGAAGGCCGTGGTGGAGGCCTCGCAGGAACTAGAACTGCTTCTTCTGGTCGGTGTTGGTGTCGTCGGGGGTGTAGCGCATCATCTTCATGAAGTGGCACTCATATTCCTCCACCCTCATCGCACCCTGTGTCATGGTGCAAAACTCCTGAGCCTTCTGAATCATCAGCTCGCTGGGTAGGTACTGCTCGCGGAACGCCTCGCAGAACTCCAGCCAGGTGATGAAGGCTGGGTTCGGGTGGTTGGCGGAGTAGTTGTCCCACCAAGACTTGGCAGGACCCTCCAGCTGGTGCGCGGCGATGGCGACGCACTCCTCGTCGGTGTAGGCGGTGAGGTCGAGCTTGGTCTCGATCACCCTCAGCCAATCATCAGCGTCGAGCGGGTCATCTGAGTAGCTGAAGGTGGGGGCCTTCAGGTGGATGAACCTCTCGATCTTCTTCGTGAGGTCCTCGTCTGGCGGGGCATTGCGGTTCCCACCGTTGCCTCGGTGCTCCATGGCTTTTGCCATCCTCTGCATCAGCTGAGTCTACAGGACCATCACGTCCACCAAGTTGGGTGGTGGCGGTGGTGGCTACTCCGGCTCAGGCTGGCCTTGCTCCAGCTATTGCTCAGCTTCTCCCTCCTCGTCTCTAGCTTCAGGACCCTCGGGCGGCGGTGGCGCACCGGCACCCCGGCCTCGAGCCCCTGGAGCTCCTCCACGGACAGGCGAGCATCCACGGCCACGGCCACGGGCAGGTGCACGTCCGCGTCCACATGCGGCGGCACGGCCACGACCACGGCCACGGCCCTGTGGGGCTTCCTCCTCATTGGCAGCCTCCTCGAGGCATGCCAGCATACGACCAGACCTTCGGATCGACATCCTTCTGAAAACACGACCAGGGAAGAGAAGACTTTTATACAACGTCACTCACCAACATATATGAGTCTGAGAACAAGCATGAAAATAAAACTAAATATATAATCCAACACTCAATGAGAAAATGCATGAAGACACAAATAACTCCATTAAGATCCAAGCATACAACAAGCATGAATAGTACATATGCTTCCTGGAGGCTAACTCAGACCTTAGAGGTAGTAGCTCAAATCAATGCTCTAATACATCGTTACATGCTCAAAAGGGTGGTGCCTACAAGGTGTGACATGAAACTCTTCATTGACCGGAACATGCTCACGGCTGCATGGAATAACTCATGGAAACTACTATCTTACAACTCTACTCTCTTGCCATGTCTTCGCTCTACACCCTACTCGATGCGAGCCCTCTTGTACGAGACAGGGTAGCGGTCCTCTATGGGGTAGTCCAGAGGGAAGATCCTGGACACCAAGGCGTGTGCCTCTCTCACCTCCTCAGTCTCGACGGGGGTCGGCATCCGAGCCATGGGGCACAGGTGTAGCTTGAGCCTGGACGGGTGAAGCTCGAAGGTCTCCGTGTGGATCGCACGCTGCGACTCGAAGGGTAGCTCTCCGTTGAGCTCCATGAGCTCGTCCACTCGGAGGGAATCGGTGCCCTCCCACATCTTCCTCACTCTCTTGGCCTTGTCTCTCAGGTAGACAGCCGTGCGTGTGAGCCACGCGAGGTTGGCGACGTTCTCCGCCTTGCACTTCTCCAGATCCTTCACCTTGTTTCTCTCGCAGCCGAGCAGGTGGCTGCACATCGTGAGCAAGTCGTCCTTGCTCTGAAGCCTGTCTCTCAGTCGGCTCTGGTTCACGGTCATCTTGCGAAGGTCCTCCTTGACGTGCAACAACTCCTTGCATGTAGCCACACGCTCCCTCTCCACCTGCAGTAGTGTGGTGTTCACACAGTTGATGCCCTGCTCAAGCTGGCGAACATGGTAGCGGAGTGCGCGGTTCTCCCTCTCCAACTCAAGGCAGCGGGGCAGGTGAAGTCGGGCCACGGTAGTGGCGTCCTTGATCTCGCCGAAGAGGTTCAGCGACTCGTTCTCCAGGCGGTGGGTGTACTTGTGGAGGTCGACAAGGTAACTGGTTGTTTCCACCAACGTCTCGTCAGACTCGCGGAAGGGCACCACGTCGACGTCGTCCTGAATCCCCTCGTGCGAAGGGACTCCGTCCACGAGCGGTGCTAGGCGCCAGTAGTCGCGGGGTAGAAGGCGAAGCTCCCCGGTCTCGAATGTGCCACGGTACTGAGCGAGAAGGCAGCCCAATGCCTGGCGGCAGGCGAGGTCCATCGTAGTCGGGACGGTCATGGCGGTGCTGTAGCTGACCTCCCCCTTGAAGCCTGGAAGCACCGGGTGCAGAAGGATGGCAACTGTGCAAAGCACCAGCTGCCTTGTCACGGCAGGCACATACTCAGCGCGGTACGTGACGTAGGTAGGAGGGACCCTGAGCCTGAGGTGGACCCTCTCCAACCAGCGGCAGAGCTCCCTGCACATCTCGGGGGTGATCTCCGCAACTTGGCGCTCCATTTCCTGTGACACGTAAGAAATTTTTAGTTAGCGCACGTAAGGGAGAAGTTTTAAAGAGAGATAAGTTTTTATAACATAGCTCAAGGGTATACATATAGAAATAGAGCACATAGAGTCCTAATTCTATCGACCATTTCTAGGGATACGTGCTACGGTCAAGTATGGCTCTGGTACCACCTGTAAAGCCCCGAATTTTTGGTGAGGAAAACCCAATTCCCTGTACCTTTGCGATAGTCCCTGGATCAGTGGCCATCGCGTACAGAATGCATCACAGAATGTAAAACAAAGCCATACATCGCATCACACAAATATTAGTACATAAATTATTACATGTCCATTATGGAGTACAACATTACAAGGCTCTTGGCTGAATCAGAGTGAAAATTCTACGCAGCGGTAGCTAGCATCTCAGAAGAGTCTCCATCTTTTATTCTTCTCGCCCACAGGCATCATTGAGCGCAGCGACGCATCCCTCAGTCGTACCATCTGTCGGCGTTGTTGTCGTAGTCGGACTCATACCATGCACACCCAAAGTCTATCCCCAAGGAGTGGGATAGGTCCACGTCACCAACTGTATGCAGCTTTAGGTGGCCTAACTTCTAAAGGGTAAGAAAAGAGACAAGGTAGAGGCTCGGGTTTCCTATGCAGCAGCAGCAAAGGAACAACAAGATATCTCCTTCAAGATCCCAACCCAATCTCTCAACACAGCTCAGAAACACCTGGTACCCCAGGGTCCCGTCTCCACAACCTATCTCCATCTAGGGTCGATGCGAGAACTTTCTCTCCTCGCACCTCAATGATTGCAATCGGATCTACGAGGTAGAGGGAGCCACTCTCCTCTCCCCGACTGCAACCACGGCTCACCACACTCACAACTATAGGGGGAAGGTAGAAATCCCAAAACATGAGAACAAAGCTATCAGGGGACATGTCCGTGACCGAGGACGCGGCTATAGCTATAGATCGAACAACTCTGCAGAGCATGTACACCTGTACCCAACTCAGAATGGAACCCGGTCGGTGTACGGCCGACTGAGCCCATCCTACCGTGTGAACTCTCGGTAGTTACGGTCCCATCCTGCATCCAGCCCTCAAAGCGATCCCCTCCGCAAAGGGAATTGCACCGGAACTGTGAAATGCCCCCGTGTGGCCACACGGGAGACGCACTGAGAGAAGGTGGTCTCACTCCCACCTCTCCCCCACTGATACCCTCTATCCTGCTGGCAGGTATGGGACTGCACTTGCCGAGCTGAACTCGGCCCTAACCCCACTCTCGGCGAGGTGGTGTGTACGAAAGGTCCCTTGAAGGTCTGTCCACTCGCTTTCAGACCGGGGCGAGCTCATATCCTCCAAGCGTAAGTAAAACACCAACATCTGTGCGCCAAAAACTGTAAAAGTGGGGACACACTGAGGAGTGCACCCCCATCCCCGATCCCAGATCGGTTGTTTCGAGCTCACCCCCGCCAAAGTACCCAAAACACCTTCTCCTACCAGTTTTTACCCCACACACGCCAAGAACCACTATTCCCATCCCAACACATGCATCGCGAGGCTCAGCGTATATACACACTTATATATATATAGTAGCAGTAGGGCAATCAAGGGCAAGATAATTAAAGAAGGTCGTGCAAGGATCATCATCATGCATTTAAAGTAAAGCGCTAGCATACTACATTGCAATGCCTAATAGGTATTCAGAATCAGTCGGGTGTGAACTTGCGGTCGGGTAGTCATCGGCATGTAGTCGTCGGTGTAGTCGTACTCCGCGCTCAGCTCCCCGGCTCCAGCTGCTCCTATTATCGCGTAAATTGAAATAAAGACGGGTCCTATTGCAATTAACTCCAAATGAATAGCAATTAAGAGCCAAAAGAGAGCAAACACTAGTCCTACACGGAGTTTAAGATTTTAGAAGATTTTCGGAAAATGTTTTATATTTTTTGGAGTTAAAAAGGATTTACTATGATTTTCCAAAGATAAAATAGGTTTCTGAAAATAAAATATGCATCCACAATAATAACTATAAGCTATCTACTGGATAGCTCTAGTGGTCTCTAGTCCAGCTACAGGCTGGCTGTTGGCTAGCTCCAAGGGCTGACTTGGCTGCCACACAAGCGGCTTTAAGCCGGCTGCAACACACATGGCAGCACAGGAGGCTGCCTGTGTGGCGCGGCACAAAAGATCCGGAGGGATCTTCTACGGCTAGGGCTGTGCATGCGTGCATGCGGTACGGATGTGACTGGCTGGCCGCATGGGATCCGGCGGGATCCGGCGCGGCACGGCGCGGTGCAGGCACCCGTGTGGCGCAAAGGTGGTTGGCCGGGCGCATAAGATCCGACGGGATCTGCTGTGGCTAGATCTGCGTGTGTGGCTGCGTGTGAAGGAAAAACCCCAGGGGGCTTTCGCTCAGCTGAAAGGTGCTCGACGCTTTGCCCCAAAGGGGCGGCAGATGGGATAAGGCTCGCCGGCGGTGAAGGTTGATGGCGGCGGGTCAACGTGTTCCACGGCGCGGCTCGGGTGGCTCTAGGGTTTCGCTTGGGCAAAGAAAGGAGTGGCCTTGTCTCGGGCTCCAGCACGGCGGCGACGAGGTCACGGCTCGGCGCGGCAGCGGAAGCAGGGGAAACGCGGCGGCGCGGCTGGGGTGGCCAACGGCGGTGAGGTAACACGCGTGCGTGCGCGTGAACGTGTGCGCGTGCACAAGATCGATCTAGCGCTCGCGCTCCCGGGCGGAAAGATCCTCCCCGGCGATGAGGTCTCGGTCCGCGGCGGAACGGTGTGCCGGCGAGGTCCGGCTCAAGGGTAGCCAAAGGCTCGGCCATGACCTCGCCAGACAGGCGTGCGCGCACGAGTGAGTGTGCGTGGGTGCACAGGTGCGTGCGTGTGCGCGCGAGTGCGCGGGGTGTGGCGAACGCGTGCGCACGGCGGCGGGCCGGAACGACGGCGGCGTCACGGTCATTCGGAAGACAAACAAAAGGCATAGCGGAAGGCGAGGGAAGCGCGCGCGGCGGCGACGGCAGCGGCACCTGCAAGAACGTCCAGCTTGGCTCGATGGCTAGCTCTCAGGCGACGGCGGGACGCGCGGCGGCGCGGTACGGGCACGGCTCAACAGCGGGCACACAAGGCCCGACGAGCACACAAGGCTCGATGCGTCCACGGCTCGAAGGCCGGGCGCCACAGCAAGTGGGAGATGCGGTGCTCACCTAGGGCTGCAGAAGCGGCGACGATGCAGTGGTGAAGAGGTGCAGCGGCACGGAACGACCCGGAGCAGGGGATGCAGAGAAAGCAAGGGTGCGCGGCGACGACAGGTCCGGCTCCCTCCTCCCACGGACGGCTCCGGCTTCGCGGCGAACGGTCCCTCGGACGGCCTTCCCCGCCTCCTTCTCCTCCTCTTCCCCCTCCCTGACGTCACCAGCGGCGGATTGGGGGAGGAATCCCCGAGACGGCTAGGGTTAGGGCAAGGTGGTCGCGGGTGGCTCTTATAGGTGGTGGTAGGTGGCGTGGACGGCGAGATTGGCCGCGGGACGCGTGTAGCGCATCCGTGGCGGCGGACATGGCCGCACGGCCGGTCCTTTCCATGGTGGAGCGGCGGCGAGAGAGAGGAAAGGGGGAAAAGAGAAAAAGCTGTGGGGTTGAAGACGACTGACGGCTGGGACCCACCCGTCGGCGACACGGGCGTGATAAAAGAGCTGGTGGGCTAGCTGGGCCGAGCGGTTGATGGGCCGGCGGTGTTTGGGGTGGTCTAGGGTTCTTAGCAAAGAAGCTCAGGGTGGTTCTTAGGACTTGGTTGACGAGGTTAAGGCCCACATAGGGTTTAAGGGTTTTCCTATTTCCTTAACTCCTTTCTTCTATTCAACACATGATTCAAATTTGAATTAAGATTCAAATTTGAAGCCCACAGAAATAAATCCAAACTTCTCACACTAACCTGTTATAAGTCCTAAATTTATTATTTGACTTCAAGATAAATCTAGGAAAAAGGGGAAGAGGCATAGAAGGCAATCTTATATTTTCATTAAGCACCCAAGTTCAAATCAAAAATTTTAGGAATCATAATTTTGCATTCAAACAAATTCTAGGATGTTACACCACGTGCGAAAGCACCATTATTATTACCAGGAAGACGGGACGGGATGGGTCTTCAGGCGCCTCGGGGGGGGGGGGGGGTGGGGGCGGAGCAGGCCTGTCCCGTCCCGTCAAGGCTGCTGTACGCATGACACGACACGACACGACACAGGGATCGTGCGTAACCCTTGGCTTGGCAGCAAGCTGTGTAACCTGAGCAGAAGCACCGCATGGCACCCCGTCGCGTCGTCCATCATAATAATGATGGTGCTTCACGGGCACGCGGCTCCCATGGGCCCCAGCGGCCTGCCCTCGTCGCAGTTTTCTAGAATTCTCTAGTGCGCAGCCCGCTGAATGGCACTGGCACCTGCGTAACTGAGTCCATGTGGTTACGCATTCATCTCAAGCTCTGTGCTGTTGCAAGTTGGTATTTACTGCCAGTTGATTTAAGTACAATATTACTAGGTGATACCCCACGCATTGCTGCGGAAATTTATTAAACAAAATTTCAAGGTGAAATTTTTGAAAGACATTAAGCTGATTAATTGCATGCCAACATTCGTTCAAAATGATTTCGGGAGCTCTACATGGTTTAGTGTATATGTGTGATCATTCGCCAAAAGTACAACCGTGGTGCAAGTGAAAATGGGATTGTTTTGTTTAGTTCGTTGATCCAGAATCTTACCGTGTCATAATTGGTGCTCAATGTAGTATAGGTGCACCATTTCATCAGTGTCTGAAGCCACCAATTGACCTCGGGTACGCAGGTTCGACATGACCTGCCGTGTTCCGCGTAAAGGGCAACCGCGATGCCGCGTGCATAACCCGTGGCCACAGCGTAACCGAGACCAGCAGGTTACGCATGTCCGCGGGCGCACTATCCCGGGACTGGGAGGTTGCACCATGCGTAACCCAAGCTGACTTGTGCATTGCCGTGGGGCTGAGAGCCAGGTGTGGTTCGAGGACCGGTGGATGGTCGCTTCCTGGTGTGATGAGTGATTGACAACGTGGTGTGGACTGATTCTTGGCTAAGTATTGCAGGTGCAGGTTGCGACTTGACTGGTGCAGGTGCAGGTGAAGAACAAGCGTGAAAGGTCGTTGCCGGTGAGGCCTCCAGGTGTGGAGAAGACAAGTAGGCTTGGTTCGAGGGACCCGGTGGCCAGCGGGGTCAAGTGCGGGCCGCATGGTGGCAAGAACGGCAAGATGAAGTCATGGACGGTTTCTTGGTTGAGCCTCAAAACCAAGGTCGAGCCGGGACTACGTGGGAGCCGAGTCATGAGTGGTGATTGGCGGAGGCTACACCGAGTTCGCGGGGTTTCCGGTGGTTCACCAGAAAACCACTGGGTTCCTTGGTTGATCCACAAAGCCAAGACCAAAGAACCGAAGACGGAGGTGCAGCAGCTCCAGACCGGTCTGACCGGTGGGTCTGACCGGTCTGACCGGTGGGTACCGGTCTGACCGGTGAGGAGCACCGGTCTGACCGGTGTGCGACGACGCAGTCCGGAATCTTCGAAGCGGAGGACACGCGTCGGGATCGCAAGGCTTGCGTCGAGGCTAAGCAAGCTTGCGGTCGCTGGGCATCCGTCCGATGGTGCGAAGACAAAGACTTCCAATTTCGCCCTCGAGGGGCATGTATCCCTAGTTAGCTAGTAAGGGTATTTTAGTCTTTCGGTTGCCTCCATATAACCCAAGTGGTGAGAGGATGGCAGCCATCTCTTGGAACCCTAGCTCATTTGGTTTTCCTATTTTCCTTCCTATTTTCTTAGGATTTTCGTAGGACTAGCTTGAGAGCTTCATGGTGAGATCTTGTGAGAGGGAAGGATGATCGGGCGGCAAGCTAGACCTTGTATGAACCTCTTTGGTATGTATAGATGATTCGGCGTGGTTCCTCAAGGCTTGGATGTGTCTTTCCCGTTTCTCCTTTTTGGTGATTTTCGGAGCCCTTTCTTGGCGATTTTCTTGGAGCGATTTCGAGGCCTTTCTCTTTGGGATTTGGTGGGGGATGTATGCATGAACCCTTCGTGGTTCTTTTCCCTTTGATTCCCCTTCCAAATCCGTGAGCAAAGGGGCTCGATTTTGGGGTTTTCGTGGCTCTAGGGTTAGAGGCGTTCTTGGTGGGATTTCTTCGATTCCTCTTGATTTGACAAGTTTTGGTGGACCAAATCTTGGCTATGGAGTACCCATGAGGTGTTCCTACTATCCCCAAAGTCTTGTACAAAACCGTGGAGCGAATCGGGAGATCGGGAGTTGGATTTGGAGGAGTTGACTCGCGGGCGCTGTTCTTCCCGAGCTGCCCAGGCACGACCGGTCTGACCGGTGCTCTTGACCGGTCTGACCGGTGCTAGCCCTTGGTGGGTTTTTGTCTCGGGGAACAGCCTTGTCCGTGTGGTTTTGTCCCGTGGTCCTGCTGTTCAGTTCTTGGAGTGTTTGGAGTTGTTTTGCTAGGATTTGTGAGGGGTTCTTCTTCCTCACAGGTTGTGTTTCGTGGTGGTTTTTGTTCTAGGGCCTAGAGGATTCACTGAGGCTTCCTGGAACGTTTGCTGTGCGGCTGCTGTAGCCACCGGCCTGACCGGCTCTGTCCACCGGTCTGACCGGTGTCACCGGTCTGACCGGCGCAGGCCATCGGTCTGACCGGCGTAGCACAGGCAGCAAGCCGTGCAAGTTTCCGCTGTGTGTTTTGGTGAGTCTTGGCTAGGAAGGTTGAGTGTTGGTTCCTAGGACCAGTAGCACTCTAGTGACTTGGATAGTTGGGTCGGAGACGTGAGTTGGAAGCCGTGTTCGTCTTGTTGGAGTTCCCATCTCCTTCGAGAAGAATTTTTATCGGCTCCCATTCACTCCCCCCCTCTCTGGTTCGCCTAATCGGTCCTTCAATTGGTATCAGAGCCGGTTCGGGTCTTTATTGACTCTTACCAGTCTAAGATCCAAAGATGGCGTACCGGGAACGGGGTTCGGGTCCTCCGCACTTCGATGGGAAGAACTACCAGATGTGGCAAAGGCGGATGGCGGCGTTCCTCCGCGGAAAGGGTCAGATCCTTTGGGATGTCACGGTGAACACAGCTTATGTTCATCCGATGAACTTCCTTGCTCCAGGATCGAGGGATATGTTCGAAGCCAACAACAAGGCTGTCGACTACTTGTTTCGTGCCCTGTGTCCACCTGAATTCGATCGGGTTCAGACAGAGGACTTAGCTTGTAGGATTTGGGAGCAGTTGAAGGATGCTCATGCTGGGAATGCTCAGGTTCAGGCTCCGATGTACGCGACTTACCGGAGAGAGTACGAGAACTTCACTCATCTCCCCGGCGAGTCCGTCGATGCCCTTTTCCAGCGATTTACGGTCGTTGTGAACAACATGAGAGCCAATGTGGACGTCCTCCCATACAATGATCATGATAGAGCCGTGAAGCTCTTGCACTCGTTGGATCGTACCGTATGGGACGGGAAGTTTGAGGCTATTGTTGAGTCCGAGAAGTATGACACCTTGACGGTGAACGAGCTGTTCTCGAAGCTCAAGTCGGCTGAGTTGGACCGTGGTATGACAGCCAAGATCGAGAGCCCGACTGATTCTCATAGTCTCGCTCTCGTTAGTGGCAAAGGAGCCAAGTCTAATGCTAACGCATCCTCCAGGATGTACTCTTTGTCTTCTTTGATGTCTTTGCCAGACGAGGAGTTCGACGTGCTTGGAGAGGACGAGCTGGCGTTGCTGACCAGGCGGTTCGAGAGGCTGCACGAGAACCGAGTGAACTCAAGGAGGAACTCGAGAGCGTGTTTCAAGTGCGGCAAGACCGGACACTTTTTCGCCGAGTGTCCGAAGGTGAACAACCACGACAAGCACAAGTCCAAGGACAAAGGAAGAAGATCCAAGAAGAAGGAACATGAACATGGGAGGAAGACACGGACCCGAGAAAAGATCAAGAGATCGAGCGACATAGACTCCGACTCTGAGGATGTGTCATCAAGCTCGAGTGAAGAAGAAGAAGAAGAGGACAGCAAGAGGAAGCACAGAAAGAAGAAGAAGGACTTCGGCAAGTACTTGAACGGCCTTTGCTGTACCGCAAGCAAGACTTCGAGAGGCTGCAACAAGAAGGATGGGCTATGCGGCATGGCACGCAGCTCCGACAGCAAGAGAAGCCAGAAGAACGCCTCGGAATCAGACTCCGACTCCGAGGATGAGGTATGTGATGAGCTCTCTTCTTTACGCAAGGAGAATGAGGAGTTGGTTGACTTGCTTGATAATCGCGATCACATGCTTAGAGAGGCTAAGAAGCTTAGGAAGGAGCTTAGAGCTTTGCTTGAAGATGCTAGGACTAGAGTGGCTGAGCTAGAAACACAGGTTCTTGATGGCAAGCTTGAAATTGATTCGCTTAAGGCTAGCCCTGTGGTTTCTGATGAGATTGATTGTGCTGATTGCTCTGTTTTCCTAGCTGATTTGACTGCTCTTAGGGAAAAGCATGCCTCCAAGTGTGAGGAACTAGATGTGCTTAGGGTTGAGTTGGCTGAGCTGCAATCTAGACCCACTTTGCTTGGTGCATGTACTTCTTGCCCTGGTTTGCATGAAAAAATTGCTGAGCTTCGTTCTCGCATTGTTTCGCTTGAGGCTGATTTGAAAGTGCCTATTCCTACTGCTTGCTCTACCTGTGAATTACATGCTGTGAAGAATTTGGAACTTGCAAAATGTGTTGATCATTTGCAGGATGAGAACAGTAAGGTGCGTGAGGTGTTGAGTTGGGTGTCCAGTCATGAGCCTCAGCTGGGTGTGTTAATTGGCAGTTGTAAGCGCTTTGATGGTTGGGCTTTGGGATCTGATAAGTTTGGTGAGAGCAGTGGTGTGAGAGAAGGGAAATTTGGGAATACTCCAGTTCCACCACAACCAACACCCAAAGACAAGTTTGCACCCAAGCCAAACCAGTTGCTTAAATCGAGAGAAAAACCAAGTGAGAAGCCTAGTGAGAAACCTAGTGAGAAGCCTTGTGAAGAGCCACACCCAAAACCTAAGCCAAGACCAATTCGTTTCCATTGTGAGTTTTGTGGAAAGGATGGTCATAAGAGAGAGTTTTGCTTTAAGAAAAGAAGAGAGGCGAGATTGGCTAAGGAGTGGGCGAACAAGGACAGGTACCACCCTTCTCATGGTGTGCCTGAGCCTCGTATGCCACTACCTAAGGGAAAGGGTGTTGTGCATATGGTTCCAGCATGGAGAGATAGGAGAGCTTCAGGTGGAGGCAGGTTTGCTGGCCGAGGACCACCGGCCAGACCGGTCAGAGTGACCGGTCAGACCGGTGCTAGGCAGAGTGCTGGACAGTTTGGTTTCCGGGATTGTGAAGCTAGAGGGTTCAGCCTGTTTGGTCGTGGAACAGGTGGTAGGCGCTTTGAGTCTGGTGGTGTTGAGTTTGCTGGACGTTCTCCACCTCGTGATCAATACGAGTTTGGGAGAGGTCGCAGCTTTGAGTCTCAGAGGGGCTACGGACCACGGTTTCCCTTTCGTGGTACTCGTACTCCTCCAGTGAGACGGGAGTGGTTTTCCCATGGTGGTTCCAGGTTTGATAGGTTAGACGGGATGGATCGCAGTTTTGATAGGCCCGGTAGGATGGATGTTGCTAACCCTACTTTTGAGGAAATGGCCCGGCACTGGTTTGACACCTTTGGTACTAACCCCAGTGTTGAGTCGTTTGCTCGCTCTCGCTCTTGGTTTTGAGTTGCAGGTGGGAGGCCCGGAGAACATTTGGTTGATATCGGGGGAGGTTCTCCGGCCTCATACCCCGGTGATGATATGGAGGTACATCACTTTCGGGGACGGTGGACAAGGATGGGTGACTTCTGAAGAAATGATCAAGGTAAGTATTTTTGTGATCTTTAAATGTGTGGCCTTGGTCAAGCCACTTGGTTCGTTTTGCTCCTTGCCCTATCTCATGTATGTAAGGTGAGCTTTGTATGCTCTTTGACCTTAATGCATGAGTTTAGGGGGAGCCTGTGTGCTTAGTGTGCTCTTTGCTCTATCATGTGTACTAAGGGTGAGCTTTGTATGCTCTTTGGCCCTAGTGCATGTGTTTAGACGGAGCTTGTGAGTTTTGTTCTCCTTTGCTCTTTTGCCGGTGGTGTCGAGCCCTTTTTGCCTCCCCTCGAGGAGCCGGTCGTTTGTGAGCTTTGTGTGTGCGAGCTCCTTTGTAGCATATGTATAGCTTTCCTTTGTGCATTTCTTGCATTTGGCATGGCATATGTAACATGATGTATAGGCATCTTTGTATCTTAGGTTGCATGCGTTTTGTATCATATGCATTGTTTAGGAAAGGCTTCTCCTATACACATTGTTCACCATGGAATGACATATATGTCTTTGTGAGCTAATTTGGTAAGCTATGGTTAGTTTGGCTTAGCTCTTGATAATCTTGGTTTGTATCCATGGTTGATGGCTATGTTTTTGAAAAATTTCATATATATGCTCTCTTGTGAGTAAATGCCTTTACATGATCTTGACATGTTTTAGTGGCTTGGCTATGCTTAATTTGTGGTTGGATAGCTTATTTTGATCATATGGGGCCAAAGGCTCATTTGCCATCATGAATGTTTAGCCCCCATGCTTCATCTTGTGGAGGGGCATAAGTTCCTTTTTGTCGCAAAGACATTTCATGTACCAATTATAAATCTGAAAATGAAATGTAAATTGCTTGAAAAATGTGCTCCCATGTCATATGTGCTAATTTTAATTTGCTTTGGGTGCTAAATCGTTGCATGATGCCTACCAATGAGAAGTCTCATATATAGAAGTAGGCACATGGCTCGGTGGCTTTGACATGACATGAGGTGCTTGTGGGTGTTTATGATGGTCTTATGCTTAGAATGGTTGTCCTAGCATGAAGTTTGTGTGGCTTTGCCATTTTGACATGTTTTGCTCATGTTTAGGACTTTGCTCATGAGAGGGTAATTTTTCGCAAAATTGCTAGATTCTATCTTAGCTTCGCCCAATGGTTGTGAAACTTGGTGATCATGAAGTTTATGTCTTTACGAAGCTATAGAGTATCTAACTTGCTCGTTTGGACATGTGTAGCATCCTATGTTGAATTTTGTCTATTTGAGAAGCTCTAGGTTGCATTTTTTTGCATTTTTGGCTTGATTCATGCATTGTCAACAAGGGGGAGAAGTTTGAGCATGTTTTGGCCTACTGAATGCATTTGGAAGGTTTTCAGGTGGTTTCGAGCTATTTTTTGGGCTCCGTTGTGCACCGGTCTGACCGGTTGAGGTCACCGGTCTGACCGGTCAGAGTGCTGGTCCTGTTCACATGTTGCCCACAGGTCTGACCGGTGGTGTCGACCGGTCTGACCGGTCAGAGCTGAGCTGTTGCAGCTGCTCTGTTTTGTGAAGTGGTTCGCATGCATTTGTCCAGGGGGAGTTGCATCGGTTCAGGGGGAGCTTGCATGTGTGCAGGGGGAGCTCTTTGTGGTTTTCGAGCTTTGGTTTGATGGTTTGTGCTCTTTGCTTGAGCATGTTTTGTCTCGGATGTGTCGAGCCGTTGCCCTTGCCTAAGGGGTCCGAGACTTGTCTTCTTCAAGTGATCTTGCTCTTTGCCTTTTCTTTGGCTTTCGATCACTTGTTGGAGTTTCTTTTAGTCGTTTCTTTTCTTTTCCTTTTCTCTTGGTTACCAAAACGTGTGTGTTGTCAATGCACTCATCAAGGGGGAGATTGAGAGCCAGGTGTGGTTCGAGGACCGGTGGATGGTCGCTTCCTGGTGTGATGAGTGATTGACAACGTGGTGTGGACTGATTCTTGGCTAAGTATTGCAGGTGCAGGTTGCGACTTGACTGGTGCAGGTGCAGGTGAAGAACAAGCGTGAAAGGTCGTTGCCGGTGAGGCCTCCAGGTGTGGAGAAGACAAGTAGGCTTGGTTCGAGGGACCCGGTGGCCAGCGGGGTCAAGTGCGGGCCGCATGGTGGCAAGAACGGCAAGATGAAGTCATGGACGGTTTCTTGGTTGAGCCTCAAAACCAAGGTCGAGCCGGGACTACGTGGGAGCCGAGTCATGAGTGGTGATTGGCGGAGGCTACACCGAGTTCGCGGGGTTTCCGGTGGTTCACCAGAAAACCACTGGGTTCCTTGGTTGATCCACAAAGCCAAGACCAAAGAACCGAAGACGGAGGTGCAGCAGCTCCAGACCGGTCTGACCGGTGGGTCTGACCGGTCTGACCGGTGGGTACCGGTCTGACCGGTGAGGAGCACCGGTCTGACCGGTGTGCGACGACGCAGTCCGGAATCTTCGAAGCGGAGGACACGCGTCGGGATCGCAAGGCTTGCGTCGAGGCTAAGCAAGCTTGCGGTCGCTGGGCATCCGTCCGATGGTGCGAAGACAAAGACTTCCAATTTCGCCCTCGAGGGGCATGTATCCCTAGTTAGCTAGTAAGGGTATTTTAGTCTTTCGGTTGCCTCCATATAACCCAAGTGGTGAGAGGATGGCAGCCATCTCTTGGAACCCTAGCTCATTTGGTTTTCCTATTTTCCTTCCTATTTTCTTAGGATTTTCGTAGGACTAGCTTGAGAGCTTCATGGTGAGATCTTGTGAGAGGGAAGGATGATCGGGCGGCAAGCTAGACCTTGTATGAACCTCTTTGGTATGTATAGATGATTCGGCGTGGTTCCTCAAGGCTTGGATGTGTCTTTCCCGTTTCTCCTTTTTGGTGATTTTCGGAGCCCTTTCTTGGCGATTTTCTTGGAGCGATTTCGAGGCCTTTCTCTTTGGGATTTGGTGGGGGATGTATGCATGAACCCTTCGTGGTTCTTTTCCCTTTGATTCCCCTTCCAAATCCGTGAGCAAAGGGGCTCGATTTTGGGGTTTTCGTGGCTCTAGGGTTAGAGGCGTTCTTGGTGGGATTTCTTCGATTCCTCTTGATTTGACAAGTTTTGGTGGACCAAATCTTGGCTATGGAGTACCCATGAGGTGTTCCTACTATCCCCAAAGTCTTGTGCATAACCGTGGAGCGAATCGGGAGATCGGGAGTTGGATTTGGAGGAGTTGACTCGCGGGCGCTGTTCTTCCCGAGCTGCCCAGGCACGACCGGTCTGACCGGTGCTCTTGACCGGTCTGACCGGTGCTAGCCCTTGGTGGGTTTTTGTCTCGGGGAACAGCCTTGTCCGTGTGGTTTTGTCCCGTGGTCCTGCTGTTCAGTTCTTGGAGTGTTTGGAGTTGTTTTGCTAGGATTTGTGAGGGGTTCTTCTTCCTCACAGGTTGTGTTTCGTGGTGGTTTTTGTTCTAGGGCCTAGAGGATTCACTGAGGCTTCCTGGAACGTTTGCTGTGCGGCTGCTGTAGCCACCGGCCTGACCGGCTCTGTCCACCGGTCTGACCGGTGTCACCGGTCTGACCGGCGCAGGCCATCGGTCTGACCGGCGTAGCACAGGCAGCAAGCCGTGCAAGTTTCCGCTGTGTGTTTTGGTGAGTCTTGGCTAGGAAGGTTGAGTGTTGGTTCCTAGGACCAGTAGCACTCTAGTGACTTGGATAGTTGGGTCGGAGACGTGAGTTGGAAGCCGTGTTCGTCTTGTTGGAGTTCCCATCTCCTTCGAGAAGAATTTTTATCGGCTCCCATTCACTCCCCCCCTCTCTGGTTCGCCTAATCGGTCCTTCAGGGGCCCATCGATGATTCATCGATGCCTACATGGGCTCAGCCCCATAAGGAGTTAGGCACGCAGGCCCAGTACAAAATCCAGATAGCTATCTCTATAATAAATGAGTACATAAGTTTTTTATGCATCTGGGAAGTGTGGTCTTAAAATTGCCAATTTGCATCGGAGTATTAATGTTTTTTGTTGCATGGTAAAGCAATGTGGTCTCTTTGATTTAGGCTATAATGGACATGCTTATTCATGGACAAATAAAAGAACTAACACTGAATGATTCATCGATGCCTACATGGGCTCAGCCAAATAAGGAGTTAGGCACGTAGGCCCAGTACAAAACCCAGATAGCTATTTCTATAATAAATGAGTACATAAGTGTTTATTTTTAATGATAAGTGTTCAAAAAATGCAACAAATGGCATAGAGCACATAAAAAAAAATACAACCAATGGAATAGAGCTCAAGTCCTAATTTCCAATGGCATAGAGCACATGAGTTGCATTTCCCAATGGAATACAAGGAATTTTCTCTTATTTAATCAATGTGCCATCTCACGAAGAAGAGAAAGTCAAAGAACAAGCAGGAGTAGAATGAGGATTACTCTACTGAGATGTCATCATCTTCCTTGTACACCGCACCAATTGCGGCCAGAACATCCAAAAGTTCCTTCTCCATCTCACTCATCAACTGCTGCTCTACAGTGAATGGAAGCATGTTTGTTTGCTTTCCTCCATCAAATTTCTTGATGCCAATAAAATCTTAGTATGTTTATACATAACTCTGAGATTCAGAAAGGAGAGAGGTTTGTCCATCCTTAAAAAACTTAACATGGCAGAGTGTTCCTCTAGTTTCATCTGCAAAAGTGATCTTTTTTTGTTTCCTTGGCACTTCAGGATGTGAAACAACATTCTTCTTTGCTAGGCTCTGCAATTGAATACATAGTCATGAAAGAAGCATCAGGTCAGATTTCAAATTTGTATATAAAAAAGTTAGTAGTCTTAAAAGTTTATAGGGACGGACCAATATTTTACAAAAGTGATTGCAGTCTTTGTTCATTATCGACAACCATTTCCTTGTAGTCTTCTCCAGTTCTAATGCATCCTTAGAGGCAGCTCTGATCGCTCCATCGAAACAATACACCACATCAAACATATGCCAAGATTGGAGTTGTTTTGTTTTCAAAGTTCTAACCAGTATGTGTTAGTAATGGACAAGTAAATATTTTTTTTCTGAAAGAAAAATGTATAAATGATCCGTTTTGCATCATCAACTTTACTTTTCGTTGAAATAATATTTTGAATAAAAGCATTTGGAATCCAATATTCGCCCCGCATCAACTGGTCAGTTTAGGTATTTAACTTCAAACAGATCCAACAGTATCATAGGCATTTCACAGCACTTGATCCTTATTCGTGGGTAGTCTCCTAGAGGAAACACTTTCAACAATTAAAATAACGAGAAAATCTGCATCTGACCATCTGTACTAACAAAGTAACAGGTACTAATGGTACAAAATAGTGCAAGTATGTAAACCTGACCAGCAAATAAACTGCTATTAGGGTTCCCTCAAAGTACATCTTTTCATGCTAACAATTGACTTCCATGAAAATATCATCAAAGAAATAATTGAAAATAAAATTGTCATGGAAAATATCATCAAAGAAATGAAGACAACAAAATCAATGCAGGGTATCGATGTAACCATCTTGGGAATTATATTAAGCTTCTATCTTCAACCATGTTACTGGATTTACTTTTTTTAGCAAAAAATGTAAAAAATGGTGAAACTTCAACAAGCAGAAGTGATTATCTATTCGTTGTGAGAGCAGCGAACTCTACTATAATTTAGAATTTAACAATGTCTCACCTCAGCAATTTTAAAATTAGGAAGTAGAGAATATGCTTCTGACAACAAACTTTCATCCACTATACTTCTCATGTGCTTCAAGCTCCTTGTAAGTTTTGCAGCTATGTTTTCTATATCATGCATCTGTCTTTGAGAAAACTCAACAGCTTTCTCAGTGTCTAAGACCACCGATGAATTTATCATGCAAGACCAAGTTGTCTGTTGATGATTGGGGGATCCTATTGACTTGAGAACTCCTTTGCTTGTTGGGGAGACATCAGTCCTACCCTTAAGTCTTCTATCTGTGCTGAACATTGATCGGTCTTGCTTTTGTGCTGGCTGAGGTAATGATATTCTAGTTTTGTCACAATCTTCAGTAACAATTTTCCTCTCCGCAACAATAAGAAAGAGTATGATTATAACTGATTTTTGTACAAATATTAGAAAATATTAGCAGCAAATATTGCTTACTTAGTCTTTGGACTCCATCACAGAAATCAATACCAGTCAGAGCATTGCAAAGTTTCTCCTGAGACATTGGTGACATAATCTGAAAACAAAAACAGGAGGAGAAATATGTTAGTTTGGCTATCTTGTTCATCATTTGTACTGTAACATTATTGAAGGAATGGTTCAGACCTTTCTCTTGGAAAATAATTTCTTTGGATCATGTTCTTCAGTTTCCCGAGATGTAAAGAGGAATTTGGAGCTCCAGCAGATAATTTATGTGATTCTTCAGCATTACAGATCTCTGGCGTGACACCTGTAGGGTTTAACTTATCAGTACAAGACTGGAGTAACTGAGGTTGAAGCACTAATTTTCTGGTCCTTCATTATTAACAAACCTACAAAATCATCATCTATTGTAGAATGTAACTTATCCTTCGATGACCACTCCACATTATCCGGAAGTGAGATTTTATTATCTAAAGCATTTTTAAGTAGTACACTCCCCAGCTATTTCTTCAGTACAGTCTGGAAGTGCAATAAACAGTTACCCACATGATTGCAAGGGAATGTTTATTTCAAGAAGTATTTGCGGAAATAAGAAGAAAAAAGCTGTAGACATTCATCTGAGAAATTTGGACAAATAAGAAATGTATTTCATATGAACAGGCTAGTTACTCACTAATAGCAATTTCAAACTGCTCCAGATCGTCAGCTCTCCTTCCAAGCTCCTCCAATGTTGGGTCATCTGTTGTCGCTTTGAATGGGGAGCTATGTGTGGGGCTAAGAATATCACCTCTCATTGATGTTGTATCTTCCACTTCTACAGCACGTGGAGAAGATGTTAATACTTCCACCTTTCTATTAGCTTTAGCAGGAGATGTTTTTGGCCTCTTTTGCTTCAACGCAATAAGAGGCTTATCAAGATCAGATTCCTCCCAGTCAGAATCTTCATCATAAATTACGTGGATCTTCTTAAGCCTTGGAGATCTTCTGGGAGTACCCAAATCAATTTTTTTGGAAGCAAAAGTAGGCATGTTTCCTGTAGAAATGCAGAAAATCAAGTATTATTACCCGGTGCATGCCCCATAGATTCATGAATATCATCACTTAAAATGCGGATACTACTAAAAAAATGTAAACCACATCCAACAAGTGCGTCAAACTCTTCAATAAAAAAACAGTGAAACTTAATCTAATCAGGAAAATGATGTTGACAAATAACAGAATCATAATATGTGATATAAGAGAAAAGGAAACATGAGTACCCGAAATGAACACCTTTTCTCCAGAAACAAATCTGCGATGCCCACCCACCCCCCGTGGAAATGCCCAGATAAACATACCCAGATACAATAGCCCACAGATACAACAGCCCGCAGCTAACAGAAGTACCGAGAGGGGCGGTGGCGGCGTGATCAGCGGGAGGTACTAACCTTGGATACCGCGAATGACGGATGCTGAGAGAGGGGGACGGGGAGATAGCGCCCTGGATGCCGGCTTCTTGGCAACGCACCTCGAAGGCCCCAAAACAGATCAAATTTATATGGCACTCCCTCCATTCTCTTTTGATAGGAATATTTCCAAAAATCAGATTTTTACAAATGATAGTCCTATTTGCCATTGGTGTGGGCCGTCCGGCCGTGGCAATAAATGGCACAGATAACAATGAGTCATTAAGACAAACACTGGAGGGCTAAACAGGGTTGTTTTTCTTGGTCATTGTGTCAAGATGAATGTCCCTATCAAAAGAGAATAGAGGAGCTTCAACCCTCGATGAAATGAATGCCTTTCACGAGTCAATTTGAGTGAAGTTCAAATTTGACATAGTAACAGCATAGCATAGGTTACTCAAACTTGACATGATAAGTTCGTGTTTCGTAGTCAAGAACATCCTTCCTCTTATTGTGCTATGTTTCTGAATTCGGTTACGCACAATCTATTCTGCGTGCGTGTCTCCTGCAACACCGATAGGGTTACGCACTACCCATTCTGTGCATCCGGTCATGTCGATTCTGCACGTAACCTGCACCCGCTGCTATGTTACACACCGTCCGTGCTGCCTGGCTTCTGCACCCGGTCAGTGGGATACGCACCATCTATGCTGCTCGGTTTGCATCTGGTAGTGTCCATGCAGGAATTGTTTCAATGGTTTTGAATATCATGAGTAGAATGCCATTTCAAGAGTCAATTTGACAGAAGACAAGTTTAATGCAAATTCGACATAACAACATGACACTCCACGCGTATTCCCCGGGCATTCAGGACCATGAAGGTTTGGGTGCGCGTATCCCAGGAGGTTGTACCACGAGTTGGCCAGCCATGCCCAATGTCTTTTTTTTGCGAATTGGCTTGTAATCCAATGGTAGGACGGTCCAGAGTCGATTATGCACGTAACCTGCACGCACGCGCTCGGTTAGGCACATCCTCGGTTACGCACTATCCATGCCGTATGGCTCCTGCAACACCTACTGGGTTACACACATACTTGGTTATTATGCACTGCCCTGCGTAACCTGCGCCCAGTCGGCTATGCAGGAGGTACACAAGAAATAATTCTCAAGAACAAAATCTCACCCTCCAACACCATCACCTACTCTAAAAGCAAGCTGAATAGCACAAGCAAAGATGCAAGAAGCGAAGGGTGCCTCAAGCAGACAGGAATACAAAATTCTTCCACAAGATCAACAGTTCAACGGTGATTCTATATTTATAGCGTCAAACTTTTGATGCTAATGCTGTGTTGTGGCATAGCGATTTACCACCTCCCAATCTATAACAACTATATAATCGGTACCCACTACAAGTCATGATTGGATTTCTCTCAACATGCAAGCATTCCACATCATCATCATCCACTATGCGTCATATCACCATCCACTATATGCCATGTCACCATCCACTAGACTATCTATTTATGTCTTCAATCAATTTCCTGTGAACATATTCTTGTGAGTAGCACGTCACAAAATTGCAGCAGTAGAAATACATATAGGATCAATCATTTAAGAATGCTTCATTCACAACAAAATGAACATGCTTCCATGTACAATGTTGTTTACAAAAGAATGTTGCCATGCAAGCACTTTGGTGTTTATACTTTTACATTTCATTTTAAAATTTTGTTTAACGAATTTCCACAGCAACACGCGGGGCATCACCTAGTTCTATACAGCAACAGCGATCACCGACCATGCTCAAATCCCCCAATTTGCAAAAAAAAAAAGAAAAGGAAAAGAATACACTGGACCAGACTGACTCCGAGGCGCTTGATGCGCGTGCATCGTAGGTATTCATGACCCAAATAACCCGACAAGCCCGACCCGACCCAACCACGTGACGGGTCGGAGTTTTGTCCCAAATCTCGAAATACCGGGGCTGACCCGATGTTGACATTGCTAACGTCATAGACTAGAAACGGATATAAGATCCATCTCTATCGACGACACCAGGAATGCAGAGGTATATCTTAACATGATGCTAAGTGTATATCGGATGTTGCTTTCAGATAAACTAAAAGATGAATTCCGACACGATTCATAGCACAACTCGATATAGGTTGTCAGCCTGACAGGTGTGCCTGAAAACGCATGGATATGGTACTCTTACATATGCCTTGGATCTCTAGAAAAGAAGATATATATATAAACAGGGTATCCGCAAGCGCACAGATATGAATATACCATTGTAGCATTTTAACCAGGAGTAAAACCAGGTATCGTATTTATATTCTACCACAGGGAAAGAAGTCTTTCTAATCCATAATAGCTAATACATGCTCATCTCTCAGTTTTATAATGTAGAGTGGCCAAAATATATCAATTGCTATAAACAGGGGTAAGTCACATAAAATATAGAGAATGATAGCACTGTTCAAGTCATAACTTCATGAGCAGCTAGAAAGTGTCATTATAGCAAGAGAAACGTAGCAAAGCCTAGCTAGAGAGGATACTCCTAGGTAATTCTAAACTATATGTCAATGCAAACTATGATTAGTGCAAACATTTAGCAATCACGGAAGAAGAACTATTATATCAATGCATAGGGAGACTATCCAGGAGGAGCAAGGCCGAAACTTGAAACAACCCAAACAGTATAAGGCTCCACTAGTCCTATACACGGGGGGGGGGGGGGGTGGACTACGAAGGACTCAATAGTGCTGTCACCACCACGATCTACCACACGACCCGGCATATAGGGTGCAATCGCAGATAAATACAATATAAGCACCACGCTTACACTGTCTTTACCGTTCACCCATGTTAACAAATGATCTAGGTGAGGGCTATACGACTCCATACATGAATATAAAGGCAAATCAACTATGCTAAACACGTAATCATAATAAACACCAAAGCATATAATGTCGAATATAATCATTGATAAGAACATAAGTCTGTATAACAAATGTAAAGAACTAGAATAGAACTTACAAGAGCGAAGCTAGATTAGCCTCTAGACGATCAGGAGCCAAGTAGAAGCCTTGCCTCCTCCTAGATCTAAACTAGCTAGCTACTATGCTATATGGTGTTTTCTAGGGCGTAGAGTCTCTGACTTGATGACTTGATCTGATGTATGCTGATTCAGATGCCTCTGCCAGGGGGCAGGGGGGCTGCTTATCTAGTCCAGAGGGGTGGACGTGCGCCGTAGGATCAAACCGACCTAAACATGTGGTTTAGATTGATTCTCATAGGCGGTGGAGGAACATTCTAGAAGCCGGGCCCAATTGGCGCTAGGGGGTGGCCGACCGGCCCCACCACTGGGCCGGTCGGTCTGGTGTGGGCCCCATTCGGGGTCCACTTCAGCCTGGTGGGTCCTTGCTCCTTCTAGATGCTTCTTTTTTAGGTGCTAAGCCACGTTGAGTTCCGGAGCCTTCTGGAGTCTTCTTGAGTGGTTTCTTTGCATATTTTCTGAATAGTCCCTATAGATTCATAGATTCACCAAAACTCGTGGAAATTGTCAATATAAACCCTAACAAGGTGATCTAATTATATTTTAGTCCTTTTTCCAATGAATGTGAGGGATAAAATGCATAGATAAAATGTGTCAACAAACTCCCCCAAGCTTACCCTTTGCTAGTCCCTAGCAAAGATATGCTTTAGCAGGATCAGGAGTTGCTACAACGCTTTCACACCTCAAAAGTACTATGGTCTTCAAAAACCTATTCTCCTCAACAAGATTACTCTCTTTTACCTTCAAAATTTAAGCACAACCTTTTCATAAATCTTTAGCAGATAAAAGACAAAACAATCAAGTCAAGCAGTATATCTCAAATTCTTTGATCAGCTATCATCCTGGGGTTTTGCATTTTCTCAGATAAAACTCAGAGATCCTGTGTATGACCTTCTCAAGCATGGAGTCACACTTAACAAGATATGGATGATAGTGTTGAATGGATGAGGGTGAAAGGTGGTAAGCCTTTTAGCCTAGCTCTCGGACTATATCTCTCTTTCTAAGGTTTTTAAGATCTGGGCTTTCCATTCTTGGAGAGGTGGGCCCTACTCGCCCCGGACTTTTGTCCATTTTTCTCTCTCCTTAGAGATGTGGGCTCTACTCACCCTCGGACACGTGTCCATTATTCATCTCTAAAATTTATTTCTTTTAGGGAGGTAGGCCCTTCTCGCCTAGTATGACACTTGTCCTTTTCTCTCCCTCTCTCTTCTCACTTTTTCCTCTCTTTTCTTTCTTTTTTTTTCGAGTGTAGCCCCAGCATCTTATTTAACATTGAGAGAGATATATCCTAGAGTTGCATGAGCTGTATGGCTTGATGGAAAATGCGTACTTCCATGTCAGAAGCAGCATAAATGGTGGAATGGAATGATCTTGATGTGTATGACAAGCTCTTAAGGATCATAGACACAGGAACTCATCATATAAAATTTTTCATGATTTTAAGATAAATCCAGGAATCAAGCTTCTCTAGGAAAATGATCAATAGCAACTCAACTTTTCATGAATCATCTTTCAACGCCTAGACTCAGATTAAGCATATACTTGCACAGGTTTTGGGTTCAGAGCAAATTAAGCATTTAAGCTTCAGGAGAATCTAGGTTAGAAAACTAAGCACTTTTAAAAGGAATTACGGCGGAGCAACTATTCATCATCTCCAAGCATATATCACCAAGATCATTATTAAAGAGAAAAACCAACTAGCAGACTCTAGCATTTTATTCAAACTAAGACTTCTAACTAGAACTCAAATAGCTAACTAAAACATAGGATAGTGATACTTATCGTGATAACTGGGGGTGCTCTCCCCCAAGCTGGATCTTGAAGTAGTCCTTGATTCATCCTTGGAACTTGTTTACCTTTAGGTTCTTATTAAATTCTGTAAATATTAGTCTCGCACATACCCGAAGGAACAAATTCTAGGATTATGTTGTGAGCCTTCATGTGCCCACTTCTTTTTGGGTTTTTTCTGAAATGTGTGGACCTTCATGTGCCCACGTATTTTTGTGAATTTTTATATGCAAAAGGGATGCTAAATGCAAGAACATGTGAATACAAAGATATATATATATATATATTTTATGCCGCCACGGTACGGAGTACATGGGGCCTTAGAGAATGCAAAAGTAGAAAATATTTTTATGATGATTTTTTTTTCAATGCAGGTAAGGGAAATAAACATGCTAATCTAAATATGCAGTGCAGAAAATAAAGATAAATACCGAGTTACCTCTCGGCGAGAGTTTAGAGTACTTACTCCCATGGCGTAGATGTATTGGCCATTGATTGATCAGTCGATGACGCGGGTGGTGATTGGTCTTCCGAAGGTGCACTTTGATCTTTCTTCCTCCAAACTTGTTTCTTCGGTGGAGACCTTTCTGGAGTAACAGGTTCAGAATGCTGGGCTGGTAAAAGCTGAGCGGACTTCTCCTTAATCTCTTCTTCAATGTTCTTAACATCCGTCAACTTTGTGTTCAGCTTGCGTTGTAATCTCTGAAGGCGTCTCCGCGTCTTGTTCTTCTTGGGCTGCTCAGGATTAGTATAAGTATTGAAGTAGCAGCGTACCCTTTCAGTTCTGAACTGGAAGTGGATCTCGCCAGTCCTGATGTAGATGATTGCTCTTGTTGTGTTCAGGAACGGTCTTCCAAGCACGATGGGAGGATCTTGCTCATCTCCCATGTCTATGACTAAAAAGTCAGTCAGGACATAGTTGTCCTTTATCTTGACAGGTACATCTCGTGCAATTCCTTCCGGGAACCGTTGTGATTGATCCGCCATCTGCAACATTATATATGTGGAATACAAAGGCAGGTCACCATATATTAATTCATAGGTTACCTTAGACATTAGGTTAACGCCCGATCCCGTGTCGCAGATAACTCGCTAGAAGTTCCATTGATTGATGGAGCAGTGGATTGATGGAACTCCACGGTCTTCAAGCTTTCGCAGTAATGGTGAAGGGAACAGGTTCTTATTCTCTGATTGAATCGTGTTGATCATCCAAACTTCCTTCACATGCGATTGAGGTTGATTATTCTTCTTGTTCCTCCTTCTATCTCTTCTCTTCTTCTCGACAACTGGCTCGTGTTCTTGAGGTTAAGGATATCAGGGGTGCGCAGGAGCTTCTAGGATTTTGTTCTTGCAATTGAATCTCTCCTTCCTCCCATTGATGGAGAAGATGATCTTAGCGGCGTCGGCGTAGATGATGGCTTTGGCTGTGGCAAGGAAAGGACGTCCCAAAATGATTGGAGCATTCTCACTTCCCCCAGTCTCGACAACAACGAAGTCGGCAGCCACGTAGGAGCGTCCTATCCCCAGACATACGTCGTCTAGGATACCCTTGGGGTGGCATAGTGACAGGTCTACAAGCTGCAAGCACATGGTTGTATAGAATAAAGGTGAACCATTAATTTTCTTATATATTACCTTAGGCATTATGTTGACGCTAGACCCAAAGTCACAAAGTGCATTCTTGAAGGTGTAGGATCCAATAGTGATGGTGATGACGGGCCTTCCTGGATCTCCTCTTTTGGCGGGCATGCCCCAGTCAGTCCATCTTGGGCCTTCTTCTATCTTATTCGAACACAGATCTGCAGAATAGATATCGACAAGATTTGCAGATTCTAATTCTTCTGGCTGGCCCGGAATCTTACCTGGGTTAGCCGTGGGAACAGATGATGCCAGCTGAGCAATCTGAGATTCTAGCATCTTATTAAAGCTATGTTGGTTCTTGATGGCAGAAGAAAAACTTTCCATTTTATTACTAATAGTTTCGAGCATTTTATCATTGGAAGCTAACTTCTTAGACAGATTATCCATAATTCTACCCTGGTTTTGGACTAAGTCTCTTAATGGTGAGAAATTATTGGAAGAATTATTACCTTGATAATTACCTGAATAGTTACCTGGGTAGTTGGTCCTCTGCTGAGTCCATCCTTGATTCTGCTGGGGACGATATTGGTTGTTGTTGTTGATGTAGTTCACGTCCTCCTCCAGCTGAGGGCATTGACTCCCTGAGTGTCCAGTGTTTCCACATTCTTCACAGGTCATGCGGGATTCGAAGAGTTGCATGACTTCCTTCTTCTCAGGGGCTCTGTCTTCAAGCCTCTTCATCAGTAAATCCATTTTGGCAGACAGCATGTCTACCTCCTTGAGCTGGTGCATTCCTCTTTCTTTCTTGCGGGGTTGACATTCCTCGTTCCAAGTTTGATTGGACGCCATCTTTTCCACAAGGTTAGTAGCTTGATGAGTAAGTGTAAGGGACAGGAAAGCACCTCCAGCTGCAGCATCCATTGTTTCACGGGTGTTGGTAGAGAGCCCGTGGTAGAAGGTCTGCAAGAGCAACCAGTTTTCCATTCCATGATGTGGGCATTCTGAAATGTAGTCTTGAAAGCGCTCCCATGCTTCAGGAACAGATTCCTCATGTTGCTGCTGAAAACTCAAAATTTTCCCCCGTAAGGCATTGGTTTTGCCTATAGGAAAGAACTTTGCCAGAAAGTCAGTAGAACACAATGTCCAAGTTGTAAATTTGTCTTTATTGGAGTAAAACCATTGCTTCGCTCGCCCCAATAATGAGAATGGGAATAAACGAAGTAGGATTGCATCACTTGGAACATCTTTGATCGTGAAGGTGCCACATATCTCCAAGAAATTTTGAAGGTGTTTGTTGGCATCTTCATGAGTTTTTCCACAAAATTGGCTAGCTTGTACCATGTTGATCAGCGCAGGCTTGAGCTCAAAAGCAGCATCTCCTACAGCGACTGTCGGACCAGTACGAATGTTGTCCGGGGTCGGTGCAGAGTATTCGCGTAGGGACTTGTTTGCCATTACTTCAAACATGGGTGTTAAGCTTCGCGCTGTTGAATCTCCTAAGGCAAAAGTCGTGGGCTGAGAATGAGGAGGCCTAAGCTTTGACCTTGCCTTCTTTAAGATTTTCTCTGGATCTGAAACGAAGTTCTCTGGAAGATTCTTATTCATACATTACCCTGAAATAAGATATACAAAAGTGGAAAGAACAAGGGTAAGCCTGTTTAAGCAATGATTATTTGGATTCTCGATACATTATATGTGAGAGATGCATGCATGCTATTACTGAAATTTTTTTCATCTAGGCTATAGACTTTCTTTCCCCGGCAACGGCGCCAAAAATGCTTGTTGACATTGCTAACGTCATCGACTAGAAACAGATATAAGATCCATCTCTATCGACGACACCAGGAATGCAGAGGTATATCTTAACATGATGCTAAGTGTATATCGGATGTTGCTTTCAGATAAACTAAAAGATGAATTCCGACACGATTCATAGCACAACTCGATATAGGTTGTCAGCCTAACAGGTGTGCCTGAAAACGCATGGATATGGTACTCTTACATATGCCTTGGATCTCTAGAAAAGAAGATATATATATAAACAGGGTATCCGCAAGCGCACAGATATGAATATACCATTGTAGCATTTTAACCAGGAGTAAAACCAGGTATCGTATTTATATTCTACCATAGGGAAAGAAGTCTTTCTAATCCATAATAGCTAATACATGCTCATCTCTTAGTTTTATAATGTAGAGTGGCCAAAATATATCAATTGCTATAAACAGGGGTAAGTCACATAAAATATAGAGAATGATAGCACTGTTCAAGTCATAACTTCATGAGCAGCTAGAAAGTGTCATTATAGCAAGAGAAACGTAGCAAAGCCTAGCTAGAGAGGATACTCCTAGGTAATTCTAAACTATATGTCAATGCAAACTATGATTAGTGCAAACATTTAGCAATCACGGAAGAAGAACTATTATATCAATGCATGGGGAGACTATCCAGGAGGATCAAGGCCGAAACTTGAAACAACCCAAACAGTATAAGGCTCCACTAGTCCTATACACGGGGGGTGGACTACGAAGGACTCAACAGTGCTGTCACCACCACGATCTACCACACGACCCGGCATATAGGGTGCAATCGCAGATAAATACAATATAAGCACCACGCTTACACCGTCTTTACCGTTCACCCATGTTAACAAATGATCTAGGTGAGGGCTATACGACTCCATACATGAATATAAAGGCAAATCAACTATGCTAAACATGTAATCATAATAAACACCAAAGCATATAATGTCGAATATAATCATTGATAAGAACATAAGTCTGTATAACAAATGTAAAGAACTAGAATAGAACTTACAAGAGCGAAGCTAGATCAGCCTCTAGACGATCAGGAGCCAAGTAGAAGCCTTGCCTCCTCCTAGATCTAAACTAGCTAGCTACTCTGCTATATGGTGTTTTCTAGGGCGTAGAGTCTCTGACTTGATGACTTGATCTGATGTATGCTGATTCAGATGCCTCTGCCAGGGGGCAGGGGGGCTGCTTATATAGTCCAGAGGGGTGGACGTGTGCCGTAGGATCAAACCGACCTAAACATGTGGTTTAGATTGATTCTCATAGGCGGTGGAGGAACATTCCAGAAGCCGGGCCCAATTGGCGCCAGGGGGTGGCCGACCGGCCCCACCACTGGGCCGGTCGGTCTGGTGTGGGCCCCATTCGGGGTCCACTTCGGCCTGGTGGGTCCTTGCTCCTTCTAGATGCTTCTTTTTTAGGTGCTAAGCCACGTTGAGTTCCGGAGCCTTCTGGAGTCTTCTAGAGTGGTTTCTTTGCATATTTTCTGAATAGTCCCTGTAGATTCATAGATTCACCAAAACTCGTGGGAATTGTCAATATAAACCCTAACAAGGTGATCTAATTATATTTTAGTCCTTTTTCCAATGAATGTGAGGGATAAAATGCATAGATAAAATGTGTCAACACCCGACCCAACAATCTGATGGGTAGGGGCGTGGAAACCCGAAAAGACCAGGGAACTTTTGTCGGTCGTGTGTTTCGACTTTTTCGGATCGGCATTTCGGTTTTTGTAAGGGTATTTTGGATTGGTTTTCGATCGCTGGTTAGTTTATACGAGTACCTCAGTTCACGCGTGTTTTTCCATCTTCTACGCACCCTTCAGTAATTTTGCTATAACTCCTAGCTCGAAAGTCCAAATGATGCACTGTTTGTTCATGTTGCATTGGAATCTTGACTTGAAGGAGCTTCAAACTACTTGTTAGATGTATAGGAATTTTCTGACATATTTTAATTACAGATTCCAAGAAGTATTTCAGCAATATGATCATACAGAGTCTTGTGTGATTAATCCTTCTCAGCTTAGGCAGCGAACTTGGTGTCCTCCATGTAACCCTATGTGTCTTCCATGTGACCCAGTGGAAGCCTCTTGTAAACCTGACTAGGAGTAAAGTATATGAGTAGTAAGGTAGTATATGACTCTCATCAATATTGCAATGTAACACAGAGAGGAAATTAAAGAATTCACTGATTAACCTCTTGTTGGAGTTTCTCAGCATGGCTGCTTGTAACATGTCCTTCATACACATGTGCTTGTGTATCCAATGCTTATTCCTGCGTAACCACTTGCGTTTAATTCTTTAATCTTCATGCGTAACCCAAGGTGGACTTGGTGTAATTCGCGATGCATCTTGTATAACCAAGGGAGCTGGGTTACGTACGGCTGGGATGTCCTCATCATCTTCGATGCTTTTAAATGGCAAGCGGCAGGGGAAGAATTCGTTGCGGCGTGGGAGCATCCCCGCCGCCTCCATCTGTGTGAGTTTTGGGAGGACTCTTTTCCTAACACAATGTAGTCTTTGACGGCCTCAGCGGCGGCGGAGGATACGAAAGTTATTTCGGAAAATTATACTGGTACCAAGTCAAATAGTATGTAAGTTCGTGTATTTATTAAGAAGAATGAGGTCATACCAGTAAAACCATTTTTTAACTGTATACCTAATTATTATCAGTACAAAGGGCTCATTAGCAATACAGACACCAAATACATGTGCCAACAGTTGGTATTTCTTAGCGTCGTTACTAAGATAGAAACAACGCTAGAAATGCCCAGTAAAACACACATCACAGAAAGGGTCCACAAGCGCACGGATTACCGTTGTAGCACTTCACCTAGTGGTATTCAGGTTATCATATTTATATTTTCCCAAGGGAAGCACTACGGCATAGATAGTCGAATAATAAATGAGTGGAGAGTATCGAAACTCGGTAGAAAGCTATGGCGGGGGTAATGATAAAGATATTCAATGGGTAAATTGACACGCAAGGAGATCTTGATAAAAGGATAGAGAGGACCTAGTGAGTTGGGAGGACAACGAGATGAGAAAGGATCCTAGTATAATCTATATATTTTTGTCAACTCTGGGAAGAGAATTAAGGTAAGATAGAGTCAAGGTAAGAGAAGTTCGTCAAGCTCTTCTAGTGCTGCAGGGGCGTGCGAAGCCGTGCTCTTAGACTGGGATGAGAAGGGAGAACTACGACACGCTGAATCCTACCGACCCGGACTAACGTGGTGGACAGCAAAGCCTGTCCGGAGCTGTCACCTCCCTAGGGTACCACAACTATTCCGTTGAACGGGACACCAATCTAATACTAAGATAAGCTATGAGCACCGCGCTCACAACGAATCAAAGTACCTTCCCCCGCACGTGACAAAGGAAGATCTCTCCCTACTACTAAGCACAAAAGCACTCGGTAGAAGGTCAAGCGTAGAACAACCACAACACTATAGGGTTCAAGAGAGCTTAAACTCACCAAAACTAAACTCACTTTAATCTAAACCAAGAATAAAGCTACTAGAGCTAAGTAGAAGCTAAATATAATTGACTCAAAAAGTAAGATAGAAAGATAACTTGATATTGAACTTGAGTCTTACAAAGAAAAGGATACAAGAGTAGTACCGGAACTCTGAAGAAGACTCCTCTGGAACCCCGAGACTAGCTTGACTTGACTCTAACTCCCAGACTACACTAATCCTACTCTAAGGTAGAATTGAGGCTTCAAGTGATGCTTCTGCTTCGTGTGTGTTTTTCCAGCAGGTGAGGGGTGCCTTTTATAGCCTTGGAAGGTCGGTGGAGCAGTGTGGAGGACCGTTGTAGGTGCGGGCGCACCAAGAGGTGCGGGCGCACCTATGATCAACCGCCTCTCGTCGTGGACGGCCCTGATCCTTGGTCCTTGGTCAGTTGCAAGTCGGTGGCGCGAAACTCCACCGGTCACAGGTCCGACGCACCTAGAGGTGCGGGCGCACTTCCCAAATCACCGTGTGATGCACCGGTGCAAGGACGTCCAGGATGGCTCCTTGATGGCGGTTGTGGAGGTTATGTCAGTTGGTTGCATGGATAGGTGGACCCATGGATCCAAGTGCTTCCTACCTTGTCCCTTTGATCAAACCGACGTAAAACCGACGCTTCTCATTCATCCAAGTTTTGCCTGTGCCATTGTTGATGTCCAGGATCTGAAACGTGCCACTTGGCAGGTGCGGGCGCACCAACAGGTGAGAGCGCACCTACCATGTGTGGCCAGGTGGTCCGTGCATGTCCCCTAATGGTGTACCTGCATATGAAATTCACACACAACTCGTGGAACTTTATTAGCACCCAAAAATGTGCATGAAACTTGTCATATACTCCTCTCTTTCCCGAGATAATGACGGTCAAATTTTCGTTGTAAGGACCGTCAACACCAACTACGTGGGCCGTACTAGATGGCCCAGGCCCATCATCTTATCACTTGATTTACTAATGATGTATAGACACAGGAGATCTTCTGTGCTCATATGCTAGGAATTTGTTTCGACGACGTCGTACGTAACCACTAGAGTTTTCGTGTAGACTGGTAATTTCAGATCTTCTGTGATGAGGTGTTGTATCATTCACTATTCCAATGGATTACACATCATATACGTAAGCCATCAGTGTTTTCGTGTAACCAAGAATTTGGATCGTCTGTTCCACATGCACACAGGTGTTTCCTGCCATAGTCGTTCGAATCCATTATTTACGCACGTAAGGCACGAGACCGACGACATAACCAATGCTATTAAGAGTAAAAATGACACCCTCCTGCGGCGGCGCACGACCACCAACCTTACCCTTCTGAAGCTCCTTCATTGATGTATGTGTAACTCAACGACGTGGTGCGTAATCCATGGCACTTTGCACCGTACCAGCTCTCTTCTTCGGGGATAAACACCGTGGCTGTGCAAGGAACCCAATAGACTGTGGCTGTAAAATGATAGTACTACCCTTGGTGGTCTCTCCGTGCCTTTACGCATGCCTGAAAATATGGTGCCACCTGTCGCAACATGATTGGCTTAACCAACCTTTACGTCACTTTATGCTGACCGCACTGAAGAAAGTCTCACACTGAGTGTATAGGCTGAGGAAGACTTTGTATGGGCTGAAACAAGCTCCCCGAGCATGGTATGGCAGGTTGAGGGGGTTCTTGTTCAGCAAGGGGTTTGAGATGGGCAAAGTAGATAAGACTCTTTTTCTTCTCACGCAGGGCGATGATATCCTAATTGTTCAGGTGTATGTGGATGATATTGTCTTTGGCGGCTCGTCTCACTCTTTGGTTGCAAGGTTTGTAGAGGACATGAGCAAAGAATTCGAGATGTCTAAGATGGGAGAATTGTAGTTTTTTCTCGGGCTTCAGATCAAGCAGGCTAAGGAGGGAACCTTTGTGCATCAAGCCAAGTACACGAATTACATCCTCAAGAAGTTTAAGATGGACGACTCAAAGCCCCTGTCGACACCGATGAGTACGACTACAACGCTGGATGCGGACGAAGATAGAGAGCGCATGGACCAGAAGGAGTACCGGAGCATGATCGGCTCCCTCTTGTACTTGACGGCGACGAGGCCGGACATTCAATTTTCTATGTGTCTGTGCGCTCGTTTTCAGGCGTCACCGAGGACTTCACATCAGCAGGCTGTCAAGCAGAATTTTAGGTATCTTCGATACACTCCTGAGCTTGGTCTTTGGTACTCGGCATCCTCTTCCCTTTCACTTCTTGGTTTTTCGGATGCCGACTTTGCGGGGTATCGAGTCGATAGGAAGTCTACTTCGGGGACGTGTCAGTTTTTGGGTTCCTCGTTTGTTTCTCGGTCTTCTCGCAAAACAATCAAGTGTAGCTCAGTCTACCACAGAAGTCGAGTATGTAGCTGCCGCTAGTTGTTGCTCCCTGCTGCTTTGGATCACATACACGCTGAGTGACTTTGGTGAGGAGTGTACCCATGTTCCTCTCATGTGTGATGGCACGAGTGCCATTAGTGTTGCCAAAAATCTTGTGCTACACTCCAGAACCAAACATATAGAGGTGAGGTACCACTTTCTGAGAGACAATGTTGAGAAGGGAAACATAGACTTAATCCATGTGCCAACCCAGAAATAGCTTGCTAATATACTGACAAAGCCTTTGGACCAAGTTATATTTTCTCGTTTGCGGGGAGAGCTTAGTGTGGGTTTTCCTTTTTGAGCTTGGGTTGGGGAGTCTCATGTACATATGCATCTTGCATTTTCATTCTTGTATCATATCATGTTTTGCTTCTTTGTGTCATATACTGAATTTGTATCATATGCTTTAGAGATGTGCTTCTCCTATATACATTGATCACTGTGATATGCTGGATGTGAGCTTATGATCTTTCTAATGAGCTCTTGTGATGTATAGCTATTCTCTTAGTAGGTTTGGGATGTATATGCATGTGAATGGCTTATTTTTGTGAAAATGCTATATATGATCCTCTCTTGTGAGTTGAATGTCTTTCATGCTCATTTTGTGCTCAAATGGCTATATCTTGCTTAATTTGTTCTTGGATATCATGCTCTTTTCATTTGGGGTCAAAGACCCATTTGTCATCATGAATGTTTAGCCTACATGTTACCTTGTGGAGGAGCCTAAGCTTCTTTTTGCCGCAACAGCACTTCATGTACCATGCTTAATTTGAAATCATGAAATTGGTATATGAGATGCTTATGTTTGAAAAATATGCTTCCATGTCACATGTGCTTTAAATTCCTTATTTTGGGTGCTAAACTGTTGCATGATGTCTACCATTAAGAAGTCTCGTGTTTAGAAGTAGACATGTGGCTCGGTGGCTTTGACATGACATGAGATAGCTTGTAGGTGTTTATGATGATCGTGTGATTAGAACTTGTGACCCTGCATGAAGTTTGTGGGCTATGTGTTGTTTGTTCTCATTTTGGCCATGTTGAGGTCCTATGCTCATTAGAGGGAAATTTTGTGGAAAAATGCTTCATTTTGATCATGGCTATGTCACATGCTTATATGTTCATATCTATCTTGTTGGCGATGCTTGTACTGAATATATGGCTATCTTGCTTGTCTGTCTCATTTTTAGCATGTTGTAGTGCTCTTTGTCTATTTGAGAAGCACATGCTTGCATTTGTAGACTTGATTCATGCATTACCAACAAGGGGGAGAGAAGTACCCAATTCATTCAAAAAGGGGGAGCTTGCATTCATGCTTTGGGAGCTCAGGGGGAAGAAAAATTTGGAGAAATGCATTTGTTCAGGGGGAGCTTGCATTCATGCTTTGGGAGCTCTTTGTCGTCTGAATTTTGATTTGTGCTCTTTTGCTGATGGTGTCGAGCCCTTTTGCCTCACCTTGAAGAGTCGACAATTTTGGAGCATTTTATCTTGGTTGTGTTGAGCCGTTGCCCTTGCCTTAGGGGACCGAGATTTCTCTCTCTCAAATGATCTTGTTTTGGCTTTTGTTTGGCTTTTGATCACTTGTTTGAGTTTTTTTGTTCGTTTCTTTTCTTTTTCTCTTTTCTCTGAATTGGTTACTATGTGTGTTGTCAATGCACTCATCAAGGGGGAGATTGAGGATCAGAGCGTTCGAGGACCGGTGGATGGTCGCTCCCTGGTGTGATGAGTGATTTACAACATGGTGTGGATCAAGACTGACGGGTTACTTGGTTGAGCCACAAAACCAAGACCGGAGGCTCGGCGGGCGGAGACGGGATCCGGGCGCGCCGAGAAGCTTTATGCCGGGGGACACACAACATGATCGCAGGGCTTGCGTCGGGAGGACGCAGACTGCAGCGAAGGCGTGGCCGCCCGATGAAAAGGATTACTACTTGACCATCTTGCCCCTGAGGGGTGTGTATCTTCCTTTATGTTCTAGGGGTAGCTTGGTCATTTGCCTAACCCGGAGAGACTTCATATATATAGCGCTAGGGTTCCAGGGCAACTCATCCATTTGGACAGCTTCTCATTTTCCCTGCTCTTTAGGCTAGATTTTCTTCATCATTTTGTAGAGAATCTGACCTCTGGTTGTATGGAAGCATTCATGGTTGCGTCGATTTCGTTCTCTTGGCTCGAGTGATTTTCGTGTCTTTTTCGGGCTATTTTGTGGGATTTTCGTGCGCGGCTTGTTCCTTCGATTCTAAGGCGTTTGTGTTCGAATTTTTTTGTGGGGAACATGGATAGATGTCTTATACATTTTTGTGCTTGATCTTGACCCCTCAAACTCCGGATTTGGCCTCCGATTCGAGGATCTCGGTTGGAACCCTAGCTTTGTTCTTGAGCTCGGTAGAATCTCAATTCCTCTCGTCTCAATGGATTTGAGGCTCCAAATTCATAGGTATAGCATCTCCTAGAGGCGCTTCATCTTCACCTATGATTTGGTAGCTTTCTCTTGATTGATTCGGGAGATCGGGCAAAGGGAAGGAAGGGTTGACCTACAAAGGGTCGGGCTCAATTTTCTGTCTGCGGGCTCTGTGCGAACTGTCCGTGAGGAGGCGACCAGCCGGGTGTTCATCGTGTTCTTTGCGAGTTCTTGAGTCCCTTTGTTTCGATCCGCGAGTAGATAGGTTTTGTTTTGGAGGTGTTGGTAGGACCATCCACCTGGGGTGCCCGGACCGTCCGCGAGGGCCAGACCGTCCGTGGTGCTCGCCCGGACTATCCGAATTTCCTCAGAAGCTACTAGAGGTTCGGGTCGTTTATACGGACTGTCCGCCATGGTCCTGCGGACAGTTCGCCTGGTGACCGCAGACCATCCACCCTGCTCTTGCGGACCGTCTGCCTGAGGCTTCACAGATCGCCTAAGTCCTTTGCTTCTTGTGTTGTGCTTCCGCTTTGGATTGGTTTGGACTTGTTCCTAGGGTTGGTAGGTCCGTTGTGACTACTTGACCACGGCAAGTTCGTGTGGGAATCCGTGGTAGTGATTTTGGGGCATAGTCGAGTTCATCTCTTCAGAGAAGAATTTTTATCGTCTCCCTTTCATTCCCCCCTCTCTGGTGGCCTAATCGGTCCTTCATCGAGGAGTATGCAACGTGACGTGCTCATGATCATGTAGTACTAAGCGAATCAAATCGATGAAGGAAGGGATGTGTTGATCTCCAATATGGGCATGATCGAGGAGTATGCAACGTGACGTGCTCATGATCATGTAGTACTAAGCAAAACGAATCGATGAAGGAAGGGATGTGTTGATCTCCAATATGGGCATGATCGAGGAGTATGCAACGTGACGTGCTCATGATCATGTAGTACTAAGCAAAACGAATCGACAAAGGAAGGGATGTGTTGATCTCCAATGTTGGCATGATCGAGGAGTATGCAATGTGACGTGCTCATGATCATGTAGTACTAAGCGAAATGAATCGACGAAGGAAGGGATGTGTTGATCTCCAATGTGGGCATGATCGAGAAGTATGCAACGTGACGTGCTCATGATCAATTTAAGGGAAGAAGTACATAAACGAAATGAGTAGTTCCTAATAAAGGAATATACTTTGTAGTAGTATCTTGATAAGAGGAACATCCTTTGCCGCTAGTATATAGCGCTGACCAGCCCAAGAACAAACTGGCGCGCTATTCAAATATTTAGAATTTCAGACGCCCGGGAAACGCAGATGTTAAATGTCCTTTTTGCTTCCCCCTTCCCAGTACACCCCATTTCAGTCACAACCATAATGAAAGGGTACATTGGTAATATGACAAGGCCCTCCACCGAAATGGATAAATTACCCCCGCCCCGTCCCTTCCCTCCCTTCTACTCCTCGCCATCTCAAATCTTTCTGCACCCATTTCGCCTTCCCTCCTCGATGCCAGCCCAAATCTTCACCTCCTCTCCTCCATCGTCCCATATCTACCGCTCATAGCTTCAGCCCCTTTTCCATCTGCCTCTGTAGTACCAATGGTGACGACACAATGGCACCAGGAGGGAAGGTCGTACGAAGGAAATATCTAGAACCAGGTACAATGTTTTCCTCCTCGGTTCAGCTTCCCCGGTGGATTCGTACTTGCGTGTCTTCCCATATGGCAGATCCCATGTGTGCACTAGTTTTTTTATCAGGTAGATCCCATGTCTACACTAGTTCTTTTTAGGATCTTGTTTTGACTAGGAACATCCTTTCAGGATCTTGTTCGGCTAGGAACATCCTACATGTTCTTATAGAAGTTTTTAGATATGACAGATCCCATGTCTACACTAGTTCTTCTCAGGATCTTATTTTGACTAGGAACATCCTTTTCAGGATCTTGTTTCGGCTATGAACATCCTACTAGTTCTTATAGAAGTGTTTAGATCTAGTTTTATTTACAGTGGTAGGCCAACCTTACAGAAGTTTCTCTGCTTTCGTAACAGAAGTAGACGAACGCTGCGATTACGAGTGACATAGGAACATTAATGTCTTGTAGAATCACACATTCTTCTCTAGTCTTGGCATTGAGAAAATTAAATCACTTTTACCACCTAACTGACCAAGCAGAAAGGGTACCAACGATACAAGAATACAAGATTCGGATCCGGAGTACAACTCGTCTGATGAACATGAATCTGACCCAGAGACATGTCAACAAGAGGTAATCTTATCATGAACTTGTTTCATGTACTAGTTATGTAGGATTGCTTCTGATCTTCTCTTTCTTTGTTGAATTTTGTGTAATCAGGTCACTTATAGCATACCTGTTAGTAGAGGAAGAGGGACCAAGAGAATTCAGGCACCGGATGACCCTACCAGAATGGCTCCTAGACTGACTAGGACCAAGGCAAGGGAATTGGCTTTAGCTGATGGTTGTGGGACAACTCTTGATACACAAGAATTGCCCACTGAAGGCGAAGCAACAGCAACCCACGATGAGAACATCATCGACATGACGACTGCAAAAGGTAAGTCATTTGATCTCATATTCGAATGTCCTAATTACCAACCGAATAATTATTAACTTTGTATGGCTGTAACAAACTTGTTAGGTGATGCACGCCCTTCTAGAGCACAACGGGGGCCGCGGGATTCAAGAAGATTGGGCAGAGGTCAGGACCGAATTGGCCGAGGCTTAAATGGCAAGATCCCTATACACATTCAAGAATGGCTCAAATGCCGAGAGGCACCAATGCAAGCTGCAAAGTTTGCATTAGAAGGTGGGATCATAGTGCGTGGGCACATACCGATCTTTCCTTGCTGGAAGGACTACAAGCCAAAGAAGAACCAACAAGATGTTGGAAAGACTGAAGACTATCTGAAGAACTACATGGGCAAACTAGTGGTGTGCATATGTCCACTCATCTACTACCACAGTTCTTTGCATCCATTCTTGTCATCTGTTTTTCTGATAATTGTGTTGTGCTAGGGGCAATTCGACATTGACACCACCAGTGAGCCTATAAGGGTGGCATGCACTGACATGCTGAAGTCGATACAGAGATAGGCGAGGTATCGCCTAAAGCAAAAGTACTTCAATGATGTTCTAGCAACTGCAGTCCCAACTAAATCTCCTGTGACCAATCTGACCGACGCCCAATGGAAGGCATTGGTTAACATGTGGTCTTCCCCTGAGCACAGGGTATGATAGAACTTCAACTTGCCACTACCACATTTTCTTGTACTTATATATTGTTCTTAATCTTATTCTTACACGAGTTTTTATTATTGTAAAGGCGAGGTGTAGTACAAACACCGGTAATCGGGGAAAGGTCAAGTACCATCAGCGCACGGGATCTCGAAGCTACATTGTACAAGCTAATCTTGTGGTAAGCAGATGAACAAGTCATGTTTTTGCTTTGTAGTTCATTTCATGAACCATTTTACAATGCTATCACTTTAATAATTATGCCTGTTTTCAAAACATATTTAGAGGCAGAAGTATACTGCTGAAGGAGAAGGGCTAAGTCCACTTGATTATTTACCGTGGTCCTGTCGACCGTCCGCCTGGTGACCGCGGATCATCCGCCCTGCTGTTGCGGACCGCCTGCCTGAGTCTTCGCAGATCGCCTAAGTCCTTTGCTTCTTGTGTTGTGCTTCCGCTTTGGATTGGTTTGGGACTTGTTCCTAGGGTTGGTAGGTCCGTTGTGACTACTTGACCTTGGCAAGTTCGTGTGGGAATCCGTGATTGTGATTTTGGGGCATAGTCGAGTTCATCTCTTCGAAGAAGAATTTTTATCTGCTCCCATTCACTCCCCCCTGTTGGGGGGTCTGAAAATCGGAAGGGGTCCCCGAACACAAATGAAGCAAGATTCCTGAAGGAATACGTGGAAGTACGCAAAAGCGCGGAGACAAGGAATCCCCGAAAGTCTGTACTTGCCTCAAAAGTTGTGAATCCCTTTACACGTGCCCTCGAGCCCCCTTTTATAGGGAGACGAAGGGACTTTTACATTCCAAGACTACCCTCGAATCTAGGGAATATTCCAAGTGTGAACATGTACATGAACGCCTTCTACATCCTGTGATTTGCGGAACTAATTTCATACATTTACAAGCTTGCCACTCGTTCACACATTGAGCCCGGACTTTTGGCACCGCTCCTTTGACTTGGTTCATTCATGATTTTCGCCTTGTTCCTGCGAAGATTCGCAGGCAGATAGTTTCGCGCGCCTCGCTGCCGAAATCTTCACCGAATTCGCAGAGATCTGCAGGCGCAATGGAGTTTTCCTGTCTTCATGGAGATCTTCGCAGATTCCATCGCCGAAGTTTCCCGGATCGGCTTCGACTTCTGAAACTTCTCCTATCCTGTAACAAGAGTCAGACCTGCGAATTCATGGTCATTCGGCGATTGCTTCGCCCATGGTTAGAGGATTTAGCAAATTATTTTCAGAAATCATGAAAATGGAACTTATCACTTGGATCTTTCCTGCACGCTTTCACGAATTCCTTAGAGTCTTGATATCTCCGAGGTTTTGAGGGTGTAATGTTTTTACCCAATTCCCCAACATTAGCCCCTCGGGGAAGCGGGTTGACTCCGACGATCCGTTTCCACGAACAAATCTCAGAATTTCGGTAAAAAACGTCACCCTCAGAACGTTGGAGTGTACACGCGTCCCCCCTAAACGCGCAACGGTCATCTCGAGACAACTTCTTGAAATTACCCCCCTTCTCCCCTATAAATAGAGGCCTGGCACTGTAACTTTATTTCACCGCTTCGTCGTTCTCTCCGCAACTTCGAAGTATTCGTAGCGCGAGGCCTTTCGTCTTTAGACGCTCGAAGTTCGGCGACTTCTTCGGTCTTCAAAGGTATTCTATTCTCCTATCTTATATTTTTCGAGCAGTATCCAGTTATTTCGTAGACTTTTCGTTTTCTGTAAATTGATGTGCATTTTGCATTTTTATTTTTCTTCCGAAAAGGTGGGTCGTACTAAAAGCACTGCTAGACCAATGACTTCCGAAGAACTAGCTGCCGCTGGTGTTCCACCGTTGGGTGAAAATGCTCCCCCCAGCACGAGTGACCCGACAGCTGAAGCCGTTGGCGATTCTGGCAGTCGCGAAGATGGGGAGATTAAATCCGGAAACAAGTCCGATGGTGGTGAAGATCTCTCTAATGTTGAAGTTAACTTAAATGAGTTGATCTCCTCTAAAGGGTCATACCCTCCAGCCCTTGTCTTCGGGAGGTCCAAAGTTACCACCGAGCTTATCAAAGAATATGAAGAGGCTGGTTATTTTCCTTCTGGTGACGGGCGTCCACCTTCTGAAGAAGAGACCCCTTCTCCTGAGGCAGATGAGATTGTTGTCTTCAGGGATTTCTTTATCTGCGGTCTCAGATTTTCGTGTGATACTCTTCTTCTTGCTATTCTCGAGAAATTCTCCGTGAAGATACACCAGCTAAGACCTAACTCTTTTCTTGAGCTCTCGAAGTTCTTTTGGATTATGAAGACTTTCATGTGTACTGCCAGCGCTGATGTTTTCGCTTGTCTCTTTGAGCTTGTTATTGAGAAGGATATCCTGAAGCTCAGCGATGGAAACTTTTACGAAGCTAATTATGGTTGCTGTACCTTTAATACTCGAAGAAAGAACTCGTTTCAGAATATTACTCGCATTCAGCTTGCCCCTTGTAGTAAGACCAATTTGCCCGAAGATTGGCGAGCCTATTGGTTTTACGTGAAGGTTGATATGTCAAAGATTCCTGGCTACACCGGTCCGGCCTATCCGTTATATTCGCCAATGGCCCCATTGACCGCTACTACCACTGCTACATTCAACAGCCGGGCTCTTGGTTTCAAGAATTGTGAGAATGCTTTCTTTCTTGCCAGGACGATTCTTGGTGGCTGTGATGCTATTGAGGAATTTGTTGCGGCTCGAATTTGGCCTCTATCACATGACTGGAAACCTTCGGATATTGTGTTTCTTGATGTTGATTGGGCTTCTCAGAAGGTGTCGTTTCCACGATTCAACTTACGACTTGAGGATGGTCAGAACCTTGAAGATTTCATCCTTGAAGTTGAAGAGAGGGTCACTAAAATGGTCGGCGAATCTACTCTAAATGAGTATAAAGCCTACAAGAACATCGTGAAGCATAAGAAGAGAGTGAATCGCGTGTTCTCAGAACTTGGTGCTGAGACTGCCCTCCGATCTCGCCCGCCAGGTGTGGACAAGAAGATTCCAGCTGTTGCCGTGGCTGTTTGTTCGGCAGCTCCTCCTAAGGCTCGCAGGAATAGGGCTTCAAAGAAAGAGAAGGCTAAAAGTAGCGCTGGCGACACCTCTTCTCCTGCCGTTTGTCTGGCAAAGACTAAGTCCTTGGAATCCAGCAAGAGGAAGAGAAAAACTTCCGAAGATGTTTTCGATGCTGAGATGCAAGCGGCTTCTAGTCTTGCAAAGTTAGGTAGGAAGAAATCCAAGAAAGCTGTGAAGAAAGTTTCCGCTGCTCTTGTTCAGCGCGTTCCTTCTGCACTTTCTGATGATGAGATGGTTGATGAACCCTGCCGAACAGGTTTTTTCTCTTGCTTTTGCTGTGAATTAAGATTCGGAATTCGTCATGCCTATACTCCGGGTTCTGAGAACGAATTTGTTGATGTTGAAACTATTTCAGACATTGTCCCCGAAGCTCAGGGGACTCTTGGTGATTCTACTGTTCCTGCTGAGGCTGAGGCTGGTACTTCCCAAGCTCTTGCTACTAATGATGAGGCTTCTCCAAAATTTGCTGAAGACTTGGAGCGTACAGTGAGCAAAAGCGGTGGCTTGCTTGAAGATCCTTCTCTGATTGGAACTCGTGAAGAAATTCCCGATGATCAAGATCCCACTCCCTCAGTCACAGCTTATAATGAAAGCTTTGGTACGTCTTTTAGAGGTGAACTGTTAAGTGTTAGTGGTGAAGTGGTTGGTGCGGAAGGTGGTATTCCTAAGTTTTCTTTGTTGTGGAAGTCCCCTAAACTTATGGGTGAAACAGGAGGAGATGCTCCAAAGAAAAAACTTCGCTTGACTGCCAAAACAACTTCTGCTGCTGAGAAGCAATCTTCTTCCTCACTCCAGAAACCTTTGACGATTTCTGATCCTGCCATTCAAGTTTCCTCAAAGACACTTAATACAAAAGGTTTGTATGTTACTTTTGTCTTTATTTTCTGCTGGTCTTCTTACTTTCCTTACTGACTTTGTTGCTGGTTCCCTTCTGGTTTTTGCAGGTTTTGAAGAGAATGTGCGAAAACTTTCCTCATCGGATCTTTCTAAGTTCAGCCATATTTACGATTTGAAGACATCTATTGTTGGTAAGGTTGTCTCTGAAAGGCTCCTCAAAAAAGAGGAACTTGTTGGAAAGCTTACTGATGAATCTCGAAAGTTGAAGCGTGATTTGAACAAGGCACAGGCCTCAAATCTTGATCTAGAGCAGCGAATCGCTGAACTTGTGGATTCCATGAAGAAGTGTTAGGACGAGAAGGTACTTGCTGAAGCTGCTCTTCGTGATTCGAAGAAAGAGCATGAAAAACTTAACAAGACTCGCGAAGATGATCTCGAAATGATTGAGAATCTTCGCAAAGATGCTGATAAAAACGCGAAGACTATTGACGAGCTTCGTAGTACTAACACCGAGTTTGCAACGAAGAATACTGAGCTCGCAAAGACTTTGAGCACGAAAGAACAGACGATTCTAGATCTCGAGAAGGCTCTGTCCGAGCGAAGCGAGACCTTGAATAGGGATGTTGATGAAGTCAAGCAACACTTGAAACTTTTGTTTGAGGAGTACAAGGAGGCTCTTAAGCAATTTGACACCCGTCCGAGCCCGCTTCCTAAAAGTGATGAAGTCACTGTTTTGATGGACTGGATGCTAAAAGAGTTTCAAGCTCTTCCAAACGTGATTTCGGGAGCTAGTGATTTTGCTGCCTATTTTTCTGTGGAAAGCCTACTCAAGCTTCTTTATGACTTTGACTGTGTTGACCTTCCGAAGTTTCGTGGATCACTCTCGCGATTTCCAAATGCTGCGAGTACTTCAGCTATCCGGGCTAGTGAAGATGTCCGTGCTTTAAAAGTTAAATTCACGAAGGAATTCTGGATTGCAAGCGGAAAAGAGTTTGAGAAAAAGATTGCCCGTGATAAGCTTGAGGAGGTTATTTTTCTAGACTTTGTTGAACTTCTGGCATCTTATAGACGTCTTTTTCTTGATACTAACAATTTCTTTTGTTCCTTTTTAGATGATTCAGAAAGAAACATGCGCTAAGGCTGAGGAAACTGAAGAAGCAACCTCTGAATCTGGGGAGGGCGATGATACTGATGATGGGGAGGAAGGTTCGGGAAGCAAGGGAAGTGGCGATAGTAGTAGCAGTGGCGACTGAGATGACGGAGAAGAAGAAAGCTCTGATCGTCACACCAGCTCTCCGAAGGTTGATATTGTTGGATGAGGCGAAACTTGCCCGAACTTTTGATTTTGATGTTAAAAAACTGCAACTTGTACATTTGTGGGCTGCGACCCCCCCTTCTAAACTCTTGTCTTGTAAAATTTTAACCTGCGCAGGTCCTGCAAGGTGGGCCTGTGCAGGACGTCACACCTTTGCGAATTCATCGCCAAGACCAGATAGTTAGTGGCGAGGCTTGGCGTTTGTACAAAGAATCCCATCCTGGCTGCAAGTTTTCTGATTTCTGGACTTACTGTTGCCAGTACTTCTCGATGCGTAGCTTTCATTTGAGTTGGTTTTTTCTTCAGCGCGACGGTTATGCTCTTAGTACTGAGGCTTCTTGTTCGCGTCCTTTCGTGAAGACGGAGCCCCTTAGCCCCATAACTGGCGATTGCAGCTTTGCTTATGCTAGCGATATTGCTGAAGACAGGGGCCACAGTCCGGGCCGCATCGTCGAACTTCCTTTTTGAACTTTCAGCTCTTCGAGGCTGTGTAACTGTACTTTTATGAAATTTTGTATGAAACTAAGGCAATAAACTCATTTTTTAAGAAAAAACATCACCCTTCCCACCTTGCCGTTTTCATGCAAGATTTCATGGATGTTTTGTTTTAGCTACTTTTGTTATCTCTCGTCGTGTGATGATTTGCATTTCATCAGAGTGTAAGTCGACAAAATTTATTTCATGAATTTTGTAGACTTGCGCCTATGTGGCAAACTTGCCTAGGTTGATATCTCAACCTTCAGTTGCTTCAACCGAATTGTGCGGTTGCTATTTTCACGAAGGTAACTGAGCCCCTTGGCTCATAAAATAACATTTTCGGCCAAAAAACTTTCTCTGAATAGACATAACTTCATAGATTTGCTCAGGGATGTTTACCACTATGTCAATTTGTTTTTACAACTGAAAAGATTAATTGCTACTTCATAAGTTTTCTCACGAAAATCTGAAGCTAAAATGTTTAGACTTTCCGGGCCACAGCCTTCTGTTGTTTCTGCCCCTTTTGTAGGATGTCCCTTTATGGTGGGATCTAGGCCACAACTTGTTGTTGTCTCAGGCCTTTCGGTAGGATGTCCCTTTAAGGTGGGATCTAGGCCACAACTTGTTGTCTCAGGCCTTTCGGTAGGATGTCCCTTTAAGGTGGGATCTAGGCCACAACTTGTTGTTGTCTCAGGCCTTTCAGTAGGATATCCCTTTAAGGTGGGATCTAGGCTTTCACGATGCCCTCGGCTATCAAGGAGCCTTTTCTTAAAACTTCTCTTTCACTTCTATAATCTCGGCTATCAGGGAGCCCTTTCGCGAACTTTTCTTTCACATAAATGGATTTCGGCTATCACAGAGCCTTTCACGAAACTTTTCTTTCTCACGATGGAACTTAGGCTGTCACGGAGCCTTTCACGAAACTTTTCTTTCTCACGATGGAATTTTGGCTATCACAGAACCTTTCATGAAACTTTTCTTTCTCACGATGGAACTTAGGCTATCACGGAGCCTTTCATGAAACTTTCCTTTCTCACAATGGAACTTAGGCTATGACGGAGCCTTTCATGAAAGTTTTCTTTCTCACGATGGAACTTTGGCTATCACGGAGCCTTTCATGAAACTTTTCTTTCTCACGATGAAATTTCGCAAGACATAGAAACTTTGGGGGGGAACTCTTTTCATATATATCACAAAAAGAGTATTTACATAGGATCCGCCTCGTTAAAAACCTTGCCCCTTGATTTAGGGCCCCCTTTGCAAGGAAAAGAGTACGGTCCTTCTTATTCTAATGTAAATGCGAGAAGTAAATATTTTTGTTTCCGAAACCACTTATAGCTCCATGGTTCAGGTTTTTACAATTTTATGGAATCTAAATTTGTGAAAAGAAATGCTGAATACTAAATTTACTTACTTTCATGATTCTCAAGGGTAGTACCTCTTCAAGCTGTCTGCATTCCACGAATGCGGCAGTTCTTCGCCGGTTTGGTCTGTTAAGCGAAAAGCTCCTGGCATGCTAGTTTCTTTTGCTATGTAGGGTCCTTCCCAAGATTCCTGAAGTTTCCCGGGATTCTCCCAATTTTTCTTTCTTTTCAACACTAAATCACCATTCTTGATATCTTTCCTGACTATTTTCTTATCTTTCCATGCCTTGGTTTGTCTTTGGTATTTTTCAATATTCTCTGATGCTTCGAGGATTGTGAGCTCGATCATGTCCTTCTCTACCTTCATGTCAACTTCTTTGATTTCTTTTGCTTTTTGGACTCTCAAACTTTCATTCTTGATTTCTTCCGGTGTCATTGCTTCAGTCCCGAATAGCAAGCGAAAAGGTGTGAAACCTGTTGCCCTTGACACTGTTGTGTTGTGAGACTAGATTACCTTCGGCAATTCATCTATCCACTTGCCTTTCTTCTGATCATATAGACACTTCTTGATCCCCGAAAAAATCAGCCCGTTCGCCCTTTCAACTGCCCCATTGGACTGCGGATGATAGACTGAGGAGTACTTTACATGGGTGCCCAGAGTTTTACAATATTCTTTGAAAGAGTAGCAGTCGAACTGTTTTCCATTGTCAACAGTTAACTCCCTTGGTACTCCAAATCTGCAGATTATGTTTTGCCAGAAGAATTTCTGAACTATTGGCGCTGTGATATTCGCCAATGCCTTCGCCTCTACCCACTTGGTGAAATAATCAACTGCCACTGCTGCGAACTTGCAGTTTCCTTGAGCTATTGGCAATGGGCCGACCAAATCCATTCCCCACCTTTGCAAAGGCCATGATGGTGGAATTAGATGAACGGGCATGGATGGTAGGTTCTGTTGATTCGCTGTTTTCTGGCAGGCTTCGCATTCCTGAACTAGCCTCTTTGCATCAAAATTTATAGAAGGCCAAAAGAATCCCTGCTTTATTGCCTTTCCTGCTAGTGCTCTTGTGCCTATGTGCGCACCACAAAATCCACTATGGATTTCTTTGAGAAGTTCTACACCTTTTTCGGATGTTATACACCTTAGCCATGGTTCGATTACTCCAGATTTGTATAGCTCTCCATCGACTATAGCATAGCCCCTTGCCCTTTGCCTTAGCCTTTTTTCCTCCAATTCATCCTGTGGTTCATAGTGACCCCTCAAGTAGGCCATGATTTCGGCTCTTCAATCGTGGCTTTCTATGTTGTTTACGGTTTTTGGCTTCGGATCTTTGATAGATGGTTCTCTAATGATTTCAAAGAACACATCTGGAGGTACCGCTTGCTTTTGTGCCGCTGCTTTCGCTAACTTGTCTGCCTCACTGTTGTCATTTCTTGAAATGTGCTGGACTGTGTAGCCCTTGAAGTGCTTCTCCATTTCTCTAACTTTCTCCAAATACTTTGCCAGAATTGGATTTCTTGCTTCGCTTTCTTTCTCGATGTGTTCTTGAATCACTTTCGAGTCTGTTTTGATGATGAAAGTTTGCTGACCCAAAGCTTTCATTTTTCTCAAGGATAGTAGTAGAGCTTCATATTCTGTTGTGTTATTCGTGGATGGAATGTCATCCACGAAATCAAGCCGAGCAGCATATCTTACCACGACTCCTGCTGGAGATGTCACAACTGCTGCTATTCCAACCCCTCTATCACACCAAGCCCCATCACAATGCACCACCCATGGCGTGGTTATATCTTCGCCAGAGTCTTGGGATGGCGATGTCTAGTCTACGACGAAGTCCGCTAGGACTTGTGATTTGATCACGCTTCTTCTCTCGAAGTCTACAGTGTATTCTGATAGCTCGGCTGCCCATTTGACGATTCTGGTTGAGGCTTCTTTGTTCGTGAACAGGTCATTCAGTGGTTGATTCGTAATGACTCTTATTCTGTGCCCTTCGAAATAATGCCTCAATTTTCTTGCTGCCATAACAACTGCATATGCTATCTTCTCTAGTTCCGAATAGAAAAGCTTAGATCCTGAAAGAGCCTCCGAAGCAAAGTATACTGGGATTTGTTTAAGCTTTCCTTGTTCTTCTTTTTCTTGCACCAGTACAGCGCTCACGGCTGAGTTGGACGAAGACAAGTACAGCAAAAGTGGCGATTTCGGCTCTGGTGGACATAGCTTCGTCATGTTTGACAAGTAGTCTTTGAGTTCCTGGAAGGCTTGCTTCTGAGATTCAGACCACTGAAAATTCTTGGAACTTCGGAGAACTTGGAAGAAAGGCAAACTTCTCTCTGCAGCTCTGGGTATGAATCTGTTGAGGGCAGCTACTCTCCCTGTCAGCTTTTGTACGTCTTTCACTGAAACGGGATCTTGCATCTCAACCAGAGCCTTGATTTTGTCGGGATTTGCTTCAATACCCTTTGTCGAAACCAAGCAGCCCAAGACTTTTCCCTTGTGAATGCTGAAAACACACTTTTCAGGATTTAGCTTAAGATTTGCTGCTCTAAGGTTCGCGAATGTTTCTGCTAAATCACTGATGTGGTCCCTTCTTTGAACGCTTTTAACGACTATGTCATAGACATATGCCAGAATATTTCTCCGAAGCTGAGGATGAAGCACTATCGCTATCATTCTCGAAAAAGTGCATCCTACATTTTTCAGACCTTCTGGCATTTTGACGAAGCAATAGGTTCCGAAGGGAGTGATAAAACTTGTTTTCTCCTAGTCCTCTCTTCGCACCCTGATTTGGTGATATCCTGAGAACATGTCCAGGAGTGAAAGCATCTCGCTATTCGCAGCATCATCAACAACCTTGTCCGCCCTTTCTAAGGGAAAGTCATCCTTCTTGCAAGCTTTATTCAAATCTATGAAGTCCACGCACATTCTCCACTTCCCATTCTTCTTCTTTACTGATACAGTGTTGGCCAGCCAAATAGGGTACATGACTTCCCTAATCACTTTAGCGTCTTGTAGCCTCTGCACTTCGGCTTCCACAGCTTTGGCCTTTTCTTCGGACATTTTTCTGAGTTTCTATTTTTTCGGCGTTATTTTCTCATCTGTGTCCAAGGCATGTTCGATAATATCTCGGTCAACACCTTGCAAATCTTTTGCTGACCAAGCGAAAACATCTTTATTCTTGTTCAAGAACTCAACAAGCTCTTTCTCTTCTTCGGGGCTGAGATGAGCCCCTATCACCACTGCTCTATCTGGCATGTCATCTAGGTACACTTTCTTTGTTTCTCCATCAGTAGCTATTTCAACTTTTTCTTTATCTCTCTTTGCTTCAACATAGGGTTCTTTCCTTTCTTCAGTGGAGTTCAGGTGATGCACATTGCTTTGGCCAGGCGTATGGCCCTTCTCTATGTTTCTGGCCTCTTGCTGATCACCGAACACTATAATGACTCCTTTGGGTGCTGGGATCTTCATGCACCGGAACTGTTGCCGTATCACGGCATCAAACTTATTGATGAATCCTCTGCCGAAGATTGCAAGGTAAGGGTGGTACATGTCTACTACATCGAAAGTGAGGGTCTCGGTTCTAGCGTTGTCCATATCTCCGAAGGATACTGGAAGAGGTATCTTTCCTACTGGCTTGATTGGCTTTCCTCCGAAACCCAACAATGGGCACTCTGGTGGCTGCAGCATGTGTGGACTCAAGCTCATTTTCTCGAAGGTTTTCATGAATAGAATATCTGCCGAACTTCCATTGTCCACCAGGACTTTTCCGATCACCCATCCGGTGATATTCACCTCGATGACCATGGCATCATTGTGGTCTGTAGACTTCAACCTGAAATCTTGTTCTGTGAATGTTATCGGCACTTTGGCCCATTCTGGTCGCGCTGCTGGGCCGTCATTGATGACTGTGTTCACAGATCTGAAGTAGTTGTTCCTCTGCCTCTTTGTTTCGAACTCCATAGCTGAGCCTCCGGTGATAGGCATGATAGTTCCGAAAGAAGGCAACACTTTCGGATTACTGCCTCGCAAACTTGACTCTGGCTTTACAGAATTGGCTGGCGGTGGAGGCAACATTTCTTGAATTGGTTGAGGTTGCTGAATTGTTTGGATTGCCTGAGACTGAGGAAAGAACTGTTGTGAAGGTTGCCATGATGACTGTGCCTGTTGGAATTGCGGAACTGGAATTGGACTTGGCTGAGGACCCATCAACTGTGGCTGCCGGAAGTTCTGATGAAACTGGTTCGGCATTGTGGTGGCAACGGACATCATGGTTTTCTCTTGTTGTATTCTTGCTATGTTTTTTTGGTTTCTGGGCAAGCTTCGGTGTTGTGACCTCTCCCATGATATCTACAGTAAAAGTATAGGTCTCTTGCGTCATGATTTTGGATCTTCGGAGGTCCTTTTCCTCTTCCTCTTCCTCTTGATGAAAAGCCCCCTCTCGCGTTTGGCCTATTGTCTTGGTTGAACTGTGGTGGAGGATTCTCCACATTGTTGATGTTTCGTGGAGTTTGGAACAGAAGCCTCCATCCTGTTCCTCTGTTGCCTTGTCTGGCCTGGTTTCGCTCAGCAACTCTTTTGCGATGATCTTCATCAGACTTAATGTATTGTTCCAGTTCATCGAAAAGTTCTCCGATGCTTTGGGGTTCTTTTCTGGTTAAGTGCGAAGCTATTGGTCCTGGAGTTAGACCCTTGATTAGTGCTTGGATTGTTGTTTTGTCATCTGTCCTCGGAATTTAGGACTTTTGTTGCATGAATCTTCTCACGAAGCTCTGCAGTGGCTCCCTGTCTCTTTGCTTGCAGCTGAAAAGGTCTGATGGCTTTGCAGATGTTTCATGAAACACTTGAAATGCCTGGATGAACTTTGTCTTGAGATCAATCCAACTACAGATTGAGTGTGGAGGCAACAAGGAATACCAGTTGAGGACTGGACCTTCACAAGCAATGATGAAAGATTTGGCCAGTGCAACATCGTCTCCACCTGCTGAATTCACAGCTGCTTCATAGCTCATGATGAACTGCCTAGAGTGTCCATATCCATTGTATTTCGGGAGAGAGACTGGTTTATACTTTCGCGGCCATGGTGCTGTTTGCAATCCGAGTGAAAGTGGCGATTCTGGATCTGCGAATGGTGAAATTCCATTGCCCGTGAAGAAGTTTTCTCTTGGGGTTCTTTTGTGCTGGCCAGAGTTCTGGTGTGGCGAATCGCGCCATAGTGAACTGTTTTCTTGCTCTTTCATTTCATCAATTTCTCTTTGCATTTTTTCTAATTGTTCTTTTGCCTGATTGAGTTTCTCCAGTTTCTCCGAAACTCTTCTTTTTGCTTCCAGCTGACTCGCGAATCTTTCTTTCTCCTTCTGAAGCATCAGCAGCTTTTGGTTCATCACTTCCAGTTGTCTGTCCACAGCCTCATCATCTTCTTCTTCAGCTTCCTCTTCGGCAAATGCTTCTAGAGTATGCATAGTTTTTTCTGCCCGTGCCTTTTGGATAGCTTCAAGTTTTGCTCTTCTTTCCTGATCTGAGATCTGCGAAGGTTCTGCAGCGAGAGAGTTTCCATTGTCTTCCTCGATGTGGTGATCTTCCTGATCTGCCTCAGTAGGTGTGTTCTTCTTGGACTTCTTTTGTGGAGGCATCGTGAGTTGTTTATCGACTGAGACCATGGTGGGTGCCAATGTTGGGGGGTCTGAAAATCAGAAGGGGTCCCCGAACACAAATGAAGCAAGATTCCTGAAGGAATACGCGAAAGTACGCAAAAGCGCGGAGACAAGGAATCCCCGAAAGTCTGTACTCGCCTCAAAAGTTGTGAATCCCTTTACACGTGCCCTCGAGCCTCCTTTTATAGGGAGACGAAGGGACTTTTACATTCCAAGACTACCCTCGAATCTAGGGAATATTCCAAGTGTGAACATGTACATGAACGCCTTTTACATCCCGTGATTTGCTGAACTAATTTCATACATTTACAAGCTTGCCACTCGTTCACACATTGAGCCCGGACTTTTGGCACCGCTCCTTTGACTTGGTTCATTCATGATTTTCGCCTTGTTCCTGCGAAGATTCGCAGGCAAACAGTTTCCCGCGCCTCGCCGCTGAAATCTTCGCCGAAGTTGATCTTCACCGAATTCGCAGAGATCTACAGGCGCAATGGAGTTTTCCTGTCTTCATGGAGATCTTCATAGATTCCATCGCCGAAGTTTCCCGAATCGGCTTCGACTTCCGAAACTTCTCCTATCCTGTAACAAGAGTCAGACCTACGAATTCATGGTCATTCGGCGATTGCTTCGCCCATGGTTAGAGGATTTAGCGAATTATTTTCAGAAATCATGAAAATGGAACTTATCACTTGGATCTTTCCTGCACGCTTTCACGAATTCCTCAGAGTCTTGATATCTCCGAGGTTTCGAGGGTGTAAGGTTTTTACCCAATTCCCCAACACCCCCCTCTCTGGTCGCCTAATCGGTCCTTCATCGAGGAGTATGCAACGTGACGTGCTCATGATCATGTAGTACTAAGCGAATCGAATCGACAAAGGAAGGGATGTGTTGGTCTCCAATGTGGGCATGATCGAGGAGTCTGCAATGTGATTTGCTCATGATCACGTAGTACTAAGCGAATCGAATCGACGAAGGAAGGGATGTGTTGATCTCCAATGTGGGCATGATCGAGGAGCATGCAACATGATGTGCTCATGATCATGTAGTACTAAGCGAATAGAATCGATGAAGGAAGGGATGTGTTGATCTCCAATGTGGGCATGATCGAGGAGTATGCAACGTGACGTGCTCATGATCATGTAGTACTAAGCGAAACGAATCGACGAAGGAAGGGATGTGTTGATTTCCAATGTGCGCATGATCGAGGAGTATGCAATGTGACGTGCTCATGATCATATAGTACTAAGCGAAACAAATCAACGAACGAAGGGATGTGTTGATTTCCAATGTGCGCATGATCGAGGAGTATGCAATGTGACGTGCTCATGATCATGTAGTACTAAGCGAAACGAATCGACGAAGGAAGGGATGTGTTGATTTCCAATGTGGGCATGATCGTTGAGTATGCAACGTGACGTGCTTATGATCAATGTAAGGGGAGAAGTACATAAACGAAATGAGTAGTTCCTAATAAATGAATATCCTTTGTAATAGTATCTTTATAAGAGGAACATCCTTTGCCGCTAGTATATAGCGCTGACCAGCCCCCAGAACAAACCGACGCGCTATTCAAATATTCAGAATTTTGGACGCTCGGGAAAAGCAGATGTTAAATGTCCTTTTTGCTTCCCCCTTCCTAGTGCACCCCATTTCAGCCACCACCATAATGAAAGGGTATATTGGTAATATGACAAAGGCCTCCACCGAAATGGATAAATTACCCCCGCCCCCGTCCCTTCCCTCCCTTCTACTCCTCGCCATCTCAAATCTTTCTGCACCCATTTCCCCTTCCATCCTCGCCGCCAACCCAAATCTTCACCTCCTCTCCTCCATCGTCCCAAATCTAGCGCTCATAGCTTCAGCCCCTTTCCCATCTGCCTCTGTAGTACCAGCGGTGACGACACAATGCCACCATGAGGGAAGGTCGTATGAAGGAAATATCCTGAACAAGGTACAATGTTTTCCTCCTCGGTTCAGCTTCCCCGGTGGATTCGTACTTGCGTGTTTTCCCATGTGGCAGATCCCATGTGTGCACTAGTTTTTTTTTAATCTGGTAGATCCCATGTCTACACTAATTCTTTTTAGGATCCTGTTTTGACTAGGAACATCCTTTCAGGATCTTGTTCGGCTAGGAACATCCTACTGGTTCTTATAGAAGTTTTTAGATCTGACTGATCCCATGTCTACACTAGTTCTTCTCAGGATCTTGTTTTGACTAGGAACATACTTTTCAGGATCTTGTTTCATCTAGGAACATCCTACTAGTTCTAATAGAAGTGTTTAGATCTAGTTTTATTTACAGTGGTAGGCCAACCTTACAGAAGTTTCTCTGCATTCCTAACAGAAGTAGACGAGCGCTGCGATTACGAGCGGTAGAGGGACATTAATGTCTTGAAGAATCACACATTCTTCTCTAGTCTTGGCATCGAGAAAATTAAATCACTTTTACCACCTAACCGACCAAGCAGAAAGGGTACTAACGATACAAGAATACAAGATTTGGATCCGGAGTACAACTCGTCTGATGAACATGAATCTGACCCAGAGACATGTCAACAAGAGGTAATCTTATCATGAGCTCGTTTCATGTACTAGTTATGTAGGATTGCTTCTGATCTTCTCTTTTTTGTTGAATTTTGTGTAATCAGGTCACTCATAGCATAGCTGTCAGTGGACGAAGAGGGACCAAGAGAATTCAGGCACCAGATGACCCTACCAGAATGCCTCCTAGACTGACTAGGACCAAGGCAAGGGAATTGGCTTTAGCGGATGGGAGTGGGACAACTCTTGATACACAAGAATTGCCCACTGAAGGCCAAGCAACAGCAACCCATGATGAGAACATCATCGACATGACAACTGCAGAAGGCATGTCATTTGATCTCATATTCCAATGTCCTAATTACCAACCGAATAATTATTAACTTGTATGGCTGTAACAAACTTGTTAGGTGATGCACGCCCTTCCAGAGCACAACGGGGGCCGCGGGATTCAAGAAGATTGGGCATAGATCGGGACCAAATTTGCCGAGGCTTAAATGGCAAGATCCCTATACACATTCAAGAAGGGCTCAAATGCCCAGAGGCACCAATGCAAGCTGCAAAGTTTGCATCAGAAGGTGGGATCATAGTGTGTGGGCACATACCGATCTTTCCTTGCTGGAAGGACTACAAGCCAAAGAAGAACCAACAAGATGGTGAAAAGCCTGAAGACCATCTCAAGAACTACATGGGCAAACTAGCGGTGTGCATATGTCCACTCATCTACTACCATAGTTCTTTCCACCATTCTTGTCATCCATTTTTCTGATAATTGTGTTGTGCCAGGGGCAATTCAACATTGACACCACCAGTGAGCCTGTAAGGGTGGCATGCACTGACATGCTGAAGTCGATACAGAGACAGACAAGGTATCACCTGAAGCAAAAGTACTTCAATGATGTGCTAGCAACTGCAGTCCCAACTAAATCTCCTGTGACCAATCTGACCGATGTCCAATGGAAGGCACTGGTTAACATGTGGTCTTCCCCTGATCACAGGGTATGATAGAACTTCAACTTGCCACTACCACATTTTCATGTACTTATATATTGTTCTTAATCTTATTTCTTATACGAGTTCTTATTATTGTAAAGGCGAGGTGTAGTAGAAGCACCGATAATCGAGGAAAGGTCAAGTACCATCAGCGCACAGGATCTCGAAGCTTCATTGTACAAGCTAATCTTGTGGTAAGCAGATGAACAAGTCATGTTTTTGCTCTGTAGTTCATTTCATGAACCATTTTACAATGCTAGCACTTCAATAATTATGCCTGTTTTCAAAACATATTTAGAGGCAGAAGTATATTGCTGAAGGAGAAGGGCTAAGTCCACTTGATTATTTCAAGTCCTTCCACTACAGCAATAATGGCTTCACCGCTCCAGTACAGGCAGCCATTGTAAGTACTTGTCTGCTTTTGCATTCTTCTTTGCAACAATACTAGAAACATGTGTGAGTATTTTATTTTAAACCTTTCATTGTATTTACTTTTTAGGCTCGCATGGAACAAATTATCGCTAAACCTCAAGGCGACTAACCAAGAAAGGCTGCTGCTGAAGTAGTGGCGGAAGTTGTCCAATCTAGGACTTTTCGGGAGGTTGCTGGCATTTGCCCGCCCTCCATGAAAAAGGCTACGGTTACTACCGCACTTCAGGTTTAGGAAAGACGAGCTGGACTTAACAATGAGAAGCAAGGGGGGCACAACTGTGGCAGAAGATTGTTGAACAGGAGGCCGAGATGAGTGTACTGAGGTTGAAGGCTCAAGAATAGGAGACAACATTGAAGTCTCAAACAGAAGTGCTTGAAGCTTTGAAGAAGAGCACAAATGACATGCATAATCTGATCCAAGGCTTGATAAATTTCAGCCAGGTTTATCCTCCTCTCGACTGAAGTGTGGTCTTGGTGAACTTGTGTTGCTGATGACTTATTGTACGTTGATTCGATTCGATGCTAACTTGATGTATGTTGCACAATTGTACTGGTTGAACTATTCCCTGAATGTGGTGTGAATTATATGGAAGTGGGAAATGTTCTGTTTTGTTGTCTGATTATGTGCTGGCGATCAGCAGTAGCCAGAATAGTATATAGTGCCCTGCAAAATGCAATATGGCCTGATCTCAAAAAGAAAATTCAATATGGGCCGAGCCCAGGAAAGGCTCTGGGGATAATTGCCCAAAATCAAATGTCCCTGCGAAAAGCAATATGGGCCAAGTTTGTTAGATTGACTAGGGCCCAAAATAAAATAGCCCAATATAGCGTGCAACAAACATTTAGGGAATGGCCAAAAAAATAACACGAAAACCTGAAACGGGCTAAAATTGGCCCAAGAATATTAGGCGCACAAAGGCTCTTACATGGACCGGGCCTCAATTTGTGAAGAACCGAAATCGTCATAACCCCCTGCCACGTCGGAGCCACGATGGATCTCAGTCCGACGTAGCGCAACTGCCGAAACAGGTTTATGATGATAAGTGTTACGAATTTATACGCATCATTAAATTCATGACGCCGCGAAATAAGGTCTCGTCATTAATCACGGTTTGTGACGCTCGATTAATGACGGAGTATTTTCATAACAACTGGCGTCATTTATCGTGGTTTATGATGAGAAATGGCTTTTTTTGTCACTAGTCGGCATATTACTTGTAGTGAATCTCAACCTCAGCTCTTTTTCATCTACGAAAAGGGTATCTCTACGCAGCTACCCTCCAGATACCATCCTCCTCTGGCTTTTGTCTTGTCATACACAAGGCAGTGATATTTTTCCTCTTCAGCAAACTATTCTTGTTTTATCCCGATGCAAGGGGCTCTGGAAACTTTCGTCATGGTCGACACTATCGCACTAGTATCATTCATCGTCATTAAGAAGAAAAGGGGATAGCTGTGTAAAGATTAGTACGAACTACAACATTCCCAGAAATCATGAAAGTCTTCGTAGGTAACTTGTTTTGATAAATTTTCCAAGAAGGACCGCTGATGCAGAGATTACCTCAGTTGAAGGTTTCGGGCACCACATCATATATTACATCGCCAGTAGGTGTCTGCGAAAATAGTTCGCACAAAAGTTGTACATCATCTCACAATCCTTGAGTAAGGCACACTTACAATTCCCTAAGTGTTTTTCAATTCTACACCTCCGGCGCTGGGTCTGTTGATGGATTCGGCACGGAGTCCTCATGTTAAAGAGGAGTGAGATCTTCTCCAGTAACGGTATCTTTGCCATCCCCCACCTCGGCGGTCGAATCTCGAATAGGAGCCCCAGGGACTTCATCCTTTTCAGCATCAATGAGCGCTTTCGGAGGCCAATCTCTATAAGGCTCGTATGTTCCCAAAGTTGCATCCTCGCCATGGACTTCTTGATGCTTTCGAAGCTCCAATGTTTGTTTCGCCTGACTAAGATAGAACTATGAGAGAGGCAATACATCAAAAGTCAAGGTAAAGAAGAAAAAAAGTAGGAACAGAGGAAGGAAGTAAGGGGTCAATAGGAACAAAGGAATTCAAACCTTAGCTTGCCGTTCTACAGCCTTTTTTCGAGCGTGCTCTTGCCCACTCTTCATCCAAAAATTTTGAAGAGCAATCTTTGTAGCAGATTCGACCATTTTACTAGGGGCTGGAAGATCTTCCAAAGAGGGAACTCGAACCCACGAGTAGTGAAAGCTTTGAAATGATCACAACCTCGTTTCTCTAGTAAGTGAAGGATAGCCTCAATATTGGTCGCTACTCCATAGTCTCCAACCTTCGACATGGTCTCTGGCAAAAGCTTCAATTCTGTGTTCATCCAGGTATAAAAGCTGGCAATGTTATCTTCAACTCGGAAGGTTTGCGTTTCTGCACCATACTTCTGTAGCACATGGCGATACATATGTGCCAAATGCACTCCCCACTGATGGATGTAAGACTCATTGTTCTCTAGAATTTTTTCTAGGTCAACTTTTTTCTTCTTGAGTTCTTCAGTCAAAGCATCACAAGTAGCAATTTGTTTCTCTTGGGAATCGCACATATCTACTGCATCGTGGAGCTCCATGCGACACTGCTCATAGCATTCAGAGTCTCTTTCTATCTTGCTTTTCAGATCATCTATAGCTGCCTTTTTCTTTGTGCATTGATCGGTCAAATTCTGCACCTGGCTAGAGAGTTGCTTAGATTGATTCTTTAGCTTTTCATTCTCTTCTCGCAACCTGCGGTTTTCTTCTTCCAATCGTTGATTGTTATCCCGAAAGCCCTGGGTCTCTTCTCCAATTCTCTCATACCCTTTTCGCCCAGCTGTCAGTCCTTTCCAAAGTAAGGATTGCATTGTTTCGAACAGTTGAGTGCCACTAAAATCCTTAAGAGATTCTACGAAATTTGCAACCACAAAACAAAATATGTTAGGCTCAAATCCTTCTAAAGTCAAAATCAAGCTTTTCCAACGAAAGTAGAAGAAAAGCGTTGCAAAACAAAAAGGAGGATGGATAGTTTATCCGGATCTGTGCTCAAAGATCCAACTCCCAATTCGCGAAAGAGTGCTGCGTCCAACTCTTTGAGCAGGCTCTTATCTTTTTTCCCAACGTTACAAGCGCGTCTGCAACTAAGTAAAGGCAAAAGTAATAAGTTAGTTTCAGCAATTTGCCCGCAAAAGTTGAGGCATCGAAAGAGCAAATTGAGTTGTTTCGATACCTGAGGTTTCGAGCAAACTTGTGTCTTTAGTCTTCGCCTCTAAAGCAACTTTGCTTCAGGTCAGGTTTTCAACATCATGTGTCTCTTCTTCAAAAGACGGGGGAGGCGATCGAGAGGTGCCTCCCCCACCTCCTACAGCTTCAGTCGAATCCACGTCGATTTGTATGACATCTTTCGGCTCACAAGTTTTGTTACCATCACAATCTTCAGGGCAGTTTTAAATGTCGGAGCTCGCTAAGGGTAATCTTTCAGTTTTCTTTCCACCCTCGACCACTTCAGACCCAATGTTCCATGGTGGCTGCAATTTTTTACCTGGGGTCGACGGTTTAGGCCGCGACGGACATATAATTCCCATCTCCGCCAAAACTAGGTTTACACGGCCTTGATGTTTCAAAATTTTCTGAGCAGCCTCCCATTCTCGATGAGTATAGTTACCAATCATCTGGATAACCTTCCTCTCAATCTCAGCAATAATCTTTTCGTCCATTTTTCTCGCCGAATGTGGAACTTTGAATTTGGGGCTTCACACTTCGAAATCCAGCCCAGGCAACTTCTTCTTGGTGTAACCCCAAAAACCCCACCGAGGCCTACTGGGCCAAATATCTGCTGCAACAAACTCCTCAAGGGCATCACGAGTGGTAATCACATGTGTGGCCTAGAAATAGGCACTGGTACTATCGGACGAGCGGCTGTTTGGTGAGCTCGGGAGCCAATTTGACTTCCAGATCCTTCATTTGTGAAGGACCGAACTAGCGACCAGAGAGGGGGAGTGAATGGGAGCCGATAAAAATTCTTCTCGAAGGAGATGACTTCTCCAACAAGATGAACTCAGTTGGGTACCCAAAATCACACGCTCCGCACACAACCTTCCGTTTGCCAAAACCACGTAACCACTGAAGTGCTACTGGTCCTAGGAGCAAACCCTATCTGCAGGCACAACTTCTACACACACACGGCAGCGGAAACAACTCGGAAGCCACCTGCCTGGAGGGGGCGGTTAGACCAGGTATGGGGGGCGGTTTGACCGCCTCCACCTGGTAACCAAGAAATCCTCCGAACGACCTCTTCCGAGCTCCAAAACTCTCGATGGTTTCAACCACAGAATCCTCTGGTCAAGGCCAAGCTAGCTACCAGAAAATCTCGTCGAAAACAAGAACTTCACCCAGGGGCCTAGGGGCGGGTAGACCGGCTCATGGGGGCGGTCTAACCTCCTGTACCCAGCAAGAAACACAACCCAAGAACTCCTAGCAAACAACACCGAAACGAGCCACGATTTTACCAGAAAGCTCCTCTGATCAAGGCGAGCAAACTCACAGAGAAAGATCCTGCAAAATCAAACTTTCCACCTAGGAGACCAAGGGCGGTTAGACCGGCCCCCTATGGCAGTTAGACCGCCCCTCCCAGAAAACCTGGCCGCGGGTCAACCCTCAACTTCCCATCGCCCGATCTCCCGATTCACCCCACGGATTGCAGCAAAACGTCAGGGATACCTGGGCTACCTCCTGGGCAACCTCTCCACCAAAGGAATTCCACCGAAATGCTCTCAATCAAAGGGAATCGCGGATCTTGACCCTCTAGGTCATGAACTCGAGCAACTCGAAAAACCACCAAATCGAGGCCGATTCAAGGGAGTTCTTGGGGCAAAGTCACCAAGCAAAGAGGCACAAGGTCCTCATACGTGACACCCAACAAGAATCCCACAAGAAATCACCCTCAAAACTCCGCCACGAAAATCACAAGAAAGAGGTCCGAAAATCACCCAAAAGACAAACGGGAGAGGCAACACAAGGCCTTGAGGAACCACATCGAATCTTCTATAAATACCAAGAAGGTTCATACAAGGTCTAGCTTGCCACCCGGTCATCCATCTCTCTCTCAAGATCTCACCATGAAGCTCTCAAGCTAGTCCTAGAAAATCCTAAGAAAAAATAGGAAGGGAAAATAGCAACGTGAAATGACCTAGGGTTCCAAGAGTTGGCTGCCATCCCACAACTCAAGTGTTTATATGGGGGCTACCAAAAGACTAAACTACCCTTACTAGGAACTAGGGATACAAGCCCCTCAAGGGCAATTTTGGAAGTCTTCAGTTCAGCACCATCGGACGGATGCGCATCCACTGCAAGCCTGCGTAGCACCAACGCAACTCTTGCGATCATGCCGTGTGTCCTCCGCTTCGAAGCTTCTCGGCGGCTGCGACCCGGGCAGTCAGACCGCCCCCCTGGGCGGTTAGACCAACCCAGGTAGTCAGACTGCCCCTCCTGGGTGGTTGAACTGGCATGGGTGGCCGCACTCCCTCGCCGAGTCTTCGACCTCAGTTTTGTGGCTCAACTGAGTAACCCAGTGGTTTTGTGGTGAACCACTGCAAACCCCACATACATGGTGTAGCCTCCGCCAATCTCCACTCATGACTTGGCTCCCACGATGTCCCGGGTCGACCTTGGTTTTGAGGCTCAACCAAGAAACCGTCCACTACTTCGTCTTGCTGTTCTTAACACCATGCAACCTGCACTTGATCCCGCTGGCCACCGGGTCCCTCGAACCAAGCCTACTTGTCTGCTCCACACCTGGAGGCCTCACCGGCATCGACCTTTCGCGCTTGTTCTTCACCTGCACTAGCACCAATCAAGCCGCAGCCTGTACCTGCAGTACTTAGCCAAGAGTCAGTCCACACAACGTTGTGAATCACTCATCACACCAGGAAGCGACCATCCACCGGTCCTCGAACCACACAGGCTCTCAATCTCCCCCTTGATGAGTACATTGACAACACACATGATTGGTAACCAAAGAGAAAAGGAAAAGAAAAGAAACGACCAAAAGAAACTTCAACAAGCGATCAAAAGCCAAAGGAAAGGCAAAGAACAAGATCACTTGAAGAAGGAAAGTCTCAGTCCCCTTAGGCAAGGGCAACGGCTCGACACAACCGAGGCAAAAACAAGCTCACACAAAGAGCTCCCCCTGCACATATGCAAGCCCTCTGAGCCAAAGCACACTCCCCCTGAACCAAAGCAACAATGCAACATGGGAAAGCAAACAAGGAGCCAAACCTGCTCACATTGCCCAGGGCAGTCGGGGGGGGGGGTTAGACCGCCCCAAGAAACCGGCCCTGCACCAAACTTTTCAAAAACTGCCCGAACCACTTTGAACACCTTCCAAATGCTCCCAGGTGCCCCAAACATGCACAAACTTCTCCCCCTTGTTGACAATGCATGAATCAAGGCATAAATCGAAAAATTTCAACCTAGAGGTTCTCAAATAGACAAAATTCACCACAAGATGCTACACATGTCCAAATGAGCACGTGAGATACTCTATAGCTTTGTACGAACATCAGCTACAAGATCACCAAGTTTCACAACCATTGGGCAAAGGTAAAATAGAATTGAGCATTTTTGCGAAAAATTACCCTCTCATGAGCAAAGTCCTAAACATGAGCAAAACATGTCAAAAGGGCAAAGCCACACAAACTTCATGCTAGGACAACCATTCTAAGCATAAGATCATCATAAACATCGACAATCATCTCATGTCATGTCAAAGCCACCGAGCCATGTGCCTAATTCTAGATATGAGACTTCTCATTGGTAAGCAACATGCAACGGTTTAGCACCCAAAAGTAATTTAGTTAAGCACATATGACATGGGAGTACATTTTCCAAGCAATTTACATTTCATTTTTAGATTCATATTTGGTACATGAAATGTCTTTGCGACTAAAAGGAACTTATGCCCCTCCACATGATAAATCAAGGGGGCTAAACATTCATGATGACAAATGAGCCTTTGGCCCCATATGATCAAAATAAGCCATCCAAGCACAAATTAAGCATAGAAAAGCCACTAAAACATGTCATGATCATATAAAGGCATTTACTCACAAGAGGACCTACATGTAGCATTTTTCAAAAACATATCTATCAACCATGGATATAAATCAAGATCATCAAGAGCTAAGCCAAACTAACCATATCATACCAAACGAGCTCACAAGATCATCCATAGCATGTTATGGTGAACAAAGTATATAAGAGAAACTTTTCCTACCACAATGCATATGATACAAATGCAATGCAAACCTAAGATACAAAGATGCCTATACATCATGATACATATGCAATGCAAATGCAAGAATGCAGAAAAGGAAAGCTATACATATGCTACAAAGGAGCTTCACCACCAACTCAGGAAACCAACCACACACACAAAGCGCACAAAAAACCGGCTCCTCGAGGGGAGGCAAAAGGGCTCGACACCACTGGCAAAAGAGCAAAAGAGCACAAAACTCACAAGCTCCCCCTAAACACATGCACTAGGGCCAAAGAGCATACAAAGCTCACCCTAAGCACACATGATAGAGCAAAGAGCACACTAAGCACACAGGCTCCCCCTAAACTCATGCGTTAGGGCCAAAGAGCATACAAAGATCACCCTACACACACGAGATAGGGCAAAGAGCAAAACGAACCGAGTGGCTTGACCAAGGCCACACACTTGAAGGTCACAAATTTACTTACCTTGATCATTCCTTCAGAAGTCACCCTTCCTTGTCCACCATCCCCGAAAGTGATGTACCTCCTTGATACCACCGGGGTATGAGGCCGGAGAACCACCCCTGATATCGACCAAATGTTCTCCGAGCCTCCCACCTGCAACTCAAAACCAAGAGCGAGAGCGAGCAAATGACTCAACACTGAGGTTAGTACGAAAAGTGTCAAACCAGTGCCGAGCCATCTCCTCAAAAGTGGGGTTAGCAACATCCATCCTACCGCACCTATCAAAACTGTGATCCATCCTATCAAGCCTATCAAACCTGGAACCACCATGGGAAAACCACTCCCGTCTCGCTAGAGGAGTACGAGCACCACGAAAGAGAAAGCGTGGTCCGTAGCTCCTCTGAGACTCAAAGCTGTGACCTCTCCCAAAGTCGTATCGGTCACGAGGTGGAGAACATCCAGAAAACACAACACCACCAGACTCAAAGCGCCTACCATCTGTACCATGACCAAAGGAACTGAAATCACTAGCACCATGACCTTGAAAACCGAACTGCCCAGAAATCTGGGGAGGGCCGGTCTGACTGCCTAGCCAGGCCGGTCTGACCGCCCCCTCTGGGCAGGGCCGGTCTGACCGCCTAGCCAGGCTAGTCTGACTGCCCTCTCCAGACCACCACCTCGGCTACGAGAGCTCCCATTTCCCCATGCCGGAACCTTATGCACAAAACCCTTTCCCTTAGGTAGTGGCATACGAGGCTCAGGCACACCATGAGAAGGGTGGTACCTGTCCTTGTTCGCCCACTCCTTAGCCATTCTCGCCTCTCTCTTTCTCTTATAGCAAAACTCCATCTTATGACCATCCTTTCCATAAAACTCACAATGGAAACGGATTAGTTTTGACTTAGGCTTGGGATGAGGCTCTTCACAAGGTTTCTCACTGGGCTTCCCACTTGATTTCTCACTAGCCTTTTCACTTGGCTTCTCACTTGGTTTCTCTCTCGGTTTAAGCAACTGGTTTGGCTTGGGTGCAAACTTGTCTTTGGGTGTAGGTTGTGGTGGAACTGGAATATTCCCAAAATTCCCTTCTCTCTCACCAAACTTATCAGATCCCAAAGTCCAACCATCAAAGTGCTTAAAACCGGTAATCATCATACCAAGCTGAGGCTCCTGACTAGACAACCAACTCAACACCTCACGCAACTTATCATTCTCATCCTGCAAGCGATCAACACATTGTGCAAGTTCCAAATTCTTCACAGCATGCAATTCACAAGTAGAGCAGGAAGTAGGAATAGAAACTTTCAAATTAGCCTCAAGCGAAACAATGCGAGAACGAAACTCAGCAAGCTTTTCATGCAAAGCAGGACATGAAGTGCATGCACCAAGCAAAGTGGGTCTAGACTGCAGCTCAGCCAACTCAACCCTAAGCACATCTAGTTCCTCACACTTGGAGGCATGCTACTCCTTAAGGGTAGTCAAATCAGCTAAGGAAACAGAGCAATCACCACAATCAACCTTATCAGAAACAACATGACTAGCCTTAAGCAAATCTATCTCAAGCTTGGCATCAAGGTTCTGTATTTCTAGCTCAGCCACTCTATTCCTAGCATCTTCAAGCAAAGCCCTAAGCTCCTTCCTAAGTTTCTTAGCCTCTCTAAGCATGTGATCACAGTTATCAAGCAAGTCAACCAACTCCTCATTCTCCTTGCGCAAGGAAGAGAGTTCATCACATACCTCATCCTCAGAATTTGAGTCTAAGGCGTTCTTCTGGCTTCTCTTGCTGCCGGAGCTATGCGCCATGCCGCAAAGTCCATCCTTCTTGTTGTAGCTTCTCGGAGTCTTGCTTGCGGTACAGCAAAGACCGTTGAGGTACTTGGCGAGGTTCTTCTTCTTTTTCTTATCCTTCCTCTTGTCGTCCTCTTCTTCTTCATCACTTGAGCTTGATGACGTGTCCTCAGAATCGGAGTCGACGTCGCTCGACCTCTTGATCTTCTCTCATGTCGATGCCTTCCTCCCATGTTCACAATCCTTCTTCTTGGACCTTCTTCCCTTGTCCTTGGACTTGTGCTTGTCGTAGTCGTTCATCTTCGGACACTCGGCGAAAAAGTGTCCAGTCTTGCCGCACTTGAAAAACGCCCTCGAGTTCCTCCTTAAATTCACTCGATTCTCGTGCATCCTCTCGAATCTCTGTGTCAACAGCGCCAGCTCATCCTCTCCAAGTACGTCAAACTCCTCGTCTGGCAAAGACATCAAAGAGGACAAAGAGTACATCTTGGAAGATGGGTTAGCGTTAGTCTTAGCACCTGAGCCTCTGACGAGAGCAAGACTATGAGAGTCAGTCGAGATCTCAATCCGGGCTGTCACACCACGGGCCACCTCAGCCGACTTGATCTTAGAGAACAGCTCATCTACCGTCAGAGTCTCATACTTCTCCGACTCCAAGATGGCCTCGACCTTTCTGCCCCAAATGGTATGATCCAGTGAGTGCAAGAGCTTCACAGCTCTATCATGATCATCGTACGGGAGCACAGTCACATTTGCCCTCATGTTGTTCACAATCACCGTGAACCACTGGAACATCGTGTCTGTGGACTCACCGGGGAGATGAGTGAAGTTCTTATACTCTTTGCGGTAAGTCGCAAACAACCGAGCCTGAACCTGACTGTTCCCAGCATGAGCATTATTCAGCTGCTCCTAAATCCTACAAGCCAAATCCTCCATCTGAACCCGATCGAATTCGGATTGACAGAGAGTGCAAAACAAGTAGTCGACCGCCTTATTGTTGGCGTCGTGCATATCCCTCGATCCCGGAGCAAGGAAGTTAATCGGATGAACATAAGCTGTGTTCACCGTAACGTCCCAAAGGATCTGACCCTTGCTGCGGAGGAAAGCAGCCATCCGCCTCTGCCACATCTAGTAGTTCTTTCCATCGAAGTGTGGAGGACCCGATCCCCGTTCCTGGTACGCCATCTATTGACGGCTGTTAAGTACCTAATTTAAGGCCGTCAATCCTTGCATTTCATCATGAGAATCATGCATCCACAGTAGAATAGGGGCTTAAACTGACAATTTCCACAAGTGGCTGTATGAAGATGAATGCAGGTGTTTAGCATAAGAAATGAAGAGAAAGCACACCTCTATGATCCTAGCACTTCAGGCTCAGCCAATGGGGGCTGCCATGCAAGCATCCCCTGGATCAATGACATCACCAATCCAAGAGAGAGAGCCTCGCGAATCAGAGACCGCCACGCGTGCATCACATGGATCCTATGGCCCACCAGAGTGATTAAACCGCCTCAAACACAAGTGTACACCGGGAACCGACCTCTGAGGACCGGAGCGTCCGAGGACCGATGGATGGTCGCTCCTGGCTGTGATGAGTGATTGACAACGTGGTGTGGATTCGTCTAGTTGCACGGCTAGGCTACCATTAGCCATTTCTTGGAAAAATTTCTCGGTATGCCGACCTATAAGAATAGGTATGTCCGGATTATCATAGACATGGAAGTCCAGAAAGATCTCGGCCTTATTGGCAACTACCGGGAATGTTCTGACAACACCGCAACATTCCAACATGGTCCCATAAGGATCTTGAAAAATCTTTCGGGACGGACATAGGGTCGTGTTGGGATAGAGCTGTTGGGCAAGAGATTTTGAGATGATATTTATCCCAACAGTGGGGTTGTACTGGACATCCATCATGACGCGTTGTATTTGATAGGAAAGAAGAGTGGACGGCATGATGAGTCTAACTACCTCGGGCGATGTCTCGGCTTCTCTCAACCATTCCACACTCATAGCCGCCGACAAGCATTTAAGGTCTTCTTTGAGAATGGGCTTATCGGGTTGGCTAGCATTTTGTTGAAACGGAGAGTTGCACGCTCGAGGTTTTGGTTGGATTGGAAAATTCGAGGCATTTCCAAAGTCTGGGAAAAGATCATCCTCAATTTCGCCGATAAAGTCCATTGGATGAGTTTCCTCATCTTCTAGACTATGGAGGTTTTCTACGGGAGGCTCTACTTTTATTGGCTCAGAGAGAGGAGCGGTCTCGGGTGTAGGCTAGATAGGTAAAACCTCATTTTCTGGCTCAAGGATTTCATCAACCTCTTCTTCGGGAAATTCATCAAAAATACCAGTGTAGGGGGTATTCTCAAGGATTTTGTTGAGAACGTTCCTCCCTTCACTAGGTGTCAAATGAGTGAAAGAACCTCCCGAAGAAATATCGAGAAACTAGGCAGATTCCTTTCTAAGGCCTCGACGAAAATGCTGTAAAAGCATCGGTTCGGAGAGTTCAAGGTTGGGACCGGACATGTTTAGGTCCAAAAATCGTGCCCAGGCTGCTCCTAAGGTTTCTTTTTCCTTTTGCCTAAAGCCTAAGACTTCCATACGGAGGTCGACCAATCGGGATTCCGGGAAGAAAGCTAGACAAAATTTGTTTCGCAAAACTTCCCAATCTCCCTTGACACCCCTAACTGTTTGAGTGTACCATTTCTTAGCAATTCCCGTCAAAGAGAACGGGAAAGCTTCCATTTTAGTGTTTCGTGCGACATGCCACGAATGACAAGGCACGAGCACACTTCCTCAAAACCGCGAAGGTGGGTGTACGGATTTTCCTCTTCTGCTCTAGAAAAAGATTGCTCCCATACCATAACTATGGGGGCGGGACGAAGTTCATAGCTAGGTGCATGGATGGGTAATGATGAGGGTGGAGGCTCCAGATCTTCGCCCGTTGGAGCCGAAAACTGATTGATAGGTTTGGAATCCATATGGGGATATGTGATGGTATGGATGGGGATACACGGACGACTCGGTTCGACACTAGTGCAGCAACCGTTCCCCGGCAACGGCGCCAGAAAGCTTGTTGACACTCTCTAGCATCACACCAGGTTTGTATCCCCGGCAACGACACCAGAAAGCTTGTTGGTATAAATAACGATCGCAGAAAAGTCCGCAAGAGTACGGATACCGGTGTAGCTTTCACCCAAGAGTATTCCAGGATATCGAATCCACAGGGAACGTGTGTGCACTAGTGAAGAATCAAGGTCAGCCTTGGACGAGAGAAGATATGATAATAGTGTAGGAGAGGTAGAGAGGGTTTCGAAGGATTCCGGATACTAAAGATAAGATCAGCGTTTACTACGATGCTCGTCCTAACCCGGAAAGGGATGAGAAGGGGGCTAGGCAAGCCAAGCAGGGGTCCTACTACGCTCTAGTGGATCTCACGTGGTGGACTACGTAGGCCGTCAGGGCTGTCACCACCTAGGGCTACCACAACAATCCATGCCACTTGGTGTACTCCAAGGTAGTCGCAAGACTAGACACCACGTCTACTCTAGTGACTACTATTCTAGCTTTGCAATTACTAGAACACTAATCAAAGCAAGGAGCCCACAAGCATAAACAATAAAGCTAAACTTAATTAATTAAATAAATCCAGAATGCCTAAGAGTTACTCGGATGTTACTCGAAGTGGAGCCGCATCCGCCGAGGTACAAGAGGAAGGGAGGAAGCCGACAACTCCGGCTTCTCCCGGACTCGCACCTCAACTCTCACCTAATTCGAACACTAATTTTGGTAGAGCTTTGCTTGATCTCTGCTTCTCTGTTCGTCTCTTGAAGTGAGGAGGATGGCTTCTATTTATAGGGGGAGGAAACTTGGGAGAGTGGAGGTCCTCCCCCTCTTTCCTGGGCTCCCCATGCACCACCTGGCCACTGCAGCGTGCATTGGAAGGTTCTTGAGGCGGTGGAGGTGAAAACCAGGCAAGAACCGGATCCTAGGGGGTCGAACCGGGCCTGAACTGCTCACTGGATCGCTGAACCGCCGAGAAAAATGGAAAAAGCCAGCTGAACCGGGGGCCAACCGTGGGAACCAGGGAACCGACGTCCCCGGGCCAACGCGCGGACGCCACGCGTCCCGAGACGCAGTCCACTCGGCCGCCCCTGCGCACCCCCTACACGGCAGCCGCCCGCGCCAACCCCAGGCCGGCACGTGGCAGGCAGGGGAGGGTTCCCGCGCGCCCGCGCGTGTGCGGCGACGCGCCCCGCGTCGGCCAACAGCGGCACGGCACGTGGCCCGCAGGGCCCCCCGCACGCCTACGACGTGCCGCGATGCGGCTCCGCAGCCACTCCCGTGTCGCCACGTGGTGGCTGCTGGTTGCCCCGGCGCGGATGAGGTACGGTGCTGACGCAATGCTGATGTCATCACCTTGTGTTATTTTGTTTATTTCATATCTTCTTCATACGGGCTCCAAAGTATGCAAATAATATATCCATTTCGATCGTCTTGATGAGCCCGTTGCAATGGCGCAATCCACCTTGGCATTTGAGATTGTTTGTGATAATGTCATATTCTACTCTATAATTGCTCATTTTCACCTGCAACCAAATATACACCAAAGCTTGTGGAATTTGTTAGATTATAATCCTATAGCTATGGTGTACAATCAGATGGAGTAACTTTTATCCAAAGTTGATGGTCGAAAATAGGGACTTAACGACCGTCAACACTCAGCCAGCTCCCTAGGGACACCGGGCATGTCGGATGGACTCTATGCGAAGATGTCAGCGTTGTCCCGAAGGAAACTTGTGAGTGCGAGTTCCTATTTGGGGTCGAGGTCGGCCCCGATGGTGACTTCCTTGGTTGCGTCGGGCAGGCCGAGGCAAACTTTCTTCACTACGGGACTTGCGTCCAAGGCAGTAGTCGTGCGCTTCTGTTCTGGCACCTCTAAAGTAGTTTGGTCGATCTTGGTAGCCTGAGCGACCATGCCGTTGCTGCGGCCTTGCACGCAGATACCTTGGCGAGGTCGACGGTATCGCTCTCGCATTTGTAGGAGACGAGGATGTCGCCATAAACGGAAAGGATCTCGTTTGGCGTTGGCATCTTCATGATGAGATAGGTGTGGTGCGGGATGGCCATAAACTTGGGCAACATAGGTCGACAGAGGATGGCATGGTAGGAGGAACAGAAGTCCGCGACCTCGAACGTCAGGTACTCCGTACGGAAGTTGTCTTCTTTGCCGAACGTGACCGGTAGGCATACACGACCTATGGGATATGCAGCCTTGCCGGGTATGACCCCGTTTTAGGGTTCGTCGGATGCAGTCATCTTGGAGAAGTCGAAGTCCATCTTCTTCAGCGTTTCGGTGAAGATGATGTTTAAGCTGTTGCCCCCGTCGACGAGGGTCCTAGGCAGGAAGGCGCTGTCCACTATGGGGTTGACGACCAGTGGGTAGGTCCCGGGGTCGAGTATGTGCACCCAGTGGTCTTGCCTGGAGAAAGTGATGGGGAACTCCGACCACCGCAGAGGTTGTGGAGTTTCGGTGTTGACTTGGCCAATCTCTCTTGCATTCGACCGCTGCTGCCTATTGCTCTTGGCTGCTTGGCGGCCTCCAACGATGAAGTTGATCTGCCTTTTGGTGTTTTGGAATACGCTATTAGGGTTCCTTGCTTTAGGTGGAGGAGGAGGAGAAGGCTCCTTCCGTCGGTTGCCATCGTTGTCGTGGTCGTCGCAGTGACAGTAGTTAGATCGCTCCTCGCGGTGGTCATCACGCCGGTCGTCACGACGGTCATCGCGGCGGTCGTCGCGGTGGTAGTCGTCGCGGCGGTCATGACGCCTATCATCGCGGTGGTAGTCGCGACGATAATCTCGGCGATCCCTGTCGTCGTTGCGACGGTAAGGCCGTCGGTCACGGTAGTCACGTCGATCAGGTCGACGGTTGTGGTTGTCGTAGCGACGGCCGTTGCTCTGGTCGTCGTTATTGCCGGTCTTGGTCTTCTTTGGCTCTGGAGGTACGCCTAGGGCACGCTTTAGTTGTTCGCACTCCCTCATGGTGTGTTTGGCGTCGCGGTGGAACTGGCACACGTCGTCCAATGTGCAATTGAAGTCACCTTCAAGGAAGGTGGATGGTCTTGGTGGATCGGTAGCATAGACCTCGCCAGATCGCTTGCGCGACCTACCGCCACCGTTGTTGTCTTCGTGGTCATCTCCTTTGAAGTCGTGTACCACCGCGTCTTGGGTGTCAACGAGCTTGTCGACGTAGGCCATGAGGTCGGCGATGGTGTTAGCGTCAGCTTCATGGATCTTCTCGAAGAGCTTGAGGTTAGTTACCCCCTTCTTGTAGTAGGCTATGACGTCTTCATCCTTGACACCTGCAAGGGTGTTGCGATTCTCAAAGAAGCGGTTGGTGTACTCACAGAGAGTTTCGTCCTTCCTCATCCGCACTTTGGCGAGATGGTGAGTGTTGCTGGGACGGTTGTAGGTCGCTTGGCAGTTGGTTGTGAAGTGCTGTGATAAGGTCGCCCACGAGGTGATGCACTCCATAGGGAGATTGTCGAGCCACAGGAGTGGCGCCTGGCCCAGCACGAGAGGAAAGTATCCTGCCATGTGGTCTTTGTTGCCTCCTGACGCCCGGGCAGCGATGCTGTACATCTTGAGATAGATACTCGGGTCAGAGCGACCATCGTAATTTTCGATAGCTGGCTTGAAGTCTTTTGGGTATCTGATCGTCCTGAGATGTCGTGAGAACGCCGGGAAGTTGTTGATTGCTCTGGAACTGGATGGTGGAGCGTAGGTTGACGAGATGACGTAGACGTCGTCGGGAGGACCATTATCTTGGTCGTACTGGGCACGACGCAGAAGCTCTCGATCGTGCATCTCACGGAGGTCTGCTGCTTGGATGGGATGGTTGGCATCAAGGGGATCAGGGACCCTGTTGTCGCGGTCGTAGTTAGCGAGGCGCTCTATCTCCGCTTCATCTCGTATGGGTTGACGCTGATTGCTCCAAGCGCGTGTGGCTTGCGCTAGTGGAGGTTGAGCTCCCGCATTCTGTCCTGCATTGGCGGCGGTGTTCTGCTGCTGGGTGCCAGCAGCATTGGCGGTGTTGTTGGCAGCATTGCCGGCGGCATTACGGCGGCACTGGCAGTGTTGGCACCTGGATTGGCCGCTGCATTGGCAGTAGTGTTGACTGGCTATACTTCTTCATTCTCACCACCTCCCTCTTCGGCCACAGGCTGAAGGGGAGCATTGTCATTGTGGTGACGATGATGGCGGGGTCGCTCCGACCTACTCCTAGAGTAGGAACTTGAAGCCGATCTGCTGTGTCCTGGACCTCTTTCTTCGACCTGGGCGGTGGCGATACAGATGTGAGCTTGTAGACGTCGAGTTGCAGGAGTGTCCGCAAGTTGTCCCAGCTCGGCAAGGGCCGCGCCTAAGTTGGCTTGAGGAGAGTTGTAGACTTCGTGGCCATCTTGCTCAAAGTCCCTCAAGAGGTCTCTGGCACGTAAGCGTTGTCGGCGAGGTTCATCTCGGTTTTGCTGCAGCTGGGGAGCAGCTGGGGCCGCAGGGGGAGGTCCCCCATCGACGACGTTTCCTGCGGGTTGGCCACCGGCACCAGGTACGACGTTGCCCGTGGCTTGACCTGGGGCCTGGGCAGCTGCTGCAGCTGCATCTGCTTCCTGCTGACAACGTACAGCTCATGCGGCATTAGCGTTCTCTCGCTGTTGGCGCTGCTCATCTGTCTCGCCAGCTTGAGGGGGTACGTCGGTGGAGACCACGAGGACCTGTTGATCCGGGATCTCGAACACGTTGCCCGGGTTGTTGGGAGAGATGGTCGTACGGGCGATCTGGATCGCGAGGCAGTCTGGGGACGGCACACGGTTGACTTGGCGGCGATGGGCCGCGATTAGGGGTCGGCGAAGCTTTTTAAGCACATGGCACTGGCGAGCTATGTGTTTGGAGTCCTCATGGACAGGGTAGGGGTCATGAAGATGACCTCTGCAGTTCCCACGGTGTGGCATCTTGGGTCCAGATTCGATCTGGATCTTGTTCTTCATGTAGCAAGACGTTCATGAGCTGCATTCCACAGGCCAAGAGGCATGCGGGGTGAAGGCAGAGGGGTCCTGCGAGGGCGCTTGATGCGCTCACAGACCTTGATCGTGTCAGAGAGCATGTCCTCGACACGATCGAGCCCCGCGATCAAGTCGCGAGGAGTGGGTGGGTGGGTTTCCGCCAGCAGATCGGATCCGACCTGCTGGTTGGCGGTGACGGCAGTGCCCTCGATGATGAGGCAGGCGGCTGGAGCGTTGGATTCCACCGGCATAGAGCCGAAGTAGATGTCAACGGGATTGGCGAGGATGTCCGCCATGCTCTCAGGGAAAATGACGCCGCTTGGTGAAGCCATCGAGTTGCACGAAGAACCCTGGATTTCTCCCTACCTGGCGTGCCAACTGTCAGATGTTCAGATCTACACAGCCCACGGGGGGGTTAACCCCAGTGGTTTATTTGTTTGGTGGGGTGAAATCTAGGGCTAAGAACTTGAAGGTTGCGCACGAGCACACAGAACACAGAGTACACAGTGAGTTTATACTGGTTCAGGCCTGCGGAGAGTACACGACGTATATGGTAATGATTGTACAAGGGGTCGCCTCACCCGCCTTATATTGGCCAGCAGACAAGGTCGGCACCCAGACTCCTTGTCGGTTACGACCAAGAGACCTAAGTTTAGTTGATTAGAACCATTACCATATACGTCGGACTGCTTTGTCGGAATCCACCGTTATCTTGTCTTGCACGCCAAGTCTTGAAGTCGTTCTGGATAAGGTCATCTTGAGAATTTTTTGGAAGGTCTTCAGGAGGTCGTGTGGGCCACCAACTAGGTCGGTTGGGCCCACTATCAGGTCGGCGGGTCTTCTGGTAGGCTGGACCCACTTGTCGGGGACGGCCGTGAGCCTGGTTGGTGGGGACCCAGGGGTACCCATGTCTCACAACCATATTTCCCCTAAGGGGTTTGTATCTCAGTTTAAGTGCTAGGGGTAGCTTTGTCATTTGCCCAACCCAGAGGGACTCATATATATAGCTCTTGGGTTTCTGGGCAAACCATCCACCCGGACTGCTTCTCATTTCCCAGCTCCATAGGCTTTGATTTTCTTCACCGTTTTGTAGAGAATCTGACCTCCGAGTGTATGGAAGCTTTCATGGTTGCGTCGATTTCCTTCTTGTAGCTCGCGTGATTTTCGTGTCTTTTTCGAGCTATTTTCGTTGGATTTTTGTGCGCGGCTTGTTCCTCCGATTCTGAGGTGTTTGGGTTCGGATTTCTTTGTGGGGATCATGGATAGATGCCTTGTGCATCTTTGTGCTTGATCTTGACCCCTCAAACTCCGGATTTGGCCTTGGATTTGAGGATTTCAGGTGGAACCCTATCTTTTTGGTAGAGCTCGGTTTGTGATCGATTCCCGGTGATTTAGTTGGTTTGAGGGCTAAAGTTTTAGGGCATAGCATCCCCTAGGGACGCTTCACATCTTCCCCAAATCTTGTCTCAATCCATTCAGCGTTTTTGAGCTTGGGCTGCTCTGTTCGAGGCCGGCGGACTGTCCGCCCGTGGCCTGCGGACTGTCCGCACGAGGTCTATTCGTCGGGTGTTCGTCGCCTGTTCTTCAGTTCGTGAGCACGATGCGTTTCGATCCCGAAAGGGTTAGGGTTTTCTTGGAGGTTGTTTGCGGACTGTCCGCCGAGACCGGACTGTCCGCGGACCCCTCATGGACCGTTCGATTTTCGGAGGTGCGGTACTGGAGGTTCGGTTGCTTATTACGGACTGTCAGCTGTACAGGGTCGGACTATCCGCCAGGCTCGCGGACTGTCCGCCAGGCTCGCGGACTGTCCGACAGGCACTCGCGGACCATCCGCCCAGGGGCTGCCAGATTTCGTTAAGTCCTTTGCTTCTTGAGTTGTGCTTCCGCTTTGCAACTTGTTTGGACTTGTTCCTAGTGTTGGTAGGTCCGCTGTGACTACGCGACCTTGGCAAGCTCGTGTGGGAAGCCTTGGTTGTGAATTTGGGACATAGGCCGAGTTCATCCTTCGGGAAGAATTTTTATCGGCTCCCATTCACTCCCCCCCCTCTCTGGTCACCTAATCGGTCCTTCAAACTCAGGACCCACCAAGCAGCCACTCAGAGAAAGCACAGGCCGAGGGGGCCCACCTGGGTGTCGGCCGACCCCAGGATCGGCCGAACTGACCTTGGGTCGGTTGATCCTAACCTTCCACGTGTTGGCTCTTGGTTGGCTCCTGGTCACATTCCGGGGGTGCACGGGGTGTCCTTTCGCCGATGCCTTGGCCAATAAATAGAAGAGGAGGGGGGGGTAAGAAGAGGACAACACACTTGAAGGCAACTTCTCACCTTAGCCTCTTTCTCTTCTTCTCATTCCCTCTTGGTGGAGGTGAAACCTCATCCCACCATGAGTGTGAATGTGAGGAGGATCTAGCTTAGGTGGTGCTAGGTAGAGAGGGGAGTGTGTGGATGAGTAGAGGTGAGGTGTGATGATCCGTTCTTCATCCACCATCCCTTTGTATCTCGTGAGTGACGCCGTTCTTCATTTAGACTAAAGTGAGTATTTCGTTATATTCCAATGAGACTAAAGTCGCATTCATACATGGGTGATATGTTCTATTGTTCTTCATCTGTTCTTGATCATAGGCTTTATGTTCTAGTAGCATAACCCCGTTTGATCTTGCGGAGGAGTTACATAGTAGACTTATTTGTTTGTGTGACTGCCTGTCAATTAGAATATAGTGCATCTCCTGCATATCTGAATTAGACCAAAGTGTCATTCATATCTCTTCGTATCGTCTCGATTCCATGATGGGCAAGGTCTAGCCGTACTCGCGGATTCGTCACTCCGTATTTATACGGAGTGCTATAGTGTTGCTACGGGACGTTAGACGTAGCCGTGCTATAGTAGTAGTCGGTAGTGTAGATGTGGTGTCTGCACTACGGGTTATCCTTCGATTGCCCTGTATCCCATGGTTTGTCTTGGGGTAGGCCGCGGTAGTGACAACCATTGGACTCTTACGAAATCCCCCACGTTCGGATACAGGTGTAGGCAACCATTTGCCGTGAACCGACTGTTATAGCCAAGAGCGTCCGGTGTCTGAAGCGAGATCCTTTGCAGCTTGTACCCCCCTAGAACCGAGTACCTACAAGGGATTCCATACCTCTCACCTACCTCAGCAGAGATCCTGTGTCCTTGGATAAGTCGCTCGTAGAGTACCCCATAAGTTCCTAGGATTTGATACCCTTTGGAATACTCCCGAGGGAGAAGTTCTACAACGGTGTATCCGTGCGCTTGCGGACTCGTTCGCACCCGTCAGTATACCCGGTTGATTCTTACACGCTCATGCTATCCTGACGCCATAGTGGTGAGGTTAAGAAATACCAACAAGCATTTTTGGTGCCGTTGCCAGGGAACGGTTGTTGAGAATCTACGAACCCGACTATCCTCGTATCTTTTGTTTTTCCTTTTTTTTTCTACCTCTACCCCCGTTATCCTAGGAAGGTTATCCTTGTACAAACTTTCCGCCCATTATGAGTGAACCATTAGAATCATCCTTATGGAGGCGACCAGCCCCTTTGAAACTTTGTATGGTTCACCCATCCCTCATGACGCTAGTTGAGAACAATTCCTTCTCGGGGAAAAGTCATGAAAATCCCTACTTCCATGTGAGAGACTTTGAACAACTGTGTTCCACCCAGGGTAAGACCGGGGCGACACAAGATGTTCTTAGGAGGAATTGTTCCCGTTCTCCCTTTCTGGAGGAGCGAGAACTTGGTACTGTTGTTTTGGTAATGATCACCGCAACTGGGGAGCATTGAGAGCAGCCTTCTGCACTCGATTCTTTCCTTTGAGGCGTATCATTTCCTTAAGAATGATGATCCTTAGTTTCAAACAAAGAGAGAAGGAATCCCTAGGCATGGCATGGCATCGTTTTGCCTTTATGGCTGAGTCTTGCCCAGTCCTTGATCTGCTAGACCCAGTGCTCCTACAGCACTTCCGGCTTGGTTTGCTAGAGGACAGTGCCATGATGCTTGATGCCATTTCGGGAGGTGCCTTTGTGCTCTTAGAGTCGGAGCGAGGAAAGGAAATTCTAGGAGAACTCCGAGATTTCAGCTCCCCGCCCGTCTTGAGCGACGAGGTAGCCAAACGTGGTAATGAAGAGTTGCCTAGATCCATCTTCGAGAGAGCCCGAGCCTACATACCAACCTTCTCTACGCTCTAGTCGAAGATATCATTCTTGACTAGCATGAATCTATGGGAAAGAGCACCAAGCGTGAGTTCTGCCCTTAGGTTCCCCTATCGTTTCTTCTCTTAAAAACCCAACCTTTGAGACTTAGTCTCGAAGGAAGGAGGAAAGGAGTGGTTAAAGAAGGGTAGTTGTTCCTGGCGAGAACGATTATCTCGACTTCGACTGCAACTTTTCAGGAGAGGTTACGATGAATGTTTCATGCTTCATGTCAAGGCTCAAGCCGAGGTGGTGCCACACCAAAGGTCAGCCAAGACACTGGCCCCAGGCTCACAAAATATCTATACTTTCGGCCTTGGAAAGCACGATTTTATACTGATCCAGTTGAGCAACCCATCTCGTCATCATGAGCTCAGCTAGGACCGATGCCAATCAAGTTAAGTAGGCATAAATCCCATTTTTACGCCTTAATTTGATCGATGCCCCGCGGGAGTGTGGCTGCATCTCTATCTTTTGCACTTCTGTTGGAAGCTTGGGTTGGCTTACGTGTCATCCTCACACTAGTGAGGGTGAGAACCTTTGGCAACCTAAGGAGAGAATGAACTGGCAAGTTTGTTACTCTTGACTTACAGCTCGAATGTTCATTCAACCCATGGAGTCTCACTCACTTGATCTGGGGTTTGAGCGTTCTTGAGCCATGCTTTCAGAGGTGAAAGCTTCACTCTTAGAGCACTTTTGGCTAGAGGCCGAATCTTGTGCTCATCTTCATCACCTCTGTCATCTCTCGTCCGTAGTGCTATAACCTTTCTAGCTACACGATCTTCCTACGGTTACCCATCATAGTTCCCTTAGGATGGTTGCGAAGCTATCACCGCGACATCTTGAGCATAGCTTGCAGTGTATATATGCACTAGCCATGTAGGAAGGAAACGGGTTCCATCACAAGAAACCTGCCGGGGGAACCATGAGTTAGAATAAGGAGGTACCTCGGAAAAAGGGGAATATCTAGCAAGAAGGGGCAACAACATCTCTCTACTCGGGTATGAGTTCAGGTGAACCCCCTATGTTGCGTTGTTAATGCGGAAAGAGGTTTAAGTAAAGCTAAAAAGGGTGAAGGCATTTATGCCCAAAACCTTATCCTAGCTATTACTGAAGCCTCCGACCTCAAAATCTACGGGAAACCTGGCCCTGAGACCTTGAGCCCCACTAGAACCCACAGGCCAAAGGGGAGGCCCAGCGGGGCCCATATGGGTTCGGCCGACCCAATAAGGGTGTCGCCGCCTCTCCCCTTTCGCGTGTGCCTCCCTTCATCCTCCAGAGACCTCCTCCTCACCGCATGATAGATTTTGAGCCGCGCAGAAACTCCATCTCCCCTACTCCTTCCTCCTCACAGCCACCACACCACCAGTCATGAGTAGCCGGGACGCACGGCCTTGTCGGACGAAGGTCCCGTCCGCTTTCGAAGGGGAGAAGACATTCTTCTTCAGCGACCTAGGGAGCGACAAGTTGCAACCATGGGACGGATCTCAGGATGGTATGATGACTCCGGAATGGGGGAGGAGGATGGGAAGCCCAACTGTAGACTCGATAGAGCCCTCAGCTAGGCACGGCTCATCTTCACCTCCCACTTTCGCTGGAAATTGTTCCCGATTTACTGCCCTAGGGAAGAAACCAGCCCCTGGTTCAAGCAAGAAGGTGCTCTACGATGACTGGCCAGGCCCACCGCTGAAGCCTGGAGAGTGCTATGCAGGATCGCTCTTTAGCAAAGATGGTGAGCCTTTCTGCCACAAGTATGAGCAGGATGTTTGGGATGAGTTTCGGCAGCCCCAAACCAGGTTTTGCGTCTTTGGGGTAAGGACCTCGAAGGACAGCTGCGGAGTGCCCAAGCCATACCCACCGCGCTGGGAGACAGAACTTGAGGATATCCTGGCTTCGTTACCTTACAGAAGGAGTCTCCAAGCAAGCAAAATGGCAGATAGATTGGCAGATGTGTACCTTGAGTACGAGGCCTTGGTAAAGGTTGTGAAGAAGCAGCGGGAAGAGTATCGGCAGCTCAAGCGTCTTCTTCTCGAGACCAGCGAGGAGATGAATGCTATGCTGCAGCGCCTGATCAAGGCAGAGGGTTTGGAAGCCCTCTTCACATAGTAGAGGGCTACGCCCACCTTTCATTTTTTCCATAGGCGCTTAGTTTAGTTTAGTTTATTTCCTTTCATATTTATTTCCCTTTCAGTTTTTATTTCCATCATGTAAGCGCCTATTTCCTTATGAACTTGAATAAAATAATTTGGCTCCACCGGTCATATAACCCGGTCGAGTCACATGTGTGTTAGTTGTTTTTGTTTTTGTTTGTCTTGAAGAACCTCACCCAGGTACAAGATAGTGTGGGGGAGAGTTGCACTCTCCAAACGTGAACAAGATGAATATTTGTACCCACGCTACACTCGCACAGTGCGTACGACTGCTCATGTCTAGAGAACCTGAATGGAGATGCACCCTTGCACATCACAGAAACCCTGTCCGGGCTGCATCAACAACCAGCGTTGGTTTGCATCTCTACCTCATTTAACCATGATTCCTGAGTTCGTTATGCTCTTGTATAAAATCCTTTGTAAACCAACTCAAGAAATTTATGGTGATGCTTTCTCCGTACCATTGATTGGCACGCATAAGTTTTATCCCTTGTTTATACCCTTGATGCTTGTGAACAATATCTTCATAAGGACAACATGTTCATCTAAGTAGTGGACAAGTGAGATATGACTTGATGAACTGATCTTAGCTCTGAAGGTTTTAGTTCTTGGGCTTATTTTTAAAAAAATGCTCTTGCAAGCTCCTCTTTGATATGTCACAGTCCTACCAAAGCCATATAATGTGATTAGTTGAAAACCTTATACTCATATGCTGCTTGTTTTTGCATTGAGCTTTGTCAAACCCTGTAACCCTAGTGAGAATTATTTTTATGCTTTCTTGATCAAGATCCTTACGCACGCTACCATTTCCCCCTTGCTATTCTTCTACTCTGGAAGATAGCATTGTATCATTCGTCCATCTACCTACATAAATGCTCCATCATATGCATTGATTTCTCTCTCCTTAAGTATTTTGTAAAAAGTGGAATGACTATCATAAAAAAAAGGGGGACACATGAAGGTCCCTGCTGTTTTGAAAAAAAATTGTGGGCACATGAAGGTCCACTGAAAAAAAAGGAGGATAGCCCTGTATATATATATGAGAGAGAGAATCATGCAATAGAGTCATTCATCTCATTCATCGAATACGGTAATAACTAGCACCCATTCTGGGCCTAGTGTCCACCTTACCATGTCCACTGAAGGACCGATTAGGCGACCAAAGAGGGGGGGGTGAATGGGAGCCGATAAAAATTCTTCCCGAAGGTTGAACTCGGCCTATGCCCCAAATCCACAACCAAGGATTCTCACACGAGCTTGCCAAGCTCGCGTAGTCACAACGGACCTACCAACCCTAGGAACAAGTCTCAAACAAACCCCAAGCGAAAGCGCAACTCAAGAAGCAAAGGACTTAACCAAAACTGCAGGGTCGAGGCGGAGGGCGGACAGTCCGCAAGCACCTGGCGGACAGTCCGCGACCCCCGGACGGACGGTCCACAAAAGCCAACAGAACCTCCAGCACCGCACCTCGAAAATACGGACGGTCCGTCACGAGCCTCCGGACAGTCCGATGACGGCGGACAGTCCGTGGACCCCTCGCGGACGGTCCGACCTGCGCGCGGACAGTCCGGCACCCCTCGGCGGATGGTCCAACAAACCTTCAGCAACAAAACCTTAACACCTCATAAGATCGATGCGCGAGCTCGCAAGAACTGGACGAACACGCGACGAACACGAAGCTCGCGGACGGTCCGCGGGCCACTGGCGGACGGTCCGCCGGCCACGAACAGAACTGGCTGAGCTCAAGGACGCGAAGTCAACTCCACCAATCCATCCATGGATCTCCCAAAGGGCTTAAGCTCTTGAGACAAGATTTGGAGAAGATGTGAAGTGTCCCTAGGGGATGCTATGCCCCAAAAATTAAAGCCTCAAAACAACTAAATCGCCAGGAATCGAAGTTCTACCGAGCTCACACAAAAAGCTATGGTTCCAACCGAAATCCTTCAATCAGAGGCCAAATCCGGAGATTGAGGGGTCAAGATCAACCACAAAGATGCACAAGACATCTATCCATGATGCCCGCAAGAAAATCCGAACCCAAACACCTGGGAATTGAAGGAACAAGCCATGCACGAAAATCCAATGAAAATAGCTCGAAAAAGACACGAAAATCACACGAGCTACAAGAAGGAAATCGACGCAACCATGAAAGCTTCCATACACTCGGAGATCAGATTCTCTACACAACGGTGAAGAAAATCTAAACCTATGGAGCAGAGAAATGAGAAGCAGTCCGGATGGATGGTTTGCCCAGAAACCCTAGAGCTATATATATGAGTCCCTCTGGGTTGGGCAAATGACCAAGCTACCCCTAGCACTTAAACAAAGATACAATCCCCTCAGGGGCAATATGGTCAAGTAGCACTCCTCTTCATCCGACGGCCACGCCTTTGCCGCAGTCCGCGTCCTCCCGATGCAAGCCCTATGATCCCACCGCGTGTCCTCTGGCATCGAAGCTTCTCGACGCACCCGGATCCCGTCTCCACCCGCCGAGCCTCCGGTCTTGGTTTTGTGGCTCAACCAAGTAACCTGACGGTTTTGTGGTGAACCGCCGCAAACCCCGCGTGCAGACTCCGGTCTTGAGCCACTACCCTGCACCAGCTCGAGTCGACGACTTCGTCTTGCTTTTCTTGCCACCATGCAGCCCGCACTTGACCCCGTTCGGCCACCGGGTCCATCGAGCCGAGCCTACTTGTCTCTCCACTCCTCGAAGGCCCCGCAAGGCTAAGACCTTTCACGCCCGCTCTTCACCTGCACCAACACGAGTCAAACCGCAACCTGCACCAGCAAAACTCGGCCAAGAGTCAGTCCACACCACATTGTCAATCACTAATCACACCAGGGAGCGACCATCCACCGGTGCTCGGACGCTCCGGTCCTCATCCACCACATTCATACACGTGCACATCTTGATCTGATTGTATGACTTGATTTACTCTTTGGATCCAGTTTTTGACTTTGCAATATATGTAATACAAGTATGCCTTACCATTCATATCCTACCCTGAGCTCCACATAAGCTTGTTAGAAGTAGGATGAGTTTGAGGCAGTCATGCCTAGGTGAGGTCGTCTACACATTGAGCGATCCGAGAGAATCAAAGAAGGAGGCAGAGCATGATTTTCTTGAGAAAAAAAACCCCAAGTACTTGCCATCAGATGACTAAGGGATTCGATTCGTGGTCGTTCTTCTTATCAACTACCCAAGATGGCATGGTAGCCACTCCACAAAGTTCACAAGAGCAAGGTATGACCTGGAATAATTCCTATGTTTGTTTATAAATACCTTTGGTTTAACCCGCTTGATCTCTTCCCTATTGCTCGGGATGAGCAAAGGTCAAGTGTGGGGAGTTGTTGACGGCTGTTAAGTACCTAATTTAAGGCCGTCAATCCTTGCATTTCATCATGAGAATCATGCATCCACAGTAGAATAGGGGCTTAAACTGACAATTTTCACAAGTGGCTGTATGAAGATGAATGCAGGTGTTTAGCATAAGAAATGAAGAAAAAGCACACCTCTATGATCCTAGCACTTCAGGCTCAGCCAATGAGGGGTTGCCATGCAAGCATCCCCTGGATCAATGACATCACCAATCCAAGAGAGAGAGCCTCGGTGAATTAGAGACCGCCACACGTGCATCACATGGATCCTATGGCCCACCAGAGCGACTAAACCGCCTCAAACACACGTGTACACCGGGAACCGACCTCAGGACCCACCAAGCAACCACTCAGAGAAAGCACAGGCTGAGGGGGCCCACTTGGGGGTCAGCCAAACCGACCTTTGGTCGGTTGATCCCGGCCTTCCACGTGCTGGCTCCTGGTTGGCTCCTAGTCACATTCCGAGGGTGCACGGGGTGTCCTCTCACTGATGCCTTGGCCTATAAATAGAAGAGGAGGGGGGTAAGAAGATGACAACACACTTGAAGGCAACTTCTCACCTTAGCCTCTTTCTCTTCTTCTCATTCCCTCTTGGTGGAGGTGAAACCTCATCCCACCATGAGTGTGAATGTGAGGAGGATCTAGCTTAGGTGGTGCTAGGTAAAGAAGGGAGTGTGTGGATGAGTAGAGGTGAGGTGTGATCATCCGTTCTTCATCCACCATCTCTTTGTATCTCGTGAGTGACGCCGTTCTTCATTTAGACTAAAGTGAGTATTTCATTATATTCCAATTAGACTAAAGTCGCATTCATACATGGGTGATATGCTCTAGTGTTATTCATCTGTTCTTGATCATAGGCTTTATGTTCTAGTAGCATAACCCCGTTTGATCTTGCGGAGGAGTTACATAGTAGACTTATCCGTTTGAGTGACTGCCTGTCAATTAGAATATAGTGAGTCTCCTGCATACCTGAATTAGACCAAAGTGTCATTCATAACCTTTCGTATCGTCTCGATTCCATGATGGGCAAGGTCTAGCTGTACTCGCGGGTTCATCACTCTGTATTTATACGGAGTGCTATAGTGTTGCTATGGGACGTCAGACGTAGCCGTGCTATAGTAGTAGTCGGTAGTGTAGACGTGGTGTCTGGACTACGGGTTATCCTTCGATTGCCCTGTATCCCACGGTTTGTCTTGGGGTAGGCCGCGGTAGTGACAGCCGTTGGACCCTTACGGAATCCCCCACGTTCGGATACAGGTGTAGGCAACCATTTGCTGTGAACTGAATGTTATAGCTAGGAGGGTCCGGTGTCCAAAGCGAGATCCTTTGCAGCTTGTACCCCCTAGAACTAGGTACCTACAAGAGATTCCATACCTCTCACCTACCTCAGCAGAGATCCTGTGTCCTTGGATAAGTCGCTCGTAGAGTACCCCATCCGTTCCTAGGATTCGAAACCCTTTGGAATACTCCCGAGGGAGAAGTGCTACAACAGTGTATCTGTGCGCTTGCGGACTCGTTCGCACCTGTCAGTGTACCCGGGTGATTCTTACACGCTCACGCTATCTCGGCGCCATAGTGGTGAGGTTAAGAAATACCAACACCATCTTTGGATCTTAGACTAGTTAGAGTCCCGAAAGACCCGTAACCGGCTCTGATACCACTTGAAGGACCGAACTGGCGACCAGAGAGGGGGGAGTGAATGGGAGGCGATAAAAATTCTTCTCGAAGGAGATGACTTCTCCAACAAGATGAACTCAGCCGGGTACCCAAAATCACACGCTCCACACACAACCTTCCGTTTGCCAAAACCACGTAGCCACTGAAGTGCTACTGGTCCTAGGAGCAAACCCTACCTGCAGGCACAACTTCTACACACACGGCAGCGGAAACAACTCGGAAGCCACCTGCCTGGAGGGGGCAGTTAGACCGGGTATGGGGGCGGTTAGATTGCCTCCACCTGGTAACCAAGAAATCCTTCGAACGACTTCTTCCGAGCTCCAAAACTCTCCACGGTTTCAACGACAGAATCCTCTGGTCAAGGCCAAGCTAGCTACTAGAAAATCTCATCGAAAACAAGAACTTCACCCAGGGGCCTAGGGGCGGTTAGACCGGTTCACGGGGGTGGTCTAACCTCCTGTACCCAGCAAGAAACACAACCCAAGAACTCCTAGTAAACAGCACCGAAACAAGCCAAGATTTCACTAGAATGCTCCTCTGATCAAGGCGAGCAAACTCACAGAGAAAGATCTTGCAAAATCAAACTTTCCACCTGGGAGACCCAGGGCGGTTAGACCGCCCCTCCCAGAAAACCTGGCCGCGGGTCAACCCTCAACTTCCCATCGCCCGATCTCCCGATTCGCCCCATGGATTGTAGCGAAACTTCGGGGATACCTGGGTTACCTCCTGGGCAACCTCTCCACCAAAGGAATTCCACCGAAACACTCTCAATCAAAGGGAATTGCGAATCCTGGCCCTCTATGTCATGAACTCGAGCAACTCAAAAAACCACCAAATTGAGGCCGATTCAAGGGAGTTCTTGGGGCAAAGTCACCAAGCAAAGAGGCGCAAGGTCCTCATACGTGATACCCAACAAGAATCTCACAAGAAATCACCCTCAAAACTCCGCCACGAAAATCACAAGAAAGAGGTCCAAAAATCACCAAAAAGACAAATGGGAGAGGCAACACAAGGCCTTTAGGAACCACGCCAAATCATCTATAAATACCATGAAGGTTCATACAAGGTCTAGCTTGCCACGCGGTCATCCATCCCTCTCTCAAGATCTCACCATGAAGCTCTCAAGCTAGTCCTAAAAAATCCTAAGAAAAAATAGAAAGGGAAAATAGCAAAGGGAAATGAGCTAGGGTTCCAAGAGTCGGCTGCCATCCCACAACTCAAGTGTTTATATGGGGGCAACAAAAAGACTAAACTACCCTTACTAGGAACTAGGGATACAAGACCCTCAAGGGCAATTTTGGAAGTCTTTAGTTCAGCACCATCGGACAGATGTGCATCAACCGCAAGCCTGCGTAGCACCAACGCAACTCTTGCGATCATGTCGTGTGTCCTCCGCTTCGAAGCTTCTCGGCGGCTGCGACCCGGGCGGTCAGACTGCCCCCCTGGGTGGTTAGACCATCCCAGGTAGTCAGACCGCCCCTCCTAGGTAGTTGAACTGGCCTGGGTGGCTGCACTCCCTCATCGAATCTTCGGCCTCGGTTTTGTGGCTCAACCGAGTAACCCAGGGGTTTTGTGGTGAACCACTACAAACCCCGCAGACATGGTGTAGCCTCCGCCAATCTCCACTCATGACTTGGCTCCCACGATGTCCCGGCTCGACCTTGGTTTTGAGGCTCAACCAAGAAACTGTCCACGACTTCGTCTTGCTATTCTTGCCATCATGCGACCCGCACTTGATCTTGCTGGCCAATGGGTCCCTCGAACCAAGCCTACTTGTCTCCTCCACATCTGGAGGCCTCACCAGCATCAACATTTCGTGCTTGTTCTTCACCTGCACCAGCACCAATCAAGCCGCAGCCTGCACCTGCAGTACTTAGCCAAGAGTCAGTCTACACAATGTTGTCATTCACTCATCACACCAGGAAGTGACCATGCACCAGTCCTCGAACCACACAGGCTCTCAATTTGGCTAGCCAAATCATAACTCACAACTTCCTCTTTATTCTCATCTCTGCCGACCACGGAGATGGTGGCATAAAACCAATAGGAGTTCCATTTGTTAGCCCACTTGTTCTTGTAGGTAGGGGCTAACTCCACAGGGACAATATTCTTGTTGATCCGATGGGTCTGAAAAGTGCAGCAACCATACTGAGCTTCCTTTTCCTCCCCATTCACAATCACTATCTTTCTGGCCTAGTGAATCTCGAAATGATGGACGAAGGTGTCCACGTTATTCGATCCACCAAAAGTGCGGCAGCTCCATAAGAACTTCAGGATTTGCGGAATAGAGAATTGGGAGTCAGCTGATGAATCTAAACCTTGTAAGCAGCTAGGATCTCCACAAATCTTTTCGATACGGGCAGCCTCAATCCTGCCGTGAAGAAATCGTGAAAATCCATGCATTCGCCCGGTTTGGGATTAGGGGTTGTTTATTTCCCAGGAGGATGACAGTCTTCAGCTGTAAAATATCCCTCCGAAACCATGAAATCCAATTCTGCCTGGGTCATTAGCGATCGACCAATGAAACAAGTACTAGGTTTAATCAATTCATTAGGATTGGAATCGACATCATTTAAGTTTTTCCCAGCTTTGCCTCCAATAGCGTGCCCACTGCCCGAAGCAATCTCGCCTTCCTCAATTAAGGCATCTGTTTTTCCAGCATGTGTGTCGCTCAATGTTATTTCTTTTTCACTGCTATTATCTGAACCACTAGTACCATCACTAGTAGAACTGGACGAGGAACTACCACTCTCGCGAGAGCTACCAGACTCATCCAAGCCAGAAATCTTACCAGACTCCGAGCTAGACGAGGATGAAGCCTCCACATCCACAGCTTTCGGCGGAGGAGACCGCATTTCGGGATGCGACGGCGAGCCTTCGTCCTCCATCACCTTCGCAATATGCCTGATGCGAGCCATTTCTATAAAAATTCAATCTCAAACTAGCTGCACCAAAAAGAGAGAATACAGTTTATGCTTCTCAGCTTTCGAACTAACCTTCCTTGCACGAGATTGTCGTCACTTGAGACCTTCACAAGCCGAAACCTCAGCCGAAGAGCCTGGGATTTCAAATTTTGAGGCGGGCATGAAAGCGTCTGGAGTTCGAATCCACCACCGACCCCCTCTATTTATAGGCAGGGGAAAGTAACGGTCGACTCATCGAGACCAACGGTAAAATATGAGGGCAAAATCGTAATTCACCAAGGGCAATTTCTTTTACTCCGATTCTCGAATCTTCCGTGTCGGTGGCTCAATCTTTTGACTTCGTAAGTTTTTCGCCTTCGAGGGGCTTCTGTTGGGGGATTCAGAATCGGTTATGAAAAGTTTTTGTTTTTGTCAAAGCGTTGCACAATGTAGCTTGAGCTTTTCATGCAGATGAAGCCCGTGTAACATTTCTTCCGTTTGGTTTGCCCAGCATCAATGGTTTCACCAACCAGCTTTCGTCACTTGAAAGTGCGCAACACTAAGAAGGTTTTTCCAACCTCGATTCTTCGCGATCACCTTTCTGAGGATGAAAACCCGTGGCCGAATCTTTGCACCAAAGGAAACCCTTGCCATGCTATCGCTTCGATTTCGGTAAGTTATTAACACTTCATTCTTTCCATTGTTTAAACATCTGTTTTGTAACGACACGGATTTTCGGTGAGGAAAATCCGAACCCCTGTACCCATGCGATAGTCCCTGGATCAGACGCTATCGCGTACAGAACTCATCACATACGATATATCACAGCCATACATCGAAACACACAAATGTAAGTATTTAATTTATTACAAATCCATTATGGAGTACATCATTACAAGCCTCTTGGCTGAATTAGAGTGAAAAGTCTACGCAGCGGTAGCTAGCATCCCAGAAGTGTTTCCATCTTTTATTCTTCTCGCCCACAGGCATCCTTGAGTGCAGCGACGTCTCCCACAGTCGTACCACCCATCGGTGTTGTTGTCGTAGTTGGACTCGTACCCTACACACCCAAAGTCTATCCCCAACGAATGGGATAGGTCCACATCACCAACTGTATGCAGCTTTAAGTGGCCTAACTCTAAAGGGTAAGAAAAGTGACAAGGCAAGGCTCAGGTTTCCTATGCAGTAGCAGCAAAGCATAACAAGAGATATCTCCATAAAGATCCCAACCCATTCTCTCAGCACAACTTGGGAACACCTGGTACCCCAGGAACTCGTCTCCACAACCTATCTCTATCTAGGGTCGATGCGAGAACTTCCTCTCCTCGCACCTCAATGATTGCAATCGGATCCGCAAGGTAGAGGGAGCAACTCCCTCTCCCCGTCTGCAACCACGGCTCACCACACACTCAAACTACAGGGGGAGGTAGAAATCCCAAAACATGAGGAACGAACATGTCTTCAACGTTCGTCCATGACTAAGGACGTGACTATACATATAGATCAGACAACTCTGCAGAGCGTGTACACCTGGACCCAACTCGAAATGGCACCCGGTCGGTGTACGGCCGACCGAGCCCATCCTACCATGCGAACTCTCGGTAGTTACGGTTCCATCCTGCATCCAGGCCTCAAAGCGATCCCTCGCAAAAAGGGACTGCACCGAAACTGTGAAATGCTCTCGTGTGGCCACACGGGAGACACTCCAGAAGAAGATGGGATCCAACTCACTGCTCCCCCACTGATACCCCGCTATCCTGCTGGTAGGTATGGTAGCGCACTTGCCGAGCTCAACCCGGCCCTATCCCCACTCTCGGCGAGGTGGTGTGTACAAAAGTCCTATTGACAAGTTGATCCACTCGCTTTCAGACCGGGGCAAGCTCATGTCCTCCAAGCGTAATATATATAAAACCCCAACACTTGTGCTCCAAAAACCGTAAAAGCGGGAATGCACTGAGGAGTGCACCCCCATCCCTGATCTCAGATCGGTTGTTTCGAGCTCGCCCCTGCCAAAGTACCCAAAACGCCTTCTCCTGCCGGTTTTTACCCCACACACGCCAAGAACCACTATAACCATCCCAACACATGCATCGCGAAGCTCAGCGTATATACACGCTTATATATATAACATAGTAGTAGGGCAATCAAGGACAGGATAAATAAAGAAGGCTATTCAAGGTTCATCATCATGCAATTTTAGTAAAGTGCTAGCATACTACATAGCAATGCCCAATAGGAATTTCAGAATCAGTCGGGCGTGAACCTGCGGTAGGGTAGTCGTCGGCAACGTAGTCGTCGGTGTAGTCGAACTCCAAGCTCGGCTCTCCGGCTTCGGCTGCTCCTATTATCGCATAAATAAAATAAAGACGGGTCCTAGTTGCAATTAACTCCAAATGGAAAGCAATTAAGAGCCAAAAGAGAGCAAACACTAGCCTAACACGGAGTTTAAGATTTTAGAAGAGCTTTGGAAAAGGTTTCATAATTTTTGGAGCCAAAATGAATTTACTAGGATTTTCCAACGATAAAATACATTTTTGAAAATAAAATATGCATCCACAATATAGCTAACTATAAACTGACTATAGGCTGCCTCTAGTTGAGTCTAAGCTGCCCATAAGCTGGCTATTGGCTGTCTCCAAGCACACATGTGGGTGCCACCTAGGCGGCTTAAAGCCAGCTGTTGCACACATGGCAGCACGGGTGGCGGCCTGTGTGGCGCGGTACAAATGATCCGGCCGGGATCAGATGTGGCCAGGGGCTGTGCGGGCGGTGGTGCAGCCCAGCAACGAGTGGTCAGCTGCACGGGATCCAAAGGATCGGCTGCAGGCAGCGGTGAGGCCAAGCCGGGACTGGTTGAAGGACCGATTAGGCGACCAGAGAGGGGGGAGTGAATGGGAGCCGATAAAATTCTTCTCCGAAGAGCCGAACTCGACTATGCCCCAAAATCACGAGCGAGGGTTCCCACACGAACTTGCCAAGGTCACGTAGTCACGTCGGAAATACCAACCCTAGGAACAAGCCCCAACACAACTCAAAGCGGAAGCACAACTCAAGAGCTCGGGACTTAGGCTGATCTGCAACGTCAGGGACGGATCGTCAGCTAGGCTAGGACGGACTGTCCACGGCTCTCGGTCGGACCGTCCGTAGGTCAAGGACGGACCGTCCAAATTTGCGACCAGAACCACCAGAAGGTCTGCAACCCAAGTTGCCTCGCACGGACTGTCCGTATGGGCAGCACGAACTGTCCGTCTGGGCCGTGCAATCTCTCCGACACTACAATTCAGACCGTCCGAAAATGTCGACAGAACCACCAGTGACCAAACTCTCCACACGGACCGTCCGACACGTCAGTTCGGACTGTCGAAGCCAAGGCAGACTTTCCGACCCCCTTCTGCGGACTGTCCGCAAACTTCTTCCAACAAAAACCAACCGACTCACCCGATCGAAGCACGAGCGCTCAAGAACTGGACGAACTTGTGAGGAACACCGATGAACAAGCTTCCTCACGGACAGTCCGTGAGGGCCAGACGGATTGTCCGTCCTACTCGAACAGAGCCAGAAACAAGCAACTCGCGAAGTCAACTCCTCCTACCCACCCATGGATCTCCCAAATGGCTGCATGGATTGAGACAAGCTTTGGGGAAGATGTGAAGCATCCCTAGGGGAAGCTATACCCAAAAACATGAAGCCTCTAACCAATTAAATCGCCGGGAATCAAACACGAACCGAGCTCAACTAAAAAGCTAGGGTTCCAACCGAAATCCTTGAATCGGAGGCCAAATCTGGAGTTTGAGGGGTCAAGATCAAGCACAAAGATGCACAAGACATCTATCCATGATCCCCACAAAGAAATCCGAACACAAACGCCTCAGAATCGAAGGTACAAGCCGTGCACGAAAATCCAACGAAAATAGCCTGAAAAAGACACGAAAATCACTCGAGTCACAAGAGCGAAATTGACGCAACCATGAATGCTTCCATACACTCAGAGGTCAGATTCTGTACAAAATGATGCAGAAAAATCTAGCCTAAAGAGCAGGGAAATGAGAAGCAGTCCGGATGGATGAGTTGCCCTGAAACCCTAGAGCTATATATATGAAGTCTCTCCGGGTTGGGCAAATGACCAAGCTACACCTACAACATAAAAGAAGATACACACCCGTCAGGGGCAAGATGGTCAAGTAGTGATCTTTCTTCATTGGGCGGCCACACCTTTGCCACAGTCTGCGTCCTCCCGACGCAAGCCCTACGATCCTGCCGCGTGTCCCCCGGCATCGAAGCTTCTCGGCACGCCCGGATCCCGTCTTCGCCCGCCGAGCCTCCGGTCTTGGTTTTGTGGCTCAACAAAGTAACCCAACGGTTTTGTGGTGAACCGCCGCAAACCCCGTGTGCAGACTCCGGTCGTGAGCCGCTACCCTGCACCGGCTCCAGTCGACGACTTTGTCTTGCTTTTCTTGCCACAATGCGTCCTGCACTTGATCCCGTTCGGCCACCGGGTCCATCGAGCAGAGCCTACTTGTCTCTCCACTCCTCGGAGACCCCGCAAGGCTAAGACCTTTCGCGCCTGCTCTTCACCTACACCAACGCAAATCAAGCCGCAACGTACACCTGCAATACTCAGCCAAGAGTCAGTCCACACCACGTTGTCAATCACTCATCACCCCAGGGAGCGACCATCCACCGGTCCTCAGACGCTCTGGTCCTCAATGTCCCCCTTGATGAGTGCATTGACAACACACATAGTAACCAATTCAGAGAAAAGTGAAAAAGAGAAAAAACGAACCAAAAACTCAAACAAGTGATCAAAAGCCAAACAAAAGCCAAAACAAGATCACTTGAGAGAGAAAAATCTCGGTCCCCTAAGGCAAGGGCAACGGCTCAACACAACCGAGATAAAATGCTCTCTAAAATTGTTGACTCCTCAAGGTGAGGCAAAAGGGCTCGACACCATCAGCAAAAGAGCACAACTAAAATCAGGCGACAAAGAGCTCCCAAAGCATGAGTGCAAGCTCCCCCTGAAGAAATGCATTTCTCCCAATTTTTTTCTTTGATGCAAAACTCCCCCTGGAAGAATGAATTGGGTACTTTCCTCCCCCTTGTTGGTAATACATGAATCAAGTCTACAAATGCAAGCATGTGCTTCTCAAATGGACAAAGAGCACTACAGCTGTTGACACCATTTTTTAGCATGTGTCAAGACTGGAGTCAAAACGAGGCATAGGAGCTGATGGAAGGTGAAAGCAGTAGAGTTAATTGAAGGCAGAGGAGGCTCAGCTGGTGGTCAATAAAATTGATGTGACCTACAGATCGATTAGCCATATATTGGTCTTCACTAGCTAGCTAAGCTGGCCGGATTATTTTATTCCAAAGAAGGAGAAGGATCGACCAGCTAAAGAATCGGCAAAAGCATACATACGACAATCGGCCAAATAATAGCGAGGGATGATCGGCCACCAGCATGTCAGCAAGGATCGCATGCACAAACCACGAGAAGCAGGGCAAAAGGAAGAGAGAAATAGATGTGTTGAGATTTAATATTCGTGCGTGGCATGAAGTCCAGAAGCTACAATGCAGATCGGATTGGTTAAGCAAAGATAATTAGAATAAAGAAGGATAAAAGCTACAGGGGATCATGTATATGCAGAATCAGCTAACGACATGCAGAGGTCATTAACAGAGCAAAACAATCGGCAGAAAAGAGAAAAAGCAGAGGAATCGGCACAGACATAGATTGGCAGTGTGAAGTAGGCTGTCACGTGCATGCGTGTGAAATAAATTAAAAAAAGAAGGGCAATCGACTGAAGAAAATATCAATAGATGGCTGGAGCATGCGTGCACACACAGGTCGATCGGCATGCAGCCGATCAGCATCGGCCGATGGGGTATATTCACATGCTGGCGTTGGCTTGGGAGGTGATTAAAGAAAGAATTGGATAATGTCAGGAGGGAAGGCATCACGCACAAGCAAAAAGTGATTAAAATAAGAAAGTATTTGAGGCACAGCATACCTGCAGGATCTATTGAGCCTTTTGGGAATAAACTATTTCCTAATTCAATTGCCTTTGTCGAAGAGGATTCAAGAAAAGTGGAAGCTTAATTACCAAGGATTCTATAGAAGGGAAATTAGAGTCCATGTATCGCAGTATTATTTCCTTTAGTAGTCCAGTTGTAGTTGGTTTAGTTAAAAAGCTAGTTTTTTGTGCGTGAGTTGCACGCCAAGTCCTAGGTTTGGCAGCCCTATAAATATAAAGGGTTCGCGGTCATTGTAAAATCATCACACAATCAATATCAAAACCGCCTCCGGGCACCCCTTTACCAATTATTGCATCTACTTTACCGCATCTACTTTTCGGTGACTTCGCCTTCGTACTTTTTCTCTTTCACGAGTTCTCGCAAACTCGTCGGGCTGCATCGCTTCGATCTCCGGCTTGCTGGTGAGTTCCGCTTTACCGAATAATATCTAGGCTTTAACCTCCGGGCGTATCGCTATGGTTTCGTCTAGATTTATTCACAATTTATCGATATCAGCTAGATTAGCAAGTTTATTCTTGTTTCTTTAGCTTTTATCACCCATCTATCCAGCTCGATCTAGATCTCGTCGGCTTTTATTATCTTAAAATATCATCTATTCTCAAAGCCGGCTTAGATTTACTCGAGTGCTGACATCACGATCGGCTGTCTTGGCCGATCTTTCTACATATACTTACACTTCGGCTGCTTACGAGCCTGCCGATCCTGTTCTATTGTATTGGCCGATTGGCAGATACACACACTACTGAAGATCCATCGGCTCTCTAGCCGATTTTCCATTGTCAATCAACAGGTCAGATTGGCTGGCACGCCTCGCAACAGACTAGGGAGTCACGTGTGTCGTGCGCAAGGGTGACATCCTATTTTTGCGTCAACACACTTTTGGCACGCCCGGTGGGACCCGAAGATTAATCCCTATTATATCGTCTGTGAGACACGAAGACAATATCCACAACGAATCTAGAGTGATTCGAGGAGTACATCACCATGGACAATCAATCTGGAATATTAGCAGATATTATAAGCAAAGCAATTGAAGGTGCATTCTCTGAGTTTGCCCGTCAACGAGGATATGAGCAGTCATATTATCAACAGCCGATGACATCGGCTGATACTGCGTTTTCTTATGGTCCAATTCAGCAGCAAAGTTACGAAGAACCATCATATATATATCCTGAGTCATCAAGCACAAGTGCAGTCCCTGGATCGGCTTATGATGATTGTTTAATGCCTTTATTCTTGCATCAATACAATTCTTATCCGCCGATGGAGACTCCTCAGACTGTACCGGTTCTCTCCACATCTTTGCCGCTGGCACAGGGGAATTTTTTCAGCGCTCTTGGATACACGCCACAGCCGTTGGCACAAGAGGACTTGTTCATCGCTCTTGGATATACGCCTGCGGATACTACTCAAATTCAAGAATCAACATGTGTTCAAGGTGCTGCCCAAGGATTGCAATTTATTCCCCATAGTTCACAGCAGATTGCTCCATGTGCTCAATTGTCTTGGCCTGGGGGGCTGCAGGCTCAATCGATAACTCAGCAATCTTGGCTCGGGGGGCTGCAGAGTTCTCAGCTATCAGCTCAGCCACAACAATCAGAAAATTATTGGTCGCAAGAATCGGCTTCACAACAAGAAGCGTGTCAGCCGGAAACATTTATTTCACAGCCGATTGATCACCAATCATATCGACCAATAATTCCTCAATTAATGACCAATCAGTCTGTCATAGCAAAATCACGGGGCCTTGCAGATTCAATAAAGACAGATGAAAATCAACGTCCAACTAATATGGTCAACATGAGTAACCAAGATAAAGGGCTTGATTTAAAATTATTTGGGTCACCAGTGACTAATGGATCCAGAGTCATGTATCACGGAGTGCAGATTCCAACTGACGAAATCAAGGTTGGGTGCCAATATGAAGAAGAATATTATTTTAAGAAGCCCCACGTAGAGGAAGCGATTGACGGGCTTGGAAATGAAGGCCAAAGCGAAAAACAATATAGCTTTGAGCAAATTCACCCGGAAGAAATCCCGGTCAACTACAAAGATAGAGAAAAACAAGTTGATGAGCCATTAAAGAAAGATGAAGCAGCCGATGGATGGATGGCAGAAGTTGGGCAAGAGACGACTTCTCAGATTATTTATTGCTCGACACCCGAAAGTATTGCACAGGAGAATCGGCTGCTTGGAGTTTATTTTTCATGGGAACCAGGCGATCAAAAATACAAATATATTGCCCGAACATATCGACTGCTTGGGGTTGAATTTCCTTGGAAGCCAGGTGATCAAGAACAAAGAATTATTGCCCGGAAGCATCAGCCACCTGGGAGTTATTTTCCGTGGGACCCAGGCGGACAAGAGTTACGCAGGTAATTTTAAAAGCTGATGTCTCTAATCGGCTAGATGATGGGGCCCATGTTATTTGAAGCCTATCCTATCACTATGTCGCCTCGTAACTGAAAGCCAAAAAGATATATGTGTTTGGCTGCGAGTTGTTCTCTTAAGCTACCTCAAAGTATCTATTTATAAAGACTATGAGATATCGGCTACGTATTATTCAGATGGTCTTGGTGATTAAATTAATCAAGATAAAGCCGATGGAGCCATAGGGTCAATCAATAGAGGCAGCAAGTGGCCGATGAAGGAGACTTAACTGATGAAGAGCTTCTCTATCACACAGATTCGTGACTCAAATTATAAATAAGCAAGGTAGTAAAAGCAAGGGTTCCCCGTGCACGAGCATAACGGGTTATTGTCATTATATCCAAGGATTGGATAGGCTGCTGATGGGAGAACTCTAATGAAGCTGCCACAAGGAGGAGAAGGCTCAGGTGTTGATCTTATCCTCGCTGGATACCTCAAGACTAATCTTGGCTTGGAGGACTACAGTCACGGCTGATAGATCAAACTGGGGGGCTGCATGTGTTCCTAGATATCAGCTCGGCCACCACGTCCAAGAAGTTATCAGTCACAAGAATCGGCTCTACGACAAGAACACGACTGCTCTTTGCTGACCATGTAGAGGAGTCACCATCAAGCTCGGCATCGGCGATCTCACCGTCAACTTCATCAACGATCCACATCGACTCGCCATCAAGCAGGCATGTCTACAACAAATGCCTAAAGCCCTACGCGGTATGTATCTACTGATAACTGCCCTACGCGGCAAGTGGAGTAGATCAACTGGCACCAAAACAAATGTAAGTGCGTACATCAGATGAAGAATTATTGGTTTATCCTCCTCCTTTGGATGAAATTTATTTAGCCAATGAAAGAGATGATTTATCAGTGTAATCGGCAATATTATCTTAACCAAGTGAGCTTCATCTTGACCAACGCGTCATCGGCACAGACGTACGCATGCCGCATATACATGCTGGCACGTACAGGATATATTGGCTGCTTGATTCAAATGATAGCCAATGGGAGTAATAAAAAAAAGAAAGGGAGTCAATTGCAGTAACAAGAGGAGAGCCGATGGAGCTGATATTGCAGCTACGGGATGTTTACTCGGCCGATGGGTTTGGAAATTGTCAAGCTCGTGATAGCCGATCAAATTAGAAAATATATCGGCTAGAAATAAAGAACACAGATTAACAAGCGTCAGTGCCAGTTCTAATAGCAATACTTTCTAGCTAGCTGTCTGTGTTTCTATCAGGCCAGAAATAAAGAATCGACACCCAAAAGACAAGACAGAGCTAGCAATGCAGAATACATTGTCGATTCTATACCACAACTGCCATTCCTGGAGACACTAACGAAAGTCCGAGAAAGAAGATGTGAGATACGTGACCATGTTAAAGATCGGCTGGAAGTGATTTCCTGTGTGGTGGGAATTTCTGGCGGCAAAAGGAAGGAGAATCAGCGCCTTTTATTAAAAAATAAATCGGTCAACGAAGAAGTAGAGATGATGACTATTTCTTCAGTGGAGTAATAGTTCAGGCTGATAATCTAATAATGGATATATTCGTCAAGGACATAGAGCTGATAATTAAAAAGGACAGAAGCCTTCATGCCCAATGGCAGTCAGACCAAGTATTTTATTACTCCAGTGCATACATACAGCTTGCTTTTAAGTAATCAGAACCAAGCTCATTGCAGCCAGTAAAACAATTCACAACGAAGGGAAAGGAATACTTTCAGGAGGATACACAAAGGATTTTCATTGCTGCGAACTTCCGGCCGATGAAAAGAATGTGATTGAAATTCTCCGTCAGCTATTTCTTTTCAGTGATAAAAATAGACAGCCGATGGGAATGGTAAAGATGGGTAACCATGATCATAACCAAGCAGAAATTGATCTCCTGGTATTTTATATTATACCAGGAGGTGCACCAGGTCAGGTGAGCAAGATCACATCAGCGGCGCGTACATGCCAGAGGTAACAAAGGTACGGCCAACTACATAATACTATTAGCTACAGGGGATCAGCCCCTCAGCGATCAAGATAGGCGATGGCGTGGAATCAAGGAGTGAGATGTTGCTAATAACGATGATGACATTCCAAGCTGGACATACCATTGGTCTCATTAGCAAAAAGGATGGATTTTCTCGAGAATATTATGGTAGAGCTTATTTTGAGAATTTATAATGCTACGAAAGCCGATCTTATCGGCTAAGACGAAGTCTCTGGACTTAAAGATAACATAAGCAATCAGGATCGATGGCCAGTTAAATCATTAGCCGGTAGAGTCTGCAATCTCAAGTGCACGGCTAACCGAGGTTCCGATCAAGTTGCCCACCGCTGTGTCAAGAGATTCATCAATACCAAGGCATTATCTGCAGCAGATTTATGCAAAATGAAGATATCAGGATTAATTATCAAGGGAAGCCGCAGATTTTTTCGGAGCACTACTGATATCTGGGCACTGGTCCATGGAAGAAACAAGGGAAGAGCCAATAAGCAGGCGCAAGACGAATAATTAATATCTTCATCAAATGAAGACCAGTGAAGGATGCAAAACACCTTAAATAGCTGGTGATGGCCGACAGACAAACCTCGTCCTCGGCGTTATTTTGCTACATGGTGCAGTAACTCATGAGAAAAACTCAGGGAGCATGAGCGAGATTGTTGGCTACCCAAAGCTCAAAAGATGCCATCACGTGATACAAGAGCAGACTGTGGAACGCCTAGCTAACATCAAGGTCACAGTTGACGTCTTCAAAAACGCCAACACTATGAGGATTGCAGCTAAATGTCAAACTTCATTGAGTCGTGTTATCTGAAGAAATCATTTGGCAGAATGCAAAAGCCGACCAATTATGTTTAAACAAAAGTCGGCTATTATTAAATAAAGTAATTAGAGCACCGGCTTATCAGCAAGTACACATCAATACTGATGCACCACAGCTACTGAAGTATAGGGCTACCTGGTCGTCTCAAGGAAATCATCTTCTAGAATGATGGTACTCTGATACAGTTCAATAACCCATAGCAGTTGGTAGTTAAAGGAAAACACTGCATGCTTCTGCTTGAAAAAGTGTTTGCTGGCCGACCAATTATGGAAATTGCCAAAGAGTGCAAACCAGGAGCAAGCCAGAGAGATTCTGCGTGAGAGCAAAAATGCTTATTGCCAAAACTACAAGGTGAAAGCAAGGAGGTCACATAGTGTCACCTTCTAGATGATGTTCATAAACACACATTGGACAAGAATCAAGTTGCCAGGCCAATTGCTCGTGGTACTGTGCAGGAGTGAGTTTGATGGGGAGCACTTAAAGAAACATGCACACACTGAAGTAAACAGAGTTGCATGGCCAATCTCGTTCCGGGGCAATATTCGGCTACCCTTGTATTTTGTCCGGTTGTAATGGCCGATAAAAGAAATAAAGGAAGAGCTAATATGAATACCTAAGTGGGATCTGATATCAATTGCCAGGTCTAGCGACAAGAGCACATCACCTACACCGATGGTATTGAACCATATGAGCATGCCAGCAAAATCATTTCAACAGCACAGCTGGCAGTAGGTCTACTAACAGCATCGATAATTGGAGTACAAAGAGCGAGCCATTCCGAGCAAGCAATCCTGAGAACCGATACAAAATGTCTATCGGTTAAGGATCGATCCAATCAAAGTTTGAAAAGGTGTTGCTCTAAGTTGTCAAGCTAGAAAACCAATACCGAGACAATGACGAGGTTGCATAGACAATGAAGCCAGTGGAATCGACATCAAAACAGTATGATCAGGCGACTGGCCAAGCGATGCCTGCAACAACAATGAAGACCTACGGACATAGTACCCAGCAGGAGTCCTTCACCAAGCATGATACCTCGCCACTGTCAATCTCACAACCAATTACATGGATATCTTCATTGGCCACAATGCTATCAGGCAACCGGCTGAGTACCATAGACAACGACGATGTCATACCAACCTTTCTGCATGCATGACAGTAGGAAGACACAAGGCTATACACACGTATGCATGGAGATTGTGTTTGAAGAAATCAAAAGCCACCGTCGAGACTAGACTCAAGGGCGACAGGACGACATTGTCAACAAGCACGGCACTGCAAAGGCCATCAATGAAGAGAAAACTGAATTATTTTCGGTTACTAATAAGCTGATAGCATATCGGCTAAAAAATTATTTAGAAGATTCATAACAAGAGTTAATGATGAATGGTCGATACTGATCATATTGGCAAAGCTTGATGATCATTGGTGATAGCAAGCAGCCAATTCTACTGGATGACGGTGCCGAGAGTAAAGTGGAAACCTCCCATAATACAACATGTACCAGTCTTCCATCAAGGATACAAAAGCTAGACAGCGACATAGACTTCTCAGCTCCTACAAAGTCTAGTGTGTCAGAGATATGAAAGAGGAAGCCGATGAGATTGGTAAAAAATAATCAATCGATTCGACACTTACTGTTAGCAACTCAAGATGTGCTGCCAGAAGATTTGTCAAAAGAAAAGAGTTCTTTCAATCATCAACTACCATGCCTTCAAGAGATCAATGATAAGTTGTTATGCTGATGACAAGATTGATACTGGAGCAAAGATGATGTGGCCAATGATGCATGGTAGTGACAATTGAGGATTCATGCCAATGATTGGAAGTTTGAAGCTGAAAGACTATCGATGGGAGACAATGATCATAATGGGAATCAGCAGCTTTTAGAATACTTGTGGAAGATTACATGCATCCGTTATTCACTCGAGGAAGCTAATAATACCAGACGACCAGTACATGCTTTGACTAATCAGTTGTTGGTTCTAGTGGAAATAATTTGCATATTGGGCATGGGAGCTGATGGTTCAAGTGAACTGAGAAGTCGCATGTGAAGCTAGTGGCTGGTATTTCATCCTTCGAAATGCACAAGAGCTACTTGCATACGAGGGAATTAATGAAAGGATGATGAAGGGTTCTGTCGAGAGGACAATGGGGCCATAAGACATCAATGTAAAGTTGACAGAGGAACAACAATGCCGAGCTCAATCAAGACGTAGAAGAGGGGATACGTAAAGAGCAGAGTTATTTTAATTCTTCATATTGGCCAATATATTATGATGAGTATCGGTTATGAAAGGACACCGTCAGAAAGTCTAGAGTATTAAATTCATGGAACAGTTTAGCATCAATCAGAAGATAGAGGTTCTAGATTTACAGAATTTTGAAGCATGAATTCTTCATACTCCGAAACTGGGGGCTTGTGTTGACACCGTTTTTTAGCATGTGTCAAGACTGGAGTCAAAACGAGGCATAGGGGCTGATGGAAGGTGAAAGCAGTAGAGTTAATTGAAGGCAGAGGAGGCTCAGCTGGTGGTCAATAAAATCGATGTGACCTACAGATCGATCAGCCATATATTGGTCTTCACTAGCTAGCTAAGCTGGCCGGATTATTTTATTCCAAAGAAGGAGAAGGATCGACCAGCTAAAGAATCGGCAAAAGCATACATAAGACAATCGGCCAAATAACAGCGAGGGATGATCGGCCACCAGCATGTCAGCAAGGATCGCATGCACAAACCACGAGAAGCAGGGCAAAAGGAAGAGAGAAATAGATGTGTTGAGATTTAATATTCGTGCGTGGCATGAAGTCCAGAAGCTACAATGCAGATCGGATTGGTTAAGCAAAGATAATTAGAATAAAGAAGGATAAAAGCTGCAGGGGATCATGTATATGCAGAATCAGCTAACGACATGCAGAGGTCATTAGCAGAGCAGAACAATCGGCAGAAAAGAGAAAAAGCAAAGGAATCGGCACAGACATAGATTGGCAGTGTGAAGTAGGCTGTCACGTGCATGCGTGTGAAATAAATTAAAAAAAGAAGGGCAATCGACTGAAGAAAATATCAATAGATGGCTGGAGCATGCTTGCACACACAGGTCGATCGGCATGCAGCCGATCAGCATCGGCCGATGGGGTATATTCACATGCTGGCGTTGGCTTGGGAGGTGATTAAAGAAAGAATTGGATAATGTCAGGAGGGAAGGCATCACGCACAAGCAAAAAGTGATTAAAATAAGAAAGTATTTGAGGCACAGCATACCTGCGGGATCTATTGAGCCTTTTGGGAATAAACTATTTCCTAATTCAATTGCCTTTGTCGAAGAGGATTCATGAAAAGTGGAAGCTTAATTACCAAGGATTCTATAGAAGGGAAATTAGAGTTCATGTATCGCAGTATTATTTCCTTTAGTAGTCCAGTTGTAGTTGGTTTAGTTAAAAAGCTAGTTTTTTGTGCGTGAGTTGCACGCCAAGTCCTAGGTTTGGCAGCCCTATAAATATAAAGGGTTCGCGGTCATTGTAAAATCATCACACAATCAATATCAAAACCGCCTCCGGGCACCCCTTTACCAATTATTGCATCTACTTTACCGCATCTACTTTTCGGCGACTTCGCCTTCGTACTTTTTCTCTTTCACGAGTTCTCGCAAACTCGTCGGGCTGCATCGCTTCGATCTCCGGCTTGCTGGTGAGTTCCGCTTTACCGAATAATATCTAGGCTTTAACCTCCGGGCGTATCGCTGTGGTTTCGTCTACATTTATTCACAATTTATCGATATCAGCTAGATTAGCAAGTTTATTCTTGTCTCTTTAGCTTTTATCACCCATCTATCCAGCTCGATCTAGATCTCGTCGGCTTTTATTATCTTAAAATATCATCTGTTCTCACAGCCGGCTTAGATTTACTCGAGTGCTGACATCACGATCGGCTGTCTTGGCCGATCTTTCTACATATACTTACACTTCGGCTGCTTACGAGCCTGCCGATCCTGTTCTACTGTATCGGCCGATTGGCAGATACACACACTACTGAAGATCAATCGGAACAGGTCAGATTGGCTGGCACGCCTCGCAACAGACCGGGTTGTCACGTGTGTCGCGCGCAAGGGTGACGTCCTATTTTTGCGTCAACAACAGCATGCTAAAAACTGAGACATAGACAAGCAAGATAGCCACAAATTCAGTACAAGCATCGCCAACAAGATAGATAGGAACATATAAGCATGTGACATAGCCATGATCAAAATGAAGCATTTTTCATCAAAATTTCCCTCTCATGAGCATAGGACCTAATCATGGCAAAAATGAGCACAAACAACATATAGCCCACTAACTTCATGCAAGGTCACAAGTTCTCATCACAAGATCATCACAAACACCTACAAGCTATCTCATGTCATGTCAAAGCCACCGAGCCATGTGTCCACTTCTAAATATGAGACTTCTCAAAGGTGAACATCATGCAACGGTTTAGCACCCAAGATAAGAAATTTAAAGCACATGTGACATAGAAGCATATTTTTCAAGCATAGGCATCTCATATACCAATTTCATGATTTAAAATTAAGCATGGTACATGAAGTGCCTTTGCGGCAAAAAGAAGATTAGTCTTCTCCACAAGGTAACATGTAGGCTAAACATTCATGATGAGAAATGGGTCTTTGACCCTAAATAAAAAGAGCATGATTCCCAAGCACAAATTAAGCAAGATATAGCCATATGAGCACAATTTAAGCATGAAAGACAGTCAACTCACAAGAGAGGATCATATATAGCATTTTCACAAAAGTAAGCCATCCACATGCATATACATCCCAAAGCTATCAAGAGCATAGCTATACATCACAAGAGCTTCACTAGCAAAGTCATAAGCTCACATCCAGCATACCACAGTGATCAATGTATATAGGAGAAGCACATCTCTAAAGCATATGATACAAATGCAGTCTACGATACAAAGATGCAAACATGATATGATACAAGAATGAAAATGCAACATGCATATGTACATCAGACTGCCAACCGAAGCTCAAAAAGGAAAAACCACACCAAGCGCCCCCCCCCGCAAACGTGCAAATGTAGCTTGGTCCAAAGGCTTTGTCAGAATATCAGCGAGCTGTTTCTCGGTTGGCACATGGATGAGGTCTATGTTTCCCTTCTCAACATTGTCTCTCAGGAAGTGGTACCTCACCTCTATATGTTTGGTTCTGGAGTGTAGCATGCGATTTTTGGCAACACTAAAGGCACTCGTGCTATCACACATGAGAGGAACATGGGTACACTCCTCACCAAAGTCACTCAGCATGTATGTGATCCAAAGCAGCTGGGAGCAACAACTAGCGGTAGCTACATACTAGGCTTCTGTGTTAGACTGAGCTACACTTGACTGTTTGCGAGAAGACCAAGAAACAAGCGAGGAGCCCAAAAACTGACATGTCTCTGAAGTCGACTTCCTATCGACTTGACACCCCGCAAAGTTGGCATCCGAAAAACCAAGAAGCGAAAGGGAAGAGGACGCCGAGTACCAAAGACCAAGCTCAGGAGTGTATCGAAGATACCTGAAAATCCGCTTGACGGCCTGCTAATGTGAAGTCCTCAGCGACGCCTGAAAACGAGTGCACAGACACACGGAAAATTGAATGTCCAGCCTCGTCGCCGTCAAGTACAAGAGGGAGCCGATCATGCTCCAGTACTCCTTCTAGTCCACGGGCTCTCCGTCCTCGTTGGCATCCAGCGCTGTAGTCATACTCATCGGTGTTGACAGGGGCTTCGAGTTGTCCATCTTTGCTTCCTGAGGATGTCCTTCATGTACTTGGCTTGATGCACAAAAGTTCCCTACTTCGCCTGCTTGATCTGAAGCCCGAGAAAGAACTACAATTCTCCCATCATAGACATCTCGAATTCTTTGCTCATGTCCTCTGCAAACCTTGCAACGAAAGAGTGAGACGAGCCGCCAAAGACAATATCATCCACATACACCTGAACAATTAGGATATCATTGCCCTGCCTGAGGAGAAAAACAGTCTTATCTACTTTGCCCATCTCAAACCCCTTGCTGAACAAGAATCCCCTCAAACGACTATACCATGCCCGAGGAGCTTGTTTCAGCCCATACAACACCTTCCTCAGCCTATACACTGGGTGGGGAAACTTAGCACTCTCAAAGCCCGGTGGTTGCTTCACGTAAACCTCTTCCTCCAAAAACCCATTCAGAAAGGCACTCTTCACATCCATTTGGTATAATTTGAACCCTTTAGCCACAGTAAAGGCTAGAAGGATCCTAATCGCCTCCAAACGGGCTACAGGAGCAAATGTCTTCTCATAGTCTATCCTCTCGTTCTGACTATAGCCCTGAGCAACCAACCTCTATTTGTTTCTCACCACCTCACCATTCTCACCCTCTTTGTTCTTTCAGACCCATTTTGTCCCAATAGGTTTGAAAAGTGGTGGTGGCTCTACCAACTCCCAAACTTGGTTTCTCTCAAAGTTCTCTAACTCCTCATGCATTGCGTTCACCCAATTAGGATCAGAGAGTGCGTGTCCAATGTCTTTCGGCTCAAAGGTTGCAACAAAATCTGAATGAGCAAAGTGAGAAACATTCCTGGACCTTGACCGTGTCGTACGTTCATTGAAGTCGCTGATGATTCTTGAGGGAGGATGATCAACTTGAACGCGCCTTGGTGCCTCTCGCCTAGAGACGACCTCCCCCTCAACAACAGCTTCCACTTGATCTTGTTGGATCATAGTCTGTGTAGGCGATGGGCCATCCTGCACCATAGTCGTCGTAGTGGAAGTAGAGGGTACATGTGTGGCTGGAGCAACCATCATCACCATCATCCTCTCCAGCATCATCCTCCTCGTCCTCAAAGATCTTCTTGCCAATTTCGTCGTCACCTGCACACTCAAAGACAGACGAACTGGATGGCTGCACCCGATGAAGAGGAGCGCTACTTGACCATATTGCCCTGAGGGGTTTGTATCCCAGTTTAACTTCTAGGGGTAGCTTGGTCATTTGTCCAATCCAGAGGGACTCATATATATAGCTCTAGGGTTTCTTGGCAAATTATCCTTCCGGACAACTTCTCATTTCCCTGCTCCATAGGCTTAGATTTTCTTTACCGTTTTGTAGAGAATTTGACCTCCAAGTGTATGGAAGCTTTCATGGTTGTGTCGATTTCCTTCTTGTGGCTCGAGTGATTTTTGTGTCTTTTTCGGGCTATTTTTGTTGGATTTTCGTGCGGCTTATTCCTTCAATTCTGAGGTGTTTGGGTTCGAATTTCTTTGTGGGGATCATGGATAGATGTCTTGTGCATCTTTGTGCTTGATCTTGACCCCTCAAACTCCGGATTTGGCCTCCGATTGAAGGATTTCAGTTGGAACCCTAGCTTTTTGTGTGAGCTCGGTAGAATCTCGATTCCTCTCGATTCAGTGGGTTTAAGGCTACGAATTCGTAGGTATTGCATCTCCTAGAGGTGCTTCATCTTCACCTATGATTTGGTAGCAATCCCTTGGTTGATTCAGGAGATCGGGCAAAGGGAAGGTAGGGTTGACCTTCAAGGGGTCGGGATCGGGCTGTTGTCCGCGAGCCTGGCGGACTATCCGCGAGCTCTGTGCGGACCGTCCGCGTGGTGCTGACTAGCCGACTGTTCGTCGTGTTCTTCTCGAGTTCTTGCGTAACTTTGTTTCGATCCGTTGAGTAGGTAGGTTTTGGTTGGAAGGAGTTGGTCGGACCATCCGCCCGGGGTGGCCGGATTGTCCGCGAGGCTCGGACCATCCGCGGTGCTCGCTTGGACCGTCCATTTTTCGTCGGTGCATACTGGAGGTTCGGGGTTGATTTTCGGAACGTCCGCGCTTGTCCTGCGGACCGTCCGCCCCCTCTGCGCGGACCGTCCGCCCGTACCCCGCGAACCGTCCGCCCCGAGCCTTGCAGATCGGCTAAGTCCTTTGCTTCTTGAGTTGCGCTTTCACTTGGGATTTGTTTGAGACTTGTTTCTAGGGTTGGTAGGTCCGTTGTGACTACATGACCTTGGCAAGCTTGTGTGGAAATCCGTGGTTGTGATTTTGGGATTGTGTCGACGTTTCTTCGGAGAATTTTTTTGTCGGCTCCCATTCACTCCCCCTTCTCTGGTCACCTAATCGGCCCTTCAATTGGTATCAGAGCCGGTTACGGATCTTCATGATTCTAACCAGTCTAAGATCTAAGGATGGAGTACCAGGAACGGTGTTCGGGTCCTCCACACTTTGATGGTAAGAACTACCAGATGTGGCAGAGGCGGATGGCTGCTTTCCTTCGCGGCAAGGGTCAGATTCTTTGGGATGCTACGGTGAACACAACTTATGTCCATCCGATTTACTTCCTAGCTCCAGGATCGAGGGATATGCACGACGCCAACAACAAGGCGGTCGACTACTTGTTTCGTGCTCTGTGTCAATCCGAATTTGATCGGGTTCAGACAGAGGACTTGGCTTGTAGAATTTGGGAGCAGTTGAAGAATGCCCATGCTGGAAATGCTCAGGTTTAGGCTCGGTTGTTCGCGGCCTACTGGAGAGAGTACGAGAACTTTACTCATGTCCCCGGTGAGTCCATAGACACCATGTTCCAGCGGTTCACTGTGATTATGAACAACATGAGGGCTAATGTGGTCGCGCTCCCGTACGATGATCATGACAGGGTTGTGAAGCTCCTGCACTCTCTGGATCGTACCGTGTGGAGTGAGAAGGTCGAGGCCATTCTTGAGTCAGAGAAGTATGAGACCCTCACGGTGGACGAGCTGTTTTCCAAGCTCAAGTCGTCCGAGGTGGACCGTGGGGTGCGATCAAGGATCGAGAACCCGACTGACCCTCATAGTCTAGCTCTTGTTTCTGGACCAAGGACTAACGCTAACATGTCTTCGAGATAGTTCCTTTTGTCTTGTCTTGTGTCCATACCAGATGAGGATTTCAACGTGCTGGGCGAGGAGGATCTCGCATTGCAGAGTAGGCGGTTCGAGCACATGTACACGAACCGGAAGAACGCTCGGAGGAGCTCGAGCATGTGTTACCGGTGCGGGAAGCACGGACACTTTATCGCTGAGTGCCCGGAGGCCATGGAGATCAAGCCCGAGCACAAGCACCATCCGAGGACCGACCACAAGCACCGCTCGAGAGATGACCACAAGGGCAAGAACAAGTCCGAGCGGAGGCCGGGGAGCAGTGGAGGTCACAAGAAGAAGGAGCGAGCGACATCGACTCGAGCTCCTGCTACTCTTCATCGAGCTCAAGTGATGAAGAAGAGAACCGGCACAAGGGCATGCGGTTAAGCAAGGACATCAATAGCCTGTGCTTCGCCGCCTAAGGCTTTTGTGGCATGGCACATAGCTCCGCAAGCAAGAAGAGCAACAAGGATGACTCGGCTCCGATTCCGAGGATGAGGTAAACAATGATCCATCCTTCTTGGTAGCGGAGAATGCTAGGTTGAATGAATTGCTTGACAACCATGATGATGTGCTTAGAAAGACCAACAAGGAGAAGAGGGAGTATAGGTCTGTGCTTGGAGAGGCTAAGGAGAAGGTGGTTGAGCTAGGGTCTTTGCTTATTGATGCTAGGGCTCAAATAGATTCTCTGAAGTCTGCTCCTATTGTGACCGATGAACCTGAATGCACTGATTGTTCCACTTTTCTTGGTGATTTGACTATGCTTAAGGAAAAGTATGCCTCCAAGGTTGAGGAACTAGATGTGCTTAGGGTTGAGCTAGATGAGATGAAATCTAGGCCCTCCTTGCTTAGTGCTTGCACTTCTTGTCCTGTTTTGCATGAGAAGCTAGATGTTTCTCTTGCTTATGCTAGATCTCTAGAGGCTAAGCTGAAAGCTCCTATTCCTACATCATGCTCTACTTGTGAAATAAATTCTGTGAAGAATTTGGAGCTTGCACACTATGTTGATCGTTTGCAGGATGAGAATGATGAGTTGAGGAAGATGATGGGTTGGTTGTCAGGTCATCAGCCTCAGCTTAGGAAGATGATTGAGGCGTACAAGCGCTATGATGGACAAGCACCTGGGTCGGATAAGGTTGGGGAGTGCAATGGTGAGAAGGAGGAGAAGATTGGTGATATCATAGCTCCACCAAAAACCTTCCACAAAAATGCCTATGCTCCTAAGCCCAACCCACTTAGGAACCGACTAGAAACAACCCCAGATCCTCCCATGTTTCCTCCACACACCGACAACTTTCAGAAACCCATCAAGTTCAAGAGTGACTTGGGAAACGAGTTCTTTGGGAAGAAGGGAGAGAAACCGAGTGAGGAGAAGCAACAGCCCAAAGAGAGCCCAAAGCCAAAGCCAAAACCAAAATACTTCCATTGTGAGCATTGTGGGAGGGATGGGCACCTAGTTGAGTTTTGCTTTAGGAGGAAGCGTGAGGAGAGGTTTGCTAGGGAGATGGCAAACAAGGACAGGTACCGCCCTTCTCGTGGTGTGCCTGAGCCTAGGATGGTGCCTACGGGTGAGGGTGTGGTGCATACCATTTACCCTCGGGAGAGTCATGAGTTTGTGCCTCGAGGTGTGTCACCACAGAGAGATGGTGGTAGGTGTGTAGGGTTTGGGCGTGGTGAGTTTGCTGGACGTTCCTTCACTCATGGCCAATACGAGAATGGGGGAACGATCGCAGTTTTAGGTCTCAGAGGAGCTACGGGCCACGGTCTCCACCTCGTGGTACGCGTAGTCCTCCAAGGAGACGTGTGGGTGTTCCACCTAGGAGTGATAGGATGGATTTTTCTAACCCCACTTTTGAGCAAATGGCACGGCACTGGTTTGATTCATTTTGAACTAATCCCAGTGCTGAGTCGTTTGCTCACTCTCGCTCTCGTTATTGATTTTCAGGTGGGAGGCTTGGAGGGCTTTTGGTTGATCGACTCCGATTGCTCTCGACACATGACCGGAGATCGAAGGTGGTTCTCCAGCCTCACCCCGGTGATTACCAAAGATTACACCACTTTTAGGGATAATGGGAAAGGTAGAGTGCTTTCAGTGGGCATGGTGAAGGTAAGCGAGTCTGTGACTCTTAGGCATGTTGCTCTTGTCAAGTCTTTGGGGTTCAATCTTCTTTCGGTTTCCCAGCTTCTTGATGAGGGTTTTGAGGTCCATTTCAAAACGGACGCTTCTCGTGTTTTGGATTCTTGAGGTGATCTTGTGTGCACGATCATCCCCGAGGGTCAGAGTTTCAGAGCGGAATTTTCTTAGTGTGTTGGCTCTTCTCATTGTTTAGTTGCTGGTGTTTCGGCGGAGCTTTGGAAATGGCATAGGAGGCAAGGTCACTTGAGTTTTGACTTGTTGTCATGCTTGAGTGGGCTTGGTTTGGTCCGAGGATTGCCTAAGTTGAAATACCAAAAGGACCTAGTACGTGCTCCATGTAGGCAAGGTAAGATGCTCGCCGCCTCTCACCCGCCTCTGACATCCGTTATGACATAGAGGCCATGCGAGTTGTTCCATATGGACTTGGTTGTTCCAGATCATGTGTGCTCGGCGGGTGGGAAATGGTACATCCTTGTGATAGTGGATGACCATTCTCGCTATGCTTGGGTCTTCTTTTTGGCTGACAAGGGGGAGACGATTGGTTTTGTCTGGGATCTAATTTTGAGGTTGCAGAATGAGAGGAATGGAGATGCGATTCAAGCTATTCGTAGTGACAATGACACTGAATTTAAAAACTCTCGTTTCGAAACCTTTTGCCGTGATTTGGGTCTCGAACATCAATTCTCTTCTCCCTATGTTGCATGTTAGAATGGTGTGGTTCAGAGGAAAAATCGTTCTCTTTATGAGATGGCTCGGACGATGCTCGACGAGCATAGGACTCCGAGGAGATATTGGGCTGAGTCGGTGAATACCGCGTGTCATGTTGGGAACCGGATTTTTCTTCGGGCCTTCTTGAACAAGACGTGCTATGAGCTCATGCATGGGCAAGCACCTAGAGTGATCCATTTCAGGGCTTTTGGTTGTCAGTGATTTATTCTCAAGAAGGGTATGCTTGATAAGTTTGAGTCGAGGTCTTCCGATGGGATCTTTTTGGGTTATGCAAGTCATTCTCGAGCATTCCGTGTGCTCAGCCTTGATACTAACCTAGTCATGGAGACTTGCGAGGTTACCTTTGATGAGACCCTGCTATGCAGTTCGTCTGTTTTTGAGTGTGCAGGTGACGATGAGATTGGCAAGAAGAACTTTGAGGACGAGGAGGATGAGACTAGAGAGGATGATGGTGATGATGGTGAAGCTCCAGCCAAGCATGTACCCTCTACTTCCACTACGACAACTACGGTGCAGGATGGCTCATCCCCTACACTGACTACGATCCAGCAAGATCAAGTGGAAGCTACTACTGAGGGGGAGGTTGTCTCCAAACGAGAGGCACCGAGGCGCGTTCAAGTTGATCATCCTCCCTCAAGAATCATCAGCAACATCAACGAGCATACGACACGGTCAGGGTCCAGGAATGTTTCTCACTTTGCTCATTCGGCTTTTGTTGCTACCTTTGAGCCGAAAGACATTGGACACGCCCTCTCTCATCCTAATTGGGTGAACGCAATGCATGAGGAGTTAGAGAACTTTGAGAGAAACCAAGTTTGGGAGTTGGTAGAGCGACCACCACTTTGCAAACCTATCGAGACAAAATGGGTGTGGAAGAACAAAGAGGGTGAGAATGGTGAGGTGGTGAGAAACAAATCGAGGTTGGTTGCTCAGGGTTATAGTCAGAAGGAGGGGATAGACTATGAGTAGACATTTGCTCTTGTAGCTCGTTTGGAGGCGATTAGGATCCTTCTAGCCTTTTCTGTGGCTAAAGGGTTCAAATTGTACCAAATGGATGTGAAGAGTGCCTTTCTGAATGGGTTTTTAGAAGAAGAGGTTTATGTTAAGCAACCACCAGGCTTTGAGAGTGCTGAGTTTCCTCATCGAGTGTATAGGCTGAGGAAGGCGTTGTATGGGCTGAAACAAGCTCCCCGTGCTTGGTATGGTCGTTTGAGGGGGTTCTTGTTCAGCAAGGGGTTTGAGATGGGCAAAGTAGATAAAACTCTTTTTCTCCTCAGGCAGGGCGATGATATCCTAATTTTTCAGGTGTACGTGGATGATATTGTCTTTGGCGGCTCATCTCACTCTTTGGTTGCGAGGTTTGCAGAGGACATGAGCAAAGAATTCGAGATGTCTATGATGGGAGAATTGCAGTTCTTTCTTGGGCTTCAGATCAAGCAGGCGAAGGAGGGAACCTTTATGCATCAAGCCAAGTACACGAAGGACATCCTCAAGAAGTTCAAGATGGACGACTCGAAGCCCTTGTCGACACCGATGAGTACGACTACAGCGCTAGATGCAGACGAGCATAGAGAGCCAGTGGACCAGAAGGAGTACCGGAGCATGATCGGCTCCCTCTTGTACTTGACGGCGATGAGGCCGGACATTCAGTTTTCTATGTGTCTGTGCGCTCGTTTTTAGGCGTCACCGAGGACTTCACATCGGCAGGCCGTCAAGCGGATTTTCAGGTATCTTCAATACACTCTTGAGCTTGGTCTTCGGTACTCGGCGTTCTCTTCTCTTTCGCATCTTGGGTTTTTGGATGCCGACTTTGCGGGGTGTCGAGTCGATAGGAAGTCGACTTCGGGGATGTGCCAATTTTTGGGTTCATCACTTGTTTCTTGGTCTTCTCGCAAACAATCTAGTGTAGCTCATTCTACCACCGAAGCCGAGTATGTTGTTGCCGCTAGTTGTTGCTCCCAGCTGCTTTAAATCACATACACGCTGAGTGACTTTGGTGAGGAGTGTACCCATGTTCTTCTCATGTGTGATAGCACGAGTGCCATTAGTGTTGCCAAAAATCCTGTGCTACACTCCAGAACCAAACATATAGAGGTGAGGTACCACTTCCTGAGAGACAATGTTGAGAAGGGAAACATAGATTTCATCCATGTACATATACATGTTCCTTTTTTAGCTTCTGTTGGGAGTCTGATGTACATATACATGTTGCATTTTTATTTCTGTATCATATCATGTTTGCATCTTTGTATCATAGACTGCATTTTTATCATATGCTTTAGAGATGTGCTTCTCTTATATACTTTGATCACTATGATATGCTGGATGTGAGCTTATGACTTTGCTAGTGATGCTCATGTGATGTATAGCTATGCTCTTGGTAGCTTTGGGATGTATATGCTTGTGGATGGCTTACTTTTATGAAAATGTTATATATGATCCTCTCTTGTGAGTTGAATGCCTCTCATGTTCAAATTGTGTGCATATGGCTACATCATGCTTAATTTGCGCTTGGGAACCATGTTCTTTTCATTTGGGGTCAAAGACCCATTTGTCATCATGAATGTTTAGCCTACATGCTACCTTGTGGAGAAGCCTAAGCTTCTTTTTGCAGCAAAGACACTTCATGTACCATGCTTAATTTGAAATCATGAAATTGGTATATGAAATGCTTGTGCTTGAAAAATGTGCTTCCATGTCATTTATGTGTTTTAAATTCCTTATCTTGGGTGCTAAACCGTTGCATGATGTTCACCATTGAGAAGTCTCATATTTAGAAGTGGACACATGGCTCGGTGGCTTTGACATGACAAGATAGCTTGTAGGTGTTTGTGATGATCTTGTGATGAGAATTTTCGACCTTGCATGAAGTTTGTGAGTTATAGGTTGTGTGTGCTCATTTTGACCATGTTTAGGTCCTATGCTCATGAGAGGGAAATTTGTGTTGAAAAATTCTTCATTTTGATCATGGCTATGCCACATGCTTATATGTCCCTATCTACATTGTTGGTGATGCTTGTACTAAATTTGTGGCTATCATGCTTGTCTATGTCTCATTTTTAGCATGTTGTAGTGCTCTTTGTCTATTTGAGAAGCACATGCTTGCATTTGTAGATTTGATTCATGCATTACCAACAAGGGGGAGGAAAGTACCCAATTCATGCATCCAGGGGGAGTTTTGCATCAACAGGAGAAAAATTGGGAGAAATGCATTTGTTCAGGGGGAGCTTGCATTCATGCATTTGGGAGTTCTTTGCTGCCTGATTTTAGTTGTGCTCCTTTGCCGATGGTGTCGAGCCCTTTTGCCTCACCTTGAGGAGTCGGCAATTTTGGAGCATTTTATCTCGGTTGTGTCAAGTCGTTGCCCTTGCCTTAGGGGACCGAGATTTTTCTCGCTCTAGTGATCTTGTTTTGGCTTTTGATCACTTGTTTGAGTTTTTCTTTCGTTTCTTTTCTTTTTCTCTTTTTCTCTGAATTGGTTACTATGTGTGTTGTCAATGCACTCATCAAGGGCGAGATTGAGGACCGGAGCGTCCGAGGACCGGTGGATGGTCGCTCCTGGCTGTGATGAGTAATTGACAACATGGTGGGGACTAACTCTTGACCGAGTATTGCAGGTGCAGGTTGCGGCTTGATTCGTGTTGGTGCAGGTGAAGAGCGGGCGCAAAAGGTCTTAGCCTTGCGGGGCCTCCGGGGAGAGGAGAGACAAGTAGGCTCGGCTCGATGGACCCAGTGGCCGAACGGGATCAAGTGCGGGCCGCATGGTGGCAAGAATAGCAAGACGAAGTCGTCGACCGGAGCCAGTGTAGGGTAGCGGCTCACGACCGGAGTCTGCACGCGGAGTTTGCGGCGGTTCCCCACAAAACCGTCAGGTTACTTGGTTGAGCCACAAAACCAAGACCGGAGGCTCGGCGGGCGGAGACGGGATCCGGGCTTGCCGAGAAGCTTCGATGCCGGGGGACACGCGGCGGGATCACAGGGCTTGCGTCGGGAGGACGCGGACTGCGACGAAGGCGTGGCGCCCGATGAAGATGAGTGCAACTTGACCATATTGCCCTGAGTGGTTTGTATCTCAGTTTAAGTTCTAGGGGTAGCTTGGTCATTTGTCCAATCCAGAGGGACTCATATATATAGCTCTGGGGTTTCTGGGCAAATTATCCTTCCGGACAGCTTCTCATTTCCCTGCTCCATAGGCTTAGATTTTCTTCACTGTTTTGTAGAGAATCTGACCTCCGAGTGTATGGAAGCTTTCATGGTTGCGTCGATTTCCTTCTTGTGGCTCGACTGATTTTCATGTCTTTTTTGGGCTATTTTTGTTGGATTTTCGTGCGCGGCTTGTTCCTTCAATTCTGAGGTGTTTGGGTTCGGATTTCTTTGTGGGGATCATGGATAGATGTCTTGTGCATCTTTGTGCTTGATCTTGACCCCTCAAACTCCGGATTTGGCCTCCGATTGAAGGATTTCGGTTCGAACCCTAGCTTTTTGTGTGAGCTCGGTAGAATCTCGATTCCTCTCGATTCAGTGGGTTTGAGGCTACAAATTCGTAGGTATAGCATCTCCTAGAGGCGCTTCATCTTCACCTATGATTTGGTAGCAATCCCTTGGTTGATTCGGGAGATCGGGCAAAGGGAAGGAAGGGTTGACCTTCAAGGGGTCGGGCTCAGGCTGCTGTCCGCGAGCTCCGTGTGGACTGTCCGCGAGGTGCTGACTAGCTGGCTATTCGTCTTGTTCTTCGCGAGTCCTTACGTCGCTTTGTTTCGATCCGTTGAGTCCGTAGGTTTTGGTTGGAAGGAGTTGGTCGGACTGTCCGTCGATCCGTTGAGTCGGTAGGTTTTGGTTGGAAGGAGTTGGTCGGACTGTCCGCCCGGGGTGGCCGGACAATCCGCGTGGCTCGGACCGTCCGCGGTGCTCGTCCGGACCGTCTGTTTTTCGTCGGTGCATTCTGGAGGTTCGGCGTTGATTTTCGGACCGTCCACGCTTGTCTTGCGGACCGTCCGCCCCCTCTGTGCGGACTGTTTGCCCGTACCCCGCGGACCGTCCACCCCGAGCCTTGTAGATCGGCTAAGTCCTTTGCTTCTTGAGTAGCGCTTTCGCTTAGGATTTGTTTGAGACTTGTTCCTAGGGTTGGTAGGTTCGTTGTGACTATGTGACCTTGTCAAGCTCGTGTGGAAATGAGGACCGGAGCGTCCGAGGACCGGTGGATGGTCGCTCCCTGGTGTGATGAGTGATTGACAACGTGGCATGGACTGACTCTTGGCCGAGTATTGCAGGTGCAGGTTGCGGCTTGACTCGTGTTGGTGCAGGTGAAGAGCGGGCGCGAAAGGTCTTAGCCTTGCGGGGCCTCCAAGGAGTGGAGAGACAAGTAGGCTTAGCTCGATGGACCCGGTGGCCGAACGGGGTCAAGTGCGGGCCGCATGGTGGCAAGAAAAGCAAGACGAAGTCGTCGACCGGAGCCGGTGTAGGGTAGCGGCTCACGACCGAAGTCTGCACGTGGGGTTTGCGGCGGTTCACCACAAAACTGCCGGGTTACTTGGGTGAGCCACAAAACCAAGACCGGAGGCTCGGCGGGCGGAGACGGGATCCGGGCGTGCTGAGAAGCTTTGATGTCAGAGGACACGCGGCGGGATCGCAGGGCTTGCGTCGGGAGGACGCGGACTGCGGCAAAGTCGTGGCCGTCTGATGAAAAGGAGTGCTACTTGACCACATTGCACGTGAGGGGATTGTATATTAGTTTTAAGTGCTAGGGGTAGTGTGAGACATGGGTACCCCTAGGGCCCCACCGACTAGGCTCACGGCCATCCCCAACAAGTGGGTCCGGCCTACCAGAAGACCCGCCGACCTGTTAGTGGGCCCAACTGACCTAGTTGGCGGCCCACACGACCTCTTGAAGACTTTCCAGAAGATCCCAGACGACCTCATCCCGAACGACTACAAGACTTGGCGTGCAAGACAAGACATCGGTGGATTCCGGCCAAGCAGATCGACAGATATGGCAAGTGATGTAATCAACTAGATTTAGGTCTTCTGGTCGTAACCGGCCCGGAATCTGGGAACCGACCTTGTCCGCTGGCCAATATAAGGCGGGCAAGGCGATCCCTTGTACAATAACGCAACCTCCAAGCAATCTACTCCGACAACTGGACGTAGGGTTTTACTCTCCGGAGGCCCGAACCAGTATAAACTCGCCGTGTTCTCTGTGTTCCGTGTGCTCGTGCGCAACCTTCGAGTTCTTAGCCTTAGATTCCCCCTCGCCGAACAACTAAACCACCGGGGTTAACCCCCCTGTGGGCTGTCCAGATCAAAACATCTGACAGTTGGCGCGCCAGGTAGGGGAGGAATCCAAGGTTCTTCGTGTAACTCGATGGCTTCGACCAACGGCGTCATCTTCCCGAAAAGCATGGCGGACATCCTCGCCAACCCCGTCGACATCCGCTTCGGCTCTATGCCGGCAGAATCCACCGCTCCAGCCGCTTGCCTCGTCATCAAGAGCAATGCGGTCACCTCCAACCAGCAGGTCGGGACAGATCTGCTGGCAAAAACCCACCCACCCACTCCTCGCGACTTGATCGCGGGGCTCGATCGCGTCGAAGGCATGCTCTCCGACACGATCAAAGTCTGCGAACGCGTCAAGCGCCCTCGCACGACCTCTACTCCTCCAACCCGCATACCTCTTGGCTTGCGGAACGCAACTCACGTAGCGTCTCGCTACATGAAGCGCAAGATCCAGATTGAATCTGGACCCAAGATCCCACATCGTGGGAACAGCAGAGGGCACCTCGACGAACCTTGCCCCGTCCACGAGAACTCCAAACACACGGCTCGCCAGTGCCATGTACTCAAGAAGCTTCGCCGACCTCTTCTCGTGGCTCATCGCCGCCAGATCAACCGCGAGCCGTCTCCGGACCGCCTCGCATTTCAGATCGCCCGTACGACCATCTCCCCGAACTATCCGGGAGAAGTGTTTGAGGTCCCAGACCGCGAGGTCTTGGTGGTCTCCGTAGATGTACCTCCTCAGCCCGGAGAAACAGACGAGCAGCGGATAGAGTGCAAAAATGCCAATGCTGCACGAGCTACATGTCGTTAGCAAGAAGCAGATGCAGCCGCAGCAGCCGCAGGTCATCCTGCCGGCAACATCGCGCAAGGTGCAGGCAACCAACCAGTAGGCAACGTCAGGGCGCATGCCCCCGCTGCTCTGGCAGCTCCTCAGCAGCACCAGCAATGCAACGAGCCTCGCCAAAACCGCCTACGTGCCAGAGACCTCCTGAGGGACTTTGAGCAAGACGGTCATGAAGTCTACAACTCTCCTCAAGCAAACCTGGGAGCAGCCCTTGCCGCACTAGGCCAACTTGAGGATACTCCTGCCATACGGTGTCTTCAAGCTCACATCCGCGTCGCCACCGCCCAGGTCGAAGAAAGAGGCCCAGGGTACAGCAGATCAGCTGTAAGCTCCTACTCTAGGAGTAGGTCGGAGCACCCTCACCAGCGACATCGCAGCAATGCCCCCCTTCAGCCTGTGGCTGAAGAGGGAAGAGGCGAAAACGAAGTAGTGCAGCCGATCAACCCAGCTGTCAACGCTGCCGCTAATGCCGCAGCCAATCCTCCAGCCAACGACGCCACTGACGCCGCGGGCAACATCGCCAACAACGCAGCTAATGCTGCCGGAGCCCAACAAAACGCTGCTGCCAACGCAAGACAGAACGCTGGAGCTCAACCTCCACCAGTCCAAGCCAACCACGCTGAAGGCAGTCAACGTCGACATGTACGAGATGAAGTGGAAATAGCACGCCGTGCTAACTACGACCGTGACAATGGGGTCCCTGATCCCCTTGACGCCAACAACCCTATTCAAGCAACAGAACTATAGTAGATGCATGACCAAGAGCTTCTACGACGTGCCCAGTACGACCAAGATAATGGTCCTCCAGATGACCTCTACATCATCCCGACGGCTTATGCCCCGTCAGCCAGTCCTGGAGCGGTCAACAACTTCCCGGCGTTCTCAGGTCGTCTCAAGACGATCAGATATCCCAAAGACTTCAAGCCAGCCATCGAAAAGTACGACGGTCGGTCCGACCCAAGTATTTGGCTCAAGATGTACAGCATCGCAGCACGCGCCTTTGGAGGCAACGAAGACCACATGGCAGGGTACTTCCCCCTTGTGATGGGCAAAGTGCCACTCTTGTGGCTCGACAATCTTCCTGCAGAATGCATCACGTCCTGGGCGACCATGTCGCGGCTCTTCACGACCAACTACCAGGCGACCTACAATCGTCCTGGCAACACCCATCACCTCGCTAGAGTGCGGATGAGGCGTGACGAAACTCTCCGAGAGTACACTAACCTCTACTTTGAGAACCGCAACACTCTCGCAGGCGTCAAAGACGAAGACGTCATTGCCTACTACAAGAAGGGAGTCACCAACATCAAGCTCTTTGAGAAGATCCACGAAGCTGACGCCCACACCATCGCCGATCTCATGGCCTATGTCGACAAGCTTATCGATACTCAAGATGCAGTGATGCATGACTTCAACGGAGAAGACCACAACGACGGTAGGAGCAGGTCGCGCAAGCGATCCGGCGAAGTCTACGCGACTGACCCACCCAGACCTTCCACCTTCCTTGAAGGTGACTTCAATATGGTCATGGACGACTAGTGCCAGTTCCACCGCGACACCAAGCATACCATGAGGGAGTGTGAACAGCTAAAGCGCGCCCTAGCGGTACCTCCAGAACCCAAGAAGACCAAGAGTGGCAACAACGACAACCAAAACAGTAGCCACCGCTACGACAACCGTAACCGTCGACCTGATCGACATGATTACCGAGATCGACGACCCTATCGTCGCAACGATGACAGGGACCACTGCGATTATCGCCGCGACTATCACCGCGATGACCGCCGCAATGATGGACGTGACGACTACCACCGCGACGATCGCCGCGAAGACAACCGTAATGACCGGCAGGACGATCGTCGCGACGACCGGCGTGACGAGCGCCGTGACGACAAGAGGGATGATCGTCGTCGCCAAGACGACCAAAACCGCAACAACGACAACCGCAAGGAGCGCTCTCCACCACCACCGCCGAAAGGGGGCAACCCCAATGCCGCGTTCCAGACCGCCAACCGGGAGATCAACTTCATCGTTGGTGGTCGTCAAGTAGCCAAGAGCAACAGACAGCAGCGATCAAACGCAAGGGAAATCGACCAAGTCAACACTGAGACTCCACAACCTCTGTGTTGGTCGGAGTACCCAATCACTTTCTCCAGGAAAGATCATTGGGTGCACATACCTGACCCCGGGACCTACCCGCTGGTCGTCAACCCCATAGTAGACGGCGCGTTCCTGCCTAAAACCCTCATCGATGGAGGCAGCAGCCTGAATATCATCTTCACAGAGACGCTGAGAAAGATGGACTTCGACTTCAACAAGATGACCGCCTGCGATGAGTCCTTCTACGGGGTTGTGCCTGGCAAGGCTGCGTACCCCATAGGTCGTCTATGCCTGCCAGTCACCTTCGGCACAAAGGAGAACTTCCGTACAGAGTACCTGACGTTCGAGGTTGCGGACTTCCACTCCTCCTACCACGCCATCCTTGGTCGACCTATGTTGGCCAAGTTCATGGCCATACCCCATCACACCTACCTCATCATGAAGATGCCAGTGCCAAACGGGATCCTTTCCGTCCTTGGTGACATCATGGTCTCCTACAACTGCAAAAGCTCCACCGTCGAGCTCGCCAAAGATTCTGCCTGCAAAGCCGCTGCTACGGTCATGGTCGCTCAGGCCGCCAAGATCGACCAAACCACTCTGGAGGTGCCAGAGTAGAAGCGTACAGCCACAGCCTTGGACCCAAGTCCTGCTGTGAAGAAAGTTTGCCTCGGCCTGCCCGACACATCCAAGGAAGTCACCATCGGGGCCGACCTCGACCCCAAATAGGAAATCGCTCTCACCAGTTTCCTCCGGGACAACACCGACATCTTCGCCTGGAGCCCGTCCGACATGCCCGGTGTCCCCAGGAAGCTGGCCGAGCACGCCCTTGAAGTAAGCAAGACTGCACGACCTATCAAGCAAAAGCTCTGGCGGTTTGCAAAAGATAGAAAGCAAGCAATAGAAGTAGAAGTCTGTAAGCTCTTAGCTGCAGGATTCATCTGTGAATGTAAACACCCGGTTTGGCTTGCAAACCCGGTCCTTGTACCCAAGAAGACTGGAGGATTAAGGATGTGTATCGATAACACCGACCTTAACAAGCACTGCCCAAAAGATCCCTTCCCTCTTCCTCGCATCGACCAGGTCGTGGACTCCACAGCTGGTAGCGTCCTACTCTGCTTCCTCGACTGCTACTCTGGGTATCACCAGATAGCCTTGAAACCCGACGACGAAGACAAGACGGCGTTCATAACGCCCAACGGTATCTACTGCTACAAGGTCATGACTTTTGGTCTGAAAAACGCCGGTGCGACCTACCAGAAGGCGATACAGAAGTGCCTGAGTTCCCAGATCGGGAAAAACGTAGAGGCCTATGTCGACGATGTGGTCGTCAAGACCACTGAACAAGACCTGTTCATCGCCGACCTTGCTGAGACCTTCACCAACCTGCGAGAGTTCCAGTGGAAGCTCAACCCAACCAAGTGCGTCTTCGGTGTACCTTCCGGATTGCTCCTGGGCTTCATGGTCCGACACCAAGGTATCAAAGGTAATCCCGTCAAGGTCGACACAATACGCAACATGGCCAAGCCATCTTGCAAGAAAGATGTCATGAAGCTCACAGGTATGATGGCGGCCCTAGGTCGTTTCATCAGCAAGCTCGGCGAGAAAGGCCTGCCTTTCTTCAAGCTATTGAAGAAGGCAGATAAGTTCGTATGGGATGAAGAAGCACAGAAACCTTTCAAGGCTCTCAAAGACTCCTTGACTACGCCTCCAATCATGACACCACCCATACCAGGCGAAACACTCCTCCTCTACATCTCCACCACCACTAATGTGGTCAGCACGGTTCTCGTCGTAGAACGAGAAGAAGAAGGGCTTCAACGACCTGTGTACTACATAAGCGAGGTCCTGGCCGACGCTAAAACACGTTATTCACAGCCTCAGAAGTTGCTCTATGCACTCTTGATCACGTCAAGAAAGCTTCGTCACTACTTCCAAGCCCACAAGATCACGGTGCCTTCATCGTTCGCTTTAGGAGAGATCATCCGCAACCGCGACGCCAACGGCCGCATCGTCAAGTGCTCAGTGGAGCTTGGAGAGTTCGACATCGAGTTCTACCCTCGGCAAGCCATCAAGTCACAGATCCTAGCTGACTTTGTGTCAGAATGGACAGAGATCCAGATGCCCCCTCCCAAGGAGAGGCCTGAACACTGGATAATGTACTTCGACGGTGCCCTCAACCTCGAAGGTGCAGGAGCAGGCGTATTACTCATCTCTCATCAGGGAGAACAGCTCAAGTACGTCCTGCAAATACATTACAAGGCCTCCAACAATGGAGCAGAGTACGAAGCTCTAATCCACGGGCTCCGCATAGCAATGTCCCTTGGCATCAAGCGACTACTAGCTTACGGTGATTCCAAGGTCGTCATCGAGCAAGTCAACAAAGAGTGGGATTGTGTCAAAGACACAATGGACGCTTACTATGCCGAAATCCGCAAGCTTGAAGGCCATTTCGAGGGAATTGAGTTCCAGCACGTGCCACGTAACAACAACGTGGCCGCCGACGTACTATCTAAATTAGGCTCTAAGCGAGCTCTAGTCCCGGCAGGAGTGTTCGTCCAGGACCTACGCAAACCTTCAATCAAGATGTTGGACCCGGACAATCCGGACCAAGCACAACCCGACCTAACTCCAGCACCTCCCCACGACGTGCTGATGACAGAAAAAGAGGATGATTGGCGCGAGCCTTTCTTAGCCTTCCTACTCGACCAACGAGTCCCAGAAGACAAAGCTAAGCGAGAGCGCATCACGCGGTGTAGTGTCAACTATGTCGTGATTGGCAATGACCTCTACAGAAAAGCCGCCTCTACTGGCGTCTTGATGAAGTGCATCTTGCGATCAGAAGGTCTACAGCTCCTGGCTGAGATTCATGGCGGAGAATGTGGCTGCCACGCGGCATCTGCTAACCTTGTTGGCAAGGCATACCGATCTGGCTTTTACTGGCCCACGGCCATGTCCGATGCTAAAGACCTCGTAAAAAGGTGCAAAGGATGCCAATTCTTTGCTAAACAACAGCACCTGCCAGCTCAGGCCCTGCGCACAATTCCCCCATCTTGGCCCTTCGCCATGTGGGGCCTTGACTCCGTGGGCCCGTTCCGAACCGCCCCAGGTGGCTACAGGTATATCCTCGTGGCCGTCGACAAATTCACCAAGTGTATTGAAGTCCGACCTGTTGCGAAAGTCACGTCGGAAGAAGCGGCTAAATTCATGCAAGATGTAACACATCACTTTGGTGTGCCTAATAGGATCATCACCGACCTAGGGTCGGCCTTCACAGGGTCTGCCTTTTGGGATTTTTGTCAAGATAACACGATCGACGTCTACTACTCCTCGGTCGCCCACCCTAGGTGCAATGGCCAGGTCGAGCGTGCCAATGGCATGGTTCTTCAAGGTCTCAAAGATCATATCTTTAATGACGCTTCAAACTACGCTACCCGGTGGTTAGCCGAGCTACCACACGTGATTTGGGGTCTAAGGACCCAAGTCAGTTCTGCCACGGGCTTCTCGCCTTTCTTCCTGGTCTACGGCTCGGAGGCCATCCGACCCACTGACGTCACTTTCGGAGCTCCACGAATACAGTTCTACGAGGAGGGAGAAGCCGATCAGACTCGTCGTGTCGATCTTGATAGCCTCGAGGAACAGAGAATGGCTGCTGTCATGAGGCAAGCTCGTCACGACCAGCAACTCTGACGGTACCATGATCGCAATGTTAAGGAGACCTCCTTCAATGTTGGTGACCTAGTTCTCAGGCGTATCCAAAAGACCAACGACATGCATAAGCTTTCTGCCCCCTGGGAAGGACCCTTCATCATCACCGAAGTCATCACCCATCCACATATCGCCTCCAATGGGGCGACGGGCAAGGCGTACCCAACCCTTGGAACGTGGAGCATCTACGACGTTTCTACCCCTAGAATAGTTTTTATTACAGCTATGTATTCCCTGCCCTTTTACTTTTTCAGTTTCAATAAGTATTAATTAAGCAGTCATCTGCTGTGTCCCGAGTCCTACCTTCTCCTCTCTCATGTCATAAACCCTCCCCCTCGACACGCTCAGGGGCTTGGCTAAAGCCAATATAAAGGTCGTGAGAACTGGGGCTTAAGATTTCTGCTCCTCCCCCTCGACATGCTCGGGGGCTTGGCTCAAGCCAACACATGGGTCGTTCGACCTGAGGACGTCATCCCTCATGACTACTTACTTGGTGTTGTTGCGAGCCTGCTTGGTCATAAAGGTTGCAAAACCTGAGTCCTAGACTCCCTCCCGTGCACTGATCACACGTAAGCCTCCCCGCTGAGCTGTGGTGGTCGGTAAGCCAGCCTCTCCGTGAGTAGTGGTTAGTGGTGTGTGCTACAAGATACGTCACTTCAAGACTACCAAGCTCGCACAAACACAAAATGAGTACGTCATGTAGGCCACAAAAGAAGGTTTTCAAAGTACTATTTTACATGACTGAGAGAAGGAGGGGGTACAGCTCCAAGACTACGACTACTCTTCCCCATCGTCGCCTTCATAATCAAGGGCGTCCATTACCACCGTAGCGGTGTCACACACTTCAAGCTCCAAGGCCTTGAGGTCTTTTGTCGTGTCTGAGCTTTCTTCAACCTTGACCATGTCAACGTTGGGGTAGTGGGACTTCACCCGGACCAACACCTCCGTGGCCGCCGCCAAGCTCGTCGCCTTCAAGAGGTCGAGTAGCTTCTCAGGCGCAGCTATGAGACGGTCGATAGCAGGCTTGGCCTCTTCCCCCTCGACCTGCAACGCTACTATGTCCATGGCAAAATGGGCAGCGTTCTTCAAGTCGTTCAGCTCCACCTCTTGCCCTGCAATGAAAACTTGGTCATTCTGCAGTGACTTCAAAGCTACCTCGAGACTGACCTCAAGGTTCTGCCGAGCCTGTTTCTCGTAAGCCAGCTTTTGAGTTACAGCCAACTCACTGTCTATTATCTCCTTCATCACCCGCTTAACCTCGTTGGCGCCAGCGTCGGCCTCCCGAAGGTTCACCTCCAAGCTTCAAACCCTCTCCCTGGTGTTCTTCAGCTCGTTTTTAAGGTCGTCCTCGCGCCTGTGAAAGTCTGCACCATACAAGCAACACTCTGAGGTTAAGCCCTCAGCAGCACAAGACAACAATGATGAAAAACTTGTAAGTAAATTGATCTTACCAATGCTTGCGGCGTTGAACTGCGAGTTGGCCTCCTGGGTCTGCCGCTTCTCTTCAGCCAGCTCGTCCTCGAGCTTCTTCTTATTCGCTACCGCCGTCTCACAGACCTGCTTGAGCTCCTGCTCAAGCTCGACCACCCGCAGCTGCGTGGCTGCGGCATCCTTTAACAGGTCGGCCCTGCCCTTGGCACGGTCAGCCAGCGACTACTTCACAGAAACAAGAAACCAGGTCGTCAAGTTTAGTTTCGAGGCAAGTTATCCAAGATTGCACAAGAGAAGGGCTTACCGTAAACGCCTGGTTGAGAGTCAAGATCGCAGTACGAACCGCCCTCATATCCTCGTTGTTGTCGAAGATATCCTCCTGCCAGGGCGTTCTGATCCAGTCAACCTCTTCACATCTCAACATCGGCCCCGTTGATGTCGAACCCGGTGCCTGCACACCAGTTGTTTCTGGGTTCTCCTGCGGCTGCTCGATCCGAATCGGCTTCGCAGGGGGGTCCTGAGCCGATGTACTGGGCACCGAGTTAATGGGGTCCACGTCGATGACAGGTGGAAAGGTTGAAGCCCTAACGTCGCCCACAGGACCTTGTGCGCCGGTCTCAGCGGCAGGCGGTGGAGGCGATGTCACCACATCGTCAACCAAAGTCCGAGCCCCGGCCTCACGGTCGGACGACCTCGTCCGTGAAGGCGAAGCTTGAGCACCCAAGGCGCTCTGAGGTTGAACGTCCGACCTACGTAAAACACTCGTCAACACAATGCAAAAGTCAACAAGCGAATGAACTTCAAGTACCACGACCTTACCTCATAGTAACAGGAGCACGTGGCTTCGGCCTAAAAGGTCGTACTTTCACAAGCACAGGCATCCATGCCTGTGCACCAGCAGCAGCCCGCTGCGCCTCCCTCACCTGAAGGAGGTCGTCCTCCGTCGTCTTCTGCTCTAACTCCTGCTGCCTCTTGGCCGCGGGACTGAGCGACCTCCTCACCGTACGATCTTCCACCACCGGCGGGTCATCGGTGGTCTCATCCTCGTCATCTTCGACCTCCTTGGTCAAAGGTGTAGGAATTAACGGCGTCTGGACCACCGAGGGAGGGCTCGCCCTCCTCTTCCTCTTCTTCTTGTCTGCCTCAAGTTTGGCGGTCTTTGCCGCCTCGACCTTGGCAGCAGCCCTTGTGGTTGACTGCTTTGCTGTCGCTGCCCTTGTCTTATGCTTGGGCTTTGTGGCGTCAACCGCTGCAGATGGGTTCGCCTCATCATTACCGACCTCCGGGTCGGTATCTTCGTCGGCTTCAACAGATGAATCTGATTCATGATTCTCCAGCAGCCCAGCTGCTGGAGGTTGGTACTTGTCCGACCTCAGCTTCCGACGAGGCTCCTGGCCTCTTGGTAGGGGTGCTGGGCACTAAAATTGCATCTCCCAAACCTGCACACACAAAGCAACAGAATATAAGAGGTCTTTCCCCAGTCATACAAAACAAAGAAATAGACAGCTACGACCTCGTAGTCTCAGGACTTACAGGGTCAGCAGGTCGGGAGAGAGAGTATGCCTTTGGGCACTTCTTGCCTCGGGTACGACCGGCATAGATTTGCGATACCCGAGCCATCATCTCCCCTTTGGAGACCTTGCGGTTGACTTCGTGAGTGGGGTCCGATTGCCCCCAGTACTCGTATGCTGGATGCACCCGATCCTTGATCGGCTGGATCAGACGACGGCAGAACGACCTCGCCACTGAGCCTCCCATCACGCCTCTTTCCTTGAGGTCGTGGACCAGATCAAGCACCTCCTTGACATCATCCATTTCGCGAGAGGTCAGCTACAGGTCCCACTCTGGTGTCTTCTCAGGCTTGTGCCCAGTCCGCTTCGGGAGCACAGGCTGCTGAATGGCAATATAGAACCATTCCGACCTCCACCCTGCGGTATTGTCCGGAAGGTCCATATCGATCCATTCCGCCTTGAGACCTGATCTCAAGCAGAACATCACCGCCCCTACTACACTAGTGTGCTTGCCGGTGAACTTCACGTTGAAGAGATGCCACCAGAGGAGGAAGTGGGGCGCTATCCCCAAATACGCTTCACAGAAATGGATAAAGGATGATACTACAGTTATGGAGTTGGGGACGAGGTGTACCAGCTCCAGCTTGTAGTAGAAAAGAAGACCTCTGAAGAAGTCACCAGCAGGGATGTTGAACCCGCGCTCGAAGAAGGAAATGAAGACGACCTACTCCTTGTCGTCCTCCGTCAGAAAGGCCTCGCCCGTAGGCGCCTTCCACTCCACTTCCGCCTTGGACCTCAGCAGCCCGCGGTCCACCAGCGCTTGGATCTTTGCCTCGGTCACCATCGAGGGTTCCCACACCGCCCGCGGATCAGGGATTTGACGAGCCGCGGCCGCCATTTCTTGAGCTCGGGTGGATCTGGATCTAAAGTTAACTAGGGTTTTGGTGCGCATACAAAGCGGAGCAGCGCGCGGATGGCGGAGCCGGCACGCGGCCTAAGATAGACGGTGGCAGGCTGAGGATCCTACGGTAGCGCTCGGCGGTGGAGTGTGCGGTGGCTAAGGCGCAAGGATTGCGACGGTGGAGATAGCGAAAGGAGGAAGAAGGCAAAAGGGGGCGGTCAACGCTGATCCCCGCCGCTCTATTTATAAGGGCCCCACCGAGTCCGCCCGTTGTGGCTCCTTCCACAGTAAGGAGCTCGCCCTAACGGCTCTGTGCCGATAATTTAGCGAGTCGATCTCGCCGGAATTTGCGCCAACAGATACATATTCAACGGATAGTCTGGCAACCTATACCCTGAGTTTAGGTCGTGAATACAACAAAGTTATCAGGTCGTCCTGATAGCACATTTCGATCTTCATGAGGTCGATAAGTCCCCAAATTATGTCACTTTAGGTCTTTGATGAACAACTTCGTCAAAACAACCATTACATGACAGAAGAGAGCGAACATTACACGGGAACTACGAAGGTACACAAGTCGCCTACGACCTCATTGGATCTAGAACCCTTGAGAAAATACAAACATATTTGAAGACCTGGTCTACTTAGAGCAATCCTTGAGGTGTACTCTGCTATAGCAGAGCACATCGCAAGAATTCTCCTAGCTCCAGGACCTCAATGGTGGCCTTGCGGTGAATAGCTGCATGATGCCGCACGTAGCAGGGCACACTCTGTGCCGGACTATGGAATGCAGACACGAGCTTGCTCTTCGGCGCGGGCTGCAAGCCTTCGACGAGCATCTCATGCTCGCCAAAGACTTGCAGCTTCACCTCGGGCCTCTACAGCATCACCTCCAAACTCTCCTTGATTCCTCGCTGAGGCACGGTACAAAGAGTGGGTGTGCTACCTACATCTCGCAAGAGTTCTTCTAGCTCCAAGCTTCTACAAACATTGCATCCTATGCTCTGGTTGACGAACACATGCCCATGGCATGACCCCAGTACTACCCTGCGGCTTCATAGCTCAACAATACTCGGTGCTTGCCTCCTTCAGATTCATGGCACTATTTATAGCAAAAGTCAGGCCTTGGAGAGCTGGCGAAGTAATGACACTGCCCCCACGTGATCCAGAGGACCCGCAGACATGTGCGTGATTAAAGGCGATGACTTTACCACGTCTCGCGACGACTTTGTCGCTAGTGCATCAATGATGCCTGAGCCCGCCGCAGAGTCACATGGCTACAGTATCCCCCTTGATTCGTGGGCTGTTTGTCACTTTCTGGGAGGCAAGGGAATCTCTGTCTACTGTTGACCCGTGACCCCGCAGTCTACGGAGAGATAAGCCTGACTCTGTGTCAGAGGGCCCTGCGCCTCGCTACAACTACGGACGACGTCGACGATCAAACGCACCCTTTACGGCTCTGCGTCTTCATTGCACCCGCTAGGCTCTGCGTCCTGGTGCACCCGCTATGGCTCTGCATGTAAACGGACATATTCCAATCAACCTATATTTCTGTTTCCTAAGCAGAATGGTCGTAGGTTCGATTGAAGACCGTCAGGGGTAGGCGTGCCTCGCTGCTCTGCTAGATCCGTCTGGGCGCCTGGAATCCAGAAGCTTCACGTCTATGATTTCGTCGGGCCCCCGTGGTCGGTGTGCCTGTCGCTGAGATCGTCAATATCTTAGCGCCAAGGCTCTGCTAGATGGCTGGCAGCTATGTTGGTCGTCTGGGCACCAAAATGGCCTCCCGGAGGTCGGCGTGCCCCAATGCCTAGGTCTTGCAATACCTTGGTATATCTACGGCTCTGCCAACCTAGTTGGGCGCCCTGGATGTGTGACCTTCCTGAGGTCGGTGTGCTTTTTAAAGCCCTGACAGCCTACTCTGAACACCCAGAATTTTACGTCGGGAATGAAGGCGTCCCTGTGGGGTGCGCACCTAGTGGTCCTGCCAAGTATTTCCGGGTACTTGGGCGCTATTGATTTGAGACCTTCCTGAGGTCGGGATGCCTTGGGTTGCTCTGCCAGACTCTTTGCAGCTATGCATGATATCTGGGTGTCTCTACACTCCATTCGTTCAAGATCAACATTCTTTTATGACTTCATCGCTGACCGTTTCATCCACTATAGAAGTCCTCTTCATGCAACGCGTCTTTCAAGATCCTGCTGGGTATCCTCGGATACTGGACATTACTGATTTAAGGCCTCTTCGAGGTCGGCATGCCTACACGGCCTCCTTGGGTTCAGCCCTGCCAGACTCTTTGCAGCTATGCAGAATATCTGGGTGTCTCTACAACTGATTATTCAAGACCAAGATCAAGATTTCTTCTTTTTTAGAGCATCAAACCAGCCATGCTGCCTGCTTCAATGCTCGGGGACTACTCTACGAGAGCGTCTCCGACGCCCTCTTGTTTTCTTCGTCGTACCGACCTGTTGGGAAACCTGTTTCTCATCACGTCGTACCGACCTATTGGGAAACCTATTTCTCATCACGTCGTACCGACCTGTTGGGAAATCTGTTTCTCATCACATCGTTACTCGACCTTGTTTTTTCTTCTTTTTCTTTTTTGGATCATCATATCGGCCATGCTGCCTGCTTCAATGCTCGGGGACTACTCTACGAGAGCGTCTCCGACACCCTCTTGTTTTCTTCGTCGTACCGACCTGTTGGGAAACCTGTTTCTCATCATGTCGTACCGACCTGTTGGGAAACCTATTTCTCATCACGTCGTACCGACCTGTTGGGGAATCTGTTTCTCATCACGTCGTTACTCGACCTTGTTTTTTCTTCTTTTTCTTTTTTGGATCATCATACCGGCCATCCTGCCCGCCACGATGCTCGGATACTACTCTATGAGTGCGTCCTTGACGCCCTCCAAATTTTTTCTTCGTCGTTTCGATCTATTGGAAGCCTGCTTCCTATAGATTGTCACTCGACCTTTCTGCATTCGGCAAAGACTACAACCAGGTCGGCTGCAAAGATGATTTGTTCTTTTTCTTTTTTGATCGACGTGCATGCTATTCGACCTGTCGAAAGCTTTACAACTACGTCATGACCTTTCTAAGGTCGCTGCGCCTACACCTCGCTCGGGGCTTGTGAGACATGGGTACCCCTGGGTCCCCACCGACCAGGCTCACGGCCATCCCCGACAAGTGGGTCCGGCCTACCAGAAGACCCGCCGACCTGTTAGTGGGCCCAACCGACCTAGTTGGTGGCCCACGCGACCTCCTAGAGACTTTCCAGAAGATCCCAGATGACCTCATCCCGAACGACTACAAGACTTGGCGTGCAAGACAAGACATCTGTGGATTCCGACCAAGCAGATCGACGGATATGGCAAGTGATGTAATCAACTAGATTTAGGTCTCCTGGTCGTAACCGGCCAGGAATCTGGGAACCGACCTTGTCCGCGGGCCAATATAAGGCGGGCAAGGCGATCCCTTGTACAATCACGCAACCTCCAAGCAATCTACTCCGACAACTGGACGTAGGGTTTTACTCTCCGGAGGCCCGAACCAGTATAAACTCGCCGTGTTCTCTGTGTTCCGTGTGCTCGTGCGCAACCTTCGAGTTCTTAGCCTTAGATTCCCCCTCGCCGAACAACTAAACCACCGGGGTTAACCCCCCTGTGGGCTGTCCAGATCTAAACATCTGACAGGTAGCTTGGTCATTTGCCCAACCCAGAGGGACTCATATATATATAGCTCTAGGGTTTCTGGGCAAACTATCCTTCCGGACTGCTTCTCATTTCCTTGCTCCATAGGTTTAGATTTTCTTCATGTTTTGTAGAGAATCTGATCTCCGAGGGTATGGAAGCATTCATGGTTGCGTCGAATTCCTTCTTGTAGCTCGTGTGATTTTCGTGTCTTTTTCGGGCTATTTTCGTTGGATTTTCGTGTGTGGCTTGTTCCTTCGATTCTGAGGTGTTTGGGTTCGGATTTGTTTGTGGAGATCATGGATAGATGTCTCGTGCATCTTTGTGCTTGATCCTGACTCCTCAAACTCCGGATTTAGCCTCCGATTGAAGGATTTCGGTTGGAACCCTGGCTCTTTGTGTGAGCTCGGTAGAATCTCGATTCCTCTCGATTCAGTGGGTTTGAGGCTACAAATTCGTAGGTATAGCATCTCCTAGAGGCGCATCATCTTCACCTATGATTTGGTAGCAATCCCTTGGTTGATTCGGGAGATCGGGAAAAGGGTAGGAGGTGTTGACTTTGGGGAACTCGAGCTCAGGCTGCAGAAAACTCTCCTGGCGGACAGTCCGTATGTGCTTGGCGAACAGTCCACGAGGAGCCTGACAACCGGCTGTTCTTTGTATTGGTCGCAAGTTCTTGCAAGTCTTTTGTTTGATCCGTTTGGTCTAGTGCTTTTGATTGCTCGGAGTTTGCCAGACGGTCCGCGAGGATGGTGCGGACAGTCTCTTCCGCACGGACGGTCCGCGGGTAGGGCACGGACAGTCTGTTTTTCGAGGTGCAGTACTGGAGGTTCGGGTGGCATTTTCGGACGGTCCGCCCTGTGCTTGCGGACGGTCCGCCTGGCCCCCGCGGACAGTCCGCCCCCTCCATGTGGACGGTCCGCCCCAGGCTTTGCAGATCGTCTAAGTCCTTTGCTTCTTGAGTTGCGCTTTCGTGTTGCTTTGAGTTGGGGTTTGTTCCTAGGGTTGGTAGGTCCGTTGTGACTACGCGACCTTGGCAAACTCGTGTGGGAATCCTCAGTTGTGATTTTGGGGCATAGGCCGAGTTCATCCTTCGGGAAGAAGTTTTATCGGCTCCCATTCACTCACCCCCTCTCTGGATGCCTAATCGGTCCTTCAATTGGTATCAGAGCCGATTACGGATCTTCGTGATTCTAACCAGTCTAAGATCCAAAGATGGCGTACCAGGAACGGGGTTCGGGTCCTCCACACTTTGGTGGTAAGAACTACCAGATGTGGCAGAGGCGGATGGCTGCTTTCCTCCGCGGCAAGGGTCAGATCCTTTGGGATGTCACGGTGAACATAGCTTATGTTCATCCGATGAACTTCCTAGCGCCAGGATCGAGGGATATGTTCGACGCCAACAACAAGGCGGTTGACTACTTGTTTCGTGCTCTGTGTCAATCCGAATTTGATCGGGTTTAGATAGAGGACTTGGCTTGTAGGATATGGGAGCAGTTGAAGAATGCTCATGCTAGAAATGCTCAGGTTCAGGCTCGGTTGCTCGCGACCTACCGGAGAGAGTACGAGAACTTCACTCATCTCCCCGATGAGTCCATTGACAGCATGTTCCAGCGGTTCACGGTGATTGTGAACAACATGAGGGATAATGTGGCCGTGCTCCCGTACGATGATCATGACAGGGTTGTGAAGCTCCTGCACTCTCTGGATCGTACCGTGTGGAGTGAGAAGGTCGAGGCCATTCTCGAGTCGGAGAAGTATGAGACCCTCACGGTGGATGAGCTATTTTCCAAGCTCAAGTCGTCCGAGGTGGACCGTGGGGTGCGAGCAAGGATCGAGAACTCGACTGACCCTCATAGTCTGGCTCTCGTTTCTGGACCAAGACTAATGCTAACATGTCATCGAGACAGTTCTCTTTGTCTTGTCTTGTGTCCATGCCAGATGAGGAGTTTGACGTGCTGGGCGAGGAGGATCTCGTGTTGCTGAGCAGGCGGTTCGAGCGCATGTACACAAACTGGAAGAACGCTCGGAAGAGCTCGGGCATGTGCTACCAGTGCGGGAAGCACGAGCACTTTATCGCTGAGTGCCCGGAAGCCATGGAGGTCAAGCCCGAGCACAACCCCCGTCCGAGGACCGACCATAAGCACCGCTCGAGGGACGACCACAAGGGCAAGAACAAGTCCGAGCGGAGGCCGAGGAGGAGTGGTGGTCACAAGAAGAAGGAGCGTGCGATGGTTGCCGGAGCGAGCGACATCGACTCGAGCTCCTGCTACTCTTTATCGAGTTCAAGTGATGAAGATGAGAACCGGCACAAGAGCAAGCGGTCAAGCAAGAACATCAATGGCCTGTGCTTCACTGCCCAAGGCTTTTGCGGCATGGCACACAGCTCCACAAGCAAGAAGAGCAACAAGGAAGACTTGGATTTCGACTCCGAGGATGAGGTAAACAATGATCCATCCTTCTTGGTAGCGGAGAATGCTAGGTTGAATGAATTGCTTGACAACCGTGATGATGTGCTTAGAAAGACCAACAAGGAGAAGAGGGAGTATAGGTCTTTGCTTGGAGAGGCTAAGGAGAAGGTGGTTGAGCTAGAGTCTTTGCTTGTTGATGCTAGGGCTCAAATAGATTCTCTTAAGTCTGCTCCTATTGTGACCAATGAACCTGAATGCACTGATTGTTCTGTTTTCCTTGGTGATTTGACTGTGCTTAAGGAAAAGTATGCCTCCAAGATCGAGGAACTAGATGTGCTTAGGGTTGAGCTAGATGAGATGAAATCTAGGCCGTCCTTGCTTGGTGCTTGCACTTCTTGTCCTGTTTTGCATGAGAAGCTAGATGTTTCACTTGCTTATGCTAGATCTCTAGAGGCTCAGCTGAAAGCTCCTATTCCTACATCATGCTCTACTTGTGAAATAAATGCTGTGAAGAATATGGAGCTTGCACACTATGTTGATCGCTTGCAGGATGAGAATGATGAGTTGAGGAAGATGATGGGTTGGTTGTCGGGTCGTGAGCCTCAGCTCAGGATGATGATTGAGGCATACAAGCGCTATGATGGGCAAGCGCTTGGGGCGGATAAGGTTGGTGAGGGAAGTGGTGAGAATGAGGGGAAGGTCGGTGATATCCCAGAACCACCAAAAACCCACCGCAAAAATGCCTATGCTCCTAAGCCTAATCCTCTTAGGAACTGACTAGACAGAACCCCAGCTCCACCCGTGTTTCCTCCACACACAGACAACTTCCAGAAACCCATTAAGTTCAAGAGTGACTTGGGGAATGAGTTCTTTGGGAAGAAGGGAGAGAAACCGAGTGAGGAGAAGACAGAGCCTAAAGAGAGCCCAAAACCAAAACCAAAGCCAAAACCAAAACCCTTCCATTGTGAGCATTGTGGGAGGGATGGGCACCTAGCTGAGTTTTGCTTCAGGAGGAAGCGTGAGGAGAGGTTTGCTAGGGAGATGGCAAACAAGGACAGGTACCGCCCTTCTCGTGGTGTGCCTAAGCCTAGGATGGTGCCAAGGGGCGAGGGTGTGGTGCGTACCATTTACCCTCGGGAGAGGCGTGAGTTTGTGCCTCAAGGTGAGCCACCACAGAGAGATGGTGGTAGGCGTGTTGGGTTTGGACGTGGTGAGTTTGCTGGACGTTCCTTCGCTCATGGCCAATACGAGTATGGGGGGAACGATCGTAGCTTTAGGTCCCAGAGGAGCTACGGGCCACAGTCTCCACCTCGTGGTACGCGTAATCCTCCAAGGGGACGTGTGGGTGTTCCACCTAGGAGAGATAGGATGGATTTTGCTAATCCCACTTTTGAGCAAATGGCACGGCACTGGTTTGAATCATTTTGTACTAACCCCAGTGCTGAGTCGTTTGCTCACTCTCGCTCTCGTTTTTGATTTTCAGGTGGGAGGCTTGGAGGGCTTTTGGTTGATCGACTCCGGTTGCTCTCGACACCTGACCGGAGATCGAAGGTGGTTCTCCAGCCTCACCCCGGTGATGACCAAAGAGTACATAAATTTTGGGGACAATGGGAAAGGTAGAGTGCTTTCAGTGGGCACGGTGAAGGTGAGCGAATCTGTGACTCTTAGGCGTGTTGCTCTTGTCAAGTCTTTGGGGTTCAATCTTCTTTCGGTTTCCCAGCTTCTTGATGAGGGTTTTGAGGTCCGTTTCAAAACAGGCGCTTCTCGTGTTTTAGATTCTCGAGGTGATCTTGTGTGCACGATCATCCCCGAGGGTCAGATTTTTAGAGTCGATTTTTCTCAGTGTGTCGGCTCCTCTCGTTGTTTGGTAGCTGGTGTTTCGGCGGAGCTTTGGAAATGGCATAGCAGACTAGGTCACTTGAGTTTTGACTTGTTGTCACGCTTGAGTGGGCTAGGTTTGGTCCGAGGATTGCCTAAGTTGAAATACCAAAAGGACTTGGTATGCGCTCCGTGTAGGCATGGTAAGATGGTCGCCGCCTCTCACCCGCCTCTGACATCCGTTATGACAGAGAGGCCATGCGAGCTGTTCCATATGGACTTAGTTGGTCCAGCTCGTGTGTGCTCAGCGGGTGGGAAATGGTATGTCCTGGTGATAGTGGACGACTATTCTCACTATGCTTGGGTCTTCTTTTTGGCTGACAAGGGGGAGACATTTGGTTTTGTGCGGGATCTCATCTTGAGGTTGAAGAATGAGAGGAATGGAGATGCTATTCGAGCTATCCGTAGCGACAATGGCACTGAATTTAAAAACTCTCATTTCGAAACCTTTTGTCGTGATTTGGGTCTCGAACATCAATTCTCTTCTCCCTATGTGGCTTGTCAGAATGGTGTAGTTGAGAGGAAAAATCGTTCCCTTTGTGAGATGGCTCGAACGATGCTCGACGAGCATAGGACTCCGAGGAGATATTGGACTGAGGCGGTGAATACCGCGTGCCATGTTGGGAAACGGATTTTTCTCCGGGCCTTCTTGAACAAAACGTGCTATGAGCTCATGCACAGGCGAGCACCTAGTGTGAGACATTTCAGGCCTTGTGGTTGTGGGTGCTTTATTCTCAAGAAGGGTAGGCTTGATAAGTTTGAGTCGAGGTCTTCCGATGGGATCTTTTTGGGTTATGCGAGTCATTCTCGAGCATTCCGTGTGCTCAACCTTGATACTAACCTAGTTATGGAAACTTGCGAGGTTACCTTCGACGAGACCCAGCCATGCAGTTCGTCTGTTTTTTAGTGTGCAGGTGACGACGAGATTGGCAAGAAGATCTTTGAGGACGAGGAGGATGATGCTGGAGAGGATGATGGTGATGATGAAGCTCCAGCCGAGCATGTACCCTCACTTCCACTATGACGACTACGGTGCAGGATGGTCCAGCCCCTACACCGACTACGATCCAGCAAGATCAGGTGGAAGCTGTAGCTGAGGGGGAGGTTGTCTCCAGGCGAGAGGCACCAAGGCGCATTCAAGTTGATCAACCTCCCTCAAGAATCATCGGCGACATCAATGAACGTACGACACGGTCAAGGTCCAGGAAGGTTTCTCACTTTGCTCATTCGGCTTTTGTTGCTACCTTTGAGCCGAAAGACATTGGACACGCCCTCTCTGATCCTAATTGGGTGAACACAATGCATGAGGAGTTAGAGAACTTTGAGAGAAACCAAGTTTGGGAGTTGGTAGAGCCACCACCACATTGCAAACCTATCGGGACAAAATGGGTGTGGAAGAACAAAGAGGGTGAGAATGGTGAGGTGGTGAGAAACAAATCGAGGTTGGTTGCTCAGGGATATAGTCAGAAGGAGGGGATAGACTATGAAGAGACATTTGCTCCTGTAGCCTGTTTGGAGGCGATTAGGACCCTTCTAGCCTTTTCTGTGGCTAAAGGGTTCAAACTGTACCAAATGGATGTGAAGAGTGCCTTCTTGAATGGGTTTTTAGAAGAAGAGGTTTATGTGAAGCAACCACCGGGCTTTGAGAGTGCTGAGTTTCCTCACCGGGTGTATAGGCTGAGGAAGGCGTTGTATGGGCTGAAACAAGCTCCTCGTGCTTGGTATGGCCGTTTGAGGGGGTTCTTGTTCAGCAAGGGGTTTGAGATGGGCAAGATTGATAAGACTCTTTTTCTCCTCAGGCAGGGCGATGATATCCTAATTGTTCAGGTGTACGTGGATGATATTGTCTTTGGCGGCTCGTCTCACTCTTTGGTTGCAAGGTTTGCATAGGACATGAGCAAAGAATTCGAGATGTCTATTATGGGAGAATTGCAGTTCTTTCTCGGGCTTCAGATCAAGCAGGCGAAGGAGGGAACCTTTGTGCATCAAGCCAAGTACACGAAGGACATCCTCAAGAAGTTCAAGATGGACGACTCGAAGCCCCTGTCGACACCGATGAGTACGACTACAGCGCTGGATGCGGACGAGGACGGAGAGCCCGTGGACCAGAAGGAGTACCGGAGCATGATCGGCTCCCTCTTGTACTTGACGGCGACGAGGCCAGACATTTAGTTTTCTGTGTGTCTGTGCGCTCGTTTTCAGGCGTCGCCGAGGACTTCACATCGGCAGGCCGTCAAGCGGATCTTCAGGTATCTTCGATACACTCCTGAGCTCGGTCTTTGGTACTCGACGTCCTCTTCTCTTTCGCTTCTTGGGTTTTCGGATGCCGACTTTGCGGGGTGTCGAGTCGATAAGAAGTCGACTTCGGGGACGTGTCAGTTTTTGGGTTCCTCGCTTGTTTCTTGGTCTTCTCGCAAACAATCTAGTGTAGCTCAGTCTACCATAGAAGCCGAGTATGTTGTTGCCGCTAGTTGTTGCTCACAGCTGCTTTGGATCACATACACGCTGAGTGACTTTGGTGAGGAGTGTACCCATGTTCCTCTCATGTGTGATAGCACGAGTGCCATTAGTGTTGCTAAAAATCCCGTTCTACACTCCAAAACCAAACATATAGAGGTGAGGCACCACTTCCTGAGAGACAATGTTGAGAAGGGAAACATAGACCTCATCCATGTACCAACCGAAAAACAGCTCGCCGATATCCTAACAAAGCCTTTGGACCAAGCTACATTTGCTCGTTTGCTTGGGGAGCTTGGAGTGGTTTTTCCTTTTTGAGCTTCGGTTGTGGGGTTTGATGTATATATACATGTTGCATTTTCATTTCTGTATCATATCATGCTTGCATCTTTGTATCATAGACGGCATTTGTATCATATGCTTTAGAGATGTGCTTCTCCTATATACTTGGATCACCATGATATGCTGGATATGAGATTATGACTTTGCTAGTGATGCTCATGTGATGTATAGCGATGCTCTTGGTAGCTTTGGATTGTATATGCTTGTGGATGGCTTAATTTTGTAAAAATTCTATACATGATCCTCTCTTGTGAGTTGAATGCCTCTCATGTTCAAATTGTGCGCTTTTGGCTATATCTTACTTAATTTGTGCCTGGAACCATGCTCTTTTCATTTGGGGTCAAAGACCAATTTGTCATCATGAATGTTTAGCTTACATGCTACCTTGTGGAGAAGCCTAAGCTTCTTTCTGCCGCAAAGGAACTTCATGTACCATGCTTAATTTGTAAATCTTGAAATTGGTATATGAAATGTTTGAGCTTAAAAAATATGCTTCCATGTCATTCTTGCTTAAAATTACTTATCTTGGGTGCTAAACCGTTGCATGATGTTCACCAATGAGAAGTCTCATATTTAGAAGTGGACACATGGCTCGGTGGCTTTGACATGACATGAGATAGCTTGTAGGTGTTTGTGATGATCTTCTGATGAGAATTTGTGACCGTGCATGAAGTTTGTGAGTTATATGTTGTGTGTGCTCATTTTGACCATGTTTAGGTCCTATGCTCATGAGAGGGAAATTTTGTGAAAATGCTTCATTTTGATCATGGCTATGTCACATGCTTATATGTCCCTATCTATCTTGTTGGCGATGCTTGTACTAAATTTGTGGCTATCTTGCTTGTCTATGTCTCATTTTTAGCATGTTGTAGTGCTCTTTGTCTATTTGAGAAGCACATGCTTGAATTTGTAGAATTGATTCATGCATTACCAACAAGGGGGAGAGATAGTACACAATTCTTGCTTTGGGGAGAAAGTTCTTGCATCCAGGGGAGCTTGCATTCATGTGCTTTGGAGCTCTTTGTCGCCTGATTTCAGTTGTGCTCTTTTGCCGATGGTGTCGAGCCCTTTTGCCTCATCTTGAGGAGTCGGCAATTTTGGAGCATTTTATCTCGGTTGTGTCGAGCCGTTGCCCATGTCTTAGGGGACCGAGATTTTTCTCTCTCAAGTGATCTCGTTTTGGCTTGTGTTTGGCTTTTGATCACTTGTTTTAGTTTTTCATTCGTTTCTTTTCTTTTTCCTTTTTCTCTGAATTGGTTACTATGTGTGTGTTGTCAATGCACTCATCAAGGGAGAGATTGAGGACCGGAGCGTCCGAGGACCGGTGGATGGTCGCTCCCTGGTGTGATGAGTGATTGACAACGTGGTGTGGACTGACTCTTGGCCGAGTATTGCAGGTGCAGGTTGTGGCTTGACTCGTGTTGGTGCAGGTGAAGAGCGGGCGCGAAAGGTCTTAGCCTTGCGGGGCCTCTAAGGAGTGGAGAGACAAGTAGGCTCGGCTCGATGGACCCGGTGGCCAAACGGGGTCAAGTGCGGGCCGCATGGTGGCAAGAAAAGCAAGACAAAGTCATCGACCGGAGCCGGTGCAGGGTAGCGGCTCACGACCGAAGTCTGCACGCGGGGTTTGCAGCGGTTCACCACAAAACCGCCGGGTTACTTGGTTCAGCCACAAAACCAAGACCGGAGGCTCGGCGGGCGGAGACGGGATCCGGGCGCGCCGAGAAGCTTCGATGCCAGAGGACACGCGGCGGGATCGCAGGGCTTGCGTCGGGAGGACGCGGACTGCGGCAAAGGTGTGGCCGTCTGATGAAGAGGAGTGCTACTTGACCACATTGCCCCTGAGGGATTGTATCTTAGTTTTAAGTGCTAGGGGTAGCTTGGTCATTTGCCCAACCCAGAGGGACTCATATATATATAGCTGTAGGGTTTCTGGGCAAACTATCTTTCCGGACTGCTTCTCATTTCCTTGCTCCATAGGTTTAGATTTTCTTCATGTTTTTGTAGAGAATCTGATCTCCGAGTGTATGGAAGCATTCATGGTTGGGTCGATTTCCTTCTTGTAGCTCGTGTGATTTTTGTGTCTTTTTCGGGCTATTTTCGCAGGATTTTCGTGCGTGGCTTGTTCCTTTGATTCCGAGGTGTTTGGGTTCGGATTTGTTTATGGAGATCATGGATAGATGTCTCGTGCATCTTTGTGCTTGATCTTGACTCCTCAAACTCCGGATTTGGCCTCCGATTGATGGATTTTGGTTGGAACCCTAGCTCTTTGTGTGAGCTCAGTAGAATCTCGATTCCTCTCAATTCAGTGGGTTTGAGGCTACAAATTCATAGGTATAGCATCTCATAGAGGCGCATCATCTTCACCTATGATTTGGTATCAATCCCTTGGTTGAATCGGGAGATCGGGCAAAGGGTAGGAGGTGTTGACTTTGGGGAACTCGAGCTCGGGCTGCAGAAAACTCTCCTGGCGGACAGTTCGCATGTCCTTGGCGGACGGTCCGCGAGGAGCCTGACAGCCGGCTATTCTTTGCGTTCGTCGCGAGTTCTTACAAGTCTTTCGTTCGATCCGTTTGGTCCAGTGCTTTTGATTGCTCCGAGTTTGCCGGACGGTCCGTGAGGAGGGTGCGGACGGTCTTTTCCGCACGGACGGTCTGCGGGTAGGGCACGGACAGTCCGTTTTTCGAGGTGCAGTACTGGAGGTTCGGGTGGCATTTTCGGACGGTCCGCCCTGTGCTTGCGGACGGTCCGCCTGGCCCCTGCGGACAGTCCGCCCCCTCCATGCGGACGGTCCGCCCCAGGCTTTGCAGATCGCCTAAGTCCTTTGCTTCTTGAGTTGCGCTTTCGTGTTGCTTTGAGTTGGGGTTTGTTTCTAGGGTTGGTAGGTCCGTTGTGACTACGCGACCTTGGCAAACTCGTGTGGGCATCCTCGGTTGTGATTTTGGGGCATAGGCCAAGTTCATCCTTCGGGAAGAATTTTTATCGGCTCCCATTCACTCCCCCCCTCTCTGGTCGCCTAATGTTTTTATCGGCTATGTTTTTCAAAAATGTCATATATATGCTCTCTTGTGAGTAAATGCCTTTATATGATCTTGACATGTTTTTTTGGCTTGGCTATGATTAATTTGTGGTTGGATAGCTTATTTTGATCATATGGGTCAAAGCCTCATTTGCCATCATGAATGTTTAGCCCCCATGCTTTATCTTGTGGAGGGGCATAAGTTCCTTTTTGTCGCAAAGACATTTCAGGTACCAAATATGAATCTGAAAATGAAATGTAAATTGCTTGGAAAATGTGCTCCCATGTCATATGTGCTTAATTTACTTGCCTTTGGGTGCTAAACCGTTGCATGTTGCTTACCAATGAGAAGTCTCATTTTTAGAAGTAAGCACTTGGCTCGGTGGCTTTGACATGACATGAGGTGCTTGTGGGTGTTTATGATGGTCTTATGATTAGAATGGTTGTCCTAGCATGAAGTTTGTGTGGCTTTGCCATTTTGACATGTTTGGCTCATGTTTAGGACTTTGCTCATGAGAGGGAATTTTTTCGAAAAAATGGTCCTTTCTATCTTAGCTTCGCCAAATGGTTGTGAAACTTGGTGATCTTGTAGTTTTTGTCCATACGAAGCTATAGAGTATCTATCTTGCTCATTTGGAGATGTGTAGCATGCTATGTTGAATTTTGTCTATTTGAGAAGCTCTAGGTTGCATTTTGTGCATTTTTGGCTTCATTCATGCATTGTCAACAAGGGGGAGAAGTTTGAGCATGTTTTGGCTTGCTGCATGCATTTAGAAGGTTTCCAAGTGGTTTCGGGCTAGTTTTGAGCTCGTGCAGTTCCCAATTTTTCCCAGGTGGTCATCGGCCTGACCAGTGGTGCTCACCGGTCTGACCGGTGTAAGTATCAGGTGCTGGACGATCTTGTCCACCGGTCTGACCGGTGTGGAGGACCTGTCTGACTGGTCAGAGCAAAGCTGAGGCAGCTGCTCTGTTTCGTGAAGTGGTTTGCATGCATTCGTCCAGGGGGAGTTGCATTGGTTCAGGGGGAACTTGCATGTGTGCAGGGGGAGCTCTTTGTGGTTTTCGAGCTTTGGATTGATGGTTTTTGCTCTTTGCTTGAGCATGGTTTTGTCTCGGATGTGTCGAGTCATTGCCCTTGCCAAAGGGGTCCGAGACTTGTCTTCTTCAAGTGATCTTGCTCTTTGCCTTTCTTTTGGCTTTCGATCGCTTGTTGGAGTTTCTTTTGGTCGTTTCTTTTCTTTTCCTTTTCTCTTTGTTTACGAAAACATGTGTGTTGTCAATGCACTCATCAAAGGGGAGATTGAGAGCCATGTGTGGTTCGAGGACCGGTGGATGGTCGCTTCCGAGTGTGATGAGTGATTGACACGTGGTGTGGACTGATTCTTGGCTAAGTATTGCAGGTGCAGGTTGCGGCTTGACTGGTGTTGGTGTAGGTGAAGAACAAGCGCGAAAGGTCGTTGCTGGTGAGGCCTCCAGGTGTGGAGAAGACAAGTAGGCTTGGTTCGAGGGACCCGGTGGCCAGCGGGGTCAAGTGCGGGCCGCATGGTGGCAAGAACGGCAAGATGAAGTCGTGGACGGTTTCTTGGTTGATCCTCAAAACCAAGGTCGAGCCAGGACTACGTGGGAGCCGAGTCATGAGTGGTGATTGGCGGTGGCTACACCGAGTTCGCGGGGGTTCCGGTGGTTCACCAGAAAACCACTGGGTTCCTTGGTTGATCCACAAAGCCAAGACCAAAGACGGAGGTGCAGCAGCATCGGACCGGTCTGACTGGTGGGTCTGACCGGTCTGACCGGTGAGGAGCACCGGTCTGACCGGTGTGCGACGACGCAGTCCGGAGACTTCGAAGCGGAGGACACGCGTCGGGATCGCAATGCTTGCGTCGAGGCTAAGCAAGTTTGCGGTCGCCGGGCATCTGTCCGATGGTGCGAAGACAAAGTTTACCAAAGTGCCCCTCGGGGGTGTGTATCCTAGTATTAGGCCTTAGGTGTATTTTAGTCTTTCGGCTAGCCTCCATATAACCCAAGTGGTGAGAGGATGCCAGCCATCTCTTGGAACCCTAGCTCATTTTGTTTTGCTATTTTACTCTTTCTTTTCCTTTGGAATTTCTAGGACTAGCTTGAGAGCTTCATGGTGAGATCTTGTGAGAGGGAAGGATGATCGGGCGGCAAGCTAGACCTTGTATGAACCTCTTTGGTATGTATAGATGATTCGGCGTGGTTCCTCAAGGCTTGGGTGTGTCTTTCCCGTTTCTCCTTTTTGGTGATTTTCGGAGCCCTTTCTTGGCGAATTTCTTGGGGCGGTTTCGAGGCCTTTCTCTTTGGGATTTGGTGGGGGATGTATGCTTGAACCCTTCGTGGTTCTTTTCCCTTTGATTCCCCTCCGAAATCCGTGAGCAAAGGGGCTCGATTTTGGGATTTTCTTGGCTCTAGAGTTAGAGGTGTTCTTGGTGGGATTTCTTTGATTCCTCTCGATTTAGCAAGTTTTGGTGGACCAAATCTTGGCTATGGAGTGCCCATGAGGTGTTCCTACTATCCCCAAAGTCTTGTGCAAATCCGTGGAGCGATTCGGGAGATCGGGAGTTGGATTTGGGGGAATTGACCCGCGGGCGCTGTTCATCCTGAGCTGCCCAGCCTAACCGGTCTGACCGGTGCTGCTCACTAGTCTGACCGGTGCAGAGGCTTTGTGGGACTTGCCTCGGGTGAACGTCTTGGTGAGTTCCCTGTTGTCTCGTGTTGCTGCTGTTTCGAGTTTGTTCAGTTTTGGAGTTTGGTAGGTCTGTTTGGTGGATTTGGGATTTCTTGGCTTGGACCGGTCTGATCGGCGAGCTACACCAGCCTGACCGGTGTAGGGGCCTTCTGTGGAAGTTCTCAGGTTTTACCAGTTTGCTCCAGCAGGGACCGGTCTGACCGGTGCTGCTCACCGGTCTGACCGGTGCAGTCCAGTGGTGCTCGAGTTGCTTGTTCCGCTGCGTTCTCGAGTAGGTGTAGGTGGTTGTTGGTTCCTAGGACCAGTAGCACTCCAGTGGCTGCGTGGTCTTGGCCAACTTGGGTAGTTGAGTCGGAGATGTGCTTTGGAAGCCTTGTTCATCTTGTTGGAGTCTCCATCTCCTTCGAGAAGAATTTTTATCGGCTCCCATTCACTCCCCCCCTCTCTGGTCGCCAGTTCCGGTCCTTCACTCCCAGTCCGACCGTCTGTGGATCAAGGACGGACCATCTGAATTTGTGACCAGAACCACCAGAAGGTCTGCAACCCAACTCACCTCGCACAGACTGTCCGTATGGCCACCACGGACTGTGCGTCTGGGCCTTGCAGACTGTCCGATACTACAGTTCGGACCGTCCGAAAATGTCGACAGAACCACCAATGACCAACCTCTCCACACGGACCGTCCGACACGTCAGTTCGGACAGTCCGAGCCAAGGCGGACTGTCCAACCCCCTTCTGCGGACTGTCCGCAAACTTCTTCCAACAGAAACCAACCGACTCACCCGATCAAAACACGAGCGCTCAAGAACTGGACGAACTCGTGACGAACAGCAATGAACAAGCTTCCTCACGGACAGTCCATGAGAGCCAGACGAATTGTCCGTCCTGCTCGAACATAGCCAGAAACAAGTAACTCGCGAAGTCAACTCCTACCCATCCATGGATTTCCCAATCGGCTGCATCGATTGAGACAAGCTTTGGGGAAGATGTGAAGCGTCCCTAGGGGATGCTATACCCAACAACTTGGAGCCTCAAACCAACTAAATCGTCGGGAATCAAACATGAATCGTGCTCAACTAAAAAGCTAGGGTTGCAACCGAAATCCTGAATCAGAGGCCAAATCCGGAGTTTGAGGGGACAAGATCCAGCACAAACATGCACAAGACATCTATCCATGATCCCCACAAAGAAAACCGAACACAAATGCCTCAGAATCGAAGGAACAAGCCGCGCACGAAAATCCAATGAAAATAGCCCGAAAATGACACGAAAATCACTCGAGCCACAAGAGGGAAATCGACGCAACCATTAATGCTTCCATACACTCAGAGGTCGGATTCTCTACAAAATGATGGAGAAAAATCTAGCCTAAAGAGCAGGGAAATGAGAAGCAGTCCAGATGGATGAGTTGCCCTGAAACCCTAGAGTTATATACATGAAGTCTCTCTGGGTTGGGCAAATGACCAAGCTACCCCTACAACATAAAAGAAGATACACACCCCTCAGGGGCAAGATGGTCAAGTAGCGATTTTTCTTCATCGGGCGGCCACGCCTTTGCCGCAGTCCACGTCCTCCCGACGCAAGCCCTGCGATCCCGCAGCGTGTCCCTCGGCATCGAAGCTTCTCGGCACACTCGGATCCCGTTGCCGCCCGCCGAGCCTCCGGTCTTGGTTTTGTGGCTCAACCAAGAAACCCGACGGTTTTGTGGTGAACCGCCGCAAACCCCGCATGCAGACTCCGGTTCTGAGCCACTACCCTGCACCGGTTCCAGTCGATGACTTCATCTTGCTTTTCTTGCCACCATGCGACCTGCACTTGATCCCGTTCGGCCACCGGGTCCATCGAGCCGAGCCTACTTGTCTCTCCACTCCTCGGAGACCCCGCGAGGCTAAGATCTTTTGCGCCCACTCTTCACCTGCACCAACGCAAATCAAGCCGCAACCTACACCTGCAATACTCGGCCAAGAGTCAGTCCACACCACGTTGTCAATCACTCATCACCCTAGGGAGCGACCATCCACCGGTCCTCGGATGCTCCGATCCTCACTGGTGGGGCGCAAAGGATCCGGTGGATCCGGTGTGGTAAGAACAGCGTGTGGTTACGTGTGTGAAGGAAAACCCCAACTGGGTTTTGGCTCGGCCAGTAGGTGCTCGACAAAAGGCTCCCAAGGAACGGCGGATCGGCATGCGCTCGCCGGCAGCAAGGTAGCCCGACGGCTGGTCAACAGATAGCAGGGAATGACTTAGGAGGTCCTAGGGTTTCGATAGGGCAAGGAAAAGTGCGGCCTTTGGCCGGTTCCAGGCTCAACGGCGGTGAGGTAGTGCGGGGCGGCGGCGCGAGCGGTTCGTGAGCGAACACCAGCACGCGAAGGGGGTGCTTCGGACTTGCTCAAGGTGTGTCGTGCGGTGGCTTGATTCGTGCACACGCGTGCAAGATGCTGCTCGGGCCAACATGACACCTTGCCCGGCGTGCGCGCTACGGAGAAATGGTAAAGAACGACGGCTCGGTTCTGGGAGGTTAAAGGGGAAAACTTGGGATGCATCTGGGTGTAGCCCGGACGACGGCGAGGCTCCAAAGCGGCGGCGACAGTGAGCGCCGACGACACACCCATCCTTGAGTGAGGAAATGCACTGAGCGCATGTGTGTGTTCATGCTGAGGACCAACGCCTAAAGGTAAGGCTTTTGCCCCCTTGGATGAGAATGTGTGCGTGCAAGCAGGCAACGCGGCCACGGCGGTGCGGCAAAACAGAGCAGGGCTGACGGACGGCGGCTCAGTCCTTCCTGCACGTGCGCGCGCTGGAGCGTGTGCTAGGCGCGACTAAAGGCGACGCCTTTGCCCTCCTGCGCGTGTGCGTGAGCACAATCCGGTGGCTCGGCGACGGCACACGAGGGGGTTCACGACGGCGAGGTTCCACTAGCGGGAAGAACGCGCGTGCGCCGACGCGTGGGAGGTCACGGCGGAGACATGGCATGCAAGCCACAGTTCAGGATAGCACTCCCGCGTGCAAGACGAAGAAAAGCCCTCGGCGGCGAGCTCTGGGCGAGATGGATAGAAAGGTCAAGCGGGGCGCGCGCGCGGTCGACGGCAGAATCTGCACGGCGGCATGATGCAAGCAGCTCAGAGCAAAGCTCTGTCCCCATGGGCTTGGCCCTGTTCTCCCCCACGGCACGAAGGCTGGCATCCAAGACGAGGAGAGGAGCACGCCGCTCACCTGAGGGTCCTAGTCGCGACGGCGAACGGCGGTGAGGACGGGCGGAGCAGGACGACGGCGGAGTAAGGGAAGCAGAGCAGGGCGTCGCAGTACTCGGCTCGAGCAGCTCTGGCTCCTCGATGTCCCGACGACGATGGCTCGGGGTTCGCGGTGGCATCGACGTCAAAGTCCACGCACTGGCAGCTCCGGTCTTCTTCTCCCTCCTTCACCGTCTCCCGAGGGCGACGATGGCGACTCGGCGCGGGACAGGAGAAGGGCTACGTGCGTCGGCTTGACTCCTTGGCGGCTTCTTCCACACAGGTGACCTCCCTGTCTCCTTCTCCTCATTCCCCCTTCTTCCCCTTCATTGAGACGGCGGCGGGTGGTTTGGATGGGGAAATCCCCAGGCGGCGGCGGATCAGGGATGAGGTAGGCGGATGGGGGTTTTTATACCCGTGGCTAGGGTTTGCGGGCATGAGAGCGGGTGGCTGGGATGCGCGCGGGAGCACGTGGTGGCCATCCACGGCTGCCAGCACTGCTGGAGGCGGCTGCCATGGCCGAGCTCGGTCGCCCGCTCGTCCCCACGGCGCGTCACGGGGAAGAAAGCAGAGAGGAAAGGGAAAAGGTGGGGAAAGGTGAGGCTGACCACTGGGGCCCGCATGGCGGTGAGACAAGGAGGTGTGGTTGGTGGGAAACGGGCCGGTGGACTAAGGTGGGCCGAACAAGTCGTGTGGGCTGGTGGTTGGGCGAAGCAGAGGGGGAAGCTTGGGGTTCTCTGGAGAACTTAGCGAACTGGGTTAAGGCCCAAACTACAAAGGGGTGTTTTTCCTATTTCCCTAAACCTTATTCATGATTCAAATTTGAATTTAGAATTCAAATTTGAACCCCACTCAAATAAGATCCAAAAGAAATCAAATAAACTCCAAAGTTGCCACTCTAACATTTTATAATTCCTAATTTTATTATTTAGCTCAAAATAAATCAAAGAATTTAGGGAAGGATCGAAGAAGACATCCTTATAAATTAATTAAGCACTCAATTTCAAACCAAAATTTTGAAATTCACATTTTTGCATACATAAACATTTCAGAAAAATTCCGGGATGTTACATGTTTTCAGGTGGCAGAATTGGCTAGACGAAGGGTAGCCCCGAAAAGGAAGTCTTCACACGACAAACACATGTGCTTTCGTCGGATAGCGCGCCGTAAATTGCAGCGCGGAATCAGGAAGGTGTGGATCGCGTGAAGACTTAGAGGCAAAATACCTAGTTTAGCCTAGTACATTCTGGAATAATTTGTTTAACACAAGGCTATTTTTGGAATGTAAAAAGTCCGTTCGTTTCCCTATAAAAGGAGGCCGACCGGCACTTGGAAGGAGGATCGACTTTTGAGATTTACACTGTTTGAACTTTCGTTCACCGCCCTTCGTGTTATCGATTTAAGTCATTCTAGCATTGTTCGTGTTAGTCTTCCTTCTAGCACAACACAAATGATACAGTGGGAGAGGTGTCGCATTCATGTCAAGGGAGCACCAATTCGAAAATCTCGTTCGCAGACTACGGTACAGATTTCTTCTAGTTCACAGACTACGGGACAGGTTCCTTCCTCACATGGTTCCCCACCACCTCCTCCTCCTCCTCCACCCCTACAACTGCGTACACTAAAGATTCCATCCCCACCTCCTTCTCCTCATCCTCGTCCTAAAAAACAGAAAAACTTGCATCCCCACATCCGCAAGATAGACCATAGATTTCATCCCCACCTCCTCCTCCTCCTCGTACTGAAAAAACAGAAAAACTTGCATCCCCACATCGGCAAGATACACCAAACATTCTATCCCCACCTTGAGAACCTATGTGGTCCGAGGACTTGTGGATGGTCGCTCCTTCGTGTGATGAGTGGTTGACAACGTTGTGTGGACTGACTCTTGGCCTAGTATTGCAGGTGCAGTTTATGGCTTGATGTGCGTTGGTGCAGGTGAAGAACAAGCGAAAGGTCTATGTCCGTGGGCCTCCAGGTGTAAAGGGACAAATAGGATTGGTTCGAGGGACCCGGTGGCCAGCGGGATCAAGTGCGGACCGCATGGTGGCAAGAACAGAAAGACGAAGTCGTGTACGGTGTTGATGCTCACTAACTCTGATTTTTATGCATCAACAATACATGAAAAAGGACCAAAAAGATAAATCAACAGTAGTATAGGACCTTGGACTAATGAATTCCACGAGTTTTGGTGAATTATATATTTTCAGGGACTATTCAGGAAAATGCGAAAAGAATGAATTCTAGAAGGCTCCAGAAGACTCCCGAACTCAACCGAAGTGGTCTCCAAGAAAATATGCATCTAGAAGGGACAAGATGCCCACACGCGAAGGCGGAGCCCAGCCGGGGCCCAGCCCAGGCCGACCGGCCCTATAGGGAGGCCGATCGGGCTCCCCCTGGCCCCGATCAGGCCCTGTTTCGGGAAGGTTCCTCCACCGCCTCTTAGGGTTAATCTAAACCACTTGTTTAGGTCGGTTTGATCCTACGGCGACAGATTATCCCTCCGGGCTATATAAGCAACCCCAGACCCCCCTAGGGCATGGTATGCATCTCTCAGAAGATCATCATCATCAGGCCAAGACAGGAGAAGAAGAGGATACATCAGAGATAGGATAGCTACTTCATAGTTCAAGATCTAATTTCTAGATCAAGAACCTAGTTCTAGATAGAGAGTCAGATTCGAGTAGAGTTGAGCTTTGCTCCAGTTCCAGATCTGTAAGTTATCAAGATTCAGTTCTTATATTGTTTCTCAATGACTTTATGCTATTTCAATGTTATGTGTGCAATTGCTAAGTTCTTACTTTGTTCTAGTAGTATATTTGATATAGTCATGATTAATGATAAGTCTACGCACTTATTCGTAGAGCTCCTAGTATATTACGCGCGTATGCTAGGTAGTAGAAAGTATGTAAGCATGGTGCTTAGATATAATTTACTTGCGGATTCACCTTATACTCCGGGTCGTGTGGTAGATCGTGGGCGTGACAGGCCTATTGAGTCCTTTGCAGTCCACCCCCCGAGTATAAGACTAGTCGAACAATGATTCTTGGGAGGATCAAGTTTCGTCCTTGATCTTCTTGGGTAATCTTCGGGGTGTTCACATTTATCCATGACTATGCTATATGTGATGATATGCTACATTAGAATAGATGAATAACTCAGTCTTTGTATGCTATATAGAATTGTGCCTCTTAAGTAAATCCAATTCTAATCTAGACTAGGAATAGTATGTTCTATGCTCCACATGTGCCTCTGCCTGTCTGATTTATCATTACTTTATCATTTGGCTTACCCCTGTTAAAGTATGTGCCATTCCATCAAAGTCCATAAAGTAGTCTACTGCCATCCCTATGTCTGTTGTTACATCCATCCATCTTCCCTGTGGATACGATATTTTAAAACCCATCACCCTGGGTGAAATGCTCACCGGTATCTATGCGCTTGCGGATTATCTACCATAATATTTCTGTAGGCTTATCTTATACCAACCAACATTTCTTGCGCCATTGCTTAGAATGGATTCTAGATCTATTCTTTGGAAGTTGCGTTAAGAAATGTCAACAAGCATTTCTGGCGCCGTTGCCGGGGAGGATTGGATGGCTACCTTTTGAAAATCGATGGCTATATACTTTAATGAGACTTTGTAATTTGGCACCTCTGCTTAAACAGAATTACCCTTGTTTGTTTTTGTCTATCTTACTTGCAGGGTATTAACAGGTTTGATTGTGATTCACCACACTTCAATTATTTGAGTCAAATCAACCAAGGAAGCTTTACACCAAGTTCTGAAGCCATGGTTGAGAAGACGTTGTTGGAATTCTCTGCTCCAAACATCAATAACATTCGCATTGGACCAACAATCGATCATGAATTCGAGCTTAAGCCTAGCCTCATCAACATGGTGCAAGCTGATCTATTCAGTGGAAAGGTACATGAAGATGCAAGCTCTCATCTCCAAAACTTTTTGGAGAAAGGCACCACCATCTCCATCAAGGACATTCCCAAGGAAACGATCCTACTCCGCTTATTCCCATTTTCACTAAAGGGGAGGGCGAGACAATGGTTCTACTCCAATGAAATCAACACATGGGAGGAATGTTCTACAACCTTCCTATCAAAGTTTTTCCCCACAGGCAAAACCAATGCTTTACGTGGAAAAATCACCAATTTCCAGCAGCAGAAAGGCGAGTCAATTCCAGAGGCATGGGAACGTTTGCAAGAATATATATCAGATTGCCCTCACCATGGAATAAAAGAATGGATGCTCTTACAAAGCTTTTACCATGGATTAAATCAAAAAGCGTCTGAGCATCTAGATGCAGCTGCTAAAGGATCATTCTTGTCACTCACTACGAGACAAGCCAATACACTTATGCAGAAGATATCTGAAAATCAAGGCTGGACTCAGAAGAACACTCAACAATGTCGTCAGAGTGAAGAAGTACAAGAAGATGAAGAGTTGAAAGAACTATCAACTATTATGGACGTGCTGTTGAACAGGCTTGAGGAACGAGCCAACTTCAAGAAGGATCGACAAGCTTTACAAGATTCGATAAATACTTCAAGAAATTCAAGCTTGGTGGTCCACAAGTCAGCACCAAGCCAAGAAAAAGACCTACAACCACGACCGACTTACGCAGGTAAGTATACAGGTAATAATTTCAAGCGACCTTCGCTACGAGAGTTAATTGAAGAATAGGATGAAATAACCAATAATCTCTCTAAGAAGCTTGTTGCTAATGATAAGATTCTAAAGACATAAATGTTAAGATGGATAATTTTTCTGAAATCTAAAAAGATCAAGCTATCTTTAATGCTGAACTAGAATCAAAGTTATCAAAATTGTCTGCTGTTGCACCTGTTGCCACTAACCCTGAGCAGGTATTTAATGTCCGAACAAGAGGTGGCAAGCAAACAACAGATCCACCATATCCCAAGGGCACAGCAAGACCACCGGCTAGAATACCTACAGCACCTGCAACATCTGCAGTACCTGTAGCACCAGCCGAAGCTCCAGAGAAGGATAACAACGTAGAAGAAGTCGTGCAAGAAGAACAAGACTCAGCAAGACAAGATTTCCATGACACCAACTTCATACCATATCCAAGAAGAGTGAGAAAACCTCAAGTTGATGATCAATTCGGGAAGTTCATCGAAGTCATCCAGAAGCTTTATGTCAACATACCTCTATTGGATGCCATGCAAGTCCCGACATATGCCAAGTACATCCGAGACATCCTGAATAAGAAGAAACCTTTGCCAACTACGGAGATCATCAAGTTGACCGAAGAATGCAGTGCGGCAATCCTGAACACATCGCTTATCAAGAAAAAGGATCCAGGATGCCCCACTATTGAGTGCTCCATTGGAAATAAATACTTCAACAATGCACTCTGTGATCTTGGAGCAAGTGTTAGTGTGATGCCCAAGGTTGTCTTCGACAAGCTCAAGCACCCTACCTTGGTTCCAACATCAATGTGTCTCCAATTGGCAGATCAATCAGTTCCCTACCCATCAGGAATCGCCGAGAATGTTCCAGTGAAAATCCGAGAGTTCTTGGTGCCAGTTGATTTCGTGGTATTGGATATGCACCCAGACTCCAGGGTTTCACTAATTCTCGGGCGACCATTCCTGAGCACCGCCAATGCACGCATCAATGTAGGCAGAGGGGAGATCACATTTGAGATCAATGGAAAAGAGGAGAAGTTTGCCTTCAGACCCAGACCAGAGCTCAGCATCAACGCGAACATGATCGATCAAGAAAAGACATCATCAGAAGGACCATTATCTCTGAAGACGGAGGATGCACCTGAATATTAGAAGACTCGGAAGTCCCGAACCCTCGCCAAAGGTAACCGGTAAAAACACAAAAATATATTTCTGAATTTCATATTTACTACAGTAAAAACTTTTTCACGCCCCATGGTAAATAATTTTACGGTGTGTCAAAACCCGTATAATGATTTTTCGTGGTGGAATAAAAATATTTTTACTACTATATTTTTGCTGTTATATTTGCTTTTACCCCTACGCATGGGACCCACATGCCATAGGGATGCACATCAAGTCTTTACCTACCTTATCTTATCACTTCATCCACCAGCACCTTCTTTTCCCACTCACATGGCACTTTTTCTAGCGTTGGAAGACAGCAGGAAATGGATGGAGGAGAGGGCACCCGAGTGGAGGCTAGGTGGGGCCGACCGGCCCCACCACCAGGCCGGCCGGCCACCCTCCTTGGGCCTATATAAGCAGCCACTTCCTACCCAGTTCTTCGCACACACACCAGCCCAGAAAACCTCACCTTCGAGCTTTTGCAGTGCTGCCTCAAGAGAAAGGAAGCTTAGGAAGAGAGTGGAGAAGAAATCCAAGGGTAGCCTAGCTCTAAACTTTTCTCTTACACCCTTGAAAGCCTTAAACACCATGTTTGGGAGAATCCTTAGACGCTCTAGCTCCAGAGCCAACTCCCAGCGGTCGATGAGTGTAGACTCTCAGGAGTCTCCCTCACCGGTCTCTAACCCCTCTCCTTCGGCATCGCAATCACAAGGAAAGATCCTAACCAATGATGTGCATTTGCACATCAGGAGAGGAGAAGAGAAGGAAAGGTATGAGAAACTGAAGAAACGTTCTTTTGTCCTTACACCCATGTTTAGCGAAGAGTTCATGCAAGAAGCAGGCTTGAACCCTGAGTTTAGCCAGATTTTTGCTCTGCTGGGGTGGACCTCTTTTTATCACACTTCTGAAAGGGGTTGCCGTCTCCTCACTTTAGAGTTTCTTTGCACTTTGAAATCCTCTAATGAAGGGGTAACCTTTCGGTTGTTCCGTCAAGAGCGCACTCTATCTTGGAGAAGGCTGAGTAACGCCTTAGGGTTCGCAGAAGGATGTGCCTTAGATTTAGACTCGTCTCTTGAAGATTTTGATAGGCTACACCTCTGGACGGACGTTACAGGGAAAGAGAACGCACACAAGCCACGCACCAATGATATTCAGCATCCCACTCTCCGTTTCATTCACAAGTGGATAAGCCTTGTCCTTTTTCCACGCAATGATAATATCAGCGTGAGAGTAGGGGACATGCAGTTGATTTATGCTGCTCTGAAAAGAAAAGTTGTGTCCCCTGTTAAGATGCTAGTAGAGCACTGGCTCTCGTTCCCCAACCTAGTTGGAGACGTAAGCTGTACCTCTCTGATCACCCGGATAGCCGATGACTTGGGCATCCTTGGAGATGCCACTATCATCAGCATTGATACTCCTCGTGAGATCATTGGCTACGATTACTTCCGCCAAGGAAGATGGGTTAAGAAAATTCAAGAAAAATTGCACTATATCCACAATAAGAGCACAATCCCGTTACCTAACCCGGGATTGGGTATATATTCTGTGCAATCTTTTCTGATCAATGAGCAGGCACAACCGGTCCAGCAGCAACCTCCACGAACGTCAGCTCGAGCCTCATCGTCAAACTACGCCGGAGCTGACCCACTGTCCGAAGACACCGCGTATCGATCATATGAAAACTTCGTGCCAACATACCCTCGTCGCGCGTACCAAGGAGGAGATTTACCATCGCAAGGACCGAGCAACCTCAGAAGAAAGGAGTTTGGAAGTGGCAGGTTTTACGCATTATCTTCGAATTTTGTACCTGCCCGTAACTCTTTTTCAGGATTCGACCATCAGTATTCTGCGACGTTCCGCCAAGGTGTCCATGACAACATGAGGACGCAAATGAGCACTCAGGATACCCGCACCAACATGCTATGCCAACAACAACAGTGGATGGACCAGGCAGGACAACGATTAGAAGATATACAAGAAACCGCAGATGCAAACGCTGAACTACTGGCAAGCAAATTTCGCCAGTGGGGGATGTAGAATCAAGCAGCTTGGGGGAGAAGCCCCCAAGGTAAGTATCAACTATCTATTTATATATTTTTATTTTAAGTTTTGTTTAGTTTGATAAGTTTGAAATAATAATAAAATAAAATAAAATAAAAATTTCCCTTGTTTAGAATAAATAAAGAACTAGAGAAGTATGCTAAATGGACATGATAAACAAATGCTCTTCAGTGCTGCAAATGCCTAGCTTACCATCTTTGAAGTTCTCCCAAGACATGGATACAATTGTTTAGATTTTGAAACATGCTTTGAGTTTGAGATTCTTGTGGGAGCAATTTCTTGATCTAAGTCTAGGTGATTGATTGATTGACATGATTAAGTTGAGCTGCTGTTTATCTTGTTCAAACGTAACACTAAATTCTGGAGATTCACTTTTTAATCATATAATTCATATATAACGAGTCTCCTGTATGACACAAGACTTTATGTCCTGTTAAAAAAAAGAGCCTTGTTGAAAATTTGCTCAGAATGTTCCAGTTTTATATCTCTCTATGCCTTCAAAGAGACTTGGGCATGACATAAAATAAAAAAAGAGAAGAAAAAAAAAGAGAGGAAAAAGTGAGATGAGAGAGGGAGAGAAATGAACAAGTGTTCTACTAGGCGAGAAGGGCCTACCTCCCTAAAAAGAATAAATTAGAGATGAATAATGGACACAAGTCCGAGGGCGAGAAGAGCCCACATCTCTAAGGAGAGAGAAAAATGGACAAAAGTCCGGGGCGAGTAGGGCCCACCTCTCCTAATGTCGTGTAACCCAAGGTTCTCTTAAGATTATTGCTAGAAAGAGAGATATATTTCAGGAACAAAAGAAGCAAAGGTAGGCTAAAGTTGAAAGTTTTTATGTTTTATCATATCAAGTTGTCATACAGGAGTACTCTAAGCTTTAACTTGAACATCTTTTGCAAAAAACTCCAGAATTTTAGTGAAACCAAGAACTTGAGACATGGTGCTTGACTTAATTGTTATATCTTTCAACTGCTCAAGACCCAAGTACAGATAAAAGCCCCATGTTCTCAAGCAGATATAAGCAGGTTTTAAAAGTCTGACTTTTTCATCCTACCTTGGAAAAGAATTTATTGTGGTAACACTGAGTCTTGCTAAGAGACTAGCAAGAGGTAAGCTTGGGGGAGTTTGTTGATGCTCATTAACTCTTATTTTTATGCATCAACAATACATGAAAAAGGACCAAAAAGATAAATCAACAGTAGTATAGGGCCTTGGACTAATGAATTCCACGAGTTTTGGTGAATTATATATTTCAGGGACTATTTAGGAAAATGCGAAAAGAATGAATTCTAGAAGGCTCCAGAAGACTCCCGAACTCAACCGAAGTGGTCTCCAAGAAAATATGCATCTAGAATGGACAAGAGGCCCACACGCGAAGGCGGAGCCCAGCCGGGGCCCAGCCCAGGCCGACCGGCCCTATAGGGAGGCCAATCGGGCTCCCCCTGGCCCCGATCAGGCCCTGTTTCGGGAAGGTTCCTCCACCGCCTTTTAGGGTTAATCTAAACCACTTGTTTAGGTCGGTTTGATCCTACGGCGACGGATTATCCCTCCGGGCTATATAAGCAACCCCAGACCCCCCCCCTAGGGCATGGTATGCATCTCTCAGAAGATCATCATCATCAGGCCAAGACAGGAGAAGAAGAGGATACATCAGAGATAGGATATCTACTTCATAGTTCAAGATCTAATTTCTAGATCAAGAACCTAGTTCTAGATAGAGAGTCAGATTCGAGTAGAGTTGAGCTTTGCTCCAGTTCCAGATCTGTAAGTTATCAAGATTCAGTTCTTATATTGTTTCTCAATGACTTTATGCTATTTCAATGTTATGTGTGCAATTGCTAAGTTCTTACTTTATTCTAGTAGTATATTTGATATAGTCATGATTAATGATAAGTCTACGCACTTATTCGTAGAGCTCCTAGTATATTACGCGTGTATGCTAGTGTGACAACCCGCCCAGGAAAATACCGTACTATCGCCTAAACCAATCCACTTTGGTCATTAAGCAATAATAAAGTATCATCCTGTCGTTAGTTGCCGGGTTAACGCCCGGTAAATCACTTACAAAGCAACAAGGATCGACATATATGCATTAGAACTCACGCGAAGGCGAGTCCAGAGAACAACATATGATTAACATCCAAATTTACCCCGAAGGGCTTAATTATTACAAACCGAGTCTTTGACATGATAACGAAGTTCAGAGTTTTGAAAAACAGCGGAATTAAACTAAACGGTACGAAGAAACGTCACGGGAGGCCTGCCATGATGCCTTCATTCATCGTCTTCCACCCACTCCAGCTCCCAGCCAGGCGGGATCTCTCCAGGCCACACATCAGCAAAGGCATTACCTGAAGCAACAGATTATAGCAAGGCTGAGTATACTAATACTCAGCAAGACTTACCTGTCGGTGACAACTACATCACCAACTCTAGACATGAAAGGCTTTTTGGCCAATGGGGTTTCTTTTGCTGAAAAGCAACAAAGAGTATGTCCTTACTTTCAATATTTTAGCACAAGTTCTAGTTGATTATTCCTTTCTAAATTAGCAAGCTAGTGCAAGCATAAGTTGTGCAAACAATTAATCAAGCATAAATATTCATCAACTTCCATCATTAGGGATCTCATGGCCAGTGGAGCAAGTAGTCTCAGATAACGGTGAGAGGCCGACAATCGATTGATTTAAACCTTGCAAGGTAGACCTAAACACACGGTAGGGTGCCCCCGCGAGGACAACCACCAGGCGGTTCCCAAAAATCTTCGGATTGGGATCAGATGTTACAGTCTTAAGTACAAGGCTTGCTAGGCTACGCCACCGAGGTCACCTAGCTTCACACATGTACTCAGGTGGCGAGCCCGGGGCCGCAACCCTAAGATTAGTAGCGCAAAGTTCCCGCACCGCCTCATTTAGGTACTAGGCTTACCGTACCCATTTCCGACAAGTGTTTAGTACGTTCAAACACTTAACCCACGAAAGCCATTGGACCAGAGCCCACATCCCATGCTCTTACCACATGAGCAATCCATTTAAGGAGATCTTATGATTCCAACATAAGAACTTATTCTCGTGAGTGACAAGCATCACTCGACTTGTAACGGTCCTATAGCATAGCAGCTACCGACCTATCATACTAGTAAAGACATAGGTACCTAGGGATCATGCATCTAGGGTTTCATTTCAACTCCTGAATGTAAATGCACAATCATCCATAGATAGTTGCATAAAGTTTCAAAAACACTTGGTTAATGCACCGGGGCTTGCCTTCGCTGGCAAGGTTGGCCTTGGGCCCTTCTGGACCTTGGTCCAGGTCTTGAGCTACGTCCACGTCCTGCAGCTCTTCGTCAGCACCTCCGTCCCTTCCTTCCGGCACGAGCGTACAGCTACCGTCGGGCAGATCTACACGAGGATGCAATGCAATATTTAATTGGCAGTTTTTAATTTAATTAATTACAAACAACAAATGACAACCATGGGGTGCATGGTTGACCACATTCACCTAGATAAACATACATTTGGTAAATTATTTCTATTAAAGCAACAACACATGGTGTTTTATTATTTATTCCTTTTAATAGTGACTGTGTACACATTTATGCAAATTAATTAATTTAAAAAAATCACCAAACAGCAAGGAGGTGGTCACAACCTTCTTATAAAGATCAACATCACATGCAAAGGGTCATTAGCTATGGAGTTGATGATTTTCTCATTTAATTTACTATTAAGCTTTAATTGCCTCTATTGCTTTTATTCATAAAATAAATTCATAAAATTCAGTGAGGTGTGTTATGAAGCACTACAAACCTACACAAAGCTACTGCACACACATGCACACTTAGGAGAGCTATGAAATTAAATATACCGAAAATAACAAAAGCTAGCTACTAAAGCAAGATAAATGCATATGAAAATAAATACAGATCAAAAGGATTCCAACTTTCTCACACATGGTCTCTGGTCCAAAACTAACCTAGGAAAGCAACATATACACCTAGAGATGCTATAGATCTAGGGTTATGCATTTACAAAGAAAAACAAGCATATTTCAAGAATAAATATTTATGTCAATTATAAAATTGTGATTAATTCACCAGAGATGCATTTTGGCATAAAAAGACAGCATGCAGAAGTTGGGCACAAAGATCTATTTATTTTTAGCTACAAAAATCATCTAGACAGATTCTGCATAAATAGAAAACAATTCATAATAAAAGATTTGCTTAGTACCTTTGTGCAATTTTTGGTACAGGATCTAGGCAAGACATAGCACACAACATATCCAAAATTCAGCTACAGAGGACTTGTAGATTTTGAGATACAACAGATCTAGGTTTATTACTTCTCTATTTTTCAAGCAAAAACTATCAGGAAAAACTATGGACATGCTTTAAAAAAGTTGTAGGGTTTTCCACCAGGAATCCAACAAAATTTAGTTTGCATTTTTCTAATTTTTCTATGATTTTCTACGGATTTTCTAAGATTCAGCTGAAACTCAAACACTATTTAAGAATCCCTTTCGCGGGCAGGTCCCTGGAAGTTTTGATTCTTCCCAAAAATACCCTCAGTTCGCACAAAACACCCCGGAAAGACTCAGGACCTTGCAATGCGGCCCTTGGCCATGGAGGGCGGTGGCTCCGGCCAAAATCCGGCGGCTCCGGCGGCGGGGTCGGCCGGGGAAAGTGAGGAGGAGGGCTAGGGGCTCACCGGCGACCGGTTTGTGGCCGAAGTTGGGGTCGGGAAGGCGCCAGCGCGCGGGCTCGGCGGCACCAGGCGGCGGCGGTCGCTGCGAGCTCGCCTCCGGCGAAGCTGCGGCGAGGCCGGGTCAATGCGTGGCGCGGAAGGCTCCAGGGGATCCTAGGGAATGCGGCTACGGTGTCACACGGCTGCAGAAAAGAGCAGGAGGGGGAGCTCGGTGGCGGCTTGCAATGGCGCACGGCGGCGGAGCACTGGCGCGCGAGGAGGAGGGACGGTGTCATTTATAGACGGGCGAGCATGTGCGGCTCCAAGCCTTCGCGGCGAAGGGATGCCCCGGCGTTAATGCCGCGGGTACGGCGACGGCATCGGCAGGCGCGCGCGGGGCAGGGAGGTCGCGGGCGGACCGGCGGGCACGGCGGTGCGGCCGGGCGGGCGAGTGAGGGCACAGCGCGTGGCAGAGGGAGACGTCACGTGGGCGCGGTGCATGGACCGATGGTCGCGGGCCCGCCTCGGCGTGCTTACTGCGGCGTACGGCGCGGCGTGGCGCACTGGAGCGCGGGAACGCGGTGGCGTGGCGCAACGTCGCGTTCCGGCGTTAATTCATTCCGACTGCCACTGCTTGACTGAGTTTATCTCAAGATTTTGCAACATAAGTGCTCCAAGGTGTGAATAGAAAAGTTGCAGATCTACTAACCCTCTACAACTTTTACAAAGGCCGACAGGTGTTTTGATCAACGGTTTTTGCAGAAACGGCTTGCCAACTTGGGGTTTTTCTTGGCGCTGGTGAACAGGAGCTACTGCAGTTGACCAAGTTTTCCACCCTTTTCCACTCAAAATTTGAAATGCCATCCAACATGAAAGTTGTGTCCCTCGAGAAACTGGACAACTTTTATATTGGGAGATTTTGAAGTGTTTAGGTGAAATTTGGAGAACGCTGCAAAAGTTCCGGAGGACGTTCAAAGACATTAGGGTTTAAGTAGTGTTTGACCGGGCCTTTGACCAAGGTTGGACCACAAGTGCGTGTTGACTTGATCAAGAGGGTCATTAGGGATTGTTGGCGAGATTTTCGAGGTTTTCGAAGTGATGACCCAGGTTGACCATGGTTTGACCAAAGTCAACAGGGTTTGACTCGGCTGGTTCGGTCATTAGCACTAATGAGGCTAATTAAAACCTGGGGCGTCACAGCTAGGTAGTAGAAAGTATGTAAGCATGGTGCTTAGATATAATTTACTTGCGGATTCACCTTATACTCCGGGTCGTGTGGTAGATCATGGGCGTGACAGGCCTATTGAGTCCTTTGCAGTCCACCCCCCGAGTATAAGACTAGTCAAACAATGATTCTTGGGAGGATCAAGTTTCGTCCTTGATCTTCTTAGGTAATCTTCGGGGTGTTCACATTTATCCATGACTATGCTATATGTGATGATATGCTACATTAGAATAGATGAATAACTCAGTCTTTGTATGCTATATAGAATTGTGCCTCTTAAGTAAATCCAATTCTAATCTAGACTAGGAATAGTATGTTCTATGCTCCACATGTGCCTCTGCCTGTCTGATTTATCATTACTTTATCATTTGGCTTACCCCTGTTAAAGTATGTGCCATTCCATCAAAGTCCATAAAGTAGTCTACTGCCATCCCTATGTCTGTTGTTACATCCATCCATCTTCCCTGTGGATACGATATTTTAAAACCCATCACCCCGGGTGAAATGCTCACCGGTATCCGTGCGCTTGCGGATTATCTACCATAATATTTCTGTAGGCTTATCTTATACCAACCAACATTTCTTGCACCATTACTTAGAATGGATTCTAGTTCTATTCTTTGGAAGTTGCGTTAAGAAATATCAACATACGGTTCCTTCGTAGAGCCTCAAAGCCAAGATCAAGTCGGGACGACCGTGGTGGCCAAGTCATGAGTGGAGATTGGCGTGAGGCTGCACCAAGTCCACAGGGTTTGCAGTGGTTCACCACAAAACCACTGGGTTCCTTGGCTGAGCCACAAAGCCAAGACCGAAGCGTTACACCACCTGGCCGGTCTGACTGGTCGGGAGCAATGGTCTGAACAGTGTGCGCCATGGGCTTCCGGAGACTTCAAAGTGGAGGACATGCGTCGGGATCACAAAGCTTGCGTCGAGGCTAAGCAAGATGCAGTCGTCGGGCATCCGTCCGATGGTCCTATGATGAGAATTCCAAAAGTGCCCTTCGGGGGCGTGTATTTTACTTTTATGTAATAGGGGTAGTTTTGTCCTTCGGTTGCCCCCATATAAACTAAGTGGAGAGAGGATGGCAGCCACCTCTTGGAACCCTAGTTCATTTGCTTCCTAGTTTTTCCCCTTTTTCTTTTAGGGTTTTCTATAGGATGTTGACGGCTGTTAAACACCATATTTATAACCGTCAACTCCTGCATTTTGGCATGATAAATATACATCTACAGTAGAATAGGGGTTTATACTGACAATTTCCACAAGTTGTGGTGTATATTTGAATGTAAGAAATTATTATGAGAAATAGAGCAAAAGCACGCCTTATCCTTCCACCTCATCAAACCAAGCCTCTCCACCTCAGCCAAGAAGAGCCTGCCATGCAGAATGCCAAGGATCGATGATGTCATCAATCCAGAGGAAAGAGGCCTGACGAATCAGGAGCCGCCACATGTCTAACACAAGGATTCAAGGGCCCACAACCCGAGCAAACCACCTTCAACCGACCCATACATTGGGAACGACCTTAGGGACCCACCTGCCAGCCACCTGGAGAAAGCACAAGGCGAGTGGGGCCACCCTGGGGTCGGCTGACCCCTAGGATCGACCGAACCGACATTATGTTGGTTCATCTGGCCTTCCATGTGGTGGTCTCTGATTGGTTCATGGTTGCATTCCGAGGGTGCTCGGGGTGTTGTCGCACCGATTCTCTGGCCTATAAATAGAAGTAGAAGGGGTAGGAATAGAGACACACACTTCTTCTCCTCATTTTGCCTTTGGGCTCCTACCTCTCTAGGAGAGGAGTGCCTTTGTACAGGATTAGTGCTGGCTTGCTAGTGATTTAGAGATTAGAAGGAAGGTGAGGGGGTGACTTGGGGACGTGCCATGGTGTTTGGCACCTTTCCCCAAGAAAGAACCTCTACGGAAGCTTCTGTTCTTCATTTAGAACAAAGTGAGTATTTCAGCATTCTCTATTTAGACTAAAGTGGCTCCTTGCATGTGTGAATAGTTCTTGTGTTCTTCACTTGTTCATGATTTAGAGGCTTGTGTTCTTCATGAGCTTAGCATTTGATCTTCTGGTGCAGTTCATAAGTTGCTAATTCTGTTTGTATGCCTGCTAGTCTGTTGGTGCTTACTAGCATCGCACCAGGTTTATATTCCCCGGCAATGGCGCCAAAAAGCTTGTTGACGCTTGCTAGTGTTGCTACTAAATATGCAACGACGCCAGAAGGCCTGTTGGTATAAATAATGATCGCAGAAAAGTCCGCAAGCGTACGGATACCGGTGTAGCTTTCACCCAAGAGTATTCTAGGGTATCAAATCCACAGGGAACGTGTGTGCACTAGTGAAGAATCAAGATCAGCCTTGGACGAGAGAAGATATGGTAATAGTGTAGGAGAGGTAGAGAGGGTTTCGAAGGATTCCGGATACTAAAGATAAGATCAGCGTTCACTACGATGCTTGCTTCGGGACGCTCAACCGTCCTAACCCGGAAAGGGATGAGAAGGGGGCTAGGCAAGCCAAGCAGGGGTCCTACTGCGCTCTAGTGGATCTCACGTGGTGGACTACGTAGGCCATCAGGGCTGTCACCACCTGGGGCTACCACAACAATCCGTGCCACTAGGTGTACTCTGAGGTAATCGCAAGACTAGACACCACGTCTACTCTAGTGACTACTATTCTAGCTTTGCAATTACTAGAACACTAATCAAAGCAAGGAGCCCACAAGCATAAATAATAAAGCTGAACTTAATTAAATAGATCCAGAATGCCTAAGAGTTACCTGAACGTTACTCGAAGTTGAGCCGCATCCGCCGAGGTACAAGAGAGAGGGGGGAAGCTGACAACTCCGGCTTCTCCCGGACTCGCACCTCAACTCTCACCTATTTCTAACACTAATTTGGTAGGGCTTCGCCTTGATTTCTGCTTCTCTGTTCTTGTTTTGAAGTGAGGAATGGGCTTCTATTTATAGGGGGAGGAGACTTGGGAGAGTGGAGGATCTCCCCCTCTTTCCTGGGGCACAACCGGCCTTCCCAGGGCGGTTCGCGCCCCCTGCTTGCGTGCTACGGAGGCCTGAAGGCGGTGGCAGAGAGAACCGGCCGAAAACCGGACCCTAGGTGGGTGAACCAGAGCCGAACCGTGTGCTGGGTCGCTGAACTGGACGGAAAAAAAAGAAAAACCCGTGGCCAACCGGCAGACCGGCCAACCGACCCTGCGCTGGCCTGTCTTCGTGCGCTACACGTTCGGCCAACGGCCCGCATGCGCGTGCTCCCAGGCACCCTACGCTGGCGACCCGCGCGCCCGGCCCTGCACCAACCGGCGGCCGCGACGTCGCCCCGCGGGATTCACCCACGCGTGTGTGCCTGTGCGACCAGCGGGGGACGCCTCGCCCTCTGGCCGGCTACCGCATGGCCTGCCCTGGTTGTTTCCCGCGCAGCTGCATGCATGGCATCGGGGGCGCTGACGTCAGCATGACGTCAGCGCCTCCTATATATTTTTGTCTTTTCGGTATCTTTCTCGTCCGATCTCCAAAGTAGGCAAATGATATGTCCATTTCGATCATCTCGATGAGCCCGTCGCAATGGTGTAGACTAAATTGGCATTTGAGATTGTTTGTGATAATGCCATATTTTATTCTATAATTGCTCATTTTCACCTGCAACCAAATATACACCAAAGCTTGTGGAATTTGTTAGATTATAACCCTATAGCTATGGTGCACACTCTCATGGAGTAACTTTTATCCGAAGTTGACAGTCGAAAATACGGACTTAACGACCGTCAACAAGCTCCCCCACACTTAGCCCTTTGCTCGTCCTCGAGTAAAGGTTAAGGACTAGGGTGGAAAACATGAATCCAAAATGATATGATGCAAGCATGCAAGATATTCCAAGGCATACCTATACTTGTGACTCTTTGGGGTGTCTACCATGTCATCTTGGATGGTTGAAGAAAGGAACGGCTGGATTTGAATCACCTCAACTCCTTCTGTAAAGTAGCTTGGGTTTTTGATAAAATATTTTTTTTAAACTTAGCCTTACTTGACTCCTCAAATGATGCTCTCAGATCGCTCAGTGTGTATGATTCCTCACCAAGGCATTAAACTCGCCTTTCTTCATCCTACTTCTAGTGATGGCTATATGTGGAGCTCAAGGAAGGGTTGAAGATACAAGGCATACTTGTATCACATAATATTGCAAAGTCAAAAACCGGATCCAAGAAGAAAACTAGTCATACAATCTGATCAAGATGTGCAAGTGTGTGGAAAGGGGATAATATTGTAATATGTACTCCTTGTTGTATGATCTCTCTCCCTTTGAACTTTAGTTTGAGAACATGGCTATATATATTTTTTTCATCATGCTTGAGAAGAGTTTCTCTTAAGCATGTGTTTTTATCTTTTCTTTTTTAGCCCATGTCTCTTTAGAAGGAAAATCTAGGGAGAGAGATTCATAAATTGAATGGAGTATTTATTTTGTGGATGGATGGATGTTGCTAACTTCCAGTGCAGAAGTTTAGCATATGAAGGTGGAGTGTACGTGATCTTGATCATGAAAGCATGAACAACTACTAGCAAGGGTCACAACAATTTGACAAAGCTCAATGTAATAACAAGCAGCATATGTGTGAGGTTTTCTAATGTAAACAACATATGGCTTTGGTAGGAAAATATCATCACTGAGGAGCTTGCAAGGCTAATATATGTTTTTTTTCAAGTAAAACATCCCAAGCACTTTGTCAGATAGAGTAAGGTTCATCGCATCGTACCATATCTCATCAATCAACCATTTAGATGAACATGTTTCCTAATGATATTTGATCACAAGCAATAGATATGTGCTATAGGAATAAAGAACATGCAAGCCAATCAATTGAAAACATGCAAGCAATGGAGCATCGAGATTCATTGAGTTTAATTTAATGATTATCTCATGAAAGGAATTATAACTTATGAATCATGGAATTAGGGGGATAGGATTGTTCAAACCATGTTGTTCCTTTGAATGTCGGGAGAAGTTGACTCTCGGTACCTCCCCCACACTATCTTTTGCTGCGTCTTCTCCTGCACACTCTTAGAAAAAGATGAGATACATGGATTTGGCTAGTACCAATTATACTAGCCAAATCAAAGCAAAGTTTTATTATTTTTTATTTGTTTATTAAAGAAGAAAGAGATAATTTTATTTTATTCAAGGGTGAGACATTTAATCGCTAATGTTGAGGAATTCGATCACATCGACTTCCTCAATCTTTTCCGGTTCAAAATAAATTTTTAAGCGATGGCCATTTACCTTAAATATATTACCTGAGTCATCTTGAAGAGTAATGGCTCCACAGGATGAAGTGTCGATCACGTTGAACGGTCCTTCCCATTTGCTTTTGAGTTTCCCATGGCCGAAAAGCTTCACTCTTGGAGGACCTTGTCTCCGGGTTTGAATTCCTTGTGTTTGAGTCTCTTGTCATGCCATCTTTTTGTTCTTTCCTTGTAAATTCTGGAGTTGTAGTATGCTTTCTCCCTCCATTTTTCAAGCTCAGATATTTGCATCTTTCGATTATTTCCGGCGAGATGGAGATCCATATTCCATTTCTTGATAGCCCAATGAGCTTTGAACTCCAACTCAACTGGCAGATGGCATGTTTTCCCATATACAAGCTGGTATGGGGACATACCAATAGGTGTCTTGAATGCTGTGCGGTATGCCCATAATGCTTCTGGGAGTTTGTTCTTCCAATTTCTTCCCATTTCATCGACGGTCTTCTGCAGAATATTCTTGATTTGTTTATTGGAGGTTTCTGCTTGCCCGCTGGTCTGTGGGTGATAAGGTGTTGCCACGTTATGGCGAATCCCAAAGTCTGCTAGGTATTTCTTGAAAGTCTTGTCTATAATATGGGATCCTCCATCACTTATCACCATCCGGGGTGTGCCAAAACGAGGGAATATGATCTCATGGAACATCTTCTTGGCATTCTGGGAGTTGGCAGCCCGACACGGTATTGCTTCTACCTATTTAGACACATAGTCCACTGCCACTAAGATGTACTTGCAATCATAGGACTTCGGGAAAGGTCCCATGTAGTCAATACCCCACAAATTAAAGAGCTCAACTTGGAGGTTGTTTGTCAATGGCATGGCATCTCTTGTATTGATATTGCCTTGGTGCTGACATCTGCTGCACCTCCTGATGTACTCCTTTGTGTCATTGTACATGGTTGGCCAGAAAAATCCACTTTGCCAAATTTTGGCATGAGTTCTGAACACTCCATAATGTCCTCCGTATGGAGCTGCATGACATCTGTCTATGATCTTGTTGGCCTCGATCCTAGGGACACACTTCCTTAGTAAACCATCGGCACAAACCCGGTATAGATACAGCTCATCCCACAGATGGAAACGACTTTCATATTCCAATTTCTTCTTATTTCCACCTGGGGGAACATAGCCTGACACTATATAGTTTACGATATCCGCATACCACGGGTCGGAATCTGTTACCTTGAGGAGTGTATCGTCCCTTAGGTAATCGTTGATGGGTAAGGCAGGTGTTTCCTCAACCTGCAACCTGGATAGATGATCGGCTACCGAGTTTTCTAGTCCCTTTTTATCTCGGATTTCTAGATCAAACTCTTGGAGGAGAAGGATCCATCGGATGAGCCTAGGCTTAGCATCCTTCTTAGTGAGGAGGTATTTGAGCGCAGCATGGTCGGTGTAGACGATGACCTTTGCTCCCACTAAGTAGGATCTAAACTAATCTATCGCAAAAACTACGGCCAGCAACTCTTTCTCGGTGGTAGTGTAGTTCAATTGGGCTCTGGTCAAGGTTTTGCTAGCATAGGAGATGGCATAATGTCTCTTATCCTTGGTTTGGCCTAGGACAGCTCCTACGGCATAGTCGCTAGCATCGCACATGATCTCAAAGGGTAGCGTCCAGTCGGGTGGTTGGATGACTGGGGCCGAGATGAGTGCCTTCTTTAGAATCTGAAAGGCTCGATGGCACTCATCATTGAAGGTGAATTTCGCATCTTTTGCTAGGAGGTTGGTCAAGGGTCGGGCGATATGAGAAAAGTCTTTAATGAAACACCGACAAAACCCGGCATGTCCTAAAAAGCTGTGAATTCCCTTCACATTCGTGGGGGGTGGAAGCTTCTCAATTAGTTCTATTTTTGCTTTATCCGCCTCTATACCACATTCGGACACCAACTGTCCTAGCACTATCCCTTCCCGAACCATAAAATGGCATTTCTCCCAATTCAGGACTAAGTGCTTTTCTTCACATCTTCGTAAAACCTTGTCTAAATTTTCCAAACAACTTGTGAAGGATTTTCCATAGACGGTAAAATCGTCCATGAATACCTCCATGATTTTCTCAATCATGTCGGAAAAGATAGACATCATGCACCATTGAAATGAGGCAGGTGCATTGCAAAGACCGAAGGACATCCTACGCTATGCATATGTACCATATGGGCATGTGAAAGTGGTCTTACTTTGGTCATCCGGGTGTATGGGGATTTGATGATACCCGGAATATCCATCAAGGAAACAGAAGAAGGAATGGTTTGCAAGCCGTTCCAACATCTCATCGATGAAGGGTAGCGGGAAATGGTCCTTCTTAGTGGCCTTGTTGAGTATCCGGTAATTGATACACATACGCCACCCGGTGACGGTGCGTTGAGGGATCAACTCATTCTTGTCATTTCTCACCACTGTCATCCCTCCTTTCTTAGGCACGACTTGCACCGGACTCACCCACTCGCTATGAGGCACAGGATAAATGATCCCGGCATGAAGTAGTTTAAGGACCTCTTTCTTAACTACTTCTCGCATCTCATTGTTCAACCTTCTTTGGGGTTCTTGGGAAGGTGTAGCATTGGGTTCGATTGGGATGCGATGAGTGCAAAGAGCGGGACTAATTCCCTTAAGGTCTTGGAGCGAGTACCCTATGACTGAATGATGTCTTTCAAGGACAGGGACAAGTCTACTGGTTTCTTCTTCGGTAAGCTTGTCGCTGATGATAACCGGGGTTTGACGGTTACCATGGAGGAAAACATATTTTAGGCCTGGTGGGAGAGGTTTTAGCTCGATCGTGGGTGGTGGTGGTAGTTCCGTTACGTCCAACTTAATTGGCTCGGCAAGGACTTCTTCTTCTTGAGAGAAGTATGTTGCGTCATCGTCCAAATTCGGTTGTGCCATATCAGACAACGTCACTCCCATAAGGTCTTCAAAAGGATCTGAAACCGGTGATGGCTCTGCTATTGCATTCCGTGCACGAGCTAAGGAGACGGTTTGTGTGGATTCGTCTAGTTGCACGGCTAGGCTACCATTAGCCATTTCTTGGAAAAGTCTCTCGGTAGGCTGAGAGCCATGTGTGGTTCGAGGACCGGTGGATGGTCGCTTCCTGGTGTGATGAGTGATTGACAACGTGGTGTGCACTGACTCTTGGCTAAGTATTGCAGGTGCAGGTTGCGGTTTGACTGGTGTTGGTGCAGGTGAAGAACAAGCGCGAAAGGTCGTTGCCGGTGAGGCCTCCAGGTGTGGAGAAGACAAGTAGGCTTGGTTCGAGGGACCCGGTGGCCGGCGGGGTCAAGTGCGGGCCGCATGGTGGCAAGAATGGCAAGATGAAGTCGTGGACGGTTTCTTGATTGAGCCTCAAAACCAAGGTCGAGCCGGGACTACGTGGGAGCTGAGTCATGAGTGGTGATTGGTGGAGGCTACACCAAGTTCGCGGGGTTTCCGGTGGTTCACCAGAAAACCACTGGGTTCCTTGGTTGATCCACAAAGCCAAGACCGAAGAACCGAAGACGGAGGTGCAGCAGCTCCAGACTGGTCTGACCGGTGGGTCTGACCGGTCTGACCGGTGAGGAGCACCGGTCTGACCGGTGTGCGACGACGCAGTCCGAAATCTTCAAAGCGGAGGACACGCATCGGGATCGCAAGGCTTGCGTCGAGGCTAAGCAAGTTTGCGGTCGCTGGGCATCCGTCCGATGGAGCGAAGACAAAGATTTCTGAATTCACCCTTGAGGGGCATGTATCCCTAGTTAGCTAGTAAGGGTATTTTTGTCTTTCGGTTGCCTCCATATAACCCAAGTGGTGAGAGGATGGCAGCCATCTCTTTGAACCCTAGCTCATTTGGTTTTCCTATTTTCCTTCCTATTTTCCTTAGGATTTTCATAGGACTAGCTTGAGAGCTTCATGGTGAGATCTTGTGAGAGGGAAGGATGATCGGGCAGCAAGCTAGACCTTGTATGAACCTCTTTGCTATGTATAGATGATTCGGCGTGGTTCCTCAAGGCATAGATGTGTCTTTCCCATTTCTCCTTTTTGGTGATTTTCGGAGGCTTTTCTTGGAGAATTTCTTGTGGCGGTTTTGAGACCTTTCTCTTTGGGATTTAGTGGGGGATGTATGCATGAACCCCTCGTGGTTCTTTTCCCTTTGATTCCCCTCCCAAATCCGTGAGTAAAGGGGCTCGATTTTGGGGTTTTCGTGGTTCCATGGTTCGTGGTGTTATTGGCGGAAATCCTTCGATTCCTCTTGATTCAACGAGTTTTAGTGGACCAAATCTTGGCTATGGAGTGCCCATGAGGTGTTCCTACTATCCCCAAAGTCTTGTGCGAATCCGTGGAGCGAATCGGAAGATCGGGAGTTGGATTTGGAGGAGTTGACTCGCGGACGCTGTTCATCCCGAGCTGCCCAGGCGCGACCGGTCTGACCGGTGCTCCTGACCGGTCTGACCGGTGCTAGCCCCTGGTGGGTTTTGTCTCGGGGAACTGCTGTGTTCGTGTGGTTTTGTCCCGTGGTCCTGCTGTTCAGTTCTTGGCCCGTTTGGAGTTGTTTTGCTTGGCTTTGTGAGGGGTTTTCCTTCTTGGCAGGTTGTTCTTTGGTGGTGGTTTTTGTTCCAGGGCCTAGAGGAGTCACTGAGGCTTCCTGGAACTTTGCTGTACATCTGCTGTTCGCCACCGGCCTGACCGGCAGAGTCCACCGGTCTGACCGGTGCCATCGGTCTGACCGGCAAGAGCCATCGGTCTGACCGGTGTGGCACAGACAGCAGGCTGCTCAGTTTTCCGCTGTGTGTTTGGGGTGTTTGGTTCGGTTGGTTGAGTTGTTGGTTCCTAGGACCAGTAGCACTCCAGTGGCTACGTGGTCTTGGCCAACTTGGGAAGTTGAGTCGAAGAAGTGTTTCGGAAGCCGTGTTCGTCTTGTTGGAGTTCTCATCTCCTTCGAGAAGAATTTTTATCGGCTCCCATTCACTCCCTCCCTCTCTGGTTCGCCTAATCGGTCCTTCAATTGGTATCAGAGCCGGTTCGGGTCTTCATTGACTCTTACCAGTCTAAGATCCAAATATGGCGTACCAGGAACGGGGTTCGGGTCCTCCGCACTTCGATGGGAAGAACTACCAGATGTGGCAGAGGCGGATGGCAGCGTTCCTCCGCGGAAAGGGTCAGATCCTTTGGGACGTTACGGTGAACACAGCTTATGTTCATCCGATGAACTTCCTTGTTCCAGGATCGAGGGATATGTTCGAAGCCAACAACAAGGCGGTCGACTACTTGTTTCGTGCTCTGTGTCAGCCTGAATTCGATCGGGTTCAGACAGAGGGCTTAGCCTGTAGGATTTGGGAGCAGTTGAAGGATGCACATGCTGGGAATGCTCAGGTTCAGGCTCGGATGTACGCGACTTACCGGAGAGAGTATGAGAACTTCACTCATCTCCCCGGGGAGTCCGTCGATGCCCTTTTCCAGTGGTTTACGGTCGTTGTGAACAACATGAGAGCCAATGTGGCCGGCTCCCATACGATGATCATGATAGAGCCGTGAAGCTCTTGCACTCGTTGGATCGTACCGTATGGGACGGGAAGTTTGAGGCTATCGTTGAGTCCGAGAAGTATGACACTTTGACTGTGAACGAGCTGTTCTCGAAGCTCAAGTCGGCTGAATTGGACCGTGGTATGACAACCAAGATCGAGAGCCCGACTGATTCTCATAGTCTCGCTCTCGTTGGTGGCAAAGGAGCTAAGTCTAACGCTAACGCATCCTCCAGGATGTACTCTCTGTCTTCTTTGATGTCTTTGCCAGACGAGGAGTTCGACGTGCTTGGAGAGGACGAGCTGGCATTGCTGACCAGGCGGTTCGAGAGGCTGCACGAGAACCGGGTGAACACGAGGAGGACAGCACGGACGTGCTTTCAGTGCGGCAAGCCAGGACACTTCGTCGCTGACTGCCCGGAGAAGATGGAGAACAAGGACGGCTACAAGGACGGCTACAGGCACTGGTCGAGCAAGGATGGCAAGTACCGATCAAAGCGCCATCACAAGTACAAGAACAAGCACAAGGACGAGCGAAGATCGAGGAAGAAGGACGGCCGCGGCAGGAAGGCCCGAGCGATGGTCGGAGCGAGCGACGTCGACTCCAGCTCCGCCTACTCTTCCTCGAGCTCGAGTAGCAGCGAAGATGAAGGTGATCGGTGCAAGAACAAGAAGGCATCCAAGAACTTGAGCGGGTTGAGCTGCTTCACGGGAGATGGCTTCTGCGGCATGGCTCGTAGCTCCGGCAGCAAGAAGAGTCACCAGAGCGACTCGGACTCCGACTCCGAGGACGAGGTATGTGATGAGCTCTCCTCTTTGCGCAAGGAGAATGATGAGTTGGTTGACTTGCTTGATAATCAAGATCACATGCTTAGAGTGGCCAAGAAGATGAGGAAAGTGCTTAGGGCCTCACTAGAAGATGCTAGGAACCGTGTGGCTGAGCTAGAAACCCAGAACCTAGATGCTAAGCTTGAGATTGATTCGCTTAAGGCTTCTCCTGTGGTTTCTGATGAGATTGATTGCTGTGATTGCTCTGTGTACCAAGCTGATCTTACTGCTCTTAAGGATAAGCATGCTTCTACTTGTGATGAACTAGATATGCTTAGGGTTGAAGTGGCTGAGCTTAAGTCTAGACCTGCTTTGCTAGGTGCTTGTACTTCTTGCCCTGTTTTGCATGGAAAGATTGATGAGATGCATGCTTACACTGTTTCGCTTGAGGCTAAGTTGAAAGAGCCTATTCCCACTTCTTGCTCTACTTGTGAATTGCATGCGGTTAAGAATTTGGAGCTTGCGCATTATGTTGATCGCTTGTAGGATGAGAATGATGAGCTGAGGAAATGTATGAGCTGGTTGTCGGGTCAGGAGCCTCAGCTTGGTATCATGATAGCGTCTTTCAAACGCTATGATGGTCAGGCACTTGGGGCTGACAAGCTTGGAGAGAACAGTGGTGAGGGAGTTGAGAGAGTTGGAGAGATCCCTATCCCACCACCAAACAGACACAAGAATAAGTTTGAGCCCAAGCCTAACCATCTCAGAAACAAACTTGACACTACTCCAGATCCACCCATATTCCCTCACCCAACAAATGATTTCCAAAAACCGGTGAAGTTTGTGAGCCCAAAGGGAGGTGAGGAAGGAGAGAAGAAGGGTGAGAAAACGAGTGAGCAGCCCCAACCCAAGCTTAAGCCTAAGCCACAGCCCATGAAGTTTCATTGTGGGTATTATGGGAGAGATGGTCACAAGGATGAGTTTTGCTTCAAGAGGAAGCGTGAGGAGAGAATGGCTAGAGAGTGGGCTAACAAGGACAGGTACTACCCCTCTAATGGTGTACCTGAGCCTCGTATGCAGATGCCCAGGGCCAAGGCGATTGTGAGGACGGTTCCGGCTTGGGGAGACCGGAAGGCAGCAGGTGGTGCTGCTGGCCGAGCTACACCGGTCAGACCGGTGCGCTACACCGGTCAGACCGGTGCAGGTCTGGGCAGACAGCGAGTTGGTTTTTATGCTCGTGAGGATGCTCGGTTTGGTTCTGGTGGTCGTGGTTCGGGTGGTTGGTCTGGAAAGTTTGCAGGGGGTCAGTTTGCTAGGCATTCTCCACCTCATGCTCAATACGAGGGTGGGAGGAGTCGTAGCTTTGAGATGGAGAGGAGGAACGGTCCACGGTTTTCCTTTCGTGGCTTTCATCCTCCTCCAGCTAGAGAGGGTTGGTTCCCTCGTAGTGGTTACCGTGGTGGTATTCGTGGTGGTAGCTTTGATAGGCGTGATGATTTGGTTTGTGCTAACCCCACTTTGGAGCAAATGGCTCGGTACTGGTTTTACTCTTTTGGTACAAACCCCAGTGCTGAGTCGTTTGTTCACTCACGTGCTCGCTTTTGAATTTCAGGTGGGAGACTTGAGGAACGTTTGGTTGATTGACTCCGGTTGCTCGAGGCATATGACCGGAGACAAGGGGTGGTTCTCAAGTCTCGTCCCGGTGGTGTCCAAGACATACATCACTTTTGGGGACAATGGGCGAGGGCGTGTGCTATCAGAAGGTGAGATCAAGGTAAGTGACAAGGTCACTCTCAAGCGTGTTGCTCTTGTTCAGTCGCTGGGGTTCAATTTGCTTTCCGTGTCGTAGTTGTTGGATGAGGGCTTTGAGGTGTTGTTTCGGCCTGGTGGTTCTCCGATTTTAGATTCTCGAGGGGACCTTGTTTGCATGGTCGTTCCCAAGGGTCAAGTGTTCCGAGCTGATTTCTCTCAGTCTTCTGGTGTGGAGCGTTGCTTTTTGGCTGGTTCTTCGAGTGAGTTGTGGAAGTGGCATAGGAAGTTGGGTCACTTGAGCTTTGACCTTTTGTCTCGCTTGAGTAAACTCAATTTGGTCCGAGGATTGCCATGGTTGAGGTTTGAGAAAGAGTTGGTTTGTGCGCCGTGTAGGCATGCCAAGATGGTAGCCTCTTCTCACCCGATGTGATGACTGAGCGTCCATGCGAGCTGCTCCATATGGACCTTGTTGGCCCAGCTCGTGTGCGATCTGCGGGTGGGAAGTGGTATGTCTTTGTTGTGGTGGATGACTACTCTCGGTATGCGTGGGTGTTCTTTCTTGAGGAGAAAGGGGAGACATTTGGTTTTGTTCGAGATCTTGTCTTGAGGTTAAGAAACGAGAGGCACGGAGATGCCATACGAGCTATCCGCAGTGACAATGGCTCGGAATTCAAAAACTCTTGCTTCGAAACCTTTTGCCATGACTTGGGTCTTGAACACCAGTTTTCGAGTCTGTATACGCCTCCCCAGAATGGCGTGGTGGAAAGGAAAAACAGGACCTTGTGCGAGATGGCTCGGATGATGCTCGACGAGCATAGGACTCCGAGAAGGTTCTGGGCTGAGGCGGTCAATACCGCGTGCTATGTGTCGAACAGGATCTACCTCAGGGTTCACAAGAAGAAAACCTATTACGAGTTGATGCACGGTCGCACACCCAAGGTGAGTCACTTCCATGTCTTTGGTTGTAAATGCTTCATTCTGAAGAAAGGGAAGAAGTTGGACAAGTTCGAGGCTAGGTCTGTCGATGGCATTTTCTTTGGTTATGCATCTCATTCTAGAGCATTTCGTGTGCTCAATCTTGAAACTAACCAAATCGTGGAGACTTGCGAGGTAACCTTCGACGAGACACAGCCACGTAGTCAGCTTGTTTTTGAGTGTGCAGGTGACGACGAACTTGGCGAGGAGATCTTTCAGGAGGAGGAGCATGAACATGGAGATGATGAAGATGGCGGTGTGGTGCCTGCGGCTGAACATGTACCTACTACCTTGACGACGATCGAGAACGGGCCCTCTCCCAGACCTACAACGACAAACCCAGATCAAGGCGAAGCTGCTGTTGAGGGGGAGGTAGCATCAAGGTGAGAACCTCCTCGGCGAGTGCAAGTGGATCACCCAGCTTCAAGAATCATTGGCGACATGAACGAACGTACTACACGGTCGAGGGTTCGGAACAATTCTCGTTTCGCTCATGCTGCTTTTGTTGCCATCTTTGAGCCCAAAGACATTGGACACGCGCTATCTGATCATAATTGGGTTAATTCGATGCATGAGGAGTTGAAGAATTTTGAGAGAAACCAAGTTTGGGTGTTGGTTGACCCTCCCCCAGGGTGTGAGCCGATTGGGACAAAATGGGTGTGGAAAAATAAAGAGGGAGAGAAAGGAGAAGTGGTGAGGAACAAGTCAAGACTTGTTGCTCAGGGGTACAGTCAGAAAGAGGGGATCGACTACGAGGAGACTTTTGCTCCTGTAGCTCGTTTGGAGGCGATCAGGATCCTTCTAGCCTTTTCCGTGGCTAAAGGGTTCAAGTTGTACCAGATAGATGTGAAGAGTGCTTTCCTGAATGGTGTGTTGGAAAAAGAGGTGTATGTGAGGCAACCATCGGGGTTTGAGAGTGAGAAGTACCCCCACCGGGTGTACAAGTTGAGGAAGGCGCTGTATGGGTTGAAGCAGGCGCCTAGAGCTTGGTATGGTAGGTTGAGGGGGTTCCTGTTTGAGAGAGGGTTTGAGATGGGGAAGGTCGATCAGACCTTCTTTCTCCTCAGGCAGGGCAGAGATATCCTGATTGTGCAGGTATACGTGGATGATATTGTCTTTGGTGGCTCGTCTAACTCTCTTGTTGCAAGGTTTGCAGAAGACATGAGCAGGGAATTTGAGATGAGCATGATGGGCGAGTTGCAGTTCTTCCTCGGGCTACAAATCAAGCAATCAAAGGAAGGAACATTTGTGCACCAAGCTAAGTACACCAAGGACATTGTGAGGAAGTTCAAGATGGAGAACTCCAAGGCCATGGCGACGCCTATGAGTACGACTACAGCTCTTGATGCGGACGAGGAAGGTGAACATGTGGACCAGAAGGAGTACCGGAGCATGATCGGGTCACTCCTCTACTTGACGGCGACGAGGCCGGACATCCAATTCTCGGTATGTCTGTGCGCTCGTTTTCAGGCATCTCCGAGGACTTCGCATCGGCAAGCAGTCAAGCGCATTTTCAGGTATTTGCGACATACTCCCGACTTTGGCCTTTGGTACTCCACGTCTTCTTCTTTGGCTTTTCATGGATTTTCGGACGCGGATTTTGCCGGGTGTCGGTTGGATAGGAAGTCCACTTCTGGGACTTGCCAGTTCTTGGGTTCTTCTTTGGTGTCTTGGTCTTCCCGCAAACAGTCGAGTGTTGCTCAATCCACTACCGAGGCAGAGTATGTGGCCGCAGCTAGTTGTTGCTCTCAGCTCCTTTGGATCACATACACCATGAGTGACTTTGGTGAGGAGTATACCCATGTCCCACTTCAATGTGATAGCACCAGTGCCATAAGCGTTGCAAAGAACCCAGTGCTCCATTCCAAAACCAAGCACATAGAAGTGAGGTATCATTTTCTGAGAGACAACGTAGAGAAAGGAAAAATCGCCTTGATCCATGTACCCACACATGACCAGCTAGCCGATATTTTCACCAAACCCCTAGATCAAGCAACTTTCACTCGTTTGCGGGGGGAGCTTGGTGTGTGTTTGATTTCTTGAGTTTTGTGTGTGGGAGCTCCTTTGTAGCATATGTATAGCTTTCCTTTGTGCATTTCTTGTTTTGCATGGCATATGTAACATGATGTATAGGCATCTTTGTATCTTAGGTTGCATGCATTTTGTATCAAATGCATTGTTTAGGAAAAGCTTCTCCTATATACATTGTTGACCATGGAATGATATATATGTCTTTGTGAGCTAGTTTGGTAAGCTATGGTTAGTTTGGCTTAGCTCTTGATAATCTTGGTTTATATCCATGGTTGATGGCTATGTTTTTTGAAAAATCTCATATGTATGTTCTCTTGTGAGTAAATGCCTTTACATGATCTTGACATGTTTTAGTGGCTTGGCTATGCTTAATTTGTGGTTGGATAGCTTATTTTGATCATATGCAGCCAAAGGCTCATTTGCCATCATGAATGTTTAGCCCCCACGCTTGATCTTGTGGAGGGGCATAAGTTCCTTTTTGTCGCAAAGACATTTCATGTAATAATTTCAAATTTGAAAATGAAATGTAAATTGCTTGGAAAATGTGCTCCCATGTCATATGTGCTAATTTTAATTTGCTTTGGGTGCTAAACCGTTGCATGATGCCTACCGATGAGAAGTCTCATATCTAGAAGTAGGCACATGGCTCGGTGGCTTTGACATGACATGAGGTGCTTGTGGGTGTTTATGATGATCTTATGCTTAGAATGGTTGTCCTAGCATGAAGTTTGTGTGGCTTTGCCATTTTGATATGTTTTGATCATGTTTAGGACTTTGCTCATGAGAGGGTAAATTTTCGCAAAATTGCTCAATTCTATCTTAGCTTCGTCCAATGGTTGTGAAGCTTGGTGATCATGAAGTTGATGTCATTACGAAGCTATAGAGTATCTAACTTGCTCATTTGGACATGTGTAGCATCCTATGTTGAATTTTGTCTATTTGAGAAGCTCTAGGTTGCATTTTTTGCATTTTTGGCTTGATTCATGCATTGTCAACAAGGGGGAGAAGTTTGAGCATGTTTTGGCCTACTGAATGCATCTAGAAGGTTTTCAGGTGGTTTCGAGCCATTTCTGGGCTCTGTTGTCCACTGGTCTGACCAGTTGAAGTCACCGGTCTGATAGGTCAGGTGTGCTGGTCCTGTTCACATGTTGAGCACCGGTCTGACCGGTGGTGTCGACCGGTCTAACCGGTCAGAGCTGAGCTGATGCAGCTGCTCTGTTTCGTGAAGTGGTTTGCATGCATTCGTCCAAGGGGAGTTGCATTGTTTCAGGGGGAGCTTGCATGTGTGCAGGGGGAGCTCTTTGTGGTTTTCGAGCTTTGGATTGGTGGTTTGTGCTCTTTGCTTGAGCATGTTTTGTCTCGGATGTGTCGAGCCGTTGCCCTTGCCTAAGGGGTCCGAGACTTGTCTTCTTCAAGTGATCTTGCTCTTTGCCTTCCTTTGGCTTTCGATCGCTTGTTGGAGTTTCTTTTAGTCGTTTCTTTTCTTTTCCTTTTTCTCTTGGTTACCAAAACGTGTGTGTTGTCAATGCACTCATCAAGGGGGAGATTGAGAGCCATGTTTGGTTCGAGGACCGGTGGATGGTCGCTTCCTGGTGTGATGCGTGATTGACAACGTGGTGTGGACTGACTCTTGGCTAAGTATTACAGGTACAGGTTGCGGCTTGACTGGTGTTGGTGCAGGTGAAGAACAAGCGCGAAAGGACGTTGCCGGTGAGGCCTCGAGGTGTGGAGAAGACAAGTAGGCTTGGTTCGAGGGACCCGGTGGCCGGCGGGGTCAAGTGCGGGCCGCATGGTGGCTAGAACGGCAAGATGAAGTCGTGGACGGTTTCTTGATTGAGCCTCAAAACCAAGGTCGAGCCGGGACTACGTGGGAGCCGAGTCATGAGTGGTGATTGGCGGAGGCTACACCAAGTTCGCGGGGTTTCCGGTGGTTCACCAGAAAACCACTGGGTTCCTTGGTTGATCCACAAAGCCAAGACCGAAGAACCGAAGACGGAGGTGCAGCAGCTCCAGACCGGTCTGACCGGTGGGTCTGACCGGTCTGACCGGTGGGTACCGGTCTGACCGGTGAGGAGCACTAGTCTGACCGGTGTGCGACGACACAGTCCGGAATCTTCAAAGCGGAAGACACGCGTCGGGATCGCAAGGCTTGTGTCGAGGCTAAGCAAGTTTGCGGTCGCTGGGCATCCGTCCGATGGAGCGAAGACAAAGATTTCCAAATTCGCCCTTGAGGGTCATGTATCCCTAGTTAGCTAGTAAGGGTATTTTCGTCTTTCGGTTGCCTCCATATAATCCAAGTGGTGAGAGGATGGCAGCCATCTCTTTGAACCCTAGCTCATTTGGTTTTCCTATTTTCCTTCCTATTTTCCTTAGGATTTTCATAGGACTAGCTTGAGAGCTTCATGGTGAGATCTTGTGAGAGGGAAGGATGATCGGGCGGCAAGCTAGACCTTGTATGAACCTCTTTGCTATGTATAGATGATTCGGCGTGGTTCCTCAAGGCATAGATGTGTCTTTCGCATTTCTCCTTTTTGGTGATTTTCGGAGGCTTTTCTTGGAGAATTTCTTGTGGCGGTTTTGAGACCTTTCTCTTTGGGATTTAGTGGGGGATGTATGCATGAACCCCTCGTGGTTCTTTTCCCTTTGATTCCCCTCCCAAATCCGTGAGTAAAGGGGCTCGATTTTGGGGTTTTCGTGGTTCCATGGTTCGTGGTGTTATTGGCGGAAATCCTTCGATTCCTCTTGATTCAACGAGTTTTAGTGGACCAAATCTTGGCTATGGAGTGCCCATGAGGTGTTCCTACTATCCCCAAAGTCTTGTGCGAATCCGTGGAGCGAATCGGAAGATCGGGAGTTGGATTTGGAGGAGTTGACTCGCGGACGCTGTTCATCCCGAGCTGCCCAGGCGCGACCGGTCTGACCGGTGCTCCTGACCGGTCTGACCGGTGCTAGCCCCTGGTGGGTTTTGTCTCGGGGAACTGCTGTGTTCGTGTGGTTTTGTCCCGTGGTCCTGCTATTCAGTTCTTGGCCCGTTTGGAGTTGTTTTGCTTGGCTTTGTGAGGGGTTTTCCTTCTTGGCAGGTTGTTCTTTGGTGGTGGTTTTTGTTCCAGGGCCTAGAGGAGTCACTGAGGCTTCCTGGAACTTTGCTGTACATCTGCTGTTCGCCACCGGCCTGACCGGCAGAGTCCACCGGTCTGACCGGTGCCATCGGTCTGACCGGCAGGAGCCATCGGTCTGACCGGTGTGGCACAGACAGCAGGCTGCTCAGTTTTCCGCTGTGTGTTTGGGGTGTTTGGTTCGGTTGGTTGAGTTGTTGGTTCCTAGGACCAGTAGCACTCCAGTGGCTACGTGGTCTTGGCCAACTTGGGAAGTTGAGTCGGAGAAGTGTTTCGGAAGCCGTGTTCGTCTTGTTGGAATTCTCATATCCTTCGAGAAGAATTTTTATCGGCTCCCATTCACTCCCCCCCTCTCTGGTTCGCTTAATCGGTCCTTCATAGGCCAACCTATAACAATAGGTATGTCCGGATTATCATAGACATGGAAGTCCAGAAAGATGTCGGCCTCATTGGCAACTACCGGGACTGTTCTGACAACACTGCAACATTCCAACATGGTCCCATAAGGATCTTGAAAAATCTTTCGGGACGAACATAGGGTCATGTTGGGATAGAGCTGTTGGGTGAGAGATTTTGAGATGATATTTATCCCAACAGTGGGGTTGTACTGGACATCCATCATGACGCCTTGTATTTGATAGGAAAGAAGAGTGGACAGCATGATGAGTCTAACTACCTCGGGCGATGTCTCGGCTTCCCTCAACCATTCCACACTCATAGCCGCCGACAAGCATTTAAGGTCTTCTTTGAGAATGGGCTTATCGGGTTGGCTAGCATTTTGTTGAAACGAAGAGTTGCACGCTCGAGGTTTTGGTTGGATCAGAAACTTCGAGGCATTTCCAAAGTTTGAGAAAAATCATCCTCGATTTCGCTGATGAAGTCCATTGGATGAGTTTCCTCATCTTCTAGACTATGGAGGTTTTCTACGGGAGGCTCTACTTTTATTGGCTCAGAGAGAGGAGCGGTCACGGGTGTAGACTGGATAGGTGAAACCTCATTTTCCGGCTCAAGGATTTCATCAACCTCTTCTTCGGGAAATTCATCAAAAATACCAGTGTAGGGGGTATTCTCAAGGATTTTGTTGAGAACGTTCCTCCCTTCACTAGGTGTCAAATGAGTGAAAGAACCTCCCGAAGAAATATCGAGAAACTGGGCGGACTCCTTGCTAAGGCCTTGACGAAAATGCTGTAAAAGCATCAGTTCGGAGAGTTCGAGGTTGGGACCGGACATGTTTAGGTCCAAAAATCGTGCCCAGGCTGCTCCTAAGGTTTCTTTTTCCTTTTGCCTAAAGCCTAAGACTTCCATACCGAGGTCGACCAATCAGGATTCCGGGAAAAAAGCTAGACTAAATTTGTTTCGCAAAACTTCCCAATCTCCCTTGACACCCCTAACGGTTTGAGCGTACCATTTCTTGGTAATCCCCGTCAAAGAGAACGGGAAAAGCTTCCATTTTAATGTTTCGTGTGACATGCCACGAATGACAAGGCACGAGCACACTTCCTCAAAACCGCGAAGGTGGGTGTACGGATTTTCCTCTTCTGCTCCAGAAAAACATTGCTCCCGTACCATAGCTATGAGGGCGGGACGAAGTTCATAGCTAGGTGCATGGATGGGTAATGATGAGGGTGGAGGCTTCAGATCTTCGCCGTTGGAGCCGAAAACTGATTAATAGGTTTGGAATCCATATGGGGATATGTGATGGTATGGATGGGGATACACAGGCGACTCGGTTCAACACTAGTATAGCAACCGTGTCCCCGGCAACTGCGCCAGAAAGCTTGTTGGTGCTTACTAGCGTCGCACCAGGTTTATATTCCCCCGCAACGGCGCCAGAAAGCTTGTTGACGCTTGCTAGCGTCGCTACTAAATATGCAATGACGCTAGAAGGTCTGTTGGTATAAATAACGATCGCAGAAAAGTCCACAAGCGTACGGATACCGGTGTAGCTTTCACCCAAGAGTATTCCAGGGTATCGAATCCACAGGGAATGTGTGTGCACTAGTGAAGAATCAAGATCGGCCTTGGACGAGAGAAGATATGGTAATAGTGTAGGAGAGGTAGAGAGGGTTTCGAAAGATTCCAGATACTAAAGATAAGATCAGCGTTTACTACGATGCTTGCTTCGGGACGCTCAACCGTCCTAACCCGGAAAGGGAAGAGAAGGGGGCTAGGCAAGCCAAGCAGGGGTCCTACTGCGCTCTAGTGGATCTCATGTGGTGGACTACGTAGGCCGTCAGGGCTGTCACCACCTGGGGCTACCACAACAATCCGTGCCACTAGGTGTACTCCGAGGTAATCGCAAGACTAGACACCACATCTACTCTAGTGACTACTATTCTAGCTTTGCAATTACTTGAACACTAATCAAAGCAAGGAGCCCACAAGCATAAATAATAAAGCTGAACTTAATTACATAGATCCAGAATGCCTAAGAGTTACCCGGACGTTACTCGAAGTTGAGCCGCATCCGCCGAGGTACAAGAGAGAGGGGGGAAGCCGACAACTCCGGCTTCTCCCGGACTCGCACCTCAACTCTCACCTAATTCTAACACTAATTTGGTAGGGCTTCGCCTTGATTTCTGCTTCTCTGTTCTTGTTTTGAAGTGAGGAATGGGCTTCTATTTATAGGGGGAGGAGACTTGGGAGAGTGGAGGATCTCCCCTCTTTCCTGGGGCACAACCGGCCTTCCCAGGGGCGGTTCGCGCCCCCTACTTGCGTGCTACGGAGGCCTGAAGGCGGTGGTAGAGAGAACCGGCCAAAAACCAGACCCTAGGTGGGTGAACCGGAGCCGAACCGTGTGCTGGGTCGCTGAACCGGACGGAAAAAAAGAAAAACCCGTGGCCAACCGGCAGACCGGCCAACCGACCCTGCCCTGGCCTGTCTTCATGTGCCACGCGTCCGGCCAGCGGCCCGCGTGCGCGTGCTCCCGGGCGCCCCACGCTGGTGACCCGCGCGCCCGGCCCCGTACCAACCGGGGCCGCCACGTCGCCCCGCAGGATTCACCCGCGCGTGCGCCCGTGCGACCGGCGGGGGACGCCTCGCCCTCTGGCCGGCTACCGCGTGGCCTGCCCTGGTTGTTTCCCGCGCAGCTGCATGGATGGCATTGGGGGCGCTGACGTCAGCATGACGTCAGCACCTCTTATATATTTTTGTCTTTTCGGTATCTTTCTTGTCCGATCTCCAAAGTAGGCAAATGATATGTCCATTTCGATCATCTCGACGAGCCCGTCGCAATGGTGTAGTCTAAATTGGCATTTGAGGTTGTTTGTGATAATGCCATATTTTATTCTATAATTGCTCATTTTCACCTGCAACCAAATATACACCAAAGCTTGTGGAATTTGTTAGATTATAACCCTATAGCTATGGTGCACACAGTCATGGTGTAACTTTTATCTGAAGTTGACGGTCGAAAATACGGACTTAACGACCGTCAACATAGTCCAAGTAGATTAAAGTGGATGCTCCTGCATTCTAGTTTAGACCAAAGTCCTTCCGTGATCCTTGTATAGATAGCGGTTACCTAAGTGAGTTCTGGTCTCTCCCTCGTGGGTTCATCGCTCCGTCTTCGTACGGAGTGCTATAGTGTTGTTACGGGTCGACAGACGTAGCCATACTATAGTAGTAACCAGTGGTGTAGACGTGGTGTCTAGACGACGGGTTATCCTTCGATTGCCTTATATCCCTTGGTATGTCTTGGGGTAGGCCGCGGTAGTGATAGCCGTTGGACCCTTTCGGAATCCCCCACGTCCAGATACAGGTGTAGGCAACCATTTGTCATGAACTGACTGTTATAGCCAGGAGGGTCTGGTGTCCGAACCGAGAGATTGTTCTCAACTCTGCCCACTATCAGCAGAATCCTTTCCATCTTCATCTCATCCTATAGAGTTGTGTCCTTGGACTATTCTCCTAGGGTAGAAGGTAGTACACACCGTTCCTTGGATTCGATACCCTTGGGAATACTCCTGAGGTGAAGTGCTACAACGGTATTTCTGTGCGCTTGCGGATTCTTTTGTACCCGTCGGTATACCCAGGTGGATCTTACGCTCACGTTAGGTGCGCAACTAGTGGTGAGGTTAAGAAATACCAACAAGCATTTCTGGCGCTGTTTGCCGGGGAACGGTTGCTGTATCTATCTTCGAACCTAGTGGTCCTCGTATCTATCTTTTTCGTTTTCTTGAATTCTACCTTTAACCCCGCTACCCATTGAGATGCCTTCCTATCTTAGCCTCTCTACCCCTAGTGGCGAGTTCGTCTTAGAAAACCATCAACTTCTTCATCTAGCTGCGAACTTCATCCCGGCTTTATAGCCATGGTTCGGAATCGACCATTCTCTGGAGCCATCAGTGATGACCCCCACGATCATTTGAAGGAGTTCGAAGAACTGTGTTCGTGCTTGGTAATCCAAGGTGTGACACAGGAAACTTTGAGGTGGAAGTTGTTGCCTTTCTCTCTCGTAGACAGAGCGGAGCAATGGTACACATGCACGATAGGGAGTGTAGACAATTGGGTAGAACTACGAGATGACTTTTGTCACTCGTTCTCCCCTTTTGGACGCTCAAAGTTGCTACCGTGTGAATTCTGTGAATTTGGCCAATTAGAGGGTGAGTCTATAAGTGCAGCTTGGGCTAGGTTCTCACACCTGGTGGAGCTTGGCTCAGACTTGTCTATACCCGAAGATGTATCATTGTGCACCTTTTACACGAGGTTAGACATGGAATCTGCACGAGAGCTCGACCTTCTAGCTGGAGGTTCATTCGAACATCAATCCCCAATGGAAAGAAGAGAGATCCTATAATTCTTCTTAGAAGCCTGTTCTTCCCATATCAGTCACAACAAACCCCACCAGGAGTTAGAGTCGATCCAAGAGAGTCTCTTAATAGACGAATTTGAGCTTCGACACTGCACATCCCATGATTCGTCTAGAGAGCCTTCTCCCGAACTGTGAACACCGAAGGAAGAAGAGATCCAACCTTCGAAGTTCTCTCACATATTCGAGGATGATTCTCTTAGAGACATTATAAATGCCTCGAATCACTATAGGCACGAGAACCCTACGGCATCAATAGACCTTTATGAGGTCCTCGATGAAGTTTGGAATCATGGGACTATAGTTGATTGGTCGCCTCAGGAATTAAGGCCTACTTCCAAAGCAATTCAGGTTAGCTCGATTTCCACGACAATCCACTGTTTCATGAGGGGAAACACTATAGATGCTGTTCATGACCCTACCGCTGGAGCTTGCATCTGCCTTCTGGACACTCTGGTGGGTGACCTGCCCCTCGCCCCGACTGATAGATATTTCTGAAGTCCCAAGTGAAACTACTTTTTCCCATGTCGAGGGATTGCTAGGGACATGCCGATCATCATAGACGAGATCGAGGTGTGCTTAGATTTTCATATCTATGACATCATGGATTTCGATCTTCTCCTAGGCTTACCATTGGATGAACTTCTTGATAAATCTCAAGGGAACCTAGATCATAAGCTTAGGGAATCCGATTTCGCCACTTCTATCACAGGTCCAGGACCTCCACTGGCAAGGCCTCTTCCCAAGCAAGACCCGCTCAAGAAGATGATGCATGTATCTCCGTTCGCATCATCCGAGCCCGTTCTCATTGAAGTTGTAGGCTTTCCTACTCCTCATAAGAATGACTCGGAAGATTCTCTTCACTTCTGTGAAGGCGAACGATCATCATCCCTCTCGACTGAGTTTGAGCCTCTTCCCAATGGCCCGTATCTTGTTGCTTTCGATCATGATCGAGAGTCGATATCAAGCTTTCATGATAAATCTCTTGAGATAGAGGACTCATGGGCCATGGAAATTTGTGAGGCACCGACTCTGGAATTCATAGGAAAGGATTCCATTGACGAGCATAGTAGCTTCATCCTTGATATACCTTATGAACCATGCTCGCATAATTTCTCTCCAGAGTCAGCCATGCACAGTGCACTGACCACACATGAAGGCTACAACCACCTTCTGGTCCTCTTTTGCAAAATATTTAGAAGGTTGATTGTGGATGCATATGTTTACCGTAAGCATATCAGATTTCATGTGTGTGCTGTGGTACTGACCTTGCAGCTAAGGCTTCACTGATACATCCAAGATTGGTGGTAAGACGGGAATGACGCCACCAATGATAGCTGCAAGATGAAGTTCCCATGGTCGAGCTTATGACCGTAATAAATGAAGCACTACCAGGAGATAGCCTGGATTAGCTTAGGATTTATTTTCCCTTTTCAAATAAAAGCAAGAACATGTTTTTAAGATAAAGTTGTCCTTCGGGTATTTTTGGTCGCTAACCTTTTAGGTGGAGATTGAAAAGAACGATGGACAGATGATGCCTAAGAACATGTGAGCTACATCAACTACAACACTTTGGTAAGATTTTGGTGGGGGAACATTTACAAAGGAAGCTTGATCTCCACACACTTGAGTTTCATTGCTTAGCAATGCAAACTCCAAGTGTGGGGGAGATATGTGAAGCATCCCGTGTAAAGTTCCTCTCATGCCAAATCTTACCCTGGTTTGGAGATGATGTAAGCTCTTTCATCTTGCCCGACCAGCTAGGTATGTCCTGCTTTTGACTTTAAACAAAGCCCTTTCGGGAGGTTGCCCGATGTTCACTGTCACATGCTCATGCTTGCATTCCTTTGAAAACTACTTAATCATGCTTCCTTCATCTGTGTTCATAGGCTTTGGTTTGAATATATGTTTCACGACCACATCCATAGATAGTTTCTAAAATAAGCATGGTGCTTAGGTTAAAACTGTCTTCTTCAGTGTTGACGGCTGTTAAGTACCGCTTTTACACCGTCAACTCCTGCATAAAACAAATAAAAAGTGAGCTTCAACACTAGGATAGGGGTTTATACTGACAATTTCCACAAGTGTTGTTGTTTCTATTTTTTGTTGCAGGACACACCGAAATACATGTTAAAAGGTATAGTTGAGAGCAACTGATCCAATAACTTATATAGGACGTCATCATAAACAAACTCAAATGCCAAATTGGACTACACCATTGTGACGGGCTCGTCGAGACGATCGAATTGGATATATTATTTACATATTTTGCAGCTCATATGAAGAAGATATTGGAGGAGGAAAATTATATGGGATGCTGACGTCATCACGACGTCAGCACCCTTGCCATTGTGCACACACTGCGCGGGAACCATACCTGGTGGACCCCACCACATGTAGACCCAGCAGCCAGGCGCATGCACCGGCGCGGGTCAACGCTGCATGCGGGCGGGCGCCAGATGCACGGCGCGGAGGGCGTGGGATGGTCCCACCTGGCCATGTGGCACCAGGCTACTGGCTCCCCGCCGCTGCCCCTGATTACCGTGCGGGGGCGCATGCGGGGTCCCGCCGGGCCGCGTGGCAGCTCGCCACAGGCCGCGAGACCACACAGCGGATCGCCACTGTGGGGCGCGCGGGGGCGAGCGCACGCGGGCCACCTGGCCAGGACAGGTGGTGCGACGTGGGTGGCCAAGCACAGGTCGGTTCCCTGGTTTCATCTGGTTCGCCCCCTTTGCTGCCGGTTTTGGCCCAGAAACGCCCGGTTTAGGCACCCAGCGGCCGGTTCAGCTTCGGTTCGGGCACCTAGGATCCGGTTTTTGCCCGGTTCTTTCTTCCACCGCCTCAATCACCTTCCAAAGCACACTACAGGAGCCAGGTGGCACGTGGGGAGCACAGGAATGAGGGGGAGAAGCACTTGTCCCTTGCCTATAAATATGAGGGGAGGGGGTAGAGAACAGGACACACCACTTCACCCAAGGATGAGTGCTTCCCTTCAAAGGAGAGGCCTCTCCTTGGTAGATTAGAGAGTAGAAGAGTGAGAGAGAGAATTGTATCTCCGTGGATGCTTGTTCTTCAATTATAGTAAAGTAAGTAATTCCGTATTTCTTATTTAGACTAAAGTAGCATTCATGCATAGGTGATATGTTCTTATGTTCTTCGTGTGTTCTTGATTTAGAGGCTTGTGTTCTTCGCAAACACAACTTTTCGATCTTGTAGCATAGGTTCATAAGTGCTCTTATCCGTTTGTATGCATGTTCGTCATTTAGAATAAAGTGGATATGCTTGCATGCTCTGATTAGAATAAATTGTGTTCTTGATTCCTTTCTAATAGTTTATGCTAGGTTGCATGAGTAGCCTTTCTCCTCTGCTAGTGCGTAGATCCTGGGTTTATGCGTTCGTCTGCTGCAAGTTGTTCGTATACGTTGGAAGCATAGTACGGGACCGAATGCTCTCTCGTATGCCTTTAGTATAAGCTAGTACTACCTATAGTTGAGTGAGATCAGTTCTCCTCCTTGTGGGTTCGTCGCTCTATATTTAATATAGAGTGTTGTAGGTTGCTACGCACCGCGGGATAGCGTAGTCAGGCTACGGTAGTAATTAATAGCATAGACGTAGTGTCTAGGCTAAGGGTTATCCTTCATTTGCCCTATATCCCACGGATTGGTAGTGGTAGATCGTAGGTGGTGACAGCCCTGTTTATCCTTTGAAATCCTCCACGTTCAGATATAGTGTAGGTTGAGGTTCGTCTTAGATCCGTAGGTCGGAGTCTCCTGACAGATCAGGGGTTAGCTGGTGCCCGAAGCAAGTTCTTGAGAGATCGACCTTTAACATCATCTATAGAGCTCTCCATAGGAATCCTCTCTCTATCCTTACCTCTTATCTGGGTGTGTCCTTGGACCGACCGTACGAAATTAGTACACACACGTTCCCTTGGATTCGATACCCTTGGAATACTCTGAGGTGAAAGCTACAACGGTATCCGTGCGCTTGCGGATTTATTTCGTTTGTCGCTAAAATACCCAACAAGCTTTCTGGCGCTGTTGCCGGGGAACGATTGCTGTATCTATCTTCGTACCCAGTGGTCCTCGTATCTTTTCATTTTCCTTTATTCTACCTTTACCCCCGTTACCCATGGAGAGGCCATCCTTTTACGACCTCTCCGCCTCAACTTATGAGTTCAATGATCCATCAACTTCCACATCCGACCATAAACTTCATTTCCACATTATGGGCATGGTTCAGGATCGACCCTTATTTGGAGCGATCAATGAAGACCCCTACTTTCATTTGGAAGAATTCGAGGAACTGTGTTCGCGTCTGGTTCTCCCAGGCATGACACAGGAATCCATAAGGTGGAAGTTGTTCCCCCTCTCTCTATTAGAAAGGGCGGAGCAATGGTACACTGACACTGTAAAAAGTGTAAATGGTGATTGGGGCAAACTTCGAGATAACTTTTGCAACTCATTCTCTCTCGTGGAGAGGACGGTGCAATGGTATACTCATATGGCCTCTCTCCTAGGGGATATTCTCGAGTTCGAACAACTAGATGAGGAGTCTATAGGAGCAGCGTGGGCTAGGTTCATACGCCTTTGTGCATCTGGACCTGGCTCATTCCTACCCGATGATGTCTTGCTCTACGCATTTTGCATGAGTTTAGACATGGATGCTGCCCAAGATCTTGACATCGCTGCTAGAGGTTCGTTTGCACACAAAACTCTAGTGGAAGGAAGAGCAATCCTAGACAGCTTCTTAGAAAGCTCTTTCTTCCCTACCGACCATAACGAACCCCACCAGGAATCAGATTCGATCCATGATAGTCTCTCAACAGCCGAACCTGAACCTACAGTTTCCACATCTCAATTTTCGACCATTGAGCCCTCTCCCGAACCAGGAACAATGGAGGAAGAAGAAATTCAGCCTCCAGAGTTCCTCTATCAATTCGAGGATGACCCTTTTGAAAACCTCACAAACACCTCAAATTTCTTAGATGTCCAACTAGGGAAGGAGCCCTCTTCTGTCCAAATTCAGCCAGCTAGAAATCTTTTGACGGAACCTTCCCCTAGGCCTACGGTACCTCCTTTGCCTCCCGATCCTCCAAACAAAACATCTATCATGGAGTCCATGGAGAAGAAGTGGTTGACTGGAGTGGGAAAATTTTCCGAAGCACTTTGGATTTGTTCACCCTCTACGATCATTTCTTGTTCCATAAGGGGAATTATCGTAGAAGCCCATCTTAAGCCCACTATGGAGGTTAACATTATGCCATGGCACATAGCGTATACTTTGTTGGGCAACATTACGCTAAGACCATCCGACAAACTCCTCAAGAGTTGTCCATTCAGACATATTCTTGAGTGTCGGGGGGTTGCATGTGCTGTGCCGCTCGTAGTAGACAAGATCAAGGTTAATCTAGACTTCCACATCTTTGATGTCCTCGATCTTGATCTCCTCCCAGGCTTCCCTGCAGAAAAACTTCTCGATGCATCTCGAGGGAGCCAAGGTGAAAAGCTTAGGGAAGCCACTTCTGCCACTACTCTCTTGTTCTCAGAAAGTTCTATGGTGAAGCCTCTTCCCAAGCAAAACCCGCTCGAGGAGATGAAGCATGTATCTCCGTTCACATCCTCCGAGCCCGTTGTCATTGAGGTTGTAGAATTTTCTATTCCTCAAGGGTACGACTCGAAAGATCCTCTTCACCTTTGTGAAGGCGAACGATCCTCATCAACCTCGATCGAGTTTGAGCCTCTTCCCATTGGCCCATATCATGTTGCTCTCGACCTTGATCGAGAATCAACATCGATCTTACACGATGAACCTCCTGAGATGGAGAATTCATGGGCCATAGATATCAAGGCGCCGACTCTGGAGTCCAAAGGAAAGGATTCCATTGATGAGCATGGTAGCTTCGTTCTTGATACACCATATGAACCATGCTTGCTTCATGCCTCTCCAAAGTCATCCATGCTTAGTGCACTTAGCACGCACGAGGACTACAACCGCCTTATGGTCCTCTCCTGTAAAAAGTGTAGAAGGATGGTTGTAGATGCATATGTTTACCATAAGCATTGCAGATTTCGTGTATACACTGTGGCACTAACCTTGCAGCTGAAGCTTCAATGACACATCAACAATTGGTGGTGAGACGGGAATGACATCACCAATGAAAGCTGCAGGAAGAAGTTCCCATGGTCGAGCTTATGACCATAAACAAAGAACTACCAGGAGATAGCCTGGATTAGGTTAGATTTTATTTCCCTTTTCAAATAAAAAGCAAGAGCATGTTTTTAGGTAAGGTTGTCCTTCGGGTATTTTTGGTCGCTAACCTTTCAGGTGGAGATTGAAAAGAATGATGGACAGGTGATTCCTAAGAACATGAGAGCTACATCACTACAACACCTTTATAAGTTTTTGTTGAGAGAACATTTACAAAAGGAAGCTTGATCTCCACACGCTTGAGTTTTGTTGCCTAGCAATGCAAACTTCAAGTGTGGGGGAGGTATGTGAGCATCCTGAGTAAAGTTCCTCTCATCCAAATCTTATCCTGCTTTGGAGATGATGTTAGCTCAAGCCTCTTGCCTAGTTAGGTACGTCCTGCTTTTGACTTTAATCAAAGCCCTTCCGGGAGGTTGCCCGATGTTCACCATCTTTTGCTCATGTTTACGTCCCTTTGAGTATAGCTTGATCATGATTTCATGCTTCCTTTATCTATGTTTGTAATGCTATGGTTTGAGTGCATGTTTAGCTACGTGCTTTCATAGGTTGTTTTAAATTAAGCATGGTGCTTAGGTTAAAACTGTCTTCTTCAATCAAACAAGACATGGTGTCGAGTTTGATTGATGAACCTTATAGTTAATGCTTGCATGGATATTTGTTGTATGTGCGGACTAACCCTTGTAGGAATTTTCGAATCCAAATGGGGTAAGTCATCGAGCTTGATTCAAATGGAAAGGTAAGCCAAGGCATGCCAGCCTTGTTTGAGCTAGGTCTCATGGTGAATTTATTTTTGAATTTGAATAAAGGCTCCCTGGTTCATGAACCAGTAGAGTCCCTCTTTTGTTTTTCCCATTTTGTTTGAAGACAGCACCAGGTACAAGAACAAATGTGGGGGAGATCTCCCAAGCTTATCACCGACATACACACTTGAGATCTCCCATGCAGGCGTTGCACAACATCGACTGCGCTTTCATGAAAAGGGACAAGGTAAACTAGAGTGAGACGGCTGCCCCATGAGTCAGTCGAACCACTGCTGGTCCTCCTTGTTTCTCATATTCTTCAAGAGCGATGGTATGTGCACCTTTTATCTCACTCTCTTTGATTCATGAGTTTGAATGAGTTTCAATTCTTATCTGCTAAATCAAACTCTTGGAATCGTGCTCTACCTACTTTACATGTTTCCTACGGTTGGCTTGCATATGTTTTATTCCATGCTTATTATCTTGATGCTTGTGAACAAATATCATTAGGGAACTCATGCTCATCTAAGTAGTTGATGTTTGAGATATGGTTTGATAATATGATCTTCTCTCTAAATGTTTGAGTGCTTGGGAGTTTATTTGAAAAAATCGAAAACCCTTTGCAAAGCTCCTCTTTGATATGCCATAGTCCTACCAAAGCCATAAGATGTTTTTAGTTGAAAACTTTATACTCATATGCTGCTTGTTATTGCATTGAGCTTTGTCAAATTATTGTGACCCTTGTGAGAATTCTTTTCATGCTTTCATTATAAAGATTCATGTGCACCACCATATCCCCTTGCTATACTTCTACACTGGAAGTTAGCATTGTATCATCCATCCATTTCACAAAATAAAGCTCCATATGTGACCTCTCTCTCCAAAAGTGACCTTGATGAAGGAGGGGCTGCACATAAAGCTAATAAACAACCACATGGAGGGATCCTGATGCCACCACCTTATGGAGGAATACCAACACCTCCACCATATTATGAAGTGTGCCGATGCAAGCATGGAGGAGTGGGGCAGCCATGCCGCCACCTCCTCCATCATACATGGCGCCTCATCCAAACCAAGTCAATTAAAAGAAGGGACCGGCGCAATCACACTACAAGCAAGGATACACCGCGCAAGACCATCAATACCAACCATCGGAAGTGGAAGAATGGAGAAAGAGGAAGAAGAAAATTAATAATGATGCCTTCAATTTCGGTTCATTTTCCTCTTTTCTTTATTTTCAGCTTTTATGCAAATTTTGTGTGTGTAGCATTTTCAGTTTTTATTTATTTTCAGCATGTGTGTTAGTAGTAGTGTTTGCTTTAAATCAACATGAATAAAGTTTGCCACCATGATTATCACCTTTGGTGAAGATAATAAGTTGATGCCATGTTGATACATGATGAAAGCTGCCGCTTTGTTTATCTTTGTACTTGTTTTATGCATGATTAAGCTAATGCTCTCTATAAATGCAAATCTGAAATTAGATTAAATGCTAGCTTAATCCCTTGCAGAGGTTATGATAAAGATAAGACCCATAGTTTTCTTTCCATGCTCTCAATTTTGGATGGGTTAAAGATGATCTATTTTTGTTCTTAAAAATTATGCTAACCTTGTCATTAATACCTCTTGCATGTTGCTCTACCTATCCAAAGCCTTATATTTATTTGAGTGCAAAAACTTAGCATACAAGATTTATTTTTGGGTAAATTAATTCAGGGCTTGATTTCTCTGCCCCGAGACTAAGAAGCTGGTCATTCCGTTTTTGCGTATCTATCTTATTGCTAGCCTTTTCTATCCGTGCATTGTGAATCTCCACATCGGAAATTTCACAAACCTCGCCGGATATCCACCCATAAAACCCAATATATCTTTTTGTGTTTACCTCCTTGACCACAACCTATCATTTGAGTATGGATGAATATTTCGAGGAAGATCACAAGAATGAAGGTGCCAAGGATTGAAGAATAATTTTGGGAGTCCTCCAAGACGACATGGTTGAGTGAAGGATCCCTAAAAGATTTCAAGTGTTTCACTCCAGGAAAACATAGAACTTTTAGTACCTCCCTTGGCACAAAATTTTTTTCCACCTCATTGCCCGAGGACGTGCAATCGTCTAAGCATGGGGGGGAGCTGCCAAGGAGGTAGGTACAATGTAATCTAGAGTTCAAGGGGAGTATATAAAAAAAGAAAAGAAAAAAAATATAGAGAGAAAGAAGAAGTATGAAAAAAGAGAAGAAAAAGTTTGAAAGAAAAAAAAAAGAGAAAGAAAAAGGAGAGAAGAAAAAATATATATATGAGAAAGAAAAAATATATAAATAAATAAATAAAGCTTCCCGGCTCTCTAGATGCATTAAGAGTTTCAAGAGGATTCAAGATCAAGACCCATACTCATCTTTCCAATCATGTGCAATCCGATAACGAGGACTTTGTTTGTGCCTCGGGATCACTCTTTGCCATTTGCACATGTCCACCTATCTCAAGTGTGTGTTTTTTTTCTCTCTCCCCCTCCTTGAAACAACATTATTTTCCAATGACCTTTTTGACGAGTCTCGGTAAGACCATGAGAAGCTTGTCTTGTTTTGATAATATCTCAATAATAATATCTTGGTAGGACTAAACTTTTCCCAAAAGCTCCATAAAAAGCCTACCACTTATATATATTTTGAGAGGGAAAGGAGTAGAACAAATAGGCTTGAGAGACAAAATGAGATGAGAGTTCATGAGCAAGATGCAAGAAGGTTTCATTTTTGAACTTGGTTTAGCTCTTTTTATTCATGTTACTCTACACTTCAAAATTTCTGAGATTCATTTGAAATTTGGGAGCATGACTAATTACTTGTGGGAAGAGCTTAATTGATATCCACCCTCCGTAGGGATGAAGGCTAGTACACTATGGAACTTTAACAAATATAAATTTAGAGAGCATTATGTTTTCTCGTGTATGATCAAGTGCAGGGTATGAACAATGAAAGGCAACGCTGATATCCATTGAAGGCTTACTCGACGGCGAGCAAGGTTTAAGCATGGGGGAGATGTTGACGGTGAATTTCCGTCAACCTAGCCATGAGTTTACCTTCAATGTTGGTATTGATTTAATATCCAAACTAACGATCCTAACCCTCATCATATATCAAATTCGCACTCGCATGTGGTATTTGGAGTTTATTGTTTACACAGGGATTAAGCACCTAAATGAGGGCTTCCGGGTAGAGTTCATCGAGCACTTTGCGAGAAGGTCATGAAGCCCGGAACAAGTCAAGACACGAGGTGAACATGACTCCAAGAGGCCCAAGGACCAATCCGTGAAGGCAGAAAACTCTGAGGACCTAGACAGAAAATGTTGAAGATTGCACGACAAGGAGCTCTATCCAAACCGCGGAGAAACTGACATCAAGGACCCACATGCAGTTGGGAGAAGGTTCTAGAAGACACGAGAAGCGACGGGAAGAAAACCGGGGCTGAACCGGGCCAAAATGGGCCCAGGCCGGTCAGCACAGGCCGGCCGGCCCAGCCCAGCCCATTTTGGTGTCGGTTCGGCGCCCCTTTTGACCTAGATGACCCTCGGGCTATTTATAGTCCCCCTGCCAAGAGCCACACATCAATCCATTCGTCATCTGCCGCTAAGGAATAGAGAAGAGAGGGACACCATTCCAGACAGGAGAGGGTCGAGATGGTTGACTAGGGCTTCCCTAGCCAAAGAGGGAACCTTGCATGGAAGACCACGTCGGAGTTCCCAGAGCTAGGATCAAGATCAAAGTAGGATCCAGGTGGTGATCTTGTCCATGTATTATACATTCGTGATGTTGAATTTGCAAGAATGAATCCGATTTCAAGCGATCAAGTGCTTTCACTACGATTTTGCCTTTGCTTGGGTTTTCTTATTCTCCAATCTATTACGCGGATAGATTGCATAGGATGTTCTTGTAGCCATGGTGGCTAGAGGTGCATACCTGACCTACCGAGCGTTTGCAACTTGTTCTTCTTGTACTCGCCCTAGGCTAACCCGCACGAATAGGAGTGCGTTGTGACAGGATGGTGGCTTCAAAAGGCGGGCGTCTTCGGAGTTGGAACGGAAGCCACGATTTAAAGAAGCTTTTAATAAGATTCATTTGCCTTATTCTTCTCGGTTTTGGAACTTCAACAAAAGACCCGATCCAATCTCTAGATTGGTTCTCTCCTCTCTTTCTCTTGCTACCTCCGGTGTTTAGTAGATTAGATGTGTTTTATGGTTCTTCCATAGATTAGATTCAAAACCCCTTTTCAAGATCAAAGTGTTTTTCGTTTATTAGATTGGATCTTGCGTTACACATTGTTCCACGGATTCGATACCTTGGGTTCACACTTATGGGAAGAAGAGTCCCTTCACTACGACGGAGGACTTGTTCGCTTGCAAGTCCAAACGAAGTTTGATACACATATAGACCGTCAACAAGCCCTTTCTGGCGCCGTTGCTGGGGAGCAAGTAATCAAGATTCAATCTAGCTTTGCGTTTGTAAATATTTTCAGTTTTTCTCTTGATTTTTCTTTTGCATCTCTTGATTTCAACCATCCTCGAAAAAAATTAATCTAATCTAGGGTTTTGCTCAACCCTAGTTTTCTTTTCGTTTTCTTTATTTTGTTTATTGCTAACCCTAATCAGAGATGGACGGCTACATCTCGAACAAAAAAAACATATATTTTGTGGATGGTCTAGAAAAAATTTTGCAGGCAAAGGTGACGTGCAACACAAGATCTAAAAGTGGAGGCCGAACATCATCGGAATCTCCAAGAGAAACTCCACCTCCAAGATCGAGAGGAGATCAACCTCATTGTCACTCATCCTAGGGAGATTGTTCCTGAAGACCAGGAGCAACAATCAATGTCGACAAGAGGGAGATCAAGTTTGACATCGATGGCATGAGGAGTGCATTCAAGTCAACCATGATTCGAGGTATGTAAAATGGTCAATATTAAATACATTCTACCTCATCGTCGCATCGGAAGGGAGGAGCCAAAGGAGAACGAAGCGAAGAAGACACAAAAGTTGTTGCATCCGTCAAGACCAAGAATCAACGTCCGCCTGTGAAGACCAAAAAGATAACTAAGCCGAAGAATAAACCTGCACCGAAGCCATGGATGGTGTAGAAGTGGGGTCCCCAAGATTGCAACGCCCGCAAAAAGCATTGATCCGAAGTGAAGAAGATAAGAAGTCTAGCTATAGACTATAAACGAAGCGCTTGCGGGAGGCAACCCGATCGTCGGTTCATGAATAAGCTACCGGGAGGACGACCCGTTGAAGAGTCAAGCTACCGGGACGGCAACCCGAAGAATTTTTCAAGTTTTTCAAGTAAGTTGGTCTAAGAATTATTATAAATTCCTATGTGGTTGAATAATATTTGGAGACATTATAATTGCTCGGTCGTTTTATTTGAATTTTATATTGATCATAAACCGATGACTTGAGCCATCCCAAGTTTTATTTTCTTATTTTTGAGAAACTAGCACCAAAAATTCAGAACCTACCCCAACCTTTCATCCTCTCCATGGTGTTAATGTTGGCTTGTTTTACATGATAAAAACACACGAGAGGAGCCTTGCTATGTTTCTTAATATTTTTAATCTTTGACAGATGGTCGGACTTGTGTGAACCTAGAAAACTTGATTTTTGGTTTCATTCAACTTGACATCCATCGGTTTCTCTAGATTTAGAATTTTTCTAAGCCCCATTGACTTTATTTTTATTCAATATCTCTCTCTCATGTTGCTCAAAATTAGAACCTAAACCTATACCCCCACGGTCAAGCCAGAGGAACTTGCTATCAATTAATGAAAGCAATCGATCCCGGTGCAACCAAAATAAAATTTATAATTGTTTTTGATGCCTAAAAGCTCCTCTAATGATATATTTGGACTCATCGCTAGCGCTGAGTTAATTCTTAAAGTTTCAAAATTAGAGGAGTGATTAACATCTAAACATGATTAAGGGAGGTTTTTGAGCTTGATTAACATATAGTGCCCCACGATGCATCACGGGTCCATTATTTGGCATCTTGGGCACATGCAAAGGACAAGCATGGGGGAAGCAAGGGCTTTGTTTTGTAGGAAATTGGTGGAAGCACAAGAGGCAAGGGAACAAGAAGTAAAACAATGGAGGTGGAACCTTAATCGCGCAAGCAAAGGAGTGGTTGTGAACATTTGGGTGGAGGAATCTCGAGGATCACGTAGACACGAGGCAAGAAGGGAGCAAGAAGTATCTCAGAGAAAGATCAAAGCAAATGGAGTAGGAGGGCCCCTAGGCCGATCAACCTAGGCCGGCCGGCCTAGCCTCCACTTATGGCCCCCGGTTCTCCCCTTCGCCTGGTAAGTATTTTATGCATTTGTTAATTCGTGTTCTTGAGTTCATAGCCCATAAGTTCTAGAAACAACCTAGATATATTTGAGTTCCATGGGGATGAGGATCTTGTCATGTTATCGCCGATTCTTTTGTTTCAATCTTTTTGTTTATGTTGATAATGCTTTGATGCCTAAGGTTAGCCACCATGCTTTTCGGGAGTATAGGTCACACTACTCCCGTAGATCCCATCAACATATCATTTGTAGGTTTAGCTAAAGTGGCCTCATGTTCACACCTCAATAAATTAGTTTAGCTTCACCTTGATAGGCGGTTGCATGTTCAAGTAATCCACAAACCCTATGGGCTAATATCCATCCTATCTTGTGCACCTCACGCTCCACCCTCTAAAAAATATATAATAATCATAATAATAATAAACTCCACCCTCCATATACTTCCCTTGTGTGTTTTTCCCACCGGCAAGCAACCCCCGGTGCGCTCGTTATGAGTTAGTGCAGCAACAATGTGTAAGAAAGCCACCATTGTCTTCACTAAGAAGACACGATCGTCGGAGCCATCATCAAGCTCTTCGAGGAGGCACTCGATTTTCGAGTCTCCGAAGCATGGAGGAAGATGTGGCACCACCGAGGAGCAACACGCTGCCCCTTGGTGGCATGAGGAGTACACGAAGTTCATCCATGCGGTACACTGAACCGCGAGGACACACGGAAGAGCCACCCGTTCCACCATGATGCTCAACTCGTTCATCCACTCCACCACCATACACTCTGAGGTGTTCCAATGAATTCATCATGAAGACGGAGGAGGAGGAGGAGGAGGAGGAGAGGCTTGTTCGTCTTGAGAAGAGGCTTGTGCCAAATGTTGACTTCGATGACAATGCCCTCCAAGTGTTGGGATTCTACTCTTGAGCAACCTTGGATGGGTGAAATTCTTTAATGGAGTTGGTGAAGGCACTCACAAGGAGTTTGCCTTGGAAATTCGTATACATTAGCACCGGTCATTGATGAAGGAGTGTCGTGCCTCTCATTTCGCCTTGAAGATGAATGTGACAACCTGCCCAGGCAAATACCGTACTGTCGCCTAAACCAATCCACTTCGGTCATTAGGCGATAATAAAGTATCATCCTGTCGTTAGTTGCCGGGTTAACGCCCGGTGAAATCACTTACATGGCAACAAAGGATCGACAAATATGCATTAAAACTCACGCGAAGGCGAGTCCAGAGTACAACACAAGATTAAATCCAAATCTGCCCCGAAGGGTTTAATTATTACAAACCAAAGTACTTGACATGGAAATGAAGTTCAGAGTTTCGAAAATAGCGGAATTAAACTAAACGGTGCGATGAGCATCACAGGAGGCCTACCATGATGCCTTTACTCTTCGTCTTCCACCCACTCCAGCTCCCAGCCAGGCGGGATCTCTCCAGGCCACACATCACTAAAAGCATTACCTGAAAATCCACAAATTACAGCAAGGCTGAGTATACTAATACTCAGCAAGTCTTACCCGTCAGTGACAACTACATCACCAACTCTAGACATGATAGGCTTTTTGGCCAGTGGGGTTCCTTTGCTGAAAAGCAACAAAGAGTATGTCCTTACTTTCAATATTTTAGCTCAGATTCTAGTTGATTACCCTTTTCTACATGAGCAAGCTATTGCAAGCATAAGTTGTGCAATACAATTATTCAAGCAGAATATTCACAAAGTTCCATACTTAGGGATATCATGGCTAGTTGGATAAGTAGTCTCAGATAACGGTGAGAGGCCGACAACTAGTTGATTTAAACCTTGCAAGGTAGACCTAAACACACGGTAGGGTGTACTCACCAAGAGCCCACCAACCAGGCGGTTCCCAAAAATCCTCGGTTCAGGATAAAAGATCACAGTCTTTGGTACAGGCTATCTGGCATACCCCGCAAGGCACCCAGAATCACACATGCACCACCGGTAGCTAGCCGTGGGACGCATCCCAAGATTAGTGACGGTAAAATCCCTTACCGCCTCATTAAGGTACTAGGCATCCCAAGATTAGTGATGGTAAAATCCCTTACCGCCTCATTAAGGTATTAGGCTTACCGGTCCCATTCCCGACAAGTGCTTAGTACTTTCAAACACTTAACCCATGAAAGCCATTGGACCGGAGCCCACATCCCCTGCTCTTACCACATGAGCAATCCATTTATAAAGATCTTATGATTCCAACATAAGAACCTAATCTCACGAGTGACAAACATCACTCTACTTGTAACGGTCCTATAGCATAGCAGCTACCGACCTAGCATGCTAGTAAAGGACATAGGTACCTAGGGATCATGCATCTAGGGTTTCAATTCAACTCCTGAACGTAAATGCACAAACATCCATAGATAATTGCATAAGTTTCCAAAAACAAATAGGTTGATGCACCGGGGCTTGCCTTCGTCAGCAAAGTTAGCCTGGGGGTCCTCGGTGTCCTCGTTCACTTCCACGTACTGCAGCTCCGCGTCAGCTCCTCCTTCCTTGGCTTCCGGCACGAGCCAGTAGTTACCATCGGGGAGTTCTACACGGGATGCAATGCAGGGTTATTGAGTGGAGTGAGAGTTTAACCATCACATCCAACTCTTGTTGGCCATATTCACCTTGACAAACATTTCATTATTATTTCTTTTCATTACGGTCATTACATGTGAAGGTTTATTATTTTAATCTTTTTAATAGTGATTGTGTACACATTTAAGCAATTAAAGCTATTTAATTACACAAAACAGCAAGGGTGGATCTATAGCCCCTAATTGAGCTAAACAACACTTTAACAAGGTCATTAAGGGAGCAAGGGTGCTGGACTAAGTTGCAAGAAAACTAAGTTAAAGATCATTACAACCAAGCCCCTGGTTTACAGATACGCCCCTGGACTTCACATCTGTGCCCCTGCCGGTGGCGGTGAGCTCGCCGGCGGCGAACCATGACCGGAGCAGGGCAACAAATGGCACGGGGGTTCGATTGAGCTTACCCCGAGCCGATTGGTGGTGGTGGCTTGGCCGGGGACGACTCCGGCGAGCGGCAACGGCGAGGGCGCGGCGGCGCGTCCGCCTCGGCTCGTTCTTCGGCGAGGGAAGGGGCAATGCAGGCAAACAAGCGGCCATGGGAGCTCTACTGGAACCTAGGGAAGGGTTGAAGGGGTTGGCCGGCGACGGGAGTACCTTGCAAGGTTTAAATCAACTTGTTGTCGGCCTCTCACCATTATCTGAGACTACTTATCCAACTGGCCATGATATCCCTAAGTATGGAACTTTGTGAATATTCTGCTTGAATAATTGTATTGCACAACTTATGCTTGCAATAGCTTGCTCATTTAGAAAAAAGTAATCAACTAGAATCTGAGCTAAAATATTGAAAGTAAGGACATACTCTTTGTTAATTTTCAGCAAAAGAACCCCACTGGCCAAAAAGCCTATCATGTCTAGAGTTGGTGATGTAGTTGTCACCGACGGGTAAGACTTGCTGAGTATTAGTATACTCAGCCTTGCTGTAATTTGTGGATTTTCAGGTAATGCTTTTAGTGATGTGTGGCCTGGAGAGATCCCGCCTGGCTGGGAGCTGGAGTGGGTGGAAGACGAAGAGTAAAGGCATCATGGCAGGCCTCCTGTGATGCTCATCGCACCGTTTCGTTTAATTCCGCTGTTTTTGAAACTCTGAACTTCATTTCCATGTCAAGTACTTCGGTTTGTAATAATTAAACCCTTCGGGGCAGATTTGGATTTAATCTTGTGTTGTACTCTGGACTCGCCTTCGCGTGAGTTTTAATGCATATTTGTTGATCCTTTGTTGCTATGTAAGTGATTTCACCGGGCGTTAACCCAGCAACTAACGACAGGATGATACTTTATTATCACCTAATGACCGAAGTGGATTGGTTTAGGCGATAGTACGGTATTTGCCTGGGCGGGTTGTCACAGCTGGTACCAGAGTGATTATATGCACCAGATTTAATTAACAACCTTAATCACTGGTTTTTGATTAAAATTTGCCAAGATTGTTTGGATTTAATCTTGTGTTGTACTCTGGACTCGCCTTCGCGTGAGTTTTAATGCATATTTGTCGATCCTTTGTTGCTATGTAAGTGATTTCACCGGGCGTTAACCCGGCAACTAACGACAGGATGATACTTTATTATCGCCTAATGACCGAAGTGGATTGGTTTAGGCGATAGTACGGTATTTTCCTTGGTGGGTTGTCAAAATGAAGAGCAACTAGTTCCTTATGGATATATTAGAGAGCTGCTCGGTCCCAAGAAGGAAGCCCCGGAGCAAGTTAAGAAAATATGTTAGAAGGATTTTTGGGGAATGATTTCGGGAGAAGGTTACAAACCCAAAATTTCTCGTCGTCTGGATTTCTTTCGGGGTCGAGTACATGAAGCAAGGAAAATATATTAGTGGAGATGAGAGGAGAGGGTGCAAGTTGATGTTCCTCTTTCCAACATGGGGCTGAGATTATTTGTTGAAGGAAGACAAAAATTGGTTAGAGGAAGGACTTCTTGTGCCGGCGAAGAAGAATAAAAGGATAAGCATTTGAAGAAGGATCATCCTCCGCAGCCCAAGATGAAGGAGGGGCTGCACATAAAGCTAATAAACAACCACATGGAGGGATCCTGATGCCACCACCTTATGGAGGAATACCAACGCCTCCACCATATTATGAAGTGTGCCGATGCAAGCATGGGGGAGTGGGGCAGCCATGCCGCCACCTCCTCCATCATACATGGCGCCCAACGAAGCATTCATGGCGCCTCATCCAAACCAAGTCAATTAAAAGAAGGGACCGGCGCATTCACACTACAAGCAAGGATACACCGCGCAAGCACATCAATATCAACCACCGGAAGAGGAAGAATGGAGAAAGAGGAAGAAGAAAATTAATAATGATGCCTTCAATTTCGGTTCGATTTCCTCTTTTCCTCTTTTCTTTATTTTCAGCTTTTATGCAAATTTTGTGTGCGTAGCATTTTCAGTTTTTATTTATTTTCAGCATGTGTGTTAGTACTAGAGTTTGCTTTAAATCAACATGAATAAAGTTTGCCACCATGATTATCACCTTTAGTGAAGATAATAAGTTGATGCCATGTTGATACATGATGAAAGTTGCCGCTTTATTTATCTTTGTACTTGTTTTATGCATGATTAAGCTAATGCTCTCTATAAATGCAAATCTGAAATTAGATTAAATGCTAGCTTAATCCCTTGCGGAGGTTATGATAAAGATAAGACCCATAGTTTTCTTTTCATGCTCTCAATTTTGGATGGGTTAAAGATGATCTATTTTTGTTCTTAAAAATTATGCTAACCTTGTCATTAATACCTCTTGCATGTTGCTCTACCTATCCAAAGCCTTATATTTATTTGAGTGCAAAAACTTAGTATACAAGATTTATTTTTGGGTGAATTAATTCAGGGCTTGATTTCTCTGGCCCGAGACTAAGAAGCTGGTCATTCCGTTTTTGCGTATCTCTCTTATTGCTAGCCTTTTCTATCCGGGCATTGTGAATCTCCACATCAGAAATTTCACAAACCTCGCCGGATATCCACCCATAAAACCCAATATATCTTTTTGCGTTTACCTCCTTGACCACAACCTATCATTTGAGTATGGATGAATATTTCGAGGAAGATCACAAGAATGAAGGTGCCAAGGATTGAAGAATAATTTTGGGAGTCCTCCAAGACGACATGGTTGAGTGAAGGATCCCTAAAAGATTTTAAGTGTTTCACTCCAGGAAAACATAGAACTTTTAGTACCTCCCTTGGCACAAAAATTTTTCCACCTCATTTCCCGAGGACGTGCAATCGTCTAAGCATGGGGGGAGCTGCCAAGGAGGTAGGTACAATGTAATCTAGAGTTCAAGGGGAGTATATAAAAAGAAAAGAAAAAATATAGAGAGAAAGAAGAAGTATGAAAAAACAAGAGAAGAAAAAGTATGAAAGAAAAAAAAGAAAGAAAAAGGAGAGAAGAAAAAAATATATATATGAGAAAGCAAAAAAATATAAATAAATAAATAAAGCTCCCCGGCTCTCTAGATGCATTAAGAGTTTCAAGAGGATTCAAGATCAAGACCCTTGCTCATCTTTCCAACCATGTGCAATCTGATAACGAGGACTTTGTTTGTGCCTCAGGATCACTCTTTGCCATTTGCACATGTCCACGTATCTCAAGTGTGTGTTTTTTTCTCTCTCCCCCTCCTTGAAACAACATTATTTTCCAATGAACTTTTTGACGAGTCTCGGTAAGACCATGAGAAGCTTGTCTTGTTTTGATAATATCTCAATAATAATATCTTGGTAGGACTAAACTTTTCCCAAAAGCTCCATAAAAAGCCTACCACTTATATATATTTTGAGAGGGAAAGGAGTAGAACAAATAGGCTTGAGAGACAAGATGAGAGTTCATGAGCAAGATGCAAGAAGGTTTAATTTTTGAAATTGGTTTAGCTCTTTTTATTCATCTTACTCTACACTTCAAAATTTCTGAGATTCATTTGAATTTTGGGAGCATGACTAATTACTTGTGGGAAGAGCTTAATTGATATCCACCCTCCGTAGGGATGAAGGCTAGTACACTATGGAACTTTAACAAATATAAATTTAGAGAGCATTATGTTTTCTCGTGTATAATCAAGTGCAGGGTATGAACAATGAAAGGCAACGCTAATATCCATTGAAGGCTTACTCGAGGACGAGCAAGGTTTAAGCATGGGGGAGATGTTGATGGTGAATTTCCATCAACCTAGCCATGAGTTTACCTTCAATGTTGGTATTGATTTAATATCCAAACTAACGATCCTAACCCTCATCATATATCAAGTTCGCACTCACATGTGGTATTTGCAGTTTATTGTTTACGTAGGGATTAAGCACCTAAATGAGGAATTTCGGGTAGAGTTCATCGAGCACTTTGCGAGAAGGTCATGAAGCCCGGAACAAGTCAAGACACGAGCTGAACATGACTCCAAGAGGCCCAAGGACCAATCCGTGAAGGCAGAAAACTCCGAGGACCTGGACAGAAAATGCTGAAGCTTGCACGACAAGGAGCCCTATCCAAACTGCGGAGAAACTAACATCAAGGACCCACATGCAGTTGGGAGAAAGTTCTAGAAGACACGAGAAACGACGGCAAGAAAACCGGGGCCGAACCGGGCCAAAATGGGCCCAGGCCGGTCGGCCCAGGCCGGCCGGCCCAGCCCATTCTGGCATCAGTTCGGCGTCCCCTTTGACCTAGATGACCCTCGGGCTATTTATAGTCCCCCTGCCAAGAGCCACACATCAATTCATTCGTCATCCGCCGCCGAGGAGCAAAGAAGAGAGGGACACCATTTCGGAGAGGAGAGGGTCGAGATGGTTGACTAGGGCTTCCCTAACCGATGTGGGAACCTTGCATGGAAGACCACGTCAGAGTTCCCGGAGCTAGGATCAAGATCAATGTAGGATCCCGGTGGTGATCTTGTCCATGTATTATACATTCGTGATGTTGAATTTGCAAGATTGAATCCGATTTCTAGCAATCAAGTGCTTTCACTACGATTTTGCCTTTGCTTGGGTTTTCTTATTCTCCAATCTATTCCGCGGATAGATTGCATAGGATGTTCTTGTAGCCATGGTGGCTAGAGGTGCATACCTGACCTACTGAGCGTTTGCAACTTGTTCTTCTTGAACTCGCCCTAGGCTAACCCGCACGAATAGGAGTGCGTTGTGACAGGACAGTGGCTCCAAAAGGCGGTCATCTTCAGAGTTGGAACGGAAGCCACGATTTAAAGAAGCTTTTAATGAGATTCATTTGCCTTATTCTTCTCGGTTTTGAAACTTCAACAAAAGACCCAATCCAATCTCTAGATTGGTTCTCCCCTCTCTTTCTCTTGCTACCTCCAGTGTTTAGTAGATTAGATGTGTTTTATGGTTCTTCCATAGATTAGATGCAAAACCCCTTTTCAAGATCAAAGTGTTTTTTGCTTATTAGATTGGATCTTGCATTACACATTGTTCCATAGATTCGATACCTTGGGTTCACACTTAAGGGAAGAAGGGTCCCTTGACTACGACGGAGGACTTGTCCGCTTGCAAGTCCAAACGAAGTTTGATACACATATAGACCGTCAACAGATCGCTGACGTCATCAATCCAGAGGAAAGAGGCCTGATGAATCAGGAGCCGCCACATGTCTAACACAAGGATTCAAGGGCCCACAACCTGAGCAAACCGCCTTCAACTGACCCATACATCGGGAACCGCCTTAGGGACCCACCTGCCAGCCACCTGGAGAAAGCACAAGGCGACTGGGGCCACCGTGGGGTCGGCCGACCCCTAGGATCGACCGAACCGACATTATGTCGGTTCATCTCGACCTTCCACGTGGTGGTCTCTGGTTGGTTCCTGGTTGCATTATGGGGGTGCTCGGGGTGTTCTCGCGCCGATGCTCTTGCCTATAAATAGAAGTAGAGGGGGTAGGAATAGAGACACACACTTCTTCTCCTCATTTTGCCTTTGGGCTCCTACCTCTCTAGGAGAGGAGTGCCTTTGTATAGGATTAGTGCTGGCTTGCTAGAGCATTAGAGATTAGAAGGAAGGTGAGGGGGTGACTTGGGGATGTGCCACGGTGTTTGGCACCTTTCCCCAAGAACGAACCTCTACGGAAGCTTTTGTTCTTCATTTAGAATAAAGTGAGTATTTTGGCATTCTACCTTAATCGGCTTTGTGATCCATACCGCGATGGAGAAAAGGGTGCTTTTTCTCATGGCTTTGATTTACGCGCTTTGAGCTTGCTTTCAACTAATCATAACCGGTGCTTTGAGTATGGCACCAAGCTCTTCTTCTTGTGTGTCTTTATCTTCAAAGATTGATGTGATGGAGTTTTCATTTGGAGATGACAACAAGTGGAGACGGAAGTGTGAGGAGTTGAAGGAAGATAAGGAAGCAATGATGTTGATGCGGCTTTTGGTGACTCAAGAAGATGATCTCCAAGACAAGCTCACGAAGAGAAGCAAGGTCAAGCTCACCCTAGGTATCATTAGCTTGTTCACCCGCCTTTGTGCCTATGGTGAGATGAATGTGGAGCTTAAGAACTCTCCTTTACCATGCAAATCTCATGATGCCTTGTGTGCTGAAAATGAGAAGCTAAAAGATGAAACTAGTTGTCGCAATAAGCATGTTGAATCTCTAAGAAGAGCATGCGACAATCTTAATTTTGAGAATGATGAATTGAGATCATCTCTTGCTAACTTGCAATCTGAAATTGACTTGTTGAAATCTAATGCTTCTATGCCTTGCAACTCGTGGGTTGCTTTAATCAAATTTTGTTGATGTGGCTAGAAGTAAGATTGCTTTGTTGGAGACAAGTGCTTCCTTATCATGTGTTTCTTGTGAGTCTTTGCTTGCTGAAATAAATAAACTAAAATTGACTCACACCACATGTGTAGATGAACTTGAGCATGCTAGGGCTGAAATTTGTGAGATAAAGTCGATGCCTTGTCAGCTGTCGCAAGTGCTCTTTATTGCATAATGATGATGCTTGCCATACTTCTTGTGATAAGGTCGATGTTTGTTAGATGTAAATGATGTTGCTTATTCATGTGATTTCATTTGCACCTCATGCATTGATTTGGAAAGTGAAGTTTTGGCCTTGAAAAAGATGCGTGAGGATATGAGCGCCAAGTTGGTTGAACATGATGAGATGAGTGCCAACCTTAAGAAAGAAAATGAACTCTTGCGTACCACATATGCTAAATGCATTGAAGAGGAAATCGATAATTTAAGAAATATCACTTGTGGTACTTGTGAGCGCCTCAAATTTGAAAATGAAGTTTTGTGCACAAGGTGCAAGAATCTCTGTGCTAAGGGTTTAGATTCTCGTATTTCTTGTCACTCCGATGTTGATGCTTCTAAATTTGCTTCTTCTCAACCGGAGTCGACTTCTTCTCTTGAGCGTGAGTCTTTGGATGGTGGCACTTGTGCTAGTGCTTTGGATAGCTCTCCCATAGCTACTCCGAAGGTTGTTGCTTCTTCCGGTGTTGCACAAGATGTGTCAGATGGCAAAGGTGCTTGTCACATATTTGGAACTCATGCTCCCAAACCGAAATTCCAATGCACCTTTTGAAAGAAGGATGGGCATACTATTGAGTTTTGCATTCGCCGTGTCAAGCACGAGCGACGTGTGTGTGCCAAAGCTTTTAAGAAACCATGTAGCCTTTCTCATGGCACGTGTGAGGACCGGAGCGTCCGAGGACCGGTGGATGGTCACTCCTTGGTGTGATGAGTGATTGACAACATGGTGTGGACTGACTCTTGGGCGAGTATTACACGTGCATGTTGCGGCTTGATTTGAGTTGGTGCAGGTGAAGAGAGGGCGCGAAAGGTCTTAGCCTTGCGGGACCTCCGAGGAGTGGAGAGACAAGTAGGCTCGGCTCGATGGACCCAGTGGCCGAACGGGATCAAGTGTGGACCGCATGGTGGCAAGAAAAGGAAGACTAAGTCGTGAATAGGAGAGCCGGTGCAGGGGAGCGGCTCACGACCGGAGTCTGCACGCGGGGTTTGCGACGGTTCACCACAAAACCATCGGGTTACTTGGTTGAGCCACAAAACCAAGACCGAAGGCTCGGCGGGGGAGACGGGATCCGGGCGCATCCAGAAGTTTCGATGCCGGGGGACATGTGGCGGGATCGCGGGGCTTGCGTCAGGAGGACGCAGACTGCGGTGAAGGCGTGGCCGCCCGATGAAAAGGATCACTACCTAACCATCTAGCCTCTGAGCGGTGTGTATCTTTGTTGACGGCTGTTAAACACCATATTTATAACCGTCAACTCCTGCATTTTGGCATGACAAATATACATCTACTGTAGAATAAGGGTTTATACTAACAATTTCCATAAGTTGTGATGTATATTCGAATGCAGGGAATTAGTATGAGAAATGGAGCAAAAGCACACCTTATCCTTCCACCTCATCAAGCCAAGCCTCTCCACCTCAGCCAATGAGGGGCTGCCATGCAAGCATCCCCTGGATCAATGACGTCATCAATCCAAGAGAGAGGACCTCGGCGAATCAGAAGCCGCCACATGTGCATCACATGGATCCTATGGCCCACCAGAGCGACTAAGCTGCCTCAAACACACGTGTACACCAGGAACTGACCTCAGGGCCCACCAAGCAGCCAGTCAAAGAAAGCATAGGCCGAGGGGGCCCGCCAGGGGGTCGGCCGACCCCAGGATCGGCCGAACTGACCTTAGGTCAGTTTATCTTGGCCTTCCACGTGCTGGCTCCTGGTTGGCTCCTAGCTGCATTCTTGGGGTGCACGGGGTGTCTTCACGCCGGTGTCCGAGCCTATAAATAGAAGTGGAGGGGGTAGGAATAGAGACACACACCTCTTGTCCTCATTTTGCCTTTGGGGCTCCTACCTCTCTAGGAGAGGAGTGCCTTTGCATAGGATTAGTGTTGGCTTGCTAGTGCTTTAGAGATTAGAAGGAAGGTGAGGGGGTGACTTGGGGAAGTGCCATGGTCTTTGGCATCTCTCCCCAAGAACACACCTCTACGGAAGCTTCTGTTCTTTATTTAGAATAAAGTGAATATTTCGACATTCTCTATTTAGACTAAAGTGGCTCCTTGCATAGGTGAATAGTTCTTGTGTTCTTCACTAGTTCATGGTTTAGAGGTTTGTGTTCTTCATGACCTTAGCCTTTGATCCTCTGGTGTAGTTCGCAAGTTGCTAATTCCGTTTGTATATCTGCTAGTCCAATTAGAGTAAAGTGGATGCTCCTGCATTCTAGTTTAGACCAAAGTCCTTCCATGATCCTTGTTTAGATAGTGGTTACCTGAGTGAGTTCTGGTCTCTCCCTCGTGGGTTCGTCGCTCCGTCTTCGTACGGAGTGCTATAGTGTTGTTACGGGTCGACAGACGTAGCCGTGCTATAGTAGTAACCGGTGGTGTAGACGTGGTGTCTAGACAACGGGTTATCCTTCGATTGCCCTGTATCCCACGGTTTGTCTTGGGGTAGGCCGTGGTAGTGACAGCCGTTGGACCCTTTCGGAATCCCCCACGTCCGGATACAAGTGTAGGCAACCATTTGCCGTGAACCGACTGTTATAGCCAGGAGGGTCCAGTGTCCGAAATGAGAGTTCCTAACCGAGAGATTGTTCTCAACTCTGCCCGCTATCAGCAGGATCCTTTCCGTCTCTATCTCACCCTATAGGGTGGTGTCTGTGGACCATATCTAGGCTAGGAGGTAGTACATACCGTTCCTTGGATTCGATACCCTTTGGAATACTCCTGAGGTGAAGTGCTACAACGGTATTTCTGTGCGCTTGCGGATTCTTTCGTACCCGTCGGTATACCAGGTGGATCTTACGCTCACGCTAACAAGGTGCTGTTAGCTGTGACTTACGAAATACTAACAAGCATTTTTGGTGCCGTTGCCGGGGAACGGTTGGCATATCTACTTTCGAACCTAGTGGTCCTCGTATGTATCTTTCTCCCTCATTTTCTTCTTTTCCTTTCAACTCCTTTTGTTTTACTTCCACCATGGAGCAATGATCAATTCACGACCTTTCCACTCCTAGAGCTGAGTTATTTGAGCCACCACAATCTGAACATCCAATTCACGCATCTAGCTATGAATTCAGCTCTAGCCTAATTAACCTGGTTCGAAAGACTTGCTCCTTTTCGGGGTCAATTAGTGAGAAACCTTATGCGCACCTACGGGAATTTGAGATTGTGTGTTCATGCTACGCTATCGCCGGCATGACACCCGAAACCTTCAGGTGGAAGTTGTTTCTCTTCTCTTTAACAGATGAAGGAAGACTATTGTACTACCGTAATGTAGGAGATGCGCGGGGCAGTTGGGTGTTGGGTATTTTAGCGACACACAAAATAAATCCGCAAGAGCGCAGATACCGTTGTAGCTTTCACCTCAGAGTATTCCAAGGGTATCGAATCCAAGGGAACGTATGTGTACTACCTTCGTACAGTCGGTCCAAGGACTCTAAGCCCCTGCTTGGGTAAAGAGATGATGGGGTGCTCGGTTCTAGTGGGGTACAAGCTGCAAAGGATCTCGCTTCGGACACCGGACCCTCCTGGCTATAACAGTTGGTTCACGGCAAAGGGTTGCCTACACCTGTATCCGAACGTGGGGGATTCCATAAGGGTCCAACGGCTGTCACTACCGCGGCCTACCCCAAGAGAAACCGTGGGATACAGGGCAATCGAAGGATAACCCGTAGTCTAGACACCACGTCTACACCACCGATTACTACTATAATACGACTACGTCTAGGCACTCCCGTAGCATACTATAGCACTCCGTATAAATACAGAGTGACAAACCCGCGAGAACGGCCAGACCTTGCCCATCATTGAACCAAGGTGGCGCGAGGTCAAATTACTAAGCACCAATTAATGTATTCCAATAAGATCTAATGAGATAACTCACACAAACGGAATGCAGAATTATTCATCTAATCAACAAGATCAAAGGATCGTGTCACGAAGAACACGAGCCTCTAAATGATGAACAGATGAAGAACTCAAGAACATGTCACCCTTGCATGAATATCACTTTAGTCTAAAAGGGAAATACAGAAATACTCACTTTGCTCTAAATGAAGAACAAATGGGAGTCTCACCCACACCACCATCTACATAGCACCTACACCCAACTACACATGGAGAGGTGAGGACTCACCTCTCCAAGTGAGGAAATGAGAGAGGGGAGAACTTGGGATGTGTCTCTATTCCTACCCCCTCCCCTCCTATTTATAGGCTCGGACACCGGCGTGAGAACACCCCGTGCACCCCCGGAATGCAACCAGGAACCAACCAGGGACCGCCACGTGGAAGGCCGAGATGAACCGACATAATGTCGGTTCGGCCGATCCTAGGGGTCGGCCGACCCCAGGGTGGCCCCACTCGCCCTGTGCTTTCTCCAGGTGGCTGGCAGGTGGGTCCCCATGACGGTTCCAGGTGTCCACGTGGTTTGGAGGCGGTTTGCTCGGGTTGTGGGCCCTTGAATCCTTGTGCTGGACACGTGGCGGCGTCTGATTCGTCTGGCCTTTTTCCCTTGGATTGGTGACATCAGCAATCCGTGGCACTTTGCATGGTAGCCTCTCATTGGCTAGAATAAGGAGGCTTGGATCGATCAGGTGGATGGATAAGGTGTGCTTTTGCTCTATTTCTTGTCTAAGTACCTGCATTCAGATATACATCGCCACTTGTGGAATTTGTCAGTATAAGCTCCTATTCTAGTGTTGATGATAACTTTCTGTTTATTCTATGCAGGTATTGACGGCCTAAAAGCGGTACTTAATAGCCGTCAACAACTCCCCCACACTTGACCTTTGCTCGTCCCGAGTAAAGGGTGTCAGATCAAGGTGGTACATGATATCCAAAGGTATGAAGCTAGCATAAGAGATATTCCAAACCATACCTTGCACTTGTGAACTATGTGGAGTGTCTATCATGCCATCTTGGGTAGTTGAAGAATGGAACCGCCATGAATCAAGTCACTCCTACTCATCATGTCAAGTAACTTGGGATTTTTGCAATAATTTTCGAAACAAACCTTGCTTAGCTCCTCATTTGATTCTCTCAGATCACTCAAAGTGTATATGTCCTCAGCAAGGCATTTGATTTGCCTTTCTTTCATCCTACTTCTAATAATGGCTATATGTGGAGTCCAGGGTAGGATAAAGTAAAGCATACTTGCATCACATATATTGCAAAGTCAAAGATTGGATCCAGGAGAAAAGCAATTCATACAATCAGATCAAGATGTGCACGTGTATGGATATGATAGGTATGATAAGGTGTATACTAGGCCCGGAATGGGTTCTAGATATTACCATACATGATGAAATGCAATGGTGATGGTAAGGTGGACACTAGCCCTGGAGTAGGTACTAGTTATTACCATCATATGATGAATGAGCTGAATGACTCCATTGCATGATTTTCGCTCTCATATATATGAAAAGTCTTATGAGAGCATGGCTATCCTCTTCTCTTTTTATGGACCTTCTTGTGCCCACATTTTTTTCTTCTTTTTTTTCATAACTGAGGGACCTTCATATGTGCCCTTTTTTTTCTTTTCTCTTTTTTTTAGCTAGCCATGCCTCTTTTACAAAAATACTCGAAGAGAGAGAAATCAATGCATATGATGGAGCATTTATGTAGGTGAATAGATGAATGATACAATGCTAACTTCCAGAGTAGAAGCATAGCGAGGGGGAAATAGTGGTGTCCACATGAATCTTGATCATGAGAGCATGAAAAGAATTCCCAAAAGGGTCGCAGAATTTGACAAAGCTCAATGCAACAACAAGCAGCATATGAGTATAAGGTTTTCAACTAAAAATATCATATGGCTTTGGTAGGACTGCGACATATCAAAGAGGAGCTTTGCAAAGTGTTTTCATGTTTGTAAATAAATTCCCAAGCACTCAAACATTTAGAGCGAAGATCATATCATCAAACCATATCACAAACACCAACTACTTAGATGAGCATGAGTTCCCTAATGATATTTGTTCACAAGCATCAAGTCAATGAGTAAGGAATAAAACATATGCAAGCCAACCACAGGAATCATGTAGAGCAAACTGAGCACCATTATTTGAGTTTGATTTATGGATAAGAATTGAAGGTCATTCAAACCCATGGGTAGAGAGAGTGAGATAAGGGTGCACATACCATCACTCCTGAAGGATATAGGAATCAAGGAAGACTAGTGGGGATTTGGTTGACCCGTGGGGTAGCCAGCTCACTCTAGTTTACCTTGTCCTTGTCATGAAGACGTAGTCGATGTCGTACAGCCCTTGTGTGGGAGCTCTCAAGTGAATATGTTGATGATGAGCTTGAGAGAACTCCCCCACACTGGTGCTTGTACTAGTGTGTTCTTCGAGCAAAAAGTGGAAACAAAAGATGGACTCTGCTGGTTTGAGAACCATAGAGCCTTTATTCAAATTCAAATATTTTTGTTGTTTTTAGTTTATTTTATTGTCACCATGTCATTTGCTTGAAAGGGTCAGACCGAAGTTACACTTCATACACAAGGGGGAATATACTTACCTTGGACCTTTGAGAGGTCATATGTACCACCTTTGCATGATGTGCAACATGAGTCTGACACCTCAACTTACCTTCCTATTTGAATTTAGCTCAATGACTTACCCATTTAAATTTGACAATTTTCTGCAGGGGTTAGTCCACATATATGCAACCAAGATCTATGAAGATATAACTCAAAAGTTCATCAATGAAAACTCGACACCATGTCTTGTTTTGACTGAAGAAGATAGTTTTAACCTAAGCACCATGCTTAATTTAAAACAATCTATGAATGTAGATGCGCATGAACATTCAAACCAGAGCATATGAACAAAGATAGAAGGAAACATGCAGGCATGATCAAGCTATCTTCAAAATGGACATAAGCATGAACATATGACGGTGAACCTCGGGCAACCTCCCGGAAGGGCTTTGTTTAATGTTAAAAGCAGGACTTACCTAGCTAGAGGGCAAGATGCAAGAGCTTACATCATCTTCACACCAGGATAGGATTTGGTAGAAGAGGAACTTTACTCGGGATGCTCACATACCTCTCCCACACTTGAAGTTTGTATTGCCAGGCAACAAAACTCAAGTGTGTGGTGATCAAGCTTCCTTTTGTAAACGTTCCCTCACCAAAGCTTACCTTAGGTGTTGCATATGATGTAGCTCACATGTTCGTAGGCGTCCTCTGTCCATCTTTCTCTTCAATGTCCACCTAAAAGGTTAGTGACCAAAAATACCCGAAGGACAGCTTATGCCAACAACATGTTCTTGCTTTTTATTCGAAAGAGGGAAATAAAACCTATGCTAATCCAGGCTATCTCCTGGTAGTGCTTTGTTTATTATGGTCATAAGCTCTACCAGGGGAACTTTCTCTTGCAGCCACATTAGTGGTGTCCTTCCCATCTCACCACCAATCATCGATGAAGTAGTGAAGCTCTAGCTGCAAGGTTAGTGCCACATACGAACACGAGTCCAAAAGATAGCAAAGCTAAAAGCAGACATGATCATTCCAGGGGGGCTAAGACAGCTCCTGGGGTGATCATGGGACTCGAGAAGCTATAGCACCAGGGTGAACCTCGGAGACGGAAGGTTGAGCACTAAGGCTAGCGCTCTCGCAACTGATCTCCGACTGAACTCAGCTCAGGAAAATACTTGGCCTCCAAAAGAGGATAGAATAGAAACTCGAACGGCCGACGTACATTCAGGAGCTAGAGTTCGGGTGAAGGGTGAGGTTAAGCTCATCCTTCCTTAGGTAGATGGACCGATGTTCTCAACAAAACGATGAGCCATCCCAGGTCTAGCCTAAGCTTCCACTAGGAGGTTATGGATAAGCTGGAAAGTGCAACTCCCATTGGGCATCGATCAAGTCAAGCATAAAGTATGAAGTTTAAGCTTCTCCTGACTGATCGGCATCGATCGATGGGCTTAAGATATGAAGTGAATGTACTCCATTCAATCGGTAAATGATCATGCTCCTTCGGTCTGATAAATGAATCCACTGGATTATAAAGCAGAGACCGATGTCTTGGTTTATACGTAACTTCAGTGCAAGGCACTTCAGCTCAAACCTCAACGTAGGAACATGATAGGCCAATCGTACTCTCCTTAAGAGATCATAACTAGGACCGAACAAGTATCCCGGCTGAGAATGATTCGTCCTTTCCTAACTACTCTCTCCATCCTCCCACGAGACAAGGTCTCGGGGAGAAGGTCTAAGAAGAGGTACGAGAGGGGAACCCAAGGGTATACTCTGCACTAAGCAATCTTTCCCTTAGATTCCTGCTAATCAAGAATGGTATCTTCAACCGAAGCTTAAAGCCTCAGCTTGGCTGATGATGAGTCTAGGTGGCTCAACATTTCTTCTGACGGGCACCTCATCGACCGGGATGCAAGGGGGAGTTGAAATCCTGGAGGGTTTCCACGATCTCTTTTCCCTTAATAGCGTCCAAGTGCACAAAGAGCCTCCGAAGAGAGCATTAAGCCGCATGGCATTGTCCTTCCGTACCCCATACCAGAAGTGCTGAAGCAACATCCAATCAGGAACATGGAGGATTGGGCAATCTTCCGCCAAAAAGGCGAAGTGATCCCATACCATTCCTAGCGATTCCTCCTCACCTTGCTTGAGACTGAGAATCCTTATTCAATTCCGTGCTTTCCCGGAGAGGGATAGCGGGAAAGATTCCCTTTTCCGAGCATCTAATGATTCTTCAATTTCACTTAGAGTTTCAATTAGACACTCGTAGTTTCTCACATGATCGAGGGGGCTCTCATGAATTGACCCCGAGAAGGAAAGGTCCTGAATTAGCTCCATGAGAGAGGGGTGAATCCGACAGTCAGATGAAAGAATGAGTTCTGACAAGGGTGGCTCTGAGGCTTCACTCCTCGAAGGTGGAAGGTGTTTACAAGGATAACCTTCCAAGGGTAGCAGGGGTAAAGGTAGAAGTAAAGAAAATGGAAAAGGATATCTCGAAGGGTAACAGGGGTAGAGGTAGAAGAAAAACAAAAAAGATACATACGAGGACCACTAGGTTCAAAGATAGATACAGCAACCGTTCCCCGGCAATGGCGCCAGAAAGCTTGTTGGGTATTTTAGTGACACACGAAATAAATCTGCAAGTGCACGGATACCATTGCAGCTTTCACCTCAAAGTATTCCAAGGGTATTGAATCCAAGGGAACGTGTGTGTACTACTTTCGTACAGTCGGTCCAAGGACACCAAGCCCCTGCTTGGGAAGAGAGATGATGGGGTGCTCGGTTCTAGGGGGTACATGCTGCAAAGGATCTCGCTTCGGACACTGGACCCTCCTGGCTATAACAGTTGGTTCACGGCAAAGGGTTGCCTACACCTGTATCCGAACGTGGGGGATTCCATAAGGGTCCAACGGCTGTCACTACCGCGGCCTACCCCAAGACAAACCGTGGGATACAGGGCAGTCGAAGGATAACCCGTAGTCTAGACACCACGTCTACACCACCGATTACTACTATAATACGACTACGTCTAGGCACTCCCGTAGCATACTATAGCACTCCGTATAAATATAGAGCAACGAACCCGCGACAACGGCCAGACCTTGCCCATCATTGAACCAAGGTGGCGCGAGGTCAAACGACTAAGCACCAATTAATGTATTCCAATAAGATCTAATGAGATAACTCACACAAACGGAATGCAGAATTATTCATCTAATCTACAAGATCAAAGGATCGTGTCACGAAGAACACGAGCCTCTAAATGATGAACAGATGAACAACTCAAGAACATGTCACCCATGCATGAATATCACTTTAGTCTAAAAGGGAAATACAGAAATACTCAATTTGCTCTAAATGAAGAACAAATGGGAGTCTCACCCACACCACCATCTACATAGCACCTACACCCAACTACACATGGAGAGGTGAGGACTCACCTCTCCAAGTGAGGAAATGATAGAGGGGAGAACTTGGGATGTGTCTCTATTCCTACCCCCTCCCCTCCTATTTATAGGCACGGACACCGACGTGAGAACACCCTGTGCACCCCCGGAATGCAACCAGGAACCAACCAGGGACCACCACGTGGAAGGCCAAGATGAACCGACATAATGTCGGTTCGGCCGATCCTAGGGGTTGGCCGACCCCAGGGTGGCCCCAGTCGCCCTATGCTTTCTCCAGGTGGATGGAAGGTGGGTCCCCATGACGGTTCCAGGTGTCCACGTGGTTTGGAAGCGGTTTGCTCGGGTTGTGGGCCCTTGAATCCTTGTGCTGGACACATGGCGGCGTCTGATTCGTCTGGCCTCTTTTCCTTGGATTGGTGACATCAGCAATCCGTGGCACTTTGCATGGCAGCCTCTCATTGGCTGGAATAAGGAGGCTCGGATCGATGAGGTGGATGGATAAGGTGTGCTTTTGCTCTATTTCTTGTGCTAAGTACCTGCATTCAGATATACATCGCCACTTGTGGAATTTGTCAGTATAAGCTCCTATTCTAGTGTTGATGATCACTTTTTGTTTATTCTATGCAAGTATTGACGGCCTAAAAGCGGTACTTAACAGCCATCAACATTGGGATAAACTAGTGGGCATGTTTTGCCAGTGGTTCTTCCCTCTTCCCTGTGTTGCCACCCTACGTAGGGACATCCTCAGTTTCGAACAAGGTGAGAGGGAACCCTTAGGCACAGCCTGGGAAAGATTCTCACATTTGATAAGCTCATGCCCAGTCTTGCATCTACCCGAGCACGTAATGCTTGAACACTTCTATATGGGTCTAGACGAGAGCTCAGCCTCACACCTCGACGCATCTTCTGGAGGATCGTTTCCTCAACTACCTATGGGTAAAGGGAAGGAAATCTTGGGGCGAATCCTACGAGACCTTCCTTTCACAACCGATCATGGGCCTCCCCCAGAAGAGCGTACACCCAAAAAAAGGGATGCTCTAGTAGCTGAGACCAATACTCCATCGTCCACATCTACAAATCCAACTCTAGACGATCCCCCTGAATCGTCAACATCAGAGGATGAGACCTCTTAGTCTCAGGAACCTCAGTTGGTGTTTAAGGATGACCTTTTTGAAGACTTTGGAAACACCTCAAATTACCAATGTAAAAGGAAACCGCTGACCCCAGTCATTCCCCCAGATCCGGATGAGGTTGCCTACTTCAAGGACACTGTTTAGGAGTTGACTGCTATTATGACTCAGGAGTGGTCGAAAGAGCTTGAGTGCTCACCGAAGATCCTTCAGATTAGCCCACCTCATTCGACTTTCCCATGTATCGTGCATGGGAGGCAGATAAATGTTCTCTACAACCCTCTAGTTGTAGCCAACACCATCTCAAGTGCCCTCGCCATATAATTCTTAGGACATGAACCCTTAGCTCCCTCTAGAACGTTCGTTATGGATCCTCACGGGGAAACCATGGAAGGGATAGGAATCCTCAGTCACTGCAATGATGCCCAAACTATCCTCGATTTTCATGTATTTGACATCAAAGCTTCGATCTCATGATAGGACTTCCCATTGAGAAATTTCTCAGGGAAGTTCCAGCTCAAGGAAAACTAGACATCCGAATAGGGGTGGAAGTTCCGTCGATTAGAATTGCTGGAGCCAAATATGCAACCACAGATCCTCCTCCTGATCCTGAGCCAATCGAGGAAGTAAAAGCAATTATCCCTGGACAGTTCCCAGAAGAATTCCTTGATGAGAATGTTGGGCACTTTATAAAGGAGGAGGCAGAGCCCGATGAACCTATTGATATTTCTGAATGCGCAGTCCCTCCTAAACCCCCGATTGAACTCAAACCCCTACCTGAGGGACTTCACTATGTTTTCCTCCATGGGGACACTGAGACCCCAGTGATCATAAGTGACAAACTCACGGAGGAGGAATCTAGGAGACTCATCGCCATCCTAGAAAAACATCGAGCTGTCTTCGGGTATTCCCTCCAAGATCTAAAGGGAATAAGCCCCTCTCTCTGCACTCATTGCATCCCTGTAGATTCAGAAATTCCACCCTCTCGAGAACCTCAAAGACGATTAAATAATGCGATGAGAGATGTAGTTAAGAAGGAGGTCCTGAAACTCCTACACACCGGAATCATCTACTCTGTGCCATATAGTGAACGGGTTAGTCCTGTTCAGTGTGTGCCCAAGAAGGGAGGGATGACAATGGTCACCAACGAGCAAGGCGAGCAATTCGCTCAGCACCTCGCCACCGGATGGAGGATGTGCATAGACTATAGGAAACTCAATAAGGACACAAGGAAGGATCACTTCCCGCTACCCTTCATTGATGAGATGTTAGAACGACTAGCGAACCACTTCTTCTTTTGTTTCCTTGACGGGTATTCTGGATACCACCAAATTCCCATCCATCCGGACGATTAGAGCAAGACCACCTTCACATGACCTTATGGAACCTACGCTTATCACAAAATGTCTTTCGGGTTGTGCAATGCACCCGCCTCTTTCCAAAGGTGCATGATGTCTATATTCTCTGATATGATTGAGCAAATCATGGAGGTTTTCATGGACGATTTCTCTGTCTATGGGAAAACCTTTGATGAATGCCTAGAGAATTTAGACAAGGTCCTGCAGCGATGCCGTGAAAAGGATCTAGTTTTGAACTGGGAGAAATGCCATTTTATTGTCTGCGAGGGCATCATCTTAGGCCATTTAGTTTCTGAGCGTGGGATAGAGGTGGATCGAGCCAAAATCGAAGTCATAGAACACCTTCCACCACCCACTAATATGAAAGGGGTCCGCAGCTTCTTAGGTCATGCAGGGTTCTATCGTCCTTTCATCAAAGATTTCTCTCAAATCACTAGACCACTCACGAACTTGCTGACCAAAGACGTTCCATTTGATTTTACAGAAGACTGTATGAAAGCTTTCCTCACTCTTAAGAAGGCTCTCATCTCAGCTCCGATCATCCAACCCCCAGATTGGACACTCTCCTTCGAGATCATGTGTGATGCTAGTGATTATGCTGTAGGGGCCGTGCTAGGCCAAACTGAGGACATGAAGTATCATGCGATTGCTTATGCTAGTAAGACTATGACTGGAGCGCAGCTCAATTACGCCACCACCGAAAAAGAGCTTCTGGCAGTTGTCTTTGCTCTAGATAAGTTCAGGTCTTACTTAGTAGGAGCAAAGATAATCATCTACACTGATCATGCTGCATTAAAATACCTGCTTACCAAGAAAGATGCAAAACCTCGTCTAATCCGCTGGATTTTGTTACTCTAAGAATTTGACATTGAAATAAAAGATAAAAAGGGAGTAGAAAATTTTGTTGTGGATCATTTGTTGCGTATGCGTGTCACTAACCTGCAGGACCCGCCAATTAATGACTATCTCCGTGACGACATGCTACTAAAGGTCACCGACTCAAGTCCCTAGTACGCAAATATTGTTAATTATATGGTTACAGGATACGTACCGCCAGGGGCAGACAAGAAGAAGCTGATACATGACAGCAAGAAACATATGTGGGATGACCCGTATCTATATAGAGTTTGCAATGACGGGCTATTACGAAGATGTGTGCCAGCTCCAGAAGGATTGCAAATCATTGAGAAATGTCATGTAGGGCCTTATGGGGGGCACTATGGCGTCTTCCGCACACATGCAAAAATATGGCAGAGTGGTTTCTTCTGGCCAACTATTTATGAAGACACCAAGGAATTCCTTTGGAGATGTCATAGGTGTCAAAAGCACAGGGGAATTACCACGCGAGATGCTATGCCCCTACATGACAACCTACAAGTGGAACTGTTCGGCGTATGGGGAATTGACTTCATGGGGCCATTCCCAAACTCTGAGGGTTGCGAGTACATCTTGGTAGCAGTCGATTACGTTTCAAAATGAGTAGAGGCAATGGCTTGCCACTCAGCAGACTCCAAACACATTAAGAAGATGTTCCGCGAAGTCATTCTGCCCCGGTTCGGTGTACCGAGGTTGGTAATCAGTGATGGGGGTTCGCATTTCATTGACAAGAAGTTCAAAGCATTCCTGACAGATCTGGGGATACACCATAATATTGCCACTGCATATCATCCCCAAACTAATGGTCAGGCTGAAACGTCAAACAAGCAAATCAAGAACATCCTGCAGAAGACAGTAACAGAGGCAGGTAGATGTTGGAAGAAGCATCTACCCGACGCATTATGGGCATACAGAACTGCTTTCAAAATGCCGATTGGAATGTCACCGTTTCAATTGGTCTAGGGAAAACATGCCACCTACCAGTGGAGACTGAACATAAAGCTTACTGGGCCATCAAGAGGTTCAATTTGGACTTTGCCAAAGCAGGGAGGCAAAGGCAGCAACAGATCTCAGAGCTGGAAGAATGGAGAAATAAAGCGTACCACAACTCCAAGATCTATAAGGAAAAGACCAAGAGGTGGCACGATAATAAGATCAGAAAGAAAGAGTTCACCGCAGGAGACAAAGTGCTGCTTTTCAACTCAAGAGTAAAACTGTTTGGACATGGGAAACTGCGAAGCAAATGGGAGGGACCATTCACAGTCGTCGAAGTCGCACGACATGGAGCAGTGACCATACAAAATGATGAAGGTGAAACCGTCAAGGTAAATGGCCAACGCTTAAAGGTCTTCCTAGAGCCTGACAGCAGAGAATATGAGATTGCAAGCTAGCAAAGGAACTGTAAGTTCCCAGCTACAGTCTCCCATGACAACAGGTAAGGAACCAGTGTGGGGGAATTCCCCAACCACACACTCATCAATAGGAAGCATCCAAGGTACGTACTCTCACTCCAACCAAATAAAAGCTACTTTCTCATAATCTATGCTTTTTTCTGCATGACCTCAAGGTTCTGGCAGCTAGTATCATTCCCTATTTATATCTTGGCATTTACGAGCAAAATAAAGCTTTAGGGAACTCATGCTCATCTAAGTAGTTGGTGTTTGTGATATGGTTTTGATGATACAATCTTCGCTCTAAATGTTTGAGTGCTTGGGAATTTATTTATAAACATAAAAACCCTTTTGCGAAGTTCCTCTTTGATATGTCCCAGTCCTACCAAAGCCATATGATGTTTTTAGTTGAAAACCTTATACTCATATGCTACTTGTTATTGCATTGAGCTTTGTCAAACTCTGCGACCCTTATGAGAATTCTTTTCGTGCTTACATGATCAAGATTTATGTGCACACCACTATTTCCAACTTGCTATGCTTCTACTCTGGAAGTTAGCATTGTATCATTAATCTATTCACCTACATAAATGCTCCATCGTATGCATTGATTTCTCTCTCGTCAAGTATTTTGTAAAGAGGCATGGCTATCTAAAGAAAAATAGGGACGCATGAAGGTCCCTGCAGTTATGAAAAAAACAGAGAAAGAAAAAGAAAATAGAAAAAAATGTGGGCACATGAAAGTCCACTAAAAAAAGAGAAGAGGATAGCCATGTTCTCATAACTTCATATATATAAGAGAGAGAGAATCATGCAATGGAGTCATTCAGCTCATTCATCAGATATGGTAATAACTAGCACCCATTCCAGGGTTTGTGACCACCTTACCATACCTATCATATCCACACAAGTGCACATCTTGATCTGATTGTATGAATTTCTTTTCTCTTGGATCCGATTTTTGGCCTTGTAATATATGTAATGCAAGTATGCGTTATCTTCTATCCTACCCTGAGCCCCACATATAGCCATCATTAGAAGTAGGATGAAGAAAGGCAAGTCTAATGTCTTGGTGAGGACATATACACATTGAGCGATCTGAGAGAATCAAATGAGGAGCTAAGCAAAGGTTTGTTTTGAAAATTTATTGCAAAACCCCAAGTTACTTGACATGTCGAGCAGAGGTGACTTGATTCCAGGATGTTCCCTTCCTCAACTACCCAAGATAGCATGATAGACACTCCATAGAGCTCGCAAATCCAAGGTAAAAGATGGGTATGACTCTTTGCTTACCATGCACCTTTGAGTATTTATCTGACCTTGAACCTTACCCCTTCACTCAGGGACGAGTAAAGGTCAAGTGTGGGGGAGTTGTTGATGGCTGTTAAACACCATATTTATAACCGTCAACTCCTAAATTTTGGCATGACAAATATACATCTACAGTAGAATAAGGGTTTATACTATCAATTTCCGTAAGTTGTGATGTATATTCGAATGCAGGGAATTAGTATGAGAAATGGAGCAAAAGCACACCTTATCCTTCCACCTCATCAAGCCAAGCCTCTCCACCTCAGCCAATGAGAGGCTACCATGCAAGCATCCCCTGGATCAATGATGTCATAAATCCAATATAGAGGACCTCGGCGAATCAGAAGCCGCCACATGTGCATCACATGGATCCTATGGCCCACCAGAGCGACTAAGCCGCCTCAAACACACGTGTACACCAGGAACCGACCTCAGGGCCCATCAAGCAGCCACTCACGTGCTGGCTCCTGGTTGGCTCCTAGCTACATTCCTGGGGTGCACGGGGTGTCTTCACGTCGGTGTCTGAGCCTATAAATAGAAGTGGAGGGGTAGGAATAGAGACACACACCTCTTCTCCTCATTTTGCCTTTGGGGCTCCTACCTCTCTAGGTGAGGAGTGCCTTTGCATAGGATTAGTGCTAGCTTGCTAGTGCTTTAGAGATTAGAAGGAAGCTGAGGGGGTGACTTGGGGAAGTGCCATGGTGTTTGGCATCTCTCCCCAAGAACGCACCTCTACGGAAGCTTCTGTTCTTCATTTAGAATAAAGTGAGTATTTCGACATTCTTTATTTAGACTAAAGTGGCTCCTTGCATAGGTGAATAGTTCTTGTGTTCTTCACAAGTTCATGGTTTAGAGGCTTGTGTTCATCATGAGCTTAGCCTTTGATCCTCTGGTGTAGTTCGCAAGTTGCTAATTCCGTTTGTATGTCTGCTAGTCCAATTAGAGTAAAGTGAATGCTCCTGCATTCTAGTTTAGACCAAAGTCCTTCTGTGATCCTTGTTTAGATAGTGGTTACCTGAGTGAGTTCTGGTCTCTCCCTCGTGGGTTCGTCACTCCGTCTTCGTACGGAGTGCTATAGTGTTGTTACGGGTCGACAGACATAGCCGTGCTATAGTAGTAACCGGTGGTGTAGACGTGGTGTCTAGACGACGGGTTATCCTTCGATTGCCCTGTATTCCACGGTTTGTCTTGGGGTAGGCCGTGGTAGTGACAGCCGTTGGACCCTTTCGGAATCCCCCATGTCCAGATACAGGTGTAGGCAACCATTTGCCGTGAACCGACTGTTATAGCCAGGAGGGTCCGATGTCCGAAATGAGAGTCCCTAACCGAGAGATTGTTCTCAACTCTGCCCGCTATCAGCAGGATCCTTTCCGTCTCTATCTCACCCTATAGGGTAGTGTCCATGGACCATAGCTAGGCTAGGAGGTAGTACATACCGTTCCTTGGATTCGATACCCTTTGGAATACTCCTGAGGTGAAGTGCTACAGTGGTATTTCCATGCGCTTGCGGATTCTTTCGTACCCGTCGGTATACCCAGGTGGATCTTACGCTCACACTAACAAGGTGCCGTTAGCTGTGACTTAAGAAATACCAACAGTCTTCCTTTATGTTCTAGGGGTATCTTCGTCATTTGCCCAACCTAGAGGGACTTCATATATATAGCTCTAGGGTTCCAGGGCAACTCATCCATCCGGACTGCTTCTCATTTTCCCTACTCTCTAGGTTAGATTTTCTTGATGATTTTGTAGAAAATCTGATCTCTGGTTGTATGAAAGCATTCATGGTTGCGTCGATTTCCTTCTCTTGGTGAAGGACCGAACAGGCGACCAGAGAGGGGGGGGAGTGAATGGGAGCCGATAAAAATTCTTCTCGAATGAGATGTCTTCTCCAACAAGACGAACACGGCTTGGCCAAATCACTTCTCCGACTCAACTACCCAAGTTGGCCAAGACCACGTAGCCACTGGAGTGCTACTGGTCCTAGGAACCAACAACCATCGAAACCTGCTCGAGAACGCAGTGGAACAAGCAACTCGAGCAGCACACTGACCACACCGGTCAGACCGGTCCTGGCTGGATCACCCGGACTAAGCCGCCGGATCACCCGACACCCACCAGAGACACACCGGGTCACCCTGGACCCCAAGCCGAATCACCTAAGCAAGACTTGACAATTTCCATAGCAAAGCCCCAGCACCGGTCAGGCCGATACAGCACACCGGTCAGACCGGTCCTAGGATGGAAACCTCAAATCCAAGAATCCGACCTCCCGAGCTCCAAACAGCACCAAACTTGAAACAACAGCAAACCTAGGAACTAGGGAACACACCAGGACATTCACCCGAGCAAAAAACCAACAGGACTTGCACCGGTCAGACCGGTGGAGGGCACCGGTCAGACCGGTCAGGCCTGGACACTCAGGATGAACAGCAACCCGGGGGTCAACTCCTCCAAATCCAAATCCCGATCTCCCGATTCGCTCCACGGATTCGCACAAGACTTTGGGGATACTGGGAGTACCTTGTGGGCATCCCATAGCTACGATTTGGTCCACCAAACCTCATTGAATCAAGAGGAATCGAAGGATCTCCACCAAGAACACCACTTTCCCGAAACCTAAGAAAACCCCAAAATCGAGCACCTTTACTCACGGATTTGGGAGGGGAATCACAAGGAAAAGAACCACGAAGGGCTCATGCATACATCCCCTATCAAATCCCAAAGAGAAAGGCCCCAAAACCACCACAAGAAATTCGCCAAGAAAAGGCTCTGAAAATCATCAAAAAGGGAAAACGGGAGAGACAAAATCAAGCCTTGAGGAACTACGCCGAAACATCTATACATACCATGAAGGTTCATACAAGGTCTAGCTTGCCACCCGATCATCCATCCTGTGACAACCCACCCAGGAAAATACCGTACTATCACCTAAACCAATCCACTTTGGTCATTAAGCAATAATAAAGTATCATCCCGTCGTTAGTTGCCGGGTCAAGCCCGGTAAAATCACTTACATAGCAACAAAGGATCGACAACATGCATTGAAACTCACACGAAGGCGAGTCCAGAGTACAACACATGATTAAGTCCAAATCTGCCCCACAGGGTTTAATTATTACAACTGAAGTACTTGACATGAAAGCGAAGTTCAGAGTTTTGAAAACAGCTGAATTAAACTAAACGGTGCGATGAGCATCACAGGAGGCCTGCCATGATGCCTTCATTCATCGTCTTCCACCCACTCCAGCTCCCAGCCAGGCGGGATCTCTCCAGGCCACACATCACTAAAAGCATTACCTGAAATCAACAAATTACAGCAAGGCTGAGTATACTAATACTCGGCAAGTCTTACCCATCGGTGACGACTACATCACCAAACTCTAGACATGAAAGGCTTTTTGGCTAGTGGGGATCTTTTGCTGAAAAGCAACAAGGAGTATGTCCTTACTTTCAATATTTTAGCTCAGATTCTAGTTGATTACTCTTTTCTAAATGAGCAAGCTATTGCAAGCATAATTGTGCACTTCAATTAATCAAACATGAATATTCACCAAGTTCCATCATTAAGGGATATCATGGCCAGTTGGATAAGTAGTCTCAGATAACGGTGAGAGGCTGACAACCGATTGATTTAAACCTTGCAAGGTAGACCTAAACACACGGAAGGGTGCCCTCACACTGGACAACCACCAGGCGGTTCCCGAAAATCCTCGGTTCAGGATAAGATCGCAGTCTTTGGTACAGGCTATCTGGCATACCCCGCGAGGCACCCAGAATCACACATGCACCACCGGTAGCTAGCCGTGGGAGGCATCCCAAGATTAGTGACGGTAAAATCCCTTACCGTCTCATTAAGGTACTAGGCTTACCGGTCTCATTCTCGACAAGTGCTTAGTACTTTCAAACACTTAAGCCACGAAAGCCATTGGACCGGAGCCCACATCCCATGCTCTTACCACATGAGCAATTCCATTTATAAAGATCTTATGATTCCAACATAAGAACCTATTCTCGCGAGTGACAAGCATCACTCGACTTGTAACGGTCCTATAGCATAGCAGCTACCGACCTAGCATACTAGTGAAGGACACGGGTACCTAGGGATCATGCATCTAGGGTTTCATTTCAACTCCTGAACATAAATGCACAAACATCCATAGATAGTGGCATAAATTTCCAGAAACACTTAGGTTAATGCACCGGGGCTTGCCTTCATCAGCAAAGTTAGGCTGGGGCTCCTCGGTGTCCTTGTTCACCTCCACGTACTGCAGCTCCGCGTCAACTCCTCCTTCCTCGGCTTCCGGCATGAGCGAGTAGTTACCGTCAGGAAGTTCTACACGGAATGCATATGCAGGGTTATTGTGTGGAGTGAGAGTTTACTTATCATACCCAACTCTTGTTGGCCACATTCACCTAGATAAGCACTCATCTAGTACAATCTTCCTGTTAAAGGCATGACATGTGGAGGTTTATTAATTTAATCTTTTTGATGGTGACTGTGTACACATTTAAGCAAATAAACTATTTAATTTCACAAAACAGCAAGGGTGGATCTTTAGCTCCTAAATAAGCTACTTTTAACAAGGTCATTAAGTGAGTCATTGGGATTTTTCCCATTTAAACTTAGAGTGAAGCCTATTTGGATTTCAAGTCTTTTAATTACCAAAATAAATTATAAAAATAGGGAAAGGTGCACTGCAGGTCCTAATTACCTAAACAAAGCCACTGATCCAATAGTTGTATTTAATTGAGCCACAAATTAAATATACCCAAAATGACATTTCCTAGCTACCAAAAATATGAGAAATACATAAATAAATAAAATAAGCATCTCTGCAGCCAAACTCACTCCTACAACATCTCTGACCTAAAACAAGCCTAGAAAACTAACAAGCACATCAAGACCCAATTTAAAATTTGAACTAGGCATTTAAATGTAAATCTAAGCATTAAACAAGAATAAATACTTCTGGCAGAGCTAAAATCATAGTAAATGCAGGAAAGTTGAATCTAGGCATATCATGAGCATAGCCACAAGTTGAGTACAAAAATCTATTTACATTATGCTAGAAAAATCATTAAGGCAGAATTAGCATAAATGCAAAGTAATTCATATAAAAAGATCTGTTCAATAACTTTGTGCAAATTTTTGACCAGAGCCTACAAATTACATAACTAGCAACATAACCAAAATTCAACTCCATAACTTTTCTAGATTTTGACCTACAGCAAAAGTGTGTCAAACTAAGTTTGAATTTTCAGACAAAATATCTAAGTCAAAAGTATGGTCATGCTTTGTAGAAGTTGTAGATCTAGTCTCACTGAAACCAACAAAATTGGGTTTACATTTTTCTGATTTTTCTACGAATTTCTATGATTTTTCTAAGTGGCTGGACTAAGTTGCAAGGAAACTAAGATAAAGATCATTGCAGATAGGTCCCTGGTTTACAAATCAGTCCCTGGACTTCACATCCGTGCCCTTACTAGCGGCGGCGAACGGCAGTCGGAGCAGGGCAATAAATGGCATGGGTGTTCGATTGAGCATACCACGAACCGATTGGTGGTGGTGGCTTGGCCGGAGACGGCTCCGGCGAGCGGCGGCGGCGAGACCGCGGCAGCGCGGCCGCCACGGCTCGAATTCCGGCGAGTGCATGCGCAATGCAGGAAAACAAGCGACGGTGGGAGCTCCACTAGGTCCTAGGGGAGGTGCTGGACGGCTTGGCCGGCGGCGAGAGCGGGCGGAGATGCGTGCTCACCGCGGTGGCGGCAATGGCGGGCGGTGGAGGTGCGTGCGCACGCGGGGAGAAACGGGGTGCCATTTATATATGCGGGCGAGGCAGTGGGGGTGTTGGCGCGCTTCTCCTTGAAGCAAGGGAGGAGAGGGAAGAGAGGACGGCCCGGCAGGCGAGGCGCCGGCGACAAGGACGGCGGGGGGGTCCGGCCAGGGCGTCGGCGGGGCGGCCACGCGCGGGGGAGCGCGTCCCTAGGCAGATTTCGGCTCGGGTGGCGTGCACGCGTGATGATGCTCTCCTCGGGCGTGCGGCCGACAGCAGGGGGGTCCGGACGCCGAGCGGCAGTGGCGTACGCCGGCGGCCGCGTGGCGGCGCGGGCGCGACGTGCCGGCGCGCGGGCGCGAGCCCGAGCGCGACGTCACCGGTTCAAATTTGAACTGCCCATGTTTGCACGCCTTAAACTTTAAAATTTCAATTGAAACTTCAAAACCGCCAATAAGAGAAATTGTAGAGGGGACATAGGAGATCATCTTTTGTGCAGGTTGACCTATGTTTCGAGCCACGGTTTGAGCACGAACTGCAGGCAAAGTCGCTGACTTTCATGGCGCCGAGGAACAGTGAAATGAAGTTTGACTTGAGTTTTTGAACTATTTCCCCTCAGAATTTCAAATGCCACCTTAAAGATGAAATGTGTCCCACTAATTTCTGCACAACTTTTATATTGGCAGATTTTTGAGTGTTTAGACAAAATTTGGAGAACGTGGCTGTCGGTGTTTTAACCCGGCAACCTACCAAGGGGAGTACCCGAGGTTGACGTTTGTGGCCTCGCCGAGATCGGGAACCCGAAGGAGAGACACGTGGCACACAATTTAGACAGGTTCGGGCCGCGAGGTGCGTAATACCCTATGTCCTGTATGCTGCGTAGCTCTGGATTGATTGGGTGTGTTTACAAGATGATGCGGATGAGTAGATAGGGGTCCCTACCTCACCTTATATAGTTCGGGAGGCAGGGTTACAAGTCGGTTTGCCAGAGGAGTACTAGTCGTGTACGGCTAGGAGTACTCTACATGGATCCGGACATGTCTAGTTTCCAAACCGAGTACTAATCCTCTGTAGGCCTTGCGCTGCACGCCAGCAGGTGCCGTGCAGCCCTAGTCGAGTAGCCCCAGGGGCCCAAGGAGTAGTCGGTCCCAGTACCCACATGAGTAGTGGGCCCAGGGATGTCTGTACGACAAGCCCCCGAGTACTTTGTAGTCGAGTAGGATGTCTTCGAGTAGTCTTGACGGCCTTGGCGAGTAGTCCTTGAGCGTCCCCGAGTGCTACAAGCCGAAAGTCCTCAAGAATGCTTGAATCATCCCGAGGCTGGAAGGTACTCTAGCTGATCTTTGAGTAGTCTTGAAGTCTTCTCGAGTAGTTCCCAAGCGTCCCCGTGTGCTTCTCTCGAAGGTCTTCAATAGTACCCGTGTTGTCTTGATGAAGAAGCATATGGAAAATCCGATTCGGAGAATCGCATTCCATATGGAATGTAGCCCCCGAGCCTTAGGTCGAATCGCAGATTCAAGCTGAGGGTCAATCTGAAGTTCTGCCAATCTTTATCCCGAAAAATCCGGAGAAAAAACCGAAGGACATGTGGCACGGAGCCCCCGAGCCTTGAGTCGAGTACTTTCTCTCGAATTGAAGGGTCATCTTGACTATAGAATGTGTCCTGAGTGGGATCTGGATCTGGTGTAGCCCACTGAATCCGTTGGAAGCAGTCAAGCCCCCGAGACAGAGGGCGTCGAGTACTGGAATATGAAGGGTCAGGCTGCCGCCGCTGAGTCACCCGTCTGGCGCTTATCTGCCCATTTAAAACTGAGCCGCCCGGCGGCTTATAAATAGCCGGTGAAGCCCTTAGGGTTTTTTCACTCCCAGCGGTTGTATTCCCACATATTAGATCTGAGTGAGTGCCCCCCTTAGCTTTTCTGCTGCCGCCGCCGCTGCGAGCGTAGATTAGATCTACTTGCGCCCGCCGCCGTAGTCCGCCCACCTTCGTAGCCCCCGAGCGGATGCGAGTGAAAACACCTGTGACGTGGAGGATGAAGGCGTCCCCGGCAAAGAGCTCGAAGACTGGCGTGTCGAAGAAGAGGAGCCGCAATTAGGCCGGAGATGCCGGCCAGTCGTCGTCATCGCCGCCCTCCTCCCCTTGCCCCAATCCGGCGAAGGAGTGGAAGAAAGCGAAGTTGAAGACCGAGGACCTCCTCGCCTTGGTCAACAGCGGGTTCCTTCGTGAGAAGGAGATGGATCTGTGGCACACCGCCACCGGCGACCCGTATCCAATGGAGAAGAACCCGGACGAGATCCCCATGTACGCGCGGTTCGTGGAGCATGGACTTACGCTGCCAGCCAGCGACTTCTTCAAGGGGATGCTCAGGTACTATGGCATCGAGTACCTCAACCTCAACCCCAATGGGATCTTCCACACCTCCATCTTTGTGCACTTCTGCGAAGCCTTTGTGGGGATCAAGCCCCACTGGATCTTGTTCCGGAAGTTCTTCCGGGTGAAGCCGCAGTCGAGCACAGATGATCCGCGAGTAGTTGGAGGCGCCGGGATCCAAATGCGCGAAGACGCTGCCGCCCAATACTTGCCGTACAAGCTCATCGACAGCAACCAAGACTGGAAGGCGAAGTGGTTCTACATCAGCAACCACCACCCGGAGCTGCCGAAGCCCAGCGGCCATCAACCGAAGCACGCGCTGTGGTGGAACACGGAGCCCACCATGCAGGAAGGAATTCAGCTACCGGAGTTGCTGAAGAAGATCAAGGCCCTATGAGAAGCCGGACTGAGGGCCGAACACGTGGCCTTCAGTTTCATGAAGAGGAGGGTGCAGCCCTTGATGGCGCGAGACACCCTCGGCTACCAGTACACGGGTGACGAAGACTCCTCTCGGATGCCCGGCTTCGAAATTGAAGATGACGTCATCATTGAGAGGCTGGGCAAAATCTTCAAGGATATGCCCCCGTACACACCGTGCCCGGTACCAGAGTACTCCGCGGCACGGCCACCAAACCCGGTTAGTAGTCGTGACAGAAGCCCCCGAGTACTGATTTGCTTGACGTAGTCGTACTCATGCTTACTTGGTGTTGTAGGACGATGTGAAGAAGTTCATCTCCGTTCCGCCCTCGCCTCCGTGCCCTGAGGGACAAGCGCAGGGGAAGGCGGAGCCCAAGACGAAGGAGCGCCGAGAAGTCGGTGAAGGCGATGATGCCGTCGTCATTGAGGACAGCTCTGACGACGAGGATGAGGAAACACTGCAGCAACGGTTCCAGCTCCGCTCGAGATTCAGCCGAGCTGGGATGCCAAACATCCCCGTCATCAAGAAGCCATCCAGCCTAGAGGCTAGCTTGCCCGCGCCACCTGGGAGGCCACGCAACGTGGCACGGAAACGCGCTGTAAAGAAGTTGAAGCTATCAGAGGCCACCAGACCAGAGGTGAGTAGCACGACTAGAGGAGTCGAGTACTGCAGATGAGTAGTCTGGTGCTGATAGTATGACTTGTATTACTGCAGGACATCCCCTCCTCGGACCCCGTTGATCAGGGTGATGAGGACGTCTGGGAGACGGTGGGGGCGGCAGCTGAGAGGAGCATCAGCCCGCCTCCAGCTACTGAAAACGTCGTGCCAGAGGAGGCACAACAGCAGACCGGCACCGTGGAGCCGCAGGCATCGGTAGAAGAAGGACAAGGCCCTCCTCCGGCTGTGATAGTAGAACAGCCAGAGGAGACTCCTGTCGAGGCCGGAGCCGCAAGCGAGGCTGGCATAGTTGATATCGCCAGTATACTAGGCGCTCCAACCGTGACCATGGTGCGGTCAACTCTGTAAGTTCTCTGAATTCTCGAGTAATCGTGTAGTCGTCGAGCTTATGTGGTTGACTGGATACTTCGCGATGCAGGAAATCCACGGACTTGTCGTGGGATGGTGGGGAGACCAGGACTCCGGCTGATGGAGAAGACCGCTCGGCGGAAGTGCGCAAACCCACGCAGCCCCCATAAGTTGATGCTGCGGTGGAGCCAATACTTGAAGAGGCGACCCTGGTTGAAGGTATGCTTCCTGCCACCACGAGTAGTCATCATGTAGGGTAGTCGTAGTCATTGACTTGACCTCTTGTACTGATTCTGACAGGAGCACAAGCCGAGGGAGCCACGATCCCTGAGGCGGTGGCCATGAAGACTGCTACTGTAGAGACAATAGCCACAGAGCCAACTGTTGAAACGGTGACAGCAATAGCCCCCGGGTCGGGGACTACGGTATCCTCCGAGGCGAGTGCAGAGGCGCGGGTTGATCCACAACCTGAGGCGAGTACTCAAGTCGTCATCCGTGAGGCGATGATAGAAGATGCTGCACCGCTCTGCTCGGCGCCCATGCCAGAGACAGGATCTTCAAGCCGCGGGGGTCTTGAGTTGCTGGATGATGATCTCATTGACCCGGCTTTTGTGTCGCTGAGCATGGAGTCATGGCACCGGACAGAGAACTAGATCAAGGTAAGTTGCGAGTACCCTGAGTTCACTTGCCTTTCTGTATGTTGAGTACCGACCAGCTTCTGTGTCTTGCACAAGGATTGGTGGAGAGATCCCGTCAGAAGACCGATCTTCTAAAGGGATATGGTGACACCGTCCTCCACGCCGAGGCTCTGGAGAAGGAGCTAGAGAATTCGAAAAAGCACTCCGCGTTGCTCCAATCCAAGCTCGATGGCGCCTTCGTCCAGTACCATAACGAAGTACAGGAGATGGAGGCGAAGAGGGACGACCTGATCCGGAAGAACAAGTCGCTGCGCCAGAAGAACAAAGGTGTGTCTCCCGCCAAGGTTGTTGAGTACTCATTGTAGCACTTCTGAGTAGTCTGACATCTTGATGAGTTGTCTTCAGATCTTGAGGCAAGGGTCGACCAGCTGAAGGCTTCTGAAACGGACCTCAAGAATATTGTATACTGGGAGACCGATAAGAGAGAGGTACTTGAGTATGAGTACAAAAAGTTGAGCCATGAGTGCATCACACACATGGAGATCCGTGAAGCCTCAGACCGTGACCTTGTCAATTGTTATAAATCTCTGCAGAAGCTCAATGAAGACTGCGAGAAGCTTTGAGGCCAGCTGAAAGAACTCGAAGAAGCCGCCCTTCCCATTGCGCGACTACTAGTGCCACATCCGGGCGGACCCAAGATAGCTCCGCTGGTGGACAGACTCAGGGAAGCCCCCGGGCGTTTGGCGACATATATCAAACATCTGGCGAAGTCCATCCCGAACCAGGTGCTGGCATACATGAAGTCGTACTTCCCGAAAGCACCAGTGGATGTGGTAGCTGGGGGTCTTGCGGCGAACTGCGCTGATGAGCAGTACAAGGCTCTTCTGGAAGAGATGGCGCCCATTGCTGAGCAGGTGGCCGAGAAGCTGAATCTCCAGTAGATGTACCTGAAGAGGTAGCTTAGAGTAGTTGATGTAACACAAACAAAGTAGTCAGGGACTTGTTTGAAATGTCAATGAAAGTTGTCCACAGCTTGTATATGTAATGAGTACTCGTGGCCGCCACTTGCAGTGAAGTGCGCGGAGTACCAAGCCGTGGGAGTAGTCGTGAGTAGTAGTACTCAGCATGATCTGCCTAAGCAGGAGACACAGTAAACAAGTTGAGTAGAATCGAACTTTATTACTGATGAAAAAGGTACACCTGGGTGGCCAGGGCCGTTTACAGGGGAGTAGTCGCCAGGACCCATAGGCCGCCTATGGCTAAGTGTTTGCTAGGGCCCTTGAGCCGCTTACAGCCGGAGATCCGTTAGTAGCCGTATAGGCTGGATCTATAGAGTACATGGTCTGTAGACCGCCGCCAAAGTCCTTCCGCTATGTGCGACCCAGGATCCGTTAGTAGCCGTTGAAGCTGGATCTTGGAGAGGGGGAGTCCGGAGACTTGTGCCAGGACCGAGAGGCCGCTTACAGCGGAGAGTCCGTGAATAGCCGTATAGACTTGGACCCGTAGATGAGTAGTCGAGCGACTACGCATAGAAGTGACACAGCTGGTCGATGTTCCACGAGTTGCTAATGTCGTAGCCTTCAAGTGTTTGGAGGCGATATGAGCCTGGTCCGGTCACCTTGGAAACTGAGAAGGGACCTTCCCATGGTGAGCTGAGCTTGTGTAGTCCGTCCGTGTTCTGGATGCGACAGAGGACTAGATCGCCGACGTTGAAGGAGCGTTCCTTGACATTGCGATCATGGTAGCGTCGGATACCCTCTAGGTACCTTGCTGACTGGACGAGGGCGGCACAGCGGGCTTCTTCGAGGCTGTCGATATCAACCCGTCGACTGTCTTCTGAGATGCCTTCGTCGTATTGTTCTACTGCCGGGGATTCCCACATCACGTCGGCAGGTAGAATAGCTTCAGAGCCGTAGACCAGGAAGTAGGGCGACTGCCCTGTTGGCTTGGTAGGTTGAGTACAAAGCCCCCAGAGTGCATTGGGTAGTTCCTTGATCCACTTGCCTCCCTTGGTGTTAGCTGCGTCGTGCAATCGCTTCTTGAGGGCGTCAAGTACCATCCCGTTGGCGCGCTCAACTTGGCCATTGGCGCGCGGGTGGACGACTGTGACGTACCGGACGTCGATCCCGCTGTTCTCGCAATATTCCCAGAACTGATGGTTGTTGAAGTTGGAACCCAAGTCTGTGATGATGCGATGGGGTAGCCCGTAGCGATTCACGAGTTCATCTAGGAAGTCGAGTACTCTATCGACCTTTGGGCAGGTGACCGGCTTGACTTCGATCCACTTGGTGAACTTGTCGATGGCCACCAAGACTCTGTTGAATCCTCCTGGCGCAGTTGGTAGAGGCCCAATCATGTCGAGCCCCCAGCAGGCAAAGGGCCAGGTCGGTGGTATGGTGACTAGCTTGTAGGCCGGGACGTGTTGCTACTTGGTGAAGAATTGACATCCTTGGCACTTTCTGATGAGTTCTTCAGCGTCGGCTAGAGCTGTGGACCAGTAGAAAGCTCATCGGAAAGCTTTGCTCACCAGCATGCGAGAAGACGCGTGGTTGCCGCAGACGCCCTTGTGGATCTCCTCCAAGATTTCTTTGCCTTCATCCCGAGGTATGCACTTCATGAGTACTCCAGAAGTGGCACCCCGCCTGTAGAGCTTGTCTCCGACTAGTACGTAGGTCTTGGCTCGGTGTACGAGTTGTTCGGCCTTGTTCTTGTCAGAGGGAACCTTCTGCTCGCGGATGTAGTCGATGAAGGGTTGTCTCCAGTCCACGTCGATCATCATGAACTCCTGACCGGGCTGCAGTGGCACAGGGTCAGTGGTCGTTGGCGCCAGCTCCGGGATGGATGGCGCATGAAGCTCGTGGACGAAGACTCCGATGGGTACTTGTGCGCGAGTAGAACCAAGCTTCGATAGGACATCCGCTGCAACGTTGTTGTCGCGGACGACGTGGTGGAACTTGAGACCATAGAACTTGTTCTCGAGCTTGCGGACTTCCAGACAGTAGGCATCCATGTTCTCCTTGTTGCGATCCCAAGACTTGTTGACCTGGTTGATGACCACTGCGGAGTCGCCGTAGACTAGTAGCCGCTTGATGCCCAATGAGATTGTGAGGCGGAGCCCGTGCAGTAGGGCTTCGTATTCGGCTTCGTTGTTTGAGACCTTCCAGAAGATCTGCAGGACGTACTTGAGTTGTTCGCCCTTTGGAGAAATCAAGAGTACTCCTGCACCTGCGCCTTCGAGCTTGAGTGAGTCGTTGAAGTACATCACCCAATGCTCTGGTCGCTCTGTCGGAGTTGGTAGCTGATTCTCCCGCCATTCTGCCATGAAGTCGACTAGTGCTTGGGACTTGATAGCGATGCGTGGCTTGAAGTCGATGTTGAGGGCACTGAGCTCGACCACCGACTTGGAGATTCTTTCAGTAGCATCTTGGTTGCGAAGTATGTCACCGAGCGGGTAGTCGGTGATAACGACGATCGAGTACTCCTGGAAGTAGTGTCGTAGCTTCCGCGAGGTGATGAGTACTGCGTAGAGTAGCTTCTGGACCGGCTGGTACCATGCCTTGGACTCTGACAGAACCTCGCTGACGAAGTAGACTGGTCGCTGGACTGGATAGGCGTGGCCTTCTTCCTGCCGCTCGATGACGATGGCAGTACTGACCATATGAGTAGTTGCAGCGAGGTAGAGTAGTAGCTGCTCCTTTTTGCGAGGAGCCGTGAGGACCGGTGGCTTCGACAGGAAGTCTTTAAGCTGCGCCAGAGTTTGATCAGCCTCCGCAGTCCATGCGAACTTCTCTTGGTGCTTGAGTAGTTTGAAGAAGGGTAGTCCCCGTTCTCCCAGCTTCGAGATGAATCTGTTCAAGGCCGCCATGCACCCGGTCAGCTTCTGGACATCCTTGATGTAGGTTGGAGCTTTCATATTGGTGATGGCGGAGATCTTCTCGGGGTTGGCTTCGATGCCGCGATGGCTGATGATGAAGCTGAGTAGTTTCCCAGATGGTACGCCGAAGATGCACTTGTTGGGATTGAGCTTCCATTGGTACTCTCGCAGGGATGCGAAAGTCTCTTCAAGATCGGCGATGAGCGTGTCGGAGTTTCTGGTCTTGATGACCACATCATCGACGTAGGCTTCGACGTTGTTGTTGAGCTGCTTCTTAAAGCAGGCCTGGATAGCTCGCTGGTAGGTAGCGCCGGCGTTCTTCAAACCAAACGACATTGTCGTGTAGCAGTAGGCGCCGAATGGGGTGATGAACGCGGTCTTCTCCTGGTCTTTTTCCTTGATAGCGATCTGGTGGTAGCCGGAGTAGCAGTCGAGGAAGCAGAGCAGGTCGCAGCCCGCCGTGGAGTTGATGACTTGATCAATCCGCAGCAACCCGAAGGGGTCCTTGGGGCAGTGTTTGTTGAGGTCGGTGTAGTCGACGCACATCCTCCACTCGTTTGTGTTCTTCTTGCAGACGAGGACGGGGTTGGCGAGCCACTCAGGATGGAAGACTTCACAGATGAAGCCAGCCGCGAGTAGTTTGGCGAGTTCCTTCTTGATGGCGTCCCGTCGGTCGTCAGCGAAGCGACGGAGATGTTGTCGCTTGGGTGTAGCTTTAGGGTCGACGTTGAGTGAATGCTCGATCAGCCTCCTGGGCACCCCTGGCATGTCCGCTGGCTTCCACGCGAAGATGTCTCGGTTAGCCCGAAGGAAGCTGACGAGTGCGTCTTCCTATTTCGGGTCGAGCCCCGCGCTGATCATGGTAGTCTTGCTGCTGTCACCCATCCCGAGGTCGATGGCCTTCACCTGCACTTCCTCTGTTGGTTGAGGCTTGTTTGCAGTGTCGGTCTTCTCAGGTATCTCGAGTTCAGTTGGAGCGAGCTTCTTGGAGGCAGCGAAGATTTCCATCATTGCATTGGGTACTTGATTAGTGGCTGCGAGCTCCACGGCTTCGGTGTCGCAGTCGTAAGAAATCTTCAAGTCCCCTTGCAGCGCGAGTACTCCAGCAGGACTTGGCATTTTGAGTACCAAGTAGGTGTAGTGAGGGACCGCCATGAACTTGGCGATGGTTGGTTTGCCGAGGATGGCATGGTAGGAGGTTTCGAAGTCCGCAACCTCGAACTTGATGTACTTGGTGCGGTAGTTCTCCCTTGTCTCCCCGAAGGTAACTGGCAGGACCACTGAGCCAAGTGGAATAGCCGCGTTACCCAAGACAATGCCGTAGAAAGGCGACGCGCTCTTGGTGAGCATGTCGGTGATGTCGAGCTTCATCTTCTTCAAGGTCTTGGTGAAGAGGATGTTGAGTCCGCTCCCACCATCGATGAGTACCTTGTTGAGTTTGGAGCCCGCGACTACTGGTTTCAGGACTAGGGGAGAGCGTCCTGGCTTAGAGAAGCTTGTCCATGGATCCGCGCGGGAGAAGGTGATGGGTACCTCCGACCACCTTAGAGGTGTCGGTACCGCTGGTTCAATATTCAAGACTTCTCATAGAGTGAGCTTTTGTGACCGCTTGGAGGGTAATCCGCCGAACAGGACATTCACCGTCTTGTCTGGTTCCTGGAAGTCGCCGTTGCCTTTGTCAACTTTTTCAATGGACAGGGCATAGCACCTGACACACTGAACTGGGTCTTGTTTCGCGTCGTACTTGGTGATCCCGAGATGTTTGAATTTCTCGGGAAGGAGCAGATCGCGAAGTCGTGCTGAATAGGCGGGGAAGCCATCGCTGTCGCTGACTTCACTAGCCTTCTTGATGCGGCGAATCTCGTCGATCCTGTGGCGGGCGTCGTAGCCGCCGTGTGCGTTGCCGGTGGTGTGGCTGTTCGCGTGGCCTCGGCCTCCGTGATCACCGCCGCCGGCGGCTCTTCTGCCGCCACCGTGGGAGGAACTGCCGCCGCTGCTGCCGCCGCCACCGCCACCACCGCCCCCGCCGCTGTAGCCGCCATGTGAGGGTCCTCCCGCTGAGGCTCTAGAGCGGTTGGGGGTCGGTTGGTGTTCGCCACGGACGTGGTTGCGTCCACCATCTGCTAGGGTGCGGCTGCGACTAGTGGCTTCGTGGTTTCCAGCGGGAGTGACTCTGTTGTTGACCCGCATGAAGTAGGCGTCCTCAGCAAGCTTGGCGATGACTTCGCCTGCGCGGTGCCCCTGAGCCTGCCGTGCTATCGTGGTGATGGACATGAGGCATTGCTCAGGGGTGGTGTGCACCCGGTTGGCGACTTGATCCAGAGTCTCATTGAGGTTCCGGATGGGGAGAGCTTCCCGGAGACGTCGGCGTCGATCGTTCCGCTTCCTGTTGCGGTCACGCCGAGCGTTCTTGTCTTCGGTAGTCTCGTTTGGAGGTGCGTTGGCTGACAACTCATCCTCTGAGATGTCGTCGAGGTACCAATCGGGCCGTTCTTCCGAGGTTCCAGCATCCCCGGCTGCCATGAAGACTTCACGGTCAGGGGTGCAGAGGCTGGAGTCAGTAGTCGCCACCTCAGTGGGGGTGTGCTGGTCTTCGATTGGAGCCAGCGGTGTCCCCTCCTGGAAGGGGAGCGTCTCTAGGTAGGCGACGCAGCGTGAGTTGTCGTCAGTCAGGTCTGCGGGCTTGCGGTCAGGCCAGTAGACGAATCTGCCGGCGGGAGTAGATGTAATGACCAAGCCGGCGGCAGGACCTGATAGTGGTTCCTCAGTCGTGTTGAGCTCGGACTCGAACTTGATTGGGTCCGAACCGAAGTCGAACTCGTAGGAAGAGTCCGAGTTGTAGCCGGGTGCGACGTTGGAGTCCGAGGAGTACTCGGAGACGATCTCCTTGCCGGCCCGACGCGCAGCGAGAGCTTCCGTGTGGGCCCTGCTAGAGTTGCAGAGGCCGTATGGGAAGTGCTCGTGGAGGAGGACCGTTCCACACGATGGCTCAGGAGCCAGCTCGCATGATTCGATCCAGGGCGACGTCGAGTTCGAGTTGGAGTCGGATCCAACCTCGAAGTCGGCGACTTGGTTGCAGAGTGAAAATTCGCCGAATTTTTCGACGAGTGGGCCCGTGACTACTTCGGGAAGCGTCACGAGCCCGGTCTCCTGGTCCGGGGTCATGGTGAGGTAGCGCTGGAACGATCCAGCGTCGTCAGCGGTGCAGACCCAGGAGCCGAAGACGAAGGTGTCGCCGCGGTTGAAGGTGGCGGTTGGCTTGATGACGATTGGAGCCGTCGAGTTCGCCATGTGATCTTCGGCGAGATCCCCTACCTGGCGCGCAGCTGTCGGTGTTTTAACCCGGCAACCTACCAAGGGGAGTACCCGAGGTAGATGTTTGTGGCCTCGCCGAGATTGGGAACCCGAAGGAGAGACACATGGAACACAATTTAGAGAGGTTCGGGCCGCGAGGTGCGTAATACCCTACGTCCTGTATGCTGTGTAGCTCTGGATTGATTGGGTGTGTTTACAAGATGATGCGGATTAGTAGATAGGGGTCCCGGCCTCGCCTTATATAGTCCGAGAGGCAGGGTTACAAGTCGGTTTGCCAGAGGAGTACTAGTCGTGTACAGCTAGGAGTACTCTACATGGATCCGGACATGTCTAGTTTCCTAACCGAGTACTAATCCTCTGTAGGCCTTGCGCTCCACGCCAACAGGTGCTGTGCAGCCCTAGTCGAGTAGCCCCAGGGGCCCACGGAGTAGTCGGTCCCAGTACCCACATGAGTAGTGGGCCCAGGGATGTCTGTACGACAGTGGTCAAAGTTCTAGGACAAGGGGTGGACATCAAGGGGTTTGACCACTTTGACTAGGGTTTTGACCATGGTAAAGGATGTTGACTTGCTTAAGGTACTCATGGGTGATTGTTGGCTAGGTTTTCGAGGTGATGACTCAGGTTGACCAAGATTTGACCAAAGTCAACAAGTTTGACTAGTCATTAGTGTTAATTAAAAACCTAGGGCATCACAGCTCTCTAAGGATCTCACCATGAAGCTCTCAAGCTAGTCCTAAAAATCCTAAGGAAAATAGGAATGGAAAATGGCAAAAACAAATGAGCTAGGGTTCCAAAAGTGGCTGCCATCCTCTCACCACTTGGGTTATATGGAGGCAACCGAAAGACGAAACTACCCCAATTATATTAAACTAAGATACACGCCCCCGAAGGGCCTTTTGGGAAACTTCGTCGTAGCACCATCGGACGGATGCCCAGCAACCGCAAACTTGCTTAGCCTCGACGCTAGCCTTGCGATCCCGACGTGTGTCCTCCGCTTCGAAGACTCCGGAAGGCGTCGTCGCACACCGGTCAGACCGGTCCGTCCCACCGGTCAGACCGGTCCAGTGCGGCTACACTTCGGTCTTGGCTTTGTGGATCAACCAAGGAACCCAGTGGTTTTGTGGTGAACCACTGGAAACTCCGCGAACTCGGTGTAGCCTCCGCCAATCACCACTCATGACTCGGCTCCCACGAAGTTCCGGCTCGACCTTGGTTTTGAGGCTCAACCAAGAAACTGTCCATGAATTCGTCTTGCTGTTCTTGCCACCATGCGGCCCGCACTTGACCCCGCTGGCCACCGGGTCCCTCGAACCAAGCCTACTTGTCTTCTCCACACCTGGAGGCCTCACCGGCAATGACCTTTCGCGCTTGTTCTTCACCTGCACCAACACCAGTTAAGCCGCAACCTGCACCTGCAAAACTTAGCCAAGAGTCAGTTCACACAATGTTGTCAATCACTCATCACACCAGGAAGCGACCATCCACCGGTCCTCGAACCACACAGGCTCTCAATCTCCCCCTTGATGAGTGCATTGACAACACACACATTTGGTAACCAAAAAGAAAATGAAAAGAAAAGAAACGACTAAAAGAAACTCGAACAAGTGATCGAAACCCAATCAAAGGCAAAGAACAAGATCACTTGAATGAGGAAAGTCTCAGTCCCCTTAGGCAAGGGCAACGGCTCGACACAACCGCGACAAAAACAAGCTCAAGCAAAGAGCACAAACCACCAAAGCAAAGCTCGAAAACCACAAAGAGCTCCCCTTGCACACATGCAAGCACACATGTCCTTGGTGTACTTGGCTTGGTCTACGAATGTTCCTTCCTCCAAACGGGCTACGGGAGCAAAGGTCTCCTCGTAGTCGATCCCCCTTTTTGTGTGTACCCCTGAGCAACCAGCCTTGACTTGTTTCTCACTACTTCACCTTTCTCTCCCTCTTTATTTTTCCACACCCATTTTGTCCCAATCGGCTTACAACCTGGTGGAGGATCCACTAACTCCCAAACTTTGTTTCTCTCAAAATTCTCCAACTCCTCATGCATAGAATTCACCCAATTGTGATCAGATAGCGCATGTCCAATGTCTTTGGGCTCAAAAGTAGCAACAAAAGCAGCATGGGCAAAGTGAGAGTCATTTCGAAACCTCGACCGTGTAGTTCATTCGTTGTTATTCCCGATGATCGTTGAAGCTGGGTGATCCACTTGTACTCACCGGGGAGCTTCTCGCCTCGAAGCCACCGCCCCTCAGTCGTAGCTTCCTCTCGATCTCGGCACGTCGTCGTAGGTGTGGGTGAAGGCCCGTCCTCGATCGTAGTCGAAGTAGTATGTACATGCTCAGCCGCAGGCGCCACACCACCATCTTCCTCATCTCCTTGCTGCTGCACCTCATCCTCGAAAATCTCCTCGCCAAGTTCCTCGTCACCTGCACACTCAAAAACAAGCGAACTACGTGGCTGTGTCTCGTCGAAGGTAACTGAAGGACCGAACTGGGACCAGAGAGGGGGGAGTGAATGGGTGCTGATAAAAATTCTTCTCAAAGTAGATGACTACTCCAACAAGATGAACTCGGTCGGATACCCTAAATCACACGCTCCGTACTCAACCTTCCGTTTGCCAAAACCACATAGCCACTGGAGTGCTACTGGTCCTAGGAACAAACACTACCTGCATCCACAGCTCCTACACACATACGGCAGTGGAAACAACTCGGAAGTTGTATGGCCAGCAGGGGGCGGTTAGACCGCCTCCACCTGGTAACCGAGAAATCCTCCGAACGACCTCTTCCGAGCTCCAAAACTCTCCACGGTTTCACCCAATGAATCCTCTGGTCAAGGCCAAGCTAGCTACCAAAGAATCTTGGCGAAAACCAAAACTTCATCCAGGGGCCTAGGGGCGGTTTAACCGGCTCACGGGGGCGGTTCAACCTCCTGTACCCAGCAAGGAACACAAGCCAAGAACTCCTAGCAAATAGCACCAAAACGGACCCCAATTTCACCAGAACGCTCCTCTGATCAAGGCGAACGAACTCACAGAGGAAAATCCGGCAAAATCAAAACTTCCACCTGGGAGACCCAGGGCGGTTAGACCGCCCCCTATGGTGGTTAGACCGCCCCTCCCAGAAAACCTGGTCGCGGGTCAACCCTCAACTTCCCATTTCTCGATCTCCCGATTCACCCCACGAATTGAAGTGAAATTTCGGGGTACTTGGGTTACCTCCTGGACAACCTCTCCACCAAAGGAATTGCACCGAAACACGAGATCAAAGGGAATCGCGGATCTTGGCCCTCTAGGTCATGAACTCGAGCAACTCGAAAAACCACCAAACCGAGGTCGATTCAAGGGAGTTCTTGGGGCAAAGTCACCAGCCAAAGAGGCACAAGGTCCTCATACGTGACACCCAACAAGAATCCCGTAAGAAATCGCCCTCAAAACTCCGCCAAGAGAATCACAAGAAAGAGCTCCGAAAATCACCAAAAAGAGAAACGGGAGAGGCAACACAAGTCCTTGAGGAACCACGCCGAATCATCTATGCATACCATGAAGGTTCATACAAGGTCTAGCTTGCCAGCCGGTCATCCATCCCTCTCTCAAGATCTCACCATGAAGCTCTCAAGCTAGTCCTAGAAATTCCTAAGGAAAATAGGAAGGGAAAATAGCAAAGGGAAAATGAGCTAGGGTTCCAAGAGTTGGCTGCCATCCCACAACTCAAGTGTTTATATGGGGGCAACCAAAAGACTAAACTATCCTTACTAGCAACTAGGGATACAAGCCCCTCAAGGGAAATTTTGGAAGTCTTCAGTTCAGCACCATCGGACGGATGCACATTGAAGGACCGATTAGGCGAACCAGAGAGGGGGGAGTGAATGGGAGCCGATAAAAATTCTTCTCGAAGGAGATGAGGACTCCAACAAGACGAACACAGCTTCCAAATCACGTCTCCGACTCAACTACCCAAGTTGGCCAAGACCACGCAGCCACTGGAGTGCTACTGGTCCTAGGAACCAACAAACACCTTCACGGACTCGAGAACGCAGCGGAACAGCAACTCGAGCACCACTGACCTACACCGGTCAGGCCGGTGAGCACCACCGGTCAGACCGGTCCCTGCTGACAAAATCTGAGAACTTTCACAGAAGGCCCCTACACCGGTCAGGCCGGTGTAGCTCACCGGTCAGACCGGTCCGAGCCAGGAAATCCCAAATCCTCCGAACAGGCCTACCGAGCTCCAAACTGACCCAAACTCGAAACAGTAGCAACACGGGACAACAACGAACTCACCCAGACATTCACCCGAGGCAAAACCCACAGAGCCTCTGCACCGGTCAGACCGGTAAGCAGCACCGGTCAGACCGGTCAGGCTGGGCCGCTCGGGGATGAACAGCACCCGCGGGTCAACTCCCCCAAATCCAACTCCCGATCTCCCGAATCGCTCCACGGATTTGTGCAAGACTTTGGGGATAGTAGGAACACCTCATGGGCACTCCATAGCCAAGATTTGGTCCACCAAAACTTGCTAAATCAAGAGGAATCGAAGAAATCCCACCAAGAACACCTCTAACCCTAGAGCCACGAAAACCCCAAAATCGAGCCCCTTTGCTCACGGATTTGGGAGGGGAATCAAAGGGAAAAGAACCACGAAGGGTTCATGCATACATCCCCCACCAAATCCCAATGAGAAAGGCCTCGAAATCGCTCCAAGAAAAACGCCAAGAAAGGGCTCCGAAAATCACCAAAAAGGAGAAACGGGAAAGACACATCCAAGCCTTGAGGAACCACGCTGAATCATCTATACATACCAAAGAGGATCATACAAGGTCTAGCTTGCCGCCCGATCATCCTTCCCTCTCACAAGATCTCACCATGAAGCTCTCAAGCTAGTCCTAAGAAAATCCTAAGGAAAATAGCAAAACAAATGAGCTAGGGTTCCAAGAGATGGCTGCCATCCTCTCACCACTTGGGTTATATGGAGGCAACCGAAAGACGAAAATACCCTTACTAGCTAACTAGGGATACATGCCCCTCAAGGGCGAATTCGGAAAACTTTGTCTTCGCTCCATCGGACGGATGCCCAGCGACCGCAAACTTGCTTAGCCTCGACGCAAGCCTTGCGATCCCGACGCGTGTCCTCCGCTTCGAAGATTCCGGACTGCGTCGTCGCACACCAGTCAGACCGGTGCACCTCACCGGTCAGACCGGTACCCACCGGTCAGACCCACCGGTCAGACCGGTCTGGAGCTGCTACACCTCCATCTTCGGTTCTTCGGTCTTGGCTTTGTGGATCAACCAAGGAACCCAGTGGTTTTCTGGTGAACCACCGGAAACCCTGCGAACTCGGTGTAGCCTCCGCCAATCACCACTCATGACTCGGCTCCCACGTAGTCCCGGCTCGACCTTGGTTTTGAGGCTCAACCAAGAAACCGTCCATGACTTGGTCTTGCCGTTCTTGCCACCATGCGGACCGCACTTGACCCCGCTGGCCACCGGGTCCCTCGAACCAAGCCTACTTGTCTTCCCCACACCTGGAGGCCTCACCGGCAACGACCTTTCGCGCTTGTTCTTCACCTGCACCAATACCAGTCAAGCCGCAACCTGCACCTGCAATACTTAGCCAAGAGTCAGTCCACACCACGTTGTCAATCACTCATCACACCAGGAAGCGACCATCCACTGGTCCTCGAACCACCCCTGGCTCTCAATCTCCCCCTTGATGAGTGCATTGACAACACACACGTTTTGGTAACCAAGAGAAAAGGAAAAGAAAAGAAACGACTAAAAGAAACTCCAACAAGCGATCGAAAGCCAAAGAAAAGGCAAAGAGCAAGATCACTTGAAGAAGACAAGTCTCGGACCCCTTAGGCAAGGGCAACGGCTCGACACATCCGAGACAAAACCATGCTCAAGCAAAAAGCACAAACCATCAAACCAAAGCTTGAAAACCACAAAGAGCTCCCCCTGCACACATGCAAGCTCCCCCTGAACCAATGCAACTCCCCCTGGACGAATGCATGCAAATCACTTGACGAAACAGAGCAGCTGCATCAGCTCAGCTCTGACCGGTCAGACCGGCCAGCACCACCGGTCAGACCGGTTCCAAACAAATGAACAGAACCAGCACTCTGACCGGTCAGACCGGTGACCTCAACCGGTCAGACCGGTGACAAACAGAGCCCAGAAATGGCTCGAAACCACCTGAAAACCTTCCAAATGCATTCAGTAGGCCAAAACATGCTCAAACTTCTCCCCCTTGTTGACAATGCATGAATCAAGCCAAAAATGCAAAAAATGCAACCTAGAGTTTCTCGAATAGACAAAATTCAACATAGGATGCTACACATGTTCAAATGAGCAAGTTAGATACTCTATAGCTTCGTAAAGACATCAACTTCATGATCACCGAGTTTCACAACCATTGGGCGAAGCTAAGATAGAATTGAGCAATTTTGCAAAAATTCACCCTCTCATGAGCAAAGTCCTAAACATGACCAAAACATGTCAAAATGGCAAAGCCACACAAACTTCATGCTAGGACAACCATTCTAAACATAAGACCATCATAAACACCCACAAACACCTCATGTCATGTCAAAGCCACCGAGCCATGTGCCTACTTCTATATATGAGACTTCTCATTGGTAGGCATCATGCAACGGTTTAGCACCCAAAGCAAATTAAAATTAGCACATATGACATGGGAGCACATTTTCCAAGCAATTTACATTTCATTTTCAGATTTGAAATTGGTACATGAAATGTCTTTGCGACAAAAAGGAACTTATGTCCCTCCACAAGATCAAGCATGGGGGCTAAACATTCATGATGGCAAATGAGCCTTTGGCCCCATATGATCAAAATAAGCTATCCAACCACAAATTAAGCATAGCCAAGCCATAAAAACATGTCAAGATCATATAAAGGCATTTACTCACAAGAGAGCATACATATGAGATTTTTCAAAAACATAGCCATCAACCATGGATATAAACCAAGATTATCAAGAGCTAAGCCAAACTAACCATAGCTTACCAAACTAGCTCACAAAGACATATATATCATTCCATGGTGAACAATGTATATAAGAGAAGCTTTTCCTAAACAATGCATATGATACCAAATGCAAGCAACCTAAGATACAAAGATGCATATACATCATGTTACATATGCCATGCCAAATGCAAGAAATGCACAAAGGAAAGCTATACATATGCTACAAAGGAGCTCCCACACACCAACTCAAGAAATCAAACACACACCAAGCTCCCCCCGCAAACGAGTGAAAGTTGCTTGATCTTGGGATTTGTTGAAAATATCGGCTAGTTGGTCATGTGTAGGTACATGGATCAAGGCTATCTTCCCTTTCTCTACATTGTCTCTCAGGAAATGATACCTCACTTCTATGTGCTTGGTTTTGGACTAGAGCACTGGGTTCTTTGCAACGCTTATGGCACTGGTGCTATCACATTGAAGTGGGACATGGGTATACTCCTCACCAAAGTCACTCATGGTGTATGTGATCCAAAGGAGCTGAGAACAACAACTAGCTGCGCCCACATACTCTGCCTCGGTAGTGGATTGAGCAACACTCGACTGTTTGCGGGAAGACCAAGACACCAAAGAAGAACCCAAGAACTGGCAAGTCCCAGAAGTGGACTTCCTATCCAACCGACACCCGGCAAAATCTGCGTCCGAAAATCCATGAAGTGGCAGAAGAAGACGCGGAGTACCAAAGGCCAAAGTCGGGAGTATGTCGCAAATATCTGAATATGCGCTTGACTACTTGCCGATGCGAAGTCCTCGGAGACGCTTGAAAATGAGTGCATAGACATACCGAGAATTGGATGTCCGGCCTCGTCGCCGTCAAGTAGAGGAGTGACCCGATCATGCTCCGGTACTCCTTCTGGTCCACGTGTTCACCTTCCTCGTCCGCATCAAGAGCTGTAGTCGTACTCATAGGCGTCACCATGGCCTTGGAGTCCTCCATCTTGAACTTCCTCACAATGTCCTTGGTGCACAAATGTTCCTTCCTTTGATTGCTTGATTTGTAGCCCGAGGAAGAACTGCAACTCACCCATTATGCTCATCTCAAATTCCCTGCTCATGTCTTCTGCAAACCTTGCAACAAGAGAGTTAGACGAGCCACCAAAGACAATATCATCCATGTATACCTGCACAATCAGGATATCTCTGCCCTGCCTGAGGAGAAACAAGGTCTGATCGACCTTCCCCATCTCAAACCCTCTCTCAAACAGGAACTCCCTCAACCTACCATACCAAGCTCTAGGCGCCTGCTTCAACCCATACAGCGCCTTCCTCAACTTGTACACCCGGTGGGGGTACTTCTCACTCTCAAACCCCGGTGGTTGCCTCACAAACACCTCTTCCTCCAACACACCATTCAGGAAAGCACTCTTCACATCCATCTGGTACAACTTGAACCCTTTAGCCACGGAAAAGGCTAGAAGGATCCTGATCGCCTCCAAGCGAGCTACAGGAGCGAAAGTCTCCTCGTAGTCGATCCCCTCTTTCTGACTATACCCCTGAGCAACAAGTCTTGACTTGTTCCTCACCACTTCTCCTTTCTCTCCCTCTTTATTCTTCCACGCCCATTTTGTCCCAATCGGCTTACACCTTGGGGGAGGGTCAACCAACACCCAAACTTGGTTCCTCTCAAAATTCTCCAACTCCTCATGCATCGAATTAACCCAATTATGATCAGATAGCGCGTGTCCAATGTCTTTGTGCTCAAAAGTGGCAACAAAAGCAGCATGAGCGAAATGAGAATTGTTCCGAACCCTCGACCGTGTAGTGCGTTCATTCATGTCGCCGATGATTCTCGAAGCTGGGTGATCCACTTGCACTCGCCGGGGAGGTTCTCGCCTTGATGCTACCTCCCCCTCAACAACAGCTTCGCCTTGATCTGGGTTTGTCGTTGTAGGTGTGGGAGAGGGCCCGTTCACGATCGTCGTCGAAGTAGTAGGTACATGTTCAGCTGCGGGCACCACACCGCCATCTTCATCATCTCCATGTTCGTGCTCCTCCTCCTGAAAGATCTCCTCGCCAAGTTCGTCGTCACCTGCACACTCAAAAACAAGCTGACTACGTGGTTGTGTCTCGTCGAAGGTTCAAGATTGAGCACACGAAATGCTCTAGAATGAGATGCATAACCAAAGAAAATACCATCGACAGACCTAGCCTCGAACTTGTCCAACTTCTTCCCTTTCTTCAGAATGAAGCATTTACAACCAAAGACATGGAAGTGACTCACCTTGGGTGTGCGACCGTGCATCAACTCGTAACAGGTTTTCTTCTTATGAACCCTAAGGTAGATCCTGTTTGACACATAGCACGCGGTATTGACCGCCTCAGCCCAGAACCTTCTCGGAGTCCTATGCTCGTCGAGCATCGTCCGAGCCATCTCGCACAAGGTCCTGTTTTTCCTTTCCACAACACCATTCTGGGGAGGCGTATACAGACTCGAAAACTGGTGTTCAAGACCCAAGTCATGGCAAAAGGTTTTGAAGCGAGAGTTTTTGAATTCCGAGCCATTGTCACAGCGGATCGCTCGTATAGCATCTCTGTGCCTCTCGTTTCTTAACCTCAAGACAAGATCTCGAACAAAACCAAACGTCTCCCATTTCTCCTCAAGAAAGAACACCCACGCATACCGAGAGTAGTCGTCCACCACAACAAGGACATACCACTTCCCACCCGCAGATCGCACACGAGCTGGGCCAACAAGGTCCATATGGAGCAGCTCGCATGGACGCTCAGTCATCACATCAGTGAGAGGCGGGTCAGAGGAGGCAACCATCTTGGCATGCCTACACGGCGCACAAACCAACTCTTTCTCACACCTCAACCGTGGCAATCCTCGGACCAAATTGAGTTTACTCAAGCGAGACAAAAGGTCAAAGCTCAAGTGACCCAACTTCCTATGCCACTTCCACAACTCACTCGAAGAACCAGCCAAAAAGCAACGCTCCACACCAGAAGACTGAGAGAAATCAGCTCGGAACACTTGACCCTCGGGAACGACCATGCAAACAAGGTCCCCTCGAGAATCTAAAATCCGAGAACCACCAGGCCGAAACAACACCTCAAAGCCCTCATCCAACAACTGGGACACAGAAAGCAAATTGAACCCCAGCGATTGAACAAGAGCGACACGCCTGAGAGTAACCTTGTCACTTACCTTGATCTCACCTTCTGATAGTACACGCCCTCGCCCATTGTCCCCAAAGGTGATGTATGTCTTGGACACCACCGGGACGAGACTTGAGAACCACCCCTTGTCCCCGGTCATATGCCTCGAGCAACCGGAGTCAATCAACCAAACGTTCCTCAAGTCTCCCACCTGAAATTCAAAAGCGAGCACGTGAGTGAACAAACGACTCAGTACTGGGGTTAGTACCAAAAGAGTAAAACCAGTGTCGAGCCATTTGCTCCAAAGTGGGGTTAGCACAAACCAAATCATCACGCCTATTAAAGTTACCACCACGGTAACCACTACGAGGGAACCAACCCTCTCTAGCTGGAGGAGGACGAAAGCCACGAAAGGAAAACCGTGGATCGTTCCTCCTCTCCATCTCAAAGCTACGACTCCTCACACCCCCGTATTGAGCACGAGGTGGAGAACGAATAGCAAACTGACCTCCTGCAAACTTTCCAGACCAACCACCAGAATCACGACCACCAGAACCAAACCGAGCATCCTCACGAGCACGAAAACCAACTCGCTGTCTGCCCAGACCTGCACCGGTCTGACCGGTGTAGCTCGGCCAGCAGCACCACCTGCTGCCTTCCGGTCTCCCCAAGCCGGAACCGTCATCACAATCGCCTTGGCCCTGGGCATCTGCATACGAGGCTCAGGTACACCATTAGAGGGGTGGTACCTGTCCTTGTTAGCCCACTCTCTAGCCATTCTCTCCTCACGCTTCCTCTTGAAGCAAAACTCATCCTTGTGACCATCTCTCCCACAATACCCACAATGGAACTTCATGGGCTATGGCTTAGGCTTTGGCTTGGGTTGGGGCTGCCCACTCGGTTTCTCACCCATCTTCTCTCCTTTCTCACCTCCCTTTGGGCTCACAAACTTCACCGGTTTCTGGAAATCATTTGTTGGGTGAGGGAATATGGGTGGATCTGGAGTAGTGTCAAGTTTGTTTCTGAGATGGTTAGGCTTGGGCTCAAACTTGTTCTTCTGTCTGTTTGGTGGTGGGATAGGAATTTCTCCAACTCTCTCAACTCCCTCACCACTGTTCTCTCCAAGCTTGTCAGCCCCAAGTGCCTGACCATCATAGCGTTTGAAAGCCGCTATCATGATACCAAGCTGAGGCTCCTGACCTGACAACCGGCTCATACATTTCCTCAGCTCATCATTCTCATCCTGCAAGCGATCAACATAATGCGCAAGCTCCAAATTCTTAACCGCATGCAATTCACAAGTAGAGCAAGAAGTGGGAATAGGCTCTTTCAACTTAGCCTCAAGCGAAACAGTGTAAGCATGCATCTCATCAATCTTTCCATGCAAAACAGGGCAAGAAGTGCAAGCACCTAGCAAAGCAGGTCTAGACTTAAGCTCAGTCACTTCAACCCTAAGCATATCTAGTTCATCACAAGTAGAAGCATGCTTATCCTTAAGAGCAGTAAGATCAGCTAGGTACACAGAGCAATCACAGCAATCAATCTCATCAGAAACCACAGGAGAAGCCTTAAGCGAATCAATCTCAAGCTTAGCATCTAGGTTCTGGGTTTCTAGCTCAGCCACACGGTTCCTAGCATCTTCTAGTGAGGCCCTAAGCTCTTTCCTCATCTTCTTGGCCTCTCTAAGCATGTGATCGCGATTATCAAGCAAGTCAACCAACTCATCATTCTCCTTGCGCAAAGAGGAGAGCTCATCACATACCTCATCCTCGTAGTCGGAGTCCGAGTCATTCTGGTGACTCTTCTTGCTGCCGGAGCTACGAGCCATGCCGCAGAAGCCATCTCCCGTGAAGCAGCTCAACCCGCTCAAGTTCCTGGATGACTTCTTGTTCTTGCGCCGATCACCTTCATCTTCACTACTACTCGAGCTCGAGGAAGAGTAGGCGGAGCTGGAGTCGACGTCGCTCGCTCCGACCATCGCTCGGGCCTTCCTGCCGCGGCCGTCCTTCTTCCTCGACCGTCGCTCGTCCTTGTGCTTGTTCTTGTGCTTACGATCACGCCTCGATCGGTACTTGCCATCCTTGCTCGACCGGTGCCTGTAGCCGTCCTTGTAGCCGTCCTTGTTCTCCATCTTCTCCGGGCAGTCGACGACGAAGTGTCCTGGCTTGCCGCACTGAAAGCACGTCCGTGCTGTCCTCCTCGTGTTCACCCGGTTCTCGTGCAGCCTCTCGAACCGCCTGGTCAGCAACGCCAGCTCGTCCTCTCCAAGCACATCGAACTCCTCGTCTGGCAAAGACATCAAAGAAGACAGAGAGTATATCCTGGAGGATGCGTTAGCGTTGGACTTAGCTCCTTTGCCACCAACGAGAGCGAGACGATGAGAATCAGTCAGGCTCTCGATCTTGGCTGTCATACCACGGTCCAACTCAGCCGACTTGAGCTTCGAGAACAGCTCGTTCACCGTCAAGGTGTCATACTTCTCGGACTCAACAATAGCCTCAAACTTCCCGTCCCATACGGTATGATCCAACGAGTGCAAGAGCTTCACGGCTCTATCATGATCATCGTATGGGAGCACGGCCACATTTGCTCTCATGTTGTTCACAACGACCGTAAACCACTGGAAAAGGGCATCGACGGACTCGCCGGGGAGATGAGTGAAGTTCTCGTACTCTCTACGGTAAGTCGCGCACATCCGAGCCTGAACTTGAGCATTCCCAGCATGAGCATCCTTCAACTGCTCCCAAATCCTACAAGCTAAGTCCTCTGTCTGAACCCGATCGAATTCGGGCTGACACAGAGCACGAAACAAGTAGTCGACAGCCTTGTTGTTGGCTTCGAACATATCCCTCGATCTTGGAGCAAGGAAGTTCATCGGATGAACATAAGCTGTGTTCACCGTAATGTCCCAAAGGATCTAACCCTTTCCGCGGAGGAATGCTGCCATCCGCCTCTGCCACATCTGGTAGTTCTTCCCATCGAAGTGCGGAGGACCCGAACCCCATTCCTGGTACGCCATCTTTGGATCTTAGACTGGTAAGAGTCAATAAAGACCCGAACCGGCTTTGATACCAATTGAAGGACTGATTAGGCGAACCAGAGAGGGGGGAGTGAATGGGAGCCGATAAAAATTCTTCTCGAAGGAGATGAGGACTCCAACAAGACGAACACAACTTCCAAATCACGTCTCCGACTCAACTACCCAAGTTGGCCAAGACCACGCAGCCACTGGAGTGCTACTGGTCCTAGGAACCAACAAACACCTTCACAGACTCGAGAACGCAGCGGAACAGCAACTCGAGCACCACTGACCTACACCGGTCAGGCCGGTGAGCACCACCGGTCAGACCGGTCCCTGCTGGCAAAATCTGAGAACTTCCACAGAAGGCCCCTACACCGGTCAGGCCGGTGTAGCTCACCGGTCAGACCGGTCCGAGCCAGGAAATCCCAAATCCTCCGAACAGGCCTACCGAGCTCCAAACTGACCCAAACTCGAAACAGTAGCAACACGGGACAACAACGAACTCACCCAGACGTTCACCCGAGGCAAAACCCACAGAGCCTCTGCACCGGTCAGACCGGTAAGCAGCACCGGTCAGACCGGTCAGGCTGGGCCGCTCGGGGATGAACAGCACCCGCGGGTCAACTCCCCCAAATCCAACTCCCGATCTCCCGAATCGCTCCACGGATTTGTGCAAGACTTTGGGGATAGTAGGAACACCTCACGGGCACTCCATAGCTAAGATTTGGTCCACCAAAACTTGCTAAATCAAGAGGAATCGAAGAAATCTCACCAAGAACGCCTCTAACCCTAGAGCCACGAAAACCCCAAAATCGAGCCCCTTTGCTCACGGATTTGGGAGGGGAATCAAAGGGAAAAGAACCACGAAGGGTTCATGCATACATCCCCCACCAAATCCCAAAGAGAAAGGCCTCGAAATCGCTCCAAGAAAAACGCCAAGAAAGGGCTCCGAAAATCACCAAAAAGGAGAAACGGGAAAGACACATCCAAGCCTTGAGGAACCACGTCGAATCATCTATACATACCAAAGAGGTTCATACAAGGTCTAGCTTGCCGCCCGATCATCCTTCCCTCTCACAAGATCTCACCATGAAGCTCTCAAGCTAGTCCTAAGAAAATCCTAAGGAAAATAGGAAGAGAAAATAGGAAAACAAATGAGCTAGGGTTCCAAGAGATGGCTGCCATCCTCACACCACTTGGGTTATATGGAGGCAACCTAAAGACGAAAATACCCTTACTAGCTAACTAGGGATACATGCCCCTCAAGGGCGAATTCAGAAAACTTTGTCTTCGCTCCATCGGACGGATGCCCAGCGACCGCAAACTTGCTGAAACTCGACGCAAGCCTTGCGATCCTGACGCGTGTCCTCCGCTTCGAAGATTCCGGACTGCGTCGTCGCACACCGGTCAGACCGGTGCTCCTCACCGGTCAGACCGGTACCCACCGGTCAGACCGGTCTGGAGCTGCTGCACCTCCGTCTTCGGTTCTTCGGTCTTGGTTTTGTGGATCAACCAAGGAACCTAGTGGTTTTCTGGTGAACCACGGTGTAGCCTCCGCCAATCACCACTCATGACTCGGCTCCCACGTAGTCCCGGCTCGACCTTGGTTTTGAGGCTCAACCAAGAAACCGTCCATGACTTCATCTTGCCGTTCTTGCCACCATGCGGCCCGCACTTGACCCCGCTGGCCACCGGGTCCCTCGAACCAAGCCTACTTGTCTTCCCCACACCTGGAGGCCTCACCGGCAACGACCTTTCGTGCTTGTTCTTCACCTGCACCAACACCAGTCAAGCCGCAACCTGCACCTGCAATACTTAGCCAAGAGTCAGTCCAAACCACGTTGTCAATCACTCATCACACCAGGAAGCAACCATCCACCGGTCCTCGAACCACCCCTGGCTCTCACACATCCACCGCAAGCCTGCGTAGCTCCAACGCAACTCTTGCGATCAAGCCGCGTGTCCTCCGCTTCGAAGCTTCTCCGCGGTAGCGACCCGGGCGGTCAGACCGCCCCCTAGGGCAGTTAGACCGGCCCTAGGCAGTCTGACCGCCCCTCCTGGGCGGTTGAGCTGGCCTGGCCGGCCACACTCCTCCGTCGAGTCTTCGGCCTCGGTTTTGTGGCTCAACCGAGTAACCCAGTGGTTTTGTGGTGAACAACTGCAAACCCCGCAGACTTGGTGTAGCCTCCGCCAATCTCCACTCATGACTCGGCTCCCGCCATGTCCCGGCTCGACCTTGGTTTTGAGGATCAACCAAGAAACCGTCCACGACTTCGTCTTACTGTTCTTGCCACCATGCGACCCGCACTTGACCCCGCTGGCCACCGGGTCCCTCGAACCAAGCCTACTTGTCTTCTCCACACCTGGAGGTCTACCCGGCAATGACCTTTCGCGCTTGTTCTTCACCTGCACCAGCACCAATCAAGCCGCAGCCTGCACCTGCACCAAAGGCCAAAGTCGGGAGTGTATCACAAATACCTGAAGATGCGCTTGACTGCTTGCCGATGCGAAGTCCTTGGAGACGCTTGAAAACGAGCGCACAGACATACCAAGAATTGGATGTCCGGCCTCGTCGCCGTCAAGTACAGGAGGGAGCTGATCATGCTCCGGTACTCCTTCTGGTCCACATGTTCACCGTCCTCGTCCGCATCAAGGGCTGTAGTCGTACTCATCGGCGTCGTCATGGCCTTGGAGTCCTCCATCTTGAACTTCCTCACAATGTCCATGGTGTATTTGGCTTGGTGTACAAACGTTCCTTCCTTTGCTTGCTTGATCTGGAGCCCGAGGAAGAACTGCAACTCACCCATCATGCTCATCTCGAATTCCCTGCTCATGTCTTCTGCAAACCTTGCAACCAAAGAGTTAGACGAGCCACCAAAGACAATATCATCCACGTACACCTGCACAATTAGGATCTCTTTACCCTGCCTGAGGAGAAACATGGTTTGATCTACCTTCCCCATCTCAAAGCCTCTCTCAAACAGAAACCCTCTCAACCTACCATACCAAGCTCTAGGCGCCTGCTTCAGCCCATACAGCGCCATCCTCAACTTGTACACCCTGTGGGGGTACTTCTCACTCTCAAACCCCGGTGGTTGCCTCACGAACACTTCTTCCTCCAAAACATCGTTCAGGAAAGCACTCTTCACATTGATTTGGTACAATTTGAACCCTTTAGCCACGACAAAGGCTAGAAGGATCCAAATCGCCTCCAAACAGGCTACGGGAGCAAAGGTCTCCTCGTAGTCGATCCCCTCCTTTTGTGTGTACCCCTGAGAAACTAGCCTCGACTTGTTTCTCACTACTTCACCTTTCTCTCCCTCTTTGTTTTTCCACACCCATTTTGTCCCAATCGGCTTACACCCCGGTGGAGGCTCCACTAACTCCCAAACTTGGTTCCTCTCAAAATTCTCCAACTCCTCATGCATAGAATTAACCCAATTGTGATCAGATAGCGTATGTCTAATGTCTTTGGGCTCAAAAGTAGCAACAAAAGCAGCATGGGCAAAGTGAGAGTCAATTCGAAACCTCGACCGTGTAGTACGTTCATTGAAGTTCCCGATGATCGTTGAAGCTGGATGATCCACTTGTACGTGCCGGGGAGCTTCTCGCCTTGAAGCCCCCTTCCCCTCAACTTTAGCTTCCTCTCGATCTTGACACGTCGTCGTAGCTGTGGGAGAAGGCCCATCCTCGATCGTAGTCGAAGTAGTATGTACGTGCTCAGCCGCGGGCGCCACACCACCATCTTCCTCATCTCTTTGCTGCTGCACCTCGTCCTCAAAAATCTCCTCACCAAGTTCCTCGTTACCAGCACACTCAAAAAACAAGCGAACTACGTGGCTTTGTCTCGTCAAAGGTAATCTCACAAGTCACCACAATTTGGTTAGTTTCAAGATTGAGCACCCGAAAGGCTATAGAATGAGACGCGTAACCAAAGAAAATGCCATCGACAGACCTAGCCTCGAACTTGTCCAACTTCTTCCCTTTCTTAAGAATGAAGCATTTGCAGCCAAAGACGTGAAAGTGACTCACCTTGGGGGTTCTACCGTGCATCAACTCGTAGTAAGTTCTCTTCTTATGGACCCTAAGGTAAATCCTGTTCGACACGTAGCAAGCGGTATTGACCGCCTCAGCCCAGAACCTTCTCGGAGTCCTATGCTCATCGAGCATCGTCCGAGCCATCTCACACAGGGTTCTGTTTTTCCTTTCCACCACGCCGTTCGGGGGAGGCGTATACGGACTAGAGGACTGGTGTTCAAGACCCAAGTTATGGCAAAAGGTTTCGAAACGAGAGTTTTTAAATTCCGAGCCATTGTCACTACGGATCGCTCGTATGGCATCTCTGTGCCCCTCATTCTTCAACCTCAAGACAAGATCTCGAACAAAACCAAACGTCTCCACTTTCTCCTCCAAAAAGAAAACCCAAGCATACCGAGAGTAGTCATCCACCACAACCAGGACGTACCACTTCCCACCCACAGATCGCTCACGAGCTGGGCCAACAAGGTCCATATGAAGCAGCTCGCAGGGACGCTCCGTCATCACATCGGTGAGGGGTGGATGGGAAGCAGCTACCATCTTAGCATGCCTGCACGGCGCACACACCAAATCCTTTTCGAACCTCAAGCGGGGCAATCCTCGGACCAAGTTAAGTCCACTCAAGCGTGACAACAAGTCAAAACTCAAGTGACCCAACCTTCTATGCCACTTCCACAACTCACCCGAAGAACCAGCCACAAAACACCTCAAAACACCCGAACTCTGAGAGAAATCCGCTCGAAATATTTGACCCTCGGGGACAACCACACAAACAAGGTCACCTCGAGCATCAAGTATCCGAGTACCACTCGACTTAAACAACACCTCAAAACCTTCCTCAAGAAGCTGGGAAACAGAGAGAAAATTAAACCCCAACGACTTGACCAAGGCAACACGCTTCAGCACCACTTTGTCACTTACCCTCACTTCACCTTCTGCAAGTACACGCCCTCGTCCATTGTCCCCAAAGGTGATGTATGTCCTGGACACCACCTGGGTGAGGCTGGAGAACCACCCACAATCTCTGGTCATATGCCTCGACCAACCGGAGTCGATCAACCAAACGTTCCCCAAGCCTCCCACCTAAAATTCAAAAACGAGCACGTGAGTGAACAAACGACTCGGCACTAGAGTTAGTACCAAAAGAGTAAAACCAGTGCCGAGCCATTTGCTCCAAAGTGGCGTTAGCACCATCCATTCCATCACGCTTGCCAAAGCTACCACCACGTGAACCACCACGAGGAAACCACCCCTATCTCGCTGGAGGAGCACGAAAGCCACAAAAGGAAGACCGTGGACCGTAGCTCCTCTCCAACTTAAAGCTGCGACCTCTCTCAGACTCGTATCGACCACGAGGGGGAGAACGTCCAGCAAACTCAACACCACAAGATTCTCCATGCCAACCACCAGTACCACGACCACCAGAACTGAAACCACTCGAAACGCCACCTCGAAAACCAAACCGCCCAGAATTCTGGGGGCGGTCTAACCGCCTAGCCAGGTCGGTCTAACCGCTCCCCTCTGGGCAGGGCCGGTCTGACCGCCCCTCCAGGCCGGTCTGACCGCCCTCTCCAGAAAACCTCCTCAGCTGCGGGAACTCACATCTCCCCATGCAGAACACTTCTCACAATTGCCTTTCCCCTAGGCAGTGGCATACGAGACTTAGGCACACCATAAGATGGGTGGTACCTGTCCTTGTTCGCCCACTCCTTAGCCATCCTTTCTTCCCACTTCCTTTTGAAGCAAAACTCACCCTTGTGACCATCTCTCCCACAATACTCACAATGGAACCTTATGGGTTTTGGTTTAGACTTGGGTTGGGGCTGCTCACTTGGTTTCTTGTTTGGTTTCTCCTCACTCGGCTTCTCTTTTGGTTTCTCCTCACTAGGCTTCTCTCCCTTTTTCCCAAAGAACTCATTCCCTAAGTCACTCTTGAACTTGATGGGTTTTTGGAAATCATTTGTTTGAGGAGGAAACACTGGTGGATCTGAGGTTGTGTCAAGTCGGTTTCTCAATGGGTTTGGCTTAGGAGCATAGGCATTTTTGTGGAAGGTTTTTGGTGGAGCTTAGATATCACCAATCTTCTCTCCTCCCTCACCAATACACTCTCCAATCTTATCCGACCCAAGCGCTTGCCCATCATAGCGCTTGTATGCCTCTATCATCATCCTAAGCTGGGGCTCATGACCTGACAACCAACCCATCATCTTTCTCAACTCATCATTTTCATCCTGCAAGCGATCAACATAATGTGCAAGTTCCAGGTTCTTTACAGCATGCAATTCACAACTAGAGCAGGAAGTAGGAATAGGAGCTTTCAATTCAGCTTCAAGTGAAACAATGTAAGCACGAGACTCATCAAGCTTTCCATGCAAAACAGGGCAAGAAGTACAAGCACCTAGCAAAGCAGGTCTAGACTTAAGCTCAGCCACTTCAACCCTAAGCACATCTAGTTCCTCACACTTGGAGGCATGCTTTTCCTTAAGAGCAGTAAGATCAGCTAGGAACACAGAGCAATCAGCACAATCAACCTCATCAGAAACAACAGGTGAAGCCTTAAGCGAATCCATTTTAAAGCTTAGCATCCAGGTTTTGTGTTTCTAGCTCCACCACCCTAGTCCTAGCATCCTCAAGCGAGGCCCTAAGCTCCTTTCTCATCTTCTTAGCCTCTCTAAGCATGTCATCACGATTATCAAGCAGTTTTCCTAACTCCTCATTCTCCTGGTGCAAGAAGGAAAGCTCGTCACGTACCTCCTCCTCGGAGTCGGAGTCCGAGTCATCCTTCTGACTCTTCTTGCTGCTAGAGCTGTGTGCCATGCTGCAGAAGCCATCACACGCGAAGCAGCTCAGCCCGCTCAGGTTCTTGGATCCCTTCTTGCTCTTGCGCCGATCACCATCGTCTTCACTGCTACTCGTGCTCGAGGTAGAGTACGTGGAGCTAGAGACGACATCACTCGCTCCGACCATCGCTCGGGCCTTCTTGCCGTGGCCGTCCTTCTTCCTCGATCGTCGCTCGTCCTTGTGCTTGTGCTTGTGATCGCACCTTGACTGGTACTTGCTCTCCGTCTTCGACCGGTGCTTGTAGTTGTCCGTGTTCTCCATCTTCTCGGGGCAGTTGGCGACGAAGTGTCCTGGCTTGCCGCACTGAAAGCACATCCTCGTGTTCCTCCTTGTGTTCACCCGGTTCTCGTGCATCCTCTCGAACCTCCTGGTCAGTAGCGCCAGCTCGTCCTCTCCAAGCACGTCGAACTCCTCATCTAGCAAAGACATCAAAGAGGACAAAGAGTACATCCTGGTGGATGGATTAGCATTAGACTTTGCACCTGAGCCACCGATGAGGGCGAGACTATGAGAGTCAGTCGGGCCCTCAAGCTTGGCTGTCACACCCCGGTCCACCTCAGCCAACTTGAGCTTCGAGAACAGCTCATCTACCGACATAGTCTCATACTTATCTGACTCAAGTATGGCCTCGACCTTTCCGCCCCAGATTGAACAATCCAACGAGTGCAAGAGCTTCACGTCTCTCTCATGATCATCGTACGGGAGCACGGCCACATTGGCCCTCATGTTGTTCACAATCACCGTGAACCGCTGGAACATCGTATCGATGGACTCACCGGGGAGATGAGTGAAGTTCTCATACTCTCTCAAGTAAGTCGCAAACAACCGAGCCTGAACCTGACTGTTTCCAGCGTGAGCATTCTTCAGTGTTTCCCAAATCCTACAAGACAAGTCCTCTGTCTGAACCCGATCGAATTCGGACTGACACAGAGCACGAAACAAGTAGTCGACCGCCTTGTTGTTGGCGTCGTGCATATCCCTCGATCCCGGAGCACGGAAGTTAATCGGATGAACATAAGTTGTGTTCACCGTAACGTCCCAAAGGATCTAAGCCTTGCCGCGTAGGAACGTAGCCAACCGCCTCTACCACATCTGGTAGTTCTTTCCATCGAAGTGCGGAGGACCCGATCCCCGTTCCTGGTATGCCATCTTTGGATCTAAGACTGGTTAAAGTCCCGAAAGACCCGTAACCGACTCTGATACCACTTGAAGGACCGAACTGGCGACCAGAGAGGGGGGAGTGAATGGGAGTCGATAAAAATTCTTCTAGAAGGAGATGACTACTCCAAAAAGATGAACTTGGTCGGATACCCAAAATCACATGCTCCGTACTCAACCTTCCGTTTGCCAAAACCACGTAGCCACAGGAGTGCTACTGGTCCTAGGAACAAACACTACCTGCAGCCACAACTCCTACACACACGGCAGCGGAAACAACTCGGAAGCTATCTGGCCAGCAGGGGGCGGTTAGACCGCCTCCACCTGGTAATCGAGAAATCCTCTGAACAACCTCTTCCGACCTTTAAAACTCTCCACGGTTTCACCCACTGAATCCTCTGGTCAAGGCCAAGCTAGCTACCAGAGAATCTTGGCGAAAACCAAAACTTCATCCAGGGGCCTAGGGGCGGTTTAACCGGCTCACGGGGGCGGTTCAACCTCCTGTACCCAGCAAGGAACACAAGCCAAGAATTCCTAGCAAACAGCACCAAAACGGACCCCAATTTCACCAGAACGCTCCTCTGATCAAGGCAAACAAACTCAAAGAGGAAAATCCGACAAAATCAAAACTTCCACCTGGGAGACCCAGGGCGGTTAGACCGCCCCTCCCAGAAAACCTGGCCGCGGGTCAACCCTCAACTTCCCATCGTCCGATCTCCTGATTCACCCCATGGATTGCAGCAAAACTTCGGGGATACCTGGGTTACCTCCCGGGCAACCTCTCCACCAAAGGAATTGCACCGAAACGCTCTCAATCAAAGGGAATCGCGGATCTTGGCCCTCTAGGTCATGAACTCGAGCAACTCGAAAAACCACCAAATCGAGGTCGATTCAAGGGAGTTCTTGGGGCAAAGACACCAGCCAAAGAGGCACAAGGTCCTCATACGAGACACCCAACAAGAATCCCGCAAGAAATCGCCCTCAAAACTTCGCCAAGAGAATCACAAGAAAGAGCTCCGAAAATCACCAAAAAGACACACGGGAGAGGCAACACAAGGCCTTGAGGAACCACGCCGAATCATCTATACATACCATGAAGGTTCATACAAGGTTCATACAAGAATCATCTATACATATCACGATTATCAAGCAGTTTTCCTAGTTCCTTATTCTCCTGGCGCAAGAAGGAAAGCTCGTCACGTACCTCAACCTCCGAGTCGGAGTACGAGTCGTCCTTCTGGCTCTTCTTGCTGCCGGAGCTGTGTGCCATGCCACAGAAGCCATCTCGCATGAAACAGCTCAGCCCGCTCAGGTTCTTGGATCCCTTCTTGCTCTTGCGCCGATCACCTTCGTCTTCACTGCTACTCGAGCTCGAGGTAGAGTAGGCGGAGCTGGAGTCGACGTCGCTCATTCCGACCATCGCTCGGGCCTTCTTGCCGTGGCCGTCCTTCTTCCTCGATCTTCGCTCGTCCTTGTTCTTGTGCTTGTGCTTGTGATCGCGCCTCGACCGGTACTTGCTCTCCGTCCTCGACCGGTGCTTGTAGTTGTCCTTGTTCTCCATCTTCTCAGGGCAGTCGGCGACGAAGTGTCATGGCTTGCCATACTGAAAGCATGTCCTCGTGTTCCTCCTTATGTTCATCTGGTTCTCGTGCATCCTCTCGAACCTCCTGGTCAGCAGCGCCAGCTCGTCCTCTCCAAGCACGTCGAACTCCTCATCTGGCAAAGACATTAAGGAAGACAGAGAGTACTTCCTGGTGGATGGGTTAGCGTTAGACTTTGCACTTGAGCCACCGATGATGGTGAGACTATGAGAGTCAGTCGGGCCCTCAAGCTTGGCTGTCACACTCCGGTCCACCTCAGTCGACTTGAGCTTCGAGAATAGCTCGTCTACCTACAGAGTCTCATACTTGTCTGACTCTAGAATGGCCTCGACCTTTCCGCCCCAGATCATACGGTCCAATGAGTGCAAGAGCTTCACGGCTCTCTCATGATCATCGTACGGGAGCACGGTGATATTGGCCCTCATTTTGTTCACAATCACCGTGAACCGCTGGAACATCGTATCGATGGACTCACCGGGGAGATGAGTGAAATTCTTGTACTCTCTCCGGTAAGTCACAACCAATCGAGCCTGAACCTGACTGTTTCCAGCGTGAGAATTCTTCAGCACCTCCCAAATCCTACAAGCTAAGTCCTCTGTCTGAACCCGATTGAATTCGGACTGACACAGAGCACGAAACAAGTAGTCGACCGCCTTGTTGTTGGCATCTTGCATGTCCCTCAATCCCGGAGCAAGGAAGTTCACAGGATGAACATAAGCTGTGTTCACCGTGACATCCCAAAGGATCTGACCCTTACCGCGGAGGAAAGCTGCCATCCACCTCTGCCACATCTGGTAGTTTTTCCCATCAAAGTGCAGAGGACTTGATCCCCGTTCCTGGTATGCCATCTTTTGATCTTAGACTGGTTAGAGTCCCGAAACACCCGTAACCGGCTCTGATACCACTTGAAGGACCGAACTGGCGACCAGAGATGGGGGGAGTGAATGAGAGCCGATAAAAATTCTTCTCGAAGGAGATGTCTTCTCCAACAAGACGAACACGGCTTGGCCAAATCATTTCTCTGACTCAACTACCCAAGTTGGCCAAGACCACATAGCCACTGGAGTGCTACTGGTCCTAGGAACCAACAGCCACCGAAACCTGCTCGAGAACGCAGCGGAATAAGCAACTCGAGCAGCACATTGACCACACCGGTCAGACTGGTCACCACCACCAGTCAGACCAGTCCTGGTCGGATCACCCGGACTAAACCGTCGGATCACCCGACACCCACCAGAGACACACCGGGTCACCCTGGACCCCAAGCCGGATCACCCGAGCAAGACTTGACAATTTCCATAGCAAAGCCCCAGGACCGGTCAGGCCGGTCCTAGGCTGGAAACCTCAAATCCAAGAATCCGACCTCCCGAGCTCCAAAGAGCACCAAACTTGAAACAGCAGCAAACCTGGGAACTAGGGAACACACCAGGATGTTCACCCAAGAAAAAACCCAACAGGGACTTGCACTGGTCAGACCGGTGGAGGGCACCGGTCAGACCGGTCAGGCCTGGGCACTCGGGATGAACAGCAACCCGTGGGTCAACTCCTCCAAATACAAATCCTGATCTCCTGATTCGCTCCACGGATTCGCACAAGACTTTGGGGATACTAGGAGTACCTCATGGGCATCCCATAGCTACGATTTGGTCCACCAAAACTTGTTGAATCAAGAGGAATCGAAGAATTTCCACCAAGAACACCACTTTCCCAAAACCTAAGAAAACCCCAAAATCGAGCACCTTTACTCATGGATTTGGGAGGGGAATCACAAGGAAAAGAACCACGAAGGGCTCATGCTTACACCCCTATCAAATCCCAAAGAGAAAGGCCCCGAAACCACCACAAGAAATTCGCCAAGAAAAGGCTCCGAAAATCATCAAAAAGGGAAAACGGGAGAGACACAATCAAGCCTTGAGGAACCACGCCGAATCATCTATACATACCATGAAGGTTCATACAAGGTCTAGCTTGCCACCCGATCATCATCCCTCTCTAAGAATCTCACCATGAAGCTCTCAAGCTAGTCCTAAAAATCCTAAGGAAAATAGGAATGGAAAATGGCAAAAGCAAATGAGCTAGGGTTCCAAGAGATGGCTGCCATCCTCTCACCACTTGGGTTATATGGAGGCAACCGAAAGACGAAACTACCCCTATTACATTAAACTAAGATACACGCCCCCGAAGGGCCTTTTGGGAAACTTCGTCGTAGCACCATCGGACGGATGCCCAGCAACCGCAAACTTGCTTGGCCTCGACGCAAGCCTTGCGATCCCGACACGTGACCTCCGCTTCGAAGACTCCAGAAGGCGTCATCGCACACCGGTCAGACCGGTGCCCTCACCTGTCAGACCGGTACCCACCGGTCAGACTGGTCCAGTGCTGCTACACTTCGGTCTTCGGTCTTGGCTTTGTGGATCAACCAAGGAACCTAGTGGTTTTGTGGTGAACCATTGGAAACCCCACGAACTCGGTGTAGCCTCCGCTAATCACCACTCATGACTCGGCTCCCACAAAGTTCCGACTCGACCTTGGTATTGAGGCTCAACCAAGAAATTGTCCATGACTTTGTCTTGCTGTTCTTGCCACCATGCGGCCCGCACTTGAATGCCCTGGCCACCGGGTACCTCGAACCAAGCCTACTTGTCTTTTCCACACCTGGAGGCCTCACCGGTAACGACCTTTTGTGCTTGTTCTTCACCTGCACCAACACCAGTCAAGCCGCAACTTGCACCTGCGACCAGTCAAGCCGCAACCTTCACCTGCATGCAATACTTAGCCAAGAATCAGTTCACACAATGTTATCAATCACTCATCACACCAGGAAGCGACCATCCACTGGTCCTCAAACCGCACAGGCTCTCACTTGGCTCGAGTAATTTTCGTGTCTTTTTTCGGGCTATTTTGTGGGATTTTCGTGCGCGGCTTGTTCCTTCGATTCTGAGGTGTTTGTGTTTAGATTTCTTTGTGGGGATCATGGATAGATGTCTTGTGCATCTTTATGCTTGATCTTGACCCCTCAAACTCCGGATTTGGCCTTCGATTCGACGATTTCGGTTGGAACCCTAGATTTTTGGTTGAGCTCGGTTTCATTGTCGATTCCCGGTGATTTAGTTGGTTTGAGGCCTCAAGTTTTTGGGCATAGCATCCCCTAGGGACACTTCACATCATCCCCAAATCTTGTCTCAATCCGTGCAGTCGTTTGGGAGATCCATGGACGGATAGAGGGAGTTGACTTGCGTTTTTCGGGCTCGGTATGGTTCTGTTCGTACATGACGGATAGTACATCGAGTAGGCACGAATGGTCTATGGTGACCTGTGTTCGTCTAGTTCATCGCCTGTTCGTGCGAGTTCGTGGTTGTTGACGGTGAATTTCCATCAACCTAGCCATGAGTTTACCTTCAGTGTTGGCATTGATTTGATATCCAAACTAACGATCCTGACCCTCATGATTTGTCAAGTTCGCACTCGCATGTGGTTTTTGGAGTTTATTGTTTACGTAGGAATCAAGCACCCAAATGAGGACTTCCGGGTAAAGTTCAACGACCACTTTACAAGAAGATCACGGAGCCCGGTACAAGTCAAGACACGAGGTGAACATGACTCCAAATGATCCAAGGACTAAAGCGTGAAGTCGTGAAACACTGAGGACCTAAACAGAAGATGCTGAAGCATGCGCGACAAGGAGCCCTATCCAAACCGCGGAGAAACTGACGTCAAGGACCCACATGCAGAAGGGGGAAAGTTCCAGAAGACACGAGAAGCGTCGCCAACGAAGTCGGGGCCAAACCGGGCCAGAATGGGCCCAGGCCGGCGGCCCAGCCCATTTTTGGCCCCATTCGGCACCCCCTTTGACCTAGCTGATCTTCGGGCTATTTATAGCCCCACTGCCAAGAGCCACGCATAAATTCAGTCGTCATCTACCGCCGAGGAGCAGAGAAACTAGAGGACACCATCTCGGAGAGGAGGGTCGTGCTAGTTGTCTAGGGTTTCCCTAGCTGACGTGGGAACCTTGCATGGAAGACCACGTCGGAGCTCCAGAGCAAGGATCAAGATCGAGGTAGGATCCCGGTGGTGATCTTGTTCATGTAATCATTCATGGTGAAGTTTTATAGTGAATCCGATTTCTAGCGATCAAGTGCCTTCTCTATGATTTTGTTCTCTCTTGGTTTTTGCTTCTTCCTCAATCTATACTTAAGATAGATTGCATAAGGTGCTCTTGTAGCTGCGGTGGCTAGAGGTGCATACCAGATCGACCAAGTGTTTTCAACTTGTTCTTCTTGAACTCGCCCTAGGCTAACCCGCACGAATAGGGGAGCGTCGTGACAGGACGAAGGTTCTAAAAGGTGGACGTCTTCGGAATTGGAACGAAGGCCGCAGTTTAAAGATGCTTTTTATGAGATTCGCTTTTCTATCTTCATCTATCTTGTTTGGAGCTACAACATAAGCATGATCTAGACTCTCTAGATCGGTTATCTCTATGCTTTCTCTTGCTAGCTCTTGTGTTTAATAGATTAGATTAGATGTGTTGTCTTGATGATTTCTTAGATTAGATGCAACTTGGTTCTTCAAAAGAAGTTGTTTCTTTGCCTTACTAGATTGAATCCTTGCGTTGCACATTATTCCACGGATTCAATACCTTGGGTTCACACTTAAGGGAAGAAGGGTTCCTTGACTACGATGGGGGATTTGTCCGCTTGCAAATCCGAACGAACTTTGATACAACTTTTAACCATCAACAGTGGTTCGATCCGTCCGAGCGCTAAGTCTTTGTTGCACGAGGTTTGGCGGACGGTCCGTGGAGACTTGATAGACGGTCCGCGAGACGTGCTCGAGGGTTGTGTTTTTGGCTAAGGGAGACGAACGGTCCATGGGGGTGTGTCGGACGGTCCGTAGTGGTGACAGACAGTCTGTGAGGTCTGATCGGATGATCCGTATCGGCCGGTGTGTTTCTGGAGGTTCTGTTAGCTAATAAGGACGGTCCACCGGAGTCTCACGGACGGTCCGCCGGAGCAGACGGACGGTCCGCGACCCATTCACGAACGGTCCACCGCAGGCTGGCAGATTTGCCAAAGTCCTTTGGTTCTTGAGTTGTGCTTCCGCTTTGCAACTTGTTTGGACTTGTTCCTAGGGTTGGTAGGTCCGTTGTGACTATGTGACCTTGGCAAGTTCGTGTGGATACCCTTGCTTGTGTTTTGGGACTTAGCTGGTTTTCTCTCAGAGAATTTTTATAGGCTCCCATTCACTCCCCCCCCTCTTTGGTTGCCTAATCGGTCCTTCAACGTGTGATTCTAATGTGGGCACCAAGTCGAGTGTTGGGGTTGATGCTTCTTGCTCTGAATCCCAAGGGACTTCTCACTTACAAGAGAATGGTGTTTCATCCACTCGGACCGTGCCTCCCGATAGGCCTTTGTACCATTGCTCTCATTGTGGGAAGGATGGGCATCAAGAGAGCTTTTGCTACCACCGGGCAAGGAGAATGCGGCGAGTCAGTGCTTCTAGGCCTTTGGTTGTTCATGGCCCTTCTCGTGGCATGAACACTTGTGCGCCTAAGAAGGCACAATTTGTGGACGGGCTTTATGACACTCTTTCTAGTGAGTTAGGTCATGCTTGTGGACATGCCTCTAGTGCTTCTTGTGTTGGTCCGCGTCATGTTTCCCATGGTGCTAGTGTTGGTTCTTCTCATACAACCTCGAAGGATCTTTGCCTTTTTGCTCGTGGTAGCACTCGGTTTTCTTCGCGAGTTGCTCCTTTGAGGCATGGTTCTAAGGGTGTTTGAAAACCTTTTCATTCAAACCAAAATTTGCATCATGCTAACTCACATGAAAAGTTGAGTGCATCATTTACCCGTGTGACCAAGTATTGGATTCCCAAGTATGTGCTTGCTAAACCTTTGGTATCCAAGACTTGGTCTTTTTCGTCTCCTTGTGTGTAGGTATGGAGACGCGACTGGAGAACATGGGTTTGATGGTACTTGATCATTGCAATGAGGTGATCAAGACAAGATGGTTCTCCACACTGCCTTGGATGGCTCTTGAAAGCCTTTGTACACATGTATAGTTAGTTTCCCTTTCTTCTCGTGCTTTTGAAAGCCTCTTGGTTTCTTTGTGCTCTTTGCTCTATCACGTGTGCTTAGGGTGAGCTTTGTATGCTCTTTAGCCCTAGTGCATGTTCTTAGGGGGTGCTTGTGAACTTGGTGTGCTCTTTGCTCTATCATATGTGAGCTTTGTATGCTCTTTGGCCCTAGTGCATGTGTTTAGGGGGAGCTCGTAAGTTTTTATGCACTTTTGCTCTTTTCCCGGTGGTATCGAGCACTTTTGCCTCCCCTCGAGGAGTCGGTTGTTTGTGAGCTTTGTGGGTGTGTTTTTTCCGGAGTTGGTGTTGCGAGCTCCTTTGTAGCATATCTATAGCTTTCCTTTGGGTTGTGCATTTTGCACTGCATTTGTACCATGATGTGCAGGCATCTTTGTATCTAAGTCTTGCATTGCATTTGTATCATATGCATTTTGCTAGGAAAGCTCCTATTATATACATGGTTCACTATGACATGCTATGGATGACCTTGTGAGCTAGTTTGGTATGATGTGGTTTAGTTTGGCTTAGCTCTTGATGATCTTGTTTTTATATCCATGTGAGATAGCTATGCTTTTGAAAAATGCTAGTTGTAGGCTCTCTTGTGAGTAAATGCCTTTATATGCTCATGACATTTCTTGGTGGTTTTGTTATGCTTAATTCGTGGTTGGATGGCTTATTTTGATCATTTGGGGTCAAAGATCTTTTTGCCATCAAGGATGTTCATCCCCCTTGCTTATCTTGTGGAGCAGCATAAGTTCCTTTTTATCGTGAAGGCATTTCATGTACCATGCTTAAATCTGAAAATGAAATGTCTTATGCTTGAAGAATATGCTCACATGTCAATTTGTGCTTAACTCACTTTTTCTTGGGTGCTAAACCGTTGCATGATGTCTAACAATGAGAAGTCTCATATATAGAAGTAGACACATGACTCGGTGGCTTTGACATGACATGAGGTGCCTGTGGGTGTTTATGATGGTCTTTTGATTAGAATACATGTCCTAGCATGAAGTTTGTGTGATATTGTCATTTTGGCATGTTTTGATCATGTTTAGGACTTTACTCATGAGAGAGATGGTTTTCGCAAAAATGCTCAATTTGATCTTAGCTTTGTCGGATGGCTATGAAACTTGGTGGTCATGATGTTTATGATCTTATGAAGCTATTAAGTATCTAGCTTGCTCATTTGGTCATATGTAGCATCTTGTGGTGAATTTTGTCTATTTGAGAAGCTCTAGATTGCATTTTTTCAAAAAATTTGTTTTGATTCATGCATTGGCAACAAGGGGGAGAAAGAAAGGATGAGAAAAGTTGCATATCCTTTTCAGAGCATGTTTCAGTTGTCGAGGGGGAGCTTATGCATTTTTGTTGCATTTTCTGCTCTGGCTGATGGAAATCCGGTGGGACCGGTTTCAGCAAACCGGTGGCACCGATTTTGTCAATCCGATGGCACCGAGTTGCTAAAACCGGTGGCACTGGGTTGCGCAGTAAATTCTGCTTTGCGTGCATTTGTTCAGGGGGAGTTTGCATTTTCCCAAGGGGAGCTTGCATGTGTGTAGGGGGAGCTCTTGTGTGTTTTCGAGCTTTACTTTGGTGGTCTTTGCTCTTTGTGTGAGCTTGCTTTTATCTCGGTTATGTCGAGTCATTGCCCTTGCCTAAAGGGACCGAGACTTTCCTCCTTCAAGTGATCTTGCTCTTTGCCTTTGTTTCGGCTTTCGATCGCTTGCTGGAGTTCTTTTGTTAGTTTCTTTTCTTTTTCCTTCTTATGATAGCGAATGTGTGTGCTGTCAATGCACTCATCAAGGGGGAGATTGAGAGCATGTGTGGTTCGAGGACCGGAGGATGGTTGCTTCCTGGTGTGATGAGTGATTGACAATGTTCTGTGGACCGACTCTTGGCTAAGTATTGTAGGTGTAGGTTGCGACTTGATTGGTGTTGGTGCAGGTGAAGAACAATCGCGAAAGGTCTATGCCAATGGGCCTCCAGGTGTGGAGCAGACACGTAGGCTTGGTTCGAGGGACCCGGTGACCAACGGGATCAAGTGTGGGCTGCATGGTGGCAAGAACAGCAAGACGGAGTCGTGGATGGTTCCTTAGTTGAGCTTCAAAGCCAAGATCGAGCCTGGACGACGTGGGGATCAAGTCATGAGTGGTGATTGGCGGGAGGTCACACCAAGTCCGCGGGATTTCCAGTGGTTCACCACAAAACCACTAGGTTACTTGGCTGAACCACAAACCAAGACCGAAGACTCTGCGTGGCTGACAGGCCAAAACCGGTCTGACCAGTTTCGGGTCGCTGGGCGCCGGGATGCTTCGAAGCGGAGGACACGCGGCATGATCGCAAAAGTTGCGTCGGTGGTACGCGAGTTTGCGGTGGATGCGCATCCGTCCGATGGTCCTAATCATGTGTTGATCAAAACACCCTTGCACAGGCTTGTCTTGTAACTCCTAGTATAGGGGCACTTCGGTCTTTTGTCCAGAGGACTCTATATGTAGGAGGAGTGGCTAGTTGGGCAGCCAACTCTTTTGGTTGGTTAGGTGGGTGTGCTCCTTCTTCTTGGAGTGCTCTTGGTGAGAGGAAGAGAGGAGAGAGTGGCTCTTTGTTTTGAGCTTTTTGCCATCCAAGATTTGTGATTCTTGTGAGTGGCTTGTAACTGGATATGGCTAAGTGATTCATAGTGAATTCATCCTCTTAATCTTGTGCCAAATCCTTTAATCTTGTCTGTTTTTCTTTTTATGGATTTTCGGGGTCTTTTCAGCGGATTTGAGAGCGTTTTGGTGGGGGTTTCTTCGTGGAGATCACGCATAGGTCTTGTGTGACCGTTCTCCTGGTGATCTTGTGTCCACAAACCCCACGAATCAGCTCGGATTTGGAGTTCTTCCTCTCCAACCCTAGTTCTTGACCCTTTGCAAGAAATCTTTGATTCCGCACGAGATGCTTGGTTTGGGGACTTGTCCTTTTAGGATTCAATTTTTCATGGGGTAGATCTACTCCTCCCCGAATCTCAGCTCTAGAGGTTACGCGAGTCAAGAGATCGATTCGAGAGGAGATTTTCCCGAGCTGCCCAGGCAAAACTCGGTGGCACCGGTTTGGTCAACGGTGGAGTTTTGAGGAGATTTTTGGTGGAAAAGTTTCTTTGGGCTAGAGAAGGCTAGCGTTAAATAATTTTCATTGCATTTCGTTTCCGTTTGGTCTGGTTTTGGATTTTTCTGAGGTTCTCTAGTGACCCAGGAAAAATCTAGTGGCACCAATTTCCAAGCCTGGTGGCACCGGTTTTGCCCTGTGTCTGTGCCTTTGAGAAATCCGGTGGCACCAGATTTGTAATTCCGTTGGCACTGGTTTCTGCCTGGCACACAGGGTGTTGGTTTGGCTTCCGCTAAGTGTTTGTGATTTTGGTCGAGTTGTTTTCAAGGAGTGTCCCAAACTTGTTCCGAGGGTCAGTAGGTCTGCTGTGACTATGTGATCTTGGCAAGTTCGTGTAGAGGTCTTTGGAAGTGATTTTGTGGTATAGGCCGAGTTCTTGGAGAAGAATTTTTATCGACTCCCATTCACTCCCCCCCCTCTCTGGTCGCCAATCCGGTCCTTCACAGCAAGCAATAACAATGATGTCAAAGCAGGAGCCCAGAGTGATGTGTTGGCTTATACTGATAAATGTGTCGACGACAATTCGAAGAATGCTGTAGGTACATCTGGGCCCAATACCTCTGTAATAGCTCCTGGTGAGACACCACCGTTACCAGGCAAGAAAGCCCTTGAGAAACCTTCTTCAGCCATCTCAAAGCAGCAGGAAAAGAAACTTGCCAAAAATAAAAGCTCTACACCACCTGCAGCAGGCAAGAAAGCCCTTGAGAAACCTTCTTTAGCCATCTCAAACCAGCAGGAAAAGAAACTTGCCAAAAATAAAAGCTCTCAGAAGCCTACTAGAAAGCGATCTGAGAGAAACACCAAGAAGCAGCTGGCCAGTCCTTGGACTATGGTTCACCCAAATTTGGAAAGAACATTCTCAGTGCTGCTGAACTCAAGGATGTTGCTCCTTGTACCAAAAATCACCACACATACTTCATGGAACATTATAGGATAGAAGACCCGTCTCTGATTATGGGTGCCCTGTGGCCTGACTAGTGGCTTATGAGAGAAGATTTGCCAAACGATCAATTCCAGTAGTTCACTATGGGCATCAGTGACTTGTACAATCTCTTCAAGTTGGATGCTTTGGATGTGTCACTTCTCCGCTGCTTTATCATGTAAGTTGCTTGAAAATTTAATCTGCTTCTCACTAATCATTCTCTATCGAAACGTTCTTTTTGCCTCAGTTCATCTTTACCATGTATTTTGCCTCCTTACACTTTGTTTTTTCTTAATATTAGGAATATGGTTGTAGAAGTTGAGAAGACGGGCACTGAAGTTGGCTTTCTTGATTCTAAATGATTTAGCTTAACAATGTTAGTTAATGAGCAACCTTTCACTATGTCCATTATGAAGCGTGCCTACTAACTATATGCTAAAAAGAGAGTCATCATTTCCGCATATATCATTGAGAACCACTGGATTGCAGTGGCGATCCTTCCGAAGCAGAATAGGGTCTTGTATCTTGATTCATTGAAGAGCCTAGGAACTGATATTTCCCTTTTGGCAAAAGTCATTGATATTTCCCTGCAAAATTCCTCAACAAACTCTACAAAGTTTATTAATAGTGCCCTAACCATTGTTGCATGTTTTGTTGTAGGGCTTGTAATAGTTATTGCGTCGACAAGAAGTTGCCCCGCCGCGACTTGCAAAATGCCGACAAGGTTAAGGTATGTATCGCTTATTTCCTACCTGTGGAAGCTAGTACTAAAGCTTGAGTTTATATCTTCTCACCACTGTTTTTCTTTGTACATTTATCGCAATGCCACCAACAACCTGCTAGTAGCAGACTCTGCAGCTTCTATTGTGCCTATCACATGCTTAAAGTAAAAGATAAATTGAGGGAACATGAGGTACTTTCTTGGGATCTGCATTTGTAACACCTGCAACTAAGCACAGTTCTTGCTTATTAGCACTACACATGTTTGGTAACCACCTATGTGTGCTGACTACTGACATTGTTATTATTAAGTTGCATGCACCAACTAGTCAACCCAAAATCTTAAGCTGATAGGGAAAGGTGGGCAACTCACTTATACTCCAACACTCCTCCTCACATGCAGGCTCCCCCAGGCCGCATACGTGGATATTGGAGTGGGGCTGTAATTATTTTAATTAACGCGTCCGCCAGGATTCGAACTCAAGACCTCTAGCTTTGATACCATATTGAGTTGCATGCACCAACCAGTTCAACCCAAAAGCTTAAGCTGATAGGGAAAGGTGGGCAATTCACTTATACTCCAACAGTTATATCTAGAAATTTGAGCTACCGAAGTATTATCTCCACAAAAACACGCTGGTCTACGTACGTGATAGAACTGCCACATTCCTCATGGAACTGGTGATCGGAGCCGGTGGAAAATTTCACGTTGATGATGCTCTCTGTTGGCTCAGATTATAGATAAATCTTAGGAAATCTTTGCATTCCTCCTTGTCCCATGAATTTTGTGATATTGTTGTCAAGCCAGTGGACTATGGCTGTGATATTGTTGTCAAGCAAGTGATGCTTCTTTACTTGTGAGATGATGATGCTGAATTTTGTCATATGATGCATATAAATTATGTGGATTTCTGTGAATTTGGATGGTGGACCTAATTTCATTAGATGCATATGAAATCAGGACATAGGAGGATCATTGGAGACGTGGACGCGGGTTCACAGCACGCGTCTCCTTTCATCGAGATAGAGGAGACGCGCGTACACAAGACACGTCTCCTTCAGTCGAGACAGGAGAGACGCGGATTCACAGCAAGCGTCTCCTTTCGTCGAGAGAGAGGAGACGTGGGTTCATAGCACGTGTCTCCTTTCGTCGAGACATAAGAGATGCGCGTACACAGCAAGCGTCTCCTTTCGTCGAGACAGAGGAGACACGTGTTGACAGCAAGTGCCTCCTTTCATCGAGATAGAGGAGATGCGCGTGCAAAAGATGTGTCTCCTTTCATCAAGACAGAGGAGACGCGGGTTCACAACACGCGTCTCCTATGTTGAGTTCATGTAATAGGTTCGGTGTTGGTGCCCATTACCAAAGTCTCCTGTGGGCCTAGAGAAACAGCCATTTCATGTGACCGGTAACTAGTTGTGGTAACGGTCTTTGTTAGATGCCCGTTACGAAGACGTGTTATCAGTAACCTTTGTTCGCTCATTTGTAACTCTTGATCGGTAACTGTAACACCCTAGGTTTTTGCTTGGTGTTAAATGGTGTTAATCACCTTGTTCAGAAAGTCAAACACCATTAATGTGGTCAAATCCCTTGGAACCTTGGTCAAAACCCATAGTGTCTATACCCTATCCTATAACTTTTGCCATGTTCTCCAAAATTCACTTAAACACTTCCAATTCGGCCAATAGGAAAATTGTGCATCTTTTCGTGGGACACAACTTTATTAATTGGTGGACATTCAAATTTTGAGTGCAAGATGCTCAAAATTTTGGTCAAAGCTGTTTTGAATAGTGTTTCGAGCCAAGAAAATCTCAATCTTTGTCATAATTTCCTGGTCACATCTTTCACCAAAACATATGCTGCCCTTTGTAAAAGTTGTAGAGGGTACTTCAATCTACAATTTTGGTTTTTGGGGATTTTTGAGTGCAGTTGAAAAAATGGGAGTTTAACTTACTTGAACGGGCCCTGGCCGCGTTGACCCCGCGCTCTTAGCGCCGAGTAGCGTGACGTCGCTCCGGCGCCTGCGCTGCAGTCTCCCCAGGGCCCGGACGCCGAGGGGTGCATCCGCCACTTGACAAGTGTGGGCCGTGGGCCACGAGCTTGTCTCTGGACCCCGGTCGCCGCCAACCCCTGGCGCTCCACGCGCGTGATGCCACACCGAACCCCCACCCTCGGGCGCGCTACAGCCATGTTCCTGTCCCAGCGCCGCCGTGTCGCTTGTGGCCAAGCCTTAGTCGTGAAGGCAATCTCCCCTCCTTCGCCTATAAAACGGAGCCGCACTCGCCCCGTGCCCGTGCTCGCTGTCGCTGCCTGCCAAAACTACCGCCACTCGCCATTGAAGGCAGTAGGCCGAGCTCCAACTCCCACTTGCCAAACTCGTCGTTTAGCCGCTCAGCCGCCACCTACAGGACCCAGTAAAGCTCTCCGCGCCGTCCCCTCTCCTTTTGTGGTCGAGAGCTCGCCGGAGAAGCTGCTTCCGCGGCCGCCGCCCACCTGCGCCGCCATGCACCGTCACCTGCGCCGCCCAGACCCCGTTTCCGGCCACAACCTGAGCCCTGGTAAGCCCTAGCTCCTTCCCCGCCTCTTCCCTGACCATCTCCGGCCGCCGGCTCGCCGGAATCCGGCGATTCCCGCCGCTGGCCGAGCCCGAGGACCACATTGCAGTGGTCAAAGTCTTTCCAAGGGCTAAAATGTGAACCAAGGGCATGGTTGTGAAGCGAAAAATCTTTCTAGGGTCTGTAATGCAAATAGATTCTTCCCCTTTGAACCCCTTTTAAACAGATCTTAGAAAAATCATAGAAAGTCGTAGCAAAATCCTAAAAATGTAAAACCAATTTTGTTGGCTTCCATATGACCAGATCTACATCTTTTGCAAAGCATGACTATACTTTTGATGTCTAGTTTTTGAACTAAAATTCGAACTCACTTTGACCCCCTTTTGTCATTGGTCCTATTGCTGTCAAGGATGTTTTTTTATGCTACAATGCAATGGGAAAATTTAATAAATGGACCTAATATATTCAAGAAATGAACTCCTAAAATCATGTCAAAGTCGAGGATGACTTTGTTTCAATAAGAGTAGAATCAAGCTGTTGCTAGGCATGCCGAAAATTCTGGCAAAGTAATAAATTCTCCTATGAAGCTGGGTTCAATTTTATCCTCCATCACGTACGGATACAATACAAATTTGATTATTTTTAAAGTAGTGGCAACAGCCCTCCTGCTTGACGTTTTTGTAGGAAATGTGGTTAATATGGGGAATAATGTGTGGGAACTTCAAACTACATATTTCAGGTTCAACTTAAAATCTGGATGTACAGATAAATATAGAACTATCCAATATTTAAATTCTAGTAATATCTGTAGAATCATTCAAATATAACATAAATTTGTACCTAACAAAGTCTCTACACGAAATGTTATTAGAAGAAGGCAGGTATTCTAAGGAGATTTACAACTGAAATAGAAACCTTCCAACAATTTTAATATATTCTTGTGAGAAATTGCACCTTTGAAGTGTTAAAATAAAATGAGATTACTTAGTTAATAAATTATAGAAAACAAGTACTTGTTAACGCAATAATTAAGGTGCATATGCATTAACATGATGTAATTGTATTACTATCGGTGTTCGGATTAGTCCCGACACTAACTAGTGAATTGCGTTGTGTTTCGTCTCTCGATGGTTGGTGCAAATGCTAACACAATGACACGAGGTTTATCCTGGTTCCGGCCACGGGGCCGTACGTCCAGCAGAGTGTGCGTGTGCACTGTATTATCTCGCACCGGGGTGCTTGTAGAGGGGGCTACAAGCAAGGCGGGAGAGGAGGCGAATCCTCCAAGTCCATGCTAGGATGATTGAGGCAAGTGCCAATATCGTGAGCTATGAAGTAGGAGTAGTGTGTGTTGAGCGCGGTGTGATAGCGTGATTTTGCGTGCCCGCGGCTGGGCGTCTGCCTCCTCCTTTTATAGGCCAAGGGGAGGCAGTTACAGGCATGCCGCACAGTGAGATGTACCGTGGTGGTGTACTGGCGAACAGGGCACCGGGTGGGACCATCGTCCTTGCGAATCTTTGCACCTAGCGTGGGTTGATGGCGGGCTCCGGCTTCCGCGGGTGTCATGGCGTCTCTTGTGCTCATCGGGGAATAGCTTCTAGGGGTAGCTTTGACTGGGGTTCACAGCTGGTTGTCGTCTGTACACCTGTCGAGGGTGCGCTCGTACTCGCTCGAGGGTCTCACTATGGGGGAGAGCTAGGGGGTTGTTGGCGGCACAGGTGCCGGAGTGGTACCATCCCGTTCGCACAAGGTGTCGCCGGCGTGCACAGCGCTGGGGATGGCTGCATAGTGCCGGAGCTGGTGGACAAGACGCGGCCTGCTGTTGGTATTTCTTAACCTCCCCACTAGTGGCGCGTCTAACATGAGCATGTAAGGAACACCCGGGTACACTGACGGGTGCGAACGAATCCGCAAGCGCACGGATACACTGTTGTAGCACTTCACCTAAGGAGTATTCCAAAGGGTATCGAATCCATGGAAAGATGTGCACTACCTTCTATCCTAGCAGAATGGTCCAAGGACACCAAACCCTGCTAAGGCTGAGAGATGATGAGGCGCTTCCTATGACTACTGATTCTAATGGAGGAGCAGCAGGCAATTATACTCGCTTTGGGCACCAGTTCCCTCCTGGCTATAACAGTTGGTTCTGGCCGAAAGCTCTACACCATATTCGAACGTGGAGGAGTACGAAGGGTCCAACGGATGTCACTACCGCGGCCTACGTCAAGACAAACCGTGGGATACGGGGCAAACGAAGGATAACCCGCAGTCTAGACACCACGTCTACACCACCGATCACTACTATAGCACAGCTACGTCTGCATGCCCGTAGCAACACTATAGCACTTTGTATAAATACGGAGCGATGAACCCGTGAGCTTCGAGCTGATCTCACTTATCACTTAATCGCATAGATGATAGGAAGAACGACTTGCCACTGACTAATGTATTCCGACAAGATCTAACGAGATAATTCACACAAATGGAATGCAGAATTATTCACCTAGTCAACAGGATCAAAGAGTCATGTCATGAAGAACATGAGCCACTAAATGATGAACAGATGAAGAACTCATGAACATATCACCTATGCATGGATATCTCTTTAGTCTAAATGGAAAATACAGAAATACTCACTTTTCTCTAAATGAAGAACAAGCGGGAATTCTCACCTACATCACCCTCTACCTAGCACCTACTCACACATACACATGGAGAGGAGAGACTCCTCTCCAAGAGAGAAAATGAGAGAGGGGAGGGAATGAGTTGTGTGTCTCTATTCTAGTCCCCTCCACCTCTATTTATAGGCCAAGAGGAGCTCATAGGCTGCCTTGGGTGCCACCAATGAGGTGGTGACACGTGGCACTGAGGAGTGGGGGCCAAGTTGGTGTATCTTCCATGAGAAGGAGCTGTTGGATTTCGAAGGAATTATCGGGCAAGCACCTGGCACCGCATTTGGTTCGTCACGACAAGCCGACACGTGGAAGGGCGGCTCGAGAGGCCTCAGAGTGGGTTCGCCCAACCTGTGGGGTCAGCGGACCCCGGGGTTGCTCTGTTCGCGTCGTCTTTCATCCAGGTGACTGCTAGGTGGGTCCCAAGGTGGGTATGGGGGTGCTTGCGGTGTTTCTAGCCCGTTTCCGTGCGGAAGTGGGCCCTTGGATCCGTGTACTGGCTCCTGATTGGTCAAAGGTGTGTTTCCTTGGATTAATGAGGTGTCATGGACACGTGGACTCATGTGTGGCAACACGTTGCCATGTGGCATGGTGTGGGTCCCACCGGGCCCACATGATGTCTTGTGCATATCTCTCTCATCCGGGCTCCGATGTTTGCAAATGATATATCCATTTCGATCCTCTCGACGAGCCCATTGCAATGGTGCAGACTAATTTGGAATTTGAGGTTGTTTATGTTGATGTCATATCTATGCCATTGGTTTACTTGCTCTCAATTGTATCATTCCATGTGCATTTCGATGTGTCTGCAACAAAAGATAGAAACACCAACACTTGTGGAAATTGTCAGTATAAACCCCTATTCTAGTGTTGATGATCACTTTCCATTTATTTTATGCAGTTGTTGACAGCCTAAAAGTGGTACTTAACAGCCGTCAACACCCACGTAATCCGTGCCGCGGCGTGTGTGCTTGGTCGTCGTCCGTACACCCTTCGAGGGTGCCCCCATGCCCCTTCGAGGGGCTCGTCGTGGGAGGAGGACGGGAGTTGGTAGTATAGTGCCGTGGAATGACGCCGGCATGTCCACACAGGGCTGTGCAGTACTTGCACAACGCCGGGGATGGCCGCATAGTGACGGGGCTCGGCCGCACAGTGACGGGGTCAGACGTGTAGAGCCCTAGGCAGTGTCAGCCACGCGGCATGGGAGGCGATTTGTCTTTTGACTTTGGCGTCCGCAGCGGATCAGGGCATTCAATGCCCTTATCGGAACAGGTGAGCGAGGCGCCGTCGGTCGAGGGGTGGCCTCGAGCGAGGATGAGTTGGACACCCGCTCGAGGGGGCGCTGAGACCCTCGAGCGAGGCGGAGATTTGCTCGAGGGGCGCTGGGACCCTCGAGCGAGGCGGAGATGGGGTGCACGAGCGAGCGCCCTCGATGGATGGGCCCGAGCGACTGTTGGGCCGTAGCGGGCCTTGGGCCTTACACACGCTTTGTCCCCTTTTGGTTTGTGGAGGTTTATGAGGGATTTGCGTTTTGAGAGGGTGATTATCCCCTTGGTTAGGGGATCCCTTATGACCGTCCACGACAATTACTTTGTAGTTTGTAAAATTGTCATTAGCTACATGTGCAAAATTGTTAGATACACACCTAAATATGTTAAGTACATCATATGTATAACTATTTGAACTGTGTTGGAGAAATTATTGAGTATAAATCTATAAAATTTTGATTAAATACATTTGTAAGGTTGAAAATCCTTACAGAACTGTTGAATGGAATATTAAATGCTGAAATATTTATTAACAATCATTTGCATTGAACTTGATTAGTAAAATATTGATGGATTAAGTAAGTTAGCAAAAGGATGAAACTAGTAGATCATTAATGTTGTTGGAAATATTAGTTTTCTTGAAAAATGTTGAGCTACACAAAAATAACAAATTTCAGCCTAGCAACCATAAATAATTTTTTATAGGAAAAACTATAACTATTCTGAAGCCAAACTTGCTACCACAGGTTCACTATGCTACATACAGAGTGTACACCAAAAAATTAGCTCATGGACAAGTCTAGATTTCAAACTATGCACTTACACTTAGAACTAAGCATAAATCAAGAACATATATTTAAAACAGTCATAAAATCATATAAAATCTACCAGAGACATATCTGACCACAAGGAGACTGCAGCCAGAAGTTGAGCATAAAAACCTATTTAGATAAAACTACAAAAATCATTTACTCAGATCTAGCATAAAAACAAAATAAATCATAATAAAAAGTTCTATTTAGTAACCTTGTGCAAAAACATAGATCAAGCCTACACATGACAACTCTAACAACATATCCAAAGCTCACCTAAAGATCTTATCTAGTTTTTGAATTATGTGATCAGAACTAATAGCAGAAATATCTGAGGGTTCATCTTCAACTTTTGTTCGTCTGGCTTATCAGCCAGCAGTACTTTTCTCTCAGAAAAAACCAGCCACCAGCAACCAGCCAGCAGTACTTTTCTCTCAGAACAAACCAGCACCAGCCACCAGCAACCAGCCAAGCGAACAGGCCGTAAAACTCCTTGGAGTTTGATATTTAGGATCTCTCTTGGGCTCAGTCTCATGTGCAATTTTGGAACCAAGATGCATTAGGCAGTAGTTCTGGAACAAACAGTAGGTTATGAAACGACATTAGACTAAATTATGGAAACTTTCTGATTAACTCTAGCCGTAATAATTGGAATGCCACTTCTATTAGCCATATAGTTATTTGAGCGGGGATCACCACATCACTATATCCAACTCATATCCCATCTTGATGAAGATTCTGAATGGATCTTTAGCTAGTTTTGTAATTTCAAAGAGTTCTGCGTGTGAACCTTCATTTATACCATAAATTATCTTATGAAAACTCCCTTCACTTATATATATTCTTGTTTTTATTCCTGGTGTGTATAGTGTTCTAGTTTCCCCGTAGCAGCTAATTAGACGATTATTTTTTAAATTGTCTTACAAACCCCAATTATAGGGATTTCTCACTAGCAATTTCATCCCAAAGGCATGCATCTGAGTATCTGACCTGATGATAAACACCTCAGCTTTCTTCTAAAATACTGCGGCCTTTCACTTCGATGAACTTATAAATAAATAAATAAATAAATAAATAAATAAAACGGAACTGTGCTCCTGCATTATAAGTTTGGCTTATTTGCAGCTCTGGCTGAACCGTTAAACGTTCTTTCACCTCACTAGCGCACTACAACAGCTAGGAAACAATAAAGCACCTTTGATCACATCATGCAACTCCAGCAACTTGTCAAGTCCAAATATCGGGCCCCCGCATGCGGATCCTGCACCACACTGCCATCGATCTTAAGGTACACAAATGCCTGGAGGAAAGGAAGGCCAGGCATTGTGCTTTGCTTTGCCATTTCGCCAACCACTTGGGTAGAAAAAAGACGGGACATAACCTGTCTAATAATAAGCTAGAGGCCACTAGCTCAACAAAGACAGCATCTAATCACATACTTTGTATGCAGAGCACTCACCCGTAGTGGAGCTCCCCCTTTATTCTCCACTACTGCCCCCCCCCCCCCTGGTGACAATGTGCTTTGCATCGTCATTGTTCCTGCGATAGACACTTTCTAATTTCTACCAGGGTATCATCAGGGGCACTTTCTCGTCCCCCTGCACTAGTCCCTCTGTCTGATTCGGCTCCTATTCTGCAAAAACCGTGCTGCTCTCAATTGTGGGTGGCAATTTCTGTTAGGCTGCCATGGCTTTTCACTTTGATCTATCCCCTTGCCACTGATGTACCTTTGCCGTGACATGTTAATGGAATGTGTGAACTGAAGGTGACGACAAAGGACTGCAAGCATGACCACTGCTTCATGTCTATCTTATTGTGATCCACATATCATCAACAATGTGGCGCACTGTGCCAATACTGTGGTTTATCATGCCAGCTTGCTTGCCATTTTTAACTACTATGGTTTTAGACATATTACCCCTTCTTTTTTCTCGAATATGCGCGGAGCGTATCATTGTATTAAGCAGAAGAAGAATTGGTATAGTGTTCCGTTACAACCCAAATGAAACTGACTCCAGATGAACACAAGCTAGCAAACCAGCCGAACACAACCCGAAACAAAAGTTGTAACATGAACTACTCACATCTCACGTAACAACCTAAACGACTGGCTCTAAGCCTAGCCCTCAGTCGACGCTCCATCCCACACGGGAGAGATCTTGGTCTTGTTCTTCAACATCAGGAATAAATCTTGCAGTGCTTCTATGCGGTGCTGCGGAGGCCCTTGACGAAAGAAATTGTCCACCGCTTGCTCTGCCGAAGCCACCGAAGCCGGAGGCGTGCCAACCTCACCGAGCGCGCTAACCTCACCGAGCCGCCGCGCCAGAAGCACCGTCCCTCGCTTAGCTGGCTTGACGACCGAGAGGGGGTCCAAGGCTTGGCGACGGCTTCACCTGAGGCCAGATGCCTCCGACAAAGGCAGATGAGGAGGCGCGTCAACGAGGACAGGGTCAACTCGACGACAACAAGGCGGCATGTCCAGAAGAGGCGTCGGAGTGGCCTTTGTGACATTGGCGACGAAGGCTTCCAGCTTATCTGCGGTTGGATCATGACGGTCCGAGACAACGGTGGCGCCCGTGGCGGCAGTGGGACTCCGCGGCGGAGTAGACGGCCGAGGCGGAGTGAAGCCCGGGGGGGTGTCGTCGTCGGCCAGCAGTGGGGCGAGCTGTAGGCCACCGTCCACCGCGCAGGGTTCAGGTGGCAGGTGATGGTCCGTCGCGGCGATCGAGTCAACCGCCGGGATCACCGCGATCTGATGTGCGTGAGGTGGCAACGCAGTGGCCTCATCCGTCGGCCCAATGCCAGTGAGGACCTCCTGCAGTGGCACCTCCACAGGAGGTACCTCCATAGCCGGCACCTCAACCTGACCACCGGAGACCGGAGGCCACTCATGAGAAACACTCACCTTCGAAGCTCGATCTCGGAGCTCCGGGGACCGGAAGGTGACATATTACCCCTTCAGCGACAGCACCCGGTCACAGCTTTTTTAATCAGCACTTAGAGATATCACCCCTTCAGCATCTAATTGCACATGTTAATATAAAAAACAAAAAAATTAGAGTGGCAACAAATGTTCCCGAAACTGATATCTCTAAGGAGTGAAACTTACGTGGAAATATCACCAGCTTTAAACTGTGCAGCATGCGAGCAAAAACTGGCAGATATCAGAAAGATCATAGTAATTGATTATACATTCCCAAAAAAAAAACCATGTGCTGATGTAGAGTGGTGAAGCAGTATGGACAAAAAATATGATTATTGTAACTGAAACACGGGATTTGTCGAATTGCACTTTTTTTGTCAAGTAATAATATTTAAACAACCAAATTGAAGTAAGCAAGCTTCCACCAACAATGATGACCCCATCCTGAAAATTCCAAACAGAAGGCATCTGGCACTCCACTTTTGCCCCCCAGAAAAATTTTAAATCATCTTTCCCTTGGGAATTTTGTTCAGAGGAAGTGGGATTCGTTTTTGTCGCATGTAAGGGATTGCCCAACTGCCTGGTTATATATTCGGCTTTCGTTGCCCAAGGAAAGGGGCGAAAGTGAGGAGAGGAAGCCAGGAAGGCCGGCCTGCTTCACCTTGTTTTCAGGTTCATGTGTTGTGCGTGCTACCAAGAGTGTATGCATCGTGTGATTTCAGAATTGAGGATGCTATCAAGGTCTTGGAGATCAGCGTCCCTCTTTCCTCTCATCGTCGTCCTTGCCTTGCTGTTCTCAACTTCATCCGCAGGTTTGTGCGACTAGTTCTTTCTTGCAAGTCGTTGAGCTAGTTTTCCCTTGATTTAGGCCTTGAATCCCCAAACATAAAATTGTTACCTAGCCTGAGAAATGATGCTTCCAGCTGGTCCGGCCTTTTCTTATGCTAAGTTTCATCAAGCTAGATACAGGAGAAGTGAATCTTTGTCTTTTTTTTTTACTGAACACAGCGAGGAGGCCCCCTAGGTTTCCTGTCTGGATAGTAGTAGTTGTGATTACATACATTTCTTCTATTGGAGAAAATAGCTTGATTCTCCTAGGTTCTCATTGGTGTGACTGTTTGTTTTCAGGGAGACCGTGCAATTTCTTGACGGATCATCAAGATGCCCTACGCCATCAACGAGAGGTATATAGCAGGACAACTAAACTGGCGGGCACTCCAAAACCCTCCTTTTCTTCTCCCCAGTTCATCGCTCTCCCATCTCCCCTCTCCCCCTCTCCTTGACACAAACTGACACACATAGAGAGGGGTCAGTACAAAGTACTACTCGCAAAAGTGTGCAAGACACAACTGCTCACAAATTAAAACCATTTCGAATACTTGGGCTTCGTAACTACCTTCCATGCAAAAGTTATCCATGTTTGTTTCTCACGTTTACCTGAAAAATAATTTGCAGGCAGCAGTGGCTGAACAGGAGGCTGTAGTGCCACTGGTGCATAGTCGGATGCTCAACGTCAAGACGAACGATTATGGCAGCTATAACCCTTCCCCAACCATGGACAAGCCGCACTTCAAGCTCATACCCAACTGATCAAATTATGTATCCAGGTTGCTGCAACGGAGTGGCTTAGCTGCCTACATATGTGTGTGCCTGATGTATAGATAGAGAGGTATTCCTAGCCTTGCTAAAACTAATATAATGACATTTAGTACCTTTTTATAGATGTTGCTCGTGCAGTCTGTGTTCAGTAGCCACAAAGAGCTGTCAGTGTTTATTCGGTTGAACTTGTCATATATTGTACTTAAACAATACAGATATGCAAGTAAGTTTTTCTCATGGGCAGGGCAGTACTTGTTATCATTTCCAGCAGATATTTTGTCTTGTGTTTGTATGGAATTAATCTGAGAGATTTCTTGACTTTAGATTATGGTACGATCAATGTTTACCTATTAAATAGGATCAGTCAATGTTTTCACAAAGTGGGGATAGTAGGACAGTATAGCTATCCAGAAAAAAATTATAAAAAAAACATTGTCGTCGGGAGTCAAAATGTGGCCCTCAACGAGAGATCACGGGGGAAATCAGAAGCTAGTTTTGGTGGCTTCATTCTTGAGTTGATCGGTCAACACTAGCATTCGAGCTCAGAAGTGCAGACAGGAACAGCCGAGCAATGCTAATATAGTGGTGACTCCAAAGTCCAAACGACGATCGCCCAAGCAGGTTGTTCATTCGTGTGACGGAGCTCCATGGATTTCAGACGGCTTCGTGGCGGATTTGAAGAAATTAGAAAGGCACCTGGATGGACCTATGAAGTTCTGTCGGCAAACGAAACACAGTGTGCTGGGGTGTCAAGCTCTCAAGCTACCCGCAGAACAGAGTATGATATCGAGCTCCATCTTTCAGGTACCGATCTGTGCGGTACATTCACTCCTATCATTTGTATCTCTCAAAACAATTGTTCGTTAGGAAAGAAAATAATGAGTGTAAAGAGACACTGTGACTTGTTAGGGTCCCTTGATCAGATCCTGTACCCAGAAACTAGCAGGCACTCAGGTCCTGTGGTTGACAGTTCAAGGAAACTGTAGGAGCCAAGATGGTAGTACATTTCCAGCAGATGATTCTTCACTAGTAAAATGGAAGTTTGCATTTACTAAGCTGGTGTGTCCTACCAAATGAATTTGGAGGGGAACCTTCAGGTGGCTTCAGGATTTCCTCATCATAGTTAACCGACATGAGATACAATCCGTGTGGCGGTGCTGATAAGGCCACCTTCGCCAGTTCTCTGCGGTCCCTTGCCGCAATTATCGCTGGAACGATTTCAAGAGGCAGGGCTTCCTTTCCAACTTGAAGCAGCAAAGCTACCTGCGTCATCAAATACAGATGTTAACTGTGCACTGAAGAGATATATGGGAACACCCAAAATACAGGCTACCATGATACAGAAGATAAATGTGGCAAATGCTGCGAACTGCAAGTCGGCAACACCAACCATAAGGTCCACTACATGTGACAAAGATACTAAAAAGAAAATACTGTGCAATCCTACTGCATTAATATTTGCAAGCTTGATCTTCCAGAGGATCAAGACAAGCATTCATGTCATATAAGGGAAGATATGCTATGACACTGGAAGTGAGAAAATATAGCACAATCAAATAAAGATACATGCAAGAGTAATGCTGTATTCTCTAGTTTTGCTAGTGACTAATATAAAGTAGATCGAGATATGATGCACTGTTGGAGTCGTCTGATTACTTTACACTAACATTCAAGTGCTTTTCATGGCTGATTTTAATTATAAAGTATACAAAAAGACAAAGATAAACATGGTTTCTATTAATGGGCTCCAGAAATTTGTTTATCCAATGTATATGGAAGGCCAACGGTGGACCTTCAGGAAGGTAAAGAGATTCAATAACAATTCCAAGGCCAAAATATGTGCAATGGTACGAAGCTAAATTCGAAACAGACAGATAACAAAATTACCATGTTCCTCACTTGTCTGTACAGAAAGCCAGTGCCTTCAACCTCAAGCTGTAAGAGAGCACCCTGGAGAGTGCCGAGAAAAAGATGTCAACCAACACCAAACTACAATCCAACACAGAATGATTTCCCTCCAGAAAACTAAAGATAAAACAAGAGGGTAAAAAACAATAGTATCAAAAACATATTTAGTTTGGGCATCAACTACCATTTCAGTAACATCAAAGCGTGTTATCTTCTTTATGGGTCTGCGTTCCGCATCATTATGTGCTGCATTAGCAAAAGATGTGAAGTCATGGACTCCAACAAAGTGTTTTGCAGCCTGTCGCATGGCATGTGGATTAAGTTTGTAAGCACTATGGTAAGCATAACAATTATGAAAGGGGTCCATGATTGCTTCATTATAGATCTTGTAGTGATAGATTTTGCTCTTTGTGGATGTACGCGCGTGGAACTCAGGACGTGCAGCACTAATTTCCCGGACTCGAATCTCAGGAGGAAGAAGTCCATTGATTGCAGAATGAATGCTTTGGAGGCAATCATAAGCAAAGGGTGTAGTGAAATGTGCCACCTGAAAAACCAACTGTTATCCATGATAGTTCACAAAAACCATAATAACATTCAGCAGTGTTAGATACACAAGCCGGATGATAAATGTCCAGGTAAGCCATAGCACGTTTATTGAACCTGACCCCATGCATGAACACCTGAATCTGTCCTGCCTGCACCAACCAAGCATAGCTTCTTCCGATCCAGCTTAGTGATGTGTATCAGTGCATTCTCCAAAAAGCATTGTATGGTTGGAGGTGATGGTTGATACTGCCAACCTGAGATATAATACAGAGAATCACGAGATTTCAAAATTAAAAGGGCGGGCCCTGGTGCAGCGGTAGAGCCTTACCGCCTGTGACCCGAAGGTCCAGGGTTCGAGCCCCAGCTTCTACACATTGCACATTGTGCGGGAAAGGCTGGTTGCTAACACCCTTTCCCCAGACCCGCGCAGTGCGGGAGCCTACGACACTGGCCCATGAGATTTCAAAATCATATAATGTCCATGTAAGAAAAAAGAACAGAGTTCTACTTAACTTTTCTCAGCCAATTTGTTATAATGTTTAGGTGCACATATGCAAGCACACTGATGACATTTTAGCATAAAAATGGTTAAGAGCATTGCCAGGGTCAGTGAACCATCAGAACTCACCATATTCACGTATGTAACAATATTGGAAATATTCTTGGTGTAAAGTTCTATTTTGTTAGTTGTTTTTTAGTTGCAAAAATCAGTTTTGGGTTAATCTTTGTCTTGGATCTGGCGGTGCCCCAATGAGAGCCAGGTGTGGTTCGAGGACCGGTGGATGGTCGCTTCCTGGTGTGATGAGTGATTGACAACGTGGTGTGGACTGATTCTTGGCTAAGTATTGCAGGTGCAGGTTGCGGCTTGACTGGTGCAGGTGCAGGTGAAGAACAAGCGTGAAAGGTCGTTGCCGGTGAGGCCTCCAGGTGTGGAGAAGACAAGTAGGCTTGGTTCGAGGGACCCGGTGGCCAGCGGGGTCAAGTGCGGGCCGCATGGTGGCAAGAACGGCAAGATGAAGTCATGGACGGTTTCTTGGTTGAGCCTCAAAACCAAGGTCGAGCCGGGACTACGTGGGAGCCGAGTCATGAGTGGTGATTGGCGGAGGCTACACCGAGTTCGCGGGGTTTCCGGTGGTTCACCAGAAAACCACTGGGTTCCTTGGTTGATCCACAAAGCCAAGACCGAAGAACCGAAGACGGAGGTGCAGCAGCTCCAGACCGGTCTGACCGGTGGGTCTGACCGGTCTGACCGGTGGGTACCGGTCTGACCGGTGAGGAGCACCGGTCTGACCGGTGTGCGACGACGCAGTCCGGAATCTTCAAAGCGGAGGACACGCGTCGGGATCGCAAGGCTTGCGTCGAGGCTAAGCAAGTTTGCGGTCGCTGGGCATCCGTCCGATGGTGCGAAGACAAAGACTTCCAATTTCGCCCTCGAGGGGCATGTATCCCTAGTTAGCTAGTAAGGGTATTTTAGTCTTTCGGTTGCCTCCATATAACCCAAGTGGTGAGAGGATGGCAGCCATCTCTTGGAACCCTAGCTCATTTGGTTTTCCTATTTTCCTTCCTATTTTCTTAGGATTTTCGTAGGACTAGCTTGAGAGCTTCATGGTGAGATCTTGTGAGAGGGAAGGATGATCGGGCGGCAAGCTAGACCTTGTATGAACCTCTTTGGTATGTATAGATGATTCGGCGTGGTTCCTCAAGGCTTGGTTGTGTCTTTCCCGTTTCTCCTTTTTGGTGATTTTCGGAGCCTTTTCTTGGCGATTTTCTTGGAGCGATTTCGAGGCCTTTCTCTTTGGGATTTGGTGGGGGATGTATGCATGAACCCTTCGTGGTTCTTTTCCCTTTGATTCCCCTTCCAAATCCGTGAGCAAAGGGGCTCGATTTTGGGGTTTTCGTGGCTCTAGGGTTAGAGGCGTTCTTGGTGGGATTTCTTCGATTCCTCTTGATTTGACAAGTTTTGGTGGACCAAATCTTGGCTATGGAGTACCCATGAGGTGTTCCTACTATCCCCAAAGTCTTGTGCAAAACCGTGGAGCGGATCGGGAGATCGGGAGTTGGATTTGGAGGAGTAGACTCGCGGGCGCTGTTCATCCCGAGCTGCCCAGGCACGACCGGTCTGACCGGTGCTCTTGACCGGTCTGACCGGTGCTAGCCCTTGGTGGGTTTTTGTCTCGGGGAACAGCCTTGTCCGTGTGGTTTTGTCCCGTGGTCCTGCTGATCAGTTCTTGGAGTGTTTGGAGTTGTTTTGCTAGGATTTGTGAGGGGTTCTTCTTCCTCACAGGTTGTGTTTCGTGGTGGTTTTTGTTCCAGGGCCTAGAGGATTCACTGAGGCTTCCTGGAACGTTTGCTGTGCGGCTGCTGTAGCCACCGGCCTGACCGGCTGTCCACCGGTCTGACCGGTGTCACCGGTCTGACCGGCGCAGGCCATCGGTCTGACCGGTGTAGCACAGGCAGCAAGCCGTGTAAGTTTCCGCTGTGTGTTTTGGTGAGTTTTGGCTAGGAAGGTTGAGTGTTGGTTCCTAGGACCAGTAGCACTCTAGTGGCTGCGTGGTCTTGACCAACTTGGGTAGTTGGGTCGGAGACGTGAGTTGGAAGCTGTGTTCGTCTTGTTGGAGTTCCCATCTCCTTCGAGAAGAATTTTTATCGGCTCCCATTCACTCCCCCCCTCTCTGGTTCGCCTAATCGGTCCTTCAATTGGTATCAGAGCCGGTTCGGGTCTTTATTGACTCTTACCAGTCTAAGATCCAAAGATGGCGTACCAGGAACGGGGTTCGGGTCCTCCGCACTTCGATGGGAAGAACTACCAGATGTGGCAAAGGCGGATGGCGGCGTTCCTCCGCGGAAAGGGTCAGATCCTTTGGGATGTCACGGTGAACACAGCTTATGTTCATCCGATGAACTTCCTTGCTCCAGGATCGAGGGATATGTTCGAAGCCAACAACAAGGCTGTCGATTACTTGTTTCGTGCCCTGTGTCCACCTGAATTCGATCGGGTTCAGACAGAGGACTTAGCTTGTAGGATTTGGGAGCAGTTGAAGGATGCTCATGCTGGGAATGCTCAGGTTCAGGCTAGGATGTACGCGACTTACCGGAGAGAGTACGAGAACTTCACTCATCTCCCCGGCGAGTCCGTCGATGCCCTTTTCCAGCGATTTACGGTCGTTGTGAACAACATGAGAGCCAATGTGGACGTCCTCCCATACAATGATCATTATAGAGCCGTGAAGCTCTTGCACTCGTTGGATCGTACCGTATGGGACGGGAAGTTTGAGGCTATTGTTGAGTCCGAGAAGTATGACACCTTGACGGTGAACGAGCTGTTCTCGAAGCTCAAGTCGGCTGAGTTGGACCGTGGTATGACAGCCAAGATCGAGAGCCCGACTGATTCTCATAGTCTCGCTCTCGTAAGTGGCAAAGGAGCTAAGTCTAACGCTAACGCATCCTCCAGGATGTACTCTCTGTCTTCTTTGATGTCTTTGCCAGATGAGGAGTTCGACGTGCTTGGAGAGGACGAGCTGGCGTTGCTGACCAGGCGGTTCGAGAGGCTGCACGAGAACCGGGTGAACACGAGGAGGACAGCACGGACGTGCTTTCAGTGCGGCAAGCCAGGACACTTCGTTGCCGACTGCCCGGAGAAGATGGAGAACAAGGACGGCTACAAGGACGGCTACAGGCACCGATCGAGCAAGGATGGCAAGTACCGATCGAGGCGCGATCACAAGCACAAGAACAAGCACAAGGACGAGCGACGGTCGAGGAAGAAGGATGGCCGCGGCAGGAAGGCCCGAGCAATGGTAGGAGCGAGCGACGTCGACTCCAGCTCCGCCTACTCTTCCTCAAGCTCGAGTAGCAGTGAAGATGAAGGTGATCGGCGCAAGAACAAGAAGTCATCCAGGAACTTGAGCGGGTTGAGCTGCTTCGCGAGAGATGGCTTCTGCGGCATGGCCCGTAGCTCCGGCAGCAAGAAGAGCCACCAGAGTGACTCGGACTCTGACTCCGAGGATGAGGTATGTGATGAGCTCTCCTCTTTGCGCAAGGAGAATGATGAGTTGGTTGACTTGCTTGATAACCGCGATCACATGCTTAGAGAGGCCAAGAAGATGAGGAAAGAGCTTAGGGCCTCACTAGAAGATGCTAGGAACCGTGTGGCTGAGCTAGAAACCCAGAACCTAGATGCTAAGCTTGAGATTGATTCGCTTAAGGCTTCTCCTGTGGTTTCTGATGAGATTGATTGCTGTGATTGCTCTGTGTACCTAGCTGATCTTACTGCTCTTAAGGATAAGCATGCTTCTACTTGTGATGAACTAGATATGCTTAGGGTTGAAGTGGCTGAGCTTAAGTCTAGACCTGCTTTGCTAGGTGCTTGCACTTCTTGCCCTGTTTTGCATGGAAAGATTGATGAGATGCATGCTTACACTGTTTCGCTTGAGGCTAAGTTGAAAGAGCCTATTCCTACTTCTTGCTCTACTTGTGAATTGCATGCGGTTAAGAATTTGGAGCTTGCACATTATGTTGATCGCCTGCAGGATGAAAATGATGAGCTGAGAAAATGCATGAGCTGGTTGTCGGGTCAGGAGCCTCAGCTCGGTATCATGATAGCGGCTTTCAAACGCTATGATGGTCAGGCACTTGGGGCTGACAAGCTTGGAGAGAACAGTGGTGAGGGAGTTGAGAGAGTTGGAGAGATTCCTATCCCACCACCAAACAGACACAAGAACAAGTTTGAGCCCAAGCCCAACCATCTCAGAAATAAACTTGACACTACTCCAGATCCACCCATATTCCCTCACCCAACAAATGATTTTCAGAAACCGGTGAAGTTTGTGAGCCCAAAGGGAGGTGAGGAAGGAGAGAAGAAGGGTGAGAAGCCGAGTGGGCAGCCCCAACCCAAGCCTAAGCCTAAGCCACAGCCCATAAAGTTCCATTGTGGGTATTGTGGGAGAGATGGTCACAAGGATGAGTTTTGCTTCAAGAGGAAGCGTGAGGAGAGAATGGCTAGAGAGTGGGCTAACAGGGACAGGTACCACCCCTCTAATGGTGTACCTGAGCCTCGTATGCAGATGCCCAGGGCCAAGGCGTTTGTGAGGACGGTTCCGGCTTGGGGAGACCGGAAGGCTGCAGGTGTTGCTGCTGGCCGAGCCACACCGGTCAGACCGGTGTACTACACCGGTCAGACCGGTGGAGGTCTGGGCAGACAGCGAGTCGGATTTCGTGCTCGTGAGGATGCTCGGTTTGGTTCTGGAGGTCGTGGTTCTGGTGGTTGGTCTGGAAAGTTTGCAGGTGGTCAGTTTGCTAGGCGTTCTCCACCTCGTGCTCAATACGAGGGTGAGAAGAGTCGTAGCTTTGAGATGGAGCGGAGGTACGATCCACGGTTTCCCTTTCGTGGTTTTCGTCCTCCTCCAGCTAGAGAGGGTTGGTTCCCTCGTGGTGGTTACCGTGGTGGTGTTCGTGGTGGTAGCTTTGATAGGCGTGATGATTTGGTTTGTGCTAACCCCACTTTGGAGCAAATGGCTCGGCACTGGTTTTACTCTTTTGGTACTAACCCCAGTGCTGAGTCGTTTGTTCACTCACGTGCTCGCTTTTGAATTTCAGGTGGGAGACTTGAAGAACATTTGGTTGATTGACTCCGGTTGCTCGAGGCATATGACCGGAGACAAGGGGTGGTTCTCAAGTCTCGTCCCGGTGGTGACAAAGAAGTACATCACCTTTGGGGACAATGGGCGAGGGCGTGTGCTGTCAGAAGGTGAGATTAAGGTAAGCGATAAGATCACTCTCAGGCGTGTTGCTCTTGTTCAATCGCTTGGATACAATTTGCTTTCTGTGTCTCAGTTGTTGGATGAGGGTTTTGAGGTGTTGTTTCGGCCTGGTGGTTCTCGGATTTTAGATTCTCGGGGGGATCTTGTTTGCATGGTCGTTCCCGAGGGTCAAGTGTTCCGAGCTGATTTTTCTCAGTCTTCTGGTGTGGAGCGTTGCTTCTTGGCTGGTTCTTCGAGTGAATTGTGGAAGTGGCATAGGAAGTTGGGTCACTTGAGCTTTGACCTTTTGTCTCGCTTGAGTAAACTCAATTTGGTCCGAGGATTGCCACGATTGAGGTTTGAGAAAGAGTTGGTTTGTGCGCCGTGTAGGCATGCCAAGATGGTAGCCTCTTCTCACCCGCCTCTCACCGATGTGATGACTGAGCGTCCATGCGAGCTGCTCCATATGGACCTTGTTGGCCCAGCTCGTGTGCGATCTGCGGGTGGGAAGTGGTATGTCCTTGTTGTGGTGGACGACTACTCTCGGTATGCGTGGGTGTTCTTTCTTGAGGAGAAGGGGGAGACGTTTGGTTTTGTTCGAGATCTTGTCTTGAGGTTAAGAAACGAGAGGCACGGAGATGCCATACGAGCGATCCGCAGTGACAATGGCTCGGAATTCAAAAACTCTCGCTTCGAAACCTTTTGCCATGACTTGGGTCTTGAACATCAGTTTTCGAGTCCGTATACGCCTCCCCAGAATGGCGTGGTGGAAAGGAAAAACAGGACCTTGTGCGAGATGGCTCGGACGATGCTCGACGAGCATAGGACTCCGAGAAGGTTCTGGGCTGAGGCGGTCAATACCGCGTGCCATGTGTCGAACAGGATCTACCTCAGGGTTCACAAGAAGAAAACCTGTTACGAGTTGATGCACGGTCGCACACCCAAGGTGAGTCACTTCCATGTCTTTGGTTGTAAATGCTTCATTCTGAAGAAAGGGAAGAAGTTGGACAAGTTCGAGGCTAGGTCTGTCGATGGTATTTTCTTTGGTTATGCATCTCATTCTAGAGCATTTCGTGTGCTCAATCTTGAAACTAACCAAATCGTGGAGACTTGCGAGGTGACCTTCGACGAGACACAGCCACGTAGTCAGCTTGTTTTTGAGTGTGCAGGTGACGACGAACTTGGCGAGGAGATCTTTCAGGAGGAAGAGCATGAACATGGAGATGATGAAGATGGCGGTGTGAGGCCCGCGGCTGAACATGTACCTACTACTTCGACGACGATCGAGAATGGACCCTCTCCCACACCTACAATGACAAACCCAGATCAAGGCGAAGCTGCTGTTGAGGGGGAGGTAGCATCAAGGCGAGAACCTCCCCGACGAGTGCAAGTGGATCACCCAGCTTCGAGAATCATCGGCGACATGAATGAACGTACTACACGGTCGAGGGTTCGGAACAATTCTCATTTTGCTCATGCTGCTTTTGTTGCCACTTTTGAGCCCAAAGACATTGGACATGCGTTATCTGATCATAATTGGGTTAACTCGATGCATGAGGAGTTGGAGAATTTTGAGAGGAACCAAGTTTGGGTGTTGGTTGACCCTCCCCCAGGGTGTAAGCCGATTGGGACAAAATGGGTGTGGAAAAATAAAGAGGGAGAGAAAGGAGAAGTGGTGAGGAACAAGTCGAGACTTGTTGCTCAGGGGTACAGTCAGAAAGAGGGGATCGACTACGAGGAGACTTTCGCTCCTGTAGCTCGTTTGGAGGCGATCAGGATCCTTTTAGCCTTTTCCGTGGCTAAAGGGTTCAAGTTGTACCAGATGGATGTGAAGAGTGCTTTTCTGAACGGTGTTTTGGAGGAAGAGGTGTTTGTGAGGCAACCACCGGGGTTTGAGAGTGAGAAGTATCCTCACCGGGTATACAAGTTGAGGAAGGCGCTGTATGGGTTGAAGCAGGCGCCTAGAGCTTGGTATGGTAGGTTGAGGGGGTTCCTGTTTGAGAGAGGGTTTGAGATGGGGAAGGTCGACCAGACCTTGTTTCTCCTCAGGCAGGACAGAGATATCCTGATTGTGCAGGTATACGTGGATGATATTGTCTTTGGTGGCTCGTCTAACTCTCTTGTTGCAAGGTTTGCAGAAGACATGAGCAGGGAATTTGAGATGAGCATGATGGGCGAGTTGCAGTTCTTCCTCGGGCTACAAATCAAGCAATCAAAGGAAGGAACATTTGTGCACCAAGCTAAGTACACCAAGGACATTGTGAGGAAGTTCAAGATGGAGGACTCCAAGGCCATGGCGACGCCTATGAGTACGACTACAGTTCTTGATGCGGACGAGGAAGGTGAACACGTGGACCAGAAGGAGTACCGGAGCATGATCGGGTCACTCCTCTACTTGACGGCGACGAGGCCGGACATTCAATTCTCGGTGTGTCTGTGCGCTCGTTTTCAAGCTTCTCCGAGGACTTCGCATCGGCAAGCAGTCAAGCGCATTTTCAGGTATTTGCGACACACTCCCGACTTCGGCCTTTGGTACTCTGCGTCTTCTTCTTTGGCGCTTCATGGATTTTCAGACGCGGATTTTGCCGGGTGTCGGTTGGATAGGAAGTCCACTTCTGGGACTTGCCAGTTCTTGGGTTCTTCTTTGGTATCTTGGTCTTCCCGCAAACAGTCGAGTGTTGCTCAATCCACTACCGAGGCAGAGTATGTGGCCGCAGCTAGCTGTTGCTCTCAGCTCCTTTGGATCACATACACCATGAGTGACTTTGGTGAGGAGTATACCCATGTCCCACTTCAATGTGATAGCACTAGTGCCATAAGCGTTGCAAAGAACCCAGTGCTCCATTCCAAAACCAAGCACATAGAAGTGAGGTATCACTTTCTGAGAGACAACGTAGAGAAAGGGAAGATAGCTTTGATCCATGTACCCACACATGAACAACTAGCCGATATTTTCACCAAACCCCTAGATCAAGCAACTTTCACTCGTTTGCGGGGGGAGCTTGGTGTTTGTTTGATTTCTTGAGTTGGCGTGTGGGAGCTCCTTTGTAGCATATGTATAGCTTTCCTTTGTGCATTTCTTGCATTTGGCATAGCATATGTAGCATGATGTATAGGCATCTTTGTATCTTAGGTTGCATGCATTTTGTATCATATGCATTGCTTAGGAAAGGCTTCTCTTATACACATTGTTCACCATGGAATGACATATATGTCTTTGTGAGCTAATTTGGTAAGCTATGGTTAGTTTGGCTTAGCTCTTGATAATCTTGGTTTGTATCCATGGTTGATGGCTATGTTTTTGAAAAATTTCATATATATGCTCTCTTGTGAGTAAATGCCTTTACATGATCTTGACATGTTTTAGTGGCTTGGCTATGCTTAATTTGTGGTTGGATAGCTTATTTTGATCATATGGGGCCAAAGGCTCATTTGCCATCATGAATGTTTAGCCCCCATGCTTCATCTTGTGGAGGGGCATAAGTTCCTTTTTGTCGCAAAGACATTTCATGTACCAATTATAAATCTGAAAATGAAATGTAAATTGCTTGAAAAATGTGCTCCCATGTCATATGTGCTAATTTTATTAATTTGCTTTGGGTGCTAAATCGTTGCATGATGCCTACCAATGAGAAGTCTCATATATAGAAGTAGGCACATGGCTCGGTGGCTTTGACATGACATGAGGTGCTTGTGGGTGTTTATGATGGTCTTATGCTTAGAATGGTTGTCCTAGCATGAAGTTTGTGTGGCTTTGCCATTTTGACATGTTTTGCTCATGTTTAGGACTTTGCTCATGAGAGGGTAATTTTTCGCAAAATTGCTAAATTCTATCTTAGCTTCGCCCAATGGTTGTGAAACTTGGTGATCATGAAGTTTATGTCTTTACGAAGCTATAGAGTATCTAACTTGCTCGTTTGGACATGTGTAGCATCCTATGTTGAATTTTGTCTATTTGAGAAGCTCTAGGTTGCATTTTTTGCATTTTTGGCTTGATTCATGCATTGTCAACAAGGGGGAGAAGTTTGAGCATGTTTTGGCCTACTGAATGCATTTGGAAGGTTTTCAGGTGGTTTCGAGCTATTTTTGGGCTCTGTTGTGCACCGGTCTGACCGGTTGAGGTCACCGGTCTGACCGGTCAGAGTGCTGGTCCTGTTCACATGTTGCCCACCGGTCTGACCGGTGGTGTCGACCGGTCTGACCGGTCAGAGCTGAGCTGTTGCAGCTGCTCTGTTTTGTGAAGTGGTTCGCATGCATTTGTCCAGGGGGAGTTGCATCGGTTCAGGGGAGCTTGCATGTGTGCAGGGGGAGCTCTTTGTGGTTTTCGAGCTTTGCTCTGATGATTTGTGCTCTTTGCTTGAGCATGTTTTGTCTCGGATGTGTCGAGCCGTTGCCCTTGCCTAAGGGGTCCGAGACTTGTCTTCTTCAAGTGATCTTGCTCTTTGCCTTTTCTTTGGCTTTCGATCGCTTGTTGGAGTTTCTTTTAGTCGTTTCTTTTCTTTTCCTTTTCTCTTGGTTACCAAAACGTGTGTGTTGTCAATGCACTCATCAAGGGGGAGATTGAGAGCCAGGTGTGGTTCGAGGACCGGTGGATGGTCGCTTCCTGGTGTGATGAGTGATTGACAACGTGGTGTGGACTGATTCTTGGCTAAGTATTGCAGGTGCAGGTTGCGGCTTGACTGGTGCAGGTGCAGGTGAAGAACAAGCGTGAAAGGTCGTTGCCGGTGAGGCCTCCAGGTGTGGAGAAGACAAGTAGGCTTGGTTCGAGGGACCCGGTGGCCAGCGGGGTCAAGTGCGGGCCGCATGGTGGCAAGAACGGCAAGATGAAGTCATGGACGGTTTCTTGGTTGAGCCTCAAAACCAAGGTCGAGCCGGGACTACGTGGGAGCCGAGTCATGAGTGGTGATTGGCGGAGGCTACACCGAGTTCGCGGGGTTTCCGGTGGTTCACCAGAAAACCACTGGGTTCCTTGGTTGATCCACAAAGCCAAGACCGAAGAACCGAAGACGGAGGTGCAGCAGCTCCAGACCGGTCTGACCGGTGGGTCTGACCGGTCTGACCGGTGGGTACCGGTCTGACCGGTGAGGAGCACCGGTCTGACCGGTGTGCGACGACGCAGTCCGGAATCTTCAAAGCGGAGGACACGCGTCGGGATCGCAAGGCTTGCGTCGAGGCTAAGCAAGTTTGCGGTCGCTGGGCATCCGTCCGATGGTGCGAAGACAAAGACTTCCAATTTCGCCCTCGAGGGGCATGTATCCCTAGTTAGCTAGTAAGGGTATTTTAGTCTTTCGGTTGCCTCCATATAACCCAAGTGGTGAGAGGATGGCAGCCATCTCTTGGAACCCTAGCTCATTTGGTTTTCCTATTTTCCTTCCTATTTTCTTAGGATTTTCGTAGGACTAGCTTGAGAGCTTCATGGTGAGATCTTGTGAGAGGGAAGGATGATCGGGCGGCAAGCTAGACCTTGTATGAACCTCTTTGGTATGTATAGATGATTCGGCGTGGTTCCTCAAGGCTTGGTTGTGTCTTTCCCGTTTCTCCTTTTTGGTGATTTTCGGAGCCTTTTCTTGGCGATTTTCTTGGAGCGATTTCGAGGCCTTTCTCTTTGGGATTTGGTGGGGGATGTATGCATGAACCCTTCGTGGTTCTTTTCCCTTTGATTCCCCTTCCAAATCCGTGAGCAAAGGGGCTCGATTTTGGGGTTTTCGTGGCTCTAGGGTTAGAGGCGTTCTTGGTGGGATTTCTTCGATTCCTCTTGATTTGACAAGTTTTGGTGGACCAAATCTTGGCTATGGAGTACCCATGAGGTGTTCCTACTATCCCCAAAGTCTTGTGCAAAACCGTGGAGCGGATCGGGAGATCGGGAGTTGGATTTGGAGGAGTAGACTCGCGGGCGCTGTTCATCCCGAGCTGCCCAGGCACGACCGGTCTGACCGGTGCTCTTGACCGGTCTGACCGGTGCTAGCCCTTGGTGGGTTTTTGTCTCGGGGAACAGCCTTGTCCGTGTGGTTTTGTCCCGTGGTCCTGCTGATCAGTTCTTGGAGTGTTTGGAGTTGTTTTGCTAGGATTTGTGAGGGGTTCTTCTTCCTCACAGGTTGTGTTTCGTGGTGGTTTTTGTTCCAGGGCCTAGAGGATTCACTGAGGCTTCCTGGAACGTTTGCTGTGCGGCTGCTGTAGCCACCGGCCTGACCGGCTGTCCACCGGTCTGACCGGTGTCACCGGTCTGACCGGCGCAGGCCATCGGTCTGACCGGTGTAGCACAGGCAGCAAGCCGTGCAAGTTTCCACTGTGTGTTTTGGTGAGTTTTGGCTAGGAAGGTTGAGTGTTGGTTCCTAGGACCAGTAGCACTCTAGTGGCTGCGTGGTCTTGACCAACTTGGGTAGTTGGGTCGGAGACGTGAGTTGGAAGCTGTGTTCGTCTTGTTGGAGTTCCCATCTCCTTCGAGAAGAATTTTTATCGGCTCCCATTCACTCCCCCCCTCTCTGGTTCGCCTAATCGGTCCTTCACCCAACAATTTGATGAAGCATGGAATTTAATTTTTTTGTGCCATCTTGATCTGATTAAGCAATCTCACATGCAGATTGCTGGCTCTGCAAGGACCAGCATCGTCCACCTGATCACAAGGAAAAGCTTACCGACGAGCTTCGCGGCATGGATTTCCAAGGGAAATTTCCTTACAAATAATTCCAAGTCTGGCTTGATTTTGTGATCATTAAAAAGCTTCATACGTTCTTGTATGGGAGGATTTTGGCTACGAATGTTCTACTGACTTATAGTTGTCATATGTTCTTCTAATGTACAGTTCATTTATCTATAAAGCTTATGCACGAATTGTTTGATAAAGAACAGTTGCATATCTACAATGTAGCAGTTGCTGATCTCACTGTGACTGCTCAATTACTAGTTCACAATTGTGCCAGCTATGTCTATTGACAGGTTGTGTAGTCGAGAAGATCATAACTTCAGGTGTTATGAAAAAATGGATGTTTGACTGATCATTTGACATGATGTTATTGCCTTTTTCTAGTTGTTAAATATTGACCAAGTCGGTGAGTGTCGGGCATAACTATACAACATATCTAGTGTATTACTAACTCACAACATATCTAGTGTACGCATCCAGTATCTGATAGGGCTGGTTTTATTAACTGAAGACGAATCTTAACAAGCAAAGTCTCTAGGCAAAGGTAACCCAGTTCTCCCTCCGTAGAGGCTCTGAACTCCAAGGGATTACTACCTGCCTGGCTAACCACAAGATCTGCTCGGCTTATATCAATGCCGATCCTAACAAATAGATAACAGCCCAACTAATCAATCTACTTATCTCCTATTCTCCTGGAGCTTCAGTTGCCGGCCTTGGAGCCCTGCGCCTCCTTCTGAAATACGTGCGACCCACAAAGGAGTCCACAACACTTCCCCCCTCGTTCTGAAACAGCTCGTCCTCGAGCTGAAAGGTTGGGTGCTCTGCTGAGAATTCCTCAACCAGCTCCCAAGTAGCATCAGCAGGAGGACAGCCCAGCCACTGGACCAGGATCTCCCAGCGACCACGATTTAGACGAGAACGAAGAACCTTCAGCTGCGTTGGCAGAACACAGCCGTGCTGGATGGGCAGCAGCTGGGTGATCTCCATCGGTGGCTCGCCTTCGAATTTCTTAAGGAAGACGACATGGAACACCGCGAGAAGCCGAGAGCCCGGGGGCAGAGCCAGACGGTACGCCACCGGACCCACGATCAACTAGACGGAACGGCCCGTAGAATCACGGCGAGAGCTTGCCCTTGGTGCGCCCTGGAATGGAGGCGGCGAGACGCTGATGGAGGCACAGCCACACCCAGTCTCTGATGGCGAACTCGACGTGGTGATGGCGGCTGTCATACTACGCCTTCATCAACTACTGAGCGAGCAGCAGCCTGTCCTTGATATCAGCAAGGAACGCGTCGCGGTCGATGAGCTGCCCGGTCGACAGCCGGCACCTTGGACAGGTCCGGCTCGTATGTCAGCAGAGACGGCGGCTCGCGACCGTAAACCACCTAGAATGGAGTGGTGCACAGCGAGGTCTGGTAGGATGTGTTGTAGTGTAGCAATACTCTGCCCACGGGAGCCAGCTCTTCGGGCGGTCACCGGCGAGGCAGCGCAGGTAAACGCCGAGGATCCTATTCGTCACCTCGAACTGGCCATCCGTCTGGGGGTGGAAGGCGGTGCTCTGACGCAGCTTGATGCCGGCGAGAGAAAAGAGCTCGGTCCAGAAGGCGCTGGTGAAGACAGGGTCGCGATCGCTGACGATGGAGATGGGCACGCCGTGCAGGCGCACAATGTGGTCGAAGAAGACGCATGCCACGGACACCGCCGTGCATGGATGACTCAAGGCGACGAAGTGGGCATACTTGGAGAAGTGGTCCACGACGGTGAGGACGACTGACTTGCCTCCCACACGCGGAAAGACCTCGACGAAGTCCATGGCGACGTCGGACCAGACCGAATCCGGCACCGGCAAGGGTTTGAGCAGGCCGGCTGGATGCAGGTGCTCAGACTTGTTGCGCTGGCAGGCGGTGCACCCCTTGATGTAGTCGCGCACGAGACCAGGGACCACTGTTGACGGCTGTTAAGTACCTATTTTAAGGCCGTCAATCCCTGCATTTCATCATGAGAACCATGCATCCACAGTAGAATAGGGGCTTAAACTGACAATTTCCACAAGTGGCTGTATGAAGATGAATGCAGGTGGTCAGCATAAGAAATGAAGAGAAAGCGCACATCTATGATCCTAGCACTTCAGGCTCAGCCAATAAGGGGCTGCCATGCAAGCATCCCCTGGATCAATGACATCATCAATCCAAGAGAGAGACACTCGGCGAATCAGAAACCGCCACGTGTGCATCACATGGATCCTATGGCTCCCCAGAGCGACTAAACCGCCTCAAACACACGTGTACACCAGGAACCGACCTCAGGACCCACCACGCAGCCACTCAGAGAACGCACAGGCCGAGGGGGCCCACCTGGGGGTCGGCCGACCCCAGGATCGGCCGAACCGACCTTAGGTTGGTTGATCCTGACCTTCCACGTGCTGGCTCCTGGTTGGCTCCTGGTCACGTTCCGGGGGTGTCCTCTCGCCGGTGCCTTGGCCTATAAATAGAAGAGGAGGGGGGGTAAGAAGAGGACAACACACTTGAAAGCAACTTCTCACCTTAGCCTCTTTCTCTTCTTCTCATTCCCTCTTGGTGGAGGTGAAACCTCATCCCACCATGAGTGTGAGTGTGAGGAGGACCTAGCTTAGGTGGTGCTAGGTAGAGAGGGAGTGTGTGGATGAGTAGAGGTGAGGTGTGATGATCCGTTCTTCATCCACCATCCCCTTGTATCTCGTGGGTGACCCCGTTCTTCATTTAGACTAAAGTGAGTATTTCATTATATTCCAATTAGACTAAAGTCGCATTCATACATGGGTGATATGTTCTAGTGTTCTTCGTCTGTTCTTGATCATAGGCTTTATGTTCTAGTAGCATAGCCCTGTTTGATCCTACGGAGGAGTTACATAGTGGACTTATCCGTTTGTGTGACTGCCTGTCGATTAGAATATAGTGAGTCTCATGCATATCTGAATTAGATCAAAGTGTCACTCATATCTCTTAGTATCGTCTCGATTCCATGATGGGCAAAGTCTAGCCGTACTCATGGGTTCGTCACTCCGTATTTATACAGAGTGCTATAGTGTTGCTACGGGACGTCAGACGTAGCCGTGCTATAGTAGTAGTCGGTAGTGTAGACGTGGTGTCTAGACTACGGGTTATCCTTCGATTGCCCTGTATCCCACGGTTTGTCTTGGGGTAGGCCACGGTAGTGACAGCCGTTGGACCCTTACGGAATCCCCCACGTTCGGATACAGGTGTAGGCAACCATTTGCCGTGAACCAACTGTTATAGCCAGGAGGGTCCGGTGTCCGACGCGAGATCCTTTGCAGCTTGTACCCCCCTAGAACCGAGTACCTACAAGAGATTCCTTACCTATCACCTACCTCAGCAGAGATCCTGTGTCCTTGGATAAGTCGCTCGTAGAGTACCCCATCCGTTCCTAGGATTCGATACCCTTTGGAATACTACCGAGGGAGAAGTCCTACAACGGTGTATCCGTGCGCTTGCGGACTCGTTCGCACCCGTCAGTATACCCGAGTGATTCTTACACGCTCACGCTATCCCGGCGCCATAGTGGTGAGGTTAAGAAATACCAACAAGCATTTTTGGCGCCATTGCCGGGGAACGGTTGTCAAGAATCTATGAACCTGACTATCCTCGTATCTTTTGTTTTTCCTTTTTGTTTCTACCTCTACCCCCGTTATCCCAGGAAGGTTATCCTTGTACACACTTTCTGCCCATTATGAGTGAACAAATGGAATCACCCTTATGGAGGCGACCAGCCTCTCTGACACCTTGTATGGTTCACCCATCCCTCATGAAGCTAGTTGAGGACAATTCCTTCTCGGGGAAAGTCATGAAAATCCCTACTTCCATGTGAGAGACTTTGAACAACTGTGTTCCACCCAGGGTAAGACCGGGGCGACACAAGATGTTCTTAGGAGGAACTTGTTCCCGTTCTCCCTTTCTGGAGGAGCGAGAACTTGGTACCGTTGTTTTGGTCATGTTCACCTCAACTGGGGAGCATTGAGAGCAGCTTTCTGCACTTGATTCTTTCCTTTGAGGCGTATCATTTCCTTAAGAATGATGAGCCTTGGAAAGCACGATATTATACCGGTCCAGATGAGCAGTCCATCTCGTTATCCTGAGCCCAGCTAGGACCGATGCCGATCAAGTTAAGTGGGCATAAATCCCATTCTTACGCCTTGACTTGATCGATGCCCCGCGGGAGTGTGGTTGCATCTCTATCTTTTGCACTTCCATTCGAAGCTTGGGTTGGCTTACGTGTCATCCTCACACTAGTGAGGGTGAGAACCTTTGGCAACCTAAGGAGAGAATGAACTAGCAAGTTCGTTACTCTGGACTTACGACTCGAATGTTCATTCGACCCATGGAGTCTCACTCACTTGATATGGGGTCCGAGCATTCTTGAGCCATGCTTCCAGAGGTGAAAGCTTCACTCTTAGAGCACTCTTGGCTATAGGCCGGATCTTTGCTCATCTTCATCACCTCTATCATCTCTCGTCCGTAGTGCTATAACCTTGCTAGCTGCACGATCTTCCTAAGGTTACCCATCATAGTTCCCTTAGATTGGTTGCGGAAACTATCACCGCGACATCTTGAGCATAGCTTGCAATGTATATATGCACTAACCATGCAGGAAGAAAACAGGTTCCATCATAAGAAACCTGCTAGGAGAACCATGAGTTAGAATAAGGAGGTACCTCGGAAAAAGGGGGATGATCTAGCAAGAAGGGGCAACAACATCTCTCTACTCGGGTATGAGTCCAGGTAAACCCCCATGTTGAGCTATTAATGTGAGAAGAGGTTTAAGTAAAGTTAAATGGGGTGAAGGCAACTATATGCCCAAAACCTTATCCTAGCTGTTACTGAAGCCTCCGACCTCAAAATCCGTGGGACACCTGGCCCTGGGACCCTAAGCCCCACTAGAACCCACAGGCCAAAGGGGAGGCCCAGCGGGGCCCATATGGGTTCGGCCGACCCACTAGGTCGGCCGACCCAATAAGGGCACCGCCGCCTCTCCCCTTTCGCGTGTGCCTCCCTTCGTCCTCCAGATACCTCCTCGCCGCGTGACGGACTTTGAGTCGCGCAGAAACTCTATCTCCCCTGCTCCTTCCTCCTCACAGCCACCACACCACCGATCATGAGTAGTCGGGACGCACAGCCTCGTCGGATGAAGGTCCCGTCCATCTTCGAAGGGGAGAAGTCCTTCTTCCTCAGCGACCTATGGAGCGACAAGTTGCATCCATGGGACGGATCTCAAGATGATATGATGACCCCAGAACGGGGGAGGAGGTTGAGAAGCCCAACTGGAGACTCGATAGACCCCCAGCAAGGCGCGGCTCATCTTCACCCCCCACTTTCGCTGGTCATTATTCCCAATTTACCGTCCTAGGGAAGAAACCAACCCCTGGTTCAAGGAAGAAGGTGCTCTACGATGACTGGCCAGGCCCACCGTTGAAGCCCGGAGAGCGCTACGTAGGATCGCTCTTTGGCAAAGATGGTGAACCTTTCTGCCACAAGTATGAGCAGGATGTTTGGGACGAGTTTCCGCAGCCCCAGACCAGGTTTCGCATCTTTGGGGTGAGGACCCCGAAAGACAGTTGCGGAGTGCCCAAGCCATATCCACCACGCTGGGAGACAGAACCTGAGGATATCCTGGCTTCGTTACCCAACAGAAGGAGTCTCCAAGCAAGCAAAGTGGCAGATAGATTGGCAGATGTGTACCTCGAGTACGAGGCCTTAATAAAGGTTGTGAAGAAGCAGCGGGAAGAGTATCGGCAGCTCAAGCATCTTCTCAAGACCAGCGAGGAGATGAATGCTATGCTGCAACGCCTGATCAAGGCAGAGGGTTTGGAAGCCCTCTTCACAGAGTTGAGGGCTACGCTGTTATGGACGTGGATAGTTTGGGGGTAATTGGGGGATAATTAGGCCTTATGCTTTGCCAAGAGCTTGAGAGATTGAGGGAGACTAGACTGTTTCTTCATAATTCATTGCTTCATTTCCATTCTGCCTCATGGGCTGATTATAAAGGGTACATAGGACTAACACCTCTTGTGCCTAGACAATATGGTACTATTCCTATAGATAAATAACTAAGAGAGACACTAATTAACACTAATGGGCTTAAGGCCCAACTAGGACACTCGCGCCCTACGGCGCCCCTCTGCATGCCCATGACATCTCCCCCGCTCTCGGAGACCCAGCTCGTCCTCGAGCTGGCTAATTGCCGCAGACTTATGTGACGCGACCTAGGGTTAAGCCTTTTACATCTCGGCTTACCTCTGGTATTGAAGACTAAAATTGAAAATAAACTGGAAACTAAAATATAAATTTGGACGGCCGCTATGTCCTCCTGTCCTCCGGGATCCCAAGGAAAGAGCTGAACTGCGGACGTCAAGTTGGATGAACGGTGAAGGAGATACCAGCCCGATCTTATGATGGGTCTCTCCAGCATCAAGGCAAGTGCCAGAATGAAGGAGACGACCATCTTCGGCCGTGCGGGAGGGCTGCATACCCAAAACTCGACTTCTGCAGGGGGTGCAAAAGCTGCAGTCGCGCAGGCTGCGAGTTGGTGCAGCGATGAGCTGATCAGCATGCGGATTTTCCGCACCATCCGGCGGGCAAGGAAACCTCGCCCTGCTGCTTGCAAGCGCAACGCTGCTTGCTCCTTCAAGGCTTTTGCTGCACGAAGAGCCTGTACTTGGCGGCGTGCCAGAAGTCCCCGTGCTGCAGCCTGGACGCGTACAGCCGCCCGGCGTTCACGGTCCTCCTTCTCCTTCGCCTCGAGACGCGTCAGGAGGCGATCCAGCTGTGCGGAGACATCAGCAAGGGTGCGAAGGGAGTTGTCGACACCCAGGGACAGCTGGTGGAGCGGGTCGGGGCGCGGAGTTGGGTTGAAGCGTCGGTGCAAGAGCTCGGTGAAGCGACGCCATGTCGGGTATTCATCGTGCCGAACTTGGCGGAACCACTCTCGGGCGTCTGCTTTCAAATTGCGAGAAGCCAGCCATACCTGTTCTTCCGCCATGATGCGCCCCCTGCGGAAGTAGGACTCGCACTGGTTGATGAAGATCAACGGATCGGACTTGCCGTCGTAGCGCGGGAAATCCATCTTGGAACCGCGGCGGCCGGTCCTGGTGGTGCTCTCCGGAGGCCGATTTGGTGCCGGAGGTAGACGTGCGCTCGGAGGACAGGGCCTGAATCGCCTTGGCGTTGGCCTCGGCGGTGAAGAAAGGCGTGGTGCTTGGTGGTGCGGCTGGATGCGCGTGGCTGAGGTGGAGATCGGGAGTGGGGGAGGCTTCCTGGCGGCGGCGGCGATCTGGATCGACGGGCGGTGGAGCGGACGTCGACTATCGGTGGTGGGGCCGGGTAGAAGTGGAACTGGATCGGGATTGGGCTGTTTTTTTTTTTTGCTGGTAGGGTTTGGCGCTAGATGGTGGTGTGGCGGCGGCTGATGGTGAGCCTGTGGCAGAGGATGAAGATGTGGTGGCTGATCGGGATGATTTTTTTTTTTGGAAGAGGATCGACAGGTATCGGATCGAAACTGAAGCTAACTGATACCAGATGTTATGGACGTGGATAGTTTGGGGGTAATTGGGGGATAATTAGGCCTTATGCTTTGCCAAGAGCTTGAGAGATTGAGGGAGACTAGATTGTTTCTTCATAATTCATTGCTTGATTTCCATTCTGCCTCATGGGCTGATTATAAAGGGTACATAGGACTAACACCTCTTGTGCCTAGACAATATGGTACTATTCCTATAGATAAATAACTAAGAGAGACACTAATTAACACTAATGGGCTTAAGGCCCAACTAGGACACTCGCGCCCTACGGCGCCCCTCTGCATGCCCATGACATACGCCCACCTTTCATTTTCCATAGGCGCTTAGTTAGATTTAGTTTATTTCCTTCCATTTATTTCCCTTTCAAATTTTATTTCCATCATGTGTGTAAGCGCCTAACTCCGCCTAGGTTGACTGAAGACTTTCTCGAGTCGTCTCAACATAGCCGGTCCCAAGCCCGGGTAAAGGAGGAGGGTGCGTTAGGTCTGGCGAACCAGCAGCGAAATCAGCCACTCTAATGGATATCAAACCCATAAGAAATTCGTTGGGGCGTAACCCTCTTAGCGACGCGCTACATCAGAACCCGGGTGTAGTGTTAAATGAGCAAGGGCCGGGTCATCTTCCCCTTAGGGACGCGTCGTATCGTGATCCGGGTACGATGATAAGTGAGCAAAGGTCGGGTCGTCGCAACCTTAGTGGCGCGTGTCAAGGGTGTCAACGCCCAAGACGGCGGCGCCCCGGCTACGGAGCTCGTAGCCGGAGGAGCGGGTAGACACGGCGGAGCTCTGGCTCCTGCGCGCAATTGTGAGCAGGGGGGAGACTAGAAGGAGAAAGGGGAATAGAGAAGTAGGTTAATCTTGCTTAACCAAATCCATCCTAATACAATTGATTATATAGGCCGTGGCCTCTAATCTAACTAATCCAGCTAACAAACCAATCTAATCTCAACTGAAAATCCCTATCTCTATTCCTTAGCCACGAATTGGTCGTCAAGGTGCGGATGAGGTTTGCGAGCTCGGCAATGGTGGTGTCGTCGCCCATGGCTGCGGCGGCGGAAGGGGGTGGAGGTGGTTGGGAAGACGAAGCGGAGGAGCGCCTGGATGCTGATACCAGGTTGTCAAGGGCGTCAACGCCCAAGACGGCGGCGCCCCGGCTACGGAGCTCGTAGCTGGAGGAGCGGGTAGACGCGGCGGAGCCCTAGCTCCTGCGCGCAATTGTGAGCAGGGGGGAGACTAGAAGGAGAAAGGGGAATAGAGAAGTAGGTTAATCTTGCTTAACCAAATCCATCCTGATACAATTGATTATATAGGCCGTGGCCTCTAATCTAACTAATCCAGCTAACAAACCAATCTAATCTCAACTGAAAATCCCTATCTCTATTCCTTAGCCACGAATTGGCGTCGGCTGTTGGTCCTCTGCCGTGCCAGCCTTGGCCCGGCGGCTGTAGTGGTGCCGGCCCCACATGACAGCGCGCTACACCTACGCCCGGGTGTGGTGAAAAGTGAGCAAGGGTCTTCGCACTTTCCTCGACGGGCGCGAAGGGTAAGGAAGCTAGTCGCGCCAACTAGGATTCGTCTAGGGAGTTGGAACGTAGGATCCTTAACGGGTAAGTTAAGAGAGGTAGTCGATGTAGCAGTTAGGAGGCGTGTAAATATCCTATGCGTTCAGGAGACTAAGTGGAAGGGTCAAAAGGCGAAAGAGGTGGAGGGTTCTGGTTTCAAGCTTTGGTACACGGGGGCAGCGTCGGGCAGGAATGGAGTGGGCATCTTGTTCGATAGGAGTTTTAAGGATGGAGTTGTAGATGTTAAGAGGCAAGGTGACCGGATTATTCTAGTCCGGTTGGTAGTTGGGGATGTGACTTTGAATGTGATAAGTGCCTATGCCCCACAGGTAGGTCTTAGTGAGAGCGTCAAGAGGCAGTTTTAGGAAGACTTGGATAGCATGGTTAGTACCGTGCCCATCAGGGAGAAGCTCTTCATAGGAGGAGACCTCAATGGCCGTGTGGGTGCGACGAATGCTGGTTTCGAGCGAGTGCATGGGGGGTTTGGGTATGGTGGTAGGAACCAAGAGGGAGAGGATGTGTTGAACTTCGCGTTGGCCTACGACTTGTTGATAGCAAATACCCTCTTCAGGAAGCGGGAATCCCACCTGATGACCTTTCGGAGCGGTCAACACTCGAGCCAGATTGACTTTATCCTTGCAAGGAGGGAGGATAGACGTGCTTACTTAGATTGTAAGGTGATACCTGGAGAGTGTGTTGTTCCCCAACACAAGCTTGTGGTGGCGGACTTTAGCTTTCGGGTATGTGTCTTCCGGGACAAACGTGCCGAGTTTGCGAGAACGAAGTGGTGGAAGCTTAGAGGAGAAGAGGCACAAGTGTTTAAGGATAGGATGCTAGGTGAGGGGTCTTGGGAAGAAGGAGAAGATGCAAATGACATGTGGCTAAAGATGGCAACGTGTGTTCGGAAGGTGGCAGCGGAAGTGTTTGGCGTGAGTAGGGGAGGCAAGCAGGAGGCGAAAGACACTTGGTGGTGGAATGAGGAGGTGCAAAAGGCTATTAAGGAAAAGAAGGAGTGTTTCAAGCGACTCCACCTCGACAAGAGTGCAGCCAACATCGAGAGCTATAAAATAGCAAAGAGGGCTGCAAAGCGAGTTGTGAGTGTAGCCATGGGCTAGGCGTACGATGACCTTTATCAGCGGCTAGGCACGAAGGAAGGGGAGAAGAACATTTTCCGGTTGGCTAGGATCCGAGAGAGGAAGACAAGAGACATCAACCAAATCAAATGCATCAAGGATGGGACAGACCAACTGCTGGTGAGGGATGAGGAGATCAAGGACAGATGGCGGGAGTACTTTGATAGGTTGTTTAATGGGGAGGATGAGAGTCCCACTATTGAGTTGGATGACTCTTTTGATGACACCAACAGACGTTTTGTGAGGAGAATTCAGGAGGCAGAGATTGGGGAGGCTTTGAAGAGGATGAAGAGAGGTAAAGCGATGGGCCCCGATGGCATCCCCATTGAGGTGTGGAGATGTTTGGGTGCTAGAGCCATAGTTTGGCTAGCAAAACTTTTTAACCTCATTTTCCGAGAAAACAAGATGCCTGAGGAATGGAGAAGTATATTAGTGCCGATCTTCAAGAACAAGGGAGATGTTCAAAGTTGCACTAATTATCGAGGGATTAAGCTTATGAGCCATACGATGAAGCTCTGGGAGAGGGTTATCGAGCATCGCCTCAGGAGAGCGACAAGCGTGACCCAAAACCAGTTTGGGTTCATGCCTGGAAGGTCAACTATGGAGGTGATTTTCTTGCAACGACAGTTGATGGAGAGGTATAGGGAGCAGAAGAAGGACTTGCACATGGTCTTTATTGACCTCGAGAAGACGTATGACAAAGTACCAAGAAATGTCATGTGGTGGACCTTGGAAAAACACAAAGTCCCAACTAAGTACATTACCCTTATCAAGGATATGTACAAGGATGTGGTGACGTGTGTGCGTACATGCGGTGGTGACACTAGTGACTTTCCAATTAAAATAGGACTACATCAGGGGTCAGCTTTGAGCCTTTATTTATTTGCTTTGGTGATGGATGAGATCACAAGGGACATCCAAGGTGGTATCTCATGGTGTATGCTCTTTGCTGATGATGTGGTGCTAGTTGATGAGACTAGGGCAGGGGTTAATGGGAAGCTTGAGCTGTGGAAGGACGCTTTAGAGTCGAAAGGTTTTAGAATCAGCAGGACCAAGACCGAGTACATGATGTGCGATTTCAGCATGACTGGACATGAAGATGGAGTTGTGAGCCTCGACGGACAAGTGGTGGCCAAGAAAGATACCTTTAGGTATTTGGGATCGATGCTACAGAAGGGTGGTGATATTGATAAGGATGTTAGGCATAGGATTTCAGCCGGTTGGCCGAAATGGCGCCAAGCTTCCGGCGTCCTCTGTGACAAGGTGCCCCAAAAGCTAAAAGGTAAGTTCTATAGAATGAAGATTCGCCCGGCGATGTTATACGGTGCTGAATGTTAGCCTACAAAGAGACGACATGTCCAGCAACTGAGTGTCGCTGAGATGCGTATGTTGCGTTGGATTTGTGGGCATACAAGAAGAGATAGAGTCCGAAACGAAGACATTCGGGATAGAGTTGGGGTGGCACCAATTGAGGAAAATTGGTCCAACACCGGTTGAGATGGTTTGGTCATGTCCAGAGGACGCCTCCCGAGGCAACGGTGCGTAGTGGGGTGCTAGACCGGGTCGGTAGTGTAAGGAGGGGTAGAGGTCGACCTAAACTAACTTGGGATGAGTCGGTCAAGAGAGACCTTAAGGAGTGGGACATCCCCAAAGAGTTAGTTATGGATAGAAGTGCTTGGAGACTTGCAATCAATGTGCCTGAAACATGATCTTTTCTTTTTCTTTTGTTCTTTTGTGTTCTTGTGCTTTGTACTTCTCCTACCCTTGTTTCTTGTGGGTTTCATCTCTAGCCTACCCCAACTTACTTGGGACAAAAGGCTAAGTTGTTGTTGTTGTTGTTGCTACATGTGTGTAAGCGCCTATTTCATTATGAACTTGAATAAAATAATCTGGCTCCACCGGTCATATAACCCGGTCGAGTCACATGTGTGTTACTTGTTTTTGTTTTTGTTTGTCTTGAAGAACCGCACCCAGGTACAAGATAGTGTGGGGGGAGAGTCGCACTCTCCAAACGCGAACACAATGAACCTTTGTACCCACGCTACACTCGCACAGCGCGTACGACCGCTCATGTCTAGAGAACCTGAACGGAGATGCACTCTTGCACATCACAGAAACCTCGTCCGGTCTGCACCAACAACCAGCGTTGGTTTGCATCTCCACCTCATTTAACCATGACTCCTGAGTTCGTTATAATCTTTTATAAAATCCTTTATAAACCAACTCAAGAAATTTATGGTGATGCTTACTCCGTACCACTGGTTGACACGCATAAGTTTTATTCCTTGATTATACTCTTGAGGCTTGTGAACAATATCTTCATAAGGACAACATGTTCATCTAAGTAGTTGACAAGTGAGATATGACTTGATGACATGATCTTAGCTCTGAAGGTTTTAGTTCTTGGGTTTATTTAGAAAAAAAAATACTCTTGCAAGCTCCTCTTTGATATGCCACAGTCCTACCAAAGCCATATGATGTTATTAGTTGAAAACCCTATACTCATATGCTGCTCGTTATTGCATTGAGCTTTGTCAAACCCTGTGACCCTAGTGAGAATTCTTTCCATGCTTTCATGATCAAGATTCATATGCACACCATCGTTTCCCCTTGCTATTCTTCTATTCTGGAAGATAGCATTGTATCATTCGTCCATCCACCGACATAAATGCTCGATCATATGCATTGATTTCTCTCTCCTCAAATATTCAGCAAAAAGAGGCATGGCTATCTAAAAAAAGGAGGGACACAAGAAGGTCCCCACATACAAAAAAGAGAGAGAGAAAAGAAAAGAGGGAAGATAGCCATGTTCTCATAAGCTTTTTCATATAAGAGAGAGAATCATGCATTAGAGTTTTCATCCCACTCATTGAAAATGGTAATAACTAGCACCCACTCCGGGCCTAGTGTCCACCTTACCATATCCACTACATTCATACACGTGCACATCTTGATCTGATTGTATGACTTAATTTTCTCTTTGGATCCAGTTTTTGACTTTGCAATATATGTGATACAAGTATGTCTTACCATTCATATCCTACCTTGAGCTCCAAATAAGCTTGTTAGAAGTAGGATGAATTTAAGGCAGTCATACCTAGGTGAGGACATATACACATAAAGCGATCCGAGAGAATCAAAGAAGGAGGCAGAGCATGATTTTCTTTAAAAATCATTAAAAACCTCAAGTGCTTGCCATCAGATGCTTAAGGGATTCGGTTCATGGTCGTTCTTCTTATCAACGACCCAAGATGGCATGGTAGCCACTCCACAAAGTTCACAAGAGCAAGGTATGACCTGGAATAATTCTTATGTTTGTTTCATACCTTTGGTTTAACCCGCTTGATCTCTTCCCTATTGCTCGGGACGAGCAAAGGTCAAGTGTAAGTGTAGGGGAGTCGTTGACGGCTGTGAAGTGCCTATTTTAAGGCCGTCAATCCCTGCATTTCATCATGAGAACCATGCATCCACAGTAGAATAGGGGCTTAAACTGACAATTTCCACAAGTGGTTGTATTAAGATGAATGCAGGTGGTCAGCATAAGAAATAAAGAGAAAGCACACCTCTATGATCCTAGCACTTCAGGCTCAGCCAATGAGGGGCTGCCATGCAAGCATCCCCTGGATCAAACATCGTCAATCCAAGAGAGAGAGCCTCGGCGAATCAGAAACCGCTACGTGTGCATCACATGGATCCTATGGCCCACCAGAGCGACTAAACCGTCTCAAACACACGTGTACACCAGGAACCGACCTCAGGACCCACCACGCAGCCACTCAGAGAAAGCACAGGCCGAGGGGGCCCACCTAGGGGTCGGTCGACCCCAAGATCGGCCGAACCGACCTTAGGTCGGTTGATCCTGACCTTCCACGTGCTGGCTCCTGGTTGGCTCCTGGTCACGTTCCGGGGGTGCAGGGGTGTCCTCTCGCCGGTGCCTTGGCCTATAAATAGAAGAGGAGGGGGGTAAGAAGAGGACAACACACTTGAAGGCAACTTCTCACCTTAGCCTCTTTCTCTTCTTCTCAATCCCTCTTGGTGGAGGTGAAACCTCATCCCACCATGAGTGTGAGTGTGAGGAGGATCTAGCTTAGGTGGTGCTAGGTAGAGAGGGAGTGTGTGGATGAGTAGAGGTGAGGTGTGATGATCCGTTCTTCATCCACCATCCCCTTGTATCTCGTCGGTGACGCCGTTCTTCATTTAGACTAAAGTGAGTATTTCATTATATTCCAATTAGACTAAAGTCGCATTCATACATGGGTGATATGTTCTAGTGTTCTTCGTCTGTTCTTGATCATAGGCTTTATGTTCTAGTAGCATAGCGCTGTTTGATCCTGCGGAGGAGTTACATAGTGGACTTATCCGTTTGTGTGACTGCCTGTCGATTAGAATATAGTGAGTCTCATGCATATCTGAATTAGATCAAAGTATCATTCATATCTCTTAGTATCGTCTCGATTCCATGATGGGCAAGGTCTAGCCGTACTCGCGGATTCGTTGCTCCGTATTTATACAGAGTGCTATAGTATTGCTACGGGACGTCAGACGTAGTCGTGCTATAGTAGTAGTCGGTAGTGTAGACATGGTGTCTAGACTACGGGTTATCCTTCGATTGCCCTGTATCCCACGGTTTGTCTTGGGGTAGGCCGCGGTAGTGATAGCCGTTGGACCCTTACGGAATCCCCCACGTTCGGATACAGGTGTAGGCAACCATTTGCCGTGAACCAACTGTTATAGCCAGGAGGGTCCGGTGTCCGAAGCGAGATCCTTTGCAGCTTGTACCCCCCTAGAACCGAGTACCTACAAGAGATTCCTTACCTCTCACCTACCTCAGCAGAGATCCTGTGTCCTTGGATAAGTCGCTCGTAGAGTACCCCATCCATTCCTAGGATTCGATACCCTTTGGAATACTCCCGAGGGAGAAGTGCTACAACGGTGTATCTGTGCGCATGCGGACTCGTTCGCACCCGTCAGTATACCCGGGTGATTCTTACACGCTCACGCTATCCCGGCACCATAGTGGTGAGGTTAAGAAATACCAACAACCACTCCGGCGACGCCTCTCCTTTCTGGATCTGCTCCCGGACAGCGTGATGCCCGGAAGGGTGGCCGCCTCACGTCGGAACTCATCGAAGAGGTGGAACGCCAGGTAAGACATGGCGTGCGCAGACACGACAGTGTTGTTCTTCCCTGGATTGAACTCGACGGTAAAATCATAGTCGAATAGCTTGCTTACCCAGGTGTGTTGAGGGATGGTGGACAACCGCTGATCCAGGAGGAACTTGAGGACGAAGTGGTCAGTGCGGATGGTGAACGGTCGCGCCCAGAGGTATAGCCGCCAGTGACGAACCGCCTTGACCAAGCCGATGAGCTCGCGTTCGTATGGTGCAAGCTTGGCGTGGTGTGGTGCGACGGGGCAGCTGTAGAACGCGATAGGGCCGTCATCTTGGTGCAGGACCGCGCCGAACCCCGACCCGGAGGCGTCACAGTTGACGATGAATCGACGGTCGAAGTCCGGCAGTTGGAGCACCGGCCCGTGCATCAGGGCCGTCATGAGCGCGGTGAAGGCCGCGTCGGCGTCTGGGGACCAACAGAACACGTCCTTCTTGAGCAATTGTCAGGGGGCGAGCGACGACGCCATAATCCTGGATGAATTTGCGATAGTACCCGGTGAGGCCCAAGAAGCCGCGGAGCGTGCACACCGTTGACAGGGCGGGTCATGCCTGGACGGCCTCGATCTTGTCGGGATCCATGGTGACGTCGTCCCCCGTGATGATGTGGCCGAGGTAGACCACCGATCTCGCGCCGAAGGTACACTTGCTCTGCTTGAGGGCGAGCTTGTTGGCTCGCAGCACTTGGAACACAGCGTGTACATGCTGAAGATGCTCGGCCCAAGACGCGATGTAGATGAGGATGTTGTCTAAGAACACCAAGATGAAGCGGCGGAGGAAGTTCTGGAGCACGGCGTTCATCATGGCCTGGAAGGTGGACGGAGCGTTGGTAAGGCCGAACGCCATGACCAAGAGCGTTGGTGGGTGCGGAACGCCGTCTTGTGGATGTCCTCCGGATGCATGAGGACCTGATGGTACCCGCTACGCAGATCGAGCTTGGTGAAGAAGCTGGCGCCGCGAAGCTCGTCGACCACCGGAATAGGGAACTTGTCCTTGACGGTCTTCGAAATCAGGGCGCGGTAGTCCACGCAAAAGCGCCACATCTCGTCCTTCTTCCGTACGAGCAGGACCGGCGACGAGAACGGTGATATACTCGCATGGATGATGCCCTAGTGAAGCATGTTCGCGCACTGACGCTCGATCTCATCATCTCATCCTTGAGGTGGATGCGATGGTCGCAAGCGCAGGCTGGTGGAAGGCCCTAGGGCAGCTCGAAGAGGTCGGCAAATTCCGCCAGGAGAAACTGCAGCAGGTTGTCGGCGGCGATGGTGGTGATGCGTGGCATGGGGCTGGCGTCCATGCCGAACCACTGCACCCAATGGTCCGAGCACCGGAACGCCATGGAGAGGCGATCAAAGTCCCAGAGGATGGGACCCAAGGTACGAAGCCATTGGCAGCCGAGCACCATCTCGTAGTCTTCGAGCGCGATAATGAAGAGGTCGATGTCGAAGCGCTCGTTGTCGATGGCGATGGGCACGGCGGAGCAGATGCCGTCGCAGGCGATGCGTTCGCCGTTCGCGACGCTGACGATCAGGCCGAGGCGGGACGCCGGTGTCAGGCCGAGGCGCCGTGCCGTGGCTACGGTGACGAAGCAATGGGTGGAGCCTGAATCCACCAGCGCGCGGACGGAGGTGTTGGCGACCTCAACGCGTAGGTGCATCGTCGTGGATGTGAAGATGCCAGTGATTGTGTTGATGGAGACGTGCAGGTCCTCGGCGTCGTTGTCGTCGCGCGGCGTGTCGTCGGCGACCTCCAAGAGATAGATCCCCTTCATGGTGCACTTCTTGGCGCGCCCCTTGGAGTACTTGGCCGGGCAGTTGTAACAGAGCCCAGTGTCACGGCGCTGCGCCATCTCTTCGGAGGTGAGCCTAGTGAAGCAGGTACCCGGTGTCGGGCGCGGGCAGTGAGGAGCGCCCGACGTGGCGGCCGGCGCTGGCGTCGGTGTGGGCACAAGCGTGACGGGTGTCGATGCAGATGAGGAATGTGGTGTCAGGCCAGCCGTGGATTGAGCGGCGACTGGTGCAGAGTCCACCAGCGTGTTCCTACGCTCATACGAGCTGGATAGGGACATGGCGTCCTCCAAAGTCACCGACCGCTGAAGCTCGACGTCAATGCCAAGGGGTTCGTCGAGGCCGGCTATGTAGAAGGTGATCTGTTGCTGCTCGGTGACGCCATCGCAGTGGGCCAGCAGCTTGAGGAACTAGATTTCGGCGACGGAGCCGACGCGTTGTAGCTTGATCAGCTCACCCAGCGAGTTGCTGCGCTCCGGGGGCCGAAGCGGCGGACACTAGGTCGACGAAGCGGTCCCACTGGTTGCGCGGCGGAAATACCACTGCTGGGCATCGCCGTCCAAGTAGAATGCGGCGTACCAGACCTTCTCCTCCTCCGGCGTGCGCGCTGCCCGAAAGAATTGATCGCAGCGGTGGAGCCATGCGAGAGGATCTAAGGTGTCGTCGTACTTGGGAAAATGCAGCTTGTGGGAGGCGGTGGGGGTCGAGACCCCGGAGGCATCTCCAGCGGCACCCTTGCCCTTGCCCGAGTACGAAGAGCCCCCACGACCTCGGATTGGACCTTGTTGACGGCGACGTGGAGGCGGGCTTGATCCGCCTTGATGTTGGAGACGTCGGCCGCCAAGGTGGTGACGTTGGTGGAGGGCGGTGATGGGCTGCTTCAGCTCGTCCAGGGTGGTGTTGTCGCCCATGGGGAACGGCAACGGATCGGATGCGGCGGGAGATGCGGCGAGCGGAAGTGGCGACGCCGATGGGCAGTCGACGGTTGCGGGATTGGTGGCGGATGCGGCGGCGAAGATTGGGAATCACCTGCGGCGCGAAGGGCGGGATGGGTGGGCATGATTTGGCGCGGAGGAAGCGGCGGCACCGGCGCGGATGTGGCGGCGTCGAATAGTGTTGGGTGGGTGGCACAGGCGCAAGGGATTTTGGCTCTGAATACCAAAGATGATAGGGCTGGTTTTATTAACTGAAGACGAATCTTAACAAGCAAAGTCTCTAGGCAAAGGTAACCCAGTTCTCCCTCCGTAGAGGCTAAGGGATTACTACTTGCCTAGCTAACCACAAGATCTACTCGGCTTATATCAATGCCGATCCTAATATATAGCTAACAGCCCAACTAATCAATCTACCTATCTCCTATTCTCCTAGAGCTTCAGTTGCCGGCCTTGGATCCCTGCACCTCCTTCTGAAATACGTGCGACCCACAAAGGAGTTCACAACAGTATCTTATTATGTAAGGGCCACAATTTTAGGATATCCTTATCCTCAATGAATAAGGGTTTAATTTTAATTTTTTACTTCACTGATTTGTTGTGTACACAGCGGAATGGTATGAAGCCCAAGGCCAAATTTGAAACCTAAAACTTTCTCCGTAAAGTCTTTGAATAGAACCAAAATGATACCACAAAGCCTTAAAACGCTAACAAGAAGATATCAACCCCACAAATAAAAGGCAAAGCAGATGTTAAGTCTGAAATAAATCAAACCTTTGAACTTTGTCCCGTCGTAGGCAATCACCATCCTCCATTTGTGCATATTCCCCGGTGGCATTGTGTCAACTTTGTCCACCTCCGGCACAAGAAACGAAAGCTGACCTCCATCCGCAAGCTGCTACCGCCCATCCAAGCAAGATAACAGGAAGTCTTTTCATGTAAGATGAGAAAGGAGAGGAGAAATGGAGAGGAGCCCAGAGGGATTTACCGAGGTGTTTCCGCAGCAGGTGGTGGTGGAGGTGTGGGAGCGGAAAGTAGCGAAGCGAAGGGATGCTAGGCCCAAACCCAACATATCCAGTTTTCAATTCAGCTCAGGGAGCATACCAAAGTGACCTGAAACAAACTGGATTCTCGAAAAAAACGAGAATCCGACTCCTAGATCAATAGCTATCACGTATAGAGCTCATCACAACATAATATCATTACCATACAACAAAAATAGAGTACAAAATTGAATATTTACATCTGGAATAACTTGGAATACGAATATGATACAAGCCCCTTGGGCTAAACAAGTGGAAATCTTGTGTAGCGGTAGTGTAGCGGTAGCTAGGGCAAGTCTTCATCTCCGGCAGAGGCATTCTTGAGCAAAGCAACGCAACCCTTCCACCATGGAATCTTCGTGATCAGATTTATACTCCAAGTCTGAACTTATGAAATACTAGTATTAGGCCAGACTTATGGTCCACGTTACCAACCGTATATGCGCACGCTTTATGTGCCCTAATACTAGTATTCAAAAGTGATCAAGGAATAGGCTCAAGTTTCCTATCCAGCAGCAAGCATAAAGAGTAATTCCATATCCACTATCCCATCTATCAACACAACGGGTGCGTCCTAGCACGCCAGGTCCCATCTCCAAACATTCTATCTCCATCTATAGGGCGATGCAAAGGCTCACTCCCTTCACATCTGAACAACTACAATCGGATCCTAAAGGGAAAGGGAGTAACTTCCCCTCTTCCCAACTGCAATTGCGATCCTCACATCTCACATATGTAACTAACATGGGGAGGTAGGGATTTCCCAAAAAAACAATGGTGGACAAAGCACTTCATAGAGGTGTCCATGATCAAGGACGCAGCTATACGTATAGTTTTAACTCCATAGAGTGTGACTGTGTACACCTGGACTCACTCGAGCCAAGCGAGTCAGGGATTGGCCGACTGAGATGTAACCCACAACCATGACTCTAACTAGTATGGTACCATCCTATTTTCGCGGCTCCGGTATCCTCGGCAAGCTGAAGGACCTAGGATTGTGGATCTCCTAGGGTCAATAAATGACCGAGCCCAGCAAACCTCGAATGCTCCATGTGCGTGTCTGGCTGACCCACTCCTATAACACTACTCATACGGTCCTAGTACCATCTAGCTTGGCCCACGGTCATAGCTCGGGTTAGGGGTACAGTGTTGGTGGACTGGGTACAGCGGATGTGATTTGGTGGTCAGGATCCCATGTGGATATGCGTTGGTTTTGACTAGTTTGGGTTCAGGCTTTTGTAGCATACCAAATGTTTGACAGAATGTCCCAGGTAAATTACCAGGACGCGGGCGGTGCACGGCTGGGCATGGCATCAATCACAGTGAGGTCAAGAAGGGTGGATGTGCCGCGGTGATGCTAGGACCCCATGGTCGTGCATCGGCAAGGTCGGGTGGTGAAACTGTGCATGTGCAGAGGCGCAAGGCCACTATTGGCAGGATCGCGGCGCCTACCCTTGCCACTGCAAACGTGCAGGGAGCTCAGGCATAAACTCGAACACGTACACGGAATAAAAAACATACAAATGCCTTCACGCTAGCTAGCTTCTCGCGAGCTACTGTGACGCGATGGATGGGATCAGAACAGTGCACAGGATAGCAAGTAGATGGATGATGGATAAAAACTAGAGCACGAACATGAAATGGTAAAAAGGCTCAAGGGGTTGGCCGGTGATGGGCGGCCGGTGCACGCATGGTGCTCGTCCATTTGTCCACACGGAATTCGCATCTGTGGATAGGGAGGTTGAGCATCTGTGGGGAGGTTGTGGCGCTGGCAGCTGAACAAATCGGATGGAGAAAGGGTGCCATATCTGGGCCTGCTCACCGTGGGCTAGTCGGAGGTCAAGGCGACGCAGGGAGTCGGTGCGGCCGTGGCGAGGTGAGGCAGGGCCGGCTGAGTGCAGGGGCAGCAGACCGAAGATCTCGGGGCTCAGCAGTGGATTCACGTCCCGCTCCTCTTGCTAGCGCTCGTCGTCGTCGAGGTGACGCTCCTCCCGCTCGTGCTTGGGCTTCTGGTGGTGGACAACGCCGGCAGCAGCGCGCGGACGGAGGAAAAGAGAGGGAGGACCGGAGGAGGCTCGGCCGCTCGGGGCGCGGAAGGAAGAAATTGGGGATAAGGGCGAGGTGCAGCCTGCATTTGGGCCAAGCTGGGCCAGTTTGATAGCTGATGGGCCTCGGCCTTGCAAGAGCTTTTAGTCAGGGAAAAAGTCCATTCCACAACCCTTAGACCTCGTTTGGCAAGACAGGGAATGACATGGAATGGGCCGAAAAACTAGCGAGTTGGGGAATGCAGCCCACGCGTGGGAGAGCTCTCCCTCCTGGCCCAAAAGTGTATTTGGCTGCACAGGGATTACATTTCGACCCACGCCGATCCACGAGAAAACACGGGAGTCTTGAGCCACACCTCCTCACGCCGGGACGTGATGCCCACGCGACGCTCCTCGCGCTCGTCTTCCGCGCGACGCTCCTAGCGCCACCGACCCGGCGTCGTCACCTCTCTCGCGCCGCCGGCGGCGAGCCCCACCACGCCAGGCAGGTGCGCCACCTCCTTATCCTCCTCCCCTCCCTCCATCTCCTCCACCTCCCCATCCCCTCCCCACTCTTTTTCCCCCTGCTAGGGCTCGTCAGGCAGTGGCGGCGGCGGCTGCAGCTCCAACCACATCCTCGATTCGGCTCCTCTAGGTGATTATCCCCCTCCTCCCCTCCCTCCTCCTCCTCCCTTCTTGCTAGATTCGATCTGCCAGCAGAGGATTTCTAATTTCATCTCCCTCCTCCATCGCTTCTTGCTGGGTTAAATTAAATCCCATGCTTCTATGTAGTGAAATCATCTCGTAGCTATGTCATGGAACTTCTTGGCTCGTACTAGTAGTAGCTCGTCATGGGTCTTTACCTATTGTGGTAGTTTCTCCCTTTGTGTAATTACTGAACTTTGAAGAAATCTCCTCCTGTTTAATACCCTTGCCTATTTTGCTGTATGCATGTACGTGACATGACAATGTGTGATGCAATAATATACTGCTGACTATTAAGTTGTACCGGAATGATATGTGACTATTAAGTTGGATGACGTCTTTCACATTCCTGGCAGAAATAAACTTGTCGCATCTTATAGTGTCAGAAGTCAGAACTCACAAGTATATTGATTTACATTTTCAACCTACCAATTTTCAGTGAAATGTATATTGTTTTGCATTGAATTCAACCATTGGCTGCAACTGTTGGCACAAGTGACCTTAGCTTGGTTGCTGAGGTTGGATAGACTCGCTAGCAAGGGCATCACCAAATTCTTCCCCATCCAGGTAATGAGGAGCGGTGGATCTTCATCATTGTTTCGGTTGAAAATGAATCATATACCAGTAGATGTGCATGACTGGATTAAAGCAACTTAATAATTTTATATGTGCATCGTCAAGTTTCTGTTGAGATAAGCCAGTATTTGCCCCTTCTCTATGTTTCTGTCAAAAGCTAAATCATTCGTTGCTTTGTGCCTACAACAAATAATGAAAGAAGTTACAGAAAAGATATGTAAATTCTTCAATTAATAGTCAAGTAGTTCAGTCCATGTATACGATGATGCATGTTTCTTAAACAGTACTATATGCTCTGGTATTTTGTTTTACAGTTTTACAGAGTGTCCAAGCTACCAATTCGTGAAACTACATTGTTATGTTCTATCGAACTACCTACACCTTTAGCTGTCTATTGATTGAATAGAATTGGTTAAATAAAATGTGATGCAATCTGGTATATATTTAAATTAAGCTACTGGTTGCTTCTAATGGAACTGTGACTGTTCCTTGTTTTTTTCTTCTGACTAGTTATTGTTATATGGCTGCTATGCAGATTTATAGTTTTTTTTAAAATATTTTTAAATACACAAAAGAGTTGTAAAAAAATAATCTGGTATAGTTATTATTATATGACTGCTTGATGAGTTAATAGTCTTGTTCTCAGGTCTGTAATTGATCGACTTAACAGTCCTTGATTGAGTTTTAGCTCCATCTGAATTGTCATATTGCATTTCATACCATGGTGGTCTGCTTGTTAGCCAATATAGGTTAGATATTACTGGAGCTGAGTATCTACTGTTATCTATTTTTGAACTACCTCTGCTGTCTTTTACATTTTTGAAATTCTTGCACTGTAACATTCTGATTTATACTAGCCAAAATTATATGTCATAGACATGTCCTCTGAATATGCCGCCCAGTCTGGGTTTACTACATAACTAAGCTTACTTGGATCTTGTATTCACTTTGAAATCTGAAAAAAGTATAGAATTGTTCTTTGAAAATCAAAATACTTCTGAATTATCATATATTTATCAAAATGATAACAAGGATCTTTTATTGCAGATTTATTTATCTCTGTCAAGAGCTTAACTCTTCATTTCATTACTCAGCCAATGTATCAAGGTGTCAATTGTTGCAAATTCTAGACGTCAAGAACTTTCTATTAAAAACTTTGCTAGATGTCGACACTTTCTATTTAGAATTTGTGTTTAGTTTCTCCAACATGCTGCTCGTGCCTATGATGATCGTTATTGGAGGTTACCTTGTAGTGTCGAACAGTGACATCTAGTGTGCTTTAATTATGTGTTATTCGGCAGTATCTGAATCGTTCTGTACTTGTTGGCACCAATTTGTAGGCAATGTGATGCTGGTTCCTTCATTATGCTTGTGTAATATGTCTGCACTCAACAACTGTTGTCCTGTTTAACTCAGCTACAATATTGATCTTTGAATGTATGCTGTCCTTGCGAGACTGTTGTTCCATGATTTTTTTAATATTAGCCATGGCTGAATTTTGTGCCTGATAAGTTTTTTTATCTTGTGATTGGATGAATTTTGTGTCGATGCTCAGAGATTACTGCTAGGTTAGTTGCAGGTTCCAAATAGATATTTGCCTCTTTGTTTCAGATCTTGATTATGTTGTATTGACACACTGAGGTCAGCCCACGTGCCTCCAAACAACGGAATTGGTGGGCAGCGGAAACACGCCCAAGCACCCGTGGGAATTGGTGGGCAGCCGGGGATCACCCAAACCCACTAGTGTTTTCAGTCTCCTGTGGAATGAATCCACTAATTGCCAAACGAGCCCTTACAGACGCGGTGTGGGTTTCAACCCCCAACTACAAAACCAGGTATTGGACACCCACGAACTATCGAAATTGTCCAATTTACCCCCCTCGGCGGTTTCTGAGGCGGCTTTTGCTGATGTGGCGAGTTTTTTAGGTGGTTTTTGCTGACGTGGCGCCACATCATCCATTTTTGTTGCCACCGTCTCAGTGGGGCCACATGCCATCATTCCCCTTTCTCTCCTTCCGTGGTGGAATCGTCGACGCGCTGGGACCCCTACGGCGGTAGAGGAGCAGGGGACCCTACGGCATCGGTAGAGGAGCAAGGGCGTGGTGGCGGGAGGTGCAGGAGCGCCACTCTCCTCCTCCCTCGTCGTCGAAGCCAGGCCGCTCTCCTCCTCTCTCCGGGTTGTCGTCGCACAAGCGATCCGTTGTCCGCCATTGGCCCCACGAAGGTGAGGTAGGGGCGTGCCGCTAGAGACCCCACGGAGGAGGCCTCCCCACTCCGCTGCTGTCGTGGGGTGCGGGGGGAGAGGGCCAACACCAATGTAGGGGATGACCGAGGATGGAGGCGCGCTGGGGAGAGCAGGACGGAGAGAGAGGTCGGCAGCCACAACCAGGGCAGGATGGGGAGGACGGGCAGTTCCGGCTCAATGACATGTGGGCTCCACTGAGCGGTGACAGCAAGGATGGCTGACGTGGCGCCACGTAAGCGAAAACCACCTCAAAAACCTGCCACGTCAGCCAAAACCACCTCTAAAACAGCCGAGGGGGTTAAATTGGATGGTTTGGACAGTTGAAGGATGCGAAATAACTGGTTTTGAGGTTGGGGTTGAAACCCAGACAGCACCTAGAGATGAGGGTTATGGAATCAACTTTTTCCTTTAGCCAGCAATCCTCGCGAAATGTTGAAAGTTAAAGGCCAGTTTCAAGTTTGTAAAGCACCCTGCAAACGCCGATTTACTAATGACTCATGGAGTTGGGTGGAAATTACCCACCTTTGCCACCCATTACACAACGTACCAGTTCGATTTGTTTTTTTTAATCGTTCCCCCAACGCCTCCTCTCCCATCGCGACTGTTTGCGTCGCAATCCCCATCACGACTGCTTCGTCACGCCGCCCATCGCGGCCACCTCTTCCCCGTCGAGACGACACGAAGGTCACCCGGGAATCGACGGGATGTCCCGTCCGCCGCTTCCTCCCCCTCCTTCGTCCCTGGCGCGCTTTCCTTCCTCTCACGCACCATCCATCCATTGCAGTCTCTATGATGCACATGGACGGCACCACCATGTCTACGTCCCTGGCCGTCGCCGCCGCCAACTGCCGGTGCAGCCGCGTCGTGTTCGTCGGCAACATCTCGTTCCACACCTCCGAGAAGGAGCTCCACGACGCCTGTGAGCTAATCGGCCCCATCCGCTCCCTGCGCCTCGCCGCCGACCCTGCCACCGGCAAGCGCATGGGTTACGCTTTCGTCGAGTACCCCGACAACCCGCAGTGCCTGCCGCAACCTCGATGACCACCACCTGCGCATGGGCTAAAATCGATTTTCTACCATCTGGCGTACATACCCACCCTCACCAACGACGCAGATGGGCGTGAGGATTCGTGCGGCACAACATCCTCGTCAACATCTTAAACGCTAAGGCCCCCTTTGGAAGCCCGAAACCCCTCCTGGTTCCTCCCATTTTTCCTGGGCCAACATCCCACGTCGATTTTAACCCTGGCTGAAACTACCCCGCCATTTGGATGCCTACTAACCCGGGACGTCTCAGCCCTACCCACCGCTTTTCCCCGGGGCGCTCGCACTCCACCTCCCGACTCCTGGCGCCGCCACCCCATCCTTTCCTCGCGACTCGCTCACTTCCTCCACCACGCACGCCTCCACCCCGTCGACTCCACCACGTGCGCCGCCGCTCCACCACGCCGCCTCCCCATCCGTTTCACCACATCGCCGCCGCTCCTCGTCGTCGTCGTCCAGGTCAACACCGGCGCCGCAACCCGGGACCCGAGGGAGAGAGCTGGGAGCAAGGTCAACACCGCCGCTGCCGGCTCGGCGTCTGTTGACGGTTGTTAAGTACCACTTTGTGGCCGTCAATACCTGCATAGAATAAATGAAAAGTGATCATCAACACTAGAATAGGGGTTTATACTGACAATTTCCACAAGTGTTGGTATTTCTATCTTTTGTTGCAGGACACATCAAAATATGCATGGAATGATACAGTTGAGAGCAAGTAAACCAATGGCATAGATATGGCATCATCATAAACAACCTTAAATGTCAAATTGGTCTGCACCATTGTGACGGGCTTGTCGAGACGATCGAAACAGATATATCATTTGCATACATTGGAGCCCGGATGAGAGAGATATGCACAGGACATCATGTGGGCCCGGTGGGACCACACCAGGCCACGTGGCGACGTGCTGGCACACAGGATGCCATGTGTCCATGACACCTCATCAATCCAAGAGAAGCACTTCCCGATGAATCAGACGCCGCCACATGTTCAGCACAAGGATTCAAGGGCCCACAACCCGAGCAAACCGCCTCCAACCGACCCATACATCGGGAACCGACCTTGGGACCCACCTAGCAGTCACCCAGACGAAAGGCGGTGCGAACGAAGCCAACCCAAGATCGGCCGACCCCATAGGTCGGCCGACCCCACTCCGAGGCGGTTCGCGCCCATCTTCCATGTGTCGTCTCCTCGGTGGATCCTAAGCACAGTCCGGGGGTGCTTGGGGTGTTCTCGCGCGGTGACCCGGGCCTATAAATAGAAGGGGAGGGGGTAAGAAATGAGACACACTTCACCACCCATTCAAGCCTCCTCTCCTAGAGAAAGTGCTAGAGTAGAGAGGGAGAGGGAGAGGCATGTGCTTCTCCATGCCATTGTTCTTCATTTAGACTAAAGTGAGTATCTTTGTATTTTCTATTTAGACTAAAGTGTGTTCATACTTTTATGATATGTTCTTGTGTTCTTCATGCGTTATTGATTTAGAGGCTTGTGTTCTTCGTGAACACATCCCTTTGATCCTATTGCATAAGTTCATAAGCTTTCATACTCGTTTGTATGCGCGTTCGTCTTTTAGAATAAAGTGGATATTCATGCATGTTCAATTAGACTAAAGTGGCATTCGTGATTCCTTTCTAATAGTTTGGGCTAGGTTGCATGAGTAGCCTCTTTCCTCTGCTAGTGCGTAGATCCTGGGTTTATACGTTCGTCTGCTGCAAGTCGTTCGTATACGTTGGAAGCTTAGTACGGGACCGAGTGCTCTCTCATATGCCTTTAGCTTAAGCTAGTAGCTTCTATAGTTGAGTGAGATCAGTTCTCCTCCTTGTGGGTTCGTCGCTCTATATTTAATATAGAGTGCCGTAGGTTGCTACGCACCGCGGGATAGCGTAGTCAGGCTACGGTAGTAATCAGTAGCATAGACGTAGTGTCTAGGCTAAGGGTTATCCTTCGTTTGCCCTATATCCCACAGATTGGTAGAGGTAGATCGCAGGTGGTGACAGCCCTGTTGATCCTTTGAAATCCTCCACGTTCGGATATAGTGCAGGTTGAGGTTCGTCTTAGATCCATAGGCCGGAGTCTCCTGACAGATCAGGGGTTAGCCGGTGCCCGAAGCAAGTTCTTGAGAGATCGACCTTTAACCTTATTTGTAGAGCTATCCATAGGAAGCCTCTCTCCCAGTGCCTCACATCCTGGTGTGTCCTTGGACCATTAGAACGAAGTTAGTACACACACGTTCCCTTGGATTTGATACCCTTGGAATACTCTGAGGTGAAAGCTACAACGGTATCCGTGCGCTTGCGGATTTATTTCGTGGTCGCTAAAATACCCAACAAGCTTTCTGGTGCCGTTGCCGGGGAACGGTTGCTGTATCTATCTTCGTACCCAGTGGTACTCGTATCTTTTGTTTTTCTTTGTTTCTACCTTTACCCCCGTTACCCATGGAGAGGCCATCCTTTCACGACCTCTCCACCACAACTTACGAGTTCAATGATCCATCAACGTCTTCATTCAACCATGAACTTCATTTCCACATTATGGGCATGGTTCAGGATCGACCCTTCTTTGGAGCGATCAATGAAGACCCCTACTTTCATTTTGAAGAATTCGAGGAACTGTGTTCGCATCTGGTTCTCCAAGGCATGACACAAGAATCCATAAGGTGGAAGTTGTTCCCCCTCTCTCTGTTAGAAAGGGCGGAGCAATGGTACACTGACACTATAAAAAGTGTAAGTGGTGATTGGGGCAAACTTCGAGATAACTTTTGCAACTCATTCTCTCTCGTGGAGAGGACGGTGCAATGGTATACTCATATGGCCTCTCTCCCAGGGGATATTCTCGAGTTCGAACAATTAGAGGAGGAGTCTATAGGAGCAGCGTGGGCTAGGTTCATACGCCTTTGTGCATCTGGACCCGGCTCATTTCTACCCGATGATGTCTTGCTTTACGCATTTTGCATGAGTTTAGACATGGACGCTGCCCAAGTTCTTGACATCGCTGCTGGAGGTTCATTTGCACACAAAACTCTAGTGGAAGGAAGAGCAATCCTAGATAGCCTCTTAGAAAACTCTTCTCTTCTTACCTGCCATAATGAACCCTGCCAAGAATCAGAGTCGATCCATGAGAGTGTCTCAACAGCCGAACCTGGGCCTTTGACTTCCACATCCCAAGATTCGTCTGTTGAGCCCTCTCCCGAACCAGGAACAATGGAGGAAGAAGAAATTCAGCCTCCAGAGTTCATCTATCGATTCGAGGATAACCCTCTTGAAAATCTCAGAAACACCTCGAATTGCTTAGATGTCCAACTAGGGAAGGAGCCCTCTTCTGTCCAAATCCAGCCAGCTAGAAATCTTTTGACAGAACCTTCCCCTAGGCCTACGGTACCTCCTTTGCCTCCCGATCCTCCAAACGAAACATCTATCAAGGAGGCCATGGAGAAGAAGTGGTCGACTGGAGTAGGAAACTTTTCCGAAGCACTTTGGATTTGTTCACCCTCTACGATCATTTCTTGTTCCATAAAAGGAATTATCGTAGAAGCCCATCTTAACCCCACTATGGAGGTTAAGATTATGCCATGGCACCTAGTGTACAGTTTGTTGGGCAACATTACGCTAAGACCATCCGACAAACTCCTCAAGAGTTGTCCCTCCGGACATATTCTTGAGTGTCGGGGGGTTGCATGTGCCGTGCCACTCCTAGTAGACAAGATCGAGCTTAATCTAGACTTCCACATCTTTGATGTCCTCGATCTTGATCTTCTCCTAGGCTCCCCCGTAGAAAAACTTCTCGATGCATCCCGAGGGAGCCTGGATGGAAAGCTTAGGGAAGCCGCTTCTGCCACCACTCCCTTGTTCTCAGAAAGTTCTATGGCGAAGCCTCATCCCAAACAAAACCCACTCGAGGAGATGAAGCATGTATCTCTGTTCGCATCCTCTGAGCCCGTTGTCATTGAGGTTGTAGAATTTTCTACTCCTCATGGGTATGACTCCGAAGATCCTCTTCACCTTTGTGAAGGCGAACGATCCTCATCACCCTCGATCGAGTTTGAGCCTCTTCCCATTGGCCCATATCATGTTGCTCTCGACCTTGATCGAGAATCAACATCGATCTTACATGATGAACCTCCTGCGATGGAGAATTCATGGGCCATAGAGATCGAGGCGCTGACTCTGGAGTCCAAAGGAAAGGATTCCATTGATAAGCATGGTAGCTTCGTTCTTGATACACCATATGAACCATGCTTTCTTCATGCCTCTCCAAAGTCAGTCATGCTTAGTGCACTGAGCACGCACGAGGACTACAACCGTCTTATGGTCCTCTCTTGTAAAAAGTTTAGAAGGATGGTTGTAGATGCATATGTTTACCATAAGCATTGCAGATTTCGTGTATGTATTGTGGCACTAACCTTGCAGCTGAAGCTTCAATGACACATCAACAATTGGTGGCGAGACGGGAATGACACCACCAATGAAAGCTGCAGGAAGAAGTTCCCATGGTCGAGCTTTTGACCGTAAACAAAGCACTACCAAGAGATAGCCTGGATTAGGTTAGATTTTATTTCCCTTTTCAAATAAAAAGCAAGAGCATGATTTTAGGATAAGGTTGTCCTTCGGGTATTTTTAGTCGGTAACCTTTCGGGTGGAGATTGAAAAGAATGATGGACAGGTGATGCCTAAGAACATACGAGCTACATCACTACAACACCTTTATAAGTTTTTGTTGAGAGAGCATTTACAAAAGGAAGCTTGATCTCCACACACTTGAGTTTTGTTGCCTAGCAATACAAACTTCAAGTGTGGGGGAGGTATGTGAGCATCTCGAGTAAAGTTCCTCTCATCCAAATCTTATCCTGGTTTGGAGATGATGTTAGCTCTTGCCTCTTGCCCAGCTAGGTACGTCATGCTTTTGACTTTAAACAAAGCCCTTCCGGGAGGTTGCCCGATGTTCACCATCTCATGCTCATGTTTTTATCCCTTTGGAAATGCTTGATCATGCTTTCATGCTTCCTTTATCTATGTTTGTAATGCTATGGTTTGAGTGCATGTTTAGCTACGTGCTTTCATAGGTTGTTTTAAATTAAGCATGGTGCTTAGGTTAAAACTGTCTTCTTCAATCAAACAAGACATGGTGTCGAGTTCGATTGATGAACCTTATAGTTAATACGTACATGGATATTGGTTGTATATGCGGACTAATCCTTGCAGGAATTTCGAATCCGAATGGGGTAAGTCATCGAGCTTGATTCAATTGGGAAGGTAAGCCAAGGCATGCCAGCCTTGTTTGAGCTAGGTCTCATGGTGAATTTATATTTGAATTTGAATAAAGACTCCCTGGTTCTTGAACCAGCAGAGTCCCTCTTTTGTTTTTTCCCTATTTTGTTTGAAGACAACACCAGGTACAAGAACAAGTGTGGGGGAGATCTCCCAAGCTTATCATCGACATACACACCTGAGATCTCCCACATAGGCATTGCACAACATCGACTGCACTTTCATGACAAGGGACAAGGTAAACTAGAGTGAGCTGGCTGCCCCATGGGTTAGCTGAACCACCACTAGTCTTCTTTGTTTCTCATATTCTTCAAGAGCGATGGTATGTGCACCCGTTATCTCACTGTCTCTGATTCATGAGTTTGAATGAGTTTCAATTCTTATCTGCTAAGTCAACTCATGGAATCTTGCTCTACCTGCTTTACATGTTTCCTATGGTTGGCTTGCATATGTTTTATTCCACACTTATCATCTTGATGCTTGTGAGCAAATATCATTAGGGAACTCATGCTCATCTAAGTAGTTGATGTTTGTGATATGGTCTGATGATATGATCTTCTCTCTAAGTGTTTGAGTGCTTGGGAATTTTATTTGAAAATATGAAAACCCTTTGCAAAGCTCCTCTTTGATATGCCAAAGTCCTACCAAAGCCATATGATGAGTTATCCTGAAAACCTTATACTCATATGCTGCTTGTTATTGCATTGAGCTTTGTCAAACTGTTGTGACCCTTGTGAGAATTCTTTTTATGCTCTCATGATCAAGATCCATGTGCACACCATATCCCCTTGCTATGCTTCTACACTGGAAGTTAGCATTGTATTATCCATCCATTCCATAAAAATAATGATCCATGTGTGGTGTGACCTCTCTCTTCAAAGTATCCATAAAAAGGGCATGGGCTATGCAAAAAAGAAGAAGAAGAAGAAACATGCTCAAGGGCATAGAAAAAAAAAGCCATGCTCAAAGCATGAAAAAAAAGAGGAAAGATAGCCCATGTCCAAAAGAAAGAAGAAAAAGGAGAGAGATGGAATCATGCAAAAAGGAGTTCCAATAAATTTGATGGTAATAACTAGTACCCGTTCCGGGCCTAGTGTCCACCTTACCATCACCACAACATTCATCATATACATGGTAATATCTAGCACCCATTTCAGGCCTAGTATCCACCTTACCATACCCATCATATCCATACATGTGCATATCTTGATCTGATTGTATGATTTGATTTTCTCCTTGGATCCGGTTTTTGACTTTGCAATAGATGTGATGCAAGTATGCTTTATCTTTTATCCTACCCCGAACCCCACATATAACCATCATTAGAAGTAGGATGAATGAAAGGCAAATCTAATGCCTTGGTAAGGACATATACACTTTGAGCGATCTGAGAGAATCAAATGAGGAGCTAAGCAAGGTTTGTTTTGAAAACTTATTGCAAAACCCTGAGTTACTTGACATGATGAGCAGAGGTGACTTGATTCACTAATCATTCCATCCCTCAACTACCCAAGATAGCATGATAGACACTCCACAGAGTTCACAAGTACAAGGTATGGTTTGGAATATCTCTTATGCTCGCTTCATACCTTTGGATATCATGTCTCACCTTGATTTGTTCTCCCTTCACTCGGGACGAGCAAAGGTCAAGTGTGGGGGTGTTGTTGACGGCTGTTAAGTACCACTTTTAGGCCGTCAATACCTGCATAGAATAAATGAAAAGTGATCATCAACACTAGAATAGGGGTTTATACTCACAATTTCCACAAGTGTTGGTGTTTCTATCTTTTGTTGCAGGACACATCAAAATATGCATGGAATGATTCAGTTAAGAGCAAGTAAACCAATGGCACAGATATGGTATCATCATAAACAACCTTAAATGTCAAATTGGTCAGCACCATTGCGACGGGCTCATCGAGACGATCGAAACGGATATATCATTTGCATACATCGGAGCCCGGATGAGAGAGATACGCACAGGACATCATGTGGGCCCGGTGGGACCCACACCAGGCCACGTGGCGATGTGCTGGCACACAGGATGCCATGTGTCCATGACACCTCATCAATCCAAGAGAAGAACTTCCCGACGAATCAGACGCCGCCACGTGTTCAGCACAAGGATTCAAGGGCCCACAACCCGAGCAAACCGCCTCCAACCGACCCATACATCGGGAACCGACCTTGGGACCCACCTAGCAGTCACCCAGACGAAAGACGGTGCGAACGGAGCCAACCAGGGATTGGCCGACCCCACAGGTCGGCCGACCCCACTCCGAGGTGGTTCACGCCCATCTTCCACGTGTCGTCTCCTCGGTGGATCCTAAGCGCAGTCTTGGGGTGCTTGGGGTGTTCTCGCGCGGTGACCCGAGCCTATAAATAGAAGGGGAGGGGGTAAGAAATGAGACACACTTCACCACCCATCCTGCTTGGGTAGAGAGATGATGGGGTGCTTGGTTCTAGGGGGATACAAGCTGCAAAGGATCTCGCTTGGGACATCGGACCCTCCTGGCTATAACAGTCGGTTCACGGCAAATGGTTGCCTACACCTGTATCCGAACGTGGCGGATTCCATAAGGGTCCAACGGTTGTCACTACCGCGGCCTACCCCAAGACAAACCGTGGGATACAGGGCAATCGAAGGATAACCCATAGTCTAGACACCACGTCTACACCACCGATTACTAATATAATACGACTACGTCTAGGCACTCCCGTAGCATACTGTTGACGCTCCTTAGCCTCACCACTAGGTATGCACTCACAGCGACGGCACCAGAAATGCCTGTTGGCACTTGCTAGTGTCGCTACCAGGTTTATACCCCTAGTAATGGGGCTAGGGAATGTCTTTGGTAAAACACACGTCACAGAAAGGTCTGCAAGTGCACGGATTACCGTTGTAGCACTTCACCCGGTGGTATTCGGGTTATCGTATTTATATTTTCCCAAAGGAGGCACTACGACAAAGATGATTGAATAAACGGTGGAGAGTAACAAGACTCGATAAAAGCTATAGCAGGGGTAACGAATAAAGATATTTGGGGATAACTTGACACACGCAAGGAGATCTTGATAAAGGGCTAGAGAGGACCTAGTAAGCTGGGAGGACAACGAGATGAGAAAGGATCCTAACACAATCTATCTATTCTTGTCAACTCTAGGCAAAGAACTAAGACAAAGGATAACCAAGGCAAGCTAAACTCGGCAAGCTCTTCTAGTGCTGCAGGGGCATGCAAAGCCGCGCTCTCGGACTGGGATGAGAAGGGAGAACGACGACGCGCTGAATCCTACCGGCCCGAACTAACGTGGTGGACTACTGAGCCCGTCCGGAGCTGTCACCTCCTTAGGGTACCACAACTATTCCATTGAACGGGACACCAATCTAAGACTAAGGTAAGCTCTGAGCACCGCGCTCACAACAGACCAAAGAACCTTTCCCCGGATATCACGAAGGAAGGTCTCTCTCTACGATGAAACACCGAAGATCAAGCGAAGAACGACCACAACACTATAGGGTTCAAGAGAGCTATTCTAACCAAGATTAAACTAACTTTAGTCTAAACCAAGAATAAAGCTTCTAGAGCAAAGTAAAAGCTGAATGTAATTGACTCGAAAGGTAAGATAGAAAGATAACTTAATTGTACTTGAGTCTAAACAAAGAAAGGATACAAGAGTAGTACCGGAACCCTGAAGAAGACTCCTCCGGAACCCCGAGACTAGCTCGACTCGACTCTAACTCCCAAGCTACACTAATCCTACTCTAAGTGAACAAAAGAGAGAAATGGAGATGCTCCTGCGTCGTGTGTCCGTTCCAGCGAGTGTGAGGTGCCTTTTATAGGCAAGAGAGGTCGGTGGAGCGCAGGGGAGGAATATCCCAAGTGCGGCCGGCTCACTAGGCACGACCGGCCCTGTGATCTGCCGCCTCTTGCCTCGGACGCTCCTGATCACTGCTCCTGAGGCGGTTGTAGGTCGGCTCCTTGGGTCGGTTTCGCCCGGCACGCTAGTTGATAGGTGCGGCCGGCCCTCTAGGTGCGGCCGGCCCTGCCCCGCGCCGTGTGATGCACCGACTGTGTTCGGGGACGCCTAGGATTGCCTCTGGGTGACGGTTGTGGCGGTTGAGCGATCGGACAAGTGGACCCATTGATCCAAGTGATCCTAGCCTCCACCACTTGATCAAACCGACGTTTCTTCAGTGAATCTCGTTCGTCCAAGTTGTGCTTGAGGGAGAGGGGGTACTCTGGACCAGAGACGTGCCACGGGGCAGGGCCGACCGCACCTGGTAGGGCCGGCCCCTGGTTCGGCCGTGCCTTGCACGTGTGGTGTGTTGGTCCCAAATTCTCCCAAAATGTGTACCTGCCTATGAAATTCACAACAAAACTCGTGGAACTTTATTAGTACTAAAAATGTGCATGAAACTTGTCGTATACTCCTCTCAAACCCGAGGTTTTGACAGTCAAAATTTTGTTGTAAGGACCATCAACACATACTATAGCACTCCGTATAAATACGGAGCGACGAACCCGCGAGTACAGCTAGACCTTGCCCATCATTGAACTGAGGTGGCGCGAGGTCGAACAACTAAGCACCAATTAATGTATTCCAATAAGATTTAATGAGATACCTCACACAAACGGAATGTAGAATTATTCATCTAGTCAACTAGATCAAAGGATCGTGTCACGAAGAACACGAGCCGCTAAATGATGAACAGATGAAGAACTCAAGAACATGTCACCCATGCATGAATATCACTTTTGTCTAAAAGGGAAATACAAAAATACTCACTTTGCTCTAAATGAAGAACAAATGGGAGTCTCACCCACACCACCATCTACATAGCACCTACACCCAACTACACATGGAGAGGTGAGGACTCACCTCTCCAAGTGAGGAAATGAGAGAGGGGAGAACTTGGGATGTGTCTCCACTCTTACCACCTCCCCTTCTATTTATAGGCCCAGGTCACTGCGCGAGAACACCCCAAGCACCACGGTTATGCCCTTAGGATCCAATGGGGAGACGACACGTGGAAGATGGAGGCGAACCACCTTAAGGTGGGGTCGGCCGACCTGTGGGGTCGGCCGATCCTGGATTGGCTCTGATCACGCCGCCTTTCATCTGGGTGACTGCTAGGTGGGTCCTCAAGGCGGTTCCCGATGTATGGGTCGGTTGGAGGCGGTTTGCTCGGGTTGTGGGCCCTTGAATCCTTGTGCTGAACACGTGGTAGCATCTGATTCGTCGGGAAGTGCTTCTCTTGGATTGATGAGGTGTCATGGACACATAGCATCCTGTGTGCCAGCACGTCGCCACGTGGTCTGGTGTGGGTCCCACCGGGCCCACATGATGTCCTGTGCATATCTCTCTCATCCGGGCTCCGATGTATGCGAATGATATATCCGTTTCGATCGTCTTGACGAGCCCGTCGCAATGGTGCAGACCAATTTGGCATTTGAGGTTGTTTATGATGATGCCATATTCATGCCATTAATTTACTTGCTCTCAATTGCATCATTCCATGTGCATTTCGATGTGTCCTGCAACAAAAGATAGAAACACCAACACTTGTGGAAATTGTCAGTATAAACCCCTATTCTAGTGTTGATGATCACTTTCCATTTATCCTATGCAGGTATTGATGGCCTAAAAGTGGTACTTAACAGCCGTCAACAGCCGCTGCAGCTCCGGCGATGTACTCTGCTTCGCACGACGACAAAGCCACCACGCACTGCTTCTGGGACTGCCACGCCACAGGGTTGCGCCAAGGAAGTAGAGGATGCCGCTCGTGCTCTTACGATCATCGACGTCGCCGGCCATGTCGCTGTCGCTGTAGCCGACGAGCTGGAGCTCGGCGTCGCCTCTGGTGTACGCCAAGTCGTAGTCGATCGTACCAGCCATGTACCGGAGTAGATGCTTCATCGCCGCCATGTGCTCCTGCCTTGGATCCTCCATGAACCTGCTCAGGTAGCCCACGGTGAACGCCATGTCCGGCCGTGTGTTCATCAAGCACCGCAAGCTCCCAATCAAGCTGCGATACTCCGTCGCGTCAACCGCCGGCGAGGAGCTATGCTTTGACAGCTTCAATCTTGTCTCCATCGGCATTGCGCATAGGTTGCAGGCACCCATGCCTGCCCTCTCCAGTATCTTCTTGGCGTAGGCGGCTTGCAGGAGCTTGATGCCGTGCACCCCTTGCTTGACCTCGATCCCGAGGTAGTAGGACAGCACGCCGAGGTCACTCATGTGGAAGAGCGTCTTCATCTCCTCCTTGAACGCACCGATCACCTTACCGAAGCCCCTTGTGATGATGAGGTCGTCGACGTAAATCCCCACCACCAGTCGCTTGTCACCGTTGCCGCGCGTGCACATCCCGTGCTCGCACTCGCTGCGGGTGAAGCCGAGTGCGAGCAGGTTGCTGTCGAGCTTGGAGTTCCAGGCGCGCGGCGCCTGCTTGAGGCCGTAGAGCGCCTTATGCAGCTTCAAGACCTTTCCTTCGTGCCCGGTGGTGATGAACCCGGGTGGCTGCTACACGTACACTTCCTCCACCAGATCGCCATTGAGGAATACGGATTTCACATCCATGTGGTGCACTGACCATGACCGGTGGGCGGCCACGGCCAAGAGCACATGCACGGACTCCATCCTGGCAACTGGTGCGAAGACCTCCTCGTAGTCGATTCCATGGCACTGAACGTACCCCTTCGCGACAAGCTGGGCCTTGTGCTTGGTGATGTTCCCGTGCTCGTCCTTCTTGATTTTGAAGACCCACTTGAGGCCGATGGCGTGTTGTCCCGCCGGCAGGTTCACCACAGACCATGTCTGGTTGTGCTCGATCGACGCCATCTCTTCAATCATCGCGTCGCACCACTCCTTGATGCGCTTGGCCTCCTCTGCTGTCACCGGCTCGTCCTCGATCGCCACCATGAGCCCCTCTGCTTCCCTCCGATCTGTGTACACCGGTGGTGAGGTTGCCCCGAGAATGTTGTCGAGGGCGCGGAAGCGGAGAGGAGCGTCATCGTCGTGGTCGTTGTCCAGATCAAGCTCCCCTTGAGGCGGGGACGCGAACTGGATCGCGGCTGGTGAAGCTGGAGCCGGCGTGCGAGGTCTTGTCCCAGGCACTGGAGTCCCTGCCTGACTCGGTGTCGCAGGCGCTGTGGCCGCTAGTGCTGATGTAGAGCGCGGCGTCGTGTTCAGGGACGTTGTGGTAGGGCCTCCCTACCCCGTCGGTGCCATGGTGAAGTCTTCCACTTGGAACGGCTCGACGTCGTCATCGGGCCTAGCTCCCTTGTCAGCTCCCCAATCCTAGCACCGCTCCTCCTCGAACACGGCATCGTGCGACACGTGAATGCACCGCGGCACTGGGTTGTAGAAGTGGTACGCCTTCGATCCTGCTTCGTAGCTCACGAACACCATGGGCGTGCTCCTGTCGTCGAGCTTGGCGAGGCGCTGTCCACCGTTCTTTACATGTGCGACACACCTGAACGTGCGGAGGAAGTGAACTGGGGGCTTGACTCCATGCCATACCTCGTAGGGAGTCTTGCCGTCGACGCTCTGAGTTGGAGCTCAGTTCAGGAGAAAGACGGCAGTGTTCATCGCCTCCCCCCAAAACCAGCCCGGCAACATCTTGGTCTTCATCATGCTTCTAGCCATCCCCATCACCGTTTGGTTCCTCCTCTCGACCACACCATTATGCTGAGGCGTGTACGGCGTGGTGAGATGCCTCTGGATCCCGTGCTCGGCGTAGTACTCCGCGAACGCGTGCGCCGTGAACTCGCCACCGCGTTTAGTGCACAGCATGCGCAGCTTCCGCTCGGCTTCCGTCTCCGCGCGTGCCAGGAACCTCTTGATCGCATCTGCCGCCTGGTCCTTGTTGCTGAGGAGGACAAGCCACATGTACCGGCCCAGGTCGTCAACGAGGAGGAGGAACAGCTTGTTGCCGCTCGGTGTCGCCGGCGTCACTGGCCCGCAGATGTCGCCGTGCACCAGCTCCAGCTTGTCCTCCGCGCGGTACTTGGCCTCGGTCGGGAACGGCAGGCGCCGCTGCTTCCCGGCCAGGCAGCTGTCGCAGACCTGCTCGACGTGGCTGATTGGAGGGAGCCCGCGCACCATGGCGTCGCGGGCGAGCTTATCCAGCGTGCGGAAGTTGAGGTGGCCGAACCGTGTGTGCCACCGCCAGGCCGCGTCGTCGCCCTGTGCCGTGAGGCACACGGGCTTGTCGATGTCGAGCTTGAGGACCTTGGCGAGCAGGCGATCCTCCTTGTCCCAGATCTTGAGCACGTCGTGCTTGCAACTTTACGTGTACCTCTCCTCGTCGAGCTGCCCCAGGCTGATGATGTTGGCGGTGAGGCACGGGATGTGGTACACGCCCTCCAGCACCTGGTGGTCTCCGTCCTTGCACTTGAAGAGGACGGTGCTGCACCCACGATGTCGACGACGGAGCTGTCGCTGAACTTGACCGTGCCGCGGACACCGGTGTCGAGCTCGGAGAAGGCGGATCGGGTCCCCGTCATGTGGTTGGTGGCGCTCGTGTCGAGTTCCATCGCGTGGACTCCCCCTCGCTCCTGTCGCCGAGCTGGACGAAGAGCTTCGTCTCGTTGAGGTGGATCTGGGTGGGCGCCGCCGCTGGCGACGAGGTGGAGATCTGCGGGGAAGAGGATGAAATGGCGTTGACCTCCGCCGTCGCTACCATCAACGTGGGCTCCTCTTCTTCTTCACCTCGCAGCCTGGACCGACACTCCTTGGCCCAGTGGCCCTTCTTGCCTCATTAGCGGCACTTGTCCGTCTTCTTTGCCGGGCCCAAGCCTTCTCCCAGCCCAGTGGCCTGCCGAGTGCCGCCACCGCTGCCACGACCGTGCCCGCGTGATGCTCCAGAGCACCGGTTCCCGCCACCGCCGTCGAAGCCACCAGCTCTGCTGGAGCCCCCTTTTCTCCAGAGGCTCCAGAGATCTTCCACTTCGCCATCCACTCCTCCTGCGTCAGGAGGAGACGCCTTGGCTGTTGACGGTGGGCGCGGCCTTCTTGCGGCGACGCTGTTCGATGGCGCGGAACCGCTCGGTGACCTCCTCGACCGAGACAGCGTTCAGGTCAAGGAAAGTCTTTGTGGCGACCGCCGCCTGTTCCAGGTGCTCGGGGACGACGTCGAGCATCTTGCGGATGACGACGGCGTCGGAGATGTTGTCGCCCAGTGTACAGAGGTTGTTGGCGAGCCCGGTGTGCGCATGGAGAAGTCCTCCGCGGTTTCCCACTCCTTCCAGGTGAGCTCGGCGAACTCACGCCGGAGCTGTTGCGCCTTGCTCTCGCGCACGCGCTCAACGCTGACGCGGATCGTCTTGATCGTGTTCCACGCCGCATGCGCCGAGCGTTTGCCCCGGAGTGTGGGAAGCATCTCTGACGGCACGGAGCGGAGAATGACTGCCAGCACGAGGCGGTCATCACGGTACTCCACCTCCTCATCGGGGAGCGGCTCGATGGCGTACCAGACGCCGGCCGTCTCCATGTTCACCTGCATCAACATAGCCCACTCGTCGTAGTTGGTGCGGGTGAGCGTCGGGTACTGGACCGTTGCGTTCGCTTCCTTGATAGTGTGCCGGACGACGATCTTCGGTCCGCCGTGGCCACGCATGGGCTCCGGCGACAGCGACAGGCGGCGACGGCGTGACAGCGTGTGCGAGTGCCGATTCCACGGCTCGGAGTGCCGTGACATCACCCCTCCCGGTGATCTTCGGCTCTGATGCCAATTGTTCCAACCTCGCCGGCGCAGGGCGAGGCCGCCGGAGCTGAGGAAGATGACGACGAGTTCCTGAAACAATCACACCAACACACACCGAACCAAGACAGGGATTTGTGCAGCCAAAAGCTTGCTGCGTTTTCTGTTTATCTTACTATTTATAGAATCAAAGAACAAAGCAGGGCCATCAGGCCACGACGCGCGCGCCACGCTCCGCATGAGCTGCGCCATCCCACAACTCGAACGTGTCGTGCGAAGCGCTCTTGACCAATAGACTCCGCGTGAACGAGCACACATCAAGTCCCTGTACAGGACGCGCCCAAACTCTCGGGCTCAATCTAAAAACAAACGAATTCAAACTGAAATTGAAAGGAAATCAAAACCTATCCTAATTGGAACGCGCCGGAGTTTAATTTCAACAGTTTGCTTGTACTGCTGCCTAAATAAAATAAAAGTAACACGCTTGCGTGTATGTTCAATATAATTCGATGCTGCAACAGTAGTAATTATCCGTATATGCATGCATTAATTGATTCATGTCATTCTTATGCAGCAGGCATCATACAGACTCGATCTCATGTATCGGTTACTTCAACTGCTAGTTGCTAGGAGTACTTGTTAATTAGTACCCTGATCTCTTATCTATACACGCAACAAAAGTTAAACATGTTCATTTAGAAGTATCTTAGCAAAGCTCTTCATTCTATCTTACCAAGTGGTGATGTGTAACTGAGATAATGTTGGGACCATTTATTTTATCATATATGTACGTAATGCCGCAGTGAGAGAGAAAATGATTGCATTTCATTATGGAGATGGCATGCTCATGATGATGGGCATGTATGCATTCGTGCACCCCGGTAAAGCTTAATGTAGTGTCCAGGTAAATTTGGATGTCTATTTCTTGTTAACTGAATGAATGTTGGTGCCTGTCAGCTCTGATAGCTCAATGTAGAGTTATACTAGTTGTCAGTTGGTGTCAAATTTTTTCGGAATGAATTCTGTCCTATTTTGAATTATGCTTCCTGAATAGGGGCTGTCTGATGGTTGCAAAATGCTGTCTGATGTTAACATCAATGGAATATAGTCTGTTGTTTTGTGGTTTTGCTTGTATTTAGATTATTGTAGGGTTCTGAGCCATTATCCATGGCTTTCCTTTTCTTCAAATCAACTTACTCCTTGAGCATTATTATGCTACTTGATTCAGATATTGCTGCAATTACAAGGTAGACCTCTTTATATATGCTTATTAGACATTTTTGACAGATATTGTTGTTTTGTGGCTTTGCTTGCATTTAGACATTTCTTTTGAAAAGGTACACAGGTTTTGATCAGATCAATTTTGACAGCTTTGTGTCCCTTATTACTCTTATGTGTTTATTCACCTGAAAGTTGCTTTCCGCTGTTCAAATACCCTGTGTTATACTTGACTATGTTCCACTCATCTGTTGTAAGAAATATAAGTACCATTAATAATTAAAGTCAGATACTCAAGTCTATATCGCAGTTGTCACTCTTTTAATTTAACAATATGTGTTGGGCTGAGCATCTAACAAGTATAGAATGATTACATACCTCTTCCCCAAAAAGCATATTTGATCTGAACATGCAGACAGTTTGCTTTCCCTGGTAACTATTCATACTTTGACTACTGAATAGTATGCCTCTAATCATGTACTGTATGCACTGTCCTGTCATCTATCATTATAGTATATTAGTATGCCTTGGTTATTTCTGATCATGTTAGGTACTAGTTAAAATATCTTTAATTTACTGAATCATCTGCATTTGAATGACATGAATTACTTGGCTTAAGATAAACTAAACTATCCTTAATTTACCGAATGCATTATGCCTTGCGACATGTTTTGGTTAAATGCCAAGAATTCAGATTGTTTCTTATGCAAGTTTAGCTGTGGATTTTGTTCTTTTCCTGCCAGGAAACGCAAAGCTGCTAATTACGTAGCATATATATGCATGCCACCTGGCTTGTTTATCCTCTCAGGATAATGACAAATGATCCTAACTATTGTTTTATTGTTTATTTTTCGAATGTAGACTGGAAGATGGTGATTCGGTTGTTTTAATCTCTTGGATAATGGGGCGCTCCAGAAGGTGTGATGAAATGCTATAATTTATTATATAGCAAATATTGCTAGATCTTAGTTGGTATTTGATTTAAACTTTGCATGAATTGTAATATATGTGGATGTATGGACCAACGAATTCCAGTTTGTCCTTTGTGATGGAGTGGAAGTCAAGGTGGATGAATATTTATAGCTGTCCAATATTAAACTCGGATCATTGAGTACACGTGGATGGCAAATAGAAAAATAGCTTCATTATTATTTTGTTTAGCTTATGGAGTTCCAAAAAGAAAAATAGCTTTGTTATTAAAAAATCCTGGAGTGCCTCTGTCCATGGCTCCCAAACAACCGGAGGTGGAGGGGGCTTTTCCTTCCCCCGCCTGGGGAGGATTGTTATGTGCAGGGAAATCAGGGGTGGGATGCCCAGCTCTGGGTTGGGTGGCCCTGTGCTCCCAAAGGCGCCCTAACCGGGATAATTTGCCACCGTAGCACGGCAAAAACAACGCCAAAAGTAAGCGAATCCTACCCCTTTTCACACCGCGTATCGCGTGCCCTCGATCCACCGAGGAAAAAACGAAACGCGGACCTTCGCGAAGAAGCAAGATTGCACATCTACAGCGCACCCCCCCCATCAACTCCATTAGCGCTGTGAGCAACGACTTCACAATCGATGCATCTGCTCCGCGGATTCCGACAACGAGCAGCCAATACCTGGAACCCAGGCAGGCGCCGGACATACGCAGCACACCAGTGGGAGGAGCCGAAGGAACGCATGTAGTGATTTTGCTTAATCACAAGTTTCCTTGTTTTTATTATGTGTGGCTGAAATCTCTTCACAAATCATGGTGTGCTGTGATTTCTGATAATCTCTGTTGTGTTCCATATCTACTTGTTGTGCTCTTGCAATCACACACACTTCAGATTTGAACAGCATTGCATCATCTATCTATCTGCAATTCACATAACCTGCAGTCACAGTGAAAAAGGCATTTCCTTTGATCCACTGAGGTGGTGCAGCTTATCCACCATCCAACTTCTCTTTTACTTTCCTCCGAGGAACTAATTTCTGTTTTATGGTGTAATGGTCACACAGCTATTTAAGTATAAAGCCAACTGTGAAAGCAAAACTATGCAAATGACAGCCATCATCAAACAGAAAAAGGAAAGTCCTTGGTAGACTCCTACAAAGAAAACTGTGAATTGATGAGGAGTCCTCAAAAAACAAATTTCAAGGTCTAGTTTTGGGGACGCTTCATTGTCCAAGCTACTGCTTCAAGCTTCATTATGCACCAAAGGTGGGCAGGGCACGCACAAAGGCAGTCTCTCTTGTCCTGGCTCTTGGTAGCGTTCATTACTGAGCTGGGTGGTTTGTTTTGCCCTGCTGAATGATTATTTGTATGTGGAATTTATTCACCCAGCTGTATATTCCCCACTCTTGATAGGTGCAAACCTGAAAAGATGTAAAATTTTAGAAGGCATGAAAAGTAACTGCAATTGAAACTAGCCAAATGTTAAGCTGGGAGATGAGGACCTCGGTGGATTTGCCTCACTGCAGCAGCTTTCCAAGCACTCAACCACCGTATTAGGGTTTGGGTCAAGAAAGAATGCCACATGATACATTAAAAAACCTGAGTAAAGGGCTATTCTGCTCCTTCAATGCGAGCTGAAATTCTTTAATTTGGAAAAAAAATTGGAAATGTGAATATACTCACTGAATACCGCTCTTTACCAACAACAACACGATGCAGTGTAGATCTACAGGTAACAGGTTAAAACACAAGCATAATGATCAAATTCATATGCAAGGGTTTTCTTGGATAATGAATCAACAAAGGTAATGAAGGCTGATACCTAAAAACACAATTTGTCCACCTTTCTAGCAAGTCACCAATATTAACAATAAGTGCACTGCGAGTAACGTGTGAACTGATAAGATCATACTTTACCTGCAAGCAATTATCGCAAGAACTCTAGAACACGTACTGCTGGCTGATGCTAGTACACTAACTATGGCACGTTCGAATTATTTGAATGTAATTTTTTAAAAGAACATGTGGATTTAAGTTCACATCAGTTTCAGTAGAAAATAGTGAGATCATGCAAGTATAAATATGTGAGTTGGCCCTTTCCAGTAAATATTTAGTTTACACATTAGTTATGCTCCCCAGCCCCAACCCAGGCAAGCAACAAAACTAGGACAACATCTTCTTAATTTATTAGAGTAACATATGCATCCATATATGTTCTGAAATTGAACAAATTTGCTAAGCATTCAAGAAAAAAGAACACATGTATTAGTTTCACTATTGTAATTATCTACACTATGGGATCATGAGAAATTCATAAAGAAGTGCTGGACCATGTGAGAAGAATCACACAAAAAAAGGACCATTACAATACTTATTATGGGATCACTACAAAAAAATAGCAACGGGAGCATGAAAAATTCATAAATATTTAGTGGACAGTTATGCTCCCCAGCCCCAACCCAGGCAAGCAACAAAAACTCGGACAATATCTTATTAATTAATTAGAGGAACATATGCATCCATTTATGTTCTATAATAAAACAAATTTGCTACGCATTCAAGAAAAAAAGAACACATGTATTTCCATTTGTGTAGTTTCACTATTCTATTTGTCTACGGGAGGATGAGAATTTCACAAAGAAGTGCTGGACCGTGAGAATAATCACAAAAAAAGGATCAAGAGTGGAGTGCTCCGTTTCATAAATATCACAATAAACTTTGATTCTTCCCTATTGATATAGAAAGAAAAAATGGAGTACTGTAACCTGGTAATGTAATAACCGAAGAAATGTTGGTGGGCAATCCAATGCACCAATTTTGTGAAAGAATTCAGCATCCAAATCCAAACCCAGAGCAATTAGAGAGAGTATCCTTTCACCAGTATCCCTAATAGAGAATAACCAAAATAATAATAAATAGACACTTTAATCACATATAGAAATGTTTCTTCCGGAACTTTTCTTTTTATGAATCAACATTCTTCAAAGCTTACAAAAGAGTTGCAATGTACAACTTCATTGTCTCCTTCCAAGACGGAAAGCGCTCTACAGATAACCAAAAAAAGAAGTAAATGTTAGAGGTTTTTTACAGTACACAATACGACCCAACGGTCGTACAGTTGTATTATCGGTTTTTCTCTATGGGTAAAATATAATTTGATAGATATATATTATTTGGAAAAAAATCCTTGTTGTCCCCTTATACTATCTAAAACATTTCATATATTTCATTTCCTATATTACAACAATAGCATTTTACATTTTCGATAATACCCTTATACTACTCATACGACCTTTGAATACTACCGTACGACATCTAAAAAAACCAGTCGTATAAAATTAATCTCAACCGTCGGATCCTTACATATAGGTCATTTTCTATTATATATGAGTCCTTTTTCAACCGGTCGTACAGGTCGTATTGTGTACTGTAAAAAACCTCAAATGTTAAGAGCATAGGCTACTGATAACATGAATGACGTCCATGGGTATGATGCAAGCTCACAGACAGCCTAATTATCAGTTGTTAACAGATGGCAAAGCATATAAGTACCTTGAGAAGGCCATTGGTTTAGGTCATTCTGAGGATCACTGTCCCCAATAGGCCCAATGTGGAAACCCTCCTTGAGGTCTCCTGTGATATCACAATTCAGAAAGCAATCGTAGATTGAACTATACATTTTTTTTACGAAACATATATTTTTAGCAAAAAATCTACTTCTCTTACATAGGTATATTATTACAGGGTGGAGTCAAAACTACGAAAATCACCTAAGAGCGTGGTTAACTATATCACTAAAAGCACCAGAAATGTAAGTGGTAATGGTCAAGTCCATGACATGGCGCCGAATGGGTACTTATCCATTCTTCATGGAATTACCCTGAACTTGCATCATGTCCCAACTCCCAAATTTCACGCACAGCCTAGTCAGTTAACTAAAACCAAGGCAGATTCCACGAAATGAATTTCGTAGCTACGACCTACCATCGGGGAAAAAAGAGCAAGAATGATATATTTTCTGACATAAACAGGGACAGCATGGTTCTAGTTCAGTTTTTGCTATCACAACCAGTGAGCCATTCTCTACAACAACAAACCAATGCCGTGAAAATTAACACTGCTGGCCGAAACAGTAAATCCTCCAATTTTTTCAGTGAGGCACTCCGGCACCACCTGACCATTTGCCGTTATGTGCTAAGCGACGCAGATTATTGTAGATCTACTATCGAGCGAGCGAAAGAATCTACAAACACAACGATGCAATGTACACGAACCGGAACATTGATATCATAAAAAAAATAAAAAGTGCTGCCGCCCTGACGAACATTGCAGAAGAAGGTACTCGTAGCAGCTTCTTGAATGAACCGTATATAGCAATAAATGAAACATCCTGCGAAGCCATACCGTGTGAACGGGTCTTGGGCCATAGTCCATACCGAGTAATGAGAACTAGTGACCCAACAAAACAAGCAACGTTTTGCCACCACGCGGTCGCGAATCTCTGCGCAACAATCGGACGACGGCGCATGAGGGTGGGTACGTACGCCCGATGCGACGAGAACATTTGGGCGCGGAGCTCTGCGTCGGCCTCGCCGGCCGCCACCACCGCCACCGCCGCAGGAGCAACAACGAGCCCGTCGGCGCGGGAGCTGCGGGAGATGGTGGCCGCACTGGAGGGTAAAGGCAACTCCAGTGGAGCCCTTATCTGAGCTCTCACCTCATCTTTAAAGGTCCAAACCAAAAAAATTCACTCCAACCCACCCCTCATCCGCCCCTGATGGATGAGGCCCTCTCATCCTGCCCCCCGCGACCCTCACATGTAGGAGGCCCTCTCATCCGGCGACGTCGCCAACGACTGCCCTCCCGCGCCTACTACGTGAAAAACTCACTTTGGTAACGGGCATAGATTGCCTTTAGTATCGAGCAAAGCGCCTGTTACCGATCAAGTGTTACAAATGAGCGAAGAAATGTAACGAGCTGATGCCCGTTACTGATAACACATATTCGTAACGGACATCAAACAACGACCGTTACCACAACTAGCCACCGGTCACGTGAAATGGCTGTTTCTCTAGGCCCACAGGGAACTTTGGTAACAGACACCAAAATAGAGCTCGTTACATCAAGTCAACATCGGAGAGCCGTGCTGTAAACCTGCATCTCCTCTGTCTCGACGAAATGAGACGCGTCTATTTCACGCGCGTCTCAGCACAACTAGGATTCGTAACAGGCATCAAACAACAACCGTTACCACAACTAGTCACCGGTCACGTGAAATGGCTGTTTCTCTGGGCCCACAGGAAACTTTGGTAACGGGCACCAAAACAGAGCCCGTTACAGGAACTCAACATCGGAGACGCATGCTGTGAACCTGCGTCTCTTTTGTCTCGACGAAATGAGACACATCTGTTTTCACGTGCGTCTCCTGACTCTCGACTAAAGGAGATGCGTGCTGTCAACCCGCGTCTCCTCTATCTCGACGAACGGGCCAAATTCTGAGGCCCACCGGTCAGTATTGGTAACGGACTTTTACGCTGCCAGTTACATTGTTGGCTTGTTTGTAACGGGCATTCCGAATGGAGCCCGTTACTCACTGATCAGTGTTTGTAACGAGCTTTAATTAACGTCTGTTACAGATACGTAGGCCACCCCTACAGTAACCTGTCTGCTTGCCGGCTGCATCCTGAAATCAGCCAGGATTTGGTAGCCATCAGGGGCTGCATCCTGCCATCCTGGAACCAGCCAGGATATGACAGCCACCACAACAAGGAGACATCACAAACACATTCTCACATCACAGATATAGACAAGCAAGATCACATCAAGTTTCAAGTTACTCATCAGGGCTTGTTTGGATGGAGTTATGAGAAAACTACCTGAACCAGGCAACATCTGACCCCAACCAAGCAAGCCAATCAGGTTTCTCAGGCAACAACACCTGACTAAAGAAGACTGAATGCAGCAAATTTCAAGTTTCTAGCTACAATGAGCTGACGGTGCACCATTATAGAAGTTGCCCTTTCGTCGATTGTCTCCTTAAGAATGTACTCACACAGCATCTCCTGGACCCGCTTTAGATCTTCTGTAGAAACATCTACGACAGCTTTGAAATCCTGCAAAATACAATTATTTGTGAGAATACAAGTAGAAATCAGTTTCTAAAATCAAATGGAGAATATGAGCAGAGACAAGGTGAACATTATTATCTACTTACAACAGCCTTCTTGATGTCAGGTATGTCATCGAGTAGTCTTTACATATTGAATGCCACATGGAATCCACACAAAGAGGACCGTGATGACTGCTGAGCACACTGCATCGAGGTACCAAAATGACAAGTTAATGCAGTACCAAATAGGTAAGAAGGGACCATAAAAAAACCTCGGTCTTACATCGAGATTTGGTTTGTGCTTGAGTGTTGTGGCTTTTGGCTTTTTTTCTTTCCATTCGTCACTCCGTCCTGTGCACATGTACCAAAGGCCCTGCATGATCAGCAATACCGATTAGAAATACTAGGAGATTGAATTTTTGTGAACAAAACCTACAAGAAACTGACTGTTGATGACTGTTAAGTACTACTTTTACACCGTCAACTCCTGCATTAAATAATTGGAAAGTGATCATCAACACTAGAATAGGGCTTTACACTGACAATCTCCACAAGTGTTGGTGTTTTCAGCTTTTGTTGCAGGGCACACCGAAATACGTGTTAAACGGTATGGTTAAAAAGCAATAGAACCAAAGACCTATATAGGGCGCCATTGGAAACAGTGTCAAATGCCAAATTGGACTCCACCATTGCGACGAGCTTGTCGAGACGATCGAAATGGATATATTATTTGCCTACATCGGAGTTCGTATGCACAAGATATGAAAAGAATAAATGCCGACGCAATGCTGACGTCATCGTGCCACAGCACCATGCAAACCACCCTAGAAGCACCACGGGGCGACCCGCCACTAGCCGGTCCACCCGCGTGTAGGCGCGCTCGGCGCGCACGGGGGACCCCCGCGGGGCGACATGGCAACGGCTGGTAGGTGCGGTGCCGCGCACGCGGATCGCCCCCACGGGCGCGTGAGCACGCGCGGGCCACCCCGGCTGGGCCCGAGGGCAGGTGGCAGCCAGTGGTTGGCTACTGCGACCCCGCCTCCCACGAACGCGTGCGCGCGGGCAGTGCCTTGTGCGGGAAGGAGCCAGCTAGGGGGTACGTGTCGCCCACCCGTAGGCACGTGCCGAGGCGGTGCCGCGGCACGCACAGCTGGGGGCCGGCTCGACCTGGTTTTGCCCCGGCTCACCATTTTTTGCAGCGGTTTCTGCACCGAGACACCGGTTCAGGTCCGGTTCATGGTCTTAGGGTCCGGTTCTTCCCCGGTTCTTCCTTCCACCGACCTAGAGGCTCCTTCTACAGTATGCTACAGTACCAAGGGCGCCCAAAACACTGTTGAAACACCCCCTAACTCTCACACTCCCTAGCCTATAAATAGAAGGGGAGGGGGTTAGAATAGGGACACACCACTTCACCTAAGGATGAGAGCTTCCCTTCAAAGGAGAGGCCTGTCCTTGGTAGATTCGAGAGTAGGAGAGTGAGAGAGAGAGAGTTGTATCTCTATGGATGCTTGTTCTTCAATTAGAGTAAAGTAAGTATTTCCGCATTTTCTATTTAGACTAAAGTAGCATTCATGCATAGGTGATATGTTCTTGTGTTCTTCGCTTGTTCTTGATTTAGAGGCTTGTGTTCTTCGTGAGCACAACCTTTCGATCTTGTAGCATAGGGTCACATGTGCTCATATCCGTTTGTATGCATGTTCGTCATTTAGAATAAAGTGGAAATGCTTGCCTGCTCTGATTAGAATAAAGTGTGTTCGTGATTCCTTTCTAATAGTTTATGCTAGGTTGCATGAGTAGCCTTTTTCCCCTGCTAGTGCGTAGATCCTGGGTTTATACGTTCGTCTGCTGCAAGTCGTTCGTATACGTTGGAAGCTTAGTACGGGACCGAGTCCTATCTCGTATGCCGTTAGCATAAGCTAGTAGCTTCTATAGTTGAGTGAGATCAGTTCTCCTCCTTGTGGGTTCATCGCTCTATATTTAATATAGAGTGCCGTAGGTTGCTACGCACCGCGGGATAGCGTAGTCAGGCTACGGTAGTAATCAGTAGCGTAGACGTAGTGTCTAGGTTAAGGGTTATCCTTCGTTTGCCCTATATCCCACGAATTGGTAGAGGTAGATCGCAGGTGGTGACAGCCCTGTTGATCCTTTGAAATCCTCCATGTTCAGATATAGTGCAGGTTGAGGTTCGTCTTAGATACGTAGGCCGGAGTCTCCTGACAGATCAGGGGTTAGCTGGTGCCCGAAGCAAGTTCTCGAGAGATCGACCTTTAACCTCATCTATAGTGCTATCTTTAGGAATCCTCTCTATCCTTGCCTCTTATCTGGGTGTGTCCTTGGAATGACTATACAAAGTTAGTACACACACGTTCCCCTGGATTTGATACCCTTGGAATACTCTGAGGTGAAAGCTACAATGGTATCTGTGCGCTTGCGAATTTATTTCGTTTGTCGCTAAAATACCCAACAAGCTTTCTGGCGCCGTTGCCGGGGAATGGCTGCTGTATCTATCTTCATACCCAGTGGTCCTCGTATCTTTTGTTTTTCTTTGTTTCTACCTTTACCCCTGTTACCCATGGAGAAGCCATCCTTTCACGGCCTCTCCACAACATCCAATGAGTTCACTGGTCCATCAACTTCTTCATCCAACCATGAACTCAACCCCGACCTTATAGCCATGGTTCGAAGTCACACCTTCTCTGGAGCAGTTAATGAAGAACCTTACAATCACTTGTGAGAATTCGAGGATATGTGTTCATTCTTGGTTGTCCCAGGAATGACGCAGGAAACCTTGAGATGGAAGTTGTTTCGTTTCTCTCTCACGGGGAGAGCGAAAAAATGGTACATCCGTTCGGTAGGGAGCATGAGCGGTGATTGGGAGAAACTACGAGTTGACTTTTGTTCCTCGTTTTCCCTCCTGAAACGCATAAATTCTCTTCTGATGGACATCCTCGATTTTGAGCAACTAGAGAAGGAGTCCTTTGGTGCAGCGTGGGCAAGATTTTTACGCCTCCTGGCAATTTACCCACACTTCTCTATACCCGAGGGTGTATCTTTGTACATCTTTCTCTCGTGTCTAGACATGAAGTCTGCCCGGGAGCTTGACATCATCGCCAGGGGCTCGTTTGAAGACAAAACAACAAAGGAACGAAGGGAAATCCTAGATACTCTCTCCGAAGACTCTTTCTTACCTACCGACCTCCGTGATGAGTATGTATCAAGCTATGAGAGTTTCTCAATAGCCGAACCTGAACCTACGGTTTCCACATCTCAATTTTCGACCGTTGAGCTCTCTCCTGAACCAGGAATAATGGAGGAGGAAGAAATTCAACCTCCAAGGTTCCTCTATCAATTCGAGGATGACCCTTTTGAAAATCTAAGAAACACCTCGAATTGCTTAGATGTCCAACTAGGGAAGGAGCCCTCTTCTGTCCAAATCCAGCCAGCTAGAAATCTTTTGACAGAACCTTCCCCTAGGCCTACGGTACCTCCTTTGCCTCGTGATCCTCCAAATGAAACATCTATCATGGAGGCCATGGAGAAGAAGTGGTTGACTGGAGTGGGAAACTTTTCCGAAGCACTTTGGATTTGTTCACCCTCTACGATAATTTCTTGTTCCATAAAAGGAATTATCGTAGAAGCCCATCTTAACCCCACTATGGAGGTTAATGTCATGCCATGGCACCTAGCGTACACCTTGTTGGGCAACGTTACGCTAAGACCATCCGGCAAACTCCTCAAGAGTTGTCCCTCCGGACATATTCTTGAGTGTCGGGGTGTTGCATGTGCTGTGCCACTCCTAGTAGACAAGATCAAGGTTTGTCTAGACTTCCACATCTTTGATGTCCTCGATCTTGATCTCCTCCTAGGCTCCCCAGCATAAAAACTTCTCGATGCATCTCGAGGGAGCCTGGATGAAAAGCTTAGGGAAGCCTCTTCTGCCATTATTCCCTTGTTTTCAGAGAATTCTATGGAGAAGCCTCTTCCCAAGCAAAACCCGCTCGAGGAGATGAGGAATGTATCTCCGTTCGCATCCTCCGAGCCCGTTGTCATTGAGGTTGTAGAATTTTCTACTCCTCAAGAGTACGACTCGGAAGATCCTCTTCACCTTTGTGAAGGTGAACGATCCTCACCACCCTCGATCGAGTTTGAGCCTCGTCCCATTGGCCCATATCATGTTGCTCTTGACCTTGATTGAGAATCAACATCGATCTTACACGATGAACCTCCTGAGATGGAGAATTCATGGGCCATGGAGATCGAGGCACCGACTCTAGAGTCCAAAGGGAAGGATTCCACAGACGAGCATGGTAGCTTCACTCTTGATATACCACCTGAACCATGCTCGCATCATGCTTCTCCAGAGTCAGCTATGCTCAGTGCACTAAGCACGCACGAGGACTACAACCGCCTTTTGGTCCTCTTTTGCTCAACATTTAGAAGGTTGGTTGTAGATGCTTATGTTTATCATAAGCATTGCAGATTTCGTGTATGCACTGTGGCACTAATCTTGCAGCTAAAGCTTCACTGATACATCAATAATTGGTGGTGAGACAGGAATGACATCACCAACGATAGCTGCAGGAAGAAGTTCCCATGGTCGAGCTTATGACCGTAAACAAAGCACTACCAGGAGATAGCCTGGATTAGCATAGGTTTGTTTTATTTCCCTTTTCAAATAAAGAGCAAGAACATGTTTTTAGGATAAGGTTGTCCTTCGGGTATTTTTTTAGTCACTAACCTTTCAGGTGGAGATTGAAAAGAACGGTGGACAAGTGATTCCTAAGAACATGCGAGCTACCTCACTACAACACCTTTATAAGTTTTTGTTGAGGGAACATTTACAAAAGGGAGCTTGATCTCCACACACTTGAGTTTTGTTGCCTAGCAATGCAAACTTCAAGTGTAGGGGAGGTATGTGAGCATCCTGAGTAAAGTTCCTCTCATCCAAATCTTATCCTGGTTTGGAGATGATGTTAGCTCAAGCCTCTTGCCCAGTTAGGTACGTCCTGCTTTTGACTTTAAACAAAGCCCTTCCGGGAGGTTGCCCAATGTTCACCATATTATGCTCATGTTTATGTCCCTTCGAAAATAGCTTGATCATGCTTCCTTTCTCTATGTTCGTAATGCTATGGTTTGAGTGCATGTTTAGCTACGTGCATTCATAGGTTGTTTTAAATTAAGCATGGTGCTTAGGTTAAAACTGTCTTCTTCAATCAAACAAGACATGGTGTCAAGTTTGATTGATGAACCTTATAGTATATGCTTTCATGGATATTGGTTGTATATGCGGACTAACCCTTGCAGGAATTTCGAATCAAAATGGGGTAAGTCATCGAGCTTGATTCAAATGGAAAGGTAAGCCAAGGCATGCCAGCCTTGTTTGAGCTGGGTCTCATGGTGAATTTATATTTGAATTTGAATAAAGGCTCGCTGGTTCTTGAACCAGTAGAGTCCCTCTTTTGTTTTTTCCCCATTTTGTTTGAAGACAGCACCAGGTACATGAATAAGTGTGGGGGAGATCTCCCAAACTTATCATCGACATACACACTTGAGATCTCCCACACAGGTGTTGCACAACATCGACTGCGCTTTCATGACAAGGGACAAGGTAAACTAGAGTGAGCCGGCTGCCCCAAGGGTCAGCTGAACCACCACTAGTCTTCTTTGTTGCTCACATTCTTCAGGAGCGATGGTATGTGCACCCTTTATCTCATTCTCTTTGATTCATGAGTTTGAATGAGTTTAAATTCTTATCTACTAAGTCAGCTCATGGAATCTTGCTCTACCTGCTCTACATGTTTCCTATGGTTGGCTTGCATATGTTTTATTCCATGCTTATCATCTTGTTGCTTGTGAACAAATATCATTAGGGAACTCATGCTCATCTAAGTAGTTGATGTTTGAGATATGGTTTGATGATATGATCTTCTCTCTAAATGTTTCAGTGCTTGGGAATTTTATTTGGAAAATTGAAAACCCTTTGCAAAGCTCCTGTTTGATATGCCAAAGTCCTACCAAAGCCATATGATGAGTCATTCTTGGAAACCTTACACACATATGCTACTTGTCATTGCATTGAGCTTTGTCAAATTGTTGTGACCCTTGTGAGAATTCTTTTCATGCTTTCACGATCAAGATCCATGTGCACCCCGTTTTCCTCTTGCTATGCTTCTACACTAGAAGTTAGCACTGTATCATCCATCCATTCCACAAAATAAAGCTCCATATGTGATGTGATCTCTCTCTCAAAAAGTATCTAAAAAAAAGAAGAGACATGGGCTAGTTAAAGTAAAAAAAACCATGCTCAAAAGCATAGGTGAAAAAACCATGCTCAAAGCATGAAGAAAAAAAAGAGAAAGATAGCTCATGTCCAAAAAGAAAGAAGGAAAAGGAGAGATATGTGATTATGCAAAAAGGAGTCCCGATAAATCAGATGGTAATAACTAGCACCCATTCCCGGCCTAGTATCCACCTTACCATATCCATCACATCCATACATGTGCACATCTTGATCTTATTGTATGACTTGATTTTCTCCTTGGATTCGGTTTTTGACTTTGCAATAGATGTGATGCGAGTTTGCTTTATCTTTAATCCTACCCTAAGCTTCACATATAGCCATCATTAGCAGTAGAATGAAAGAAAGGAAAATCTAATGCCTTGGTGAGGACATATACACATTGATCGATCTGAGAGAATCAAATGAGGAACTAAGCAAAGGTTTGTTTTGAAAATTATTGCAAAACCCCAAGTTACTCGACATGACGAGCAGAGGTGATTTGATTCATTACCGTTCCATTCCTCAACTACCCAAGATAGCATGATAGACACTCCACAGAGTTCACAAGTGCAAGGTATGGTTTGGAATATCTCTTATGCTCGCTTCATACCTTTGGATATCATGTGCCACCTTGATCTGACTCCCTTCACTCGGGACGAGCAAAGGTAAAGTGTTGGGGTGTTGTTGACGGCTGTTAAGTACTACTTTTACTCCATCAACTCCTACATTAAATAATTGGAAAGTGATCATCAACACTAGAATAGGGCTTTATATTGACAATCTCCACAAGTGTTGGTGTTTTCAGCTTTTGTTGCCGGGCACACCGAAATACGCGTTAAACGGTATGGTTAAAAAGCAAGAGAACCAAAGACCTATATAGGGCGCCATTGGAAATAGTGTCAAATGCCAAATTGACTCCACCATTGCGATGAGCTCGTCGAGACGATTGAAATGGATATATTATTTGCCTACATCGGAGTTCGTATGCACAAGATATGAAAAGAACAAATGCCGACGCAATGCTGACGTCATCGTGCTACAGCACCATGCAAACCGCCCCAGAAGCGCCACGTGGCGGCCCGACACTAGCCGGTCCACCCGTGTGCAGGCGCACTCGGCGCACACGGGGCACCCTCGCGGGGCGACGCGGCAACGGCTGGTAGGCGCGGTGCCACGCACGCGGATCGCCCCCGTGGGCGCGCGAGCACATGCGGGCCGCCCCGGTTGGGCCCGAGGGCAGGTGGCAGCCAGCGGTTGGCTACCGCGACCCCGCCTCCCACGAACGCGTGCGCGCGGGCAGTGCCTTGTGCGGGAAGGAGCCGGTTAGGGGGGTACGTGTCGCCCGCCCGTAGGCGAGCGCCGAGACGGTGCCGCGGCCCGCGCGACTGGGGGCCGGCTCACCCTGGTTTTGCCCCGGTTCGCCATTTTTTGCAGCGGTTTCTTCACCCAGACGCCGGTTCAGGTCCGGTTCATGGTCTTAGGGTCCGGTTCTTCCTTCCACCGACCTAGAGGCTCCTTCTATAGTACGCTACAATACTAGGGGCACCCAAAACACTATTGAAACACCCCCTAACTCTCACACTCCCTAACCTATAAATAGAAGGGGGGGGGGTTAGAATAGGGACACACCACTTCACCCAAGGATGAGAGCTTCCCTTCAAAGGAGAGGCCTCTCCTTGGTAGATTGGAGAGTATGAGAGTGAGAGAGAGAGTTGTATCTCTATGGATGCTTGTTCTTCAATTAGAGTAATGTAAGTATTTCCGCATTTTCTATTTAGACTAAAGTAGCATTCATGCATAGGTGATATGTTCTTGTGTTCTTCACTTGTTCTTGATTTAGAGGCTTGTGTTCTTCATGAACACAACCTTTCGAACTTGTAGCATAGGGTCACATGTGCTCATATCCGTTTGTATGCATGTTTGTCATTTAGAATAAAGTGGAAATGCTTGCATGCTCTGATTAGAATAAAGTGTGTTCGTGATTCCTTTCTAATAGTTTATGCTAGGTTGCATGAGTAGCCTTTTTCCCCTGCTAGTGCGTAGATCCTGGGTTTATACGTTCGTCTGCTGCAAGTCGTTCGTATACGTTGGAAGCTTAGTACGGGACCGAGTGCTCTCTCGTATGTCGTTAGCATAAGCTAGTAGCTTCGATTGTTGAGTGAGATTAGTTCTCCTCCTTGTGGGTTTGTCGCTCTATATTTAATATAGAGTGCCGTAGGTTGCTACGCACCGTGGGATAGCGTAGTCAGGCTACGGTAGTAATCAGTAGCGTAGACGTAGTGTCTAGGCTAAGGGTTATCCTTCGTTTGCCCTATATCCCACAGATTGGTAGAGGTAGATCGCAGGTGGTGACAGCCCTGTTGATCCTTTGAAATCCTCCACGTTTGAATATAGTGCAGGTTGAGGTTCGTCTTAGATCCGTAGGCCGGAGTCTCCTGACAGATCAGGGGTTAGCCGGTGCCCGAAGCAAGTTCTCGAGAGATCGACCTTTAACATCATCTATAGGCTATCTTTAGGAATCCTCTCTATCCTTTCCTCTTATCTGGTTGTGTCCTTGGACCGACTATACGAAGTTAGTACACACACGTTCCCCTGGATTCGATACCCTTTTAATACTCTGAGGTGAAAGCTACAGCGGTATCCGTGCGCTTGTGGATTTATTTCGTTTGTCTCTAAAATACCCGACACTGACAAGTCCACAACAACTTTGAGGTCTGTGAACTTTCACGTGGGATATTGTTTAGAAGAATCTAGATACCAAACCTCTTTGAACTTCATACAGATGATCAGTGTTACAAGTGGCCAGTGTAGTAGGCACCCACCACGTAGTCATTTTTCATTGCATTTGCGATTGCTTTTACTACAAGGACATAATGCTGAGAAATATTTGTGGAAGTGAAAATATCTGGATCCAAAAACCCAATATTGATTTGCATCTCCGCTGCCTTGTCCATCATTTTCCTTCAAAAAATCAAATTGTTAGCATGCATGAACTTTGTGGTCAAAATTAAAGAAATATCGTTTTAGGTTTTAAGGGACTTACAATGTCCACAACCTCAAGAAGGTAACATCCAGAGAAGCCAGGGTTATAAGGTTATACACGCCACTTAATGCAATGTTTAACATTAAAGCACCACCACCTTGAAAGTAGTCTTGATCCACCTTTGCTGGAAAGGCAAGTTTATCCTTACTATGTTCCATGACGTAAGCATGCAACCTGGCACAATTTGGTCCAGCAGCCTCTAAGTCTGCTTCTGACAACATAGGTACACCAGGTTTGTATTTTGGTTCCTGTTATGTCCCAATAATACAGTTAAGAATCTCATCTTTAGACAGAGGTTTCCTGGCCTGGTTCTCCTTCTGCAGTGAAGATTGCTTGGGCTCCTCCTCCTGTCACAGAGGCTACTGTACATGTTGCATCTGCTGCTTAGGGGGAGATTGCCTGGGCTCCTCCTCCTGCTGCTGCAGAGGCTGCTATTTCGTCTATTGCTTATCCTCATGTTGCAGCTGCTGCTTAGGTGGAGTTTGCCTGGGCTCCTTTGGCTGTTGTCGACGCTCCTGCTGTGTAGTTTTGCTGATCTACTGCTGCTGCTGAGCCTTCTCTTGCTGACCCTGAGCTGCAGTACCTCCATCTGATGTTGTACCCCTGCTACCTGTTGCGGCTTCAGGGTTGGGATGTCTCGTCATGGGTAGTATAAGAGTCCTGTCCTTTGGCCATTGGATCCTTTGAACGAGAGCCTCAGTTAGGGTTGCTATGTCACCCCCATCAATTGGTACAGGCAGAGGGTAGTGACCTGCATTGGCCCACACATAAGTAGGTTGCACCAAAACATACCCATCCTGCACCGGTACTGCATGGCACGCCTTTTGAAATGGTAAGACTTTCGCTAGTGCGAGCTCCACATTAATCCCGGTGCCATCCAAAAGGCTGCACGTGGTTGGCTCTGTCAGCTTATCTATTATGTCCAGCATAGGTGATCGACTATCACTATGCACTTGATTCGCTTCGTCCTTGTTGACATTCCAATGGTCTTGCTCTCTGCCACGCGTATCTTCCTCGTTGTCATGCGCATCTTCTTCCTCGCTGTCATGCACATCTTCTTCCTCGCTGCCATGCACGTCTTCTTCCTCGCTGCTACTGACAGGCGCTGGTAGTTGGGAAGGAAGAAGTTCATTTTTCGGTATTTCGATGCCTGATAGTCTTAGAGCATGGACAACTGTTTTAAATGTTATGTCCATCATATCATCAGACCTCTTTTTCCTCTTCTTCCTATACATTCCAGCAAACTCTTCACCAAACCCATTACCCCAGCCAAGTGAACTAGACACGCCTCGGACCCGACCTCGATGCTCTGGAGTCTCAAGTGCTGCGGTGAGGATATCATTCTCCCTAACCCCAGAGAAAGAACCATTGCTACCCTGAGCTGCAAGTGTTTTCACCCTATCTGCTACCCCCACCACCGCAGGGTTACTGAATGTTATGTCCCCGCTTCCTTCACTAGTGTTCTTCCTCTTCTTCCCTACCCTTGCCCACAGATAAGGTCTCGAACGTCCAGAAAATTGGTCCCAAGGGTTCTGTTTTCCTTCTGCAGCTAGCTTTGGATCCTCCTCCTCCCACTCTTTCCTTTTACCATGATAACCTTTTCTGCCCGTCTTGTGTGGCTTATTATGCTATGCTCTCTTTTGTTTCATCTCCTGACTCAATTGCTGAAATGAAGGAGAATTGGTTTCCTGCACAAACATGTCCCAGTCTTGTAGCTGCAAAGAGGCATGCTTTGCAAAGGGAGGCTCCTCTTCGCTCACATATTTTTTTTTCTTAAATGGGCCTTGAACAACCATTGAAAGGTTCCAATCTCTGATATAGCTGCCTTAACTGCCTTCTTGAGAATAGATTCTTCCAGATTGGTGTTGACAGCTGTTAAGTACCTACTTTAGCCGTCAATATACTCATAAATAAAGGAGCAAAAGGCACCTCTTACACGCATTTAGTTAAGAATAATGTAGTTCCACTTGTCCTTGGAGCTTTTGTGATTGTAGGTAAAACAAGCATAAAAGACGTGGCAACTCACCTTCTATGGGCCAAGCCACGTCACCTTAGCCAAGGAAGGGCTGCCACCTAGGATCCCATGCATGCAAGTGTTGGGTATTTTAGCGTCACGAATAAATCCGCAAGCGCACGGATACCGTTGTAGCTTTCACCTCAGAGTATTCCAAGGGTATCGAATCCAAAGGAACGTGTGTGTACTACCTTCGTACAGTGGGTCCAAGGACACCAAGCCCCTGCTTGGTAGAGAGATGATGTGGTGCTCGGTTCTAGGGGGGTACAAGCTGCAAAGGATCTCGCTTCGGACACCAGACCCTCCGGGCTATAACAGTCGGTTCACGGCAAAGGGTTGCCTACACCTGTATCCGAATGTGGGGGATTCCATAAGGGTCCAACGGCTGTCACTACCGCGGCCTACCCCAAGACAAACCGTGGGATACAGGGCAATCGAAGGATAACCCGTAGTCTAGACACCATGTCTACACCACCAATTACTACTATAATACGACTACGTCTAGGCACTCCCGTAGCATACTATAGCACTCCGTATAAATACGGAGTGACGAACCCCCGAGAACAGCCAAACCTTGCCCATCATTGAACCAAGGTGGCGCGAGGTCGAACGACTAAGCACCAATTTATGTATTCCAATAAGATCTAATGAGATAACTCACACAAACGGAATGCAGAATTATTCATCTAATCAACAAGATCAAAGGATCGTGTCACGAAGAACACGAGCCTCTAAATGATGAACAAACGAAGAACTCAAGAACATATCACCCATGCATGAATATCACTTTAGTCTAAAAGGGAAATACAGAAATACTCACTTTGCTCTAAATGAAGAACAAATAGGAGTCTCACCCACACCACCATCTACATAGCACCTACACCCAACTACACATGGAGAGGTGAGGACTCACCTCTCCAAGTGAGGAAATGAGAGAAGGGAGAACTTGGGATGTGTCTCTATTCCTACCCCCTCCCCTCCTATTTATAGGCTCGGACACCAGCATGAGAACACCCCGTGCACCCCCGGAATGCAACCAGGAACCAACCAGGGACCACCACATGGAAGGCCGAGATGAACCAACATAATGTCGGTTCGGCCGATCCTAGGGGTCGGCCGACCCCAGGGTGGCCCCACTCGCCCTGTGCTTTCTCCAGGTGGCTGGCAGGTGGGTCCCCATGACAAGTTCCAGGTGTGCACGTGGTTTGGAGGTGGTTTGCTCGGGTTATGGGCCCTTGAATCCTTGTGCTGGACACATGGCGACGTCTGATTCGTCGGGCCTCTTTCCCTTGGATTGGTGACATCAGCAATCTGTGGCACTTTGCTTGGCAGCCTCTCATTGGCTGGAATAAGGAGGCTTGGATCGATGAGGTGGATGGATAAGGTGTGCTTTTGCTCTATTTCTTGTGCTAAGTACCTGCATTCAGATGTACATCGCCACTTGTGGAATTTGTCAGTATAAGCTCCTATTCTAGTGTTGATGATCACTTTCTGTTTATTCTATGTAGGTATTGACGGCCTAAAAGTGGTACTTAACAGCCGTCAACAACTCCCCCACACTTGACCTTTGCTCGTCCCGTGTAAAGGGAGTCAGATCAAGGTGGTACATGATATCCAAAGGTATGAATCTAGCATAAGCTATATTCCAAACCATACCTTGCACTTGTGAACTATGTGGAGTGTCTATCATGCCATCTTGGGTAGTTGAAGAATGGAACGGCCATGAATCAAGTCACTCCTACTCATCATGTCAAGTAACTTGGGATTTTGCAGTAATTTTCAAAACAAACCTTGCTTAGCTCCTCATTTGATTCTCTCAGATCGCTCAAAGTGTATATGTCCTCACCAAGGCATTTGATTTTCCTTTCTTTCATCCTACTTCTAATAATGGCTATATGTGGAGTCCAGGGTAGGATAAAGTAAAGCATACTTGCATCACATATATTGCAAAGTCAAAGACCGGATCCAGGAGAAAAGCAATTCATACAATCAGATCAAGATGTGCACGTGTATGGATATGATAGGTATGATAAGGTGTATACTAGGCCCGGAATGGGTTCTAGATATTACCATACATGATGAAATGCAATGGTGATGGTAAGGTGGACACTAGCCCTGGAGTAGGTACTAGTTATTACCATCATATGATGAATGAGCTGAATGACTCCATTGCATGATTTTCGCTCTCATATATATGAAAAGTCTTATGAGAGCATGGCTATCCTCTTCTCTTTTTATGGACCTTCTTGTGCCCACATTCTTTCTTCCTTTTTTTCATAACTGAGGGACCTTCATGTGTCCCCCCCCCCTTTTTTCTTTTTTTAGATAGCCATGCCTCTTTTACAAAAATACTCGAAGAGAGAGAAATCAATGCATATGATGGAGTATTTATGTAGGTGAATAGATGAATGATACAATGCTAACTTCCAGAGTAGAAGCATAACGAGGGGGAAATAGAGGTGTGCACATGAATCTTGATCATGAGAGCATGAAAAGAATTCCCAAAAGGGTCACAGAATTTGACAAAGCTCAATGCAACAACAAGCAGCATATGAGTATAAGGTTTTCAACTAAAAACATCATATGGCTTTGGTAGGACTATGACATATCAAAGAGGAGCTTTGCAAAGGGTTTTCATGTTTGTAAATAAATTCCCAAGCACTCAAACATTTAGAGCGAAGATCATATCATCAAACCATATCATAAACATCAACTACTTAGATGAGCATGAGTTCCTTAATGATATTTGTTCACAAGCATCAAGTCAATGAGTAAGGAATAAAACATATGCAAGCCAACCACAGGAATCATGTAGAGCAAGCTGAGCACCATTATTTGAGTTTGATTTATGGATAAGAATTGAAGGTCATTCAAACCCATGGATAACGGAGAGTGAGGTAGAGGGTGCACATACCATCACTTCTGAAGGATAAGAGATCAAGGGAGACCAGTGGTGATTCGACTGACTAGAAGGCAGCCGGGTCACTCTAGTTTACCTTGCTCTTGTCGTGAAGGCATAGTGATGTTGTGCAGTGCCTGTGTGGGAGTTCTCGAGTGGATATGTCGATGATGAGCTCGAGAGAACTCCCCCACACTGGTGGTTGTACTGCTGTGTTCTTCGAGCAAAAAGTGGAAACAAAAGATGGACTCTACTGGTTTGAGAACCATAGAGCCTTTATTCAAAAGCAAATATTTTTTTGTTCTTTTTGTTTTATTTTATTGTCACCATGTCATTTGCTCGAACAAGGTTAGATCAAGATTACACTTCATACGCAAAGGGGAATATACTTACCTTGGACCTTTGAGAGGTCATATGTACCACCTTTGCATGTTGTGCAACATGAATCTGACACCTTAACTTACCTTCCCATTTGACAATTTCCTGCAGGGGTTAGTCCACAAACATGCAACCGAAATCTATGAAATTATAACTCCAAGGTTCATCAATCAAAACTCGACACCATGTCTTGTTTTGACTGAAGAAGACAATTTTAACCTAAGCACCATGCTTAATTTAAAACAATCTATGAATGTAGATGCACATGAACATTCAAACCAGAGCATATGAACAAAGATAGAAGGAAACATGCAGGCATGATCAAGCTATCTTCAAAATGGACATAAGCATGAACATATGACGGTGAACCTCGGGCAACATCCCGGAAGGGCTTTGTTTAATGTCAAAAGCAGGACTTACCTAGCTAGAGGGCAAGATGCAAGAGCTTACATCATCTTCACACCAGGATAAGATTTGGTAGAAGAGGAACTTTACTCAAGATGCTCACATACCTCCCCCACACTTGAAGTTTGTATTGCTAGGCAACAAAACTCAAGTGTGTGGTGATCAATCTTCCTTTTGTAAATGTTCCCTCACCAAAGCTTACCTTAGGTGTTGCATATGATGTAGGTCACACGTTCGTAGGCGTCACCTATCCATCTTTCTTTTCAATCTCCACCTGAAAGGTTAGTGACCAAAAATACTCGAAGGACAACTTATCCTAAAACATGTTCTTGCTTTTTATTCGAAAGAGGGAAATAAAACCTATGCTAATCCAGGCTATCTCCTGGTAGTGCTTTGTTTATTATGGTCATAAGCTCGACCAGGGGAACTTTCTCTTGCAGCCACATTGGTGGTGTCCTTCCCATCTCACCACCAATCATCGATGAAGCAGTGAAGCTCTAGCTGCAAGGTTAGTGCCACATACGAACACGAGTCCAAAAGATAGCAAAGCTAAAAGCAGACATGATCATTCCAGGGGGGCTAAGACAGCTCCTGGGGTGATCATGGGACTCGAGAAGCTATAGCACCAGGGTGAACCTTGGAGACGGAGGGTTGAGGACCGAGGCTAGCGCTCTCGCAACTGATATCCGACTGAACTCAGCTCAGGAAAATACTCGGCCTCCAAAACAGGATAGAGTAGAAGCTCGAACGGCCGGCGTACGTTCAGGAGCTAGAGTTCAGGTGAAGGGTGAGATTAAGCTCATCCTTCCTTAGGTAGATGGACCGATGTTCTCAACAAAACGATGAGCCATCCCAGGTCTAGCCTAAGCTTCCACTAGGAGGTTATGGATAAGCCGGAAAGTGCAACTCCCATTGAGCATCGATCAAGTCAAGCATAAAGTATGAAGTTTAAGAGCAACTCCAACAGCTATTGTATAATCTTAGCTAAATTTAGAGTTTTTGGAGCATTCTAAAAAATAGAAAACTTTATAGATGATGGAGTTTTCCAACAACCTCTTCAATTCTTCTCTCCATAACTGAACTGTGGGGTCCACATCCTACTTTTTTTCCCTTATGACTCCTATAGTCCTATCCGTCGGAGGCCACTATCCACACACCCTACTTTTTTTCCCGTGTCCTGTGAGACTGACTCTATCCGTCGGAGGCCACCGTCCACATTCTTCCCTGCGATTATTCCTTCCATCCGCCGGACGCCGCCTCGCACCGGCGAAGAGCGCCGATGGCAGGCCAACGCCCGCAGGGAAGGGTAGGTGGTTTGCCGGTGGCAGGCCAATGCCCGCAGGGAAGGGCAGGTGGGAGGGGAACGGCAGCGGACTAGCAGCTTCCGGCGCACACCGCTCCCCCACGCAGGTCAACGATGGCACGGCTCCCCGGAGCTCGCGGCTCCACGTGGTGGCTCACCGGCAAGTGGTGCGGTGGCGGACTGGCAGCTCACGACGCATGTGGCTCTCCTTCACCGGTCAGCAGCTGCGCAGCTCCACGCAGGGGCTCGCTGGCACCCCTTCCCTGCGGGAGCTCGCGGTGGCTCACCCACCAGCAAGCGGCGCGGTGGCGGCCGGCAGCCCGCAGCACACACGGCTCCCCTTCACCGGTTAGCAGCTGCGTGGCTTCACGCAGGGGCTCGCCTGTGCCGGCATCCACAGCAACCCCGTGCGAGCAGTTGGTGCCTCCTCCGCAGCATCCCCGTGCGGGCGGCCAACGCGTCCTTCCCGAGTCCGCAGCAGCCCGGTGCGTCTTGGAGTCATCCTCCTCCACCTTCCTACGATTGTGGGCGGCCGGCGCGTCCTCCCCGGCGGCCGACGACGTCCTCCTCCACCACCAGCTCCCGCTGCGCCTCCTCCACTTCCCCGCATTGCAGGCGGTCAGCGCAAACTCCTCGGTAGCCCCACGCGGCCGGCCGACGCGTCCTCGTCGGCAGATCGGCGGCGTCATCCTCTACCTTCCTGCGGCGGGTGTGGCACAGTCGAGCGAGAGCACACCCGCAAAGGCGGGAAGGTGGGACCATGCGCAGGAGCCCTGGATTGCGAGCGATCCCGCTCGGGGAAAATGGCTAGTGGCTGGCGGGGGATACCGAGTCGGATGGACTAGCTTTTTAAATAAAGAGTCCGTTGGATTGAGTTTTTTCCTATCTTCTCCATTTTTTAGCTAACAAAATAGATTTAGCGAGTCTCTTGGAGTTGCTCTAAGCTTCTCCTGACTGATCGGCATCGATTGATGGGCTTAAGATATGAAGTGAATGTACTCCATTCGATCGGTAAATGATCGTGCTCCTTTGGTCTGATGAATGAATCCACTGGATTATAAAGCAGAGACCGATGTCTTGGTTTATACGAAACTTCAGTGCAAGGCACTTCAGCTCAAACCTCAACGTAGGAACATGATAGGCCAATCATACTCTCCTTAGGAGATCATAACTAGGATCAGACAAGTCATCCCGGTCGAGAATGATTCATCCTTTCCTAATTACTCTCTCCATCCTCCCATGAGACAAGGTCTCGGAGAGAAGGTCTAAGAAGAGGTACGAGAGGGGAACCCAAGGGTAGACTCTGCGCTAAGCAATCTTTCCCTTAGATTCCTGCTATTCAGGAATGGTATCTTCAACCGGAGCTTAAAGCCTTAGCTCGGCTGATGATGAGTCTAGGTGGCTCAACATTTCTTCTAAAGGGCACCTCATCGACCAGGATGCAAGGGGGAGCTGAAATCCTGGAGGGTTTCCACGATCTCTTTTCCCTCAACAGCGTCCAAGTGCACAAAGAGCCTTCAGAGAGAGCATTAAGCCACATGGCATTGTCCTTCCGTAACCCATACCAGAAGCGCTGAAGTAGCTTCCGATCAGGAACGTGGAGGACTGGGCAATCTTCCGCCAAAAAGGCAAAGTGATCGCATACCATTCCTAGCGATTCCTCCTCACCTTGCTTGAGACTGAGAATCCTTATCCTCAACGAGATGACATGTCGTATCGGGAAGAATCAGGAGCAGTAAGCTGCTCTCAAATTTTCCCAAGTGCGGTGGTCTCTACCAAAACAACGCTGCCAATCTCGTGCTTGCCCAGAGAGGGATAGCGGGAAAGATTCCCTTTTCCGACCATCCAATGATTCTTCGATTTCACTCGGAGTTTTAATCAGACACTCGTAGTTTCTCACATGATCGAGGGGGTTCTCATGAATCGACCCCGAGAAGGAAAGATCCTGAATTAGCTTCATGAGAGAGGGATGAATCTGATAGCCAAATGAAAGAATGAGTTTTGACAAGGGTGGCTCTGAGGGTTCACTCCTCGAAGGTGGAAGGTGTTTACAAGGATAACCTTCCAAGGGTAGCGGGGGTAAAGGTAGAAGAAAAACGAAAAAGATACATATGAGGACCACTAGGTTCGAAGATAGATACAGCAACCGTTCCCCGGCAATGGCGCCAGAAAGCTTGTTGGGTATTTTAGCGTCACGAATAAATCCGCAAGCGCACGGATACCGTTGTAGCTTTTACCTCAGAGTATGCCAAGGGTATCGAATCCAAGGGAACGTGTGTGTACTACCTTCGTACAGTGGGTCCAAGGACACCAAGCCCCTGCTTGGTAGAGAGATGATGTGGTGCTCGGTTCTAGGGGGGTACAAGCTGCAAAGGATCTCGCTTCGGACACCGGACCCTCCTAGCTATAACAGTCGGTTCACGGCAAAGGGTTGCCTGCACCTGTATCCGAACGTGGGGGATTCCATAAGGGTCCAACGGCTATCACTACTGCGGCCTACCCCAAGACAAACCGTGGGATACAGGGCAATCGAAGGATAACCCGTAGTCTAGACACCATGTATACACCACCGATTACTACTATAATACGACTACGTCTAGGCACTCCCGTAGCATACTATAGCACTCCGTATAAATACGGAGCGACGAACCCGCGAGAACAGCCAGACCTTGCCCATCATGGAACCAAGGTGGCGCGAGGTCGAACGACTAAGCACCAATTTATGTATTCCAATAAGATCTAATGAGATAACTCACACAAACAGAATGCAGAATTATTCATCTAATCAACAAGATCAAAGGATCGTGTCACGAAGAACACGAGCCTCTAAATGATGAACAGACGAAGAACTCAAGAACATATCACCCATGCATGAATATCACTTTAGTCTAAAAGGGAAATACAGAAATACTCGCTTTGCTCTAAATGAAGAACAAATGGGAGTCTCACCCACACCACCATCTACATAGCACCTACACCCAACTACACATGGAGAGGTGAGGACTCACCTCTCCAAGTGAGGAAATGAGAGAAGGGAGAACTTGGGATGTGTCTCTATTCGTACCCCCTCCCCTCCTATTTATAGGCTCGGACACCGACGTGAGAACACCCCGTGCACCCCTGGAATGCAACCAGGAACCAACCAGGGACCACCACATGGAAGGCCGAGATGAACCAACATAATGTCGGTTCGGCCGATCCTACGGGTCGGCCGACCCCAGGGTGGCCCCACTCGCCCTGTGCTTTCTCCAGGTGGCTGGCAGGTGGGTCCCCATGACGGTTCCAGGTGTCCACGTGGTTTGGAGGCGGTTTGCTCGGGTTATGGGCCCTTGAATCCTTGTGCTGGACACGTGGCGGCGTCTGATTCGTTGGGCCTCTTTCCCTTGGATTGGTGACAACAGCAATCCGTGGCCCTTTGCATGGCAGCCTCTCATTAGCGGGAATAAGGAGGATTGGATAGATGAGGTGGATGGATAAGGTGTGCTTTTGCTCTATTTCTTGTGCTAAGTACCTGCATTCAGATGTACATCGCCACTTGTGGAATTTGTCAGTATAAGCTCCAATTCTAGTGTTGATGATCACTTTCTGTTTATTCTATGCAGGTATTGACGGCCTAAAAGTGGTACTTAATAGCCGTCAACAGCAAGCCATGTCATCAATCCAAGGGAAGCAACCCCGACGAATCAGAGGGCGACACATGGACATCACAAGGATTGAAGGGCCCACGGGCAGGCAAACTGCCACAAAACTAGGTGGGCACCGGGGACCGACATAAGGACCCACAGGACAGCCACCACGAATAAGCACAGGCCGAGGTGGGCCCACAAGGGGTCGACTGACCCCACAGGTCGGCCGAACCGACCTTGTGTCGGCTCATCTCAGCCTTCCACGTGGTGCTTCTTAGTCGGCTCCTGATCCATTCTCGGGGTGTTCACGCCATTCTCCCGAAGCTGTCCTAGGCCTATAAATAGATGTGAGGGGACTCATTTCTTACCCAACTCACTTTCCAACTCCTCTCTCACTTTTGGTTTCCAAGGCTAAGAGGTAGGCTAGAGTAGTTCTACTTCAGGTTCCAAGTCTACTTTGGGATATAGGTATGAGTTCTCTTGTATCTTTATTTTATTGTTTGACTTTGATCTACTTTGGTTATTCAGCTATTTCATATAAATTTGTGTTAGCATATATAGGTGATTTGTTCATGTGTTCTTCATTCGTTCATCATTTAGAGGCTCCTGTTCTTGATGAACAAGACCTTTCGATCCACTTGACGAATGATTTACTCATGTCTTCAATGTTTGTTCATAAGTTAGAGGCTCGTGTTCTTCATGAACACGTCCCTTTGATCCTGTTGAATAGACATAGTAGAATACAAATCCGTTTGTATGCCTAGCCTAGTTTGATCCAATTAGATCACGTGTTTGTGTTGTATGAAGTTCGCGTTCAAGCTACGGTACTCGGTGTAAGTGCCAGTTATCTTGTGGCACTGACCTGGGTCACAATAGCCCGGGCCGGCCAGTGTCTAGTTAACAACGCAAGCATGGTGCTTGGGTTGAGTAGCTGCGTTGCATATGAGTGTATCCCACAGATAGTTAGGGGTAGGCCGTGGTGGTGACAACCGTTGGACCCTTTGTAATCCCCCACGTTCGGTTACGCTGTAGGAGTCTAAGATCTAACAACCGACGTCGTGCGGAAGCGACACGGGCGGTTAGCTCCCCGTTTGTGCCTGGGTGCTGAGCTGATATTCATACAATGCTTATGTGACTGACTGGCTTCTGCTAACTTTATATGTTTAGTACCTTAGAACCTAGAGCTAACTCGTATGTTGCCTCCTAAGACGTAGTGTACCATAGAGAGAACGAGTTCGGGTGTGTTCACACAACCCATCCTTATCATATCTTACCCCTGTGTTTGGGACCTGACTTATTCTCGTCATTGATCTATACTCATTGCAATAGTGTTGCACATGTTAATCCGACCATGCCTTCCTTGGATTCGATACCCTTTGGAATACTCCTTTAGGGAAATGCTACAATGGTATATCTGTGCGCTTGCGGATTCTTTGTAAACATTAGGATTTCCATCGGAACATTTCTGGCATCGTTGCTAGGAACTCACGAACTTAGCAAAGATGTTAAGGAATGCCGTCCACCATTTCTGGCGCCGTTATTGGGAATACAAACCTGGTGATGACGTTAAGAAGTGTCAACAAGCATTTCTGGTGTCGTTGCCGGGGAAGGCTAAAGGATAACATGACAACACTTTGCATATGTTTATAATCATGACAGGGTAAAGCAGTTCTCAATGTAGGCTAACCTTGATTGTCTTCTTTGCCTTTGGATGATGAAGACAGGTAGTGCATGACTGGTTTCGACTTACCGCCGAATTTCACTGAAGATCCTGAGTCACTTGGAAGGAGAGCTAGAACTCATTTCAGTTCTCCCCAGCGTGTACGTACGGAAGTCGACCCAGCTTCCTTTGTGCCATCTACATCAACTCCTATGGCCAACCCTGAGAAGACTCTCCGCGAGTACTCTGCTCCCTCTGTTGATCAGGTGCCCACAGGCCTCGAGATCAACACCGGGAACAGAAACTTTGAGATCAAAACTGGCCTCATTACGATGGTACTGGCTAGCCCATTCTGTGGCAAGCCTAATGAAGACGCGAGCACCCACTTGCAACAGTTCCTGGAACTGTGCAACATCTTCACCATACGAGGAGTGGAGGAAGATGCTATTCGTCTGTGACTGTTTCCATTCTCGCTCCTGGGAAAGGCGAAGCAGTGGTTCTATGCGAACCGTGAGGAGATTAATACTTGGGCAAAATGCTCGGCGGCATTCCTCGCGAAGTTCTTTCCGTTGGGTAAAACCAATGCCCTGCTTGGGAGAATTTCAAGCTTTCAGCAAGCAGCAAATGCGACTATCATAGAAGCTTGGGAGAGGCTTCAAGAGTACATCTTGGCCTGTCCTCACCATGGGATGGACAACTGGCTTATTCTACAGAACTTCTATAATGGGCTGACTCCGACAGCCCAAGGACATGTTGATGCTGCTGTTGGAGGAGCTTTCTTCACACTAACTATTACTAATGCAACTCAGCTTATTGAGAAGATGGTCTCCAACCAAGGGTGGAGTGATGATCGACTCCAGCCACGTCAAAGGGGTACACATACTGTCAAGGAAGCAGATATGTTGAACACCAAGATGGACCTATTGATGAAGCGAATGGATGATCTAACCAATGAGAAGGCTGCCATGGCCACCACTACTCAAGCTATGGACTCTCGCATGACCAGCGAAGTTTGTGGTAACACTGGGCATTCAGGGAATTACTGCCCTACTACCCAGGAGGATGTGATGTTCATGAACAACAACGGTTATCGTCCACAAGGAGGTCAAACGTGGAATCAACGCCCTTATTATCAAGGAGGTAATCATGGTAATTCTTTCAATCCCAACCAACCTTCCTTGAAAGATCTTGTTTTCGGGCAAGCTAAGATCAATGATAGTTTCAACAAGAAGTTAGCTGCCTGTGATAAGGCTCTGGAAAGCCTCAACACCATGGTTGATAGCCTCTCTTCTGCTCTTAAGAGCCAGTTAAGCTTTAATAAGATGATAGAAACCTAGCTGGGTCAGATAGCTGCTTTGGTTCCTTCTGCTGAAGACGGGAAGATTACGGGGCAACTCGTATCCTCCTATGAGAATGTTTGCATAGTGTCCACTAGATGGGGTGAGCCATCTCGGCAGACACGACCTACTGACTATGCAGGGAAGCCAGTACAATAGGTTCTTGATCCATGGGAATCTTCAGCAATTGTGCACAGGAGAGACCCTGGTTATCCGGCTATCACTTGCACGATATACTATCAGAAAATCAGGAATGCTCTCTGTGATCTTGGTGCGAGTGTCAACCTCATGTCCAAGGCTATGTTCGAAAGATTGGGATATCTCTTTCTCCAACCTCGAAGACAGTTCAACTTGCTGATGCATCGATCCGACATCCGGAGGGGATAGTGGAGAGCTTACTGGTATTTGTCCAGGGGTCTTGCATCTTCGTGGATTTCGTTGTCCTTGATATGCAGGATCATGCGGAAATGCCACTCATGTTTGGGAGGCCATTCCTAAGTGACGCAAAGGTGAGGATCAATGTGGGAAATGGAACCATCCGTTTCCGCATTGAGAAGAAGAACTTGATGTTCCGATTTCGACCAACAGAAGAGCAATGCTATTCAGTGCAAGGAAATGATGAGCAAATTGGGGAATGGACGGAGCCAGGACCCCCGCTCAAGCAACCTCTAGCCGCATCAACAAAACCGAAGAAAACAAAGAAGGTGTGGCGGGAGGTACAAAAGTCACACCCCTCTACTTCTCGGGAGTAGGGTGACGAGTGGAATTAATTATCGAGAAAAGTCCCGCTCTCGGACTTAAAATGGTGAGTCCTTTTTTGCCAAAAGGTAAAATTGGTATTTATCTCATATTTTCATTTACAAAAATTTATTTGAATTTCCAAAATGCATGTTTAATTTTTCCAACAGTGCATCTGCACGCTAGAATTTTTCTAGCCAAATTTTCCTTTTTAAATAAAATTTTTGAAAATAATTTTTGAGCTTGGGAAAACCTTGAAAAAATTCTTTGAGCCACTTTGTGGGCGAATTTGGACTGAGGCACTTGGACACCAGGTAGCCATTAGAGAGCCGTTGCAAAAAGCTGGAGGCAAACAGACCAGAGCTGGGCTCGGCCGACCCCACAGGTCGGCTGACCCAGCCCAACGGTCGGGCGGGCTCTGCCGCCTCCAACGGCTCCTAGCCATTGCCACCGGCCCATGTCTCGGTGCCCGGCTCGTTTGCTTATAAATAGAAGAGGGATTGGGGGTATTCTTCACCCATTCACTCATTTTCACCACACTCCCCCTCTCTGCTCTTTGGATCTTTGGTTTTCTTGGATTTTTTTTGCTCGAGATTGAAGTGACCAGCACCCTCTCAAAATTGTTGCTGAATATTGATCATTGGTGGAGCAACCTCGGTAAGAATTTCGTTCAGTTTTACTAATCCATCACCGAGTTGCTTGTGTTGTTCGTTGTGCACCATGAGTTGGGCCGTCGGTGTGTTCCGGAAGGTGACTCGCTCCCGCCGTTCGCGAGATGGAGGAAGCTCATCCCGTCGTTCCGAAGCCACACCAAGCCCAATGCCGACGGAGCATGAAGAAGAAGAAGAGGAGGATCTCCCTATGACACAAGCCGAAGAAGTATACGCCGTTGACGCCCCCTTCATCAAGTTGAGGGACAAACGAGAGAGACAAGCCTACGCCATCCTCAAGGATCGAGTCTTCTCCAACACAAGGGAATTCGACCCGACTCTTCTGGAAATGACAGGTACGGACTCCGAGTTCGATTCCATTTGGCAAGCTCTTGGTTGGGAAGGTTTTGTCCCGGTTCAGGAGATCGGTTCTAGGCCTATCACCATCCAGTTTCTCTGCACTCTTCAAGAGGATGCATCTGGTATTTCATTTCGATTTCATGGAGTTCCATATCGGGTTTCATGGAAGGATCTTAGTTGCACCCTCGGTTTCCATCGCCGTTGTGCTATTCCTCTTGAGCAAGCTTGTAGTGATTTTAATCGCGAAAGTTTTTGGGAAGAACTCTCTGGTCGGCCTGTTCGCGGCAAGTTGACACCTCGGTGCAACGATATTTTGCATCCCAGTCTCCGACTGTGGCACAAGTGGCTCGCCATCACTCTCTTTCCAAGGGTTGATGTGCAAACCGTGCGCACTGATGAGATGATGATTTTATATGCCGCGGTCAGACGGATTAAGGTCTCCCTCGTTCAAGTTATGATTCGGCAGTGGTTGACGAACTTTAAGATGACTGGTTCTATTGAGTGTACGTCTTTGATTTCTCGCATCATCACGAATCTTGGGGTTACGCAAGGGCCTAATGTACCCTCCATTGCTAATCCCCGGACTCAGATCGATGAGGCTTATTTGACTCAGGGACATATTCTTAACAAGGGTCCGGATGATTCTTTGGTTTTCTTTTACCCTGGCTATGCAAACCAGATCGGTTACCTAACCCGGATTTTAGGTTGTATGGCCAAGGGCCCCTGACCATTCCTCTCGAGGAACCTTGTCGTTCTAGTGTCTCTGGTGACAGGGTTACTAGGAGTGCATCGGGGAGAGTAGCCAGAGCACAACAGCCGCCACCACAGCCATCTCCGCAGCCGTCGCCTCAGCCTACCACACCTCCACCTGACACATGGACCACTACCGAGTACATGCCTGGGGTCACTCCCGAATATGCTCCCGGTTGGGATCAGCCCATGTACCAGCAGAGTGCGAGTAGCTCGGCTTGGGCTAGTGCGGGCAGTGGCGAGTGGGCTATGCCTGCCAGTACTGCCTACGGGGATGCGACATCTTCGTCATCCGGGTCGTGCTTGTCATCCCGTGGGGTTACCCTCACTTAGCAGATGAGCGAGCTCAACATCCGAGTCGGTGATGTGGAGGAGGCTGTGCATCAACACGCTGAGTCCACCCAGGACTGGCAGCGTATGTCGGGCGAGAGACTTCATGCCATCGAGCAAGCATAGTAGCAGCAGTTGGAGGAGCAGAGAGCTTACTATCGATGGATGGGATATCCCCCTCCACAGTAGTGAGCCTGAAGCTAGCTTGGGGGAGGACCCCCACTCTGAGATAACTTGTATCTTCATTTGTTTTCAGAACCTCATATGCTAAAAACACATAATAATCTGCAAAATTAAAAAAAGATCAAAAATATTTATTTGCTTTCCTAAATTAGTTTGCTTTTCATATGCGCGGTAAGAATGCTTTCATCCTATGGTTGAAATGATGAATAGTTGCTCTGTTTATTCCTCTTGTATGCCTTGCTTATAGCTTAGTATCCTATTTAAGTTTTGAGTTAGTTGGCTTGCACGATCAAACCTTAGCTTGAAACTTGTGGGTAGCAAAAAGCATGACCTTTGCCTAGGTTGTTGTGAGGTATGATATGGTATAATAGAGTTGCTATGAGCTTGTGCCAAGTGATGTTTGATTTCTGGAGATTTCTTTTGAAAAAAATGCTAAAATGATAAGTTCCTCAATGATGAGAAATTCCTATCCAAGGCCATATGTAGATTCTAGCTGCTGTTAGCTTCCACATATGCTACCTGATTTCTTCATTGAGTCTTGTCGAATTGTCATGACCCTCGGCGAGAAACTTGTCATGCTTCTATGATCAAGATCACGTACACAGCCCCCATATGCTAGACTTCCACCCTGGAAGTTAGAAACCATCATTCCATCCATCCCCCATCCACTCGACAAATAAAACTCCACGCATTTTTCGTGATTTGACCCCTCTCCAAAAATATTCAAGAAGGACTATGGGCTATGCATGAAAAAAAGAGATACATGCTCAAGGGCATGCATAAAAAAAAGAAAAGAGAGAATAAAGAAGCATAGCCCAAGTCTCGAAATCATCAAAAAGGAGAGAAGGAAAAATCATGCCAAAAGGAGTCCATTCTCCATCCACCATATACACACACATGCACATCTTGATCAGGTTGTACGACTAGTTGCTCCCAAGGATCTGATTTTCGACTCGACAACACATGAGAAAACAGGTATGCCACATGTTTTCCCTACCTACAGCTCCACATATAAGCTTATTAGGAGTAGGTTGTAAAAGAAGGCAACCTAATGCCTTGGTGAGGAACCACACACATTGAGCGATCCGAGAGTATCAGTTGAGGAACTTCGATTTCTCTTTGAAAACTTGCAAAACCTCCGGATTGATAACTGATCAAGGTACAAGTAATTGACAATCTCTATATAACCGTTCTATCTTTCAACCGCCCAAGGCAAGGTGAAGCTACATGCCCCACATCAATCAGGCAAAAGGTAAGATCAATGCCAACTCATTCAACTCTGGATAGAATACCTAGCAGTATGCTTGTCATAGATTAGGAATACAACATCGTAGCAACTCCTGATCAACCAACCTAAGTCCTTAGTGTCTTGCTCGGGATGAGCAAGAGGCTAGCTTGGGGGAGTTGTTGATGCCTGTTAAGTACCTGCTTTAGCCGTCAATATACTCATAAATAAAGGAGCAAAAGGCACCTCTTACACGCTTTTAGTTGAGAATAATGTAGTTCCACTTGTCCTTGGAGCTTTTGTGATTGTAGGTAAAATAAGCATAAAAGAAGTGACAACTCACCTTCTATGGTCCAAGCCACGTCACCTCAGCTAAGGAAGGGCTGCCACCTAGGATCCCATGCATGCAAGCCATGTCATCAATCCAAGGGAAGCAACCCCGACGAATCAGAGGGCGACACATGGACATCACAAGGATTGAAGGGCCCACGGGCAGGCAAACCGCCTCAAAACTAGGTGGACACCGGGGATCGACATAAGGACCCACATGACAGCCACCACGAAGAAGCACAGGCCGAGGTGGGCCAACAAGGGGTCGACCGACCCCACAGGTCAGCCGAACCAACCTTGTGTCGGCTCATCTCAGCCTTCCACGTGGTGGTTCCTGATCGGCTCCTGATCCATTCCCGGGGTGTTCACGCCATTCTCACAAGCTGTCCTAGGCCTATAAATAGATGTGAGGGGACTCATTTCTTACCCAACTCACTTTCCAACTCCTCTCTCACTTTTGGTTTCCAAGGCTAAGAGGTAGGCTAGAGTAGTTCTACTTCAGGTTCCAAGTCTACTTTGGGATCTAGATATGAGTTCTCTTGTATCTTTATTTTATTGTATGACTTAGATCTACTTCAGTTATTCAGCTATTTCATATAAAGTAGTGTTAGCATATATGGGTGATTTGTTCATGTGTTCTTCGTTCGTTCATCATTTAGAGGCTCCTGTTCTTGATGAACAAGACCTTTCGATCCACTTGACGAATGATTTACTCATGTCTTCGGTGTTTGTTCATAAGTTAGAGGCTCGTGTTCTTCATGAACACGCCCCTTTGATCTTGTTGAATAGAAGAATACGAATCCGTTTGTATGCCTAGCCTAGTTTGATCCAGTTAGATCACGTGTTTGTGTTGTATGAAGTTCGAGTTCAAACTACGGTACTCGGTGTAAGTGGCCAGTTATCTGGTGGCTCTGACATGGGTCACAATAGCCCGGGCCGGCCAGTGTCTAGTTAACAACGCAAGCATGGTGCTTGGGTTGAGTAGCTGCGTTGCATATGAGCGTATCCCACAGATAGTTAGGGGTAGGCCGCGGTGGTGACAGCCGTTGGACCCTTTGTAATCCTCCACGTTCGGTTACGCTGTAGGAGTCTAAGATCTAACAACCGATGTTGTGCGGAAGCGACGCGGGTGGTTAGCTCCCCGTTTGTGCCTGGGTGCTGAGTTGATATTCATACAATGCTTTTGTGACTGACTGGCTTCTACTAACTTTATATGTTTAGTACCTTAGAACCTAGAGCTAACTTGTATGTTGCCTCATAAGCTGTTGTGTACCATAGAGAGAACGAGTTCGGGTGTGTTCACACTACCCATCCTTATCATATCTTACCCCTGTGTTTAGGACCTAACTTATTCTCGTCATTGATCTATACTCATTGCAATAGTGTTGGACATGTTAATCCGACCATGCCTTCCTTGGATTCGATACCCTTTGGAATACTCCTTTGGGGAAATGCTACAATGGTATATCCGTGCGCTTGCGGATTCTTTGTAAACGTTAGGATTACCATCGAAACATTTATGGCATCGTTGATAGGAACTCACGAACTTAGCAAAGATGTTAAGGAATGCCGTCCACCATTTCTGGTGCCGTTACTGGGAATACAAACCTAGTGATGACGTTAAGAAATGTCAACAATTGGCTGGGTAATCTAGCTTTTCCTCTAAAACTATGAACAACTGTTTCTTCTCAATTGGTGAGAGATCATCAACCGCCTTGTTGATTGACACCCTCTCCAGAGCAATGAGGCCACAAACAAATACAAATCTATCCCTCGCAGCATCTGGGGTAGGCCAAAAATTGGCATCAAGTCCAGTTGCATTCAACTTGTCTTCTGGCCATTTGTTTTGTGTCCTTGACCCGCGGGATTGCGTACTACTCGCATCAGTCTGTGCTGAGTGACCCTGTGAAGAAGGTTCACCGCTGATGGGCTATGATGGTGCACTGGAGGTAGAGGAGTTTGTTGTTGTGGGAGACTGCATAGATGATATGTCAGGTTGTCAGTGGAGCAATATAAGCAAGACTGAAAATCTAAACAAAATTCTTATTAGATAATTTCTTTTTCTCTGACAGACAAAATAGCTGATATTAGACTAGAAATCATTACAAGTCGTAAATAAAATCAGCATAGACATACATAGTTCATATTTTACTTAATTAGCATATAGGGATAGGTGTTAACTATTTTGACAGGGACACATCAATATGCTTATATATCAAAGCAGAGAATAAATTCCTTCAACTGCTTCCTTGTCCAACTTCAGTAGGGATGGATTGTGTGTTCCATGTGTACATGCAACAAGAGGATAAAGCAATCATGACATTATATATGACAGTAGTGAAACAACACTAACAACACATCATAACACCAACAATAACAATATATATGACAGTAGTGAAACAATTAACACTCACAACAAAGCATAGGACAGTCTAGTTATCACTACATTATAAACCACTGCGATGCATTTCCCACTGACATTATGTGGCCATCAGAATTGAAGTATGCTAACAGGTCCAAAGCATAGCTGTCGATCTAGTACATTCAAAGCATAGCAGAATTAAAGTATGCATTAATTCTCAATGCTTTTCATGAATTTACAGTGCAAAAATTGTAGCACCAGGAACATGAAAATGAATTTCAAGAGTTCATATAACTTCATCTGTTAGCAACAATTTATTCAAACAGACTTGGAGCAACAAAATTCATCTATCAAATCCATAGTCAATCAATTAAAAATGAACTATTAAGGCATGTCTCCCTAATCCACCTTGACAGGAGTATATAGCAGATTGGGTGGCCGAGCAGAGAGAGGGTGTTGGGGGTTCAAGCAGGACTAACCTCTGTCGTGAAGGAAGTAGTTGTTCTCGTGATGGTCGGAGGGGCCGGATCCACGTTGGCTCGTGGCCTGATGTGGCTGGCTCGTCGTCGTGGTCGGGGATGACGGATCTATGCCACCGTCTTTAGGTTGGCCGGGAAGCTGTCCGCACGCCAGTAACCGCAGCCTCATCACCGTCATCATGCAGGGAGCGGTGGGGCTAGCGAAGAGCAGGGCTGCGGTGGGGAGAGAGCGGCGAAGGCGAGTGGGGAGAGTGGCGGCGACGACTAGGGCAGGAGAAGGAGCAGGGCGGTGGCGGGGAGAGTGCGGGCATTGTGGATCTGTCTAGCGAGTAGCCGAATATGTCCCTTGAGGAACTGTGCGCATAACTGTATTTAAGGAAATTAGTGGTGTGCCCCTGAACGACGCTCTGGTGGAATTGGAATTCCATGGTCATTATAGTCAATATAGTCATTACAACCCGTGCTTGGTTTGCCTCCTGACGCTGACGCGTGGGCTAGTGTCATTGGCCACGCTGGTTAGCGAACCTGCATCGCCTTGGTTGGCAGTTGGGTCCGGGCGGACGGGCAGCGGTTATCTTTTTATATTGGCTGCTGACGCTGACGTGTGGGCCAGCCACTATTTTTTTCGAATGAAACTTGCATCCCTAAAATATTACAGCCCATAAAACAACACCTAAAAATCATAAAAATACGAATAATTAATATTTTGGCATTTAGTATTTGAATAAAATATCAGCAGTCACACTTGTGTGCCCAAGATTCTTAGAATTCATTTTTACATCCCATGTTAATGATGTAATAATTCTAATAACATCTAGTGTGCTCTAAAAAATCTACAAATTGACTTGGCAACATAATTTGGGTACCTAAACTTGTATTCAGAATTTCAAATGGTTTCGATGAAGGAATAATATACTTGTGTACAAATATCTGCATCTCTCACATAGTTTCCAAGAATGTTCCTTGAACATTGAAGTTTTCCACACTTTGCAACATGTTCGAACTCATATGCATTTGGAAACTTAACAAAACCTTGTGTTCACCTTAAGATTACGAAAATGCAAAGTTTCATTACAGGAGGTGTGAAAAACAAATATTATGTATATGTTGTACTTACATAGAACAAGATAAGGCATATAAATATTGTTCAAGAAACGGAATATATACTAAACAATGAAATTAATGAAAATATGGTGATTTTAGAAAACTTTAGAAAAATAATGAAATTTGGACTAATTACGACGGAGAAATACATGTTACAAAATTTGATTGCAGATTAAAAAGAAAAATGTCGTTGGCGACGCGGGACGGATAAACTATTGTTCATTCTCCAATAGAACAAAGGAGGAAGCAGAGGGCACCGCCGCCCGCCGCCGCTCCCGCCCCCGCCGTGCCCGCTTCGGCAGTTTTGACACCCAAGAGGGCACCCTAGGCCTCGTCGGCGGCAAATGAGACCACCACAACCTTTGATTTTACTCACAAACATGACAAATCAAATCTTGTCAATCAAAAATCGATTAAAAACTGACATCCCGATAAAATCAATTCCGCGTTTGGTAATATCTAATAATTTACATTCAAGATAGATAATGTTCATTGATGTTTGCGCCTACATCCTGATGTTCATCCTGCTGACGGCGTACTCCACGGCGATGCTGAAGTTACGCATCCAGAGGTCGAACTCATGACAGATGCGACACTCAGCGCTGTAGTAGTGGATGATTTCTGAGGTCTCCGACCCGTAGCACCTACATCGCGCTGCCCAAATGCAGACGTGGGGATTCTGGACGGGCAGCAACAGAATGTCACCGTCGCTGTCACGAAGCCAGTACCACCACGCAATGTTACGGAGATCCTGGTTGATGAGGTAGCGTAGCTGCCGCAGGTTGTGGTTCTTCCACCGCTCGTCAAGGGGCGACGGGTTGCTGCGGATTTCATGGAGCAGTGCCATGGTTTCGGGGTCCATAGGGTTGCAACGGTACTTCAGCATCGCTAAGAAGTACTTCGCACCGAAGTCTTTAGTAGCGGCATCTCTGACGAGCTTCAGACCCTTATCAGAATTCTGCCGCCTCATCAACCTCTCCATCCCCTCGAAGCATAAGACCTCTGGATGATTGGCCTCGCATAAGCGCCACTCAAAGCACGACCTGACGTAGCGATTCCTGCACACCTGACGAAGCTCATGCAGTGACACATGCAGTAGTCCCTCATCGGAGTCGCAGATGCACCGGAAGGTGCCGCAGATCTGATTACGAAGGATCAGAAAACGAATGACGGGCTCATCCTTGATGGAGTGGATGATGATCCGGGTGATAAGATCATCTGGCAGCAGCAACATCAAGCACACCGCGGCTATCAAGGAGATGGGGAGGAAATAGAAAAGTGACAGGGTTTGGAAATTGAAAGGCGACGGGGTTGAAATTGCAAGGCGATGAGGGTTGAAATTGAAAGGCGACAGGGTTTGGAAATAGAAAAAGGCTACTCGGCCATCTATAACAATATATGCAAATTGAAAAGGCACCGCAGTTTGGCTGCTGACGCTGATGAGTGGGCCCGACACCATTGCCCCTGTGAGGACCGGAGCATCCGATGACCGGTGGATGGTCGCTCCTTGGTGTGATGAGTGATTGACAACCTGGTGTGGACTGACTCTTGGCCGAGTATTGCAGGTGTAGGTTGTGGCTTGATTTGCATTGGTGCAGGTGAAGAGCGGGCACGAAAGGTCTATGCCTGTGTGGCCTCCGAGGAGTGGAGAGACAAGTAGGCTCGGCTCGATGGACCCAGTGGCCGAACGAGATCAAGTGCGGGCCGCATGGTGGCAAGAAAAGCAAGACGAAGTCGGGAACATGAGCCCGTGCAGGGTAGCGGCTCACAACCGGAGTCTGCACACGGGGTTTGGTTGGTTTACTCCACAAAACCAACATCGAGCCGGGACGACCGTGGCGGCCAAGTCATGAGTGGGATTGGTGTGGAGGCTGCACCTAGTCCGCGGGGTTTGTGACGGTTCACCACAAAACCGTCGGGTTCCTTGGTTGAGCCACAAAACCAAGACCGGAGGCTCGGCAGGCGGAGACAGGATCCGGGTGCGCCGAGAGACTTTGAAGCGGAGGACACGCGTCGGGATCGCAAGGCTTGCGTCGAGGCTATGCGAGGTGCGGTCGCCGGGCATCTGTCCGATGGTGCTACGACGAGAATTCCCAAAGTGCCCTTTGGGGGTGTGTATCCTAGTAATAAGGGTAGTTTGTCTTTCGGTTGCTTCCATATAAACTTAGAGGAGAGTGGATGGCAGCCACCTCTTGGAACCCTAGCTCATCTGCTTTCTTATTTTCCATTCCTATTTGGCTTAGAATTTTCTATAGGACTAGCTTGAGAGCTTCATGGTGAGATCTTGAGAGAGGGATGGATGTTAAGGAGGCAAGCTAGACCTTGTATGAATCTTTCATGGTATGTATAGAAGGTTCGGCATGATTTCTCAAGTGTTCTTGTTGCTCCTCCCGTTTCTCTTTTTCGGTGATTTTCGGAGCCTTTTCTTGGGATTTTCATGGGAAGGATTTGGAGGTGTTTCTTTGCGGGATTTGTTTTGGGAATCACACATGAGGATGGAGTGCCTCTTTTCTTGGTGATCTTACCCCTCAAGTCCCGTAGGAAGTCCTTCGATTTCGATGGTTTTTGAGTTCTTCGTGTTCTTGAGGTAGAGGCACGAGATTTGCGATTTCGGGACTTGTAGGGAGTTAGAGACCGAACTTTTGGGGGGGGGCATATCTTCCCTTTAGGGCGCTCATCATCTCCCCAAAATTTCGTCTCAAGACTCCAAGTGGTTTGGGAGATCCATCGATCGGAAGGTTGAGGTTGCTTCTCGGCTGTGCTGATTCGCACCTGGTGGACCGTCCACGAGGTCACCGCGGACCGTCCGCAAGGTCACCGCGGACCGTCCGCGAGGTGCCTGACAGCCCGGCTGTTCTTCGTGTTCGTGCGAGTTCTTGAGCGCCTTTCATTCGATCCTTTTTGTCTGTTGGTTTTTGGTGCACGAAGTTTGCGGACGTCCGTACTAGAGTGCCGGACGGTCCATGACGAGGCGGACGGTGCGTGGGTCCATCACGGACGGTCTGTTTTTCTCGGTGCACTACTGGAGGTTTGGGTAGCAATTTCGGATGGTCCGCCCCCTACCCGCGGACAGTCCGCGCCCTCCTCACGGACGGTCCGCCCGGACACTGCACACAGTCCGCCTGGTACTTTCCAGATTGCCTAAGTCCCTCGCTTATTGAGTTGTGCTTCCGCTTTGGATTGGTTTGGGACTTGTTCGTAGGGTTGGTAGGTCCGTTGTGACTACGTGACCTTGGCAAGCTTGTGTGGGAATCCGTGGTTGTGATTTTGGGGCATAGTCGAGTTCGACTCTTCGGAGAAGAATTTTTGTCGGCTCCCATTCACTCCCCCCTCTCTGGTCGCCTAATCGGTCCTTCAATTGGTATCAGAGCCGGTTACGGATCTTCGTGATTCTAACCAGTCTAAGATCCAAAGATGGCGTACCAAGAACGGGGTTCGGGTCCTCCACACTTTGATGGTAAGGATTACCAGATGTGGCAGAGGCGTATGACCGCTTTCCTTCACGGCAAGGGGCAAATTATTTGGGATGTCACGGAGAACACAGCTTATGCTCATCTGGTGAACTTTCTTGCCCCTGGTTCTCGAGATATGCACGACGCCAACAACAAGGCAGTCGATTATCTCTTTCGTGCCCTTTGCAAACCTGAATTCGATCGGGTTCAAGCAGAGGACTTGGCGTGCAAGATTTGGGAGAAGCTCAAGGTAGCTCATGGTGGGAACAATCAAGTGAAGGCTCGCTTGTTCGCGACCTACCGGATGGAGTATGAGAATTTCACTCATCTGTCCGGTGAGTCCATTGACTCCATGTTTCAGCACTTCACCGTGATTGTGAACAACATGAGGGCTAATGTGACCGTGTTGCCATACGATGACCATGATAGGGCCGTGAAGCTCTTGCATTCACTTGACCATACTATATGGGGCGCAAAGGTCGAAGCCATCCTTGAGTCCGGCAACTATGAGACGCTCACTGTGGATGATCTCTTTTCAAAGCTTAAGTCCTCTGAGGTTGATAGAGGCGTGAGAGGCAAGATCGAGAACCTGACTGACCCCCATAGTCTGGCTCTTGTTTCCGGTTCCAGGACTAATGCTAACCCATCCTCTAGGATGTACTCTTTATCTTCTCTTGTGTCCTTACCAGACGAGGATTTTGACGTGCTGGGCGAGGATGACCTAGCATTGTTGTCGAGAAGATTCGAGAGGATGCACGAGAACCGGATGAGCTCAAGGAGGAACTCGAGGACGTGCTTCAAGTGCGGCAAGACCGGACACTTTCGCCGAGTGTCCGAAGTTGAACGACGACGACAAGCACAAGTCCAAGGACAAGAGGAGGAGGTCCAAGAAGAAGGATCATGGACATGGGAGGAAGGCACGGTCTCGAGAGAAGATGAAGAAGTTGAACGACGTCGAATCCAACTCCGAGGACACGTCGTCAAGCTCGAATGATGAAGAAGAAGAGGGCGACAAGAAGAAGAAGAAGAAGAAGAAGAAGAAGAAGAAGAAGAAGAAGAAGAACCTCAGCAAGTACCTCAATGGCCTTTGTGTGATGGGCCTAATCTCCAAGGACGATTTCTGTGGCATGTCTCGTAGCTCCAGCAGCAAGAGATGCCAGAAGGACACCTCGGACTCAGATTCCGTGGATGAGGTATGTGATGAGCTCTCTTCCTTGCGCAAGAAGATTGAGGAGTTGGTTGACTTCCTTGATAACCGCGATCACATGCTTAGTGAGGCCAAGAAGCTTAGGAAAGGGCTTAGGGCTTCGCTAGAGGAAGCTAGGGAGAAGGTAGCCGAGCTAGAGTCAAAGAACCTAGACGCTAAGCTTGAGATAGACTCGCTTAAGGCTGCTCTTGTTGTGTCAGATGAGATTGATTGTGGTGATTGCACTATTTTCCTGTCTGACTTGACTTTGCTTAAGGAGAAGCATGCCTCAAAGCTCGAGGAACTAGATGTGCTTAGGGTTGAGCTTGACAAGTTGAAGTCTAGATCTGCTTTGTTAGGAGCATGTACTACTTGCCCTAGTTTGTATGAAAAACTAGATGAATCTCATGCTCGTATTGTTTCTCTTGAGGCTGCTTTGAAATCTCCTATTGTCAATGCTTGCTCTACTGGTGAGGTTCATGCGGTGCAAAATCTAGAGCTTGCACAACGTGTTGATGAGTTGCAAAATGAGAATGATGATTTGCGCAAGTTGATGAGTTGGTTGTCTAGTCATGAGCCTCAGCTTGGTATGATGATTGCAGCGTTTAAGCGCTTTGATGGTTAGGCGCTTGGGTCGGATAAGGTAGGGGAGTGTAGTGGTGAGAGAGAAGAGAAATTTGGGAAAACTCCAGTTCCGCCACACACTACACCCAAGAACCAGTTTGGCCCCAAACCAAACCAGATGCATAAACCGAGAGAGAAGCCAAGTGAGCAAGGTAAAAAGCCTGAGAAGAAACCACACCCAACACCCAAGGCAAAACCAGTCTGCTTCCATTGTCAGTATTGTGGGAGGAATGGTCACAAGAGAGAGTTTTGCTTCAGGAGGAGACGGGATGAGAGGTTTGCTAGGAAGATGGCAAACAAGGACAGGTAACGCCCTTCTCGTGGTGTGCCTGAGCCTCGTGTTGTGCCTCGGAGTAAGGGTGTTGTGCATACGATCCCATCTTGGAGGGATCGAGGCTTTCCTACCCGAGGTGCTGAGAGTTTCGGCTTTCGAGGTTGTGGTGTTGATCGGTTCGGTTCCTTTGGTCGTGGTGCAGGTGATGGGTATGTTGAGTCTGGCGGTGGTATGTTTGCTAGACGTTCTCCACCTTGTGATCAATACATGTTTGGAAGAGGTCGCAGCTTTGATTCTCAGAGGGGCTACGAACCACGTTTTCCCCTTCGTGGTGCTCGTACTCCTCTAGCGAGTGTTGGTATTTCTTAACCTCACCACTAGTTGCGCACCTAGCGTGAGCGTAAGATCCACTTGGGTATACCGACAGGTACGAAAGAATCCGCAAGCGCACGGAAATACCGTTGTAGAACTTCACCTCAGGAGTATTCCCAAGGGTATCGAATCCAAGGAACGGTGTGTACTACCTTCTACCCTAGGAGAACGGTCCAAGGACACAACTCTATAGGATGAGATGAAGATGGAAAGGATCCTGCTGATAGTGGGTAGAGTTGAGAACAATCTCTCGGTTAGGGACTCTCGTTTCGGACACCGGACCCTCCTGGATATAACAGTCGGTTCACGGAAAATGGTTGCCTACACCAGTATCTGGATGTGGGGGATTCCGAAAAGGTCCAACGGCTGTCACTACCGCGGCCTACCCCAAGACAAACCGTCGGATACAGGGCAATCGAAGGATAACCCGTCGTCTAGAAACAACGTCTACACCACCGGTTACTACTATAGCACGGCTACGTCTGTCGACCCGTAACAACACTATAGCACTCCATACGAAGACGGAGTAATGAACCCACGAGGGAGAGACCAGAACTCACTCAGGTAACCGCTATCTATACAAGGATCATGGAAGGACTTTGGTCTAAACTAGAATGCAGGAGCATCCACTTTACTCTAATTGGACTAGCAGGTATACAAATAGAATTAGCAACTTCTGAACTACACCAAAAGATCAAAGGCTAAGCTCATCAAGAACACAAGCCTCTAAATCATGAACAAGTGAAGAACACAAGAACTATTCACCTATGCATGAATGCTACTTTAGTCTAAATAGAAAACGCGAAAATACTCACTTTATTCTAAATGAAGAACATAAGCATCCATAGAGATGCAAATCCCTCTCTCACTCTCCTATTCTCTAATCTACCAAGCAGAGGCCTCTCCTTTGAAGGGAAGCTCTCATCCTTGGGTGAGATGGTTTGTCTCTATTCCAACCCCCTCTACTTCTATTTATAGGCCAAGGCACCGGCGAGAGAACAACTTGGGCATCTGGGAATCCACTGTAGGACCAATCACCGAGCACCACATGGAAGCAGATGGCGATCCGTGGCAAGGTCGGTTCGGCCGATCCAAGGGGTCGGCCGACCTGGGCCCACCATGTTTCGTGTTGTGCTTTCTCCCAGTGACTGATATGTGGTCCCTTATGACGGTTCCAGGTGCCCACGCGGTTTGGAGGCGGTTTTCTCGAGTTGTGGGCCCTTGAATCCTTGTGCCGAACACGTGGCGGTGTCTGATTTGTCGGGAAGTGCTTCTCTTGGATAGATGAGGAGTCATGGACACATGGCATCCTGTGTGCCAGCACGTCGCCACGTGGCCTGGTGTGGGTCCCACCGGGCCCATGATATAGTGTGATCTTATCTTGTGCATATCTCTTTCATCCGAGCTCCGAAGTATACGAATGATATATCCATTTCGATCGTCTCGACGAGCCCGTTGCAATGGTGCGGACCAATATGGCATTTCAGGTTGTTTATGATGATGCCATATCTATGCCATTGGTTTACTTGCTCTCAATTGCATCATTCCATGTGCATTTTGATGTGTCTTGCAACAAAAGATAGAAACACCAACACTTGTGGAAATTGTCAGTATAAACCCATATTCTAGTGTTGATGATCACTTTCCATTTATTTTATGCAGGTATTGACGGCCTAAAAGTGGTACATAACAGCCGTCAACAACTCCCCCACACTTGACCTTTGCTCGTCCCGAGAAAAGGGAGTCAGATCAAGGTGGAACATGATATCCAGGGATATGAAGTGAGCATAAGAGATATTCCAAACCATACCTTGTACTTGTGAACTATGTGGAGTGTCTATCATGCCATCTTGGGCGGTTGAGGAATGGAATGGTCACGAATCAAATCACTTCTGCTCATCATGTCAAGTAACTTGGGGTTTTTGCAATAATTTTCAAAACAAACCTTGCTTAGCTCCTCATTTGATTCTCTCAGATCGCTCAATGTGTATAAGTCCTCACCAAGGCATTAGAATTGCCTTTCTTCATCCTAGTTTTAATGATGGCTATATGTGGAGCTCAGGGTAGGATAGAAGATAAAGCATACTTGTTTCACATATATTGCAAAGTCAAAAACTGGATCCAAGGAGAAAATCAAATCATACGATCAGATCAAGATGTGCACGTGTATGGGTATGATGGGTATGGTAAGGTGGATACTAGGCCCGGAATGGGTTCCAGATATTACCATACATGATGAAATGCTACGGTGATGGTAAGGTGGACACTAGCCCCGGAGTAGGTACTAGTTATTACTATCTAAAATATGAAACTCCTTTTTGCATGATTTTCTCCTCTCTCCTTCTTGAAATATTTGAGACATGGGCTATCTTCTCTCTCTCTCTTTTTTGGTCATGCTTTTTGAGCATGTCTTTCTCTCTTTTTTTTTCATAGCCCAGTCTCTTTTGACGATATTTGGAGAGGGGTGAATCATGGAACAATGCATGGAGCTTTATTTGGTGGAATAGATGGATGATACAATGCTAACTTCTAGTGTAGAAGCATAGCAAGGGGGGAAATGGTGGTGTGCACATAAATCTTGATCATGAAAGCATGAAAAGAGTTCTTACAAGGGTCACAACAATTTGACAAGGCTCAATGCAATAACAAGCAGCATATGAGTATAAGGTTGTCAACTGGAACATCATATGGCTTTGGTAGGACTATGGCATATCAAAGAGGATCTTTGCAAAGAGTTTTCAGATTTTTCAAATAAAATTCCCAAGCACTCAAGCATTAAGAGAGAAGATCTTATCATCACACCATATCTCAAACACCAACTACTTAGATGAGCATGAGTTCCCTAATGATATTTTTTCACAAGCATCAAGATAATGAGTAAGGAATAAAACATATGCAGGCCAACCACAGGGATCATGTAGAGCAAGCAGAGCACCAATATTTGATTTATGGATAAGAATTGAAGAGCATTCAAACTCATAGGTAGGGAGTGAGATGAAGGGTGCTCATACCATCGCTCCTGAAGGATATGGGGAACAAGGAAGACTAGTGGTGATTTGGCTAACCCATGGGGTAGCTAGCTCACTCTAGTTTACCTTGCCCTTGTCATGAAGGTGTAGTCGATGTCGTGCAGCCCTTGTGTGGGAGTTCTCGAGTGGATATGATGATGAGATCGAGAGGACTCCCCCACACTTGTTCTTGTACCTAGTGTTGTTCTTCAAGCAAAAGTGGGAACAAAAGATGGACTCTACTGGTTCGAGAACCATAGAGCCTTTATTTGAAAGAAAATATTTTTTTATTATCGTCACCATGTCATTTACTCAAGCAGGGTTAGATCAACACTACACTTCATGGATAAAGAAGGTATACTCACCTAAGACCTTTATGGGGTCAAACGTACCTCCTTCATATGTTGTGCAAAATAAATCTGACACCTTAACTTACCTCCCCAATGGATATAGCTCAATGACTTATCCCTTTGAATTTGATGATTTCCTGCAGGGGTTAGTCCGTATACATGCAACCAAGATCAATGAAGACATAACTCTAAGGTTCATCAATCAAAACTCAACACCATGTCTTGTTTTGATTGAAGAAGACAGTTTTAACCTAATCACCATGCTTAATTTCAAAACAATCTATGAGTGTGTGAGATCTCACACATTCAAACCAGAGCATATGAACAAAGACAAAGGAAGCACGCAAGCATAATTAAGCTGTTTTCAAGGGAGCATAAGCATGAGCGCATGACGGTGAACCTCGGGCAACCTCCCGGAAGGGCTTTGTTTAAAGTCAAAAGCAGGACTTACCTAGCTAATCGGGCAAGATGCAAGAGCTAACATCATCTCCAAACCAGGATAAGATTTGGCATGAGAGGAACTTTACTTGGGATGCTCACATATCTCCCCCACACTTGGAGTTTGCATTGCTAAGCAGCGAAACTCAAGTGTGTGGAGATCGAGCTTCCCTTGTAAATGTTCCCTCACCAAAATCTTACAAAAGTGTTGTAGTTGATGTGGCTCACATGTTCTTAGGCATCATCTGTCCACTGTTCTTTTCAATCTCCACCTGAAAGGTTAGCGACTAAGAATACCCGAAGGGCAACTTATGCCAACAACATGTTCTTGCTTTTATTCGGAAGGGAAATAAAACCTATGCTAATCCAGACTATCTCCTGGTAGTGCTTTGTTTATTCAAGGTCATAAGCTCGACCAGGGGAACTTCATCTTGCAGCTATCATTGGTGGTGTCATTCCCATCTCACCACCAATCTTGGATGTATATTGAAGCTTTAGCTGCAAGGTTAGTGCCACAGTGCACGTACGAAATCTGATATGCTTATGGTAAACATATGCGTCCACAATCAACCTTCGGAACATCTTGTAAAGGAGGACCAAAAGGTAGTTGTAGCCCTCATGTGTGCTCGGTGCACTAGGCATGGCTGGCTCTGGATGGGCATGATGCAAGCATGGTTCATGTGGTGTATCAAGAATGAAACTACCATGCTTGTTTGTGGAATCCTTTCCTATGAATTCCAGAGTCGGTGCCTCACAAATTTTCATGGCCCATGAGTCCTCTATCTCAAGAGATTTATCATGAAAGCTGGATATCGACTCTCGATCGTGATCGAAAGCAACAAGATACGGGCCAGCGGGAAGAGGCTCAAACTCGGTCGAGAGGGATGATGATCGTTCGCCTTCATAGAAGTGAAGAGAATCTTCCGAGTCATTCTCATGAGGAGTAGGAAAGTCTACAACCTCAATGAGAACGGGCTCGGAAAATGCAAACGGAGATACATGCATCATCTTCTCGAGCGGGTCTTGCTTGGGAAGAGGATTTGCCAGTGGAGGTCCTGGACCTGTGATAGAAGTGGCGAAATCAGATTCCCTAAGCTTATGATCTAGGCTCCCTTGCGATTTATCAAGAAGTTCATCCAACGAGAAGCCTATGAGAAGATCGAAATCCATGATGTCATAGATATGAAAATCTAACCACACCTCGATCTCATCTATGATGATCGGTATGTCCCTAGAAATGCCTCGACATGGGAAAAGTAGTTCCACTTAGGACTTCGGAAATCTCTATCAGTCGGGGTGAGGGGCATGTCACCCAGCAGAGTGTCCAGAAGGACCTCCGGTATGATGCAAGCTCCAGCAGTAGGGTCATGAACAGCATCTACGGTGTTTCCCCTCATGGAGCAGTGGATGGTCGTGGAAATCGAGCTAACCCGAATTGCTTCGGAAGTAGGCTTTGATTTTTGAGGCGACCGATCCACTATGGTCCCATGATTCAAAACTTCATCGAGGACCTCATAAAGTTCTATCAATGCTGTAGGATTCTCGTGCCTATAGTGATTCGAGGTATTTATAATGTCGCTGGAAGAATCATCCTCGAATACGTGAGAGAACTCCGAAGGTTGAATCTCTTCTTCCTTCAGTGTTCGCGGTTCGGGAGAAGGCTCTCTAGACGAATCATTGGATGTGCAAGGTCGAAGTTCAAATTCGTCTATTAAGAGTCTCTCGTTGATCGACTCTGATTCTTGGTGGGGTTCGTTGTGACTGGTATGGGAAGAACAGGCTTCTAAGAAGAATTCTAGGATTTCTCTTCTTTCCATTGGGGATTGATGTTTGAATGAACCTCCAGCTAGAAGGTCGAGCTCTCGTGCAGATTCCATGTCTAACCTCGTGTAAAAGGTGCACAATGATACATTTTCGGGTATAGACAAGTCTGAGCTATGCTCCACCAGGTGTGAGAACCTTGCCCAAGCTGCACTTATAGACTCACCCTCTAATTGGCCAAATTCATGGAATTCACACGGTAGCAACTCTAAGCATCCCAAAGGGGAGAACGAGTGACAAAAGTCATCTCGTAGTTCTTCCCAATTGTGTACACTCCCTATCGTGCGGGTGTACCACTGCTCTGCTCTGTCTACGAGAGAGAAAGGGAACAACTTCCACCTCAAAGATTCTTGTGTCATACCTGGAATTACCAAGCACGAACACAGTTCTTCGAACTCTTTTAAATGATCATGGGGATCATCATTGATGGCTCCAGAGAATGGTCGATTCCGAACCATGGCTATAAAGCCGGGACGAAGTTCGCAGCTAGATGAAGAAGTTGATGGTTGCTCTAAGACGAACTCGCCCCTAGGGGTAGAGAGGCTTTGACAGGAAGACATCTCAATGGGTAGTGAGGGTAAGGTAGAATTCAAGAAAACGAAAAAGATAGATACGAGGACCACTAGGTTCGAAGATAGATACGGCAACCGTTCCCCGGCAACGGCGTCAGAAATGCTTGTTGGTATTTCTTAACCTCACCACAAGTTGCGCACCTAGCGTGAGCGTAAAATCCACCTGGGTATACCGATGGGTACGAAAGAATCCACAAGCGCATGGAAATACTGCTGTAGCACTTCACCTCAGGAGTATTCCCAAGGGTATCGAATCCAAGGAACGGTGTGTACTACCTTCTACCCTAGGAGAACGGTCCAAGGACACAACTCTATAGGATGAGATGAAGATGGAAAGGATCCTGCTGATAGTGGGCAGAGTTGAGAACAATCTCTCAGTTAGGGACTCGTTTCGGACACCGGACCCTCCTAGCTATAACAGTCGGTTCATGGCAAATGGTTTCCTACACCTGTATCCGAACGTGGGGGATTTCGAAAGGGTCCAATGGCTGTCACTACCGCGGCCTACCCCAAGACAAACCATGGGATATAGGGCAATCGAAGGATAACCCATCGTCTAGACACCACGTCTACACCACCTGTTACTACTATAGCACGGCTACGTCTGTCGACCCGTAACAACACTATCGCACTCCATACGAAGACGGAGCGACGAACCCACGAGGGAGAGACCAGAACTCACTCAAGTAACCGCTATCTATACAAGGATCATGGAAGGACTTTGGTCTAAACTAGAATGCTGGAGCATCCACTTTACTCTAATTGGACTAGCAGGCATACAAACGGAATTAGCAACTTATGAACTACACTAGAAGATCAAAGGCTAAGCTCATGAAGAACACAAGCCTCTAAATCATGAACAAATGAACAACACAAGAACTATTCACCCATGCATGAATGCTACTTTAGTCTAAATAGAAAATGCGGAAATACTCACTTTATTCTAAATGAAGAACAAAAGCATCCATAGAGATACAAATCCCTCTCTCACTCTCCTATTCTCTAATCTACCAAGGAGAGGCCTCTCCTTTGAAGGGAAGCTCTCATCCTTGGGTGAGATGGTGTGTCTCTACTCCTACCCCTCTACTTCTATTTATAGGCCAAGGCACCGGCAAGAGAACAGCTTGGGCACCTGGGAATCCACTGTAGGACCAATCACCGAGCACAACGTGGAAGCAGATGGCGATCCGTGGCAAGGTCGGTTCGGCCGATCCAAGGGGTCGGCCGACCTGGGCCCACCACGTCTCGTGTTGTGCTTTCTCCCAGTGACTGATATGTGGTCCCTTATGACGGTTCCAGGTGCCCACGCGGTTTGGAGGCGGTTTGCTCGGGTTGTGGGCCCTTGAATCCTTATGCTGAACACGTGGTGGCGTCTGATTCGTCGGGAAGTGCTTCTCTAGGATTGATGAGGTGTCTTGGACACATGGCATCCTGTGTGCCAGCACGTCGCCACGTGGCCTAGTGTGGGTCCCACCGGGCCCATGACACTACGTGAAAACCTCAAATAGGTCACGCAGTAATTGTAACGGGCCCTTAACACCCGTTACATGCACCCACATCTGTAATGGTTGTTATTTGGCGCCCATTACCCATAAGCGCGGCAAGCCGACCACGGGGTTTGCCTCCACTACGCCTGTTACCAATGTGGACTTCTGGTAATGGGTTGCTTAAACGCTCGTTACATGAATTCGTTGTAACAGACGTTAAATCGAGTCCGTTACAACAGTTAAACCTATCAGTAACGGGCTCGTAAAGTCCGTTACCGATCAATGCCCTATCGGTAACGGGCTGTTTAAGTCTGTTACTGATCACTGCTGTATTGGTAACGGGCTATAAAGTCCGTTACTGATAACTTTCGTACTGGAGACACATGTTTGTTAGGATGCGTCTCCTTTGCTGGCGACCCAATTGGATACGCTCATTTCTTAGGACTCAACTCCTTTGATTGCCACCCAGGGTCGCCTTTTTTCTCACATCGGAGACGCGTGTTGTTATTGCTCGTCTCTGCCTTCTCCTTCCGACACCACTCGCTCTCTCTCCTCAGAAGGCCACTCCCGTTCCGACAACAACACTCGCTCTCTCTCCTCAGAAGGTCACTCGCTCGATCTCTCTGCTCAGATGTCCCTGCCGGCCTTCCCTATTCGCCGCCGCCAGCTACGTGCGCTCTGAGGATCGCGCTTTCTCGCCTCAAAAAGCTGGTGCTGTAGCAGGCCGGCCGGCCGCGTGCGCGATGGTGAAAGGGGCCAGCGCACGTCGACCGCGGCGTCATCCAAAGCAGACGCCTCCGTGTCCCCTCCCCCTGGTGCTCGGCGCCATCCTCCGCGCTGTCCCCGCGGCCGTGACGCTGCCACCGATCCTCCTCCTCAGCCACGCTCGCCTCGTAGAAAGTCCTCGTCAAGGTGGAAATTAATTGCCCCCTTTTATTGAAATTCTTCAGCTGTCCTAATCCTCTTATGTTATCAGTTTTTTTGTGTGATGAATTATGCTCATTTGGTGTATGGAATGCAGATGGCGGCTACTGCTCGGGCTTGGATGTACAAACAACCCCAAGAAGATTGGGAGAATTTCTTAAGCGGGGTCAATGGTTTTCTAAATCAAGCAGAGGCGGATATGAGAAACTGTGGTGTTCAAGCAATGCTTTGCCCCTGTATAGATTGTCTCAACCAGAAGAAATTCGCACAACGGGAAATTATTTTTCATCATTTGGTCACACGTGGTTTCACAAAAAATTACACGTGTTGGAATAAACATGGTGAGGAAGGCCTTAATGAACTCGAAGCAGGCTGCCTAAATGAAGGTGAAGTGCGACACCATGCTACTGACCATGATGAAGACCTTGATGACGGTGGAGTTTTTGAGGAAAATGAACCATTATTCCCACCTAATGTGATGAGGCCAGAGGATATCACTGATCAAGAAGTTAGGGGCTTCGATGATGATGAGGTGTTGCAACGTGTGCACAATGTTGATCAAATGTTGCGGGATGTTAAGTTTCAACGAGTGTACACACCATCTGAATTAGCGAGGCTGAAGCAGTTCATTAAAGATTCAAAGAAACCCCTCTATCCTGATTGCTAGAAGTACTCTCGCCTTTCTGGTGATCTAAAACTTTTGCAGCTTAAGGTAGATCATGGTTGGAGCAACAAAAGTTTCAAACATCTATTGGATGTTCTTAGAGACATGCTACCTGAAGGAAACCAAATAGCAGAGTCTGTCTATGAGGCGAAGAAGATAATCTGTCCTCTGGGAATAGAGGTTGAAAAAATCCATGCATGCAAGAACAATTGTGTATTGTTCCGTGGAGATTATGCAGACCTTGACAAGTGCCCCAAGTGTGGCTATGATCGGTACAAGAGGAAAAAAGGATGGTGGAGATGATAATAATGCTGATGACAAGAACGAGCCCGGCGAGATCAGAGGCAAGAAGAAGAAGGCTAACAGAGGGGCTCCTGTGGGGGTGGCATTGTATTTTTGCATCATTCCTCGGCTAAGAAGATGGTTCGCAACACGAAAGGAGGCCCAACTCTTGCGTTGGCATGATGAAGGCCGAAAGGAGCTTAAGCAAGACGGCAAGTTTAGGCACCCCGCAGATGCAGCACAATGGGGTAACATTAAGAACCACTTTCCGTGGTTTAACACAGACGTAAGGAGCATACGGTTTGCTATGAGCACAGATGGCATGAACCCATTCGGTAACCAGAGCTCAACACATAGCACCTGGCCTGTTGTGCTGTCGTTGTACAACCTTCCACCCTGGGTGTGCAAGAAACAGAAATATATGATGCTGACAATATTGGTCTCCGGGCTAAAGCAACCTGGCGACCGTATTGATGTCTACTTGAGGCCACTAGTTGATGACTTGAAGGTACTGTGGAAGCCTGGTGTGAAGGAGGTTTGGGATGAGTTCAAGCGTGAGGAGTTCACAATGCACGCCATGTTGTTCACCACCATCAACGACAACCTGGCTCATCGCAAGCTCTCTGGCCAGAGTAAAAGGAAAGGTGCAGCTTGCCCACACTGCTTGGAAGATACTTGCGCAATGTGGCTAAGACATTCAAAGAAATACGTATTTATGGGGCACCGTCGTTTCCTCGGCAAGAAACATCCATACCGGGCCATGGATTGTCAGTTTAATGGAGAAAAGGAGAATCGAGAGGTGCCGTTGCATGTGACTGGAGATCTGGTCCACTTGAAAGTCAAGGACGTCAAAACTATCGAGGAGTTACCCAAACTGACTGAAAAAACCCTTGGCAAAAGAAAGAAACGAGATGGTGAAGAAGAAGGAGGAGGAATGTGGAACAAGAAATCAATTCTATGGGAGCTAGAGTATTGGCCGATGTTGGATGTGCGTCATTCAATTGACAACATGCACGTCAAGAAGAATGTGTGTGAAGCTACTTGTGGAACATTGCTACAACAGAAGTCCAAAGGAAAAGATCATAAAATGCAAGGGAGGATCTTAAAGATCTGGGCATTAGGCCGGAGCTCTATGCAGAGGAAACAGAGACGGGGACGGAACTTCCCGTTGCTGCAACCACCTTGTCAAAGGCAGAGAGAAAAGAATTCTGTCAGTTTTTGCATGATTTGAAAGTACCTTCAGGCTACTCATCAAACTTCAAGAGGCTAGTGTCGGTGAAGGACATGAAAATGAATTTCAACTTGATGAAATCTCATGATTGCCATGTGTTGATGACATCTCTTCTTCCTGTTGCACTTAGAGGTATCAAGACAGAACTGGTTCGCGATGCGGTCACGAGCTTGTGTTTATTCTTCAATGCAATAGAACAAAAGGTGATTGATGAGGAAAAACTATTGGACTTAGAGAGTAGGCATTTCGAGACCCTATGCCTACTTGAAGCTACCTTCCCACCATCATTCTTTGATCTCATGCTGCATCTAACAGCACACCTCGTGAGCGAGATCTGGTTCCTTGGCCCATCTTACCTTCATCAGATGTTTCCATATGAGAGGTTCTTTGAATTCCTGAAATCATTAGTACTTAACCAGTTATTTCTGGAGGGAGCTATTGTTCGTGGCTATGAGACCATCGAAGCAGTGGAGTGGGCCATGGGTTATATGGACCCCCAAAACTCCATTGGTGTGCCTCGCTCACGGCATGAATGTAGGCTTTCAGGTGTTGGGACCCTGGGGAAAAAGTCAGTCACTCCGGAACCAGATGCCTTCCAAAAGGCTCATTTCACCATGATACAACAGCTGCACCTAATTACACCATTTGCCAATCAGCACAAGCGACAACTACGTCAAGACAACCCTGACCGTGGTAGGGCTTGGCTTGCAAAGATGCACATGCAAGGTTTCAGTAGGTGGCTCCGAGATTATGTCGAGACATGCAGCAATGCTATAATAACCGACGAGATAAGGAATCTAGCAGCAGGGCCATTGTTTACTGTTACAAAATACCAAGCAATGGATATCAATGGATACACGTTCTACACCATGGCCCAGGATAAAAAGAGCGTCTATCAAAATAGTGGTGTGCGTGTACGGGCCGTCGTCGACGACAGTGATGATGATGATGACATGGAGACAGACACATATTATGGTCAAATAGATGAGATATGGGATCTTGATTATGTTTAGGATTGAAGGTAGCCTTGTTTTGGTGTAGATGGGTCACCAATGGGAAGAGAGCTATGAGCAAGGACAAATATGGTTATGTTAGTGTTGATCTCCGGGTCTTTGGTTACAAAAACGAACCATTTGTCTTCGCCAATGATGTTGAGCAAGTGTTCTATGTACCTGACCTTGCAAAGAAGAACTGGTATGTGGTTCTGCCTGAAAAAAAAGGATTGTTGGGGTTGAAAATGTTGTTGAGGAGGAGGAATACAACCAGTTTGACGAAATTCCATCCTTGGACACTTCATACAAGCCCCGACTCTTGGGAACTAACAAAACACCATACTTGCGAAGCGACCATAGTGAAAAAATCTATATACAAAAATCAAGGAAGAAAAAGCAAGCCTGATTTCTGCTGAATCCTTTTTGTAATGCAGGATGTGTCTATTGGTGGAAATGAAATCCATTTTGTAATATAAAGGATGTGATGTATTGGTGGAATTTGAATCCTTATTGTAATATATAGGATGTGGTGGAATTTGAATCCTTTTTGTAATATATTCTGCCTAAGATACTATATATATTCTGTTTATATTCTGCTTCAGTTCAGTAAGTATGTTGCAGGCTGCTTCAGTTCAGTAACAGGCGTTAATATAAAAGCGACGAGGATTAGCCAACCCGCATCACCTTTGTTATGGGCAAGAGACGAGGATTAACCAACCCGTGTCGCCTTTGTTATGGGCAAGAGATGCGAAATCACACACACAGATTACATCAAAAGAGACACGGATTAGCCAGCCCCCGTCGGCTTGTTCTTCTTCATGCTTGCAAGTGAGCAGGTAAATCGTACAAATAAATTGGACTGCACACAGATAAGCATGTCTCTTAAGATGCAAAATCACACACAGAGATTATAGTCATCATTGATACATTAGAAGGTTACAAAGCGGCCATCTATGTTCATCATCACTAGGAACTACCAGGATGAGGAACATATATAGATCTAAACTAAGCAAAAGAGATGCTCCCGGTGGCTTGTTCTTCTTCATGCTTACAAGTGAGGAAAATACAGCAGAAGGGGAGAACATATCCCTTCAAAAGGAAACGAAAGTTTGACGAGATATGCTCCAGATTCTGCGACCTTCCCGTTCGCTTGCTCTTCTTCATGCTTACAAGTGAGCAGAAGAGAAAGATACAACAGAGGGTGCAAACATATCCCTTCAAAAATCCTCCTCCTGGAGAAGGGAAAGCAAAAGGAAACGCAAATTTGACGAGAAAGATGTAGTGGGGTCAGGATTCTCTCCCCAGACCTCAGTGATCTTTCCGTCGGCTTGTTCTTCCTAATGCAGGAGGTTCTAGGCTACTCTCCCCCCGACAGCTGATGCCAAATCACAAGGAAATATATCACAAGGATTTTTCTAGCAGCTATGCTAGAGGGATGAGCAACCCAATCACCCATATCACAAGAATTCTTCTAGCAACTGAGAGAATGAGGAGGAAGAAGAGAGAAAAGCAAAAGCTTGAGCCCTACAAGATCTATTCTTTGTGCCATAGCTAGATCTAGATCTAGAGAAGAATGAAGCAAGTGAGGAGGACCGATGGGCGTCGGTAGGGGTGAAAACAGTTACGGAAATTCCCGATCGACCGAGCTTCGTTTCCGAAAAATATGAGAAACGGTGAAATGGAAATGGTAGGAGCTGGAAATGGTATGGAAATAGGAAAAAGTTGGTGGAAATGAAAATGGAAATGATAGTGGCTTTGTTCCGCCGAATACATGTATCGACCGTTTTTTCTTGGAAAATTCCGTCAGAATTCCGAATTGTCAACGAATGGCCCATAAGCCTAGGTAACACCGAGGCCCAACATGACCCAATAACACAACCCTACGTATATAACTTCAGTCTACACTTGCAGTCCCCAGCTCGCGGACACGACCGTCGCCAGCAAGCTAGCCGGCAGGTTTGCTGCTGTGACAGAAACTTGTTGGCTACAGAATTTAGTAATTGTGAGTCACAGGTGGTTATAGTATGGGCATATATGGTGTAGTAATATTCATGTTGTATTGTTGGTCACTCATTTGGTTGTAAACATGTTGCATATATGTCCATTCATGGTTTCGGTCTTTTCAATTTGAGGTACCATTATCGATCGATATCGACATATTTTCGATCTGATGGTTTCGTTTCCGATGTATCGATTTTTCGTTATCGGTATCGTTTTCAAGCGTATCATTTCCGTATCATTTCCAAGTAAAAAATATATGATAGGAAATGATAATGCATATTTTTGATCGTTTCCGACCGATTTCATCCCTAGGCGTCGGTCCCTTTTTTATAGCAAAAACAAGGAAGGGATAAGATCGGTTGTCAAAAAAAAAAGAGGAAGGGATAAGATCAAGAGCATAGGAAATGGGAAGGTTCCCAAGAAATTGATGCCAGATCCGGTCAATGGGGAAACAGTTGCCCAGTCAATGGTTGACAGTGGAGGCAGTGATTCCAATGTAGAATTAAAGGATACGTGGATTAACCAAACGTCGTCTCCAATGTAGAATTAAAGGATACGCGGATTAGCCAAACCTCGTCTGCAATGGAGAATTAAAGGATACGCGGATTAGCCAAACGTCGTCTCCATTGCATACTTAAACCGTGTTTGGAAACAAATCTCCTGTATCTTCTTCCAAAATAATTTAGATCCCCTGCCCCTTCATCTACCCGCGCAAAAACAGCAACTGCCTACTCCTCATCGTCACCATTCCCGGTCGGAGATGAATAGCATGCCGGGAAGAAGCAGGCAGCACCAGCCGTCGTCGCTGCTGGACCTCCCTCAAGACCTCCGCATTGAGATTGCGGCGCGCGTCAGTGCGACCTCGGAGCAGCCTTGGCTGACCTCTGCAGCCTACGCAGTACTTGCTCGACCATGCGCCGCGTGTGCGGCCACCGCGACGTTGGCCGGCGTTTGTCGATAGCGGGGATAAGAGATGAGATTTCTTGGGTGTGGGAACCCACCGCCTATAAAGCCTTCCTTGCTATGCTAACCGATCTCGGGAATCCGGAGGCTTGCTTCTTCTCCGAGATCAAAGCCGTGTTCATGGAAAACAGGGAAAGCAATGATCTTCGACACGCCGCCGAGGGTGGGCACGATGCTGCGGCCTATCTATACGCCATCTTGCTCTACAGGGCTAATGGCGGTGTCACCGCCGACGACACCGTGAAGCGGTACATGAGGCGGGTCGCGGGCGGCGGCAGTACGACGTCGAGATGGCTGAGCAACGAGGGGTGTCTGCCTTTGCACGAGAAGGCCGCGTGTGCGATCCACTCCTCGACTTGGCACATTTGGGGTGAACTGTTGCCGCCTCCGGCACAGGTGCGCGGCGATCAGCCGTGCGCAGGCAACGGTGGCGGCTGCGGTGTGGATAAAGGATGGCTTGGAATTTCTCTGTTTTGCAGCGAAGACTGTAGGCTCCGCGCGCGAAATGGTGAAGTTCGAATGGAGTATTAGAATAGGAAATCAGTAGTGGATTAGCTTTTGTATGTTGCTCGTATTATCTATGTACATTTTTGGAAGAGCAGCAAAGCCGACGCGGGTTATCAGTCCCGTGTCGCTATAGACTGTGGGGCCCAGTTCTATTCGAATGAAGAACAGTTCACATTTCTCCTTTTAAACTGCAATCAAATGTTGTAACATGTATTTCTTCGTCGTAATTAGTCCAAATTTGATATTTTTTTCTAAATTTTTCTAAAATCACCATATTTTCATTAATTTTTTTTGTTTAGTGTATATTTCGTTTCTTGAATAATGTTTATATGCCTTATTTTGTTCTTTGTAAGTACAACACCATATAAATAATATTTGTTTTACACAACCATTAGTGATGAAACTTTGCATTTCATAAGCTTAAGGTGCACACAAGGTTTTGTTAAGTTTTCAAATGCATATGAGTTCGAACATGTTGCAAAGTGTGGAAAACTTCAATATTCAAGCAACATTCTAGGAAACTATGTGAGAGATGTAGACATTTGTACACAAGTATATTATTTCTTCATTAAGACCATTTGAAATTTTGAAGACAAGTTTAGGTACCCAAATTATGTTGCCAAGTCAATTTGTAGATTTTTTAGAGCACATTTGATGTTATTAGAATTATTATATCATTACCACGGGGTGTAAAAACGAATTATAAGAATTTTGGGCACACAAGTGTGACTGTTGATATTTTATTCAAATACTAAATGTCCAAATATGAATTGTTCATATTTTTATGATTTTTTAGGTGATGTTTTATGGCTCTAATATTTTAGGGAAGCAAGTTTCATTCCAAAAAAATAGTGACGGGTCCACGCGTCAGCGTCAGCAACCAATATAAAAAAGATAACCAGATCTCCATTGTCTCTAACCCGCATCAGCAATGACTATCCATTGTCTCTAAGATCTAATTCATCACAACAGATCTCCAGTTCATCACAACAGAACACATATTATTGGAGACGCGGATGGATCTACTCGCGTCTATTAGATCGAGTTCATGACATACAAAATCCAATAACCAAACTAATTAACTAAGCAGTTCATGATCGACAAACAAACTAAGCAGTTCATGTCCAACAACCTGACGAAGACACAAACATACACACACATTATTACTATACATGGTAGAGGAGTCTATCATTTAGTCGGTCGCTGCCGTCGGAGTCCCGCTGTCGTCGCCGCCGTGGCTGCCGTCGGAGCCGTCGTCGCCGCCGTGGCTGTCGTCGGAGCCGTCATCGCCGTCAGAGCCGCCGTCATCGAAGACGAAGTGGCGGCCAGCCCGCTTGACCACGGGGAGGTTCTCGAGCTTCTCAACCAACCCGTGGATCCTGAAGGCGAGACCCTTCACGCTCAGGTCCTTGTCCACTTCATGAGGCGCCTTGATGTCGAAGGCCTCGCCAACATCTTCAAGCTTTCTGAAGGAGCTCCTGAGCAGGTCGACGGCGAACTTAGTGTCATCGACGAACGGTTCCTCGTCGGCGTCCTTGGTTGCCGGCTCCTTCCCCTTCTCCAACTTCCTCCGACGGCGGCTTTCGTCATCGTCGTCCTCCCTTCGTCCCTGCTTCGCCTGTGGCGGGCCCCTCGACGCCATCTCCTCCTTCGTGATCTCTCGGTGACCGAAGATTTGTAGTGGTGGATCGCGAGGAGGAAGAAGAAGCAAAAGAGATGATAAGCTTATGGAAGAAGCAATGGAAAGCAGGGGAAGGCAGGGGAGTTATATTGACAAGACGCGGAACTGTCAGGTGCCTCTGCCCCCACCCACGACTCCACTACTGCCACTACAGCGCATCGGGCTCCGTTTCGGGCGCAAAACCGTCCAAAACCACGCGTCGCCTTTCAATTACGCGGGATGGTGCAGGGGCAGGGGCAATGATGTCGGTCCCACTCGTCAGCAGCATCAGCCAAACTGCGGCGCCTTTTCAATTTCCATTTATTGTTTTAGATGGCCGAGTCGCCTTCTTCTATTTCCAAACCCCGTCGCCTTCAACTTCAACCCTCGTCGCCTTTCAATTTCAACCTCGCCGCCTTTCAATTTCCAAACCTCGTCGCTTTTCTATTTCCTCCCCTTCTCCTTGAATGCCGCGGTGTGCTTGATGCAGCTGCTGCCCGATGATCTTATCACCCAGATCATCATCCACTCCATCAAGGATGAGCCCGTCATTCGTTTTCTGATCCTTCGTAATAAAATCTGCGGCACCTTCCGGTGCATCTGCGACTCCGATGAGGTACTACTGCACGTGTCGCTGCGTGAGCTTTGTCAGGTGTGTAAGAATCGCTACGTCAGGTCGTGCTATGAGCGACGCTTCCGCGAGGCCAATCATCCGGAGGCATTATGCTTCGAGGGGATGGAGAGGTTGATGAGGCGGTGGAATCCCGATAAGGGTCCGAAGCTCGTCGGAGATGCCACTACTGAAGACTCCGGTGCGAAGTACTTCTTAGCGATGCTAGAGTACCGTTGCAACCCTGCGGACCCCAAAGCCATGGCACTGCTCCAGGAAATCAGCGGCGGCCCGTCGCCCCCTGACGGGCGGTGGAAGAACCACAACTTGCGGTGGCTACGCTACCTCGTCAACCGGGATCTCGAGAACATTGCGTGGAGGTACTGGCTTGGTGATGGCGACGACGACATTCCGTTGCTGCCCGTCCAGAATCCCCACATCTGCATTTGGGCAGCGAGATGTAGGCGCTACGGGCCGGAGACCTCAGAGATCATCCACTACTGCAGCGCTGAGTGTCGCATCTGTCATGAGTTCGACCTCTGGACACGTAACTTCAGCGTCACCGTGGAGTACGCCGTCAGCACGATGAACATCGGGATGTAGGCGCAAGCATCAATGAACATTATCTATCTTGAATGTAAATTATTAGATATTACTAAACGCGGAATTGATTTTATCGGGATGTCGGTTTTTAATCGGTTTTTGATAGACAAGATTTGATTTGTCACGTATGTGAGTCAAATTGAAGGTTGCGGTGGTCTCATTTGCCACCGACGAGGCCTAGGGTGCCCTCTTGGGTGTCAAAACCGCCGAAGTGGGCACGGCGGGGGTGGCGGCGGGCGGCAATGCCCTCTGCTTCCTCCTTTGTTCTATTAGAGAATGAAGAACAGTTTATCCGTCCTGCGTCGCCGACGGCATTTCTCTTTTTAATCTGTTATCAAATTTTGTAACATGTATTTCTCCGTCGTAATTAGTCCAAATTTGATTTTTTTTCTAAAGTTTTCTAAAATCACCGTATTTTCATTAATTTCATTGTTTAGTGTATATTCCGTTTCTTGAACAATGTTTATATGCCTTATCTTATTCTATGTAAGTACAACATATAAATAATATTTGTGTCCCACACCTCCTGTAATGAAACTTTGCATTTTCGTAATCTTAAGCTGAACACAAGGTTTTGTTATGTTTTCAAATGCATATGAGTTCGAACATGTTGCAAAGTGTGGAAAACTTCAATGTTCAAGGAACATTCTAGGAAACTATGTGAGAGATGTAGATATTTGTACACAAATATATTATTCCTTCATCGATACCATTTGAAATTTTGAAGACAAGTCTAGGTACCCAAATTGTGTTGCCAAGTCAATTTGTAGATTTTTTAGAGCACACTCGATGTTATTAGAATTATTACATCATTAACATGGGATGTAAAAACGAATTCTATGAATCTTGGGCACACAAGTGTGACTGTTGATATTTTATTCAAATACTAAATGTCCAAATACGAATTGTTCATATTTTTATGATTTTTTAGGTGCTGTTTTATGGGCTCTAATATTTTAGGGAATCACGCTTCATTCGAAAAAAATAGTGGCTGGTCCACGTGTCAGCGTCAGCAGCCAAAATAAAAAGATTACCGCTGCCCGCCCGCCGGACCCAACTGCCAACAAAGGCGATGCGGGTTCACTAAACATCGTCGCCAATGACACTGGCCCACGCGTCAGCGTCAGCAGGCAAACTGTGCGCGGGCTGCTCAAAATTTCCCACCTATATTGACTATAATGCCCATGGAATTCTAATTCCACCATAGAGCCGTTCAAGGGCACGCCAGTAATTTCCTTAAACACAGTTACGCACGCAGTTCCTCATGGGGCATATTCGGCTCCTCGCTAGACAGATCCACAACGCCCGCACTCTCCCCACCGTCGCCTCCACTCTCCCGCTCGCCTTCGCCGCTCTCTCCCCGCTCGCCTTCGCCGCTCTCTCCCTGCTCGCCTTCGCCGCTCTCTCTCCCCGCCGCAGCCCTGCTCTTCTGCAACCCCACCGCTCCCTGCGTGACGACGGTGACGAGGACGCGGTTTCTGGCGTGCCGACGGCTTCTCGGCCAACCTAAAGACAGTTCATGCGGATCCGTCATCCCCAGCCATGACGACGAGCCGGCCACCTCACACCACGAGCCGACGTGGATCCGGCCCCTCCGACCATCACGAGAACAACTACTTCATTCGCGACAGAGGTTTGTCCTGCTTGAACCCACAACGCCCTCTCTCTGCTCGGCCACCAAATCTGCTATATATTCATGTCAATGTGGATTAGGGAGACATGCCTTGATAGTTCATTTTTAATTGATTGACTGTGGATTTGATGGATGTATTTTATTCCTCCAAGTCTGTTTGAATAAATTGTTGCTAACAGATGAAGTTATATGAACTGTTGAAATTCATATTCATGTTCCTGGTACTACATTTTTGCACTGTAAATTCATGAAAAGCATTGAGGATTAATGCATACTTTAATTCTGCTATGCTTTGAATGTACCAGATCGACAGTTATGCTTTGGACCTGTTAGCATACTTTAATTCTGCTATGCTTTTAATGTACCAGATTGACAGTTATGCTTCAGACCTGTTAGCATACTTTAATTCTGATGGCCACATAATGTTAGTGGGAATTGCATCGCAGTGGTTTATAATTTAGTCCACCCAATCTGCTATATATTCATGTCAAGGTGGATTAGGGAGACATGCCTTAATAGTTCATTTTTAATTGATTGACTGTGGATTTGGTGGATGAATTTTGTTGCTCTAAGTCTGTTTGAATAAATTGTTGCAAACAGATGAAGTTATATGAACTGTTGAAATTCATTTTCATGTTCCTGGTGCTACAATTTTTGCACTGTAAATTCATGAAAAGCATTGAGGATGTTAGCATACTTTAATTCTGCTATGCTTTGAATGTACCAGATCGACAGTTATGCTTTGGACCTGTTAGCATACTTTTAATTCTGATGGCCACATAATGTCAGTGGGAATTGCATCGCAATGGTTTGTAATGTAGTGATAACTAGACTGTCCTATGCTTTGTTGTGAGTGTTAATTGTTTTACTACTGTCATATATATTGTTATTGTTGGTGTCATGATGTGTTGTGAGTGTTGTTTCACTATTGTCATATATAATGTCATGATTGCTTTATCCTCTTGTTGCATGTACACATGGAACATACAATCCATTGCTGCTGAAGTTGGACAAGGAAGCAGTTGAAGGAATTTATTCTCTACTTTGATATATAAGCATATTGTTGTGTCCCTGTCAAAATGGTTAGCACCTATCCCTGTATGCTAATTAAGTAAAATATGAACTATGTATGTCTATGCTGATTTTATTTACGATAATGATTTCTAGTCTAATATCAGCTATTTTGCCTGTCAGAGAAAACGAATTTATCTAATAAGAATTTTGTTTAGATTTTCAGTCTTGCTTATGTTGCTCTACTAACAACCTGACATATCATCTATGCAGTCTCCCACAACAACAAACTCCTCTATCTCCAGTGCACCATCACAGCCCATCGGTGGTGAACCTTCTTCACAAGGTCACTCAACACAGACTGCTGCGAGTAGTACTCAATCCCGCGGGTCAAGAACACAAACCAAATGGCAAGAAGACAAGTTAACTGCAATTGGACTTGATGCCAATTTTTGGCCTACCCCAGAAGCTGCGAGGGATAGATTTGTATTGGTCTGTGGCCTCATTGCTCGGGAGAGGGTGTCAATCAACAAGGCGCTTGATGATCTCTCACCAATTGAGAAGGAACATCTGTTCACAGTTTTAGGGGAAAAGCTAGATTACCCAGCCAATCTGGAAGAATCTATTCGCAAGAAGGCAGTTAAGGCAGCTATATCAGAGATTGGGACCTTGCAACGGCGGTTCAAGGCCCATTTAAGAAAAAAATATGTGAGCGAAGAGGAGACTCCCTTTGTGAAGCATGCCTTTTTGCAGCAACAAGACTAGGACATGTTGGTGTAGGAAACCAATTCTCCTTCATTTCAGCAATTGAGCCAGGAGATGAAACAAAAGAGTGCATTGCATAATAAGCCACACAAGACGGGCAGAAAAGGTTATCGTGGTAAAAGGAAAGAGTGTGAGGAGGAGGATGCAAAGCTAGCTGCAGAAGGAAAACAGAACCCTTGGGACCAATTTTTTGGACGTTCGAGACCTTATCTGCGGGCAAGGGTAGGGAAGAAGAGGAAGAATACTAGTGAAGGAAGTGGGGGCATAACATTCAGTAACCTAGCGGTGGTGGGGGTAGCAGATAGGGTGAAAACACTTGTAGCTCAGGGTAGTGATGGTTCTTTCTCTGGGGTTAGGAGGAATGATATCCTCACCGCAGCACTTGAGACTCTAGAGCTTCGAGGTCGGGTCCGAGGCGTGTCTAGTTCACTTGGCTGGGGTAAAGGGTTTGGTGAAGAGTTTGCTGGAATGTACAGGAAGAAGAGGAGAAACAAGAGGTCTGATCATATGATGGACATAACATTTAAATAGTTGTCCATGCTCTAAGACTATCAGGCATCGAAATACCGAAAAATGCACTTCTTCCTTCCCAATTACCAGCGCCTGTCAGTAGCAGCGAGGAAGAAGACGTGCATGGCAGCGAGGAAGAAGATGCGCATGACCGCGAGGAAGAACATGCGCATGACAACGAGGAAGATGCATGTGGCAGAGAGCAAGACCATTGGAATGCCAACGAGGACTAAGCGAATCAAGTGCACAGTGATAGTCGATCACCTATGCTGGACACAATAGATAAGCTGACAGAGCCAACCACGTGCAGCCTTTTGGATGGCACCAGGATTAATGTGGAGCTCGCACTAGCGAAAGTCTTTCCATTTCAAAAGGCTTGCCATGCAGTACCGGTGCAGGATGGGTATGTTGTGGTGCAACCTACTTATGTGTGGGCCAATGCGGGTCACTACCCTCTGCCTGTACCAATTGATGGGGGTGACATAGCAACCCTAGCTGAGGCTCTCGTTCAAAGGATCCAATGGCCAAAGGACAGGATCCTTATACCACCCATGACGAGACATCCCAACCCTGAAGCCGCAACAGGTAGCAGGGGTACAACATCAAATGGAGGTACTGCAGCTCAGTGTCAGCAAGAGAAGGCTCAACAACAGCAGTAGCAGCAGATCAGCAAAACTACGCAGCAGGAGCGTCGACAACAGCCAGAGGAGCCCAGGCAAACTCTGCCTAAGCAGCAGCTGCAACATGAGGATAAGCAACATACGAAACATCAGTCTCTGCAGCAGCATGAGGAGGAGCCTAGGCAATCTCCCCTTAAGCAGCAGATGCAACATGTACAGCACCCTCTGCAGCAGCAGGAGGAGGAGCCCAGGCAATCTCCACTGCAGAAGGGGAACCAGGCCAGGAAACCTCTGTCTAAAGATGAGATTCTTAACTGTATTATTGGGACCGAACAGGAATGACCAAAATACAAGCCTGGTGCACCTATGTTGTCAGAAGCAAACTTAGAGGCAGCTGGACCAAATTGTGCCAGGTTGCATGCTTACGTCATGGAACACAATAAGGATAAACTTGCCTTTCCAGCAAAGGTGGATCAACACTACTTTCAAGGTGGTGGTGCTTTAATGTTAAACATTGCATTCAGTAGCGTGTATAACCTTATAACCCTGGCTTCTCTGGATGTTACCATCTTGAGGTTGCGGACATTATAAGTGCCTTAAAACCTAAAAAGATATTTCTTTAATTTTGACGACAAAGTTCATGCATGCTAACAATTTGATTTTTTGTCGGAAAATGATGGACAAGGTAGCGGAGATGCAGATCAGTGTTGGGTTTTTAGATCCAGATTTTTTTTACTTCCACAAATATTTCTCAGCATTTTGGCCTTGTAATAAAAGAAATCGCAAATGCAATGAACAACGACTACGTGGTGGGTGCCTACTACACTGGCCACTGGGTAACACTGATCATCTGTATGATGTTCAAAGAGGTTTGGTATCTAGATTCTTCTAAACAACATCCCGCGCTAAAGTTCGCAGACCTCAAAGCTGTTGTGGACTGCTCAGTATCTTGTAGGTTTTGTTCACAAAAACTCAATCTCTTAGTGTTTCTAATCGGTATTGCTGATCATGCAGGGCCTTTGGTACAATATCTTGTAGGTTTTGTTCACAAAAATTCAATCTCTTAGTGTTTCTAATCGGTATTGCTGATCATGCAGGGCCTTTGCTGATCATGCACAAGACGGAGTGACGAAAGGAAAGAAAAAAAGCCAAAAGCCACAACACTCAAGCACAAACCAAATCTCGATGTAAGACTGAGGTTTTTTTATGGTCCCTTCTTACCTATTTGGTACTGCATTAACTTGTCTTTTTGGTACCTCGATGAAGTGTGCTCAGCAGCCATGGTGGTCCTCTTTGTGTGGATTCCATGTGGCATTCCAAATGTTAAGACTACTCGATGACATACCTGACATCAAGAAGGCTGCTGTAAGTAGATAATAATGCTTAACCTTGTCTCTGCTCATATTCTCCATCTGATTTTATAAACTGATTTCTACTTGTATTTTGCAGGATTTCAAAGCTGCCATAGATGTTTCCACAGAAGATCTAAAGCGGGTCCGGGAGATGCTGTGCGAGTACATTTTTAAGGAGACCATCAACTGAAAGGGCAACTTCTATAATGGTGCACTGTGAGTTCATTGTAGCCAGAAACTTGAAACTTGCGGCATTCAGTGTTTTTTAGTCAGGTGTTGTTGCCTGAGAAACCTGCTTGGCTTGCTTGGTTGGGGTCAGATGATGCCTGGTTCAGGCAGTTTTCTCATGACTCCATCCAAACAATGAAGGACCGAACTGGCGACCAGAGAGGGGAGGAGTGAATGGGAGCCGATAAAAATTCTTCTCGAAGGAGATGGCTTCTCCAACAAGTCGAACACGGCTTGGCCAAAACACTTCTCTGACTCAACTACCCAAGTTGGCCAAGACCACATAGCCACTGGAGTGCTACTGATCCTAGGAACCAACAACTCAACCAAAACATGCAGCGGCAAACTGCACAACCTGCTGCCTGTGCCACACCAGTCACACCGATGCCTCCTGCCGGTCAGACCGATGGCACCGGTCAGACCGGTGGACTCTACTGGTCAGACCGGTGGCAACAGCAGATGAACAGCGAAGTTCCAGGAGGCCTCAATGACTTCTCTAGGCCCTGGAACAAAAACACCTCCAAAACACAAACTGAAGGGGACGAAGAAACTCCTCAAACCTAAGCAAAACACCTTGAAACCTGCCAAGAACTGACCAGCAGCACAACAGCCCAGAGCCACACGGATCAGGCAGTTCACCCAAGGCAAATCCCACAGGGACCTTGCACCGGTCAGACCGGTCACATGCACCGGTCAGACCGGTCAGGCCTGGGCAGCTCGGGATGAACAGCGAGCTGCGGGTCAACCTCTACAAATCCAAATCCCGATCTCCCGATTCGCTCCACGGATTCGCACAAGACTTGGGGATAGTAGGAGTACCTCATGGGCATCCCATAGCTACGATTTGGTCCACCAAAACTTGTAGAATCAAGAGGAATCGAAGGATTTCCACCAAGAACACCACTTTCCCGAAACCTAAGAAAACTCCAAAATCGAGCACCTTTACTCACGGATTTGGGAGGGGAATCACAAGGAAAAGAACCGCGAAGGGCTGATGTATTCATCCCCTATCAAATCCCAAAGAGAAAGGCCTCAAATCAACCACAGGAAATTCACCAAGAAAAGGCTCCAAAAATCACCAAAAAGGGAAAACAGGAGAGACACAATCAAGCCTTGAGGAACCACGCCGAATCATCTATACATACCATGAACGTTCATACAAGGTCTAGCTTGCCACCCGATCATCCATCCCTCTCTAAGGATCTCACCATGAAGCTCTCAAGCTAGTCCTAAAAATCCTAAGGAAAATAGGAAGGGAAAATAGCAAAAGCAAAATGAGCTAGGGTTCCAAGAGATGGCTGCCATGCTCTCACCACTTGGGTTTTATGGAGGCAAGTCGAAAGACGAAACTACCCCTATTACATTAAACTAAGATACACACCCCCGAAGGGCCTTTTGGGAAACTTCGTCGTAGCACCATCGGTCGGATGCCAAGCGACCGCAAACTTGCTTAGCCTCGACGCAAGCCTTGCGATCCCGACGCGTGTCCTCTGCTTCGAAGACTCCGGAAGCCGTCGTCGCACACCGGCCAGACCGATGTACCCTACCGGTCAGACCGGACCCACCGGTCAGATCGGCCTGATGCTGCTGCACCTCCGTCTTCGGTCTTGGCTTTGTGGATCAACCAAGGAGCCCAATAGTTTTCTGGTGAACCACTGGAAACCCCGCGAACTCGGTGTAGCCTCCGCCAATCACCACTCATGACTCGGCTCCCACGAAGTTCCGGTTCAACGTTGGTTTTGAGGCTCAACCAAGAAACCATCCATGACTTCGTCTTGCCGTTCTTGCCACCATGCATCCCGCACTTGACCCCGCTGGCCACCGGGTCCCTCGAACCAAGCCTACTTTTCTTCTCCACACCTGGAGGCCTACCCGGCAATGACCTTTCACGCTTGTTCTTCAACTGCACCAACACCAGTCAAGCCGCAACCTGCACCTGCAATACTTGGCCAAGTGTCAGTCCACACAACGTTGTGACACTCATCACACCAGGAAGCGACCATCCACCGGTCCTCGAACCACACAGGCTCTGAATCTCCCGCTTGATGAGTGCATTGACAACACACACATTTGGTAACCAAAGAGAAAAGGAAAAGAAAAGAGACGACTAAACGAAACTCGAACAAGCGATCGAAAGCCAACCAAAGGCAAAGAGCAAGATCTCTTGAAAGAGGAAAGTCTCGGTCCCCTTAGGCAAGGGCAACGGCTCGACACAACCGAGACAAAAGCAAGCTCAAGCAAACAGCACAAACCACCAAAGCAAAGCTCGAAAACCACAAAGAGCTCCCTCTACACACATGCAAACTACCCCTGAACCAATGCAACTCCCCCAGGACGAATGCATGCAAACCACTTCACAAAATAGAGCAGCTGCACCAGCCTTGCTCTGACCGGTCAGACTGGTCCCCTGCACCGGTCAGACCGGTGCCCAACAGAGCCTGGAATTGGCTCAAAACCACTTGAAAATCCTCTAAATGCATTCAGTAGGCCAAAACTTGCTCAAACTTCTCCCCCTTGTTGACAATGCATGAATCAAGCCAAAATTAGGAAAATTTCAACCTAGAGCTTCTCAAATAGACAAAATTCAACATAGGATGCTACACATATCCAAATGAGCAAGTTAGATACTCTATAGCTTCGTATGGACATAAACTACAAGATCACCAAGTTTCACAACCATTGGGCAAAGCTAAGATAGAATTGAGGATTTTTGCGAAAAAATTCCTCTCATGAGCAAAGTCCTAAACATGAGCATGTCAAAATGGCAAAGCCACACAAACTTCATGCTAGGACAACCATTCTAAGCATAAGATCATCATAAACGCCCACAAACATCTCATGTCATGTCAAAGCCACCGAGCCATGTGCTTACTTCTATATATGAGACTTCTCATTGGTAAGCAACATGCAACGGTTTAGCACCCAAAAGCAAGAAAATTAAGCATATATGACATGAGAGCACATTTTCCAAGCAATTTACATTTCATTTTCAGATTCATATTTGGTACATGAAATGTCTTAGCAACAAAAAGGAACTTATGCCCCTCCACAAGATAAAGCATGGGGGCTAAACATTCATGATGACAAATGAGCCTTTGGCCCCATATGCTCAAAATAAGCTATCCAAGCACAAATTAAGCATAGAAAAGCCACTAAAACATGTCATGATCATATAAAGGCATTTACTCACAAGAGAGGATACATGTGACATTTTTCAAAAAACTATCTATCAACCATGGATATAAATCAAGATCATCAAGAGCTAAGCCACACTAAGCCATATCATACCAAACTAGCTCACAAGATCATATTTAGCACATCATGGTGAACTATGTATATAGGAGAAGCTTTTCCTACAAAATGCATATGATACAAAATGCATGCAACCTAAGATACAAAGATGCCTGTACATCATGATACATATGCAACACAAAATGCAAGAAATGCACAAAGGAAACTATACATATGCTACAAAGGAGCTCCCACACCAACTCAAGAGACCAAACACACACCAAGCTCTCCTCGCAAACGAGTGAAAGTTGCTTGATCTAGGGGCTTGGTGAAAATATCCGCTAGTTGGTTTTCTGTGGGCACATGGAACAAAGCGATTTTCCCTTTCTCAACATTGTCCCTCAGAAAATGGTATCTCACTTCTATATGCTTGGTTTTGGAATGAAGCATTGGGTTCTTAGCAACACTAATGGCACTTGTGCTATCACAAAGAAGTGGAACCTGGGTATACTCCTCACCAAAGTCACTCATGGTGTATGTGATCCAAAGGAGCTGAGAGCAACAACTAGCTGTGGCAACGTATTCGACTTCGGTTGTAGATTGAGCAACACTCGATTGTTTGCGGGAAGACCAATACACTAATGAAGAACCCAAGAACTGGCAAGTCCTAGAAGTGAACTTCCTATCCAACCGACACCCGGCAAAATCCGCGTTTGAAAAACTATGAAGCTCCAAAGAAGAAGACGCGGAGTACCAAAGTCCGAAGTCGGGAGTGTATCACAAATACGTGAAGATGCGTTTGACTACTTGCCGATGCGAAGTCCATAGAGACACTTGAAAACGAGCGCACAGACATACCGAGAATTAGATGTATGGCCTCGTCGCTATCAAGTATAGGAGGGAGCCGATCATGCTCCGGTACTCCTTCTGGTCTACGTGTTCACCGTCCTCGTTCGCATCAAGGACTGTAGTCGTACTCATCAGTGTCGTCATGGCCTTGGAGTCCTCCATCCTGAACTTCCTCATAATGTCCTTGGTGTACTTGGCTTGGTGTATGTTGGTATTTCTTAACCTCACCACTAACGGGCCCTTGTTAGTGTGAGCGTAAGATCCACCTGGGTATACCGACGGGTACGAAAGAATCCGCAAGCGCACGAAAATACCACTGTAGCACTTCACCTCAGGAGTATTCCCAACGGTATCGAATCCAAGGAATGGTATGTACTACCTCCTAGCCTAGCTATGGTCCAAGGACACAACTCTATAGGGCGAGATGAAGATGGAGAGGATCCTGCTGATCGTGGGTAGAGTTGAGAATAGTCTCTCGGTTAGGAACTCTCGTTTCGGACACTGGACCCTCCTGGCTATAACAGTCGGTTCACGGCAAATGGTTGCCTACACCTGTATCCAGATGTGGGGGATTCCGGAAGGGTCCAACGGCTATCACTACCGCGGCCTACCCCAAGACAAACCGTGGGATATAGGGCAATCGGAGGATAACCCATTGTCTAGACACCACGTCTACACCACCGGTTACTACTATAGCACAACTACGTCTGTCGACCCGTAACAACACTATAGCACTCTGTACGAAGACGGAGCGACGAACCCACGAGGGAGAGACCAGAACTGACTCAGGTAACCATTATCTAAACAAGGATCATGAAAGGACTTTGGTCTAAACTAGAATGCAGGAGCATCCACTTTACTCTAATTGGACTAGCAGGCATACAAACGGAATTAGCAACTTATGAACTACACCAGAAGATCAAAGGCTAAGCTCATGAAGAACACAAGCCTCTAAATCATGAACAAGTGAAGAACACAAGAACTATTCACCTATGCATGAATACTACTTTAGTCTAAATAGGAAATACAGAAATACTCACTTTATTCTAAATGAAGAACGAAGCATCCATGGAGGTACAAATCCCCTCTCACTCTCCTACTCTCTAATCTACCAAGGAGAGGCCTCTCCTTTGAAGGGAAGCTCTCATCCTTGAGTGAATGGTGTGTCTCATTTCTTACCCCCTACCCTCATATTTATAGGCCAAGAGGAGCTTCCTAGGCTACCTTGGGTGCCACTAAGGGACCAATGAGGTGGTGACACGTGGCGCAGAGGAGTGGAGGCCAAGTTGCTTCTTGTGGGCCCAAGCATGATCCGAGAGTTTACGGCGGTAACTGAGTGGATAACGCCCCGAACCGCCTCTAGGAGATCACCAGGAGTTGACACGTGGAAGCTGGGCTCGAACGGCGCCAGGGTCAGGTCGGCCGACCAAGGGATCGGCCGAACCCCAATCTCTGCCAAATGGCCCCAGCTTTCTCTGGGTCGCTCCTTGGTGGGCCCTTGGTCCTATCCTAGGTGTACACGCAAAACTAAGGCGGATTGCCTCCTCTGGTGGGCCCTTTGATCCGTGTGCTCTCTTCTGATTGGGTGGAGTTGTGCTTCTTTGCTTGGTGGGTCCATGGATCCATGTGAAGCCTATGTGGCAGCCTCTCATTGGTTGGTGCTAGGTTGCTTGGATCCATAGGGTGTGCTTTCTCTCATTTAATAAGCTAAAACACCTGCATTCAAATATTCATCTGCACTCATGGAATTTGTCAGATATAATCCCTATCCTATTGTGGATGATCACTTCCATTTATTCTATGCAGGTATTGACGGCCAAAAGTGGTACTTAACAGCCATCAACAACTCCCCCACACTTGACCTTTGCTCGTCCCGAGTAAAGGGGGAACAAATCAAGTGGGACATGATATCTAGAGATATGAAGCGAGCATAAGAGATATTTTGAACCATACCTTGTACCTGTGAACTCTGTGAAGTGTCTATTATGCCATGTTGGGTAGTTGAGGAATGGAATGGTCATGAATCAAATCACTTCTGCTCATCATGTCAAGTCACTTGGGGCTTTACAATTAGTTTTCAAAACAAACCTTGCTTAGCTCCTCATTTGATTCTCTCAGATCACTCAATGTGTATATGTCCTCACCAAAGCATTAGAATTGACTTTCTTCATCCTACTTCTAATGATGGCTTATGTGGAGCTCAGGGTAGGATAAAAGATAAAGCATACTTGTTTCACATATATTGCAAAGTCAAAAACTGGATCCAAGGAGAAAATCAAATCATACGATCAGATCTAGATGTGCACGTGTATGGGTATGATGGGTATGGTAAGGTGTATACTAGGCCCAGAATGGGTTCTCGATATTACCATACATGATGAAATGCTATGGTGATGGTAAGGTGGACACTAGCCCCGGAGTAGGAACTAGTTATTACCATCTAAATTATGGAACTCCTTTTTGCATGATTTTCTCCTCTTTCCTTCTTGAAATATTTGAGACATGGGCTATCTTCTCTTCTCTTTTTTTTTTCTTCTTTTTTTTCTTTTCCTCTTTTTTTTTCTTTTTGCATAGCCCAGTCTCTTTTGGAGATATTTGGAGAGGGGTAAATCATGGAACATTGCATGGAGCTTTATTTGGTGGAACAAATGGATGATACAATGCTAACTTCCAGTGTAGAAGCATAGCAAGGGGGGAATGGTGTGCACATGAATCTTGATCATGAAAGCATGAAAAGAACTCTCACCAGGGTCACAACAATTTGACAAAGCTCAATGTAATAACAAGCAGCATATGAGTATAAGGTTTTCAACTAAAAATATCATATGGCTTTGGTAGGACTGTGACATATCAAAGAGGAGCTTTGCAAAGGGTTTTTTAAGATTTTTCAAATAAAATTCCCAAGCACTCAAGCATTAGGAGAGAAGATCATATCATCAAACCATATCTCAAATGCCAACTACTTAGATGAGCATGAGTTCCCAAATGATATTTGTTCACAAGCATCAAGATAAAGAGTAAGGAATAAAACATATGCAAGCCAACCACAAGAATCATGTAGAGCAAGCAGAGCGCCATTATTTGAGTTTGATTTATTGGATAAGAGTTGAAGATCATTCAAACTCGTAGGTAGAGAGTGAGATGAAGGGTGCACATACCATCGCTCCTGAAGGATATGGGGAACAAGGAAGTCTAGTGGTGATTTGGCGAACCCGTAGGGTAGCCATCTCACTCTAGTTTACCTTGTCCTTGTCATGAAGGTGTAGTCGATGTCGTGCAGCCCTTTGTATGGGAGTTCTCAAGTGGGTATGTTGATGATGAGCTTGAGAGAACTCCCCCACACTGGTGCTTGTACTGGTGCTGTTCTTCAAACAAAAGTGGAAACAAAAAGATGGACTCTACTGGTTTGAGAACCATAGAGCCTTTATTTCAAAGCAAATATTTTTGTTTTTTTATTATCATCACCATGTCATTTACTCAAGCAGGGTTAGATCAATATTGCACTTCATACACAAGAGGGGAATATACTTACCTTGGACCTTCGAGAGGTCATATGTACCTCATTTGCATGTCGTGCAACATGAATCCGACACCTTGACTTACCTTCCCGTATGAATCTATTTCGATGACTTACCCATTTGGATTTGATGATTTTCTACAGGGGTTAGTCCACATACATGCAACCAAGATCCTTTTGAAAGCATAACTCTACGGTTCATCAATCAAAACTCGACACCATGTCTTGTTTTGATTGAAGAAGACAGTTTTAACCTAAGCACCATGCTTAATTTAAAATAGTATATGAATGTGTGTCGATCGAGCATACATTCAAACCATTTTATACGAACGAAGATAAAGGAAGCATGCAAGCATAATCTAGCTATTTTCAAAGGGAACATAAGTATGAGCACAAGACGGTGAACCTCGGGCAACCTCCCGAAAGGGCTTTGTTTAAAGTCAAAAGCAGGACTTACCTAGCTAATCAGCAAGATGAAAGAGCTAACATCATCTCCAACCCAGGATAAGATTTGGATGAGAGGAACTTTACTCAGGATGCTCACATACCTCCCCACACTTCTAGTTTGCATTGCTAGGCAACAAAACTCAAGTGTGTGGAGATCAAGCTTCCTTTTGTAAATGTTCTCTCAGCAAAAACTTATAAATGTGTAGTAGTGATGTAGCTCGCATGTTCTTAGGCGTCACCTGTCCATCATTCTTTTCAATCTCCACCTGAAAGGTTAGCGACCGAAAATACCCGAAGGACAATCTTATCCTAAAAACATGTTCTTGCTTTTTATTTGAAAAGGGAAATAAAACCTATGCTACTCCAAGCTATCTCCTGGTAGTGCTTTGTTTATTCAAGGTCATAAGCTCGACCATGGGAACTTCATCTTGCTGCTATCATTGGTGGTGTCATTCCCGTCTCACCACTAATCTTGGATGTTCAGTGAAGCTTTAGCAGCAAGGTTAGCGCCACAGTGCACACACGAAATCTAATATGCTTATGGTAAACATATGCATCCTCAATCAACCTTCTAAACATTCTGCAATAGAGGACTAGAAGGTGGTTGTAGCCCTTTTGTGTGATCAGCGCGCTAAGCATGGCTGACTCTGGAGAGGGATTATGCGAGCATGGTTCATAAGGTATATCAAGGATGAAGCTACCATGCTCGTCAGTGGAATCCTTTCCTATGAATTCCAGAGTTGGTGCCTCATAAGATTCCATGGCCCATGAGTCCTCTCCCTCAAGAGATTTATCACGAAAACTCGATATCGACTCTCGATCATGATTGAAAGCAACAAGATACGGGCCAGCGGGAAGAGGCTCAAACTCGGTCGAGAGGGATGATGATCGTTCGCCTTCACAGAAGTGAAGAGAATCTTCCGAGTCATTCTCATGAGGATTAGGAAAGTCTACACCCTCAATGAGAACGGGCTTGGATGATGCAAATGGAGATACATGAATCATCTTCTCGAGCAGGTCTTGCTTGGGAAGAGGATTTGCCAGTGGAGGTCCTGGACCTGTGATAGAAGTGGTGAAATCGGATTCCCTAAGCTTATGATCTAGGCTCCCTTGAGATTTATCAAGAAGTTCATCCAATGGGAAGCCTAGGAGAAGATCGAAATCTATGATGTCATAGATATAAAAATCTAGGCACACCTCGATCTCGTCTATGATGATCAGCACGTCCCTAGCAATCCCTCGACATGGAAAAGGGCAGTTCCATTCGGGACTTCGAAAACATATGTCAGTCGGGGTGAGGGGCATGTCACCCACCAGAGTGTCCAGAAGGACCTCCGGTATGATGCAAGCTCCAGCAGTAGGGTCATGAACAGCATCTATGGTGTTTCCCCTGATGGAACAGTGGATGGTCGTGGAAATCGAGCTAACCTGAATTGCTTCGGAAGTAGGCTTTGATTTCTGAGGCGACCAATCCACTATGGTCTCATGATTCCAAACTTCATCAAGGACCTCATAAAGGTCTATCGATGCCGTAGGATTCTCATGCCTATTGTGATTCGAGGTATTTATACTGGCTCTGGAAGAATCATCCTCGAATACGTGAGAGAACTCCGAAGATTGAATCTCTTCTTCCTTCGGTGTTCGCGGTTCGGGAGAAGGCTCTCTAGACGAATCATAGGATGTGCAGGGTCGAAGCTCAAATTCGTCTATTAAGAGACTCTCGTGGATCGACTCTGATTCTTGCTGGGGTTCGTTGTGACTGGTATGGGAAGACGAGGCTTCTAAGAAGAATTCTAGGATTTCTCTTCTTTCCATTGGGGATTGATGTTTGAATGAACCTCCAGCTAGAAGGTCGAGCTCTTGTGCAAATTCCAAGTCTATATGCGTGTAAAAGATGTTCGTTGAAATGTCGTCGGATATAGACAAGTCTGAGCTAGATGTCAAGAGACTTGAGAACATAGCCCAGGCTGCACCTATGCACTCCATCTCCAATTGCTCAAAGTCGAAGAGGTCAAACGGTAGGGATTTTATATGTTCCGGAATGGAGAACGAGTAACAAAAGTTATCTCGTAGTTCTTCCCAACTGTTCACTCTGCCCACTATGAGAGTGTACCATTGTGAGACATGGGTACCCCTGGGTCCCCACTGACCAGGCTCACGGCCGTCCCCGACAAGTGGGTCCGGCCTATCAGAAGACCCGCCAACCTGACAGTGGGACCAACCGACCTAGTTGGTTGCCCACACGACCTCCTGAAGACCTTCCAGGAGATTCCAAGACGACCTTATCCAAAAAGACCTTAAGCCTTGGCGTGCAAGACAAGATAGCGGTGGATTCCGACAAGCAGATCGACGGATATGGCAAGTGTTGTAAACAACTAGAATTAGGTCTCCTGGTCGTAAACGACCAGGAGTCTGGGAACCGACTTTGTCCGCTGGCCAAATATAAGGCGGGCAGGTCGACCCCTTGTAATCACGCAATCCTCAAGCAATCTACACCAACAACTGGACGTAGGGTTTTACTCTCCGGAGGCTCGAACCAGTATAAACTCGCTGTGTTCTCTGTGTTCTGTGTGCTCGTGCGCAACCATCGAGTTCTTAGCCCTAGATTTCACCCTGTCGAACAAATAAACCACTGGGGTTAACCCCCCTGTGGGCTGTTCAGATCTAAACCTCTTACAGTTGGCGCGCCAGGTAGGGGCGGGATCCAGGGTTCTTCGTGCAAGTCGATGGCTTCGTCAAGCGGTGTCATCTTCCCCAAGAGCATGGCGGACTTCCTCGCCAATCCTGTCGACATCTGCTTTGGCTCTATGCCAGCGGAATCCATTGCTCCAGCCGCCTGCCTCGTCATTGAGGGCAACGTGGTCACCTCCAACCAGCAGGTCGGGTCCGATCTGCTGGAGGAAACCCACCCACCCACTCCTCGTGACCTAATCGCGGGCCTCGACCGCGTCGAGGACATGCTATCCGACACGATCAAGGTCTGTGAGCGCGTCAAGCGCCCTCGCAGGACCTCCGCACCTTCACCCCGCATGCCTCTTGGTCTGCGGAACGTAGCTCATGTAGCATCTCGTTACATGAAGAACAAGATCCAGATCGAATCTGGACCCAAGATCCCACACCGTGGAAACTGCAGAGGTCGTCTCGACGACCCTTTCCCTATCCACGAGATCTCCAAACACATGACTCGCCAGTGCCGTGTGCTCAAGAAGCTTTGTCATCCTCTCATCACGGATCATCGCCGTCAGATCAACCGCGAGCCGTCCCCAGACCACCTCGCGTTCCAGATCGCCCGAACGACCATCTCTCCCAACTATCCAGGCGAGGTGTTTCAGATCCCGGACCGAGAGGTCCTCGTGGTCTCTGCCGACATCCCCCCCCAAGCTGGGGAGACAGACGAGCAGCGCATACAGCGCGAGAACGCTAATACCGCATGAGCTGTGCGTCGTTAGCAGGAACTAGATGCAGCCGGCGTAGCAGCAGGTCAACCTGCGAGCAACGTCGTACTAGGTGCCGGCGACCAGCCTGCAGGTAACGTCGTCAACGTGGGACCACCCCCCGCGGCTCCAGCTGCTCCTCAGCAACAAGCGAACGAGCCTCGTCGACACCGCCTGCGTGCCAGAGACCTCCTGAAGGACTTTAAGCAAGATGGCCACGAAGTCTACAACTCGCCTCAAGCTAACCTAGGCGCGGCCCTTGCCGAGCTGGGTCAACTTGAGGATACTCCCACAACTCGGTGCCTACAAGCTCACATCCGCATCGCTACTGCCCAGGTCAAAGAAAGAGGCCCAGGATACAGCAGATCGGCCTGCAGTTCCTACTCCAGGAGTAGGTCGGAATGGCCCCATCGCCGTCAACAAAACGATGGCGCTCCCCTTCAGCCCGTGCCTGAAGAGGGAGGTGGGGAGAATGAAGTCATACAACCAGCCAACACTGCTGCCAATGCACCAGCCAACGCTACCGCAAATGCAGCAGCCAACCCTCCAGTGAACGCCACCGCTAATGCTGCAGGCAATGTCGCCAACGCTGCTGGCGCCCAGCAGTGGAATGTCGCCAGCAACGCAGGACAGAACACAAGAGCTCAACCTCCACCAGTACAAGCCAACCGTGCCCAGAGCAATCAACGTCAATGTATACGAGATGAAGTGGAGATAGCACGTCGTGCTAACTACGACCGCGACAACGGGGTCCCTGATCCCCTTGACGCCAGTCACCCCATCCAAGCAACAGACCTCTGGCAGATGCACGATCAAGAGCTCCTGCGCCGTGCCCAGTACGACCAAGATAATGGCCCTCCCGACGACCTCTACGTCATCCCGACGACCACTCCTGTGGCTCGACAACCTCCCTGTGGAGTGCATCACCTCATGGGCGACCTTGTCGCGACTCTTTACGACCAACTACCAAGCGACCTATAATGGCCCAGGCAATACTCACCACCTCGCCAGAGTACGGATGAGGAAGGACGAAACTCTCTGCGAGTACACTAACCGCTACTTCGAGAATCGCAACACCCTTGCGGGTGTTAAGGATGAAGACGTCATCACCTACTACAAGAAGGGGGTAACTAACATAAAACTCTTCGAGAAGATCCATGAAGCCGACGCCAACACCATCGCCGACCTCATGGCCTACATCGACAAGCTCGTCGATACTCAAGATGCGGTGATGCACGACTTCAAGGGAGATGATCATGATGACGGTGGCGGCAGGTCGCGCAAGCGATCTGGTGAGGTCTATGTGACTGACCCACCCAGACCTTCCACTTTCCTCGAAGGTGACTTCAACATGGTCATGGACGATCAGTGCCAGTTCCACCACGACGCCAAGCATACCATGAGGGAGTACGAGCAGCTAAAGCGCGCTCTAGGTGTACCTCCAGAGCCCAAGAAGACCAAGAGCGGCAACAATGATGACCAGAACAGCAGCCGCCGCTACGACAACCGTAACCGTCGACCTGATCGACGTGATTACCGCGACCGCCGACCCTACCGTCGCAATGACAACAGGGATCGCCGTGACTATCACCGCGACTATCGCCACGATGATCGACGTGATGACTACCGCCGCGACGACCAGCGCGATGAGCACCGCGATGACCGGCGCGATGATCGCCGCCACAACGACCACAACCGCAACGACAATCATCATAAGGAGCCTTCTCCTCCACCACCGCCAAAAGGAGGCAACCCCAACGGTGCGTTCCAGAATGCCAACCGGCAAATCAACTTCATCGTCGGTGGTCGTCAAGCAGCTAAAAGCAACAGGCAGCAGCGATCAAACGCAAGGGAGATCGGCCAAGTCAACACTGAAACTCCACAACCGCTGCGTTGGTCGGAGTACCCCATCACTTTCTCCAGGAAAGACTATTGGGTGCACATACCAGACCCCGGGACCTACCCGCTGGTTGTCAACCCCATAGTGGATGGCGCGTTCCTACCCAAGACCCTCGTCGACGGGGGCAGCAGCCTGAACATCATCTTCACAGAAACACTGAGAAAAATGGACTTCGACTTTTACAAGATGACTGCCTGTGACGAACCCTTCTACGGGGTCGTGCCTGGCAAGGCTGCATATCCTATAGGTCGTGTATGCCTGCCAGTCACCTTCGGCAAACAAGACAACTTCCGCACGGAGTACCTGACGTTTGAGGTCGCGGACTTCCGCTCCTCTTACCATGCCATTCTTGGTCGACCTATGTTGGCCAAGTTCATGGCCATACCACATCACACCTACCTCCTCATGAAGGTGCCAGCACCAAACGGGATCCTTTCCGTCTACGGTGATATCCTCGTCTCCTACAACTGTGAGAGCGACACTGTCGACCTCGCCAAAATCTCCGCCTGCAAAGCCGCTGCTACGGTCATGGTCGCCCAGGCTGCCAAGATCGACCAAACTACTCTGGAGGTGCCAGAACAGAAGCGTACATCCACTGCCTTGCACGCAAGTCCCGCGGTGAAGAAAGTTTGCCTCAGCCTGCCCGACGCGTATAAGGAAGTCACCATTGGGGCCGACCTCGACCCCAACTAGGAACTCATGCTCACCAGTTTCCTCCGGGACAACGCCGACATCTTCGCATGGAGTCCGTCCCACATGCCCGGTGTCCCCAGGGAGCTGGCTGAGCACGCCCTTGAAGTAAGCAAGACAGCAAGACCTATCAAGCAAAAGCTCCGGCGATTTGCAAAAGATAGAAAGCAGGTCGTAGAAGTAGAAGTCTGTAAGCTCTTAGCTGCAGGATTCATACGAGAATGTAAACACCCAGTTTGACTCGCAAACCCGGTCCTTGTACCCAAAAAGATTGGAGGATTAAGGATGTGTATCGATTACACCGACCTCAACAAGCACTGCCCGAAGGATCCGTTACCCCTTCCTCGCATCGACCAGGTCGTGGACTCCACAGCCGGCAGTGTCCTACTATGCTTCCTCGACTGCTATTCAGGGTATCACCAGATAGCCCTGAATCCCGATGACCAAGACAAGACGGTGTTCATAACGCCCAACGGCATCTACTGCTACAAGGTCATGACCTTTGGCCTGAAAAACGCTGGCGCGACCTACCAGAAGGCAATACAGAAGTGCCTAAAGTCTCAGATCGGGAAGAACGTGGAAGCATACGTCGACGACGTGGTCGTCAAGACCACCGTACAAGATCAGCTCATCGCCGACCTCACTGAGACCTTCTCCAACCTACGCACTTACCAGTGGAAGCTCAACCCGACCAAGTGCGTCTTCGGTGTTCCCTCTGGATTGCTTCTGGGCTTCATGGTGGGGCACTGAGGTATCGAAGCTAATCCCGTCAAGGTCGACGCAATACGCAACATGGCCAAGCCATCTTGCAAGAAAGACATCATGAAGCTCACAAGCATGATGGCGGCCCTAGGTGTTTCATTAGCAAGCTCGACGAAAAAGGTCTGCCCTTCTTCAAGCTATTGAAGAAAGCAGATAAGTTCGTATGGGATGAAGAAGCACAGAAGGCTTTCGAGGCTCTCAAAGATTCCTTGACCTCACCTCCAATCATGACGCCACCCATACCAGGGGAAACGCTCCTCCTCTACATCTCCGCTACCACTAATGTGGTCAGCACGGTTCTCGTCGCAGAACGAGAAGAAGAAGGGTAGGCCTATCCTGTTCAACGACCTATATACTACGTGAGCGAGGTCCTGGTCGACGCTAAAACATGATATTCACAGCCTCAGAAGTTACTCTACGCACTCCTGATCACGTCGAGAAAGCTTCGCCACTACTTCCAAGCCCACAAGATTAAAGTGCCGTCATCCTTCCTGCTAGGAGAGATTATCTGCAACCGCAACGCCAATGGCCGCATCATCAAGTGGTCGGTGGAGCTTGGAGAGTTCGACATCGAGTTCTGCCCTCGGCAGGCGATCAAGTCACAGATCCTAGCCGACTTTGTTTCAGAATGGACAGAGATCCAGATGCCCCCTCCCAAGGAGAGGCCTGAACACTGGACAATGTACTTCGACGGGGCTCTTAACCTCGAAGGTGCAGGAGCAAGAGTGCTATTTATCTCTCTGCAGGGAGAGCAGCTCAAGCACGTCCTACAGATACACTACAAGGCCTCCAACAATGGAGCAGAATACGAAGCTCTAATTCATGGGCTCCGTATAGCAGTGTCCCTTGGCATCAAGCGACTACTAGCATACGGTGACTCCGAGGTCGTCATCAAGCAAGTCAACAGGAGTGGGATTGTGTCAAAGACACAATGGATTCTTACTGCGCTGAGATCCGCAAGCTCAAAGGCCAGTTCGAGGGGATCGAGTTTCAGCATGTGCCACGTAATAACAACGTGGCTGCCGACGTCCTATCTAAACTAGGCTCCAGGTGAGACCTAGTCCCAGCGGGTGTGTTCGTCCAGGACCTACGCAAGCCGTCGATCGAGCTGTTGGATCCGGACAACCCGGACCAGACACAGCCCGACCTAACTCCAGCACCTCCCCACGACGTGCTGATGACTGAAAAAGAGGATGATTGGCGCGAGCCTTTCTTAGCGTTCCTGCTTGACCAGCGAGTCCCAGAAGACAAAGCTGAACGCGAGCGTATCACGTGGCATAGTGCCAACTACGTCGTGATCGGCAACGACCTCTACAGAAAAGTCGCCTCCACTGGCGTCTTGATGAAGTGCATCTTGCGATCAGAAGGACTTCAGCTCCTGGCTGAGATTCACGGTGACGAGTGCGGCTGCCACGCAGCGTCCACCAACCTAGTCGGCAAGGCGTATCGATCCAGTTTTTACTGGCCCACGGCCATGGCTGACGCCAAAGACCTCGTCAAATAATGCAAAGGACGCCAATTCTTTACCAAACAGCAGCATCTGCCAGCTCAGTTCCTGCACACAATTCCCCCATCTTGGCCCTTCGCCATGTGGGGTCTCGACTCCATAGGTCCCTTCAGAACCACCCTTGGTGGTTACAAGCACATCCTTGTAGTCGTCGACAAATTCACCAAGTGGATTGAAGTCCGACCTGTCGCCAAGGTCACGTCGGAAGAAGTGGCGAAGTTCATACAAGACATAACACACCGCTTCGGTGTGCCTAATAGAATCATCACCGATCTCGGGACGGCCTTCACGGGGTCTGCCTTCTGGGATTTTTGCCAAGACAACATGATTGACGTCTCCTACTCCTCGGTCGCCACCCTCGGTGCAACGGCCAGGTCGAGCGTGCCAATGGCATGGTCCTTCAAGCTCTCAAGGATCGCATCTTTGATGACGCTTCAAACTACGCCATGCGGTGGTTCGCTGAGCTACCACATGTAATCTGGGTTCTAAGGACCCAGGTCAGTTCTGCTACGGGCTTCTCGCCCTTCTTCTTAGTCTACGGCTCAGAGGCCATCCTACCCACCGACGTCACCTTCGGAGCTCCACGCATACAGTTCTACGAGGAGGGAGAAGCCGAGCAGACTCATCGTGTCGACCTTGACAGCCTTGAGGAACACAGGGTGGCAGCCGTTATGAGGCAAGCTCGCCACGACCAGCAACTCCGTCGGTATCATGATCGCAACGTCAAGGAGACCTCCTTCAACGTTGGCGACCTCGTTCTATGACGTATCCAGAAGACCGACGGCATGCACAAACTGTCTGCCCCTTGGGAAGGACCCTTCATCGTTACTGAAGTCATCAGCCCGTCTACATATCGCCTCCGGTGGGGCGACGGGCAAGGCGTACCCAACCCATGGAACGTGGAGCACCTTCGACGATTCTATCCGTAGAATAAGTTTTATTACAGCTATGTATTCCTCGTCTTTGTATTTTTAGTTCAATAAATATTAATTAAAGCAGTCATCTGCTGTGTCTCGAGCCCTACCCTCTTTTCTTTCATGTCATGTACCCTCTCCCTCGACATGCTCGGGGGCTTGGCCAAAGCCAATACAGGGGTCGAAAGACCTGGGGGTGAAGTTCCCGTTCCTCCCCCTCGACATGCTCGGGGGCTTGGCACAAGCCAACGTAAGGGTCGCTCGACTTGAGGACGTCGTTCCTCATGACTACTCACTTTCTGTTGTTGCGAACTTGCTTGGTCGTAAGGTTGCAAAACCTGAGTCCTAGACTCCTTCCCGCGCGCCGATTGCACGTAAGTCTCCCTGCTGAGCTGTGGTGATTGGTAAGCCAGCCTCTCCGTGCGTAGTGGTTAGTGGGGTATGAAAAAGACATATCACTTCAGGGCAACCAAGTTCGTGCAAACATAAGCTGAGTACGTCATGCAGGCCAAAAGAAGATTATCATTATTATTTACATGACTGGAGGATGGAGGGGGTACAGCTCTAAGACTACGACTACTCTTCACCATCGTCACCCTCATAGTCGATGGCGTCCATTATAGCCATGGTGGCCTCTCGTACTTCGTCTTCTACGGCCTTGAGGTCCTTCGTCACGTCTGGGCCATGGGTGATGAGACTTTGCCCACACCAGTGACTCCGTAGCCGCTGTCAAGCTAGTCGCCTTCAAGAGGTCAACCAACTTCTCTGTCCGACTTGGGCTCCTCCTCGGTGACCTGAGTCTCCACCATGTCCATCACAAAGTGAGCAGCGTTCTTCAGGTCGTTCAGCTCCACTTCTTGCCCTGCAATGATCACCTGGTCATTCCGCAATGCCATCAAAGCTACCTCGAGACTGACCTCAAGGTCCTTTCGAGCTCATTTCTCATAAGCCAGCTTCTGGGACACGGCGTACTCACTGTCTACAGTGCCTTTCATGAGCTGCTTTAGCTCTTCAGCGCCGGCTTCAGCCTCCCGCAGGTTCACGTCCAGGCTTCGGACCTTCTCCTTAGCATTCTTCAGGTCGTTCTTGAGGTCCTCCTCTCGCCTGTGAAAATCTGCGATAAACAAAAGGTCGTAAGGTGCAACTCTCAGATGAACAAGACAATGATGGATGAAGCTGTGGAGCAGTTGGTCTTACCAGTGCTCACAGTATTCAATAACGCATCGCCTCCCGATTTTTGCGTTTCTCTTCATTCAGCTCGTCTTCGAGCTTCTTCTTATCAGCCGCCGCCGCCTCACGGATCTGCTTGAGCTCCTGTTCGAGCTCCCTCACCCGCAGTTACAGGGCTACGGCACCCTTGCACTGATCTGCCCTGCCCTTATCACGGTCGGCCAGTGACTGCTTGGCAAAACCATACGACAGGTCATCAACCACATTCACAAGATAAGTCATCTATTCAACCTAAGGACAGTGCTTACCGTGAGTGCTTGATTGAGTGTCAAGATCGACCGGCGGACCTCCTTCATATCCTCATCATCCTCGAAGATCTCTCCCTCCCAGGGAGTGCCGCTCCAGTCGATGTCCTCCCACCTCAAACTTGGCCCCGTCGACGTCGAACCCGGTGCCTGCACACCGCTTGTTTCTGGGTTCTCCTGTGGTGGTTCGATCTGAACCGGGTCCACAGTTGGGCCCTGAGCTGATGTGCTGGGCACCGAGTTGATGGGGTCCACCTTAATAACAGGCGGAGGAGCCGACGTCCCCACGTCGCCGACCAAGCCCTGAGTCCCGGCCTTAGGCTTGGACGACCTCGACCGTGAAGGTGAATCTTGAGCACCCAAGGTGCTCTGTGGTTAGGCGTCCGACCTGCGTGCAGTAATTTTTGTCAACATAATAAAAGACCTAACAATGGCTAGCAATGGACAAACTTAAGTACTGAGGCCTTACCTCACGGTAGGCGGTGCACGCAGTTTTGGCCTCAGGGGCCGAACTCGTATCTTGACAGGCATTTTGGCCTACACTCCAATGGTAACTCGCTGTGCCTCCCTCATACGGCGGAGGTCTTCCTCCGTCACTTGCTGCTCCAGCTCCCGTTGCCTCTTGGTCGCGGGACTTAGCGACCTCCTTTCCGCACGATCATCAGTGACCAGCAGATCATCTGTGGCTTCGTCTTCCTCCTCCTCGACCTCTTTGGTCGCAGGGGTGGGGATCGTCGGGGTGGGGATCGTCGGAGGAGGGCTCGTCTTCCTCTTCCTCTTCTTCTTGTCAGCCTCGAGCTTGGCAGTCTTGGCTGCCTCGGCCTTGGCAGCGGCTCTTGAAGTCGACTGCTTCACCGTCATCGCCCTTGTATTGCGCCTGGGCTTTATGGCACTGCTTGCCTCGGGGCGGCTCGCTGCATCGCCACCGACCTCTTGGTCGCTATCTTTATCAGCTCCAACCGATGAATCTGATTGATAATTCTCTAGCAACACAGCTGCTGGAGGCTGATACTCCTCCGACCTTAGCTTCTGACGTGGTTCCTCACCCTTCGGTAACGGTGTAGGACACCAAAACTGCATCTCTCGAGCCTGCAACAAACAAGCGACAAGGAATAAGATTGAAGCAACCAACTAACTAAGCCTAAACGACCTAGTAGTCTCAGGACTTACAGGGTCAGCTGGTCGGGTCAGGGAGTGTGCCTTTGGGCACTTCCTGTTCTGGATACGCCTGGTGTAGATCTGTGTAACCCTGGACGCCATCTCCTCTTGGGAGACCTTGCGGTTGAACTCGCGAGTGGGGTCTAACTGCCCCCAATACTCGTACGCCGGATGCACCCGGTCCTTGATCGGCTGGATCAGGCGACGACAGAATGACATCGCCACCGAGCCCCCCTGTCAGGCCTTTCTTCTTGAGGTCGCTCACTAGGGTCAGCAACTCCTTGACATCGTCCATCTCACGGGAGGTGAGCTGCAGGTCCCACTCCGGTATCTTCTCGGGCTTGTGCCCAGTCCGCTTCGGGAGCGCCGGCCGCTGGTCGGTGATGTAGAACCACTCTGACCTCCACCCAGTGGTGTTGTCCGGCAGATCCATATCTATCCATTCTACCTTGAGACCTGGTCTCAGGCAGAACATCACCGCCCCCACAACACCGGTGCGCTTGCCGGTGAACTTGACGTTGAAGAGATGTCGCCAGAGAAAAAAGTGGGGCGGTATCCCTAGATACGCCTCACAAAAGTAGATGAACGACGACACCACAGTAATGGAGTTGGGGATGAGGTGTACCAGCTCCAGTTTGTTGTAGTAGAGGAGACCTCTGAAGAAGTCGCCGGCGGGCACGTTGAACCCACGCTCGAAGGAGGCGAAGACGACCTGCTCCTTGTCGTCCTCTGTCGGGAATGCCTCGCTGGTGGGTGCCTTCCACTCCACCTCTGCCTTGGACCTCAGGAGCCCGCGGTCCACCAGCGCCTGAATCTTCTCCTCGGTCATCACCGAGGGCTCCCAAACCGTCTGCGGGTCCGGGATTTGGGAAGCAGCGGCTGCCATTTCTTGAGGATGTGAAGGTTTGGATTTAAAGTGGACTAGGGTTTTCACACGCCTGCGGAGCGGCGCGGCGCGTGGATGGTGGAGCCGGCGCGCGGTCTGCTACAAATGGCGGCGGCGGGCTAAAAGATTTAAGGGCGGTGGACGGGTGCGGAGGCGCAGCGGCAAGGGCAAGAAGATTCCGGCAGAGGCGGCGCGAGGAGAAAGAAGATGGAAAGGGATAGTCAACACCGGTCCCCGCCGCTCTATTTATAAGGGCCCCACCACGGATGCCTATTGCGGATCTGTCACCGCAACGAGCTCGCTACAACGGCTATGCGCTGCTAATTTCGCGAGACGATATTGCCGGATTTCATGCCAACGGCTATATGCCCAATGGATAGCGACCTATACCCCAAGTTTAGGTCTTGAGCATCTCAAAACTATTAGGTCATCCTGATAGGATAGTTGATCTCCATGAGGTCGATAAGCCCCTAAATTACGTTACTTTAGGTCTTTGATGAATAATTTCTTCAAATCGACCATTAAATGACAGAAGAGAGCGAACATTACACGGGAACTACGAAGGTACACAAGTCGCCTGCGACCTCATTGGATCCAGAACCCGTTACAAGATACAAATATATTTGAAGACCTGGTCTACATAGAGCAATCCTTGAGGTGTTCCCTGCTATAGCAGAGCACATCGCAAGAATTCTCCTAGCCCAGGACCTCGATTGTGGCCTTGCGGTGAACGCCTGCACAACGCTGCATATAGCAGGTCACACTTTGTGCCTGACTATGGAATGCAGATACGAGCGTACTCTTCGGCGTGGACTGTAAGCCCTCGATGAGCATCTAATGCTCACCAAGAACTTGCAGCTTCACCTCGGGCCTCTACAGCATCACCTCCAAACTCACCATGACTCTTCACTGAGACAAGGTACAAAGAGTGGGGGTGACACCTCTACTTCGCAAGAATTCTTCTAGCTCTAAGCTTCTACAAACTTTGCATCCTATGCTCTGGTGGACGGACACATGCCCATGGCATGGCTGCAATACTACTCTGCAGCTTCATAGCTTAGTAATGCTCGGTGCTTGCCTCCTTAAGCCTTATGGTGCTATTTATAGCCGAAACCAGGCCTTATGTGGCCGGTGAAGTGGAGACACTGTTACCACGTGACCCAGAGGTCCTGTAGAACATGTGCATGATTAAAGGTGATGTCCTTTTCGCTGCCTCGCGACGCCTTTGTCGCTAGTGCATCAATGATGCTTGAGGCCGCTGCGACGTCACGTGGCTACAGTGCACCTTTCGGTCAGTGGGCGGTTTGTCGTTTTCTCGGTGGCAAGAGAATCTCCGACCACTGTTGACCTGTGACCCTGTAGTCTACGGAAGAGATAGGCCTGACTCTGCGTCAGAGGGCTCTACGCCTCATTACATCGACAGACGACGACGACGACGATTAAGCGAACCCTTTACGGCTCTGCGTCTTTATTGCACCCGCTAGGCTCTGCGTCCTGGTGCACCCGCTGTGGCTCTGCACGTAAACGTACCTATTCCAATCAGCCTATATTTTTGTTCCCTGAGCAGAATGGTCGTAGGTTCGATTGAAGACCTTCCGGGGTAGGCGTGCCTCGCTGCTCTACCAGATCCGTTTGGGTGCCTAGAGTCCAGAAGTTTCACGTCTACGATTTCGTCGGGCCCTCGTGGTCGGTGTGCCTATTTGCTGAGGTCGTCAATACCTTAGTGCTATGGCTCCACTAGATGGCTGGCAGCTATGTTGGTCATCTGGGCACCAAAACGACCTCCTTGAGGTCGGCGTGCCTTAATACCTAGGTCTTGCAATACCTCGGTATGTCTACGGCTCTGCCAACCTAGTTGGGCACCTTGGATGCATGACCTTCCGAGGTCGGTGTGCTCTTGTAGCCCTGCCAGCCTGCTCTGGACACCCAGGATTTTACACTGGGAATGAAGGCCTCCCTGTGGGGTGCGCATCTAATAGCCCTGCCAAGTATCTCCGGGTGCTTGGGCGCTATAGATTTGAGACCTTCTTGAGGTTGGCATGCCTCGGGTGGCTCTACCAGACTCTTTGTAGCTATGCAAGATATCTGGGTGTCTCTACACTCCATTTGTTCAAGACCAACATTTTTCTACAGCTTCATCGTCGACAGTTCTAAACACCATAACTTCAGCTACAACATGATTGACGACCTCTCCAAGGAGTGCGTATTTCAAGATCCTGCTAGGTATCCTTGGATACTGGACATCATTGATTTTAGGCCTCTTCGAGGTCGGCACACCTACAAGGCCTCCACGAGGTCGGCCCTGCCAGACTCCTTGCAGCCATGCTGGGATATCTGGGTGTCTCTACTCTTCGTTCGATCAAGACCATAACTAAGTTTTCTTCTCTTTTTGGAGCATCAAACCAGCCATGCTGTCTGCTTCAATGCTCGGGGACTACTCTACGAGAGCGTCTCTGACGCCCTCTTGTTTTCTTCGTCGTCCCGACCTGTTGGGAAACCTATTTCTCATCACGTCGTTACTCGACCTACTTTTTTCTTCATTCTTTTTTGGATCATCATATCGGCCATCCTACCCACCACGATGCTCAGATACTACTCTATGAGTGCGTCCTTGATGCCCTCTGAATTTTTTCATCATCGTTTCGATCTATTGGAAGTCTGCTTCCTATAGGTCGTCACTCGACCTCTCTTCATTCGGCAAGACTATAAACAGGTCGGCTACTAAGCTGATATGTTCTTTTCTTTTTTGACCGACGTGCATGCTATTCGACCTGTCGATAGCTCTATGACTTCGTCACGACCTTCTAAGGTCGCTGCGCCTACACATCGCTCGGGGGCTTGTGAGACATGGGTACCCTTGGGTCCCCACCGACCAGGCTCACGGCCGTCCCCGACAAGTGGGTCCGGCCTATCAGAAGACCCACCGACCTGACAGTGGGCCCAACCGACCTAGTTGGTGGCCCACACGACCTCCTGAAGACCTTCCAGAAGATTCCAAGACGACCTTATCCAAAAAGACCTTAAGACTTGGCGTGCAAGACAAGATAGCGGTGGATTCCGACAAGCAGATCGACGGATATGGCAAGTGTTGTAAACAACTAGACTTGGGTACCTTAAGACTTGGCGTGCAAGACAAGATAGCGGTGGATTCTGACAAGCAGATCGACGGATATGGCAAGTGTTGCAAACAACTAGACTTAGGTCTCCAGGTCGTAACCGACCAGGAGTCTGGGAACCGACCTTGTCCGCTGGCCAAATATAAGGCGGGCAGGTCGACCCCTTGTAATCACGCAATCCTCAAGCAATCTACACCAACAACTGGACGTAGGGTTTTACTCTCTGGAGGCCCGAACTAGTATAAACTCGCCGTGTTCTCTGTGTTCCGAGTGCTCGTGCGCAACCATCAAGTTCTTAGACCTAGATTTCACCCTGCCGAACAAATAAACCACTGGGGTTAACCCCCCTATGTGCTGTTCAGATCTAAACCACTGACAACCATTGTTCCACCCTATCTAGAAGGGAGAAGGGGAACAATTTCCACCTCAAATTTTCTGTGTCATGCCCAACACAAGTAGGACTAAACACAGTCATTCAAATTCCTCTACATGAACATGAGGATTATCGCTAATCGCTCCAGAGAAGGGTCGATTTCGAACCATGGCTATAAAGCCAGGACCGAGTTCGCAGCAAGATGAGGAAGTTGATGGTTGCTCTAAGACGAACTCGCCCCTAGGGGTAGAGAGGCTTTGACAGGAAGGCATCTCAATGGGTAGCAGGGGTAAAGGTAGAATTCAAGAAAAACGAAAAAGATAGATACGAGGACCACTAGGTTCGAAGATAGATACGGCAACCGTTCCCCGGCAACGGCGCCAGAAATGCTTGTGGGTATTTCTTAACCTCACCACTAACGGGCCCTTGTTAGCGTGAGCGTAAGATCCACCTGGGTATACCGACAGGTACGAAAGAATCCGCAAGTGCACGAAAATACCGCTGTAGCACTTCACCTTAGGAGTATTCCCAAGGGTATCGAATCCAAGGAATGGTGTGTACTACCTCCTAGCCTAGCTATGGTCCAAGGACACAACTCTATAGGGCGAGATGAAGATGGAGAGGATCCTGCTGATCGTGGGCAGAGTTGAGAACAGTCTCTCGGTTAGGAACTCTCATTTCGGACACCGGACCCTCCTGGCTATAACAGTCGGTTCACGGCAAATGGTTGCCTACACCTGTATCCAAACGTGGGGGATTCCGGAAGGGTCCAACGGTTGTCACTACCGCGGCCTACCCCAAGACAAACCGTGAGATACAGGGCAATCAAAGGATAACCCGTTTCTAGACACCACGTCTACACCACCGGTTACTACTATAGCATGGCTACGTCTGTCGACCCGTAACAACACTAGCACTCCGTACGAAGACGGAGTGATGAACCCACGAGGGAGAGACCAGAACTCACTCAGGTAACCACAATCTAAACAAGGATCACGGAAGGACTTTGATCTAAACTAGAATGCAGGAGCATCCACTTTAGTCTAATTGGACTAGCAGGCATACAAACGGAATTAGCAACTTATGAACTACACTAGAAGATCAAAGGCTAAGCTCTTGAAGAACACAAGCCTCTAAATCATGAACAAGTGAAGAACACAAGAACTATTCACCTATGCATGAATACTACTTTAGTCTAAATAGGAAATGGAGAAATACTCACTTTATTCTAAATGAAGAATGAAGCATCCAAGGAGGTACAAATCCCTCTCTCACTCTCCTACTCTCTAATCTACCAAGGAGAGGCCTCTCCTTTGAAGGGAAGCTCTCATCCTCGAGTGAATGGTGTGTCTCTGTTCTTACCCCCTCCCCTCATATTTATAGGCCAAGAGGAGCTTCCTAGGCTGCCTTGGGCGCCACCAAGGGACCAATGAGGTGGTGACACGTGGTGCAGAGGAGTGGAGGCCAAGTTGCTTCTTGTGGGCCCAAGCATGATCCGGGAGTTTAAGGCGGTAACTGAGTGGATAACTGCCCAAACCGCCTCTAGGAGATCACCAGGAGTTGACACGTGGAAGCTGGGCTCGAACTGCGCCAGGGTCAGGTCGGGCAACCCAGGGATCGGCCGACCCCCAATCTCCACCAAATGGCCCCAGCTTTCTCTGGGTTGCTCCTTGGTGGGCCCTTGGTCCTGTCATAGGTGTACACGCAAAACTAAGGCGGTTTGCTTCCTCTGGTGGGCCCTTTGATCCGTGTGCTCTCTTCTGATTGGGTGGAGTTGTGCTTGTTTGCTTGGTGGGTCCATGGATCCATGTGAAGCCTATGTGGTAGCCTCTCATTGGTTGGTGCTAGGTTGCTTGGATCCATAGGGTGTGCTTTCTCTCATTTAATAAGCTAAAACACCTGCATTCAAATATTCATCTGCACTCGTGGAATTTGTCAGATATAATCCCTATCCTTGTGTGGATGATCACTTTCTGTTTATTCTATGCAGGTATTGACATCCTAAAAGTGGTACTTAACAACCGTCAATGGAGTACAAACGTTCCTTCCTTTGATTGTTTGATCTGGAGCCCGAGGAAGAACTGCAACTCACCTATCATGCTCATCTCGAATTCCCTGCTCATGTCTTCTGCAAACCTTGCTACCAAAGAGTTAGACGAGCCACCAAAGACAATATCATCCATGTACACCTGCACAATTAGGATCTCTTTGCCCTGCCTAAGGAGAAACAAGGTCTGATCTACCTTCCCCATCTCAAAGCCTCTCTCAAACAGGAACCCTCTCAACCTACCATACCAAGCGCCTTCCTCAACTTGTACACCCTGTGGGGGTACTTCTCACTCTCAAACCCCGGTGGTTGCCTCACGAACACTTCTTCCTCCAAAACACCATTCAGGAAAGCACTCTTCACGTCCATTTGGTACAATTTGAACCCTTTAGCCACGGAAAAGGCTAGAAGGATCCTAATCACCTCCAAACGGGCTACGTGAGCAAAGGTCTCCTCGTAGTTGATCCCCTCTTTTTGTGTGTACCCCGGAGCAACAAGCCTTGACTTGTTTCTCACTACTTCACCTTTGTCTCCCTCTTTATTTTTCCACACCCATTTTGTCCCAATCGGCTTACACCCTGGTGGAGGCTCCACTAACTCCCAAACTTGGTTCCTCTCAAAATTCTCCAACTGCTCATGCATAGAATTGACCCAATTGTGATCAAATAGCGCATGTCCAATGTCTTTGGGCTCAAAAGTAGCAACAAAAGCAGCATGGGCAAAGTGAGAGTCATTTCGAAACCTCGACCATGTAGTGTGTTCATTGATGTTCCCGATGATCATTGAGGCTGGATGTTCCACTTGTACTCACTAGGGAGCTTCTCTCCTCGAAGCCACCTCCCCCTTAGCTAGAGCTTCCTCGTGATCTCGGCACATCGTCGTAGGTGTGGGAGAAGGCCCGTCCTCGATCGTAGTCAAAGTAGTATGTATATGCTCAGCCGCGGGCGCCACACCACCATCTTCCTCATCTCCTTGCTACTCCACCTCATCCTCGAAAATCTCCTCGCCAAGTTCCTCATCACCTGCACAGTAAAAAACAAGTGAACTCCATAGCTGTGTCTCATCGAAGGTAACCTCGCAAGTCTCCACAATTTGGTTAGTTTCAAGATTGAGCACCCGAAAGGCTCTAGAATGAGACCCGTAACCAAAGAAAATGCCATCAACAGACCTAGCCTCGAACTTGTCCAACTTTTTCCCTTTCTTAAGAATGAAGCATTTGCAGCCAAAGACGTGAAAGTGACTCACCTTGGGGGTTCTACCGTGCATCAACTCGTAGCAAGTTCTCTTCTTATGGACCCTGAGGTAAATCCTGTTTGACACGTAGCAGGCGGTATTGACCGCTTCAGCCCAGAACCTTCTCGGAGTCCTATGCTCATCGAGCATCGTCCGAGCCATCTCACACAGGGTTCTGTTTTTCCTTTCCACCACGCCGTTCCAGGGAGGCGTATACGGACTGGAGAACTGGTGTTCAAGACCCAAGTCATGGCAAAAGGTTTCGAAATGAGAGTTTTTAAATTCTGAGCCATTGTCACTGCGGATCGCTCGTATGGCATCTCCGTGCCTCTCGTTCTTCAACCTCAAGACAAGATCTCGAACAAAACCAAACGTCTCCCCTTTCTCTTCCAAAAAGAAAACCCAAGCATACCGAGAGTAGTCATCTACCACAACCAGGACGTACCACTTCCCACCCACATATCGCACACGAGCTAGGCCAACAAGGTCCATATGGAGCAGCTCGCATGGACGCTCCGTCATCACATCGGTGAGGGGTGGATGGGAAGCAGCTACCATCTTAGCATGCCTGCACGACGCACACACCAAATCCTTTTCAAACCTCAAGCGGTGTAATCCTCGGACCAAGTTAAGTCCACTCAAGCATGACAACAAGTCAAAACTCAAGTGACCCAACCTCCAATGCTACTTCCACAACTCACCCGAAGAACCAGCCACAAAACACCTCAAAACACCTGAACTCTGAGAGAAATCCGCTCGAAATATTTGACCCTCAGGGACAACCACACAGACAAGGTCACCTCGAGCATCAAGTATCCGAGAACCACCAGACTTAAACAACACCTCAAAACCTTCCTCAGGAAGCTGGGAAACAGAGAGCAAATTAAAACCCAACGACTTGACCAAGGCAACACGCTTCAGCACCACTTTTTCACTTACCCTTACTTCACCTTCAGCAAGTACACACCCTCGCCCATTGTCCCCAAAGGTGATGTATGTCCTGGACACCACCTGGGTGAGGCTGGAGAGCCACCCCCAATCTCCGGTCATGTGTCTCGAGCAACCGGAGTCGATCAACCAAATGTTCCCCAAGCCTCCCACCTGAAATTCAAAAATGAGCATGTGAATGAGCAAACGACTCAACACTGGGGTTAGTACCAAAAGAGTAGAACCAGTGCTGAGCCATCTACTCCAAAGTGGGGTTAGCACAATCCATCCTAGCATTCCTACCAAAGTGTGCATCAAACCTACCACAAGTACCAAACCTCGGACCCATCCTACCATCTCCACCGGAACTGAAACCACCACGGGGAAACCACTCCCGTCTTGCTAGAGGAGCACGAAAGCCAGGAAAGGAAGACCGTGGACCATAGCTCCTCTCCAACTCAAAGCTACGACTTCTCCCACCCTTATATTGAGCACGAGGTGTAGAACGTCTAGCAAACTCAACACCACCAGACACACCATGCCTACCACCTGTGCCACGACCAAAGGAACTGAACCGAGCATCGCCACGACCACGAAAACCAAGCTGGTCAGTGCCCAGACCTGCACCAGTCTGACCGGTCCCCCTGACCGGTCTGACCTGTGGCGCACTACCAGCAGCGCCACTTGCCATTCTCCGATCTCCCCAAGCCGGAACTGTCCTCACAATAGCCTTAGCCCTCGGCATTTGCATACGAGGCTCAGGTACACCATTAGAAGGGTGGTACCTGTCCTTGTTAGCCCACTCCTTAGCCATTCTCTCCTCACGCTTCTTTTTGAAGCAAAACTCACCCTTGTGACCATCTCTCCCACAATAGCCACAATGAAACCGTATGAGCTTAGGTTTAGGCTTGGGTTGGGGCTGCTCACTTGGTTTCTCGTTCGGTTTCTCCTCACTCGGCTTCTCTTTTGGTTTCTCTTCACTAGGCTTCTCCCCCTTTTTCCCAAAGAACTCATTCCCTAAGTCACTCTTAAACATGATGGGTTTTTGAAAATCATTTGTTTGGGGAGGAAACACTGGTGGATCTGGGGTTGTGTCAAGTCAGTTTCTCAGTGGGTTTGGCTTAGGAGCATAAGCATTTTTGTGGAAGGTTTTTGGTGGAGCTTGGATATCACCAACCTTCTCTCCTCCCTCTCCACTACACTCTCCAATCTTATCCGACCCAAGCGCTTGCCCATCATAGCGCTTGTATGCCTCTATCATCATCCTAAGCTGGGGCTCATGACCCGACAACCAACCCATCATCTTTCTTAACTCATCATTTTCATCCTACAAGCGATCAACATAATGTGCCAGATCCAGGTTCTTTACAGCTTGCAATTCACAAGTAGAGCTGGAAGTAGGAATAGGAGCTTTCAATTCAGCTTCAAGCGAAACAATGTAAGCACGAGACTCATCAAGCTTTCCATGCAAAACAGGGCACGAAGTGCAAGCACCTAGCAAAGCAGGTCTAGACTTAAGCTCAGCCACTTCAACCCTAAGTACATCTAGTTCCTCACACTTGGAGGCATGCTTTTCCTTAAGAGCAGTAAGATCAGCTAAGAACACAGAGCAATCCGCACAATCAACCTCATCAGAAACAACAGGTGAAGCCTTAATGAGAGCCATGTGTGGTTCGAGGACCGGTGGATGGTCGCTTCCTGGTGTGATGAGTGATTGACAACGTGGTGTGGACTGATTCTTGGCTAAGTATTGCAGGTGCAGGTTGCGGCTTGACTGGTGTTGGTGCAGGTGAAGAACAAGCGCGAAAGGTCGTTGCCGGTGAGGCCTCCAGGTGTGAAAAAGACAAGTAGGCTTGGTTCGAGGGACCCGGTGGCCAGCGGGGTCAAGTGCGGACCGCATGGTGGCAAGAACGGCAAGATAAAGTCATGGACGGTTTCTTGGTTGAGCCTCAAAACCAAGGTCGAGCCGGGACTACGTGGGAGCCGAGTCATGAGTGGTGATTGGCGGAGGCTACACCGAGTTCGCGGGGTTTCTGGTGGTTCACCAGAAAACCACTGGGTTCCTTGGTTGATCCACAAAGCCAAGACCGAAGAACCGAAGACGGAGGTGCAGCCAGCTCCAGACCGGTCTGACCGGTGGGTCTGACCGGTCTGACCGGTGGGTACCGGTCTGACCGGTGAGGAGCACCGGTCTGACCGGTGTGCGACGACGTAGTCCGGAATCTTCGAAGCGGAGGACACACGTCGGCATCGCAAGGCTTGCGTCGAGGCTAAGCAAGTTTGCGGTCGCTGGGCATCCGTCCGATGGAGCGAAGACAGAGATTTCTGAATTCGCCCTTGAGGGGCATGTATCCCTAGTTAGCTAGTAAGGGTATTTTCGTCTTTCGGTTGCCTCCATATAACCCAAGTGGTGAGAGGATGGCAGCCATCTCTTGGAACCCTAGCTCATTTGGTTTTCCTATTTTCCTTCCTATTTTCCTTAGGATTTTCGTAGGACTAGCTTGAGAGCTTCATGGTGAGATCTTGTGAGAGGGAAGGATGATCGGGCGGCAAGCTAGACCTTGTATGAACCTCTTTGGTATGTGTAGATGATTCGTCGTGGTCCCTCAAGGCTTGGTTGCGTCTTTCCCGTTTCTCCTTTTTGGTGATTTTCGGAGGTATTTTTGGAGGATTTTCGTTCATCGCTCGATTCGTCGATTTGAGGGCGTTTCTCTCCGGATTTCTTTGAGGGGATCATGGGTGAGTGCCTTGTGCCTCTTTGTGGATGATCTTGACTCCTCAAACACCGGATTTGGCCTTCGATTCATTGACTTCCGGGTGAACCCTAGGTCATAGTGTTTTTGGCAAGGTTTCGCGATTCCGGGAGTTGTAGGGAGTTTGAGACCGAAATTTTTGGGGCATATCCTCTCCTTGGGGTGTTCATCATCTCCCCAAAATTTCGTCTCAAGACTCCTAGTGGTTTGGGAGATCAATCGATCGAAAGTTTGGGGCTGTTTCGCGGGCTGATTTTTTAGGGGGGGCGGTACTACCGACCCTGTCCAAGTAATACCGATAACCTGATTTTCAGCTGCCAGAGAGTCTTTATCGGTAGTACTGACCCGAGGTCGGTAGTACCAGAAGTCGGAAGTACCGACCCTGTGCCAGAAGTACCGATAACCTAGTTTTTAGGTGCCAGTAAGCCCATATCGGTAGTACCGACCTGGGGCCGGTAGTTCCGACAATTTCTGCTGCAGTATGCCTCGCGCTAGATTTTTCTCTCGGTTGTTTTTGTGCTTGCTTCCGCTTTGTTCCTAGGCTTGTTCTAACTTGTTCCTAGGGTCAGTAGGTCCGTTGTGACCACGTGATCTTGGCAAGTGTGTGCGGGATTCTTCGGAAGTGATTTTGGGGTATATAGGCCGAGTTCTTGAGAAGAATTTTTATCGGCTCCCATTTACTCCCCCCCTCTCCGGTCGCCAATCCGGTCCTTCAATTGGTATCAGAGCCGGTTCGGGTCTTCATTGACTCTTACCAGTCTAAGATCCAAAGATGGCGTACCAGGAACGGGGTTCGGGTCCTCCGCACTTCGATGGGAAGAACTACCAGATGTGGCAGAGGCGGATGGCAGCGTTCCTCTGCGGAAAGGGTCAGATCCTTTGGGATGTTACGGTGAACACAACTTATGTTCATCCGATTAACTTCCTTGCTCCAGGATCGAGAGATATGTTCGAAGCCAACAACAAGGCGGTCGACTACTTGTTTCGTGCTCTGTGTCAGCCTGAATTCGATCGGGTTCAGACAGAGGACTTAGCCTGTAGGATTTGGGAGCAGTTGAAGGATGCACATGCTGGGAATGCTCAGGTTCAGGCTCAGATGTACGCGACTTACCGGAGAGAGTACGAGAACTTCACTCATCTCCCCGGCGAGTCCATCGATGCCCTTTTCCAGCGATTTACGGTCGTTGTGAACGACATGAGAGCCAATGTGGCCGTGCTCCCATACGATGATCATGATAGAGCCGTGAAGCTCTTGCACTCGTTGGATTGTACCGTATGGGATGGGAAGTTTGAGGCTATTGTTGAGTCCGAGAAGTATGACACCTTGACCGTGAACGAGCTGTTCTCAAAGCTCAAGTCAGCTGAGTTGGACCGTGGTATGACAGCCAAGATTGAGAGCCCGACTGACTCTCATAGTCTTGCTCTCGTCGGTGGCTCAGGTGCTAAGACTAACGCTAACCCATCCTCCAGGATGTACTCTTTTTCCTCTTTGATGTCTTTGCCAGACGAGGAGTTCAATGTACTTGGAGAGGACGAGCTGGCGTTGCTAACACGGAGATTCGAGAGGATGCACGAGAACCAGGTGAACTCAAGGAGGAACTCGAGGGCGTGTTTCAAGTGCGGCAAGACCGGACACTTTTTCGCCGAGTGTCCAAAGGTGAACAACCACGACAAGCACAAGTCCAAGGACAAAGGAAGAAGATCCAAGAAGAAGGAACATGAACATGGGAGGAAGACACGGACCCGAGAGAAGGTCAAGAGATCGAGCGACATCGACTCTGACTCTGAGGACGTGTCATCAAGCTCGAGTGAATAAGAAGAAGAGGACAGCAAGAGGAAACACAGGAAGAAGAAGAAGAAGGACTTCGGCAAGTACTTGAACGGCCTTTGCTGTACCGCAAGCAAGACTTCGAGAGGCTGCAACAAGAAGGATGGTCTTTGCGGCATGGCACGCAGCTCCGGCAGCAAGAGAAGCCAGAAGAATGCCTCGGATTCAGACTCTGACTCCGAGGATGAGGTAGGTGATGAGCTCTCTTCTTTGCGCAAGGAGAATGAGGAGTTGGTTGACTTGCTTGATAATCGCGATCACATGCTTAGAGAGGCTAAGAAGCTTAGGAAGGAGCTTAGAGCTTTGCTTGAAGATGCTAGGACTAGAGTGGCTGAGCTAGAAACACAGGTTCTTGATGGCAAGCTTGAAATTGATTCGCTTAAGGCTAGCCCTGTGGTTTCTGATGAGGTTGACTGTACTGACTGCTCTGTTTTCCTAGCTGATTTGACTGCTCTTAGGGAAAAGCATGCCTCCAAGTGTGAGGAACTAGATGTGCTTAGGGTTGAGTTGGCTGAGCTGCAATCTAGACCCACTTTGCTTGGTGCAAGCACTTCTTGCCCTGCTTTGCATGATAAGATTGCTGAGCTTCGTTCTCGCATTGTTTCGCTGGAGGCTGATTTGAAAATGCCTATTCCTACTTCTTGCTCTACCTGTGAATTGCATGCTGTGAAGAATTTGGAACTTGCACAATGTGTTGATCATTTGCAGGATGAGAACAGTAAGTTGCGTGAAGTGCTGAGTTGGTTGTCTAGTCAGGAACCTCAGCTTAGCATGATGATTGCCGGTTATAAGCGCTTTGATGCTTGGGCTTTGGGATCTGTTAAGTTTGGTGAGAGCAGTGGTGAGAGAGAAGGGAAATTTGGGAATATTCCAGTTCCACCACAACCCACATCCAAATACAAGTTTGTACCCAAGCCAAACCAGTTGCTTAAACCGAGAGAAAAACCAAGTGAGAAGGCTAGTGAAAAACCTAGTGAGAAACCTAGTGAGAAGCCTTGTGAAGAGCCTCACCCCAAGCCTAAGCCAAGACCAATCCGTTTCCATTGTGAGTTGTGTGGAAAGGATGGTCACAAGAGAGAGTTTTGCTATAAGAGAAGGAGAGAGGCGATAATGGCTAAGGAGTGGGCAAACAAGGATAGGTACCACCTTTCTCATGGTGTGCCTGAGCCTCGTATGCCACTACCTAAGGGAAAGGGTGTTGTGCATAGGGTTCCAGCATGGAGAGATAGGAGAGCTTCAGGTGGAGGCAAGTTTACTGGCCGAGGGCCACCGGCCAGACCGGTCAGAGTGACCGGTCAGACCAGTGCTAGGAAGAGTGCTGGACGGTCTAGTTTTCGAGGCTGTGATGCTAGAGGGTTCAGCCCTTTCGGTCGTGGAACAGATGGTAGGCGCTTTGAGTCTGGTGGTGTTGAGTTTGCTGGACGTTCTCCACCTCGTGATCAATACGAGTTTGGGAGAAGTCGCAGCTTTGAGTCTCAGAGGGGCTATGGACCACGCTTTCCTTTTCGTGGTGCTCGTACTCCTCCAGTGAGACGGGAGTGGTTTTCCCATGGTGGTTCTAGGTTTGATAGGTTTGATAGGACGGATCGCAGTTTTGATAGGCGCGGTAGGATGGATGTTGCTAATCCTACTTTTGAGGAGATGGCTCGGCACTGGTTTGACACCTTTGGTACTAACCCCAGTGTTGAGTCATTTGCTCGCTCTCGCTCTTGGTTTTGAGTTGCAGGTGGGAGGCCCGGAGAACATTTGGTTGATATCGGGGGTGGTTCTCCGGCCTCATACCCCGGTGATGACATGGAGGTACATCACTTTCGGGGATGGTGGACAAGTACGGGTGAATTCTGAAGAAATGATAAAGGTAAGTGAATTTGTGTTCTTCAAGTGTGTGGCCTTGGTCAAGCCACTTGGTTCGTTTCGCTCCTTGCCCTATCTCATGTGTGTAAGGTGAGCTTTGTATGCTCTTTGACCTTAATGCATGAGTTTAGGGGGAGCCTGTGTGCTTAGTGTGCTCTTTACTCTATCATGTGTACTAAGGGTGAGCTTTGTATGCTCTTTGGCCCTAGTGCATGTGTTTAGGGGGAGCTTGTGAGTTTTGCGCTCCTTTGCTCTTTTGCCGGTGGTGTCGAGCCCTTTTTGCCTCCCCTCGAGGAGCCGGTCGTTTGTGAGCTTTGTGTGTGGGAGCTCCTTTGTAGCATATGTATAGCTTTCCTTTGTGCATTTCTTGCATTTGGCATGGCATATGTAACATGATGTATAGGCATCTTTGTATCTTAGGTTGCATGCATTTTGTATCATATGCATTGTTTAGGAAAGGCTTCTCCTATATACATTGTTCACCATGGAATGATATATATGTCTTTGTGAGCTAGTTTGGTAAGCTATGGTTAGTTTGGCTTAGCTCTTGATGATCTTGATTTATATCCATGGTTGATGGTTATGTTTTAAAAAATCTCATATGTATGCTCTCTTGTGAGTAAATGCCTTTATATGATCTTGACATGTTTTTGTGGCTTGGCTATGCTTAATTTGTGATTGGATAGCTTATTTTGATCATATGGGGCCAAAGGCTCATTTTCCATCATGAATGTTTAGCCCCCATGCTTGATCTTGTGGAGGGGCATAAGTTCCTTTTTGTCGCAAAGACATTTCATGTACCAAGTTCAAATCTGAAAATGAAATGTAAATTGCTTGGAAAATGTGCTCCCATGTCATATGTGCTATTTTTAATTTGCTTTGGGTGCTAAACCGTTGCATGATGCCTACCAATGAGAAGTCTCATATCTAGAAGTAGGCACATGGCTCGGTGGCTTTGACATGACATGAGGTGCTTGTGGGTGTTTATGATGGTCTTATGCTTAGAATGGTTGTCCTACCATGAAGTTTGTGTGGCTTTGCCATTTTGATATGTTTTACTCATGTTTAGGACTTTGCTCATGAGAGGGTAAATTTTCGCAAAATTGCTCAAATTCTATCTGAGCTTCGTCCAATGGTTGTGAAACTTGGTGATCATGAAGTTGATGTCATTACGAAGCTATAGAGTACCTAACTTGCTCATTTGGACATGTGTAGCATCCTATGTTGAATTGTGTCTATTTGAGAAGCTCTAGGTTGCATTTTTTGCATTTTTGGCTTGATTCATGCATTGTCAACAAGGGGGAGAAGTTTGAGCATGTTTTGGCCTATTGAATGCATCTAGAAGGTTTTCAGGTGGTTTTGACACATTTCTGGGCTCTGTTGTGCACCGGTCTGACCGGTTGAGGTCACCGGTCTGACCGGTTAGAGTGCTGGTCCTGTTCACCTATTGAGCACCGGTCTGACCGGTGGTGTCGACTGGTCTGACCGGTCAGAGCTGAGCTGTTGCAACTGCTCTGTTTCGTGAAGTGGTTCGCATGCATTCGTCCAGGGGGAGTTGCATTGGTTCAGGGGGCGCTTGCATGTGTGCAGGGGGAGCTCTTTGTGGTTTTCGAGCTTTGGTTTGATGGTTTGTGCTCTTTGCTTGAGCATGTTTTGTCTCGGATGTGTCGAGCCATTGCCCTTGCCTAAGAGGTCCGAGACTTGTCTTCTTCAAGTGATCTTGCTCTTTGCCTTTTCTTTGGCTTTCGATCGCTTGTTGGAGTTTCTTTTAGTCGTTTCTTTTCTTTTTTCTTTTCTCTTGGTTACCAAAACGTGTGTGTTGTCAATGCACTCATCAAGGGGGAGATTGAGAGCCATGTGTGGTTCGAGGACCGGTGGATGGTCGCTTCCTGGTGTGATGAGTGATTGACAACGTGGTGTGGACTGATTCTTGGCTAAGTATTGCAGGTGCAGGTTGTGGCTTGACTGGTGTTGGTGCAGGTGAAGAACAAGCGCGAAAGGTCGTTGCCGGTGAGGCCTCCAGGTGTGGAGAAGACAAGTAGGCTTGGTTCGAGGGACCCGGTGGCCAGCGGGGTAAAGTGAGGACCACATGGTGGCAAGAACGGCAAGATGAAGTCATGGACGGTTTCTTGTTTGAGCCTCAAAACCAAGGTCGAGCCGGGACTACGTGGGAGCCGAGTCATGAGTGGTGATTGGCGGAGGCTACACCGAGTTCGCGGGGTTTCTGGTGGTTCACCAGAAAACCACTGGGTTCCTTGGTTGATCCACAAAGCCAAGACCGAAGAACCGAAGACGGAGGTGCAGCAGCTCCAGACCGGTCTGACCGGTGGGTACCGGTCTGACTGGTGTGCAACGACGCAGTCTGGAATCTTCGAAGCGGAGGACACGCGTCGGGATCGCAAGGCTTGCGTCGAGGCTAAGCAAGTTTGCGGTCGCTGGGCATCCGTCCGATGGAGCGAAGACAAAGATTTCCGAATTCGCCCTTGAGGAGCATGTATCCCTAGTTAGCTAGTAAGGGTATTTTCGTCTTTCGGTTGCCTCCATATAACCCAAGTGGTGAGAGGATGGCAGCCATCTCTTGGAACCCTAGCTCATTTGGTTTTCCTATTTTCCTTCCTATTTTCCTTAGGATTTTCGTAGGACTAGCTTGAGAGCTTCATGGTGAGATCTTGTGAGAGGGAAGGATGATCGGGCGGCAAGCTAGACCTTGTATGAACCTCTTTGGTATGTATAGATGATTCGTCGTGGTCCCTCAAGGCTTGGTTGTGTCTTTCCCGTTTCTTCTTTTTGGTGATTTTCGGAGGTATTTTTGGAGGATTTTCGTTCATCGCTCGATTCGTCGATTTGAGGGCGTTTCTCTCCGGATTTCTTTGAGGGGATCATGGGTGAGTGCCTTGTGCCTCTTTGTGGATGATCTTGACTCCTCAAACACTGGATTTGGCCTTCGATTCATTGACTTCCGGATGAACCCTAGGTCATAGTGTTCTTGGCAAGGTTTCGCGATTTCGGGAGTTGTAGGGAGTTTGACACCGAAATTTTTGGGGCATATCCTCTCCTTGGGGTGTTCATCATCTCCCCAAAATTTCGTCTCAAGACTCCAAGTGGTTTGGGAGATCAATCGATCGAAAGTTTGGGGCTGTTTCGCGGGCTGATTTTTTAGGGGGGGCGGTACTACTGACCCTGTCCAGGTAATACCGATAACCTGATTTTCAGCTGCCAGAGAGTCTTTATCGGTAGTACCGACCCGAGGTCGGTAGTACCGGTAGTCGGAAGTACCGACCCTGTGCCGGAAGTACCGATAACCTAGTTTTTAGGTGCCAGTAAGCCCATATCGGTAGTACCGACCTGGGGCCGGTAGTTCCGACAATTTCTGGTGCAGTTTGCCTCGCGCTAGCTTTTTCTCTCGGTTCTTTTTGTGCTTGCTTCCGCTTTGTTCCTAGGCTTGTTCTAACTTGTTCCTAGGGTCAGTAGGTCCGTTGTGACCACGTGATCTTGGCAAGTGTGTGCGGGATTCTTCGGAAGTGATTTTGGGGTATAGGCCGAGTTCTTGAGAAGAATTTTTATCGGCTCCCATTCACTCCCCCCCTCTCTGGTCGCCAATCCGGTCCTTCACTTAAGCAAATCAATTTCAAGCTTAGCATCCAAGTTTTGTGTTTCTAGCTCAGCCACTCTAGTCCTAGCATCCTCAAGCGAGGCCCTAAGTTCCTTTCTCATCTTCTTAGCCTCCCTAAGCATGTCATCATGATTATCAAGCAATTTTCCTAGCTCCTCATTCTGCTGGTGCAAGAAGGAAAGCTCGTCATGTACCTCCTCCTCGGAGTCAGAGTCCGAGTCATCCTTCTGACTCTTCTTGCTGCCGGAGCTGTGTGCCATGCCGCAGAAGCCGTCACACGGGAAGCAGCTCAGCCCGCTCAGGTTCTTGGATCCCTTCTTGCTCTTGCGTCGATCACCTTCGTCTTCACTGCTACTTGAGCTCGAGGTAGAGTAGGTGGAGCTGGAGTCGACGTCGCTCGCTCCGACCATTGCTCGGGCCTTCTTGCCGTGGCCGTCCTTCTTCCTCGATCGTAGCTCGTCCTTGTGCTTGTGCTTGTGATCGCGCCTCGATCGGTACTAGCTCTCCGTCTTCAACCGGTGCTTGTAGTTGTCATTGTTCTTCATCTTCTCGGGGTAGTCGGCGACGAAGTGTCCTGGCTTGCCGCACTGAAAGCACGTCCTCGTGTTCCTCCTTGTGTTCACCCGGTTCTCGTGCATCCTCTCGAACCTCCTGGTCAGAGCGCCAGCTCGTCCTCTCCAAGCACGTCGAACTCCTCATCTGGCAAAGACATCAAAGAGGACAAAGAGTACATCCTGGTAGATGGGTTAGCGTTAGACTTTGCACCTGAGCCACCGATGAGGGCGAGACTATGAGAGTCAGTCGGGCCCTCAAGCTTGGCTATCACACCCCGGTCCACCTCAGCCGACTTGAGCTTCGAGAACAGCTCGTCTACCGACAGAGTCTCATACTTATCCGACTCTAGAATGGCCTCGACCTTTCCGCCCCAGATCGTACGATCCAACGAGTGCAAGAGCTTCATGGCTCTGTCATGATCATCGTACGGGAGCACGGCCACATTAGCCCTCATGTTGTTCACAATCACCGTGAACCGCTAGAACATCGTATCGATGGACTCACCGGGAAGATGAGTGAAGTTCTCTTACTCTCTCCGGTAAGTCGCAAACAACCGCGCCTGAACCTGACTGTTTCCAGCGTGAGAATTCTTCAGCATTTCCCAAATCCTACAAGCTAAGTCCTCTGTCTGAACCCGATCGAATTCGGACTGACACAGAGCATGAAACAAGTAGTCGACCGCCTTGTTGTTGGCATCGTGCATGTCCCTCGATCTCGGAGCAAGAAAGTTAATCGGATGAACATAAGCTGTGTTCACCGTAATGTCCCAAAGGATCTGACCCTTACCGCGGAGGAAAGCTGCCATCCGCCTCTGCCACATCTGGTAGTTTTTGCCATCGAAGTGCGGAGGACCCGATCCTCATTCCTGGTACGCCATCCTTGGATCTTAGACTGGTTCGAGTCTCGAAAGTCCCATAACCGGCTCTGATACCACTTGAAGGACCGAACTGGCAACCATAAAGGGGGGAGTGAATGGGAGCCGATAAAAATTCTTCTCGAAGGAGATGGCTTCTCCAACAAGTCGAACACGGCTTGGCCAAAACACTTCTCCGACTCAACTACCCAAGTTGGCCAAGACCACGTAGCTACTGGAGTGCTACTGATCCTAGGAACCAACAACTCAACCAACCGAAACACTCACTCCAAAACACGCAGCGGAAAACTGCACAACCTGCTTCCTGTGCCACACCAGTCAGACCGATGGCTCCTGCCGGTCAGACCGATGGCACTGGTCAGACCGGTGGACTCTGCCAGTCAGGCCGGTGGCAACAGCAGATGCACAGCGAAGTTCCAGGAGGCCTCAGTGACTTCTCTTGGCCCAGGAACAAAAACATCTCCAAAACTCAAACTGAAGGGGACGAAGAATCTCCTCAAACTTAAGCAAAACACCTTGAACCCTGCCAAGAACTGACCAGTAGCACCACAGCCCAGAGCCACATGGATCAGGTAGTTCACCCGAGGGAAATCCCACAGGGACCTTGCACCGGTCAGACCAGTCACATGCACCGGTCAGACCGGTCAGGCCTAGGCAGCTCGGGATGAATAGCGAGCCACGGGTTAACCCCTTCAAATCCAAATCCCGATCTCCCAATTCACTCCACGGATTCGCACAAGACTTTGGGGATAGTAGGAGTACCTCATGGGCATCCCATAGCTATGATTTGGTACACCAAAACTTGTTGAATCAAGAGGAATCGAAGGATTTCCACCAATAACATCACCTTCCCAAAACCTAAGAAAACCCCAAAATCGAGCACCTTTACTCACGGATTTGGGAGGGGAATCACAAGGAAAAGAACCACGAAGGGCTCATGTATACATCCCCTATCAAATCCCAAAGAGAAAGGCCTCAAATCAACCACAAGAAATTCGCTAAGAAAAGGCTCCGAAAATCACCAAAAAGGGAAAACGGGAGAGACACAATCAAGCCTTGAGGAACCACGTCGAATCATCTATACATACCATGAAGGTTCATACAAGGTCTAGCTTGCCACCCGATCATCCATCCCTGTCTAAGGATCTCACCATGAAGCTCTCAATCTAGTCCTAAAAATCCTAAGGAAAATAGGAAGGGAAAATAGCAAAAGCAAAATGAGCTAGAGTTCCAAGAGATGGCTGCCATCCTCTCACCACTTGGGTTATATGGAGGCAAGCCGAAAGACGAAACTACCCCTATTACATTAAACTAAGATACAGACCCCCGAAGGGCCTTTTGGGAAACTTCGTCGTAGCACCATCGAACGGATGCCCAGTGAACGCAGACTTGCTTAGCCTCGACGCAAAACTTGCGATCCCGATGCATGTCCTCCACTTCGAAGACTCCGGAAGCCGTTGTAGCACACTGGTCAGACCGGTGTACCCCACCGGTCAGATCGGTACCCACCAGTCAAACTGGCCTGATGCTGCTGCACCTCCGTTTTCGGTCTTGGCTTTGTGGATCAACCAAGGAACCCAGTGGTTTTCTGGTGAACCATTGGAAACCTCGCGAACTCGGTGTAGCCTCCACCAATCACCACTCATGACTCGGCTCCCACGAAGTTCCAGCTCGACCTTGGTTTTGAGGGTTAACCAAGAAACCGTCCACGACTTCGTCTTGCCGTTCTTGCCACCACACGGCCCGCACTTGACCCCGCTGGCCACTAGGTCCCTCGAACCAAGCCTACTTGTCTTCTCCACACCTGGAGGCCTACCCGACAATGACCTTTCACGCTTGTTCTTCACCTGCACCAACACCAGTCAAGTCGCAACCTACACCTGCAATACTTGGCCAAGAGTCAGTCCACACAACATTATCAATCACTCATCACACCAGGAAGCGACCATCCACCGGTTCTCGAACCACACAGGCTCTCAAACAAGCCCTGATGAGTAACTTGAAACTTGATGTGATCTTGCTTGTCTATAAATGTGATCTTGCTTTTGTGTTTGTGATGTCTCCTTAATGTGGTGGCTGCCATATCCAGGCTGGTTCCAGGATGGCAGGATGTAGCCCCTGATGGCTGCCAAATCCTGGCTGTTCTGGGATGCAGCCGGCAAGCAGGCAGGTTACTGTAGGGGTGGCCTATGTTTTGTAATGTGTGTTAATTAAAGCTAGTTACAAACACTGATCAGTGAGTAAGGTCTTTCATTCGAAACGCCCGTTACAAACATGCCAACAATGTAACGGGCAGCGTAAAAGCCTGTTACCAGTACTGACCGGTGGGCCCCAGAACCTGGCCCGTTCATAGAGATAGAGGAGACGCGGGTTGACAGCATGCGTCTCCTTTAGTCGATAGACAGCAGACGCGCGTGAAAACAGATGCGTCTCATTTCGTCGAGACAGAGGAGACGCAGGTTCACAGCACGCATCTCCGATGTTGAGTTCACAGTAACGGGCTCTGTTTTCGTGCCCGTTACCAGAGTTCCCTGTGGGCCCAGAGAAATAGTCATTTCATGTGACCGGTGACTAGTTGTGGTAACGGTTGTTGTTTGATGCCAGTTACTAATCCTAGCTGTGCTGAGACGCGCGTGAAATAGACGCGTGTGAAATAGACGCGTCTCATTTGGTCTAGACAGAGGAGACGCATGTTTACAGCACGGCTCTCCGATGTTGACTTGATGTAACAGGCTTTGTTTTGGTGCCCATTACTAAAGTTCCCTGTGGGCCCAGAGAAACAGCCATTTCACGTGACCGGTGGCTGGTTGTGGTAACGGTCGTTGTTTGATGCCCGTTATGAATATGTGTTATCCGTAATGGGCATCTACCCGTTACCTTTCTTGGCTCATTTGTAACACTTGATCGGTAACGGGCGCTTTGCCCGTTACTAAAGGCAATCTATGCCCGTTACCAAAGTGAGTTTTCACGTAGTGTGATATATTGTGATCTTATCTTCTGCATATCTCTTTCATCCGAGCTCCGAAGTATGCGAATGATATATCCATTTCGATCGACTCGATGAGCCTGTTGCAATGGTGTAGACCAATATGGCATTTCAGGTTGTTTATGATGATGCCATATCTATGCCATTGGTTTACTTGCTCTTAATTGCATCATTCCATGTGCATTTCGATGTGTCCTGGAACAAAAGATAGAAACACCAACACTTGTGGAAATTGTCAGTATAAACCCCTATTCTAGTGTTGATGATCACTTTCCATTTATACGGCCTAAAAGTGGTACTTAACAGCCGTCAACAGCGAGACGTGAGGTGATCCCCTGTGGTGGTCATAGCTTTGGTAGGATGAATTTTGCTAACCCACTTTTGAGCAGATGGCTCGGCACTAGTTTCACTCTTTTTGTGCTAACCCCAGTGTTGAGTTGAGTGCTCATTCTCACTCTTGGTTTTGATTTTGCAGGCGGGAAGCTTGGAGGACTTTTGGTGGATCGACTCCGGAGGCTAGCGGCACAAGACCGGAGATCGAAGGTGGCTCTCCAGCCTCACCCCGGTGGTGTCAAAGGAGAACATCACTTTCGGGGATGATGGACGAGAACGAGTGATCAAGGTAAGTAGATTGGAGACTTTGAGGTGTGTGGCTCTTGTTAAGCCACTTGGTCTCTTTTGCTCTTTGCCCTATCGCGTGTATTTAGGATGAGCTTTGTATGCTCTTTGATCCTAGTGCATGTATTTAGGTGGATCTTGTAAGCTTTGTGCTCTTTGCCCTATATCATGTATTTAGGGTGAGCATTGTATGCTCTTTGGTCCTAGTGCATGTGTTTAGGCGGAGCTTGTGAGCTTTGTGCCCTTTTGCTCGATTTTGAGTTTGGGTTGGGGTCTCACGTACATATGCTTTTTGCATTTTCATTCCTGTATCATATCATCGTTAGCATCTTTGTATCATAGACTACATTTGTATCATATGCTTTGGAGAATGTGTTTCTCTCATATACATTGATCACTGTGATATGTTGGATGTGAGCTTATGATCATGCTTGTGAGCTCTTATGGTGTATAGCTATGCTCTTGGTAGCTTTGGGTTGTATATGCATGTGAATGGCTTATTTTTGTGAAAATGCTATATATGATCCTCTCTTGTGAGTTGAACGCCTTTCATGCTCATTTTGTGCTCAAGTGGCTATATCTTGCTTAATTTGTGCTTGGGTATCATGCTCTTTTCATTTGGGGTCAAAGACCCATTTGTCATCATGAATGTTTAGCCTACATGTTACCTTGTGGAGGAGCCTAAGCTTCTTTTTGCCGCGAAGGCACTTGATGTACCATGCTTAATCTTAAAACATGAAATTGGTATATGAAATGTCTATGCTTGAAAAATATGCTTCCATGTCATATGTGCTTTAAATTCCTTGTCTTGGGTGCTAAACCGTTGCATGATGTCTACCATTGAGAAGTCTCATGTTTAGAAGTAGACACATGGCTCGGTGGCTTTGACATGACATGAGATAGCTTGTAGGTGTTTATGATGACCTTGTGATGAGAACTTGTGACCTTGCATGAAGTTTGTGAGTTATATGTTGTTTTTGCTCATTTTGGCCATGTTGAGGTCCTATGCTCATGAGAGGGAATTTTTGTTGAAAAATGCTTCAATTTGTTCCTAGCCATGTCATATGTATATATGTCTTTGCTCTCTTGTTAGCGATGCTTGTACGGATGTTTGAGCCTTCTTGTATGCTCTATGTTTCATTTCTCGCATATTATTGTGCTCATTGTCTATTTGAGAAGCTCATGCTCACTCTAGCCTTGATTCATGTATTACCAACAAGGTGGAGAAAATGTGCATCCAATTCATAACAAGGGGGAGAGTTGCATCAAGGGGGAGAAAAAGATGGATACTCAGTTCAGGGGGAGAACTTGAGTTTTGTATGCTTTTGTTCAGGGGGAGCTTGCATTAATGCTTTGGGAGCTCTTTGTGTTGCCTGAATGTGCTTTGTGATTTGCTCTTTTACTGATGGTGTCGGGCCCTTTTGCCTCACATTGAGGAGTCGGCAATTTTGGAGCATTTTGTCTTGGTTGTGTTGAGCCATAGCCCTTGCCTTAGGGGACCGAGACTTGCTCTCTCAAGTGATCTTGTTTTGGCTTTTGTTTGGCTTTTGATCACTTGTTTGAGTTCTTTGTTCGTTTCTTTTCTTTTTCTTTCTCTTATGAATTGATGACTATGTGTGTTGTCAATGCACTCATCAAGGGGGAGATTGAGGACCGGAGTGTCCGATGACCGGTGGATGGTCGCTCGTTGGTGTGATGAGTGATTGACAATGTGGTGTGGACTGACTCTTGGCTGAGTTTTGCAGGTGTAGGTTGCGGCTTGATATGCGTTGGTGCAGGTGAAGAGCGGGCGTGAAAGGTCTATGCCTGTGTGGCCTCCGAGGAGTGCAGAGACAAGTAGGCTCGGCTCGATGGACCTGGATGCTGAACGAGATCTGCGGGCCGCATGGTAGCAAGAAAAGCAAGACGAAGTCGGGAACATGAGCCGGTGTAGGGTAGCGGCTCACAACCGGAGTCTGCACGCGGGGTTTGGTTGGTTTACTCCACAAAACCAACACCGAGCCGGGACGACCGTTGCGGCCAAGTCATGAGTGGGATGTGCGTGGAGGTTGCACCTAGTCTGTGGGGTTTGCGGTGGTTCACCACAAAACCGTCGGGTTCCTTGGTTGAGCCACAAAACCAAGACCGGAGGCTCGGCGGGCAGAGATAGGATCCGGGTGTGCCGAGAGACTTCGAAGCGTAGGACACGCGTCGGGATCACAAGGCTTGTGTCGAGGCTACGCGAGGTGCGGTCGCCGGGCATCCGTCCGATGGTGCTACGACGAGAATTCCCAAAGTGCCCTTTGGGGGGCGTGTATCCTAGTATTATGTAATAGGGGTAGTTTCGTCTTTCAGTTGCCTCCATATAAACTTAGAGGAGAGAGGATGGTAGCCACCTCTTGGAACCCTAGCTCATTTGCTTTTTTATTTTCCCTTCCTATTTTCCTTAGGATTTTCTATAAGACTAGCTTGAGAGCTTCATGGTGAGATCTTGAGAGAGGATGGATGTTGAGGAGGCAAGGTAGACCTTGTATGAATCTATCATGGTATGTATAGAAGGTTCGGCGTGATTCCTCAAGTGTTCTTGTTGCTCCTCCCATTTCTCTTTTTCGGTGATTTTCGGAGCCTTTTCTTGGGATTTTCATGGGAAGGATTTGGAGGTGTTTCTTTGCGGGATTTGTTTTGGGAATCACACATGAGGTTGGAGTGCCTCTTTTCTTGGTGATCTTGCCCCTCAAGTCCCGTAGGAAGTCCTTCGATTTTGGTGGATTTTGAGTTCTTCGTGTTCTTGAGGTACAGGCATGAGATTTGCGATTCCGGGAGTTGTAGGGAGTTAGAGGCCGAAATTTTTGGGGCATATCTTCCCTTTAGGGTGCTCATCATCTCCCCAAAATTTCGTCTCAAGACTCCAAGTGGTTTGAGAGATCCATCGATCGGAAGGTTGAGGCTGTTTCTCGGCCGTCCTGATTCGCACCTGGTGGACCGTCCGCGAGGTCACGGTGGACTGTCCGCAGGGTCACCGCGGACCATCCGCGAGGTGCCTGACAACCCGGCTATTCTTCGTGTTCGTGCGAGTTCTTGAGCGCCTTTCGTTCGATCCTTTTTGTCGGTTGGATTTTGGTGCATGAAGTTTGCGGACGGTCCGTACTAGAGTGCCGGACGGTCCGTGACGAGGCGGACAGTCCGCGAGTCCATCACGGACGGTCCGTTTTCTTGGTGCACTACTGGAGGTTCGGGTAGCAATTTCGGACGGTCTGCCCCCTACGTGCGGACAGTCTGCGCCCTCCTCGCGGATGGTCCGCCCGGACACTGCGGACAGTCTGCCTCGGTGCACTACTGGAGGTTCGGGTAGCAATTTTGGACAGTCCGCCCCCTACCCACGGACAGTCCGCGCCCTCCTCGCGGATGGTCCGCCTGGACACTGCGGACTGTCCGCTTGGTACTTTCCAGATTGCCTAAGTCCCTCGCTTATTGAGTTGTGCTTCCGCTTTGGATTGGTTTGGGACTTGTTCCTAGGGTTGGTAGGTCCGTTGTGACTACGTGACCTTGGCAAGCTCGTGTGGGAATCTGTGGTTGTGATTTTGGGGCATAGTCGAGTTCGACTCTTCGAAGAAGAATTTTTATCGGCTCTCATTCACTCCCCCCTCTCTGGTCGCCAAATCGGTCCTTCACCCTGCCCCTTCACCTTCCCGCGTAATTGAAAGGCGACGTGTGTTTTTGGACAGTTTTGCTCCCGAAACGGAGCCGAGGCGTAATGGGTGGGGGTAGAGGCACCTGACGGTTTCACGTCTTCTCAATATAACTCCCCTGCCTTCCCCTACTTTCCCCTGCTTCTTCCATAAGCTTCTCATCTCTTTCGCTTCTTCTTCCTCACGATCCACCACTACAAATCTCCGGTCACCGAGATATCATGAAGGAGAAGATCACGTCAAGTGCCCCGTCGCTGGCGAAGCGGGGACGAAGGGTGGATGACGACGACGAAAGCCACCATCGGAGGAAGTTGGAGAAGGGGAAGGAGTCAGCGACCAAGAAGAAGGATGCCGACGAGGAACCGTTCGGTGACGACACTAAGTTCGTCGTCGACCTGCTCAAGAGTGTGTTCAGCAAGCTTCAAGATGTTGGCGAGGCCTTCGACATCAAGGTGCCTCATGAAGTGGACATGGACCCGAGCATGAAGGGTCTCGCCTTCAGGATCCACGGGTTGGCTGAAAAGCTCGAGAACCTCCCCGTGGTCAAGCGGGCTGGCCGCCACTTCGACTTCGATGACGGCAGCTCTGACGGCGACGGTGGCTCCGACGGCAGCCACGGTGGCGACGACGGCTCTGACGGCAGCCACGGTGGCGACGACAGCGGGACTCCGACGGCGACGACCGACTAATTGATAGACTCCTCTACCATATATATATTATAAGAGAGGAGCAAATTGAAAACATTTCTCACCAAGAGTTTAGTCTACCACCTCTCACAGAGTGGCCCGCATATCATGTGCGACCCACCTGTCAATCCTCAGATATGGAAGGAAAACGACGACGAAACCTTAAATATGGAAGGAGGGGTGTCTCTCCCCCCCTTTCGTCGTCGTTCCCCCAAACTTTTTTCACCCAAAGTGTACCCACACCCCAAAGTGTACCCACCTTGTGGGCCAGTTTTCACGTCAGCTGGTGCACACTATATGCCATGGTTGACATACTCAAACTTTCTAATATGGTACACATGATGCCAATCCCACCCACCAATCACGATCACGCCCAAATTTATTTCCCCTTTGCTTCTCCATTTCAAATAGAACCAAACCGTGTGTGTCTGTTTCCTTTCGTTTACATGAAACCTTCCTTCCCTCATTCCTTCCCTAATTTAAATTAAATCCCGCCCACCAATCACGATCACACCCAAATTTATTTCCCCTTTGTTTCTCCTTTCCAAATAGAACCAAACCGTGTGTGACTGTTTCCTTTCATTCACAGGAAACCTTCCTTCCCTCGTTCCTTCTCTAATTTAAATTAAATCCCACCCACCAATCACGATCACACCCAAATTTATTTCCCCTTTGTTTCTCCTTTCCTAATAGAACCAAACTGTGTGTGTATGTTTCCTTTCATTCACAGGAAACCTTCCTTCCCTCACTCCTTCCCTAATTTAAATTAAATGTCATACAAATGTTTTTGTTTCCTTTTAAAATTGTTTGCATGATGTGACACGTTTTGGCATGGGTGTTTTGATTGCTGCGATTTTGGGTCTACTAGTATCTTCAACATCGTCTAAGTTCCAAATTTTTTGTTTCAATGTGCATGACCAATATAACATTACAGTAGAGGAAATGAATTAATTATATTTTGCAAGCTCATAATTTACTTACCATCATGTCATTGACTATTGAATTTTTTACAACTTCCTTGACTTTCTTCCAAGATTTCACTCCTATAAGTGGAGTCTTTTTCCTAGTGAACACTACAATCTCATCCACAAATGTACGGCTGTTCTCACCACAGACTCCTCCCATCAAGGCATCAAACTCAATTTGTAATTTCTGATTTCTGCTCCTGATTCTATTGGCAGTAGCTTTATAACCTTTGAGACATCCACGTCGATGGGTTTTGGATGCACCTAATGCCCATTTGAGACAAATATAACATGCATTATCATCAAAAGAGTTTACAATGTACGTTTTAAAAGTAAAGGAGAAATGCAGATACCATTTCCTTCTTTTGGCTTTCTTGCATGACACGGCCTATTATTATTGTTTGCTGTCGTCATTTCCTGATTTCCCTCACCTACCTCACCTTTAGACTGATCATTATCTGTTTCTGACTCTTCTTGTAATAACAATACTATACACAACACAAAAAAAGCATATATCAAATAATTTATTCAATGAACAAGTATTTTTTGATGTGACGAAAGAAATTTATTTACACATATGGCGACGCCGGCCTGTGTGCCTGAGCCATTCCTTGTATGTTCGATTGTTCTGTCCCTAAAGTCATCCCTTAAGTCTGTGAATCATGATCCCCCATATGCAATTGTCAAAACAACTTTATATCTGATCCTAATCAATTTAATGAGTTACGGAAATAATGAGTGAACCTATTTCTGGGTCTTCCTCTTTAATTTTAAGTAACCAAACCTTGTAGGCATCTAGCTGCTGATCTGTACTAGTTTTAGCATTTCTTCGCTTCCCCCTCTGTTGTTTAATTGGTGTTATGCTTACATTACCCTGAACTTGGGGTTCCTTTGACATTATCAACCTGATATAATTAAAAAACTAGAATTTAATTTGGTTGAACATGGGCATGCAGCAGCAAAGTCATGTATAAAAGAGTGATTTCAGAACTGCATGACTAAAGAAAGTATGAACCTGATTTCCTTTTCCTTAGCATTGTCATGTAGCATTTGCTGTGCGTGTCGGGAATAATCGATGGGCTAAATTGTAGCTACATCGACTCTACAACGCTTCTTATAGTATAAATAGTCCCTTGATCCATAGCCAAACTGTTCCTTGAAACATATTAGGTTATGAAATGTTAGATGAACTCTATCGATTTTACAATCGATAAAATCATCACCCTCATCAGCACACCCCTTCAATTGGAAATAAATTGTCCAAATTTCATTCGTCAAAGGTTCACTGCATATAGAACATAGAAACATTAGCACGACCCTTCATAATGTGATCTAATTATAAAACTATAATTAAATTTGGTTTAATAAGGAGCTGCATCAGCAATACAATTGAGTATACAATTCAACCATCCTTAGAGGTACATAATTCTGGAATATATATGATGCAAAAGTTCTATTTAAGCATGGCATAGGCCCATAAATTCATGGAACACATAGACTCTTCTTGTAGTTACATACTAACAATTTTGATCAACATGATAAATTTATCATGCATGATAAATTGTTGACCTAATATTACAGCTTCAATCCCAACAGCACAATCAACAATAGTAAAAAGAAAAAATTACGACCAATACATGCATGAACATATCTGGTCAATTTTTATTTCTGAAAAAAAAACTACTAACCCTAGAACCGAGTTCCCTTTGGCTACAACTGAAACACAAGTGCTAACCATAACATAAGATCATCGCCAAGGCAAAAACACATGCACAACAACAAGAACAACTAGGGGCAATCCAAATGAAGGTCGGTAGCAGATTTATTTAGTACCTCGTTTTTACGTATCGTAGTACCCCTGCGTCTTCACCGCCAAGTTCGCCATCCTCTTCATCGTGTAGATGTGGGCGCACCTCCCTTGGGCCTGAAGATTCAGGCACAAAGGAAGGAGTCTCGGTGAAGCTGACGCTTCTGCGTGTGCCGTCGGATGAAGATGCACCCGTCGTCTTCATGGTGTCCATCTCTGTGGTGGCGCGCTATTGCCGTCGCCGTAGCCGTCGTGGTGCAAGGCGTTGGGGTTGGAGTACTAGCGGCCGTTGTCGCCCTCTTGACCTAACTACGGAAGACGACGAGTTGAGGAAGGGGGCGCGGTTTCAGGAGTCACGACGCCAGGGAGTCAACTAAAAGGCCCACGATGCCGCGGTACACGGGTGTAAGGCAGGGCGCGAAATTTTCACGGCATCGATTCGATGCTTTGGCGGGCTGAAAAAACCAGAGGGAAAAATTGAGTACGGGACTTGGTATATGTACAAAATAACGACATTATCATATTTAAAGTTACACATAAACAAAAATTTTATATGTGAAATTACAAAATAACGAAAATTTCATATATAAAGTTACACGTAAACGAAATTTTTATATGTGAAATTACAAAATAACGAAAATTTCATATGTAAAAGTCCACCGAAAAATATATGTTAGCGTGTCGAATATCATTGTCCAATTAAAATGCATGACAACGAAAACAAGAGCGAAGGCCAAACTATGAAAATTAAGTTGTGGCATGTTTTGTCTCGTGAACTCGAGCATAAATGTAACCCGGGGACACGAGAAGGAGAGCGAGTTTCGTGGAGGAGCCCGAGCATTGGTGCCTAGCTAGATGCACTAGTGCCTAGCTAGACATGAGAAGGAAGATATTGCGGCGATGCTGGAGTTCATCTTAGATAATAGTCCAAAGCCCGACCATAGTGTGTAGGCCCTCCAACTATACCAACATATCGTTGCTCGTAAGGGCACCCCCAATGTGTGAACAGTGACGGATCGGATCTTGTAGACTAAATACGCAGGGGCGAAACTATGTGAACCTCTTTCACATTAGATGCAACATGTTTTCAATATAATAAACTTGTGAGTGTAATGCATGGGGCCTAAACTTGTTTATGAGCTATTGATAATGAGAGCTTTGCCTGTTTAATAAGTTGGCGTATGTAGAGAGCCAGTAAGCATTACGACAGGCAAATTAAACTACATACCGACATATCCATTATTACGAGTCTATCATGTCTATATGATATATGGTAACACCATATATGTGAGTGATACTCATGTATCGATTAGGAACTAGTTGTGAGACCAAAGGCTAGTAACGCCATATATGTCAGTGATACTCATGTATCGATTACGAACTAGTTCTACAAGATTGAAATTGAAGTTTGTAAAATTAAGATGTACCATATGACAAGGAAAAATAGAGGGAAATTTATAATGTGAATTAATAGGGTAATGTTATTATGAAAAATATGAATTTTAATAATTGCTTTGACCTATAGGCATAACGGAAAATATGAATTAACAAAATTAGATAAACATAGAGGGAATTTTAGAATGTGATTTAATTGGGTAAATGTTAATAAGAAAAAATGAATTTAAAAATTGCTTTGTGCTATAGTCATAATGAAAAGTATGAAATAAAAAAATTGCTAAGGGACTGTAGGGCCAAGCCAGGCCACAAACAGGCTCAACCGGCGAGCGTGAAGCCCAGCGAGCAGGAGCCTGAGTGGGCCCAGCCGGCCCATTAAGCCCCTTAGCACATGTAGCGAGCAAGCAGTGATGGATGAATTGATTTCGGAGTTCGAGATTGCAAAGACGCCTTCACTTTTAAGCAGGGTTACGCCCTCCTCCTTCTCCGATGTGGTACTAAACGAAGACAATTGGCCGCCACTGCAAACAAGAGCAATGGGCCGCTGGAAACGTATCGTAATGGGCCGGCCCGATCCGTCTATATACCTACAGGCAGTCCGATCCCCCCAATCCCCTGCAGTCCTCAGTTCCCCATCCCCCTCGGTGGCTCTGACGCATCACCTTCGCCATGGCGACCGGCCGAAGTGGCCGCATCGGCGCAACACAGGCGAGCGGCGCAGGCGGAAGGAGGGGCCGCATGGAGGGATCGAGCGGCGTAGGCGGAAGGAGGGGCCGCATCGAGGGATCGAGTCACGGCGGCGCACGGAGGGGCCGCAGCGAGGGTTCGAGCGGCGACGGCGGACGGAGGGGCCGCATCGACGGTTGGAGCGGTGAAGGTGGACGGAGTGACCACAACGCCGCCACGCAGAAGCGTGATGCATGCGGGGCGATTCAAGGCTCCTACACCGTCGTGATCCCCAACCTCGTCATCCTCCGGTACGTACGGCGGCAACCCTACCTCGTCGATCTCCGGTACATACGCCGCCGCGACCTCCTCCTCGTTGTCCGACGGCCCGCATCGCGTAGTGGAACCATCGGGTAAGGGGAAGGAGGCCATAGTCGGATGCAAGCGCACGCAAAGTGAAGTGAGGTAAAGTGTCATCTCCTCTTTTTCCTCCTTTCTTGCTCGACATACAAAATGCAATAAGTACTAGTATTTTTTTTTTCTGAAACATTTCAATTTATTGGATTGTTATAGTCTCACTCATGGGGATCTTATTTATTGGATTGTTTAGTGTTAATTCATCAATAATCAGTTCTGCCCTCATTCCCGACTTGGGCCTTATTTGGGCCGATATGGCTTGATGGGGCCATGTACTCATTCACCAGTACCGCAGTTCCTTCAAGAGATAAACACCAGGACCGTAGCCATCCATCCAGAGCAGCCGCCGCCATAGAGCCAGCCCCTCCCGCCGCCTGCTCCCGGCCAAGAGCGCGACTCCTACCACCGGCCAAGCGCGCCACCGATGGCTCGTGGTAGCAGGCAAAGGGGCACGTCAAGGCACGATGAGGATTCGGATCACAAGCTTCAAGAGATGGAGGTGAGGCATCCTTTGGTGTTTGAATCGATTCTCTTGTTGTTTGGATGGCTTGACGAATTCCATGGTTATGGGCAGCTTGAATGGTTGCTGGAGCAACACTCAGAAGGCATGGTGGTGAGGACAGGGATTATTTGCCGGCATGGACACTTCCCACGATTGGCTTGCTGTTGGTCTGGTATGGATGCAGGGAGAAGATTCTTGCAATGCTCAAATGTGAACAATCCTTGTGATTTCAAGTATTAGATTGACCCTGAATTTTCTGGGAGACCAAATCGTGTGATCCAGGACCTAGTGTCTATGAATGGGAGTTTGTCAGAGCTTCTACAACATTTTCATGGGCAATGGGATGAACTGCTTGGTTCCAGACAGGAGGCATGACAGCAATGTCACAGACTGACGACCATTTGTAGTGAACAACTTAATTGCATATGTATCCTGTTGTTTCTTGCTGTTGTAATGGCTTGTTGCCTTTCGCTCATGTTGTAGGTAGGCATGTAGTAGAATGCAATGCCATCTGCCATCCATGAGTATGTAATCCATGAACGTAATCCATGAATTGAGTATGTCAGATTTACCAAAAGGAAGAAAAATTTCAGAACTGTAATGAGATGTCAAAAATTGCATGAATTGAGTATGTCAGATTGACCAAAAGGAAGAAAAATTTCAGAACTGTAATGAGATGAACTTTAGATACTAATATTAATTCCAAGCTCATGTTTCAGGTTCCAAACACATGACATTTCAGCAGATAATAAAACACACATCTTTGGTTCAAACAAAAGGCATTACAAACTTAAAGTGACTACATAATCTGCAACAAACAAAAATAAATATCAAATTAATACATATATGATCACAATTATGTAAGAAGCTCATCTCCCTCGCCCTGGCCTAAAGTGTTGACAGGTGCAACATGCCCATCATTGACGTAGGTATCATCATTGTCATCATCATCATCAGGTATGTCATCTAAATCTGGTTCTGGCGCAGGTACAACAGTTTCAATTATGTTGGCATCTCCAGTCACTCCGTCGAGGTCATTCCTTGTCCAATTTGTCAACTCACTAATCTGGCTACAAATGTCCATGTCCTCCACACCTACATCGACTGAGTCAATGTCAATCTGTCCCTGCTATTCAGTTTCTCCTTGTTCTAGCATGGAAAACAAGGTCCTAGGCTTCATTCTAACAACACTGCTCCAGTTGGGTTTATTTGCACATTTGACATAAAAAACCTGCTCCACTTGAGTCCCCAGAACGTAAGGCTCATCCATATGTCGACGACGACTTGTTTCAATATCTATTATCCCATATTGATCCTTACTGTACCCTTTACTTTTACTCTTGTTACTCTTGGATGCGTCAGGAACATCAAACCAATCACACTCAAACAATATGACCTCTTTTTCACCAGGGAAATCTAGTGCGATTACCTTCTGAAGGACACCGTACCAATCCATATTATTCTCTTTTTCATCAGCCTTCACCACAACTCCTGAATTTTGTGTATTGTAGTTAGCCTCTATAGTAGCCGTTCGGAAAAAGAAATCATGAATGACGCATCTGTTGAAAACCCGAGCCACATAATGAGGTCCCTGTGAAAGGTCATATAGCTCTTCACTGATCTTCTGTTCTTCATAAAGGACCTTAGCCTGCGCTCAAGAAAAAAAAATAACAACTGAAATATTTTAAAAGTGGACTACTGCAATATGTTTTTGTCATGTATATTATAACATTACTCACCTTACGTTCAAACCATCCAACAAAGTGCTCCTTGTGACGCTTATCAACGCCTTGTGCACTAGTTTTTTTCAACACCGCCTTATGCTCACTATAATTTTTTTTGGGAAAACAATATTACTATACATTCAACTATAAACTATTTAAAAACAAAAAAAATTGTTTGTAGCAGCTTACTTGATCCATCTCAGTGCCTCATCACAGTTTGCCAAAATATAGTGCCGCATCCGCAACATTTCAGATTTAGGAAGATACCGTAATTTGCAGCCTTTCTTACTGTAGTCGTTGCTGCCAAGTATGTTAGACCCAGCCGGTGGTTCATTTACCATGCTCCTCTCATGGCGCATTGGCCTATCCAGCTTCGTTTCAATGTCTTCTAGAAAGCGAGAGCATAATGTCATGCACTCCTCTAAGATATATCCCTCTGCTATCGAACCTTCTGGATGTGCCTTGTTCCTAACATATCCTTTAAGTGTACGTAGATACCTCTCGATTGGATACATCCACCGATAACACACTGGTCCACCAAATTTAGCCTCCTCAGCTAATTGAACCGGCAAATGCATCATAATGTCAAAGAATGCTGGTGGGAATATCATCTCAAGCTTACATAAAGTCTCTGCAATTGAAGAGCTTAGTTTTTCCATGTCAGTTTGCACAAGCTCCTTTGAACACAGTGCATTGAAAAACCTGCTAAGGTCAACCAATGGTCTAGCAATAGCTTCAGGCAAGATATGCCTTGCAACTAAGGGCAACAGATTCTGCAATATAACATGATAGTCATGTGATTTTAGTCCAGAAACATTGCATCCATTCACATCCACACACCTCTTAATATTAGACGCGTAACCATCAGACATCCTCACTCCTTGTAAGAATGTGCATAACATCTTCTTCTGGTCCCTGTCTAAGGAGTACAATGATGGTGGCAAAGTATACTTTCCATTCTCCACCACTGGATGCTGATCCTGCCGTATCCCAAGATGTTGCATCTCAAGCCGCGCCTTTTCACTATCCTTACACTTACCATCTATGTGAAGCAACGTCCCAATAATGCTTTCACAGATATTCTTCTCGATGCATAACATCCAAGTTATGCCTTACAAGCAATTTTTTCTAGTAGGGAAGCTGAAAAAATATACTCTTCCTCCTCCAGTTGTGCCACCTATTGTCTTCTTCACGTTGCTTCCTCTTCTTTGTTGCTGTCCCAAATTGTGGTTCCTCAAAACTTTCATACTGCTATAGAACCTGAGCACCGGTCAGTGGCACAGGTGCCTCCCTCATCTCTGTCATGTTGTTGAAGCTACTTTTGTTCTTGCGCCACCTATGGTTCTGAGGGAGAAATCGACGATGACCCATGTAACAGTGCTTCGACCCAAATTTCAACCATAAGTACTCTGTATCTTTGTGGCAGTATGGACATGCAAACTTTCCTTTAGTACTCCAACCAGATAGCATGGCATAGGCAGGGAAGTCATTTATGGTCCACAACAGAAGTGCATGAAGAGTGAAATTCTCCTTCTTATCCTCATCCCATGTTTCAACACCTTTCAACCTAACTCTTTCAGCTCATCAATTAGGGGTTGCAAATAGACATCAATATTCATTCCAGGTGATTTTGGCCTAGGTATCAGCATAGACATCATCCAAAAGGGTTGCTTCAAACACAACCAAGGAGGCAAGTTGTAAGGGATTAGGATGATAGGCCATGTAGTATATGCAACATTCAACATCCCAAACGGATTAAAGCCATCAGCTGCGAGACCGAGCTGTATGTTGCGAGGCTCCCCGGCAAATTCCTTATACTCCTTATTCACATGCTTCCATGCCTTCGAGTCTGCTGGGTGACGCATTTTCCCATCATTTACTAGTTCTTCCACATGCCAACGCATCAGCTTCGATGTCGATGCTCTCATATACAATCTTTGCAACCGAGGAATAAGGGGAAAATACCGAAGGATCTTACATGGAAAATGCTTCTGCTTCTTTCCAAGATCACTGTCAATAGGATCATCCTTTTCAGTACCACCTGTCTCTTTCCACCTAGATTCTCCACATGTTGGGCACTTATCCAATTTTGCATAATCCCCACGAAATAACACACAATCATTAACACAGGCATGATTCTTATCATAATGCAGGCCAAGATCTCGAATAACCCTCTCCACTTTCTCCAAGGAAGTTGGGAGACAATGGCCATCAGGAAGCACAAGCAAGAACAACCGAAGTATGCGTTCTAGACTGTTGTTACTAATACCATCCATGCATTTAATCTGAAATAGCATGACGATGAAAGTAATCTTTGTAACCTCTTTGCAACCTGGATACAACTCCTTCTTTGCCTCTTGTAGTAATTTAAAAAGCTTTTTTGCAGTCGCATTTTGCTCGTCCTCTTCTCTTCCTGTGACTTGCCCATGTATAACACCTCTGATCAGTGAAGAAATTAATTCATGGGAACTTTCAGCATGATCTAGTGCAGGGCCATCATCGTTATCATTCTCAACTAACGCAGGCTCACAATTACCTTCTCCTTGAATGAAACTCTCATCAAACCCTCTCAATGCCACGTGAGTTCGAACCTCCTTTTCACTTTGATAAGACATGCAGCGGCAACGAGTACATGGACAGGGAGCTGTTTCTTCACTAGATCTGCCCCCAAAAACACTCTGTAAAAAGTTCTTGAATCCTGCCTGCCATTCTGAAGTATATCTGGACATCCGCATCCAGCTCTTATCTTCATTTGACATCCTTCACGGTATCCCTACATTGAACATGAATCCATAGAATAAATACCTGCTACCAAGCTAACATTAGGAATTGACAAGCTATTTTCCAAATCAGCACGTTATGCTTTTGCAGCTCTCTCCAAAACTTCGAAATAGTTCAATAATTCACCAACATGCTAGAAAATTAACTAGGACCCCTGTGTTGTCTACTCACCTTGTTTCAAGCACAGTAGTAGCCAGTCAGGTGGGGGGCAAGCCGGGGTCGCCGGAGACAGACGGCTCAGGCCGCCGGAGGGGGGGACAGGGGCGGCCACCTCTTTGCCGCTGCTAAGCCATCGCCAGCAACTCCTTCTGTCCTCGGCGCTGGGAATGAGAAGAAGGTAGAGGAAGCAGTCGCAGGAGGGGGACTTGCCGCCGTGCCGTCGCCGTTTTTGCCCTTCACGTTCGCGGCAATGCCGGCGAAGAAGGGAGCGACACGACCTACAGGGGCGGCTGCGCAGGCATGCTGGAGTCGGCCTTTTTTTCTTCTCAGGGCATTTTTTTTCTCCTCATGCACCGGTGGGCTGGGTTCTTCCTTCAGAGGCATGGGTTTTTTTTTCTAATTTCGTTAGCAAGCCACAACAATACAACCCAACTGGGCTTGCTTTTTTTTCTTTCTTCAGATGTGCAGGTGGGCTTAATTACATCATCATAAATTCTTTTAGCGCAACAAAACAAAGTCTAATGAATTCACATAATTCATCGTGGCAATAGAAGCTAATTGATGCAACATTTGTTCTCTGGATGCAACAGTCACATGACCTATCGCAACCAAGGTTAAGTTTTAGGCAACGTTAATTCATCGTGGTTACAAGCCGGCATAATCGCAACCAACTAAATATTCATGGCAACAAACACACATCAAACGCAACGAATGGTTTTTTGATGCAACAGGCACATCAGCTATCGCAACAAAGGTTAAACTCTAAACAACGTAATTTCATCGTGGCCATAGGCATGCATTATCGCAACCAATTAAATATTCGTGGAAACAAACACATATCTATCGCAACATTAAATCGATACTATCGCAATGCACAATTAGTTGGGGCAATAGCTACCCATAAAGGCAACCACCATTTTCACCGTGGCATTAACACCAACCTGTTGCAATGACTATTTCAACAGACGCAACCCACATTTTTGGTTGCCATAACATCCAGATATCGCAACCCATTAATACGTTGGTTGCTATAAAACCAAATATTGCAACCAAATACGTGGTGTTGCAAAAAAAATTGGTGCTCTAAGGGTCAATTCCTAGTAGTGCTAATTGGTTGCCGCAATGCTGCCTTAATTTCCCACAAACCCAGCAATCCTTTATAGCCGTCCCATTGTTGCTTGCTTCTTCTCGCGCGTGTTTCATTTGCCTCTTGTGCAACGGGCTGCTGCCTGCTCGTCGATAGCCATCCTCATGAGCCGCCAGCTCTCCAGTTAATCCTCGGATGATAATTTTCTTCCGGGGAGCTTTCGCAGGGGCGCGGGCGTGCGGCGGCGAGGCTGTCAACTGCACATTGGCAAGGTTATCATCCGGCGAGGTCTCCACGTATCGCGCATTAGGGCGGCGATGACGGGGCTGTGCACTGCTCCATCAATCGTCCATCTCTGATCAGGTTTGTTCAGCTTTGTTGCCCTTCAGTCCGTGAACTGTGATATGTACCTATCTCCCATCTCTAATTCCCTGATTCGACACTAAGACCGTGGTGAGGGCCTATATCTGGTTTTTGCAACGAGTCAACACATCCCCTTCGGTGATATTACGAACACATGATCTCGTCGTGCCTCTCGCGGCCCAAAGAGGACAAATGATCAATTGAGCAATACTTCTGAAGGTGGTGAGTTCCTTTGATGAATCCTCAAGGTTTTAACCTCCTTTTGTTATACCAATGCATTTCCATTTTTTTGTTCGAACCTGTTACAGTCAACAACAAACGTCGTGAGAGCTATGCAAGTTTACCAGCTGAAGTCAAGGAACAGAGGAATGCAAAGCGGAGACAAGATTACCAACGAAAGAATGTTGAGAAAGAGGCATCTACGGCAGTAGCAGCTCAACAACGTCAAGAGGTCACATCGGTTGTCAGCATAAAGGGGATGGTAACCTGGTAGCAATGGCAGAACATACACAAGAGTTCACACCAAATCCGTGTTGATTAATCCAACACCTAAATCAGGTTTTACAACATTCCGAGCTTGATTTTTGTTATTTTGTGGTATAATTGTTTTTATTTTGTATTTTGCCCTGATTATATGTCCAGGGCGTCCCCAGTATTTTGGTTCTTTTGCTGGTGGACAAGAATTTGCATCTTATACCGGTTGCCTATCTTCTCTACTAATAAGAGTTGAGCAAATTGATGTCAATTTTCACCCAGAGTTTATCCCACCCACCTCTAACAGAGTGGCCCACTTTTCAGGCCGTCCCCACCCAAAAGAGGTTGACAACTTTTCTCCCCATCCTTTGCTGTGCAAATTGGCTCCCGAGTGCCCCCCACCCCCAAACTTTTTTCACCCAAACTTCTACCCGTCGGTCCCACCTCAACATGCCAAACTTGTACCGCAATGATCCCACCCATGCAGTAATCTAAGCGTCCTTGATATGACACATGGAAACTCTTTAATCACGCATGAAAACTCTAATCACGCAAATTCTTTAACTATGCATAGTGACATTGTGTTTTCTTTCTTGCACATGGAAACTCTTTAATCACGCAAATTCACACAAAAAGGAAAGCAAGCATGTATTGATCTTCATGCATGCCGCATACACACACATCTCTAATATAAAGAAACAAAAGAATTGAGACGGAAGCGGCCTCACCTTAGGACCACCCGCATACTCACAGAGTGGCCCACTTTTCAGGTCAGGATGACTAACCGAAGGAGGGAGATTGATTTGGTCGTCGTCAACCGCCCGCCTGCATAGGCCCGCGCCCTCCCTCCCAATCCCACTCGTCAATCCCGCCCGTCAAGCCTCCTACCTTTCCTTTCAATTGCTTTCCTTAATCAATCATGCGTAAATTGTTCTTTTTTCCTTTCCTTCTGCGTTCGAATTTCCTTAATCAATCACACGTAAATGGCTCATTATTTTCCTTTCCTTCTGCGTTTGAATTTTCTTAATCAATCATGTGTATCAATTACGCGTAAATTGTTCCTTGTTTTTCCTTTTCTTCTGTGTTTGAATTTCCTTAATCAATCACACATAAATTGTTCCTTGTTTTTCCTTTCCTTATGTGTTTGCATTTCCTTATTCAATCCCGCGTCAATTACCCTTGTTTTTTCCTTTCCTTCTTAACACTTTCTTTTGCTTCCACGCGTTTGGTATAAAACCATAGCTAGGCTTTCACTTTTCTTTTTGCCTTTGTGTATTCGTGGAAATTGATGTTGCCAACGGCGGTGTGGCCCTAGACGGCGGTGACCGGTGGCAGCGGCCCACCTGCGCGAGGTGCCCCCATCCTCCGCACTGCGTCAGACGAAGGAGGCAGCACTGGTGGATTTGTGGAGGCTGCCATCACTGGGAGGCCGCGCTGGTGGATCCGTGGAGGTCTCCATAGCCGGGGAGGCCTCACGCTCGAGCTTGATACAGAGGTGAGGGAGGCTGGAGAGGGCTGGCAGGAAGGGAAGATGGAGGAGGCGGGGAAGGAGGAACTGTCGGCCAACACAATGCTGATGGGCTAGCGGACGTCGCCTGCTTGCAAAAGGTTGGCCCCACCGCTGTCGCAGAGGACTAACGCCCCAGAGCTTGTGAGTTCTTGGTTCTTGGCCTCTGTTCATTTGTACAGAATTTCTGAAGCTTCTTGTTGACGCTCCTTAGCCTCACCACTAGGTATGCACTCACGGCGACGGTGCCAAAAATGCTCGTTGGCACTCGCTAGCGTCGCTACTGGGTTTATACCCCTAGTAATGGGCCAGGGAATGTCTTTGGTAAAACACACGTCACAGAAAGGTCCGCAAGTGCACGGATTACCATTGTAGCACTTCACCCGGTGGTATTCGGGTTATCGTATTTATATTTTCCCAAGGGAGGCACTACGGCAAAGATGATCGAATAAACGGTGGAGAGTTACAAGACTCGGTAAAGAGCTATAGCAGGGGTAACGAATAAAGATATTCGGGGATAACTTGACACACGCAAGGAGATCTTGATAAAGGGTTAGAGAGGACCTAGTGAGCTGGGAGGACAACGAGACGAGAAAGGATCCTAACACAATCTATCTATTCTTGTCAACTCTAGGTAAAGAACTAAGGCAAAGGATAACCAAGGCAAGCTAAACTCGACAAGCTCTTCTAGTGCTGTAGGGGCATACGAAGCCGCGCTCTCGGACTGGGATGAGAAGGGAGAATGACGACGCGCTGAGTCCTACCGGCCCGAACTAACGTGGTGGACTACTGAGCCCGTCCGGAGCTGTCACCTGCTTCGGGTACCACAACTATTCCGTTGAACGGGACACCAATCTAAGACTAAGGTAAGCTCTGAGCACCGTGCTCACAACGAACCAAAGAACCTTTCCCCGGATATCACGAAGGAAGGTCTCTCTCTACGATGAAACATAGTAGATCAAGCGAAGAACGACCACAACACTATAGGGTTCAAGAGAGTTACGCTAACCAAGATTAAACTAACTTTAGTCTAAACCAAGAATAAAGCTTCTAGAGCAAAGTAAAAGCTGAATGTAATTGACTCGAAAGGTAAGATAGAAAGATAACTTGAATTATACTTGAGTCTAAACAAAGAAAGGATACAGGAGTAGTACCAGAACCCTGAAGAAGACTCCTCCGGAACCCCGAGACTAGCTTGACTCGACTCTAACTCCCAAACTACACTAATCCTACTCTAAGTGAACAAAAGTGAGAAATGGAGATGCTCCTGCGTCGTGTGTCCATTCCAGCGAGTGGGAGGTGGCTTTTATAGGAAAGTGAGGTCGGTGGAGCGCAGGGGAGGAATATCCCAGGTGCGGCCATCTCACTAGGTGCGACCGGCCCTGGGATGTGCAGCCTCTCGCCTTGGACGCCCCTGATCACCGCTCCTGAGACAGTTGTAGGTCGGCTCCTTGGGTCGGTTTCGCCCGGCACGTCGGTTGATAGGTGCGGCAGGCCCTCTAGGTGCGGCCGGCCCACACCCGTGCCGTGTGATGCACTGACCATGCTCGGGGACGCCTAGGATTGCCTTTGGATGGCGGTTGTGGCGGTTGAGCGATCGGACACGTGGACCCATTGATCCAAGTGATCCTAGCCTCCACCATTTGATCAAACCGACGTTTCTTCAGTGAATCTCGCTCGTCCAAGTTGTGCTTGAGGGAGAGGGGGTACTCTGGACCAGCGACACGCCACGGGGCAGGGCCGGCCGGACCAGGTGGTTCGGCCGTGCCTTGCACGTGTGGTGTGTTGGTCCCAAATTCTCCCAAAATGTGTACCTACCTATGAAATTCACAACACAACTCGTGGAACTTTATTAGTACTAAAAATGTGCATGAAACTTGTCGTATACTCCTGTCGAACCCGAGGTTTTAACGGTCAAATTTTTGATGTAAGGACCGTCAACAAACCCCCCAAGCTAAACGTTTGCTCGTCCTCGAGCAAAGCCTAGACTTGGCCTCAGTGGATCAGGAGTTGCATTAATGTTACCACTCGGCAAGTACCTATGCACAACTCCATGCTCTTCTTGCTATTTGAAAAGATTGGTATGAGAGAAACTTTAGCCTTATCTTACCCGTGGGGCTTGTAACTTTCCACCTTGCCTTCGGAGGTTGAAAGGTAGAATGGTTTTGACTTTGCATCATTCAATCTTCTCTTTTTGGGCTTCTATCTCGGAGTTTTGAAACTTTTGCAAAGAAAAACAAGGTTCCTCGGATGGTTCCCTCGATAGCTCAAGTGGTATTTGTTACCTCACCAAAGGCTTTTGAGTGAGCCTCAACTTCCTACTCTATGGCTTGTATGTGGAGCTTTGGGTAGGATAAGTACGAGACTCACTTGTGCCACATGATGTTGTTGAGCCAAAGACCGGATCCAAGAAGAAACTAGTCATGCAACTTGACCGAGATGTGCAAGTGTGTGGAAATTTTTTTTTGTTTTTCTAAGTACTCCTTGCTTTGAGATTCTCCTCTTGATTTTATTTTGGAGGGGGGTCATGCTTCATATTTTTTTTCCTATGCTCTTTGATTGGAGCAAAAATTTTTTCTATGCTTTTTGAGCATATACTTCTTTTTTTTCTTTTGATGACCCCTCTCTCCTTTTGCAAGAATACAAGAAGAGAAATCTCTTAAGAACTTTGGAGTATTTATTTTTGGTGGGTGGATGGCATGTTTTGCGTAACTCCCGGTGTGGAACTTAGCTTGTATATGTGGGTGTACGTGATCTCGATCATGGAAGCATGAAAAGATTCTACCAAGGGTCACAACAATTTGGCAAAACTCAATGGGTCACAAGCAAGCATATGTAGAAGGTTTATACTTTGATATCGACATATGGCTTTGGTAGGTGATATGACCATTGAGGAACTTGTCTTGTTTTATTTCAAAAGAAATCATCTGAGATTTTCACCATACTAGGAGATAGAGCAAGATTACCATATCATACTAGTCAACACCCTAGGTTTGGTCATAAGCATTTGCTTCCCACAAAGTTTTATTTCAGGCTCTTGTCTCAAATTATACCAACAAATTCAAATGCTCATAGAGCACAAGGTTGTACACTAGGTTCTTGCAAAGTTTTAACATAGCAACTATTCATCATTTCCAAAGTGAGGATATAGACTAGATTTCAAGCACATGGTTGAAGCAAATATTTTTGTTGTTTTCTTTTATTCAAATGCGGTAAACAAGATGTTGAAAATCGGTTTGGATGGACATACCTTCCTTGATTGAAAATGGGGTCTCCCCCAAGCTAATTTTTGGCTACCTGGTTGGCGTGTCTTCATTTTGGTGATGAGTTGAGCACTTGGAAGCTTGTAGTGGTTGACTTGATGGATTCGTGGAAAATCATAGGTATGGCCGTACCACTAGGTTCGGCCGGCCCTACTATATTTGTTCCAAGCACCCGTGTCCCCTCCTGAAAACATCTTGCACAAAAATTTTGTCGAGGAGAGGTACGGCCGTACCTCTAGGTTCGGCCGTATCACCAAAAAAATCTCCAAAACTGTTTTTCTATATCTTGTTTGCTTACTAATGCAATGGTGAAATGAAATTTTGAATTTAAATATGCTTGATGCACGAAGTAAAATGTTGGAAGGGAAATATGAGATAAATACCGGTTTACCTCACGGTGAGGGCTCGTAGTTTAGAGTCCGTGAGCGGGACTCCTCCGTTGCTCAATTGATCTTGGATTCGTCTGGTCCTGGAGTGGAAAACTCGGACGACGCTCCCTTCACACGCCACACCCTCTTTGTTTTCTTCGGTGGCGCTGAAGTTGGTGAGGCTTTAGCGGGGGTGTCTTTGGTTTCCGTCTTCTTTTCCCCCTTAGCCTTGTTGATTGCCTTCGGCTTGCTTGTTTGGTGGCGCCCTTTGAATGCTTTGCCTTGCTCCCAATGCTTCCTCATCGTTGCGATGAGGCTATCCACCTTGGGCTTGGTTGGGGCTGCCTTCTCTTCCTGCACACAGTTTGAAATTTTGCTATCGAATATTCGTACCTGTGAGCATTGCTCCACCTTCGGTCTAAAGGTGAATCGTTCCTCCTCGCCGTTGATGTTAAGGCGGATTTCTCTGGCTCCTACATCGATGTTAGCATTAGCAGTACTCAAGAAAGGTCTCCCGAGGATTAGAGGCATCCTTGTATCGACATCCATGTCGAGGACGACGAAATCCACGGGTACAAAGAAATCCCGAACTCTCACAGGAATGTCCTCCGCTATCCCCGCCGGGTAGCGGACCGATTGATCCGCTAGCTGCAAGCACATGGTTGTAGGCGACAAGGAAGTATAGTTAAGTTTGTCGAAGACTACCTCAGGCATGACGCTAACGCTAGCTCCAAGGTCGCATAGTGCATTCTGAAAGTACTGGGACCCGATAGAGCAGCTGATTGTAGGACACCCGGGGTCTTTCTTCTTTAGAATGGCCGCACTGCATTCCTCTGTAAGCTTGACCATATCCATGGTAGGTAGAGGTCTTTTGTTGTTGAGGATGTCCTTGAGGTACTTGGCGTAGGTCGGTACCTGCATAGCCTTAAGAAATGGTATGTTGACATTGAGTTTCTTGATTACCTCAACGAACTTCCCGAATTGCTCATCCACAGTAGGCTTCTTGATTCTTCGGGGAAATGGAAGTAGCGTGGTATCGTAGAAATCATGGGTTGCCGTCTTCCTTAACTTTTCTTCATCGGGAGCTACCTTCTCGGTGTCCTCTTCTTCCTCTGACTCGGTGATTACTTCGTTCTGTTTCTTCTCTGCGGGGTTAGGATATGGTGGATCCCGAGTGGTCTTACCACCTCTCGTGGTCACCGATTTTAAATTCTCTCGGGTAGGCTCGGGTTGCCCCGGGATCGCACCCGACTCGGAAGAAGGTAAAGAAGCAGCAAGCTGAGCAAGTTGAGTTTCTATCATTTTATTAAAGCTTAGCTGATTCTTCATAGCAGTAGTGAAGGATTCTATGGTGGAATTTAGATTTTCAAGAACTTTATCATTGGCGGCTAGCTTCTTGTTTATGTTTTCATTAATTGTATCTTGGCCAAAGACAAGATCTTTAATGGAAGGCTGATTATTGAAATTGTTAGAATAATTACCTCCATTTTGATTGTTGAACGGGAAGTTGGGCCTCGAGTTCCACCCTTGATTGTTGTAGCTGTTGTTGCGGAACCCGTTGTTGTTGCCATTGTTGATGAAGTTGGCTTCTTCCCTTGTCTCGGGACAATCATTTCCCGAATGACCCACATTACCGCAAACCTCGCACGTCATGCGAGCGTCCATGATCTTGGCGGTCTCCACATTGCTTGGTTCCTCCAATTTCTTCATTAGGAGGTCCATCTTAGCGGCGAGCATGTCGATTCCATCGACTTGGTGTACGCCGCGGTTACGGGGTTGGAGACGATCTCCACCCCAACCTTGATTTGCCACCATCTTCTCGATCAATTCCTTGGTGGCGGGTACTTGTAGCGAGAAGAAGGCTCCTCCAGCGGCTGCATCTAGGTGCTCACTGAAGGACCGGAACTGGCGACCAGAGAGGGGGGGAGTGAATGGGAGCCGATAAAAATTCTTCTCGAAGGAGATGGAGACTCCAACAAGATGAACAAGGCTTCCAAAGCACGTCTCCGACTCAACTACCCAAGTTGGCCAAGACCACGCAGCCACTGGAGTGCTACTGGTCCTAGGAACCAACAACCACCTACACCTACTCGAGAACGCAGCGGAACAAGCAACTCGAGCACCACTGGACTGCACCGGTCAAACCGGTGAGCAGCACCGGCCAGACCGGTCCCTGCTGGAGCAAACTGGTAAAACCTGAGAACTTCCACAGAAGGCCCGTACACCGGTCAGGCCGGTGTAGCTCGCCGGTCAGACCGGTCCAAGCCAGGAAATCCCAAATCCACCAAACAGACCTACCAAGCTCCAAAACTGACTAAATTCGAAACAGCAGCAACATGAGACAACAGGGAACTCACCAAGACGTTCACCCGAGGCAAATCCCACAAAGCCTCTGCACCGGTCAGACCGGCGAGCAGCACCGGTCAGACCGGTCAGGCTGGGCAGCTCGGGATGAACAGCGCTCGTGGGTCAACTCCCCCAAATCCAACTCCCGATCTCCCGAATCGCTCCACGGATTTGCACAAGACTTTGGGGATAGTAGGAACACCTCATGGGCACTCCATAGCCAAGATTTGGTCCACCAAAACTTGCTAAATCGAGAGGAATCGAAGAAATCCCACCAAGAACGCCTCTAACCCTAGAGCCAAGAAAACCCCAAAATCGAGCCCCTTTGCTCACGGATTTGGGAGGGGAATCAAAGGGAAAAGAACCACGAAGGGTTCAAGCATACATCCCACACCAAATCCTAAAGAGAAAGGCCTCGAAACCGCCACAAGAAATTCGCCAAGAAAGGGCTCCGAAAATCACCAAAAAGGAGAAACGGGAAAGACACACCCAAGCCTTGAGGAACCACGCCGAATCATCTATACATACAAAAGAGGTTCATACAAGGTCTAGCTTGCCGCCCGATCATCCTTCCCTCTCACAAGATCTCACCATGAAGCTCTCAAGCTAGTTCTAGAAATCTCCGGACTTGCTTAGCCTCGACGCAACCCTTGCAATCCCGACGCAAGCCTTGCAATCCCGACGCATGTCCTCCGCTTCGAAGTCTCCGGACTGCGTCGTCGCACACCGGTCAGGCCGGTGCTCCTCACCGGTCAGACCGGTACCCACCGGTCAGACCGGTCTGATGCTGATGCACCTCCGTCTTCGGTCTTCGGCCTTGGCTTTGTGGATCAACCAAGGAACCCAGTGGTTTTCTAGTGAACCACCGGAAACCCCCCGAACTCGGTGAAGCCTCCGCCAATCACCACTCATGACTCGGCTCCCACGTAGTCCCAGCTCGACCTTGGTTTTGAGGCTCAACCAAGAAACCGTCCACGACTTCATCTTGCCATTCTTGCCACCATGCGGCCCGCACTTGACTCCGCTGGTCACCGGGTCCCTCGAACCAAGCCTACTTGTCTTCTCCACACCTAGAGGCTTCACCAGCAACGACCTTTCGCGCTTGTTCTTCACCTGCACCAACACCAGTCAAGCCGCAACCTGCACCTGCAATACTTAGCCAAGAATCAGTCCACACCACGTTGTCAATCACTCATCACACTAGGAAGCGACCATCCACCGATCCTCGAACCACACATGGCTCTCAATCTCCCCCTTGATGAGTGCATTGACAACACACACGTTTTGGTAACCAAAGATAAAAGGAAAAGAAAAAAAACGACTAAAAGAAACTCAAACCAGCGATCGAAAGCCAAAGGAAAGGCAAGAGCAAGATCACTTGAAGAAGACAAGTCTCGGACCCCTTAGGCAAGGGCAACGGCTCGACACATCCGAGACAAAACACACTCAAGAAAAGAGCGCAAACCACCAATCCAAAGCACGAAAACCACAAAGAGCTCCCCCTGCACACATGCAAGCTCCCCCTGAACCAATGCAACTCCCCCTGGACGAATGCATGCAAACCACTTCAGGAAACAGAGCAGCTGCCTCAGCTTTGCTCTGACCGGTCAGACCGGTCCTCCTCACCGGTCAGACCGGTGGACAAGATCATCCAGCCCCTGACACTCACACCGGTCAGACCGGTGAGCAGCACCGGTCAGACCGATGACCACCTGGGAAAAACTAGGAACTGCACGAGCTCAAAACTAGCTCGAAACCACTTGGAAACCTTCTAAATGCATGCAGCAAGCCAAAACATGCTCAAACTTCTCCCCCTTGTTGACAATGCATGAATCAAGCCAAAAATGCAAAAAATGCAACCTAGAGCTTCTCAAATAGACAAAATTCAACATAGCATGCTACACACCGCCAAATGAGCAAGTTAGATACTCTATAGCTTCGTATGGACAAAAATTACAAGATCACCAAGTTTCACAACCATTGGGCGAAGCTAAGATAGAAATGACTATTTTTGAGAAAAATTTCCCTCTCATGAGCAAAGTCCTAAACATGAGCAAAACATGTCAAAAAGGCAAAGCCACACAAACTTCATGCTAGGACAACCTTTTTAAGCATAAGACCATCATAAACACCCACAAGCACCTCATGTCATGTCAAAGCCACCGAGCCATGTGCTTACTTCTAAATATGAGACTTCTCATTGGTAAGCAACATGCAACGGTTTAGCACCCAAAAGCAAGTAAATTAAGCACATATGACATAGGAGCACATTTTCCAAGCAATTTCCATTTCATTTTCAGATTTATAATTGGTACATGAAATGTCTTTGCGACAAAAAGGAACTTATGCCCCTCCACAAGATAAAGCATGGGGCTAAACATTCATGATGGCAAATGAGCCTTTGGCCCCATATGATCAAAATAAGCTATCCAACCACAATTTAAGCATAGCCAAGCCACAAAAACATGTCAAGATCATATAAAGGCATTTACTCACAAGAGAGCATACATATGACATTTTTGAAAAACATAGCTATCAACCATGGATATAAACCAAGATCATCAAGAGCTAAGCCACACTAAGCCATATCATACCAAACTAGCTCACAAGATCATATATATCATACCATGGTGAACAATGTATATAAGAGAAGCTTTTCCTACAAAATGGATATGATACAAAATGCATGCAACCGATCATATAAAGGTGACTATACATCATGATACAAATGTAATGCAAAGTGCAAGAAATGCACAAAGGAAAGCTATACATATGCTACAAAGGAGCTCCCACACACCAACTCAAAAATCAAACAAACACCAAGCTCCCCCCGCAAATGAGTGAAAGTTGCTTGATCTAGGGGTTTGGTGAAAATATCGGCTAGCTGGTCATGTGTGGGTACATGGATCAAAGCGATTTTTCCTTTCTCTACATTGTCTCTCAGGAAATGATACCTCACTTCTATGTGCTTGGTTTTGGAATGGAGCACTGGGTTCTTTGCAACACTTATGGCACTGGTGCTATCACATTGAAGTGGGACGTGGGTATACTCCTCACCAAAATCACTCATGGTGTATGTGATCCAAAGGAGCTGAGAGCAACAACTAGCTGCAGCCACATACTTTGCCTCGGTAGTGGATTGAGCAACACTCGATTGTTTGCGAGAAGACCAAGACACCAAAAAAGAACCCAAGAACTGGCAAGTCCCAGAAGTGGACTTCCTATCCAACCGACACCCGGCAAAATCCGCGTCTGAAAATCCATGAAGAGCCAAAGAAGAAGACGCGGAGTACCAAAGGCCGAAGTCGGGAGTGTGACGCAAATACCTAAAAATGCGCTTGACTGCTTGCTGATGCGAAGTCCTCAGAGATGCTTGAAAATGAGCGCACAGACATACCAAGAATTGGATATCCGGCCTCGTCGCCGTCAAGTACAGGAGTGACCCGATCATGCTCCGGTACTCCTTCTGGTCCACATGTTCACCTTCCTCGTCCGCATCGAGAGCTGTAGTCGTACTCATAGGCGTCGCCATAGCCTTGGAGTCCTCCATCTTGAACTTCCTCACAATGCCCTTGGTGTACTTTGCTTGGTGCACGAATGTTCCTTCCTTCGACTGCTTGATCTGGAGTCCGAGGAAGAACTGCAACTCACCCATCATGCTCATCTTAAATTCCCTGCTCATGTCTTCTGCAAACCTTGCAACCAAAGAGTAAGACGAGCCACCAAAGACAATATCATCCACGTATACCTGCACAATCAGGATATCTTTGCCCTCCCTAAGGAGAAACAAGATCTGATCGACCTTCCCCATCTCAAACCCTCTCTCAAACAGGAACCCCATCAACCTACCGTACCAAGCTCTAGGCGCCTGCTTCAACCCATACAGCGCCTTCCTCAACTTGTACACCCGGTGGGGGTACTTCTCACTCTCAAACCCCGGTGGTTGCCTCACATACACTACTTCCTCCAAAATACCGTTTAGAAAAGCACTCTTCACATCCATTTGGTACAATTTGAACCCTTTAGCCACGGAAAAGGCTAGAAGGATCCTAATCGCCTCCAAATGGGCTACGGGAGCAAAGGTCTCCTCGTAGTCGATCCCCTCTTTCTGTGAGTACCCCTGAGCAACAAGCCTTGACTTGTTTCTCACCACTTCTCCTTTCTCTCCCTCTTTATTTTTCCACACCCATTTTGTCCCAATCGGCTTACACCCAGGTGGAGGGTCAACCAACTCCCAAACTTGGTTTCTCTCAAAGTTCTCCAACTCTTCATGCATCGAATTAACCCAATTGTGATCAGATAGTGCGTGTCCAATGTCTTTGGGCTCAAAGGTAGCAACAAAAGCAGCATGAGCAAGGTGAGAATTGTTTTGAACCCTCGACCGTGTAGTACGTTCATTGATGTCGCCGATGATCCTCGAAGCTGGATGATCCACTTGAACTCGCTGGGGAGGTTCTCGCCTTGATGCTACCTCCCCCTCAACAGCAGCTTCACCTTGATCTGGGTTTGTCGTTGTAGGTGTGGGAGAGGGCCTGTTCACCACCGTAGTCGAAGTAGTAGGTACATGCTCAGCCGCAGGCACCACACCGCCATCTTCATCATCTCCATGTTCATGCTCCTCATCCTGGAAAATCTCCTCGCCAAGCTCATCTCATCTGCACACTCACAAACAAGCTGACTACGTGGCTGTGTCTCGTCGAAGGTTACCTTGCAAGTCTCCACGATTTGGTTAGTTTCAAGATTGAGCACACGATATGCTCTAGAATGAGATGCGTAACCAAAGAAAATGCCATCGACAGATCTAGCCTCGAACTTGTCCAACTTTCTTCCCTTTCTTAAGAATGAAGCATTTACAACCAAAGACATGGAAGTGACTCACCTTGGGTGTGCGTCGGTGCATCAACTCTTAGCAGGTTTTCTTCTTATGGACCCTGAGGTAGATCCTGTTGGACACGTAGCACGCGGTATTGACCGCCTCAGCCCAGAACCTTCTCGGAGTCCTATGCTCATCGAGCATCGTCCGAGCCATCTCGCACAAGGTTCTGTTTTTCCTTTCCACCACGCCGTCCTGGGGAGGCGTATACGGACTAGAGAACTGGTGTTCAAGACCCAAGTCATGGCAAAAGGTTTCGAAGCGAGAGTTTTTAAATTCCGAGCCATTGTCACTGCAAATCGCTCGTATGGCATCTCCGTGCCTCTCGTTCTTCAACCTCAAGACAAGATCTCGAACAAAACCAAACGTCTCCCCTTTCTCCTCAAGAAAGAAAACCCACGCATACCGAGAGTAGTCGTCCACCACAACTAGGACGTACCACTTCCCACCCGCAGATCGCACACGAGCTGGGCCAACAAGGTCCATATGGAGCAGCTCGCATGGACGCTCCGTCATCACATCGGTGAGGGGCGGGTGAGAAGAGGCTACCATCTTGGCATGCCTACACAGCGCACAAACCAACTCTTTTTCAAACCTCAGCCGTGGCAATCCTCATACCAAATTGAGCTTACTCAAGCGAGACAAAAGGTCAAAGCTTAAGTGACCCAACTTCCTATGCCACTTCCACAACTCACTCGAAGAACCAGCCAAAAAGCAACGAGCTACACCAGAAGGCTGAGAGAAATCCGCTCGGAACACTTGACCCTCGGGAACGACCATGCAAACTAGATCCCCTCGAGAATCCAAAATCCGAGAACCACCAGGCCGAAACAACACCTCAAAGCCCTCATCCAAAAGCTGGGAAACGGAAAGCAAATTGAATCCGAGGGATTGAACAAGAGAATCACGCCTGAGAGTGACCTTCTCACTTACCTTAATCTCACCTTCTGAAAGCACATGCCCTCGCCCATTGTCCCCAAAGGTGATGTATGTCTTGGACACAACCGGGACGAGACTTGAGAACCACCCCTTGTCTCCGGTCATATACCTCGAGCAACCGGAGTCAATCAACCAAACGTTCCTCAACTCTCCCACCTGAAATTCAAAAATGAGCACGTGAGTGAACAAACGACTAAGCACCAGGGTTAGTACCAAAAGAGTAAAACCAGTGCCGAGCCATTTGCTCCAAAGTGGGGTTAGCACAAACCAAATCATCACGCCTATCAAAGCTACCACCACGAAAACCACCACGAGGGAACCACCCCTGTCTCGCTGGAGGAGAACAAAAACCACGAAAGGAAGACCGTGGACCGTTCCTCCTCTCCATCTCAAAGCTATGACTCCTCCCACCATCGTATTGAGCACGATTTGGAGAACGTCTAGCAAACTGACCACCTGCAAACTCTCCATGCCAACCACAAGAACCACGACCACCAGAACCGTACCGAACATCCGTACGAGCACGGAACCCGAACTGCTGTCTGCCCAGACTAGCACCGGTCTGACCAGTGGAGTGCACCGGTCTGACCGGTGGTGCTCGGCCAGCAGTACCACCTGCCACCTTTCGATCTCCCCAAGCCGGAACCATCCTCATAATCGCCTTGGCCCTGGGCATCTGCATACGAGGCTTAGGTACACCATTTGAAGGGCAGTACCTGTCCTTGTTTGCCCACTCCTTAGCCATTCTCTCACGCTTCCTCTTGAAGCAAAACTAACCCTTGTGACCATCTCTCCCACCATAGTCACAATGAAACCGTATGGGCTTAGGTTTAGGCTTGGGTTGGGGCTGCTCACTTGGTTTCTCCTCACTCGGCTTCTCACCCTTCTCTCCAACCTCACTCTCCTTGGAGCTCACAAACTTCACCGGTTTTTGGAAATCATTTGTTGGGCGAGGAAATATGGGAGGATCTGGGGTTGTGTCAAGTTTGTTTCTCAGTGGATTGGGCTTAGGAGCATAGGCATTTTTGTGGAAGGTTTTTGGTGGAGCTTGGATATTACCAATCTTCTCTCCTCCCTCACCACTACACTCTCCAACCTTCTCCGAACCAAGTGCTTTCCCATCATAGCGCTTGTATGCCTCTATCATCATCCTAAGCTGTGGTTCATGACCCGACAACCAACCCATCATTTTTCTCAAGTCATCGTTCTCATCCTGCAAGCGATCCACATAATGTGCAAGTTCCAGATTTTTCAAAGCATACAATTCACAAGTAGAGCAAGAAGTGGGAATAGGCTCTTTCAACTTGGCCTCAAGCGAAACAGTGTAAGCATGCATCTCATCAATTTTTCCATGCAAAACAGGGCAAGAAGTGCAAGCACCTAGCAAAGCAGGTCTAGACTTGAGCTCAGCCACTTCAACCCTAAGCACATCTAGTTCATCACAAGTAGATGCATGCTTATCCTTAAGAGCAGTAAGATCAGCTAGGTACAAATAGCAATCACCACAATCAATCTCATCAGAAACCACAGGTGAAGCCTTAAGCGAATCTATCTCAAGCTTAGCATAAAGGTTCTGGGTTTCTAGCTCAGCTACTCGGTTCCTAGCATCTTCTAGTGAGGCCCTAAGCTCTTTCCTCATCTTCTTGGCCTCCCTAAGCATGTCGTCACGATTATCAAGCAACTTGCCAAGACGCTCATTCTCCTCACACAAGAAGGGAAGCTCGTCATGTACCTCATCCTCAGAATCAGAGTCCGAGTCGCTCTGGTGACTCTCTTGCTGCCGGAGCTACGAGCCATGCCGCAGAAGCCATCTCTCGCGTAGCAGCTCAACCCGCTCAAGTTATTGGATGACTTCTTGTTCTTGCGCCGATCACCTTCATCTTCACTGCTACTCGAGCTCGAGGAAGAGTAGGCGGAGCTGGAGTCGACGTCGCTCGCTCCGACCATCGCTCGGGCCATCCTGCCTCGGCCGTCCTTCTTCCTCGACCGTCGCTCGTCCTTGTGCTTGTTCTTGTGCTTGTGATCACACCTTGATCGGTACTTGCCGTCCTTGTTCGACCGCTACTTGTAGCCGTCCTTGTAGCCGTCCTTGTTCTCCATCTTCTCCGGACAGTCGGCGACGAAGTGTCCTGGCTTGCCGCACTGAAAGCATGTCCGTGGATTCCTCCTTGTGTTCACCCGGTTCTCGTGCAACCTCTCGAACCGCCTGGTCAGCGACGCCAGCTCGTCCTCTCCAAGCACGTCGAACTCCTCGTCTGGCAAAGACATCAAAGAAGACAGAGAGTACATCCTGAAGGATGCGTTAGCGTTAGACTTAGCCCCTTTGCCACCGACGAGAGCAAGACTATGAGAGTCAGTCAGGCTCTCGATCTTGGCTGTCATACCACGGTCCAACTCAGCCGACTTGAGCTTCGAGAACAGCTCGTTCACGGTTAGGGTGTCATACTTCTCAGACTCAAGAATAGCCTCGACCTTTCCGTCCCATACGGTGCGATCCAACGAGTGCAAGATCTTCACAGCTCTATCATGATCATCGTATGGGAGCACGGTCACATTGGCTCTCATGTTGTTCACCACAACCGTAAACCGCTGGAAGAGGGCATCGACGGACTCGTCGGGGAGATGAGTGAAGTTCTCATACTCTCTCCGGTAAGTCGCGTACATCCGAGCCTGAACCTGAGCATTCCCAGCATGAGCATCCTTCAATTGCTCCCAAATCCTACAAGCTAAGTCCTCTGTCTGAACCCGATCGAATTCGGACTGACACAGAGCACGAAACAAGTAGTCGACCGCCTTGTTGTTGGCGTCGAACATGTCCCTCGATCCCGGAGCAAGGAAGTTAATCGGATGAACATAAGTTGTGTTCACCGTAACGTCCCAAAGGATCTAACCCTTACCGCGGAGGAAAGCCGCCATCCGCCTCTGCCACATCTGGTAGTTTTTGCCATCGAAGTGCGGAGGACCCGAACCCTGTTCCTGGTACGCCATCCTTGGATCTTAGACTGGTTAGAATCCGAAGATCCGTAACCGGCTCTGATACCACTTGAAGGACCGGAACTGGCGACTAGAGAGGGGGGCAGTTAATGGGAGCCGATAAAAATTCTTCTCGAAGGAAATGGAGACTCCAACAAGATGAACAAGGCTTCCAAAGCACGTCTCCGACTCAACTACCCAAGTTGGCCAAGACCATGCAGCCACTGGAGTGCTACTGGTCCTAGGAACCAACAACCACCTACACCTACTCGAGAACGCAGCGGAACAAGCAACTCGAGCACCACTGGACTGCACCGGTCAGACCGGTGAGCAGCACCGGTCAGACCGGTCCCTGCTAGAGCAAACTGGTAAAACCTGAGAACTTCCACAGAAGGCCCCTACACCGGTCAGGCCGGTATAGCTCGCCGGTCAGACCGGTCCAAGCCAGCAAATCCCAAATCCACCAAACAAACCTACCAAGCTCCAAAACTGACTAAAGTCGAAAAAGCAGCAACACGACACAACAGGGAACTCACTAAGACGTTCACCCGTGGCAAATCCCACAAAGCCTCTGCACCGGTCAGACCGGTGAGCAGCACCGGTCAGACCGGTCAGGCTGGGCAGCTCGGGATGAACAGAGCCCGCGGGTCAACTCCCCCAAATCTAACTCCCGATCTCCCGAATCGCTCCACGGATTTGCACAAGACTTTGGGGATAGTAGGAACACCTCATGGGCACTCCATAGCCAAGATTTGGTCCACCAAAACTTGCTAAATCGAGAGGAATCAAAGAAATCCCACCAAGAACACCTCTAACCCTAGAGCCAAGAAAACCCTAAAATCGAGACCCTTTGCTCACGGATTTGGGAGGGGAATCAAAGGGAAAAGAACCACAAAGGGTTCAAGCATACATCCCCCACCAAATCCCAAAGAGAAAGGCCTCGAAACCGCCACAAGAAATTCGCCAAGAAAGGGCTCCGAAAATCACAAAAAGGAGAAATGGGAAAGACACACCCAAGCCTTGAGGAACCACGCCGAATCATCTATACATACCAAAGAGGTTCATACAAGGTCTAGCTTGCTGCCCGATCATCCTTCCCTCTCACAAGATCTCACCATGAAGCTCTCAAGCGAGTCCTAGAAATTCCAAAGGAAAAGGAAGAGGAAAATAGCAAAACAAAATGGGCTAGGGTTCCAAGAGATGGCTGCCATCCTCTCACCACTTGGGTTATATGGAGGCTAGCTGAAAGACTAAAATACCCCTAAGGCCTAATACTAGGATACATACAACCGAGGGGCACTTTGGGAAACTTTGTCTTCGCACCATCGTACGGATGCCCGGCGACCGCAAACTTGCTTAGCCTCGACGCAAGCCTTGCGATCCCGACGTGTGTCCTCCGCTTCGAAGTCTCCGGACTGCGTCATCGCACACCGGTCAGACCGGTGCTCCTCACCGGTCAGACCGGTCCGATGCTGCTGCACCTCCGTCTTCGGTCTTCGGTCTTGGCTTTGTGGATCAACCAAGGAACCCAGTGGTTTTCTGGTGAACCACCGGAAACCCCGCGAACTCGGTGTAGCCTTTGCCAATCACCACTCATGACCCGGCTCCCACGTAGTCCCGACTCGACCTTGGTTTTGAGGCTCAACCAAGAAACCGTCCACAACTTCATCTTGCCGTTCTTGCCCATGCGGCCCGCACTTGACTCCGCTGGTCACCGAGTCCCTCGAACCAAGCCTACTTGTCTTCTCCACACCAGGAAGCTTCACCAGCAACGACCTTTCACGCTTGTTCTTCACCTGCACCAACACCAGTCAAGCTGTAACCTGCACCTGCAATACTTAGCCAAGAATCAGTCCACACCACGTTGTCAATCACTCATCACACCAGGAAGCGACCATCCACCGGTCCTCGAACCACACATGGCTCTCACTCACGGGCGGTACGCTTGAGCCCGTGATAGAAGGTTTGAATTAAGAATCACCCCTGCATGCCATGGTGCGGGCACGCGGTGATGTACTCCTGGAAACGTTCCCATGCTTCCGGGATACTCTCATCATTCTGCTGCTGGAAGCCTGAAATTCTAGCGCGGAGGGTATTGGTTTTGCCCACCGGGAAGAACTTCGCGAGAAATGCCTTAGAGCACTTATCCCATGTGTTTATGGCATCTCGCTCCGCATAAAACCATTGCTTCGCCTTCTCGAGTAATGAGAACGGGAATAGGCGAAGACGAATTGCATCATCCGTCACGCCGCGGATAGTGAAAGTCCTACACACCTCCAGAAAATGCTGGAGATGTGCGTTGGCATCTTCATTAGGCTTGCCGCAGAACGGATTTGCTTGCACCATGTTGATCAACACCAGCTTGAGTTCAAAGTTTCCACCCCCCACTGTCACGTTCGGTCCGGTAGGGACATTGGTGTTGGAGGGAGCGAAAAACTCACGGATCGTCCTCTCGGCCAATGGTGCTGACGAAGTGCTGTCTACGGGATCGACGGTGTTCGTCACTTGACTCGAGAGAAACTTCTGAGGAATGGGGACACGAGGTCGCACTCTCCTCACAAGTGACTCCGGATTGTCGTGGAAGTTGGACGGTTGGTCGAAACCGGTCATGCACTACTCTGCGTACACGAGAGTAGAGCAAGTGTAAACCCGCTTAAAAAGCGGTTCACCGAACCTAGATAACTCTACCACAAGGTTTAAACGATATCTTCTGCCTATTGCCTCCCCAGCAACAGCGCCAGAAATGCTTGTTGACGCTCCTTAGCCTCACCACTAGGTATGCACTCCCCGGCAACGGCGCCAGAAATACTTGTTGACGCTCCTTAGCCTCACCACTAGGTATGCACTCACGGCGACGGCGCCAGAAATGCTCGTTGGCACTTGCTAGCATCGCTACCGGGTTTATACCCCTAGTAATGGGGCCAGGGAACGTCTTTGGCCAAACACACGTCACAGAAAGGTCCGCAAGCGCACAGATTACCGTTGTAGCACTTCACCCGGTGGTATTCGGGTTATCGTATTTATATTTTCCCAAGGGAGGCACTACGGCAAAGATGATCGAATAAACGGTGGAGAGTAACAAGACTCGGTAAAGAGCTATAGCGGGGGTAACGAATAAAGATATTCGGGGATAACTTGACACACGCAAGGAGATCTTGATAAAGGGTTAGAGAGGACCTAGTGAGCTGGGAGGACAACGAGACGAGAAAGGATCCTAACACAATCTATCTATTCTTGTCAACTCTAGGTAAAGAACTAAGGCAAAGGATAACCAAGGCTAGCTAAAATCGACAAGCTCTTCTAGTGCTGCAGGGGCATGCAAAGCTGCGCTCTCGGACTGGGATGAGAAGGGAGACCGACGACGCGCTGAATCCTACCGGCCCGAACTAACGTGGTGGACTACTGAGCCCGTCCGGAGCTGTCACCTCCTTAGGGTACCACAACTATTCTGTTGAACGGGACACCAATCTAAGACTAAGGTAAGCTCTGAGCACCGCACTCACAACGAACCAAAGAACCTTTCCCCGGATATCATGAAGGAAGGTCTCTCTCTACGATGAAACACCGTAGATCAAGCGAAGAGCGACCACAACACTATAGGGTTCAAGAGAGCTACGTTAACCAATATTAAACTAACTTTAGTCTAAACCAAGAATAAAGCTTCTACAGCAAAGTAAAAGTTGAATGTAATTGACTCGAAAGGTAAGATAGAAAGATAACTTGAATTGTACTTGAGTCTAAACAAAGAAAGGATACAAGAGTAGTACCAGAACCCTGAAGAAGACTCCTCCGGAACCCCGAGACTAGCTCGACTCGACTCTAACTCCCAAACTACACTAATCCTACTCTAAGTGAACAAATGTGAGAAATGGAGATGCTCCTGCGTCGTGTGTCCATTCCAGCGAGTGGGAGGTGGCTTTTATAGGCAAGTGAGGTCGGTGGAGTGCAGGGGAGGAATATCTCAGGTGCGGCCGGCTCACTAGGTGCGGCCGGCCCTGGGATGTGCCGCCTCTCGCCTTGGACGCCACTGATCATTGCTCCTGAGGCGGTTGTAGGTCGGCTCCTTGGGTCGGTTTCGCCCGGCACGTCAGTTGATAGGTGTGGTCGGCCCTCTAGGTGCGGCCGGCCCACCCTCGTGCCGTGTGATGCACCGACCATGCTCGGGGACGCCTAGGATTGGCTCTGGATGGCGGTTGTGGCGGTTGAGAGATCGGACAAGTGGACCCATTGATCCAAGTGATCCTAGCCTCCACAATTTGATCAAACCGACGTTTCTTCAGTGAATGTCGCTCGTCCAAGTTGTGCTCGAGGGAGAGGGGGTACTCTGGACCAGCGACACGCCACGGTGCAGGGCCGGCCGCACCTGCCAGGTCGGCTGCACCTGCAGGGCCGGCCGGACCAGGTGGTTCGGCCGTGCCTTGCACGCGTGGTGTGTTGGTCCCAAATTCTCCCAAAATGTATACCTGCCTATGAAATTCACAACACAACTCGTGGAACTTTATTAATACTAAAAATGTGCATGAAACTTGTCGTATACTCCTCTCGAACCCGAGGTTTTGACGGTCAAATTTTTGTTGTAAGGACCGTCAACACTTCTGCTTGTCGTTGATGAAAAACAACCTTTTTTTATTTGCTATCAGGTGATCCTAAAATTATGCATCGCAACATCAAGGCGGCGAACATCCTTGTGGATTACAATTACGATGCAAAGGTAATTAATTAAGTTGTGAGTGTTTTTGGTGCCTTTTCGGATCGTAGTGTTAAAATAAACACAGAATGACATTATTATGCTTTCCTGCTCATTTCATGTTGTCGGGTGAATTGCTTCTGAGAGTAGGGTGCCTCACGGATATTGAGGTGAAGGCTCAAGAATGTTGTATATAGCATTGTAAGCAATGCTTAATATAATTGAATATCCTTTTAGATTGCTCTCAGTTGATGAATTTTGTCCCATGGCACCCTGGGACGGGCAACCATGTCTCTTGCATGCGGCCAGGTCTAGCGGCAGACCCGGTGCAGTGGCCCTTCCGCTCATGCCTAGCAGGGGCAGTCCACCGAAGTCTGGTGCTCATTCGCCCCTTGCGATGGGAGGCACAACATAGTGACGGAGCGAGGATGTGGTCAAAGGCATGTGAGTTCAAAGAAAAGCTTTTTTTGAGGTTGGATCTTGATTTAACTATTGAAAATGTAGAGCTTTTCAGTGTGTTCTCAGTAGTGGTAGCCTCTATCCGTAAAGAATGCTAATTCATGATAGTTGATACGGGGATGAGAATAAGGTAGTTGACATTGTCTTTTATAAAGCCGTCTTATTGATTAATCAATTTACCTCTTTAAGGTTATTTATTTTCCTTCACAACAATTTTAAATTATAAACCTTATTAGAGCTTCACAGCCTTAAATTTTAATATATGACTATTGTTTCTAAAGAATACTTTGGTCGTGTAGAGTTTTTGCATGTAGGATGGTGAGAATCATTGATATTTTATAATTAGATTATTTTAATATTTTTTATTTTTTTTATCACGTGCGTGTCGCACGTGCACTTCCACTAGTAGTAATAATGTGTGTGTGTTTGTGTCTTCGTCAGGTTGTTGGACATGAACTGCTTAGTTTGTTTGTCGATCATGAACTGCTTAGTTAATTAGTTTGGTTATTGGCCCAAGTTGGCCAAGCCCACGTAGCCACTGGAGTGCTACTGGTCCTAGGAACCAACAACCGCCAAAACCTACTCGAGAACGCAGCGGAATAAGCAACTCGAGCAGCTACTGACCACACCGGTCAGACCGGTCACCTCCACCGGTCAGACCGGTCAAAGCCGGATCACCCGGACTAAGCCGCCAGATCACCCGACACCCTCCAGAGACACACCGGGTCACCCTAGACCTCAAGCCGGGTCACCCGAGTAGGACTTGACAATTTCCACAAAAAAGCCGCTGCACCGGTCAGGCCGGTGCAGCTCACCGGCCAGACCGGTCTGAGCCTGGAAATCCCAAATCCAAGAAACCAACCTCCCGAGCTCCAAAACACTCCAAACTCGAAACAGCAGCAAACCCAGAGACTAGGGAACTCACCAAGACGTTCACCCGAGCAAAACCCAACAGGGGGTCGGCAACGGTCAGACCGGTGGAAGGCACCGGTCAGACCGGTCAAGACCTAGGCGCTCGGGATGAACAGCAACCCACGGGTCAACTCCTCTAAATCCAAATCCCGATCTCCCGATTCGCTCCACGGATTGGCATAAGACTTTGGGATAGTAGGAGTACCTCATGGGCATTCCATAGCCACGATTTGGTTCACCAAAACTTGCTAAATCAAGAGGAATCAAAGTATTTCCACCAATAACGCCTCTAACCCTAAACCAGAGAAAACCCCAAAATTGAGCCCCTTTACTCACGGATTTTGGAGGGGAATCAAAGTGAAAAGAACCACGAAGGGTTCAAGCATACATCCCCCACCAAATCCCAAAGAGAAAGGTCTCAAAACCGCCATAAGAAAATCACCAAGAAAAGGCTCTGAAAATCACCAAAAAGGGAAAACGGGAGAGACACAATCAAGCCTTGAGGAACCACGCCGAATCATCTATACATACCATGAAGGTTCATACAAGGTCTAGCTTGCCACCCGGTCATCGTTCCCTCTCTCAAGATCTCACCATGAAGCTCTCAAGCTAGTCCTAAAAATCCTAAGGAAAATAGGAAGGGAAAATAGCAAAAGAAAATGAGCTAGGGTTCCAAGAGATGGCTGCCATCCACTCACCACTTGGGTTATATGGAGGATAGCCGAAAGACGAAACTACCCCTATTACATTAAACTAAGATACACGCCCCCGAAGGGCCTTTTGGGAAACTTCGTCGTAGCACCATCGGACGGATGCCCGGTGACCACAAACTTGCTTAGCCTAGACGCAAACCTTGCGATCCCGACGCGTGTCCTCTGCTTCGAAGTCTCCGAAACGCGTCGTCGCACACCGGTTAGACCGGTGTACCCCACCGGTCAGACTGGTCCAGTGCTGCTGCCTCTGGTCTTCGGTCTTGTCTTTGTGGATCAACCAAGGAACCCAGTGGTTTTCTGGTGAACCACTGGAAACCCCACGAACTCGGTGTAGCCTCCGCCAATCACCACTCATGACTCGGCTCCCACGTTGACCTGGTTCGACCTTGGTTTTGAGGCTCAACCAAGAAACCGTCCATGACTTCATCTTGCCGTTCTTGCCACCATGCGGCCCGCACTTGACCCCGCTAGCCACCGGGTCCCTCGAGCCAAGCCTACTTGTCTTCTCCACACCTGGAGGCCTTCCCGGCAACGACCTTTCGCGCTTGCTCTTCACCTGCACCAACACTAGTCTAGCCGCAACCTGCACCTGCAATACTTAGCTAGGAATCAGTCCACACAATGTTGTCAATCACTCATCACACCAGGAAGCGACCAGCCACCGGTGCTCGAACCACACAAGCTCTCAATCTCCCCCTTGATGAGTGCATTGACAACACACACATTTGGTAACCAAAGAGAAAAGGGAAAGAAAAGAAACGACTACAAAGAAACTCAAACAAGTGATCGAAAGCCAAACAAAGGCAAAGAACAAGATCACTTGAAAGAGGAAAGACTCGGTCCCCTTAGGCAAGGGCAACAGCTCGACACAACCGAGTCAAAAACAAGCTCAAGGAAAGAGCTAAGACCACCAAAGAAAAGCTCGAAAACCACAAAGAGCTCCCCCTGCACACATAATTCGCGTGGGCCCGTCACTATTTTTTTGGAATGAAACTTGCTTCCCTAAAATATTAGAGCCCATAAAATAGAACCTAAAAAATCATAAAAATACGAACAATTCATATTAGGACATTTAGTATTTGAATAAAATATCAACAGTCACACTTGTGTGCCCAAAATTCTTATAATTCGTTTTTACATCCCTTGTTATTGATATAATAATTCTAATAACATCTAATGTGCTCTAAAAAATCTACAAATTGACTTGGCAACATAATTCGGGTACCTAAACTTGTCTTCAAAATTTCAAATGGTTTCGATGAAGGAATAATATACTTGTGTACAAATGTCTACATCTCTCACATAGTTTCCTAGAATGTTGCTTGAACATTGAAGTTTTCCACACTTTGCAACTTGTTCGAACTCATATGCATTTGAAAACTTAACAAAACCTTGTGTTCACCTTAAGCTTACGAAATGCAAAGTTTCATCACTAATGGTTGTGTAAAACTAATATTATTTATATGTTGTTGTACTTACAAAGAACAAAATGAGGCATATAAACATTATTAAAGAAACGGAATATACACTAAACAATAAAATTAATGAAAAGATGGTGATTTTAGAAAAATTTAGAAAAAAATCAAATTTGGACTAATTACAACGAAGAAATACATGTTACAACATTTGATTGCAGATTAAAAGGAGAAATGCGAATTATTCTTCATTCGAATAGAACTGGTCCCCACAATCATTGGCGACACGGGACCAATAATCCGTGTCGGCTTTGCTGCTCTTCCAAAAATTTACACAGATAATACGAGCAACATACAAAAGCTAATCCACTACTGATTTCCTATTCCAATACTCCGTTCGAACTTCACCATTTCGCGGCGGAGCCTACAATCTTTGCTGCAAAACAGAGAAATTCCAAGCCATCCTTTGTCCACGCCGCAGCCACTGCTGTTGCCTGCGCATGGCTAATCGCCGTGCACCTGTGCCGGAGGCGGCAGTGGTTCAGCCCAAATGCGCCACGCCGAGGAGTGGATCGTACGCGCGGCCTTCTCGCAAAAAGGCACACACCCCTCGTTGCTCAGCCATCTCGACGTTGTACTGCTAAAGGACCGAACTGGCGACTAGAGAGGGGGGGTGAATGGGAGCTGATAAAAATTCTTCTTGAAGGAGATGGCTACTCCAACAAGATGAGCACGGCTAACCAAAACACGTATCTGACTCAACTACCCAAGTTGGTCAAGCCCACGTAGCCACTGGAGTGCTACTGGTCCTAGGAACCAACAACTGCCAAAACCTACTCGAGAACGCAGCGGAATAAGCAACTCGAGCAGCTACTGACCACACCGGTCAGACCAGTCACCTCCACCGGTCAGACCGGTCAAGGCCGGATCACCCGGACTAAGTCGCCGGATCACCCGACACCCTCCAGAGACACACCGGGTCACCCTAGACCTCAAGCCGGGTCACCTGAGCAGGACTTGACAATTTCCACAAAAAAGCCCCTGCACCGGTCAGGCCGGTGCAGCTCACCGGTCAGACCGGTCTGAGCAAGGAAATCCCAAATCCAAGAAACCAACCTCCCGAGCTCCAAAACACTCCAAACTCGAAACAGCAGCAAACTCAGAGACTAGGGAACTCACCAAGACGTTCACCCGAGCAAAACCCAACAGGGGGTCGGCACCGGTCAGACCGGTCAAGACCTAGGCGCTCGGGATGAACAGCAACCCGCGGGTCAACTCCTCTAAATCCAAATCCCGATCTCCCGATTCGCTCCACGGATTGGCACAAGACTTTGGATTAGTAGGAGCACCTCATGTGCATTCCATAGCCACGATTTGGTCCACCAATACTTGCTAAATCAAGAGGAATCAAAGGATTTCCACCAATAACGCCTCTAACCCTAAACCGGAGAAAACCCCAAAATTGAGCCCCTTTACTCACGGATTTGGGAGGGGAATCAAAGAGAAAAGAACCACGAAGGGTTCAAGCATACATCCCCCACCAAATCCCAAAGAGAAAGGTCTCAAAACCGCCACAAGAAATCCAAGAAAAGGCTCCGAAAATCACCAAAAAGGGAAAACGGGAGAGACACAATCAAGCCTTGAGGAACCACGCCGAATCATCTATACATACCATGAAGGTTCATAGAAGGTCTAGCTTGCCACCCGGTCATCCTTCCCTCTCTCAAGATCTCACCATGAAGCTCTCAAGCTAGTCCTAAAAATCCTAAGGAAAATAGGAAGGGAAAATAGCAAAAGCAAATGAGCTAGGGTTCCAAGAGATGGCTGCCATCCACTCACCACTTGGGTTATATGGAGGCTAGCCGAAAGGCGAAACTACCCCTATTACATTAAACTAAGATACACGCCCCCGAAGGGCCTTTTGGGAAACTTCATCGTAGCACCATCGGACGGATGCCCGGCGACCAGAAACTTGCTTAGCCTAGACGCAAGCCTTGCGATCCCGACGCGTGTCCTCTGCTTCGAAGTCTCCGGAACGCGTCGTCGCACACCGGTTAGACCGGTGTACCCCACCGGTCAGACTGGTCCAGTGCTGCTGCCTCCGGTCTTCGGTCTTGTCTTTGTGGATCAACCAAGGAACCCAGTGGTTTTCTGGTGAACCACTGGAAACCCCACGAACTCGGTGTAGCCTCCGCCAATCACCACTCATGACTCGGCTCCCACGTTGTCCTGGTTCGACCTTGGTTTTGAGGCTCAACCAAGAAACCGTCCATGACTTCATCTTGCCGTTCTTGCCACCATGCGGCCCGCACTTGACCCCGCTAGCCACCGGGTCCCTTGAGCCAAGCCTACTTGTCTTCTCCACACCTGGACGCCTTCCCGGCAACGACCTTTCGTGCTTGCTCTTCACCTGCACCAACACCAGTCAAGCCGCAACCTGCACCTGCAATACTTAGCCAAGAATCAGTCCACACAACGTTGTCAATCACTCATCACACCAGGAAGCGACCATCCACCGGTGCTCGAACCACACAAGCTCTCAATCTCCCCCTTGATGAGTGCATTGACAACACACACATTTGGTAACCAATGAGAAAAGGGAAAGAAAAGAAATGACTAAAAAGAAACTCAAACAATTGATCGAAAGCCAAACAAAGGCAAAGAACAAGATCACTTGAAAGAGGAAAGACTCGGTCCCCTTAGGCAAGGGCAACGGCTCCACACAACCGAGTCAAAAACAAGCTCAAGGAAAGAGCTAAGACCACCAAAGCAAAGCTCGAAAACCACAAAGAGCTCCCCCTGCACACATACAAGCTCCCCCTGAACCAATGCAACTCCCTCTGGATGAATGCATACGAACTACTTCATGAAAAGAGCATCTGCACCAGCCTTGCTCTGACCGGTCAGACCGGTCCACCTCACCGGTCAGACCGGTTCACCAGATCCGCCCAGGTCCTGACACTCACACCGGTCAGACCGGTGAGCTCCACCGGTCAGGCCGATGACCACCTGGGAAACCTGGGAACTGCAAGAGCCCAAAAATAGCTCGAAACCACTTGGAAACCTTCTAAATGCATTCAGTAGGCCAAAACATGCTCAAACTTCTCCCCCTTGTTGACAATGCAAGAATCACGCCAAAATTAGGAAAATTTCAACCTAGAGCTTCTCAAATAGACAAAATTCAACATAGGATGCTACACATATCCAAATGAGCAAGTTAGATACTCTATAGCTTCGTATGGACATAAACTACAAGATCACCAAGTTTCACAACCATTAGGCAAAGCTAAGATAGAATTGAGCATTTTTGCGAAAAAATTCCCTCTCATGAGCAAAGTCCTAAACATGAGCAAAACATGTCAAAATGGCGAAGCCACACAAACTTCATGCTAGGACAACTATTCTAAGCATAAGACCATCATAAACACCCACAAGCACCTCATGTCATGTCAAAGCCACCGAGCCATGTGCTTACTTCTAGATATGAGACTTCTCATTGGTAAGCAACATGCAACGGTTTAGCACCCAAAAACAATTAAATTAAGGACATATGACATGGGAGCACATTTTCCAAGCAATTTACATTTCATTTTCAGATTCATATTTGGTACATGAAATGTCTTTGCGACAAAAAGGAACTTATGCCCCTCCACAAGATAAAGCATGGGGGCTAAACATTCATGATGGCAAATGAGCCTTTGGCCCCATATACTCAAAATAAGCTATCCAAGCACAAATTAAGCATAGAAAAGCCACTAAAACATGTCATGATCATTTAAAGGCATTTACTCACAAGAGAGCATACATGTGACAATTTTTAAAAGCATAGCTATCAACCATGGATATAAATTAAGATCATCAAGAGCTAAGCCACACTAAACCATATCATACCAAACTAGCTCATAAGATCATATATAGCATATCATGGTGAACTATGTATATAAGAGAAGCTTTTCCTACAATATGCATATGATACAAAATGCATGCAACCTAAGATACAAAGATGCCTATATATCATGTTACAAATGCAATGCAAAATGCACAAAGGAAACTATACATATGCTACACAAGGAGCTCCCACACCCAACTCAAGAGACCAAACACACACCAAGTTTTCCCTGCAAACGAGTGAAAGTTGCTTGATCTAGGGGCTTGGTGAAAATATCTGCTAGTTGGTTTTGTGTGGGCACATGGATCAAAGCGATTTTCCCTTTCTCAACATTGTCCCTCAGAAAATGGTATCTCACTTCTATATGCTTGGTTTTGGAAAGAAGCACTGGGTTCTTAGCAACACTTATCGCACTCGTGCTGTCACAAAGAAGTGGAACCTGGGTATACTCCTCACCAAAGTCACTCATGGTGCATGTGATCCAAAGGAGCTGAGAGCAACAACTAGCTGCGGCAACATATTCGGCTTCAGTTGTAGATTGAGCAACACTCGATTGTTTGCGGGAAGACCAAGACACCAAGGAAGAACCCAGGAACTGGCAAGTCCCAGAAGTGGACTTCCTATCCAACCGACACCCGGCAAAATCCGCGTCTGAAAATTCGTGAAGCTCCAAAGAAGAAGACACGGAGTACCAAAGGCCGAAGTCGGGAGTGTATCGCAAATACCTAAAGAAGCGCTTGACTGCTTGCCGATGCGAAGTCCTTGGAGATGCTTGAAAACGAGCGCAAAGACATACCGAGAATTGGATGTCCGGCCTCGTCGCCGTCAGGTACAGGAGGGAGCCGATCATGCTCCGGAACTCCATCTGGTCCACTTGTTCACCGTCCTCGTCCGCATCAAGAGCTATAGTCGTACTCATCGGTGTTGCCATGGCCTTGGAGTCCTCCATCTTGAACTTCCTCACAATGTCCTTGGTGTACTTGTCTTGGTGTACGAATGTTCCTTCCTTCGATTGCTTGATCTGGAGCCCGAGGAACAACTGCAACTCACCCATCATGCTCATCTCAAATTCCCTGCTCATGTCTTCTGCAAACCTTGCAACCAAAGAGTTAGACGAGCCACCAAAGACAATATCATCCACGTACACCTGCACAATTAGGATCTCTTTGCCCTGCCTGAGGAGAAATAAGGTCTGATCTACCTTCCCCATCTCAAAACCTCTCTCAAATAGGAATCCTCTCAACCTACCATACCAAGCTCTAGGCGCCTGCTTCAGCCCATACAGCGCCTTCCTTAACTTGTACACCCTGTGGGGGTACTTCTCACTCTCAAACCTCGGTGGTTGCCTCACGAACACTTCTTCCTCCAAAACACCTTTCAGGAAAGCACTCTTCACATCCATTTGGTACAATTTGAACCCTTTAGCCACGGAAAAGGCTAGAAGGATCCTAATCGCCTCCAAACGGGCTACGGGAGCAAAAGTCTCCTCATAGTCTATCCCCTCTTTCTGTGTGTACCCCTGAGCAACAAGCCTTGACTTGTTTCTCACCACTTCACCTTTCTCTCCCTCTTTATTTTTCCACAACCATTTTGTCCCAATCGGCTTACACCCCGGTGGAGGCTCCACTAACTCCCAAACTTGGTTTCTCTCAAAATTCTCCAACTCCTCATGCATAGAATTGACCCAATTGTGATTAGATAGCGCATGTCCAAAATCTTTGGGCTCAAAAGTAGCAACAAAAGCAGCATGGGCAAAGTGAGTCATTTCGAAACCTCGATCGTGTAGTGCGTTCGTTTATGTTCCCGATGATCGTTGAAGCTGGATGATCCACTTGTACTCGCCGGGGAGCTTCTCGCCTCGAAGCCACCTCCCCCTCAGCTGGAGCTTCCTCACGATCTCGGTACGTCGTTGTAGGTGTGGGAGAAGGCCCGTCCTCGATCATAGTCGAAGTTGTATGTACATGCTCAGCCGCGGGTGCCAAACCACCATCTTCATCATCACCTTGCTGCACCTCATCCTCGAAAATCTCCTCGCCAAGTTCCTCGTCACCTGCACACTCAAAAACAAGCTGACTACGTGGCTGTGTCTTGTCGAAGGTAACCTCGCAAGTCTCCACGATTTGGTTAGTTTCAAGATTGAGCACTCGAAAGGCTCTAGAATGAGACGCGTAACCAAAGAAAATGCCATCGACAGACCTAGCCTCGAACTTGTCCAACTTCTTCCCTTTCTTAAGGTTGAAACATTTGCAGCCAAAGACGTGAAAGTGACTCACCTTGGGGGTTCTATCGTGCATCAACTCATAGCAAGTTTTCTTTTTATGGACCCTGAGGTAAATCCTGTTCGACACATAGCATGCGGTATTGACCGCCTCAGCCCAGAACCTTCTCAGAGTCCTTTGCTCATCGAGCATCGTCCGAGCCATCTCGCACAAGGTTCTGTTTTTCCTTTCCACCACGCCGTTCTGGGGAGGCGTATACAGACTAGATTACTGGTGTTCAGGACCCAAGTCATGGCAAAAGGTTTCGAAACGAGAGTTTTTAAATTCCGAGCCATTGTCACTACGGATCGCTCGTATGGCATCTTCGTGCCTCTCGTTCCTCAACCTCAAGACAAGATCTCAAATAAAACCAAATGTCTCCCCTTTCTCTTCCAAAAAGAAAACCCACGCATACCGAGAATAGTCGTCCACCACAACCAGGACGTACCACTTCCCACCCACAGATCTCACACGAGCTGGGCCAACAAGGTCCATATGGAGTAGCTCGCATGGACGCTCCGTCATCACATCGGTGAGGGGTGGATGGGAAGAGGCTACCATCTTGGCATGCCTACACGACGCACAAACCAACTCTTTCTCAAACCTCAACCGTGGCAATCCTCGGACCAAATTGAGTTTACTCAAGCGAGACAAAAGGTCAAAGCTTAAGTGACCCAACTTCCTATGCCACTTCCACAACTCACTCGAAGAACCAGCCAAAAAGCAACGAGCCACACCAGAAGACTAAGAGAAATCCACTCGAAAAACTTGACCCTCGGGAACGACCATGCAAACTAGGTCCCATCGTGAATCCAAAATACAAGAACCACCAGGCCGAAACAACACCTCAAAACCCTCATCCAACAGCTGGGACACGGAAAGTAAATTGAACCCGAGCGATTGAACAAGAGCAACACGCTTGAGAGTGACCTGGTCACTTACCTTAATCTCACCTTCTGAAACCACACGCCCTCGCCCATTGTCCCCAAAAGTGATGTATGTCTTGGACACCACCGGGACGAGACTTGAGAACCACCCCTTGTCTCCGGTCATATGCCTCGAGCAACCGGAGTCAATCAGCCAAACGTTCCTCAAGTCTCCCACCTGAAATTCAAAAATGAGCACGTGAGTGAACAAACAACTCAGCACTGGGGTTAGTACCAAAAGAGTAAACCAATGCCGAGCCATTTGCTGTAAAGTGGGGTTAGCACAAACCATATCATCACGCCTATCAAAGCTACCACCATGAAAACCACCACGGGAACCAACCCTGTCTCGCTGGAGGAGAACGAAAACCACGAAAGGAAGACCGTGGGCCGTTCCTCCTCTCCAACTCAAAGCTACGACTCCTCCCACCATCGTATTGAGCACGAGGTGGAGAATGTGTAGTAAACTGACCACCACCAGACTCACCATGCCAACCACCTGTGCCACGACCAAAGGAACTGAACCGAGCATCCTCACGAGCACGGAAACCAAACTGCCTGGCACCCAGACCAGCACCGGTCTGACCGGTCCCCCTGACCGGTCTGACCGGTGGTGCTGGGCCAGCAGTACCACCTGCCACCTTTCGATCTCCCCAAGCTGGAACTATCCTCACAATCGCATTGGCCCTGGGCATTTGCATACGAGGCTTAGGTACACCATTTGAGGGGCGGTACCTGTCCTTATTAGCCCACTCCTTAGCCATTCTCTCCTCACGCTTCCTCTTGAAGCAAAACTCACCCTTGTGACCATCTCTCCCATAATAGTCACAATGAAACCGTCTGAGCTTAGGTTTAGGCTTGGGTTGGGGCTGCTCACTTGGTCTCTCATTTGGTTTCTCCTCACTCGGCTTCTCTTTCGGTTTCTCCTCACTAGGCTTCTCACCCTCTTTCCCAAAGAACACATTCCCTAAGTTGCTCTTGAACTTGATGGGTTTTTGGAAATCATTTGTAGTGTGAGGGAATATGGGTGGATCTGGAGTTGTGTCAAGTTTGTTTCTCAAAGGTTTGGCTTAGGAGGATAGGCATTTTTGTGGAAGGTTTTTGGTGGAGCTTGGATATCACTAATCTTCTCTCCTCCCTCACCACTACACTCTCCAATCTTATCCGACCCAAGCGCTTGCCTATCATAGCACTTGTATGCCTCTATCATCATCCTAAGCTGTGGTTCATGATCCGACAACCAACCCATCATTTTTCTCAACTCATCGTTTTCATCCTGCAAGCGATCAACATAATGTGCAAGTTCCAGATTCTTCACAGCATGCAAGTCACAAGTAGAGCAAGAAGTGGGTATAGGTGCTTTCAACTCAGCCTCAAGAGAAACAATGTACGCATGCATCTCATCAATCTTTCCATGCAAAACAGGGCAAGAAGTGCAAGCACCTAGCAAAGCGGGTCTAGACTTAAGCTCAGCCACTTCAACCATAAGCACATCTAGTTCCTCACACTTGGAGGCATGGTTTTCCTTAAGAGCAGTAAGATCAGCTAGGAACACAGAGCAATCAGCACAATCAACCTCATCAGAAACAACAGGTGAAGCCTTAAGCGAATCAATTTCAAGCTTAGCATCTAGGTTCTGTGTTTCTAGCTCAGCCACTCTAGTCCTAGCATCCTCAAGTGAGGCCCTAAGCTCCTTTCTCATCTTCTTCGCCTCTCTAAGCATGTCATCACGATTATCAAGCAATTTTCCTAGCTCCTCATTCTCCTGGTGTAAGAAGGAAAGCTCGTCACGTACCTCATCCACAGAGTCAGAGTCCGAGTCGCTCTTGTGACTCTTCTTGCTGCCGGAGCTACACGCCATGCTGCAGAAGCCATGTCTCGCGTAGCAGCTCAGCCCGCTCAAGTTCTTGGATGACTTCTTGCTCTTACGCTGATCACCTTCGTCTTCACTGCTACTCGAGCTCGAGGTAGAGTACGCGGAGCTGGAGTCGACGTTGCTCACTCCGACCATCGCTCGGGCCTTGCCGTCGCCGTCCTTCTTCCTCGATCGTCGCTCGTGCTTGTGCTTGTGCTTGTGCTTGTGATCGCGCCTCGATCGGTACTTGCCCTCCGTCTTCAACCGGTGCTTGTAGTTGTCCTTGTTCTCCATCTTCTCGGGGCAGTCGGCGACGAAGTGTCCCGGCTTGCCGCACTGAAAGCACGTCCTCTTGTTCCTCCTTGTGTTCACCCGGTTCTCGTGCATCCTCTCGAACCTCCTACTCAGTAGCACCAGCTCGTCCTCTCCAAGCATGTCGAACTCCTCATCTAGCAAAGACATCAAAGAGGACAAAGAGTACATCCGAGAGGATGGGTTAGCGTTAGACTTAGCACCTGAGCCACCGACGAGAGCAAGACTATGGGAATCAGTCGGGTTCTCAAGTTGGGCTGTCACACCATGATCCACCTCAGCTGACTTGAGCTTAGAAAACAGCTTGTCTACCGTCATAGTGTCATACTTCTCGGACTCAAGAATGGCCTCGACCTTTCCATCCCAAACTGTACGATCCAAAGCGTGCAAGAGCTTCACAGCTCTGTCATGATCATCGTATGGGAGCATGGCAACATTAGCCCTCATGTTGTTCACAATCACCGTGAACCGCTGGAAGATGGTGTCAATTGACTCACCGGGGAGATGAGTGAAGTTCTCGTACTCTCTCCGGTAAGTCGCGTACAACCGAGCCTGAACCTGAGCGTTTCCAGCGTGAGCATTCTTCAAGTGCTCCCAAATCCTACAAGCCAAGTCCTCTATCTGAACCCGATCGAATTTGGATTGACACAGAGCACGAAACAAGTAGTCGACCGCCTTGTTGTTGGCGTCGTGCATGTCCCTAGATCCCGGAGCAAGGAAGTTAATTGGATGAACATAAGCTGTGTTCACCATAACGTCCCAAAGGATCTGACCCTTACCGCGGAGGAAAGCTGCCATCCGCCTCTACCACATCTGATAGTTTTTGCCATCGAAGTGTGAAGGACCCGATCCCCGTTCTTGGTACGCCATCCTTGGATCTTAGACTGGTTAGAATCACAAAGATCCGTAACTAGCTCTGATACCACTTGAAGGACCGAACTGGCGACCAGAGAGGGGGGAGTGAATGGGAGCTGATAAAAATTCTTCTTGAAAGAGATGGCTACTCCAACAAGATGAACACGGCTAACCAAAACATGTCTCCGACTCAACTACCCAAGTTGGCCAAGCCCACGTAGCCACTGGAGTGCTACTGGTCCTAGGAACCAACAACCACTGAAACCTACTCGAGAACGCAGCAGAATAAGCAACTCGAGCAGCTACTGACCACACCGGTCAGACCGGTCACCTCCACCGATCATACCGGTCAAGGCCGGATCACCCGGACTAAGCCACCGGATCACCCGACACCCTCCAGAGACACACCGGGTCACCCTGGACCTCGAGCCGGGTCACCCGAGCAGGACTTGACAATTTCCACAGAAAAGCCCCCGCACCGGTCAGGCTGGTGCAGCTCACCGGTCAGACCGGTCTGAGCCTGGAAATCCCAAATCCAAGAAACCAACCTCCTGAGCTCCAAAACACTCCAAACTCGAAACAGCGGCAAACCCAGAGACTAGGGAACTCACCAAGACGTTCACCCGAGCAAAACCCAACAGGGGGTCGGCACCGGTCAAACTGGTGAAAGGAACCGGTCAGACCGGTCAAGACCTAGGCGCTCGGGATGAACAGCAACCCGCGGGTCAACTCCTCTAAATCCAAATCCCAATCTCCCGATCCGCACAAGACTTTGGGGATAGTAGGAGTACCTCATGGGCATTCCATAGCCACGATTTGGTCCACCAAAACATGCTAAATCAAGAGGAATCAAAGGATTTCCACCAAGAACGCCTCTAACCCTAAACCGGAGAAAACCCCAAAATTGAGCCCCTTTACTCACGGATTTGGGAGGAGAATCAAAGGGAAAAGAACCACGAAGGGTTCTTGCATACATCCCCCACCAAATCCCAAAGAGAAAGTTCTCAAAACTGTAACAAGAAAATCGCCAAGAAAAGGCTTCGAAAATCACCAAAAAGGGAAAATGGGAGAGACACAATCAAGCCTTGAGGAACCACGCCGAATCATCTATATATACCATGAAGGTTCATACAAGGTCTAGCTTGCCACCCGGTCATCCTTCCCTCTCTCAAGATCTCACCATGAAGCTCTCAAGCTAGTCCTAAAAATCGTAAGGAAAATAGGAAGGGAAAATAGCAAAAGCAAATGAGCTAGGGTTCCAAGAGATGGCAGCCATCCACTCACCACTTGGGTTATATGGAGGCTAGCCGAAAGACGAAACTACCCCTATTACATTAAACTAAGATACACGCCCCCGAAGGGCCTTTTGGGAAACTTTGTTGTAGCACCATCGAACGGATGCCCAGCGACCGCAAACTTGCTTAGCCTAGACGCAAGCCTTGCGATCCCGACGCGTGTCCTCCGCTTCGAAGTCTCTGGAACACGTCGTCGCACACCGATCAGATCGGTGTACCCCACCGGTCAGACCGGTCCAGTGCTGCTGCCTCCGGTCTTCGGTCTTGGCTTTGTGGATCAACCAAGGAACCCAGTGGTTTTCTGGTGAACCACTAGAAACCCCGCGAATTCGATGTAGCCTCCGCCAATCACCACTCATGACTCGGCTCCCACATTGTCCCGGCTCGACCTTTGTTTTGAGGCTCAACCAAGAAACCGTCCATGACTTCATCTTGCCATTCTTGCTACCATGCGGCCCACACTTGACCGCGCTGGCCACCGGGTCCCTCGAGCCAAGCCTACTTGCCTTCTCCACACCTGGAGGCCTTCCCAGCAATGACCTTCCGCGCTTGCTCTTCACCTGCACCAACACCAGTCAAACCGCAACCTGCACCTGCAATACTTAGCCAAGAATCAGTCCACACAACGTTGTCAATCACTCATCACACCAGGAAGCGATCATCCACTGGTCCTCAAACCACACAAGCTCTCAACTGCCGCCGCCCGCTTCGTGGTGTTGTCGGCAGCGGCACCTCCATTGTCCCTATAGAGCAAGATGGCGTAAAGATTGGCCGCCATGAACACGACTTTGATCCCAGAGAAGAAGCAAGCCCCCGGATTCCCGAGATCGGTCACCATAGCAAGGAAGGCTTCGTAGGTAGTGGGGTCCCACACCTAATAAATCTCATCTCTTATCCCCTCTATCGACAAACGCCGGCTGACGTCGCAGTGGCCGCACACGCGGCGCATGGTCGAGCAAGTACCTCGTAGGCTGCAGAGGTCAGCCAAGGGCCGCTCCGAGGTCACCCCGACGCGCACTGCAATCTTAATGGGGAGGTCTTGAGGGAGGTCCAGCAGCGACGGCTCATGCCGCCTGCTTCTTCTCGGCATGCTATTCATCTCCGATTGGGAATGGTGACGATGAGGAGTAGGCAGTTGCTGTTTTTTCGAGGGTAGATGAAGGGGCAGGGGATCTATATTATTTTGGAATGAGAAGATACATGAGACTTGTTTCCAAACACGGTTTAAGTATGCAATGGAGATGACATTTGGCTAATCCGCGTATCCTTTAATTCTCCATTAGAGATGACGTTTGGCTAATCCGCGTATCCTTTAATTCTAAATTGGAGACGACGTTTGGTTAATCTGCGTATCCTTTAATTCTACATTGGAATCACTTCCTCTGCTGTCAGCCATTGACTGGGCGACTGTTTCCCCCTTGACCGGATCTGGCATCAATTTCTTAGGAACCTTACTGTTTTCTGTGCTTTTGATCTTATCCCTTCCTCTTTTTTTGACAACCGATCTTATCCCTTCCTTGTTTTTGCTATAAAAAGGGACCGATGCCTATAGGTCCTCCTCACTTGCTTCGTTCTTCTCTAGATCTAGATCTAGCTATGGCACAAAGAATAGATCTTGTAGGGCGCAAGCTTTTGCTTTTCTCTCTTCTTCCTCCTCCCCATTCTCTCAGTTTCTAGAAGAATTCTTGTGATATGGGTGATTGGGTTGCTCATCCCTCTAGCACAGTTGCTAGAAAAATCCTTGTGATATATCAGCTGTCGAGGGAGAGTAGCCTAGAACCTCCGGATCAGGAAGAACAAGCCGACGAAAAGATTACTGCTGAGGTCTGGGGAGAGTAGCCCAGAACCCAACCGCTGTATCTTTCTCATCGAACTTGCGATTCCTTTTGCTTTCCCTCCTCCAGGAGGAGGATTTTTCAATGGATATGTTTCCACACTCTGCTGTATCTTTCTCTTTGTGAGCCTGTGTGGTTCGAGGACCGGTGGATGGTCGCTTCCTGGTGTGATGAGTGATTGACAATGTTGTGTGGATTGACTCTTGGCTAAGTATTGCAGGTGCAGGTTGCGGCTTGACTGGTGTTGGTGCAGGTGAAGAACAAGCGCGAAAGGTCACTGCCGGTGAGGCCTCCAGGTACGGAGAAGACAAGTAGGCTTGGTTCGAGGGACCTGGTGGCCAGCGGGGTCAAGTGCGGGCCGCATAGGGCAAGAACAGCGAGACGAAGTCATGGACGGTTTCTTGGTTGAGCCTCAAAACCAAGGTCGAGCCGGGACATGGTGGGAGCCGAGACATGAGTGGAAATTGGCGGAGGCTACATCAAGTCTGCAGGGTTTGCAGTGGTTCACCACAAAACCACTAGGTTACTCGGTTGAGCCACAAAATCGAGGCCGAAGACTCGATGGAGGAGTGTGGCTGGCCAGGCCGGTTCAACCACCCAGGAGTGGCCGCCCGGGTCGCAGCTGCTGAGAAGCTTCAAAGCGGAGGACACACGGCATGATCGCAAGAGTTGCGTTGGAGCTACGCAGGCTTGTGGTGGATGCGCATCCGTCCGATGGTGCTGAACTGAAGACTTCCAAAATTGCCCTTGAGGGGCTTGTATCCCTAGTTGTTAGTAAGAGTAGTTTAGTCTTTTGGTTGCCCCCATATAAACACTTGAGTTGTGGGATGGCAGCCAACTGTTGGAACCCTAGCTCATTTTCCCTTTGCTATTTTCCCTTCCTATTTTCCTTAGGAATTTCTAGGACTAGCTTGAGAGCTTCATGATGAGATCTTGAGAGAGGGATGGATGACCGGGTGGCAAGCTAGACCTTGTATGAACCTTCATGGTATGTATAGATGATTTGGCATGGTTCCTCAAGGCCTTGTGTTGCCTCTCCCGTTTGTCTTTTTGGTGATTTTCGGAGCTCTTTCTTGTGATTTTCGTGGCGAAGTTTTGAGGATGATTTCTTGTAGGATTCTTGTTGGGTGTCACGTATGAGGACCTTGTGCCTCTTTGGATGGTGACTTTGCCCCAAGAACTCCCTTGAATCGACCTCGATTTGGTGGTTTTTCTAGTAGCTCGAGTTCATGACCTAGAGGGTCAAGATCCGCGATTCCCTTTGATTGAGAGCGTTTCGGTGCAACTCCTTTGCTGGAGAGGTTGCCCAGGAGGTAACCCAGGCATCCCTGAAGTTTCGCTGCAATCTGTGGGGTAAATCGGGAGATCGGGGGATGGGAACTTGAGGGTTGACCCGCGGCTAGGTTTTCTCGGAGGGGCGGTCTAACCACCATAGGGGGGTGGTCTAACCGCCCTGGGTCTCCCAGGTGGAAGTTTTGATTTTGCCCGATTTTCCTCTGTGAGTGTGTTCGCCTTGATCAGAGGAGCGTTCTGGTGAAATTGTTGTTCGTTTTGGTGCTGTTGCTAGGAGTTCTTGGCTTGTGTTCCTTGCTGGGTACAAGAAGTTAAACCGCCCCCATGAACCGGTTAAACCGCCCCTAGGCCCTTGGGTGAAGTTTTGGTTTTCGCCAAGATTTTCTGGTAGCTAGCTTGGCCTTGACCAGAGAATCCAGTGGGTGAAACTGTGGAGAGTTTTGGAGCTCGGAAGAGGTGTTTCGCAGGATTTCTTGGTTACCAGGTGGAGGCGGTCTAACCGCCCCCCATACCCGGTCTAACCGCCCCCTCCAGGCAGACAGCTTCCCAGTTGTTTTCGCTACCGTGTGTGTAGAAGCTGTGCCTGCAGGTAGTGTTTGTTCCTCGGACCAGTAGCACTCAAGTGGCTACGTGGTTTTGGCAAATGGAAGGTTGTGTGCGGAGCGTGTGATTTTGGGTACCCGACCGAGTTCATCTTGTTGGAGAAGTCATCTCCTTCGAGAAGAATTTGTATCGGCTCCCATTCACTCCCCCCCTTTCTGGTCGCTAGTTCGGTCCTTCAAGTGGTATCAAAGCCGGTTATGGGTCTTTCGTGACTCTTACCAGTCTAAGATCCAAAGATGGCGTACCAGGAACGGGTATCGGGTCCTCCGCACTTCGATGGAAAGGAATACCAGATGTGGCAGAGGCGGATGGCTACGTTCCTCCGCGGCAAGGGTCAGATCCTTTGGGACGTTACGGTGAACACAACTTATGTTCATCCGATTAACTTCCTTGCTACGGGATTGAGGGATATGCACGACTCCAACAATAAGGCGGTCGACTACTTGTTTCGTGCTCTGTGTCAGTCTGAATTCGATCGGGTTCAAACAGAGGACTTAGCTTGTAGGATTTGGGAAACGCTGAAGAATGCTCACGCTGGAAACAGTCAGGTTCAGGCTTGGTTGTTTGCGACTTACCGGAGAGAGTACGAGAACTTCACTCATCTCCCCAGTGAGTCCATCGATACGATGTTCCAGCGGTTCACGGTGATTGTGAAGAACATGAGTGCCAATGTGGCCGTGCTCCCGTACGATGATCATGAGAGAGCCGTGAAGCTCCTGCACTCGTTGGATCGTACGATCTGGGGCGGAAAGGTCGAGGCCATTCAAGAGTCAGACAAGTATGAGACTTTGACCGTAGATGAGCTATTCTTGAAGCTCAAGTCAGCTGAGGTGGAACGGGGTGTGACAGCCAAGCTTGAGGGCCTGACTGATTCTCATAGCCTCGCCCTCATCGGTGACTCAGGTGTAAAGTCTAACGCTAACCCATCCACCAGGATGTACTCTTTGTCCTCTTTGATGTCTTTGCCAGATGAGGAGTTCGAAGTGCTTGTAGAGGACGAGCTGGCGCTGCTGACCAGGAGGTTCGAGAGGATCCACGAGAACCGGGTGAACAAAAGGAGAAACACGAGGATGTGCTTTCAGTGCGGTAAGCCAGGACACTTCGTCGCCGACTGGCCCGAGAAGATTGAGAACAAGGACAACTACAAGCACCGGTCAAAGACGGAGAACAAGTACCTGTCAAGGCGCGATCACAAGCACAAGCACAAGCACAAGGACGAGCAACGATCGAGGAAGAAGGACGGCCATGGCAAGAAGGCCCAAGCGATGGTCGGAGCGAGCGACGTCGACTCCAGCTCCGCCTACTCTACCTCGAGCTCAAGTAGCAGTGAAGACGAAGGTGATCGACACAAGAGCAAGAAGGGATCCAAGAACCTGAGCGGGATGAGCTGCTTCGCGCGTGATGGCTTCTGCGGCATGGCACACAGCTCTAGCAGCAAGAAGAGTCAGAAGGACGACTCAGACTTCGACTCCGAGGATGAGGTACGTGACGAGCTTTCCTTCTTGCGTCAGGAGAATGAGGATCTAGGAAAATTGCTTGATAATCGTGATGACATGCTTAGAGAGGCTAAGAAGATGAGAAAGGAGCTTAGGGCCTCGCTTGAGGATGCTAGGACTAGAGTGGCTGAGCTAGAAACACAAAACCTGGATGCTAAGCTTGAAATTGATTCGCTTAAGGCTTCACCTATTGTTTCTGATGAGGTTGATTGTGCTGATTGCTCTGTGTTCGTAGATGATCTTACTGCTCTTAAGGAAAAGCATGCCTCCAAGTGTGAGGAACTAGATGTGCTTAGGGTTGAAGTGGCTGAGCTTAAGTCTAGACCTGCTTTGCCAGGTGCTTGCACTTCTTGCCTTGTTTTGCATGGAAAGCTTGATGAGTCTCGTGCTTACATTGTTTCGCTTGAAGCTGAATTGAAAGCTCCTATTCCTACTTCCTGCTCTACTTGTGAATTGCAAGCTGTAAAGAACCTGGAACTTGCACATTATGTTGATCGCTTGCAGGATGAAAATGATGACTTCAGAAAGATGATGGGTTGGTTGTCGGGTCATGAGCCTCAGCTTAGGATGATGACAGAGGCATACAAGCGCTATGATGGGCAAGCGCTTGGGTCGGATAAGATTGGAGAGTGTAGTGTTGAGGGAGGAGAGAAGATTGGTGATATCCTAGCTCCACCAAAAACCTTCCACAAAATTGGCTATGCTCCTAAGCCTAACCCACAAAGAAACCGACTTGACACAACCCCAGATCCACTAGTGTTTCCTCAAGCAAATGATTTCCAAAAACCCATCAACTTCAAGAGCGACTTAGGAAATGAGTTCTTTGGGAAAAAGGGTGAGAAGCCTAGTGAGGAGAAACCAAAAGAGAAGCCAAGTGAAGAGAAACCAAGTGAGCAGCCCCAACCCAAGCCTAAACCTAAGCCCATACGGTTTCATTGTGACTATTGTGGGAGAGATGGTCACAAGGGTGAGTTTTGCTTCAAGAGGAAGCGGGAAGAAAGGATGGCTAAGGAGTGGGCGAACAAGGACAGGTACCACCCATCTCATGGTGTGCCTGAGCCTCGTATGCCACTGCCCAGGGGTAAGGCGGTTGTGAGAAGTGTTCCGACATGGGGAGATGTGAGTTCCCGCAACCGAGGAGGTTTTCTAGGGTGGGCAGTCAGACCGGCCTGGAGGGGCGGTCAGACTGACCCTACCCAGAGGAGGACGGTTAGACCGGCCTGGCTAGGCGGTCAGACCGCCCCCCCAGAATTCTGGGCGGTTTGGTTTTCGAGGTGGCGTTTCGAGTGGTTTCAGTTCTGGTGGTCGTGGTACTGGAGGTTGGCATGGTGAGTCTGGTGGTGTTGAGTTCACTGGACGTTCTCCCCCTCGTGGTCGATTCGAGTTTGGGAGAGGTCGAAGTTTTGAGTTAGAGAGGAGGTATGGTCCACGGTCTTCCTTTCGTGGCTTTCGTGCTCCTCCAGCAAGACAGGGGTGGTTTCCCCATGGTGGTTCACGTTGTGGTAGCTTTGGTAGGCGTGATGGAATGGATGGTGCTAACCCCACTTTGGAGCAAATGGCTCGGCATTGGTTTTACTCTTTTGGTACTGACCCTAGTGCTGAGTCATTTGTTCACTCACGTGCTCGTTTTTGAATTTCAGGTGGGAGGCTTGGGGAACGTTTGGTTGATCAACTCCGGTTGCTCGAGGCACATGACCGGAGATCGGGGGTGGTTCTCCAGCCTCACCCAAGTGGTGTCCAGGACATACATCACCTTTGGGGACAATGGACGAGGGCGGGTACTTGCTGAAGGTGAAGTGAGGGTAAGTGACAAAGTGGCGCTGAAGCGAGTTGCCTTGGTTAAGTCATTGGGGTTTAATTTGCTCTCTGTATTCCAGCTTCCTGAGGAAGGTTTTGAGGTGTTGTTTAAGTCTGGTGGTTCTCGGATACTTGATGCTCGACGTGACCTTGTTTGTCTGGTCGTCCCCGAGGGTCAAATATTTTGAGCGGATTTCTCTTAGAGTTCGGGTGTTTCGAGGTGTTTTGTGGCTGGTTCTTCGGGTAAGTTGTGGAAGTGGCATAGGAGGTTGGGTCACTTGAGTTTTGACTTGCTGTCACACTTGAGTGGACTCAAGTTGGTCCGAGGATTGCCCCGCTTGAGGTTCGAAAAGGATTTGGTGTTTGCGCCATGCAGGCATGCTAAGATGGTAGCTGCTTCCCATCCACTCCTCACCGATGTGATGACGGAGCGTCCATGCGAGCTGCTCCATATAGACCTTGTTGGCCCAGCTCGTGTGCGATCTGTGGGTGGGAAGTGGTACGTCCTGGTTGTGGTGGACGACTACTCTCATTATGCTTGGGTTTTCTTTTTGGAGGAGAAAGGGGAGACGTTTGGTTTTGTTCGAGATCTTGTCTTAAGGTTGAAGAACGAGAGGCACGGAGATGCCATACGAGCGATCCGCAGTGACAACGGCTCAGAATTTAAAAACTCTCGTTTCGAAACCTTTTGCCATGACTTGGGTCTTGAACACCAGTTCTCTAGTCCGTACACACCTCCCCAGAACGACGTGGTGGAAAGGAAAAACAGAACCCTGTGTGAGATGGCTCGGACGATGCTCGATGAGCATAGGACTCCGAGAAGGTTCTGGGCAAAGGCGGTCAATAACGCGTGCTATGTGTCGAACAAGATTTACCTCAGTGTCCATAAGAAGAGAACTTGCTACGAGTTGATGCACGGTAGAACCCCCAATGTGAGTCACTTTCACATCTTTGGCTGCAAATGCTTCAGTCTTAAGAAAGGGAAGAAGTTGGACAAGTTCGAGACTAGGTCTGTCGATGGCATTTTCTTTGGTTACGGGTCTCATTCTAGAGCCTTTTGCTTGCTCAATCTTGAAACTAACAAAATTGTGGAGACTTGCGAGGTTACTTTCGACGAGACACAGCCATGGAGTTCGCTTTGATTTTGAGTGTGCAGGTGATGAGGAACTTGGCGAGGAGATTTTCGAGGATGAGGTGCAGCAAGGAGATGATGAAGATGGTGGTGTGGCGCCCGCGGCTGAGCATATACATACTACTTTGACTACGATCGAGGACGGGCCTTCTCCCACACCTACGATGATGTGCCGAGATCGAGAGGAAGCTGCAGCTGAGGGGGAGGTGGCTTCGAGGCGAGAAGCTCCCTGGCGAGTACAAGTGGATCATCCAGCTTCAACGATCATCGGGAACATCAACGAACGCACTACACGGTCGAGGTTTCGAAATGACTCTCACTTTGCCCATGCTGCTTTTGTTGCTACTTTTGAGCCCAAAGACATTGGACATGCGCTATCTGATCACAATTAGGTTAATTCTATGCATGAGGAGTTGGAGAATTTTGAGAGGAACCAAGTTTGGGAGTTAGTGGAGCCTCCACCAGGGTGTAAGCCGATTGGGACAAAATGGGTGTGGAAAAATAAAGAGGGAGAGAAAGGTGAAGTAGTGAGAAACAAGTCAAGGCTTGTTGCTCAGGGGTACACACAAAAAGAGGGGATCGACTACGAGGAGACCTTTGCTCCTGTAGCCCATTTGGAGGCGATTAGGATCCTTCTAGCCTTTTCCGTGGCTAAAGGGTTCAATTTGTACCAAATGGACGTGAATAGTGCTTTCCTGAACGGTGTTTTGGAGGAAGAAGTGTTCGTGAGGCAACCACCGGGGTTTGAGAGTGAGAAGTACCCCCAAAGGGTGTACAAGTTGAGGAAGGCGCTGTATGGGTTGAAGCAGGCGCCTAGAGCTTGGTATGGTAGGTTGAGAGGGTTCCTGTTTGAGAGAGGCTTTGAGTTGGGGAAGGTAGATCAGACCTTGTTTCTCCTCAGGTAGGGAAAAGAGATCCTAATTGTGAGGTGTACATGGATGATATTGTCTTTGGTGGCTCGTCTAACTCTTTGGTTGCAAGGTTTGCAGAAGACATGAGCAGGGAATTCGAGATGAGCATGATGGGTGAGTTGCAGTTCTTCCTCGGGCTCCAGATCCAGCAATCAAAGTTAGGAATGTTCGTACACCAAGCCCAGTACACCAAGGACATTGTGAGGAAGTTCAAGATGGAAGACTCCAAAGCCATGACGACGCCGATGAGTACGACTACAGCCCTTGATGCGAACGAGGACGGTGAACACGTGGACCAGAAGGAGTACCGGAGCATGATCGGCTCCCTCCTGTACCTGACAGCGACGAGGTCGGACATCCAATTCTCGGTATGTCTGTGCGCTCGTTTTCAAGCGTCTCCAAGGACTTCGCATCAGCAAGCAGTCAAGCGCATCTTCAATTATTTGGGATACACTCCCGACTTCGGCCTTTGGTACTCCGCGTCTTCTTCGTTGGAGCTTCACGGTTTTTCAGATGCAGATTTTGCCGGTTCGATAGGAAGTCCACTTCTGGGACTTGCCAGTTCTTGGGTTCTTCTTTGGTGTCTTGGTCTTCCTGCAAACAATCGAGTGTTGCTCAATCTACAACCGAAGCCGAATATGTTGCCGCAGCTAGATGTTGCTCTCAGCTCCTTTGGATCACATACACCATGAGTGACTTTGGTGAGGAGTATACCCAGGTTCCACTTCTTTGTGATAGCACGAGTGCCATTAGTGTTGCTAAGAACCCAGTGCTTGATTCCAAAACCAGGCATATAGAAGTGAGATACCATTTTCTGAGGGACAGTGTTGAGAAAGGGAAAATCGCTTTGATCCATGTGCCCACACAAAACCAACTAGCGGATATTTTCACCAAGCCCCTAGATCAAGCAACTTTCACTCGTTTGCGGGGAGAACTTGGTGTGTGTTTAGTCTCTTGAGTTGGTGGTGGGAGCTCCTTTGTAGCATATGTATTGTTTCCATTATGCATTTCTTGCATTTTGCATTGCATATGTAACATGATGTATAGGCATCTTTGTATCTTAGGTTGCATGCATTTTGTACCATATGCATTTTGTAGGAAAAGCTTCTCCTATATACATTGTTCACCATGATGTGCTATATATGATCTTGTGAGCTAGGTTGGTATGATATGGCTTAGTGTGGCTTAGCTCTTGATGATCTTGATTTATATCCATGGTCGATAGCTATGCTTTTGAAAAATATCACATGTATGCTCTCTTGTGAGTAAATACCTTTATATGATCATAACATGTTTTAGTGGCATTTCTATGCTTAATTTGTGCTTAGACAGCTTATCTTGAGTATATGGGGCCAAAGGCTTATTTGTCATCATGAATGTTTAGCCCCCATGCCTTATCTTGTGGAGGGGCATAAGTTCCTTTTTGTCGCAAAGACATTTCATGTACCAAATATGAATCTGAAAATGAAATGTAAATTGCTTGAAAAATGTGCTCCCATGTCATATGTGCTTAATTTACTTGCTTTTGGGTGCTAAACCGTTGCATGTTGCTTACCAATGAGAAGTCTCATATATAGAAGTAAGCACATGGCTCGGTGGCTTTGACATGACATGAGATGCTTGTGGGTGTTTATGATGATCTTAGAGCAACTCCAAGAGCCTGTTTAAAAATCACTAGTTAAAATCCTAATTTAGCTAGTATGTAAAATGAAATAGCTCGTAAAAAGTTGTTGAAATCCAACAGCCTCTCTAAACAGAACTCTCTATATGCTCCACCGCCAGTGGGTCTCGCATGTCATACTCATGAAAATCAGGATAGCTAGTCACCAGCCACTAGCCAAAGATAGCTAGCGGGGCAACGAATTTAGCTAGTCAGGATAGCTAGTTGGGTAGATAGCTAGTCTGTTGGAAGAGTGTTTTTGAGATATTTTCCAAATTTAGCTAGCCAAGTCATTTTAGCTAGTCTCTTGGAGTTGCTCTTATGCTTAGAATGGTTGTCCTAGCATGAAGTTTGTGTGGCTTTGCCATTTTGACATGTTTTGCTCATGTTTAGGACTTTGCTCATGAGAGGGTAAATTTTCGCAAAAATGATCGATTCCATCTTAGCTTTGCCCAATGGTTGTGACACTTGGTGATCTCGTAGTTTATGTTCATACGAAGCTATAGAGTATCTAACTTTCTCATTTGGATATGTGTAGCATCTTGTGTTGATTTTTGTCTATTTGAAAAGCTCTAGGTTGAAACTTTTCGCATTTTGCCTTGATTCATGCATTGTCAACAAGGGGGAGAAGTATGGGCATGATTTGGGCACCTGGGAGCATTTGGAAGGTGTTCAAAGTGGTTCGGGCAGGTTTTGAAAAGTTTGGTGCAGGGCCGGTTTCTTTGTGTGAGCTTGTTTTTGTCTCGGTTGTGTCGAGCCGTTGCCCTTGCCTAAGGGGACCGAGACTTTGTTTCTTCAAGTGATCTTGTTCTTTGCCTTCCCTTTGGCTTTCGATCGCTTGTTGAAGTTTCTTTTGTTCGTTTCTTTTCTTTTCCTTTTCTCTTCGGTTACCAACCATGTCTATTATCAATGCACTCATCAAGGGGGAGATTGAGAGCCTGTGTGGTTCGAGGACCGGTGGATGGTCGCTTCTTGGTGTGATGAGTGATTGACAACATTGTGTGGACTGACTCTTGGCTAAGTATTGCAGGTGCAGGTTGCGGCTTCACTGGTGTTGGTGCAGGTGAAGAACAAGCGCGAAAGGTCGTTGCCGGTGAGGCCTCCAGGTGTGGAGAAGACAAGTAGGCTTGGTTCGATGGACCCGGTGGCCAGCGGGGTCAAGTGCGGGCCGCATGGTGGCAAGAACAGCGAGACGAAGTCATGGACGGTTTCTTGGTTGAGCCTCAAAACCAAGGTTGAGTCGGGACATGGTGGGAGCCGAGTCATGAGTGGAGATTGGCGGAGGCTACACCAAGTCTGCGGGGTTTGCAGTGGTTCACCATAAAACCACTGGGTTACTCGGTTGAGCCAGAAAACCGAGGCCGAAGACTCGACGGAGGAATGTGGCCTGCCAGGCTGGTTCAACCGCCCAGGAGGGGCGGTCAGACCGCCTAGGGCCGATCTAACCACCCAGGGGGGCGGTCTGACCGCCCGGGTTGCAGCCGCCGAGAAGCTTCGAAGCGGAGGACACGCGACATGATCGCAAGAGTTGTGTTGGAGCTAAGCAGGCTTGCGGTGGATGCGCATCCGTCCGATGGTGCTGAACTGAAGACTTCCAAAATTGCCCTTGAGGGGCTTGTATCCCTAGTTGCTAGTAAGGGTAGTTTAGTCTTTTGGTTGCCCCCATATAAACACTTGTGTTGTGGGATGGCAGCCAACTCTTCGAACCCTAGCTCATTTTCCTTTTGCTATTTTCCCTTCCTAGTTTCCTTAGGAATTTCTAGGACTAGCTTGAGAGCTTCATGGTGAGATCTTGAGAGAGGGATGGATGATCGGGTGGCAAGCTAGACCTTGTATGAACCTTCATGGTATGTATAGATGATTCGGCGTGGTTACTCAAGGCCTTGTGTTGCCTCTCCCGTTTGTCTTTTTGGTGATTTTCGGAGCTCTTTCTTGTGACTTTCATGGCGGAGTTTTGAGGATGATTTCTTGCGGGATTCTTGTTGGGTGTCACGTATGAGGACCTTGTGCCTCTTTGGCTGGTGACTTTGCCCCAAGAACTCCCTTGAATCAACCTCGATTTGGTGGTTTTTCGAGTTGCTCGAGTTCATGACCTAGAGGGCAAAGATCCGCGATTCCCTTTGATTGAGAGCGTTTCGGTGCAATTCCTTTGGTGGAGAGGTTGCCCAGGAGGTAACCCAGGTATCCCCGAAGTTTCACTGCAATCCGTGGGGTGAATCGGGAGATCGAGCGATGGGAAGTTGAGGGTTGACCGGTGGCCAGGTTTTCTGGGAGGGGCGGTCTAACTGTGATAGGGGGGCGGCCTAACCGCCCTGAGTCTCCCAAGTGGAAGTTTTGATTTTGCCGGATTTTCCTCTGCGAGTGCGTTCGCCTTGATCAGAGGAGCATTCTGGTGAAATTAGGGTCTGTTTTGGTGATGTTTGCTAGGAGTTCTTGGCTTGTGTTTCTTGCTGGGTACAGGAGGTTAAACCGCCCTCGTGAGCCAGTTAAACCGCCCCTAGGCCCTTGGGTGAAGTTTTGGTTTTCACCAAGATTCTCTGGTAGCTAGCTTGGCCTTAACCAGAGGATCCAGTGGGTGAAACCGAGGAGAGTAATTGAGCTCGAAAGAGGTCGTTCGAAGGATTTCTCGGTTACCAGGTGGAAGCGGTCTAACCGCCCCCCATACCCGATCTAACCGCCCCCTGCTGGCCAGACAGCTCCCGAGTTGTTTCTTCTACAGGTAGTGTTTGTTCCTAGGACCAGTAGCACACCAGTGGCTACGTGGTTTTGGCAAATGGAAGGTTGTGTGTGGAGCGTGTGATTTTTGGTATCCGACTGAGTTCATCTTGTTGGAGAAGTCATCTCCTTCAAGAAGAATTTTTATCGGCTCCCATTCACTCCCCCCTCTGTGGTCGCCAGTTCGGTCCTTCAAGTGGTATCAGTGCCGGTTACGGGTCTTTCGGGACTCTAACCAGTCTAAGATCCAAAGATGGCATACCAGGAACGGGGATCGGGTCCTCCGCACTTCGATGGAAAGAACTACCAGATGTGGCAGAGGCGGATGGCTGCGTTCCTCCGCGGCAAGGGTCAGATCCTTTGGGACGTTACGGTGAACACAACTTATGTTCATCCGATTAACTTCCTTTCTCCGGGACGAGGGATATGCACGACGCCAACAACAAGGCGGTTCACTACTTGATTCGTGCTCTGTGTCAGTCCGAATTCAATCGGGTTCAGACAGAGGACTTGGCTTGTAGGATTTGGGAAATGCTGAAGAATGATCACGCTGGAAATAGTCAGGTTCAGGCTCGGTTGTTTGCGACTTACCGCAGAGAGTACGAGAACTTCACTTATCTCCCCGGTGAGTCCATCGATACGATGTTCCAGCGGTTCACGGTGACTGTAAACAACATGAGGGCCACTGTGGCCGTGCTCCCGTATGATGATCATGAGAGAGCCGTGAAGCTCTTGCACTCGTTGGATCGTACGATCTGGGGCCGAAAGGTTAAGGCCATACTTGAGTCGGATAAGTATGAGACTTTGTCGGTAGATGAGCTGTTCTCGAAGCTCAAGTTGGCTGAGGTGGACCGGGGTGTGACAGCCAAGCTTGAGGGCCTGACTAACTCTCATAGTCTTGCCCTCATCGATAGCTCAGGTGCAAAGTCTAACGCTAACCCATCCACCAGGATGTACTCTTTATCCTCTTTGATGTCTTTGCCAGATGAGGAGTTCGACGTGCTTGGAGAGGACGAGCTGGCGCTGCTGACCAGGAGGTTCGAGAGGATGCATGAGAACCGGGTGAACATAAGGAGGAACACGAGGACGTGCTTTCAGTGCGGCAAACCAGGACACTTCGTCGCCGACTGCCCTGAGTAGATGGAGAACAAGGACAACTACAAGCACCGGTCGAAGACGGAGAGCAAGTACTGGTCGAGGCGCGATCACAAGCACAAGCACCAGCACAAGCACAAGGACAAGCGACGATCGAGGAAGAAGGACGGCCACGGCAAGAAGGCCCGGGCGATGGTCAGAGAGAGTGACGTCGACTCCAGCCCCGCGTACTCTACCTCGAGCTCGAGTAGCAGTGAAGACGAAGGTGATCGGCGCAAGAGCAAGAAGGATCCAAGAACCTGAGCAGGCTGAGCTGCTTCACGCGTGACGGCTTCTGCGGCATGGCACACAGCTCCGGTAGCAAGAAGAGTCAGAAGGATGACTCGGACTCAGACTCTGAGGATGAGGTACGTGATGAGCTTTCCTTCTTGCGTCAGGAGAATGAGGAGCTAGGAAAATTGCTTGATAATCGTGATGACATGCTTAGAGAAGCTAAGAAGATGAGAAAGGAGCTCAGGGCCTCACTTGAGGATGCTAGGACTAGAGTGGCTGAGCTAGAAACACAAAACCTGGATGCTAAGCTTGAAATTGATTCGCTTAAGGCTTCACCTGTTGTTTCTGATGTGGTTGATTGTGCTGATTGCTCTGTGTTCCTAGCTGATCTTACTGCTCTTAGGGAAAAGCATGCCTCCAAATGTGAGGAACTAGATGTGCTTAGGGTTGAGGTGGCTGAGCTGCAATCTAGACCCTCTTTGCTAGGTGCTTGCACGTCTTGCCCTGTTTTGCATAGAAAAATGGATGAGTTGCGTGCTAGCATTGTTTCACTTGAGGCTAATTTGAAAGTTCCTATTCCTACTTCCTGCTCTACTTGTGAATTGCATGTTGTAAAGAATCTAGAACTTGCACATTATGTTGATCGCTTGCAGGATGAAAATGATGAGTTGAGAAAGTGTTTGAGTTGGTTGTCAGGTCAGGAGCCTCAGCTTGGTATCATGATAGCAGCTTTCAAACGCTATGATGGTCAAGCACTTGGGGCTGACAAGATTGGAGAGATCAGTGGTGAGAGAGATGAGAAAATTGGATAGATTCCTATCCCACCACAAACAACACACAAGAACAAGTTTGAGCCAAAGCCTAACCATCTCAGAAACAAACTTGACACAACTCCAGATCCACCCATATTCCCTCACCCAACAAATGATTTCCAAAAGCCGGTGAAATTTGTGAGCTCTAAGGAGAGTGTGGTTGGAGAGAAGAAGGGTGAGAAGCCTAGTGAGGAGAATCCAAAAGAGAAGCCAAGTGAGCAGCCCCAACCCAAGCCTAAACCAAAAGCCATACGGTTCCATTGTGAGTATTGTGGGAGAGATGGTCACAAGGGTGAGTTTTGCTTCAAGAGGAAGCGGGAAGAAAGGATGGCTAAGGAGTGGGCGAACAAGGATAGGTACCACCCATCTCATGGTGTGCCTGAGCCTCGTATGCCACTGCCCAGGGGTAAGGCGATTGTGAGAAGTGTTCCGGCATAGGGAGATGCGAGTTCCCGCAGCCGAGGAGGTTTTCTGGAAAGGGCGGTCAGACCGGCCTGGAGGGGCGGTCAGACCGGCCCTGCGCAAATGGGGGCAGTTAGACCGGCCTGGCTAGGCGGTTAGAACGTCCCCCCCAGAATTCTGGGTGGTTTGGTTTTCGAGGTGGCGTTTTGAGCGGTTTCAGTTCTGGTGGTCGTGGTACTAGTGGTTGGCTTGGTGATTCTGGTGGTGTTGAGTTTGCTGGACGTTCTCCCCCACGTGGTCGTTACGAGTTTGGGAGAGGTCGTAGCTTTGAGTTGGAGGGGAGCTACGGTCCACGGTCTTCCTTTCGTGGCTTTCGTGCTCCTCCAGCGAGACAGGGGTGGTTTCCCCGTGGTGGTTCACGTGGTGGTAGCTTTGGTAGGCGTGATGGAATGGATGGTGCTAACCCCACTTTGGAGCAAAGGGCTCGGCACTGGTTTTACTGTTTTGGTACTAACCCCAGTGCTGAGTTGTTTGTTCACTCACGTGCTCATTCTTGAATTTCAGGTGGGAGGCTTGGGAAACATTTGGTTGATCGACTCCGGTTGCTCGAGGCATATGACTGGAGATCGGGGGTGGTTCTCCAGCCTCACCCAGGGGGTGTCCAGGGCATACATCACCTTTGGGGACAATGGACGAGGGTGTGTACTTGCTGAATGTGAAGTGAGGGTAAGTGACAAAGTGGTGCTGAAGAGAGTTGCCTTGGTTAAGTCGTTGGCTTTTAATTTGCTCTCTATTTTCCAGCTTCCTGAGGAAGGTTTTGAGGTGTTGTTTAAGTTTGGTGGTTCTCGGATACTTGATGCTCGAGGGTCAAATATTTCGAGCGGATTTCTCTGAAAGTTCGGGTGTTTCGAGGTGTTTTGTGGCTGGTTCTTCGGGTGGGTTGTGGAAGTGGCATAGGAGGTTGGGTCACTTGAGTTTTGAATTGTTGTCACGCTTGAGTGGACTCAACTTGGTCCGAGGATTGCCCCGCTTAAGGTTCGAAAAGGACTTGGTGTGTGCGCCGTGCAGGCATGCTAAGATGGTAGCTGCTTCCCATCCACCCCTCACCGACGTGATGACAGAGCGTCCATGCGAGCTGCTCCATATGGACCTTGTTGGCCCAGCTCGTGTGTGATTTGTGGGTGGGAAGTGGTACGTCCTGGTTGTGGTGGACGACTACTCTCGGTATGCTTAGGTTTTCTTTTTGGAGGAGATAGGGGAGGCGTTTGGTTTTGTTCGAAATCTTGTCTTGAGGTTGAAGAACGAGAGGCACGGAGATGCCATACGAGCGATCCGCAGTGATAATGGTTCGGAATTTAAAAACTCTCGTTTCGAAACCTTTTGCCATGACTTGGGTCTTGAACACCAGTTCTCTAGTCCGTATACGCCTCCCCAGAACGGTGTGGTGGAAAGGAAAAACAGAACCCTGTGTGAGATGGCTCAGACGATGCTCGATGAGCATAGGACTCCGAGAAGGTTCTGGGGCTGAGGCGGTCAATACCGCGTGCTACGTGTCGAACAGGATTTACCTCAGGGTCCATAAGAAGAGAACTTGCTACGAATTGATGCACGGTAGAACCCCCAAGGTGAGTCAGTTTCACGTCTTTGGCTGCAAATGCTTCATTCTAAAGAAAGGGAAGAAGTTGGACAAGTTCGAGGCTAGGTCTGTCGATGGCATTTTCATTGGTTACGCGTCTCATTCTAGAGCCTTTTCGGGTGCTCAATCTTAAAACTAACCAAATTGTGGAGACAAGCAAGGTTACCTTCGACGAGACACAGCCACGTAGTTCGCTTGTTTTTGAGTGTGCAGGTGACGAGGAACTTGGCGAGGAGATTTTCGAGGATGAGGTGCAGCAGTAAGGAGATGAGGAAGATGGTGGTGTGGCGCCCGCGGCTGAGCATGTACATACTACTTCGACTACGGTCTAAGACGGGCCTTCTCCCACACCTACGACGACGTGCCGAGATCGAGAGGAAGCTACAACTGAGGGGGAGGTGACTTCGAGGCAAGAAGCTCCCCGGTGAGTACAAGTGGATCACCCAGCTTCAACGATCATCGGGAACATCAACGAACGCACTACACGGTCGAGGTTTCGAAATGACTCTCACTTTGCCCATGCTGCTTTTGTTGCTACTTTTGAGCCCAAAGACATTGGACATACGCTATCTGATCACAATTGGGTCAATTCTATGCATGAGGAGTTGGAGAATTTTGAGAGGAACCAAGTTTGGGAGTTAGTAGAGCCTCCACCAGGGTGTAAGCCGATTGGGACAAAATGGGTGTGGAAAAATAAAGAGGGAGATAAAGGTGAAGTAGTGAGAAACAAGTCGAGGCTAGTTGCTCAGGGTTACACACAAAAAGAGGGTATCGACTACGAGGAGACCTTTGCTCCCGTAGCCCGTTTGGAGGCGATTAGGATCCTTCTATCCTTTTCCGTGGCTAAAGGGTTCAAATTGTACCAAATGGATGCGAAGAGTGTTTTGCTGAATGGTGTTTTGGAGGAAGAAGTGTTCGTGAGGAAACCACTAGGGTTTGAGAATGAGAAGTACCCCCACAGGGTGTACAAGTTCAGCAAGGCGATGTATGTGATGAAGTAGGCGCCTAAAGCTTGGTATGGTAAGTTGAGAGGGTTCCTGTTTGAGAAAGGCTTTGAGATGGGGAAGGTAGATCAGACCTTGTTTCTCCTCAGGCAGGGCAAAGAGATCCTAATTGTGCACGTGTACGTGGATGATATTGTCTTTGGTGGCTCGTCTAACTATTTGGTTGCAAGGTTTGCAGAAGACATGATCAGGGAATTCGAGATGAGCATGATGGGTGAGTTGCAGTTCTTCCTCGAGCTCCAAATCAAGCAATCAAATGAAGAAACATTCGTACACAAAGCCAAGTACACCAAGGACATTGTGAGGAAGTTCAAGATGGAGGATTCCAAGGCCATGACGACGCCGATGAGTACGACTAGAGCTCTTGATGCGGACGAGGACGGTGACCACGTGGACCAGAAGGAGTACCGGAGCATGATCGGCTCCCTCCTGTACCTGACGACGATGAGGCTGGACATCCAATTCTCGGTGTGTCTGTGCGCTCGTTTTCAAGCGTCTCCAAGGACTACGCATCGGCAAGCAGTCAAGCGCATCTTCAGGTATTTGCGTTACACTCCCGACTTCGGCCTTTGGTACTCCACGTCTTCTTCTTTGGAGCTTCACGGTTTTTCAGACGCGAATTTTGCTGGGTGTCGGTTGAATAGGAAGTCCACTTCTGAGACTTGCCTATTCTTGGGTTCTTCTTTGGTGTCTTGGTCTTCCCACAAATAATCGAGTGTTTCTCAATCTACAACCGAAGCCGAATACATTGCCGCAGCTAGTTGTTGCTCTCAGCTCCTTTGAATCACATAGACCATGAGTGACTTTGGTGAGGAGTATACCCAGGTTCCACTTCTTTTTGATAGCACGAGTGCCATTAGTGTTGCTAAGAACCTAGTGCTTCATTCCAAAACCAAGCATATAGAAGTGAGATACCATTTTCTGAGGGACAATGTTGAGAAAGGGAAAATCGCTTTGATCCATGTGCCCACGCAAAACTGAGAGCCATGTGTGGTTCGAGGACCGGTGGATGGTCGCTTCCTGGTGTGAAGAGTGATTGACAACGTGGTGTGGACTGATTCTTGGCTAAGTATTGCAAGTGCAGGTTGCGGCTTGACTGGTGTTGGTGCAGGTGAAGAACAAGCGCGAAAGGTCGTTGCCAGTGAGGCCTCCAGGTGTGGAGAAGACAAGTAGGCTTCGTTCGAGGGACCCGGTGGCCAGCGGGGTCAAGTGCGGGCCGCATAGTGGCAAGAACGGCAAGATGAAGTCATGGACGGTTTCTTGGTTGAGCTTCAAAACCAAGGTCGAGCCGGGACTACGTGGGAGCCGAGTCATGAGTGGTGATTGGCGGAGGCTACACCGAGTTCGCGGGGTTTCCGGTGGTTCACCGGAAAACCATTGGGTTCCTTGGTTGATCCACAAAGCCAAGACCGAAGAACCGAAGATGGAAGTGCAGCAGCTCCAGACCGGTCTGACCGGTGTGCGACGACGCAGTCCGGAATCTTCGAAGCGGAGGACACGCGTCGGGATCACAAGGCTTGCGTCGAGGCTAAGCAAGTTTGCGGTCGCTGGGCATCCGTCCGATGGAGCGAAGACAAAGATTTCCGATTTTGCCCTTGAGGGGCATGTATCCCTAGTTAGCTAGTAAGGGTATTTTAGTCTTTCGGTTGCCTCCATATAACCCAAGGGGTGAGAGGATGGCAGCCATCTCTTGGAACCCTAGCTCATTTGGTTTTCCTATTTTCCTTCCTATTTTCCTTAGGATTTTCGTAGGACTAGCTTGAGAGCTTCATGGTGAGATCTTGTGAGAGGGAAGGATGATCGGGCGGCAAGCTAGACCTTGTATGAACCTCTTTGGTATGTATAGATGATTCGGCGTGGTTCCTCAAGGCTTGGATGTGTCTTTCCCGTTTCTCCTTTTTGGTGATTTTCGGAGGCTTTTCTTGGGGAATTTCTTGTGGCGGTTTTGAGACCTTTCTCCTTGGGATTTGGTGGGGGGTGTATGCATGAACCCCTCGTGGTTCTTTTCCCTTTGATTCCCCTCCCAAATCCGTGAGTAAAGGGGCTCAATTTTGGGGTTTTCGTGGTTCTAGGGTTCGTGGTGTTCTTGGCGGAAATCCTTCGATTCCTCTTGATTCAACGAGTTTTGGTGGACCAAATCTTGGCTATGGAGTGCCCATGAGGTGTTCCTACTATCCCCAAAGTCTTATGCGAATCTGTGGAGCGAATAGGGAGATCGGGAGTTGGATTTGGGGGAGTTGACCCGCGGGCGCTATTCATCCCGAGCTGCCCAGGCGTGACCGGTTTGACCGGTGCTCTTGACCGGTCTGACCGGTGCGAGCCCCTGGCGGGTTTTGTCTCGGGGAACTGCTGTGTTCGTGTGGTTCTGTCCCGTGGTCCTGCTGTCCAGTTCTTGGCCGTTTGGAGTTGTCTTGCTAGCCTTTGTGAGGGGTTTTCCTTCTTGGCAGGTTGTTCTTTGGTGGTGGTTTTTGTTCCAGGGCCTAGAGGAGTCACTGAGGCTTCCTGGAACTTTGCTGTGCATCTGCTGTTCGCCACCGGCCTGACCGGCAGAGTCCACCGATCTGACCGGTGCCATCGGTCTGACCGGCAGGAGCCATCGGTCTGACCGGTGTGGCACAGACAGCAGGCTGCTCAGTTTTCCGCTGTGCGTTTGGGGTGTTTGGTTCGGTTGGTTGATTTGTTGGTTCCTAGGACCAGTAGCACTCCAGTGGCTACGTGGTCTTGGCCAACTTGGGTAGTTGAGTCGGAGACGTGGGTTGGAAGCCGTGTTCATCTTGTTGGAGTCTCTATCTCCTTCGAGAAGAATTTTTATTGGCTCCCATTCACTCCCCCCCTCTCTGGTTCGCTGTTTCGATCCTTCAAGTGGTATCAGAGCCGGTTACGGATCTTCGGATTCTAACCAGTCTAAGATCCAAGGATGGCGTACTGGGAACAGGGTTCGGGTCCTCCGCACTTCGATGGCAAAAACTACCAGATGTGGCAGAGGCGGATGGCGGCGTTCCTCCGCGGTAAGGGTCAGATCCTTTGGGACGTTACAGTGAACACAACTTATGTTCATCCGATTAACTTCCTTGCTCCAGGATCGAGGGATATGTTCGACGCCAACAACAAGGCGGTCGACTACTTGTTTCGTGCTCTGTGTCAGTCCGAATTCGATCGGGTTCAGACAGAGGACTTAGCTTGTAGGATTTGGGAGCAGTTGAAGGATGCACATGCTGGGAATGCTCAGGTTTAGGCTCGGATGTACGCGACTTACCGGAGAGAGTATGAGAACTTCACTCATCTCCCCGGCGAGTCCGTCGATGCCCTTTTCCAGCGGTTTACGGTCGTTGTGAACAACATGAGAGCCAATGTGGCCGTGCTCCCATACGATGATCATGATAGAGCCGTGAAGCTCTTGCATTCATTGGATCGTACCGTATGGGACGGGAAGGTTGAGGCTATTCTTGAGTCCGAGAAGTATGACACCTTGACCGTGAACGAGCTATTCTCGAAGCTCAAGTCGGCTGAGTTGGACCGTGGTATGACAGCCAAGATCGAGAGCCTGACTGATTCTCATAGTCTTGCTCTCGTTGGTGGCAAAGGAGCTAAGTCTAACGCTAACGCATCCTCCAGGATGTACTCTCTGTCTTCTTTGATGTCTTTGCCAGATGAGGAGTTCGACGTGCTTGGAGAGGACGAGCTGGCGTTGCTGACCAGACGGTTCGAGAGGCTGCACGAGAACCGGATGAACACGAGGAGGACAGCACGGACGTGCTTTCAGTGTGGTAAGCCGGGACACTTCGTCGCCGACTGCCCGGAGAAGACGGAGAACAAGGACGGCTACAAGGACGGCTACAAGCACCAGTCGAGCAAGGACACCAAGTACCGATCGAGGCGCGATCACAAGCACAAGAACAAGCACAAGGACGAGCGACGGTCGAGGAAGAAGGACGGCCGCATCAAGAAGGCCCGAGCGATGGTCGGAGCGAGCGACGTCGATTCCAGCTCTGCCTACTCTTCCTCGAGCTCGAGTAGCAGTGAAGACGAAGGCGATCGGCGCAAGAACAAGAAGTCATCCAAGAACTTGAGCGGGCTGAGTTGCTTTGCATGAGATGGCTTCTGCGGCATGGCTCGTAGCTCCGGCAGCAAGAAGAGTTACCAGTGCGACTCGGACTCCGACTCCGAGGATGAGGTACACGACGAGCTTCCCTTCTTGCGTGAGGAGAACGAGCATCTTGGCAAGTTCCTTGATAATCGTGATGACATGCTTAGAGAGGCCAAGAAGATGAGGAAAGAACTTAGGGCCTCACTAGAACATGCTAGGAACCGTGTGGCTGAGCTAGAAACCCAGAACCTAGATGCTAAGCTTGAGATTGATTCGCTTAAGGCTTCTCCTGTGGTTTCTGATGAGATTGATTGCTGTGATTGCTCTGTGTACCTAGCTGATCTTACTGCTGTTAAGGGTAAGCATGCTTCTACTTGTGATGAACTAGATATGCTTAGGGTTGAAGTGGCTGAGCTTAAGTCTAGACCTGCTTTGCTAGGTGCTTACACTTCTTGCCCTGTTTTGCATGGAAAGATTGATGAGATGCATGCTTACACTGTTTCGCTTGAGGCTAAGTTGAAAGAGCCTATTCCCACTTCTTGCTCTACATGTGAATTGCATGCGGTTAAGAATTTGGAGCTTGCGCATTATGTTGATCGCTTGCAGGATGAGAACAATGAGCTGAGGAAATGTATGAGTTGGTTGTCGGGTCAGGAGCCTCAGCTTGGTATCATGATAGCGGCTTTCAAACGCTATGATGGTCAGGCACTTGGGGCTGACAAGCTTGGAGAGAATAGTGGTGAGGGAGTTGAGAGAGTTGGAGAGATCCCTATCCCACCACTAAACAGACACAAGAACAAGTTTGAGCCCAAGCCTAACCATCTCAGAAACAAACTTGACACTACTCCAGATCCACCCATATTCCCTCACCCAATGAATGATTTCCAAAAACCAGTGAAGTTTGTGAGCCCAAAGGGAAGTGAGGAAGGAGAGAAGAAGGGTGAGAAGCCGAGTGAGCAGCCACAACACAAGCATAAGCCTAAGCCACAGCCCATGAAGTTTCATTATGGGTATTGTGGGAGAGATGGTCACAAGGGAGAGTTTTGCTTCAAAAGGAAGCGTGAGGAGAGAATGGCTAGAGACTGGGCTAACAAGGACAGGTACCACTCCTCTAATGGTGTACCTGAGCCTCGTATGCAGCTGCCCAGGGCCAAGGCAATTGTGTGGACGGTTCCGGCTTGGGGAGACCGGAAGGTAGCAGGTGGTGCAGTTGGCTGAGCTACACTGGTCAGACTGGTGCGTTACACCAGTCAGACCGGTGCAGGTCTGGACAGACAGCGGTCTGGTTTTCGTGCTCGTGAGGATGCTCGGTTTGGTTCTGGTGGTCGTGATTCTGGTGGTTGGTCTGGAAAGTTTGCAAGTGGTCAGTTTGCTAGGCATTCTCCACCTCATGCTCAATACGAGGGTGGGAGGAGTTGTAGCTTTGAGATGGAGAGGAGGAACGGTCCACGGTTTTCCTTTCGTGGCTTTCGTTCTCCTCCAGCTGGAGAGGGTTAGTTCCCTCATAGTGGTTACCGCGGTGGTGTTCGTGGTGGTAGCTCTGATAGGCGTGATGATTTGGTTTGTGCTAACCCTACTTTGGAGCAAATGGCTCGGCACTGGTTTTACACTTTTGGTACTAACCCCAGTGCTGAGTCGTTTGTTCACTCACGTGCTTGCTTTTGAATTTCAGGTGGGAGACTTGAGGAACGTTTGGTTGATTGACTCCGGTTGCTCGAGGCATATGACCAGAGACAAGGGGTGGTTCTCAAGTCTCGTCCCAGTGGTGTCCAAGACATACATCACCTTTGGGGACAATGGGCGAGGACGTGTGCTTTCAGAAGGAGAGATTAAGGTAAGTGACAAGGTCACTCTCAGGCGTGTTGCTCTTTTTCAATCGCTCGGGTTCAATTTGCTTTCCGTGTCCCAGTTGTTGGATGAGGGCTTTGAGGTGTTGTTTCGGCCTGGTGGTTCTCGGATTTTAGATTCTCGAGGGGACCTTGTTTGCATGGTCGTTCCCGAGGGTCAAGTGTTCCGAGCAGATTTCTCTCAGTCTTCTGGTGTGGAGCGTTGCTTTTTGGCTGGTTCTTCGAGTGAGTTGTGGAAGTGGCATAGGAAGTTGGGTCACTTGAGCTTTGACCTTTTGTCTCGCTTGAGTAAACTCAATTTGGTCCGAGGATTGCCACGGTTGAGGTTTGAGAAAGAGTTGGTTTGTGCGCTGTGTAGGCATGCCAAGATGGTAGCCTCTTCTCACCCGCCTCTCACCGATGTGATGACTGAGCGCCCATGCGAGCTGCTCCATATGGACATTGTTGGCCCAGCTCGTGTGCGATCTGCGGGTGGGAAGTGGTATGTCCTTGTTGTGGTGGACGACTACTCTCGGTATGCGTGGGTGTTCTTTCTTGAGGAGAAAGGGGAGACGTTTGGTTTTGTTCGAGATCTTGTCTTGAGGTTAAGAAACGAGAGGCACGGGGATGCCATACGAGCGATCCGCAGTGACAATGGCTCGAAATTCAAAAACTCTCGCTTCGAAACCTTTTGCCATGACTTGGGTCTTGAACACCAGTTTTCTAGTCCGTATACGCCTCCCCAGAATGGCGTGGTGGAAAGGAAAAACAGGACCTTGTGCGAGATGGCTCGGACGATGCTCGACGAGCATAGGACTCCGAGAAGGTTCTAGGCTGAGGCGGTCAATACCGCGTGCTATGTGTCGAACAGGATCTACCTTAGGGTTCACAAGAAGAAAACCTATTATGAGTTGATGCACGGTCGCACACCCAAGGTGAGTCACTTCCATGTCTTTGGTTGTAAATGCTTCATTCTGAAGAAAGGGAAGAAGTTGGACAAGTTCGAGGCTAGGTCTGTCGATGGCAGTTTCTTTGGTTACGCATCTCATTCTAGAGCATTTCGTGTGCTCAATCTTGAAACTAACCAAATCGTGGAGACTTGCGAGGTAACCTTCGACGAGACAACCACGTAGTCAGCTTGTTTTTGAGTGTGCAGGTGACGACGAACTTGGCGAGGAGATCTTTCAGGAGGATGAGCATGAACATGGAGATGATGAAGATGGCGGTGTGGTGCCCGCGGCTGAACATGTACCTACTACTTCGACGATGATCAAGAACGGGCCCTCTCCCACACCTACAACGACAAACCCAGATCAAGGCGAAGCTGCTGTTGAGGGGGAGGTAGCATCAAGGCGAGAACCTCCCCGACGAGTGCAAGTGGATCACCCAGCTTCGAGAATCATCGGCGACATGAATGAACGTACTACACGGTCGAGGGTTCGGAACAATTCTCATTTCGCTCATGCTGCATTTGTTGCCACCTTTGAGCCCAAGGACATTGGACACGCGCTATCTGATCACAATTGGGTTAACTCGATGCATGAGGAGTTGGAGAATTTTGAGAGGAACCAAGTTTGGAATTGGTTGACCCTCCCCAGGGTGTAAGCCGATTGGGACAAAATGGGTGTGGAAGAACAAAGAGGGAGAGAAAGGAGAAGTGGTGAGGAACAAGTCAAGACTTGTTGCTCAGGGGTACTCACAGAAAGAAGGGATCAACTATGAGGAGACCTTTGCTCCCGTAGCTCGTTTGGAGGCGATCAGGATCCTTCTAGCCTTTTCCGTGGCTAAAGGATTCAAGTTGTACCAGATGGATGTCAAGAGTGCTTTCCTAAATGGTGTTTTGGAGGAAGTAGTGTATGTGAGGCAACCACCGGGGTTTGAAAGTGAGAAGTACCCCCACCAGGTGTACAAGTTGAGGAAGGCACTGTATGAGCTTGGTACGGTAGGTTGAGGGGGTTCCTATTTGAGAGAGGGTTTGAGATGGGGAAGGTCGATCAGACCTTGTTTCTCCTCAGGCAAGGCAGAGATATCCTGATTGTGCAGGTATACGTGGATGATATTGTCTTTGGTGGCTCGTCTAACTCTCTTGTTGTATGGTTTGCAGAAGACATGAGTAGGGAATTTGAGATGAGTATGATAGGTGAGTTGCAGTTCTTCCTCGGGCTACAAATCAAGCAATCAAAGGAAGGAACATTTGTGCACCAAGCTAAGTACACCAAGGACATTGTGAGGAAGTTCAAGATGGAGGACTCCAAGGCCATGGCGACGCCTATGAGTATGACTACAGCTCTTGATGCGGACGAGGAAGGTGAACACGTGGACCAGAAGGAGTACCGGAGCATGATCGGGTCACTCCTCTACTTGACGGCGACGAGGCCGGACATCCAATTCTCGGTATGTCTGTGCGCTCGTTTTCAAGCGTCTCCGAGGACTTCGCATCGGCATGCAGTCAAGCGCATATTCAGGTATTTGCGACATACTCCCGACTTTGGCCTTTGGTACTCCGCGTCTTCTTCTTTGGCTCTTCATGGATTTTCGGACGCGGATTTTGCCGGGTGTCGGTTGGATAGGAAGTCCACTTCTGGGACTTGCCAGTTTTTGGGTTCCTCTTTGGTGTCTTGGTCTTCCCGCAAACAGTCGACTGTTGCTCAATCCACTACCGAGGTAGAGTATGTTGCCGCAGCTAGTTGTTGCTCTCAGCTCCTTTGGATCACAGACACCATGAGCGATTTTGGTGAGGAGTATACCCATGTCCCACTTCAATGTGATAGCACAAGTGCCATAAGCATTGCAAAGAACCCAGTGCTCCATTCCAAAACCAAGCACATAGAAGTGAGGTATCATTTCCTGAGAGACAACGTAGAGAAAGGAAAAATCTCTTTGATCCATGTACCCACACATGACCAGCTAGCTGATATTTTCACCAAACCCCTAGATCAAGCAACTTTCACTCGTTTGCGGGGGGAGCTTGGTGTTTGTTTGATTTCTTGAGTTGGGTGTGTGGGAGCTCCTTTGTAGTATATGTATAGCTTTCCTTTGTGCATTTCTTGCATTTGCATTGCATTTGTATCATGATGTATAGTCATCTTTGTATGATAGCTTGCATGTATTTTGTTTAACATGCATTGTGTAGGAAAGCTTCTCCTATATACATTGTTCACCATGGTATGCTATATATGATCTTGTGGGCTAGTTTGGTTTGATTTGGCTTAGTGTGGCTTAGCTCTTGATGATCTTGGTTTATATCCATGGTTGATGGCTATGTTTTCAAAAATCTCATATGTATGCTCTCTTGTGAGTAAATGCCTTTATATGATCTTGACATATTTTTGTGGCTTGGCTATGCTTAATTTGTGGTTGGATAGCTTATTTTGATCATATGGGGCCAAAGGCTCATTTGCCATCATGAATGTTTAGCCCCCATGCTTCATCTTGTGGAGGGGCATAAGTTCCTTTTTATCGCAAAGACATTTCATGTACCAAATATGAATCTGCAAATGAAATGTAAATTGCTTGGAAAATGTGCTCCCATGTCATATGTGCTTATTTTTATAGCTTTGGGTGCTAAACTGTTGCATGTTGCTTACCAATGAGAAGTCTCAAACATAGAAGTAAGCACATGGCTCGGTACGCTTTGACATGACATGAGGTGCTTGTGGGTGTTTATGATGGTCTTATGCTTAGAATGGTTGTCCTAGCATGAAGTTTGTGTGGCTTTGCCATTTTGATATGTTTTGATCATGTTTAGGACTTTGCTCATGAGAGGGATTTTTTTGTAAAAATGCTTAATTCTATCTTAGCTTCGTCCATTGGTTGTGAAACTTGGTGATCTTGTAGTTTTTGTCCATACGAAGCTATCGAGTATCTAACTTGCTCATTTGGAGGTGTGTAGCATGCTATGTTGAATTTTGTCTATTTGAGAAGCTCTAGGTTGAAATTTTCCTAATTTTGGCTTGATTCATGCATTGTCAACAAGAGGGAGAAGTTTGAGCATGTTTTGGTCTACTGAATGCATTTGGAGGGTTTTCAGGTGGTTTCGAGCCATTTCTGGGCTCTGTTGTGCTCCAGTATGACCAGTTGAGGTTCTGTTCATATGTTGGGCACCGGTCTGACCGGTGGTGTTGGCCGGTCTGACCGGTCAGAGCTGAGCTGATGCAGCTGCTCTGTTTCGTCAAGTGGTTTGCATGCATTCGTCCAGGGGGAGTTGCATTGGTTCAGGGGGAGCTTGCATGTGTGCAGGGGGAGCTCTTTGTGGTTTTCGAGATTTGGATTGGTGGTTTGTGCTCTTTGCTTGAGCATGTTTTGTCTCGGATGTGTCGAGCCGTTGCCCTTGCCTAAGGGGTCCGAGACTTGTCTTCTTCAAGTGATCTTGTTCTTTGGCTTTTGATCGCTTGTCAGAGTTTCTTTTAGTCGTTTCTTTCCTTTTTCTTTTCTCTTGGTTACCAAAATGTGTGTGTTGTCAATGCACTCATCAAGGGGGAGATTGAGAGCCATGTGTGGTTCGAGGACCAGTGGATGGTCGCTTCCTGGTGTGATGAGTGATTGACAACGTGGTGTGGACTGATTCTTGGCTAAGTATTGCAGGTGCAGGTTGCGGCTTGACTGGTGTTGGTGCAGGTGAAGAACAAGCGTGAAAGGTCGTTGCCGGTGAGGCCTCCAGGTGTGGAGAAGAAATGTAGGCTTGGTTCGAGGGACCCGGTGGCCAGCGGGGTCAAGTGCGGGCCGCATGGTGGCAAGAACGGCAAGATGAAGTCATGGACGGTTTCTTGGTTGAGCCTCAAAACCAAGGTCGAGCCGGGACTACGTGGGAGCCGAGTCATGAGTGGTGATTGGCGGAGGCTACACCGAGTTCGCGGGGTTTCCGGTGGTTCACCAGAAAACCATTGGTTTCCTTGGTTGATCCACAAAGCCAAGACCGAAGAAGTGAAGACGGAGGTGCAGCAGCTCCAGACCGGTCTGACCGGTGGGTCTGACCGGTCTGACTGGTGGGTACCGGTCTGACCGGTGTGCGACGACGTAGTCCGGAATCTTCGACGCGGAGGACACGCGTCGGGATCGCAAGGCTTGTGTCGAGGCTAAGCAAATTTGTGGTCGCTGGGCATCCGTCCGATGGAGCGAAGACAAAGATTTCCGATTTTGCCTTGAGGGGCATGTATCCCTAGTTAGCTAGTAAGGGTATTTTAGTCTTTCGGTTGCCTCCATATAACCGAAGGGGTGAGAGGATGGCAGCCATCTCTTGGAACCCTAGCTCATTTGGTTTTCCTATTTTCCTTAGGATTTTCGTAGGACTAGCTTGAGAGCTTCATGGTGAGATCTTGTGAGAGGGAAGGATGATCGGGCGGCAAGCTAGACCTTGTATGAACCTCTTTGGTATGTATAGATGATTCGGCGTGGTTCCTCAAGGCTTGGATGTGTCTTTCCCGTTTCTCCTTTTTGGTGATTTTCGGATGCTTTTCTTGGGGAATTTCTTGTGGCGGTTTTGAGACCTTTCTCCTTGGGATTTAGTGGGGGGTGTATGCATGAACCCCTCGTGGTTCTTTTCCCTTTGATTCCCCTCCCAAATCCGTGAGTAAAGGGGCTCAATTTTGGGGTTTTCGTGGTTCTAGGGTTCGTGGTGTTCTTGGCGGAAATCCTTCGATTCCTCTTGATTCAACGAGTTTTGGTGGACCAAATCTTGGCTATGGAGTGCCCATGAGGTGTTCCTACTATCCCCAAAGTCTTGTGCGAATCTGTGGAGCGAATAGGGAGATCGGGAGTTGGATTTGGGGGAGTTGACCCGCGGGCGCTATTCATCCCGAGCTGCCCAGGCGTGACCGGTCTGACCGGTGCTCTTGACCGGTCTGACCGGTGCGAGCACCTGGCGGGTTTTGTCTCGGGGAACTGCTGTGTTCTTGTGGTTCTGTCCCGTGGTCCTGCTGTCCAGTTCTTGGCCGTTTGGAGTTGTCTTGCTAGCCTTTGTGAGGGGTTTTCCTTCTTGGCAGGTTGTTCTTTGGTGGTGGTTTTTGTTCCAGGGCCTAGAGGAGTCACTGAGGCTTCCTGGAACTTTGCTGTGCATCTGCTGTTCGCCACCGGCCTGACCGGCAGAGTCCACCGGTCTGACCGGTGCCATCGGTCTGACCGGCAGGAGCCTTCGGTCTGACCGGTGTGGCACAGACAGCAGGCTGCTCAGTTTTCCGCTGTGCGTTTGGGGTGTTTGGTTCGGTTGGTTGAGTTGTTGGTTCCTAGGACCAGTAGCACTCCAGTGGCTACGTGGTCTTGGCCAACTTGGGTAGTTGAGTCGGAGACGTGGGTTGGAAGCCGTGTTCATCTTGTTGGAGTCTCTATCTCCTTCGAGAAGAATTTTTATCGGCTCCCATTCACTCCCCCCCCCTCTCAGGTTCGCCATTTCGATCCTTCAAAAACCAACTAGCAGATATTTTCACCAAACCCCTAGATCAAGCAACTTTCACTTGTTTGCGGGGAGAACTTGATGTGTGTTTGGTCTCTTGAGTTGGTGTGGGAGCTCCTTTGTAGCATATGTATAGTTTCCTTTGTGCATTTCTTGTATTTTGCATTGCATTTGTAACATGATGTATAGGCATCTTTATTTCTAAGGTTGCATGCATTTTGTAACATATGCATTGTGTAGGAAAAGCTTCTCCTATATACATAGTTCACCGTGATGTGCTATATATGATCTTGTGAGCTAGGTTGGTATGATATGGCTTAGTTTGGCATAGCTCTTGGTGATCTTGATTTATATCCATGGTTGATAGCTATGGTTTTGAAAAATGTCATATGTATGCTCTCTTGTGAGTAAATACCTTTATATGATCTTGACATGTTTTAGTGGCTTTTCTATGCTTAATTTGTGCTTGGATAGCTTATTTTGAGCATATGGGGCCAAAGGCTCATTTGTCTTCATGAATGTTTAGCCCTCATGCTTTATCTTGTGGAGGAGCATAAGTTCCTTTTTGTCGCAAAGACATTTCATGTACCAAATATGAATCTGAAAATGAAATGTAAATTGCTTGGAAAACGTGCTTCCATGTCATATGTGCTTAATTTAATTGCTTTTGGGTGCTAAACCGTTGCATGTTGCTTACCAATGAGAAGTCTCATATCAAGAAGTAAGCACATGGCTCGGTGGCTTTGACATGACATGAGGTGCTTGTGGGTGTTTATGATGATCTTATGCTTAGAATGGTTGTCCTAGCATGAAGTTTGTGTGGCTTTGCCATTTTTACATGTTTTGCTCATGTTTAGGACTTTGCTCATGAGAGGGTAAATTTTCGCAAAAATGCTCAATTCTTTCTTAGCTTTGCCCAATAGTTGTGAAACTTGGTGATCTTGTAGTTTGTGTTCATACGAAGCTATAGAGTATCTAACTTGCTCATTTGGATATGTGTAGCATCTTGTGATGAATTTTGTCTGTTTGAGAAGCTCTAGGTTGAAACTTTTCGCATTTTGCCTTGATTCATGCATTGTCAACAAGGGGGAGAAGTTTGTGGATGATTTGGGCACTTGGGAGCTTTTGGAAGGTGTTCAAAGTGGTTCGGGCTGGTTTTGAAAAGTTTGGTGCAGGGCCGGTTTCTTGGGGTGGTCTAACTGCCCCCAGGCGGTCAGATTCCAGAGAGGGCGGTCTGACCAGCCTGGGCATGCGGTCTAACAACCCTGGGCTGTGTGAGCAGGTTTTTGCTCCTTGTTGCATTCCCATGTTGCATTGCTGCATTGGTTCAGGGGGAGTGTGGTTTGGCTCAGGGGGAGCTTGCATATGTGCAGGGGGAGTTCTTGTGTGAGCTTGTGGCGTGTGGCCTTGTGTGCCTTTGGTGGTCTTTGCTCCTTGCTTGAGCTTGTTTTTGTCTTGGTTGTGTCGAGCCGTTGCCCTTGCATAGGGGGACTGAGACTTTCCTCTTTCAAGTGATCTAGCTCTTTTGCCTTTGGTTGACTTTCGATCGCTTGTTTGAGTTTCTTTTAGTCTTTTCTTTTCTTTTCCTTTTCTCTTTGGTTACCAATCATGTGTATTGTCAATGCACTCATCAAGGGGGAGATTGAGAGCCTGTGTGGTTCGAGGACCGGTGGATGGTCGCTTCCTGGTGTGATGAGTGATTGACAACGTTGTGTGGACTGACTCTTGGCTAAGTATTGCAGGTGCAGGTTGCGGCTTCACTGGTGTTGGTGCAGGTGAAGAACAAGCGCAAAAGGTTGTTGTTGGTGAGGCCTCCAGGTGTGGAGAAGACAAGTAGGCTTGGTTCGAGGGACCCAGTGGCCAGCGGGGTCCAGTGCGGGCCGCATGGTGGCAAGAACAGCAAGACGAAGTCGTGGACGGTTTCTTGGTTGAGCCTCAAAACCAAGGTCGAGCCGGGACATGGTGGGAGCCGAGTCATGAGTGGAGATTGGCGGAGGCTACACCAAGTCTGCGGGGTTTGGAATGGTTCACCACAAAACCACTGGGTTACTCGGTTGAGCCACAAAACCGAGGCCGAAGACTCGATAGAGGAGTGTGGCCGGCCAGGCTGGTTCAACCGCCCAGGAAGGGCGGTCTGACCGTCGGGGGGCGGACTGACCGCCCGGGTCGCAGCCGCTGAGAAGCTTCGAATCGGAGGACACGCGGCATGATCGCAAGAGTTGCGTTGGTGCTACACAGGCTTGCGGTGGATGCGCATCCGTCCGATGGTGCTGAACTGAAGACTTCCACAATTGCCCTCGAGGGGCTTGTATCCCTAGTTGCTAGTAAGGGTAGTTTAGTCTTTTGGTTGCCCCCATATAAACACTTGAGTTGTGGGATGGCAGCCAACTCTTGGAACGCTAGCTCATTTCCCTTTGCTATTTTCCCTTCCTATTTTCCTTAGGAATTTCTAGGACTAGCATGAGAGCTTCATGGTGAGATCTTGAGAGAGGGATGGATGACCGGGTGGCAAGCTAGACCTTGTATGAACCTTCATGGTATGTATAGATGATTCGGCGTGGTTCCTTAAGGCCTTGAGTTGCCTCTCCCGTTTATCCTTTTTGGTGATTTTCGGAGCTCTTTCTTGTGATTTTCGTGGCGGAGTTTTGAGGGTGATTTCTTGCGGGATTCATGTTGGGTGTCACGTATGAGGACCTTGTGCCTCTTTGGCTGGTGACTTTGCCCCAAGAACTCCCTTGAATCGACCTCGATTTGGTGGTTTTTCGAGTTGCTCGAGTTCATGACCTAGAGGGCTAAGATCCGCGATTCCCTTTGATTTAGAGCGTTTCGGTGCAATTCCTTTGGTGAAGAGGTTGCCCAGGAGGTAACCAGGTATCCCCGAAGTTTCGCTGCAATCCGTGGGGTGAATCGGGAGATCGGGCGATGGGAAGTTCAGGGTCGACCCGTGGCCAGGTTTTCTGAAAGGGGTGGTCTAACCGCCATAGGGGGGCGGTATAACCGCCTTGGGTCTCCCAGGTGGAAGTTTTGATTTTGCCGGATTTTCCTCTGTGAGTTCGTTTGCCTTGATCAGAGGAGCTTTCTGGTGAAATTGGGGTCCGTTTTGGTGCTGTTTGCGAGGAGTTCTTGTGTTGTGTTTCTTGCTGGGTACAGGAGGTTAAACCGCCCCCGTGAGCCGGTTAAACCGCCCCTAGGCCCTTGGGTGAAGTTTTGGTTTTCGCCAAGATTCTCTGGTACCTAACTTGACCTTGACCAAAGTCTAGTGGGTGAAACCGAAGAGAGTTTTGGAGCACGGAAGAGGTCGTTCGGAGGATTTCTCGGTTACCAGGTGGAGGCGGTCTAACCACCCCCCATACCCGGTCTAACCGCCCCCTGCTGGCCAGACAACTTCTGAGTTGTTTCTGCTGCAGGTAGTGTTTGTTCCTAGGACCAGTAGAAATCCAGTGGCTACGTGGTTTTGGCAAACGGAAGGTTGTGTGTGGAGCGTGTGATTTTGGGTATCCGACCGAGTTCATCTTGTTGGAGAAGTCATCTCTTTCGAGAAGATTTTTTATCGGCTCCCATTCACTCCCCCCTCTCTGGTCGCCAGTTCGGTCCTTCAGGGAAGCACGGGCACTTCATCGCTGAGTGTCTGGAGGCCGTGGAGAACAAGGTCGAGCACAAGTACCGTCCGAGGACCGAGCACAAGCACCACTCGAGGAACGACTACAAGAACAAGAACAAGAGCGAGCGGAGGCCGAGGATGAGTGGCGGCCACAAGAAGAAGACGGAGCGTGCGATGGTCGCCGGAGTGAGCGACATCGACTCGAGTTACTGCTAGACTTCCTCAAGTTCAAGCGATGAAGAAGAAGATGGTGACTGACACAAGAACAAGCGGTCGAGAAAGAACTTCAATCGCTTGTGCTTTGCCGCCCAAGGTTTCTGCGGCATGGCACATAGCTCTGGAAGCAAGAAGAGCCGAAAGGATGACTCAGAATCGGACTCCGAGGATGAAATAAACACTAACCCCGCCTTCTTGCTAGAGGAGAATTGACGAGGACATCTTCCTCCACTATTACTCGTTGGCAAAGACGCAACATAAATGGGCCATGTGGCCCAGTTGTAGTCGGGCGACGACCGTGTGAGCCTCATTATCCCACCTTGCTTTGCTTGGGAGGAGGAAGCCACCTTAAAGGGGAGAGCCACCCTTTCCCTAATGGACTAGTCTTTTGGGGCGATTGGGCTTTTCCCTGAGGGGTGCGCCGAAGGACGGTGCTAAGGTTAGTATCGAAATTCGGGTGCCGAGGCCAAACTGCGTAATCAGTGCATCGACTTACCATAAATCCAATCCCACCTAGGCCGGACTCATCATTTGGTATCAGAGTTGGGCCCATGTTAAGAAGGGGAGAATGATGAGGACATCTTCCTCCACTATTACCCATTGGCAAAGTCGCAACATAAATGGGCCATGTGGCCCAGTTGTAGTCGGGCGGCTACCGTGTGAGCCTCATTATCCCACCTTGCTTAGCTTGGGAGGAGGAAGCCACCTTAAAGGGGAGAGCCACCCTTCCCCCAATGGACTAGTCTTTTGGGGCGATTGAGCCTTTCCCTGAGGGGTGCGCCGAAGGACGGTGCTAAGGTTTGCATCGAAATTCGGGTGCCGAGGCCAAACTGCGTAATCGGTGCATCGGGCTTACCATAAATCCAATCCCACCTGGGCCGGACTCATCAAGAATGCTAGGTTGAATGAATGGCTTGACAACCATGATGATGTGCTTAGAAAGACCAACAAGGAGAAGAGGGAGTATAGGTCTTTGCTAGGAGAGGCTAAGGAGAAGTTGGCTGAACTAGAATCCATGCTTGTTGATGCTAAAGTTCAGCTTGAGTCTTTGAAATCTGCTCCTATTGTGACCGATGAACACTACGTGAAAAACTCACTTTGTTAACGGGCATAGATTGCCTTTAGTAACGGGCAAAGCACCTGTTACCAATCAAGTGTTACAAATGAGCCAAGAAAGGTAACGGGCAGATGCCCATTACTGATAACACATATTCGTAACGGGCATCAAACAACGACCGTTACCACAACTAGCCACCGGTCACATGAAATGGCTGTTTCTCTGGGCCCACAGGGAACTTTAGTAACGGGCACCAAAACAAAGCCCGTTACATCAAGTCAACATCAGAGAGCCATGCTGTAAACATGTGTCTCCTCTGTCTCGACCAAATGAGACGCGTCTATTTCACGTGCGTCTCAGCACAGCTAGGATTAGTAACGGGCATCAAACAACAACCGTTACCACAACTAGTCACCGGTCACGTGAAATGGCTGTTTCTCTGGGCCCATAGGGAACTTTGGTAACTGGCACGAAAACAGAGCCCGTTACTGTGAGCTCAACATCAGAGACGCGTTCTGTGAACCTGCGTCTCCTCTGTCTCAACGAAATGAGACGCATCTATTTTCATGTGCGTCTGCTGTCTCTCGACTAAAGGAGATGCGTGCTGTCAACCCGCGTCTCCTCTATCTCGACGAACGGGCTAGGTTCTGGGGCCCACCAGTCAGAACTGGTAACGGGCTTTTACGCTGCCCGTTACATTGTTGGCATGTTTGTAACGGGCGTTCCGAATGAAGCTCGTTACTCACTGATCAGTGTTTGTAACGAGCTTTAATTAACGCCTATTACAGATATGTAGGCAACCCCTATAGTAACCTGCCTGCTTGCCGCTACATCCTGGAACCAGCTAGGATTTGGCAGCCATTAGGGGCTGCATCCTGCCATCCTGGAACCAGCCAGGATATGGCAGCCACCACAACAAGGAGACATCACAAACACAAAAGCAAGATCACATTTATAGACAAGCAAGATCACATCAAGTTTCAAGTTACTCATCAGGGCTTGTATGGATGGATTCATGAGAAAACTGCCTGAACCAGGCAGCATCTGACCCCAACTAAGCAAGCCAAGTAGGTTTCTCAGGCAACAACACCTGACTAAAGAAGACTGAATGCCGCAAGTAATTTCAAGTTTCTGACTACAATGAACTCACGGTGCACCATTATAGAAGTTGCCCTTTCGGTCGATGGTCTCCTTAAGAATGTACTCGCACAGCATCTCCCGGACCCGCTTTAGATCTTCTGTGGAAACATCTACGGCAGCTTTGAAATCTTGCAAAATACAATCATTTATGAGAATACAAGTAGAAATCAGTTTCTAAAATCAGATGGAGAATATGAGCAGAGACAAGGTTGAGCATTATTATCTATTTACAGCAGCCTTATTGATGTCAGGTATGTCATCGAGTAGTCTTAACATATGGAATGCCACATGGAATCCACACAAAGAGGACCACCATGGCTGCTGAGCACACTGCATCGAGGTACCAAAATGACAAGTTAATGCAGTACCAAATAGGTAAGAAGGGACCATAAAAAAACCTCGGTCTTACATCGAGATTTGGTTTGTGCTTGAGCCTTGTGGCTTTTGGCTTTTTTTTCTTTCCTTTCGTCACTCCATCCTGTGCATGATCAGCAAAGGCCCTGCATGATCAGCAATACCGATTAGAAACACTAAGAGATTGAATTTTTGTGAACAAAACCTACAAGATACTGTACCAAAGGTCCTGCATGATCAGCAATACCGATTAGAAACACTAAGAGATTGAATTTTTTGAACAAAACCTACAAGATACTGACCAGTCCACAACAGCTTTGAGGTCTGCGAACTTTGGAGCGGGATGTTGTTTAGAAGAATCTAGATACCAAACCTCTTTGAACTTCATACAGATGATCAGTGTTACCCAGTGGCCAGTGTAGTAGGCACCCACCACGTAGTCGTTGTTCATTGCATTTGCGATTGCTTTGGTAACAAGGCCAGAATGCTGAGAAATATTTCTAGAAGTAATAAAATCTGGATCTAAAAACCCAACACTGATATGCATCTCCGCTGCCTTGTCCATCATTTTCCTACAAAAAATCAAATTGTTAGCATGCATGAAATTTGTGGTCAAAATTAAAGAAATATCTTTTTAGGTTTTAAGGGACTTACAATGTCCACAACCTCAAGAAGGTAACATCCAGAGAAGCCATGGTTATAAGGTTATACACGCTATTGAATGCAATGTTTAACATTAAAGCACCACCACCTTTAAAGTAGTGTTGATCCACCTTTGTTGGAAAGGCAAGTTTATCCTTACTGTGTTCCATGATGTAAGCATGCAACCTGGCACAATTTGGTCCAGCAGCCTCTAAGTTTGCTTTTGACAACATAGGTGCACCAGGCTTGTATTTTGGTCGTTCCTGTTCTGTCCCAATAATACAATTAAGAATCTCATCTTTAGACAGAGGTTTCCTGGCCTGGTTCCCCTTCTGCAGTGGAGATTGCCTGGGTTCCTCCTCCTGTTGCAGTGGCTGCTGTACATGTTGCATCTGCTACTTAGGGGGAGATTGCCTGGGCTCCTCCTCTTGCTGCTGCAGAGGCTACTGTTTCGTCTGTTGCTTGTCCTCATGTTGCAGCTGCTGCTTAGGCGGAGTTTGCCTGGGCTCCTCCTGCTGTTGTCGACGCTCCTGCTGCGTAGTTTTGCTGATCTACTGCTGCTACTCCTGCTGTTGAGCCTTCTCTTACTGACACTGAGCTGCAGTACCTCCATCTGATGTTGTACCCCTGCTACCTGTTGCGGCTTCAGGGTTGGGATGTCTCATCATGGCTGGTATAAGGATCCTGTCCTTTGGCAATTGGATCCTTTGAACGAGAGCCTCAGCTAGGGTTGCTATGTCACCCCCATCAATTGGTACAGGCAGAGGGTAGTGACCCACATTGGCCCACACATAAGTAGGTTGCACCACAACATACCCATCCTGCACCGGTACTGCATGGCAAGCCTTTTGAAATGGAAAGACTTTCGCTAGTGCGAGCTCCACATTAATCCCAGTGCCATCCAAAAGGTTGTACGTGGTTGTCTCTGTCAGCTTATCTATTATGTCCAGCATAGGTGATCGACTATCACTATGCACTTGATTCGCTTCGTCCTCGTTGACATTCCAATGGTCTTGCTCTCTGCCACACGCATCTTCCGCGTTGTCATGCGCATGTTCTTCCTCGCAGTCATGCGCATCTTCTTCCTCGCTGCCATGCACGTCTTCTTCCTCACCGCTACTGACAAGCGCTGGTAATTGGGAAGGAAGAAGTACAGTTTTTGGTATTTCGATGCCTGATAGTCTTAGAGCATGGACAACTGTTTTAAATGTTATGTCCATCATATCATCAGACCTCTTGTTCCTCCTCTTCTTCCTGTACATTCCAGCAAACTCTTCACCAAACCCTTTACCCTAGCCAAGTGAACTAGAGACACCATGGACCCGACCTCGATGCTCTGGAGTCTCAAGTGCTGCGGTGAGGATATCATCCTCCCTAACCCCAGAGAAAGAACCATCGCTACCCTGAGCTGCAAGTGTTTTCGCCCTATCTGCTTCCCCCACCACCGCAGGGTTACTGAATGTTATGCCCCCGCTTCCTTCACTAGTATTCTTCCTCTTCTTCCCTACCCTTGCCCGCAGATAAGGTCTAGAACGTCTAGGAAATTGGTCCCAAGGGTTCCATTTTCCTGTGAAGAAGTCTAGCCATGGACTATAAACAAAGCGCTAGGAGGGAGGCAACCCGTTTCATCGAGTCAAGAATAAGCTACTGGGAGGACAACCCGATCAAGATTTTTCGAGTCTTTCAAGTAAGTTAGTTTTAAAATTTGCTACGCAAAACTTTCATGGACTCTTAAGTGGTTGGATAATGTTTAGAGTTATAAATATTGATTGGATATTTTATTTGGATCATAAACCCTTTACATGAGCCATCCTATGAGTTATTTGCTTCTTTTTGAGAAACCAAAAATTCAGAACCTACCTCAACCTTTCATCCTTTTCATGATGTTATGGTTGACTTGTTTTACATGCTAAAAACACACGAGTAGAGCCACGCTATGTATCTAGATGATATTTAAATTTCAGCGCATGGTAGGACTCGCGTGAATCTAGAAACTTAATTTTTGGTTTGTTCAAAATTCATATCCTTGGTTTCTCTAGAATTAGAATTTTTCTAAGCCTCATTTAATTTTATTTCATTCAAAATCTCTCTCATTTAACCAAAATTAGAACCTAAACCTATGCCCCCATGATCAAGCCGGGAAAAGCTTGCTCTCAACTAATGGAAGCAAACAATACCGGTGCGACCAAAATAAAAGTAGTCGGAAAATATTTTCGACTTACATTTGTTTTTGATGCTTAAAAACTCCTCTAAATATATTTGAACTCATTGCAAGCTCTGAGTTTAATTTTATTTTTCGAAATTAGAGGAGTGCTCAGCATTAAAACATGCTTAGAGGGAGGCATTTGAGTTAACTTAATCACACATGCACCATGATGCATCACGGGATGCCCCTCCAAACATTCATCATCAAACCACATGCAATGGACAAGCAAGGGGGGCAGCCAAGGCTTTGTTTTGCAGGAATCTCATGGAGGCATGTGAGGCAAGGAAGCATGGAAGTGACTCAAAGCAAAACAATCAAGTGGAAGGATCAATCATGCAAGCAAAGGAGTGGACGAGAACATTTGGGCGGTGCAACCCCGTGGAGCACGCGGTCACAAAGCAACAAAGGAGCATGGAATGCACTGGAGAAAAATCGAGCCAAGTGGAGCAGCAGGACACCTAGGCCGGTCGGCCCAGGCCGGCCGGCCTCACCCCCATTTATACCCCCTGGTGCACTCCTTCAGCAGGTAAGTCACTCGTCCAGTTCCTTGTTCGTGTTCATGAGCTCTTAGTCCAGAACCACCATAGACATAGCTGCCCACTTCGAGTTTTGTTTCTTCCATCAAAATCAATCCTAAATCCACTCAAAGTCCATACTCCAAATAATTTTTATGTGCCTTGTTACCAGTTGAAAACCCCGGGTATATAATTGTGAGGAAGAGTGCAGCAACCATGTGGAAGAAAACTACAAGTCTCTTCACCAAGAAGAAGGGATCATCGTCGTCCAAGCCATCATCGACAAGCTCTTCGAGGAGGCACTCGGTCTCCAAGTCTCCTCGGAGTATGGAGGAGGACACGGCACCACCGAGGAGGAACGACACTCTTCTCCTCGGTGGTATGAGGGCCACTAGAAGCTCGTCTATGCGGTTCACCGAACCGCAAGGATGCACGGAGGAGCCACCCGTCCGACCTCGCCGCTCGACACGATCATCCGCTCCACCTCCATACACTCCGCGATATTCCAAGTATGGGTTTATTATCAAGACGGAGGAGGAGGTGGAGGAGAAGCTCACTTGCCTTGAGAAGAGGCTTGTGGCGAACGTCGACCTCGACGACCCAGCTCTCCAAGTGTTGGGTTTTCATAGGGATATTTATTACATGTTGGGACACCTAGGTTGGGTGCAATTCTCCAACGGAGTGTCGGCAAACACCCACAAGGAATTTGCCTTGGAAATTCTCATGACCATGGTGCCTATACTTGATGAAGGAGTGCCAAGTCTCTCATTCCGTTTGGAGGGAGATGAACAAGTGGTTCCCTATGAGTATATTAGGGAGTTGCTTGGTTTTCAAAAGGGAGTCCCGGAACAAGTGGATGTGCACGGAGGCACATTGGAAAGTTTTTGGAGAATGATCGCGGGAGAAGCTAATCGGTAGAGAAATAGTATCCGGAACCCCATCATCTAAGTGTTTCACTCATGGATGAGCAAGAGGATTTTGGGGAGAAAGAAAGAGACCAAGATAACCGACATGGAGTTGAATTGGCTTTACTCGGCTTTGATTGCCGGGCAGCCAATCGACCCCACTCATCTTATGATCAACCGTTGGTGTTGTGAAGCAACATTGGGATCGGGAGGTATTGGTTCAGGGTCTTACCTCTCCATGTTGGCTATCTCTTTAAGACCGGGAATTCCAAGAAACCCAGAGCATCTCCTAGTCGGGACTTCCCTAGGATTTTATTATTTGAAGCAAGGCAAATATATAAGTGGAGATGAGAGGGGAGGCTTCAAATTGGCCAAAGTGAATTTACCCCTACCGGATGCAAGACTAAGACTTTTTCTTGAGGGCAAAGAAGATTGGTTAGAGGAAGGACTTCTTGTGCCCGCGAAGAAAAACAGGAGAGGAAGGATTATAGAAGAAGGTTCTTCCGCAGCCCAAGAAGAAGGTGCGCCACAAAATTATGTGCCACCATATGGAGGAATTCCGGCGCCGCCGAGATACTGCGGTAGTGTACCAATGCAAGCATTGGGGAGTGGTGCAGCCATGCCCCCACCAAATTTTGCGGTACTCAACGTGGCCTTTGCGGAGCAATATGCACACCTCCCTCAACCACAACAAAGTGTGGTTATCATTGGAGGATACGCTGCAAGAAATATGCAAAATATTGCAGCCATCCAAACCAATGCAAACCAAATGGGTGAAGGAAATGCAAACATCGCCTTTGAGCTTGGACGCCTTCACCTAGCACCGCCGGAGCAATTCATAGGAGGAGCGGTGCAATCCTATTATGAGCAAGGGTACAATAATCAAGAGTATCAATATCAACCACCGGCGGAAGATTAGAGAAAGGAGGAGCTTTTGTTTAATTCCTTTTCCCTTTCCCTTTTCTTTAATTTTCAGCTTGTATGCGCCTATGTATGCGTAGTGTTTTCAGTTTTTATTTATTTTCAGCATGTGTGTTAGTTTTTATTGTCATCATGAATAAAATCACCACCTTGTTTTTACCCTTGGCAAAGATAAAAAGTTTGTGCCATGTTGATATATGATGATAGTTGTCACTTTGTTTATCTTTGTACTTGTTTTATGCATGATTAAGCTAATGCTCTCTTAAAATGCAAATCTGAAATTAATTTAAATGCTAGCTTAATCTTTTGCGGAGGTTATGATAAATATAAAGACCCATAGTCTTTTATATGCTCTCAAGTTTTGGATGGATTAAAGATGATTTATTTTTATTCTTAAAAGTAATGCTAACCTTGTCATAAATACCACTTGCTTGTTGCTCTACCTATCCAGAGCCATATATATATTTGAGTGCAAAAACTTAGTATACAAGGTTTATTTTTGGATAAGTTATTTTAGGTCTTGATTTCTCTGGCCCGAGACTAAGAAGCTGGTCATTCCGTTTTTGCGTATCTATCTTTTTGCTAGCCTTTCTATCCGTGCATTGTGTATCCCCACATCGGAGATTTCACAAACCTTGCCGGATATCCACCCTTAAAACCAAAAATATCATCTTTTGTGTTTACCTCCTTGACCACAACCTATCATTTGAGTATGGATCGTCAACTCGAGGAATATCGCAAGATGGTGCCAAGATTGAAGATTTTAAAGTATCTCTCCAAAGGAAAAATATGTCTAGTACCTACCTTATCTCTATCACCTCTTTGCCCGAGGACGAGCAAACGTCTAAGCATGGGGGAGGAGGTAGGTACAATGCAATTTAGAGTTCAAGGGGAGTAAATAAAAAAAAGTGTATAAAGAAAAAAAAGAAAAAAAAGAAAAAAAAGAAAAAAAGAAGAATAAAGAAAAAAGAGAGATAAAGAAAAAATATGAGAAAAATATGAGTATGTATAAAAAATAATAAAATAAAGTGAACTCCTCGGTTCTCTAAATGCATTAGGAATTTCAAAAGTTTCAAGATTAAGATCCAAACTCATCTTTCCAACCATGTGCAATCCGATAACGAGGACTTCCTTTGTGCCTCGGGATCACTCTTTGCCATTTGCACATGTCCACCTATCTCAAAGTGTGTGTATTTTTCTCTCCCCCTCCTTGATATAACATTATTTTCCAATGACCTTTTTGACGAGTCTCGGTAAGACCATGAGAAGCTTGTCTTATTTTGACAACATCTCATTTATAATATCTTGGTAGGACTAAACTTTCCCCAAAAAACTCCATATAAAGCCTACCACATATATATGTTTTGAGAGGGAAAGGAGTAGAAGAAATAGGCTTGAGAGACAAGATGAGATGAGAGTTCATGAGCAAGATGCAAGGTGGTTTAAATTTTTGAACTTGGTTTAGCTCTTTTTCATCTTGGTCTTTATTTCAAAATTTCTGAGATCCATTTGAATTTTGGGAGCATGTTTAATACTTGTGGGAAGAGCTTAATTAATGTCCACCCTCCGTAGGGATGAAGGCTAGTACATTATGGAACTCTAATGAATTAAACTTTTGAGAGCATTATGTTTTCTCGTGTATGATCAAGTGCAGGGTTTGAGTAATGAAGGGTAATGCTGATATCCATCGAAGGTTTACTCGAGGATGAGCAAGGTTTAAGCATGGGGGAGATATTGACGGTGAATTTCCGTCAACCTAGCCATGAGTTTACCTTCGGTGTTGGCATGAATTTTACATCTTATCCATTAGTACTAACCCCCTTGGTATAACAAGTTCGTTCATGCATGTCGGTTTTGGAGTTTAATGTTTATGCAGGAATTTAGCGTTGAAAGCAAGACTTTCGGGTAAAGTTCATCAAACACCTCGTGAGAAGACCTTGAAGCCCGGTACAAGTCAAGTAATGAAGTGAACATGACTCCAAGAAGCCCAAGGACCAACCCGTGAAGACGGAAAACTCCGAGGACCTGAACAGAAAATGCTGAATCTTGCGGGACAAGGAGCTATATCCAAACCGCGGAGAAACTGACGTCAAGGGCCCACATGCAGAAGGGAGAACACTCTAGAAGACACAGGAAGCATCGTCCACGAAGGAGGCCACGAAGTGGGCCGAAATGGGCCCAGGCCGGTCGGCCCAACCCATTTCAGGGCCCATTCGTGCCCCCCTTTGACCTAGATGATCCTCGGACTATTTATAGTCCCCCTGCCAAGAGCCACGCATCAACTCATTCGTCATTCGCCGCCGAGGAGCCGAGAAGAGAGGGACACCATCTCGGAGAGGAGAGGGTCGAGCTAGTTGTCTAGGGTTTCCCTAGCTGACGTGGGAACCTTGCAAGGAAGACCACGTCGGAGTTCCAGGAGCTAGGAGCAAGATCATGGTAGGATCCCGGTGGTGATCTTGTCCGTGTATCATTTATGATGTTGAATTATCAAGTTGCAATCCGATTTCTAGCGATCAAGTGCTTCTTCTACGAATTTGATTTCGATTGGCTTTTCTTACTTTAAGATCTATTCTCGAGATAGATCATAGAGGGTGTTCTTGTAGCCGTGGTGGCTAGAGGTGCATGCCTGACCTTCCAAGAGATTTCAACTTATCCATTGGACTCACCCGAGGCTAACCCGCACGAATAGGAGTGCGTTGTGACAGAACGGTGGCTCCAAAAGGTGGGCGTCTTCGGAGTTGGACGGGAAACCGTGATTTAAAGAAGCTTTTTATGAGATTGATCTTGGTTTATTCTTCTTTGCTTGGAACTTCAACAAGAGCTTGATCCAATCTCTCTAGATTGGTTTTACCTATCCCTCTCTATCTCTTGCTACCTCCGGTTTTCGTAGATTAGATTCGTTTTTATGATGTTCTTTAGATTAGATGCATAAGAGTTCCCTTTGAAGATCAAAGTTCTCGGCTTTATTAGATTGGTTCTTGCATCACACATTTGTTCCACGGATTCGATACCTTGGGTTCACACTTGAGGGAAGAAGGGTCCATTGACTACGACAGAGGACTTGTCCGCTTGCAAGTTCAAACGAAGTTTGATACGCATATACACCGTCAACACACACCAAGTAGCGACCATCCACCGGTCCTCGGACACTCTGGTCCTCAATCTCCCCCTTGATGAGTGTATTGACAACACACATAGTAACCAATTCAGAGAAAAGAGAAAAAGAAAAGAAACGAACCAAAAACTCAAACAAGTGATCAAAAGCCAAACAAAAGCCAAAACAAGATCACTTGAGAGAACAGAGTCTTGGTCCCCTAAGACAAGGGCAACGACTCAACACAACCGAGACAAAATGCTCCAAAATTGCCAACTCCTCAAGGTGAGGCAAAAGGCTCGACACCATCGGCAAAAGAGCACAAATTAAAATTCAGGCGACAGAGAGCTCCCAAAGAATGAATGCAAAGTCGACTTCCTATCAACTCGATACCCCGCAAAGTCGGCATCCAAAAAACTAATAAGCGAAAGGGAAGAAGACACCGAGTACCAAAGACTAAGCTCAGGAGTGTATCGAAGATACCTGAAAATCCGCTTGATAGCCTGCCGATGTGAAGTCATCGGCGACGCCTGAAAACGAGTGCATAGACACACAGCGAACTGAATGTCCGGCCTCGTCGCCGTCAAGTACAAGAGGGAGCCGATCATGCTCTAGTACTCCATCTGTTCCATGGGCTCTCCGTCCTCGTCCGCATCCAGCGTTGTAGTCATACTCATCGGTGTCGACAGGGGCTTCGAGTCGTCCATCTTGGACTTCTTGAGGATGTCCTTCGTGTACTTGGCTTGATGCACAAATGTTCCCTCCCTAGCCTGCTTGATCTGAAACCCGAGAAAGAACTGCAATTCTCCCATCATAGACATCTCAAATTCTTTGCTCATGTCCTCTGCAAACCTTGCAACGAAAGAGTGAGACGAGTCGCCAAAGACAATATCATCCACATACACCTGAACAATTAGGATATCATCACCCTGCCTGAGGAGAAATAGAGTCTGATCTACTTTTCCCATCTCAAACCCCTTGCTGAACAAGAACCCCCTCAACCTGCCATACCATCCCGGGGGAGCTTGTTTCAGCCCATACAAGGCCTTCCTCAGCTTATACACTCAGTACGGAAACTCAGCACTCTCAAAGCCTGGTGGTTGCTTCACATAAACCTCTTCTTTTAAAGACCCATTCAAGAAGGCACTCTTCACATCCATTTGGTACAATTTGAACCCTTTAGCCACAGAAAAGGCTAGAAGGATCCTAATCGCCTCCAAACGGGCTACAGGAGCAAATGTCTCCTCATAGTCTATCCCCTCCTTCTGACTATAGCCCTGAGCAACCAACCTTGATTTGTTTCTCACCACCACACCATTCTCACCCTCTTTGTTCTTCCACACCCATTTTGTCCTGATAGGTTTGCAATGTGGTGGTGGCTCTACCAACTCCCAAACTTGGTTTCTCTCAAAGTTCTCTAACTCCTCATGCATTGCGTTCACCCATTTAGGATCAGAGAGGGTGTGTCCAATGTCTTTCGGCTCAAAGGTAGCAACAAAAGCCGAATGAGCAAAGTGAGAGACATTTCTGGACCTTGACCGTGTAGTACATTCATTGATGTCGCTGATGATTCTTGAGGGGGGATAATCAACTTGAACACGCCTTGATGCCTCTCACCATAAGACAACCTCCCCCTTAGCAGCAGCTTCTAATTGATCTTGCTGGATTGTAGTCGGTGTAGTGGATGGACCATCCTGCACCGTAGTCGTCGTAGTGGAAGTAGAGGGTACATGTGTGGCTGGAGCTTCACCATCATCACCATCATCTTCTCTAGTATCATCCTCCTCATCCTCAGAGATCTTCTTGCCTACTTCGTCATCACCTGCACACTCAAAAACCGACAAACTGCATGGCTGTGTCTCGTCGAAGGTAACCTCGCAAGTTTCCATAACTAGATTAGTATCAAGATTGAGCACACGATATGCTCGAGAATGATTAGCATAACTCAAAAAGATGCCATCGGAGGACCTCGACTCAAACTTATCAAGCCTACCCTTATTGAGGATAAAACACCGACAACCAAAAGCCCTGAAATGGCTCACTCTAGGTGCTCGCCCATGCACGAACTCATAGCATGTCTTGTTTAAGAAAGCCCGAAGAAAAATCTGGTTCCCAACATGGCACGCGTTATTCACCGCCTCAGCCCAATATCTCCTCGAAGTCCTATTCTCGTCGAGCATCATCCGAGCCATCTGACAAAGGGAACGGTTTTTCCTCTCTACCACACCATTCTGACAAGCGACATAGGGAGAGAAAAACTGATGTTCGAGACCCAAATCATGACAAAAGGTTTCAAATCGAGAGTTTTAAAATTCAGTGCCATTGTCGCTATGAATAGTTTGAATAGCATCTCCATCCCTCTCATTTTTCGACCTCAAGATTTGATCTCGGAAAAACCAAACGTCTCCCATGTCAGCCAAAAAGAAGACCCAAGCATAGCGAGAATAGTCATCCACTATCACCAAGACGTACCATTTCCCACCCGCCAAGCACACACGAGCTGGACCAACCAAGTCCATATGGAACAGCTCGCATGGGTGCTCTGTCATAATGGCTGTCGGAGGCGGATGGGAGGCGGCGACCATCTTGCCCTACCTACACGGAGCACATACCAAATCCTTTTGGTACTTCAACCTAGGCAATCCTCGGACCAAACCAAGCCCACTCAAGCGTGACAACAAGTCAAAACTCAAGTGACCTAGCCTCCTATGCCATTTCAAAAGCTCTGCCGAAACACCCGCAACCAAACAATGTTGATGGCTGTTAAGTACCACTTTTATGCTGTCAACTCTTGTATAAAATAAATGGAAAGTGGGCATCAACACTAGGATAGTGGTTTATACTGACAAATTCCACAAGTGTTGTTGTTTCTCTCCTATGTTGCAGGACACGCCAAAATGCACATGGAATGATACAATTGAGAGCAAGTAAACCAATGGCATAGATATAGCATCATCATAAACAACCTCAAATACCTAATTGGTCTGCACCATTGCAATAGGCTCGTCGAGACGATCGAAATGGATATATCATTTGCCTACTTTGGAGTTCGGATGAAAGAGATATGCACAAGATATCATTTGGGCCCGGTGGGACCCACACCAGGCCACGTGGCGACGTGCTGCCACATAGGAGCCCATGTGTCCATGACACCTCATCAATCCAAGGAAACACACCTTCGACCAATCAGGAGCTAGTTCCCGGATCCTACGGCCAACTTCCCCACGGAAACGGGCTAGAAACACCGCAAGCACCCCCATACCCACCTTGGGACCCACCTGGTAGTCACCTGGACGAAAGACGGTGCGAAAGGAGCTACTCGGGGAACGGCCGACCCCACCTTGCAGCCTCTCGTGCCGCCCTTCCACGTGTCTTCTTGTCATGACGAACCAAAGGCGGTGCCAGGTGCTTGCCTGAATATTCCCCCGAGGTCCTGCAGCTCCTTCTCATGGAAGATACACCACCTTGGACCCTACTCTACCTTGCCACGTGTCATCACGTCATTGGCTGCGCCCCCAGCTGCAGCACACCCCCAAGGGGAGTCCCCAAGCCTCCCTTGGCCTATAAATAGAAGGAAAGGGGGTAAGAATAGGGACACACCATCTCACCCAAGGATGAGAGCTTCCCTTCAAAGGAGAGGCCTCTCCTTGGTAGATTAGAGAATAGGAGAGTGAGAGAGAGAGAGAGTTGTATCTCTATGGATCTTGTTCTTCAATTAGAGTAAAGTAAGTATTTCTGCATTTTCTATTTAGACTAAAGTGTTATTCATACCTGAGTGATATATTCTTGTGTTCTTCGCCTGTTCATCATTTAGAGGCGTGTGTTCTTCACGAACATGCCCTATCGATCTATTTGATTAGGTGCACAAGTTTGTATCTCGTTTGTATGATTAGTCAATTAGAATAAAGTGGATATGCTTGCATGCTCAGATTAGAATAAAGTGTGTTTGTGATTCCTTTCTAATAGTTTATGCTAGGTTGCATGAGTAGCCTTTTTCCTCTACTAGTGCATAAAGTGCTGCAAGTCGTTCGTATACGTTGGAAGCATAGTACGGGACCGAGTGCTCTCTCATATTCCTTTAGTATAAGCTAGTAGTACCTATAGTGAGTGAGATTAGTTCGCTTCCGTGGTTGTAGTTCTATTAGTACAGTTTGCCGTATAAGCTAGCAGTAACCACAGCGTGGACGTTGTGACACACTACCAGTTATCATCTGTTCGGCTTATCCCAAGGTTAGGTAGAGGCAGTCCAGGAGGTGGTGATAGCCGTTCTGGACCTCATTGATCCTTCGTAGATGGATATAGTCAGAGCTCTGTTCCACATAGATCCACGTACCAGATTCACCTATTAAGTCAGGGCTATCGGTACCATAAGCCAAGTTCTATCTAGAGATCGACCTTTAATCTCATCTATACTGCTATCTTTAGGAATCCTCTCTATCCTAGCCTCTTATCTGAGTTTGTCCTTGGACCGACCAAAACGGAGTTAGTGCACACGTTCCCTTAGATTTGATACCCTTGAAATAATCTGAGGTGAAAGCTACAACGGTATCCGTGCGCTCGCGGATTTATTCGTGTGATGCTAAAATACCCATCAAACAAAGAGAAGAGACGACACACTGAGAAAAATTGGCTCTGAAAATCGGACCCTCGGGGATGATCGTGCACACAAGATCACCTCGAGAATCCAAAACACGAGAAGCGCCCGTCTTGAAACAGACCTCAAAACCCTCATCAAGAAGTTGGGACACCGAAAGAAGATTGAACCCTAAAGACTTGACAAGAGCAACACGCCTAAGAGTCACACTCTCACTTACCTTGACCGTTCCCACTAAAAGAACTCTACCTTTCCCATTGTCCCCAAAAGTGATGTACTCCTTGGGCAGCACCGGGGTGAGGCTGGAGAACCACCTTTGATCTCCGGTCATGTTGAAAGGACCTTGATGCCGCCTAGAGGGGGGTGAATAGGCGAGACGACCAAATAAAACTTTTCCCCGAAACTCGAACTTTACTGACACGGGCGGTTAGACCGCCCCTGGTGCACCTAGCACAAGGAGGGTGGTTCAACCGGGCCTAGGGGCGGTTAGACCGCCTCCATGCAGTGAACCTGCAAAACACAACTCAAAGCTTCTCTTGACTTCTAGCAAGAACCAAAGTTCTTGAGTGGCTCCTGTAGATGATGACACGCAGGGTAATGATCCCTGCACTCAAAGACAAGCACACCCAAGTAGATCGAGCGGAAGCAAAGTAAATATGATAGAATTGAAACAAGTGAGGCAAACCACAAAGGAGAGACGATGATTTGTTTCCCGAAGTTAACCGCCCACTAAGGAACGGCTACATCTCCGTTGAGGAGCTTGTAAGGGAAGTCTCCCACAACAAGTCGGGTCTCTTTCAACTGCTTTCCTCCTTTTCCACTAAGGCGATCTTTTCCATGAAGAGGCAAGATCATAGCCCTCACAAACTTGCCGCTGCTCACCACAACATTGGGAGCTAGCCGGCGACGCCTAGCCGTCTAGGAGGTGAACCTCCAAGAGTAACAAATGCTTCAAAGGCTTTCCGACGCGAACCACAAGTGCTCAAGCTATGGGATGCTCTTGCTCAGCTCACACAAGCTCACAAAGGCTTAAACTCTCAACCCAACACTAGGATATGGCTTGAAATGCAAATCTCAGAAAGAGAGGGTTGGGGAGTGTTTCTTTGGCTTTGGCTTATGAAAAACAGCAGGGGAAGCACCTCAACAACCCTAGAACCAGCAGCCCCAACAAGTGGAGCTCGTGGGGCACTTATACCCCTCACAAGGAAAACTAGCTGTAAGAACTCTGGCCAGGGCGGTTAGACCGCCTGCCTCCGGCCAGTTTGAAAAACTAGCCGTTGGCCTGCCAGGGGCGGTTAGACCGCCCTAGGTAGAGAGAGCACAAAAACCCTTCTCTCTTCTCACAAGCACTCCAAGACGTGTTGAAGTGGCTAGGGTTGGGTTAGAGGTTTGTTAGACTACTCAGGAAACTCTCTCAAGACTAATTCTCACTTAGGTCAACTAATGAGCACTTTTGATCTTTTGTCTTAGAGCTAATGTTGCATCCCCCTTGATAGTACGGCATTCCTAAACTCAAAAATAAATATAAAACCGAGTTGATCACTTCAGCTTGTAGATCTTCAATCTTGCCATACTTTTGCAATTCCAACTTGAGGGCTTCCAACATAGCCGATGTCTTGAGCAAATCCATACTTGAGCTAGTGACTTAGGATTTTTCCCTTTAGCATAAGAATGCTCACTTTAATCCTTAAGTCACTCCATATTGCCAATCATAACTCATAGATGTGTTGCATTGCTTCCCTCGGTTAAGGCTTGTATATGATACTTGGAGCCCCCACGGATGCTAGAACTTCACCATAGCAAAACACTAATGGCGGCCGGGCCAAGACCCCAAAGATTGCTTAGTCCCTCACCCTAGTCACCTCGGTTGATCTCTTCATCACTTACCCAATCCACATTGAGTTAGGGTTTGCTTAATCCACAATTTGACCTTCATTTGAAATCCCGCTTCAAATGCTTGTTCTTGATTGACAACGAATATGCAAGCTTCCAATTAAGGACCATCAACTCTATACTCATCCTTGTGTCCTCTTCCAATAACCATGTGAAGCCTTGCATTTTAACCTGAGAGAATTACCAATTTCTCTTTGTATGATCCCTTTTATTTTTAGTCAAGCTACCACATTCCTTGGAGACATGTAATTCATCTTCGCAAAATATCCCCAATATATAAATCCACTTATTGCTTGACATTAACCAATTCGCATAAGGATCACACACTTGCTTGCCTTTAATCATTGTGAGCCAAATAATATGTATTTAAATAAATAAAAATTGTAACTCATGAATAAATAATAAAAACCTGCTCACAATCTTTAGACAAAACAAGTTAGACCTTTAATCATTTTGTCATTCAATTCACCAAAATCCTCCTAGGGGCCTAGATGCACTTTCACATGTGTCGAGAGCAACCAGAGTTGATCAACCAAAAGCCCTCCATGCCTCCCACCTGCAAAATAAAAAATGAGAGCGAGAGTGAGCAAACGACTCAGCACTGGAGTTAGTGTAAAAGGAATCAAACCAGTGTCGTGCCCTTTGCTCAAAAGTGGGGTTAGCAAAATCCATCCTATCACTCCTAGGTGGAACACCCACACGTCTCCTTGGAGAACTACGCGTACCACGAGGTGGAGATGAAGGACCGATTTGGCGACCAGAGAGGGGGGAGTGAATGGGAGCTGATAAAAATTCTTCTCCGAAGAGTCGAACTCGACTATGTCCCAAATTCACAACCAAGGATTCCCACACGAGCTTCCCAAGGTCACGTAGTCACAAAGGACCTACCAACCCTAGGAACAAGTCTCAAACCAATCACAAGCGAAAGCGCAACTCAAGAAGCAAAGGACTTAGCCAATCTGCAATGCCTAGGGCGGACCGTCCGCGGGGATCAGGCGGATTGTCCGCAGGTACGGCGCGGACTGTCCGAAAAGAGCACCCGAGCCTCCAGTAGCACACCCCAAAAATCAGATTGTCCGCCGCCTACCCACAGACCATCTGCCGCGCAAGGACTATCTGCACTCACCTCGTGGACCGTCCGCCAAACACCTTGCAACCGAAAACCACCGATTCGACAGATCGAAACTCGAGCTCGCAAGAACACGCGAAGAACACGACAAACACCTAGTCAGCCGGCTCCTCGTGGACCGTCCGCGAGCTCCTGGCAGACTGTGCGCCACGCGCGGACACAACAGCCCGAGCTCAACCTCTACAAGGTCAACTCCACCTTCCCTTCACCTGATCTCCTGAATCAACCAAGGGATTGCTACCAAATCATAGGAGAGGATGAAGCGTCTCTAGGAGATGGTATTCCTATGAATTTGTGGCCTCTAACCCACTGAATCAAGAGGAATCGAGATTCTACCGAGCTTACACAAAAAGCTAGGGTTCCAACCGAAATCCTTCAATAGGAGGCCAAATCCTGAGTTTGAGGGGTCAAGATCAAGCACAAAGATGCACAAGACATCTATCCATGATCCCCACAAAGAAATCTGAACCCAAACACCTAAGAATTGAAGGAACAAGCCGCGCACGAAAATCCAACGAAAATAGCCCGAAAAAGACACAAAAATCACTCGAGCCACAAGGAGGAAATCGACGCTGTTGACGCGAAAATAGGACATCACCTCCGCGCGCGACACACGTGACTCCCCGGTCTGTTGCGAGGCATGCCAGCCAATCTGACCGGTTGATTGACAATGGAAAATCTAGGAAAAACGTTAATCGGCTAGAGAGCCGATGTATCTTCCGATAAAATCGTAACAGTTAGGTAGCCGATACGGGGCAGAACAGATCGGCTAGATCAGCCGATATGATGATGTAGGCAGAGCGTAAGCTACCAGAGGCAACTTAAAAAGAGCTATGTGAGCAACACTTGAAACAGATCTAGCCGGCTATATGATTATTTAAATAATAATAATAATGCGATAAAGCCGACAGGAAGCAGTCTTAAGCTGGATAATTGTGATAAAAGGTAAAGTAACAAGAATTAAGATAAAACTTGCTAATCTAGCTGATATCGATAACTTTTGAATAAATCTAGACGAAATCACAGCGATACGCCCGGAGGTTAAAGCCTAGATATTACCCGGTAAAGCGGAACTCACTAGCAAGCCGGAGATCGAAGCGATGCAGCCCGACGAGTTTGCGAGATCTCATGAAGAAGAAAGAGGTACGAAGGCGAAGTCGCCGAAAAGTAGATGCGGTAAAGTAGATGTAAGAATCTGTAAAGGGGTTTGCCCAGAGACAGTTTTGATATTGATCGTGTGATGATGATTACAATGACCCTGGGTACATATTTATATCCTGAACTTCTCCAAATTCCTACAGCCGGAAGGGCTCAAAACTCCCTGATTGAACAACTCCTAGTAGCTTACGTTAACTATTATGCAAAATAAGGAAAACTAAGATACACAGACTCTAATCCCCTTGCGTGGAGTCCTTTCTATTTAAAGCTTGCTCTGGCTTGTTTGGGAAGAGATCAGCATGCATGCCTAATTGAATAAAGATTCTCCTTTTCCTTAATTAGTATTTCAGCCGCTACAATCTAATCAACATCCAATAGTTGCACGTCTTCTCTCCTACTTTTCCTTTCTTTATTATTTGTCAATTGCTCCCTGGATTCCATGTACGAGCATTAAACCTTAACACCTTCTAGACAAGTGCACACATGCTTTTGTTATGCCACCTCTGCCGATGCACCTTGGCCGATAATATCTGGCCGATTGCTCCTTTGCTCTTGCTAGCCGATTCTTTCCTCTGCTCGGCTGATTCTGTTAATTTAATCCTTGTATACGCAAGCCATACGTATGCACTTTATCTCATATGCATGTACGTGACCATCTTTCGCATGCATTCTTCTTGTGAGAACTGAATGACAATCGGCCCACCACCAAGCTGCCTCTATATTCTTGCCGATCATCTTTGTGGCCGATGCTGGTTAAAACCAGCTGTTTATTGCTCTGTGAATGCACGTACGCTATCTAGCCTAGTGCTAATCCATGCTGATATCAATATTCTGGCAGCCGATCGTTCCTTGCTGAAGTCCAGCTGATTGCCTTATGCATGGCTTTTGCTGATTTGCTTCTGCCATTGCTCTACTTCCTTTAATTAATCCAACCACAATTCCTTCTTTAATTAACTCATGTACCATCTTCCAATGCATGTATGTATACAGCACTCGTCTCCATGTATATCCATGCAGCTTCATGGATCATTGCTTGCAAAAACCATCGGCTCCCGCCAATCATGGCCCCTTTTGTGCTTCCATCAAGCCGATATTCTCTTGACCCTGGATTTGATCAGAATTCGGTGTCAACACAAGTCCCCCAGTTTCGAAGTATGAAGGGTTCATGCTTCAAAATTCTCGCAAATCTCGAACCTCTTTCCTCTGACCCATGCAAACTGCTCCATGGATTTAATACCTCAACCTTTCTAGCGGTGCTCTTCATATAGCTGATATCTTTCTTCAAGCTTCTTTATCAAAACATCTTAGCCAATATGAAGAATCGAGATAACTCCGCTTTTCCTTGATGAGCGGACTATTGTGAGCCGAAACCATTAACTCTGGATCCATCGTTGCAACAAACTCGAACCATCGGCCTACTATCACCAAGTTACTTGTAAGCATGGATGTCGAAATCTTCTCTCGTGAATTCTTGTGACCCCAAACTCGTGCTTCTCAATAGGAACCACTAGTTGTACCTCCGTAGCATCGGCGAGTGTTCTGTAATTGGAACATCGGCTCCTCTGCCAGTTGTTTCTCCAATAGCGCCTTGGTCACCTGACATCAATGTGGAAGATGTCCTGGATCATCCACCTTTTACTCCCATGGATTCTCTGTGTATTCTCGAGGAAAAGCACGTAGCAATAAAAAATCTCCAGATTTTTGTTATGATCCCTTAGAATATCGGCAATCATCATGGATATCTATGAATCCTTGTCACAGATAATCAATGAATTGACTGAAGACCCAACTCTCTAGTCATGCGCTTGAGTTTGTAGACTTCATCGGCTAATGATTCAACTGGCCCGCATGAATCAATGGGCAAGTAGGTAGCTGAGGTGGAAGGGCCTCATCGGTCGATCAATAGTCCATAAGATTATTTATTAATCTTATTGATAATGCAGAAGCTAGGAGCCGATAAGTACACATCGGCTATTTCATGGACCAATGGTCATAGAGTTTAATCGGCTGTATGTTCGTTTCATTTACGGAGGGTCTTGGCCTTGCAGTGATGATTTCCAAGACATGTCCCCTTTTCTCACTCAGACACACAACTTCCAGTAGCCGATTATATTCCCAGACCAATGGTATTGTAGGATTAGAGGCAACAAAACCTGTTGCTTTTAAAACTCTGTCTTCATGACTTTACCATCAGTACCCTCAGGGATGCCCGTTGCGGTCTTCGACACCAATTCTAGGCATTCTTCGGTATTTGAATGATCATGAGTAGCGTGGAGCCAACGCCCAGTATGTTGTGTCCATCGAGAAGAATCATCCTCTTTTTATTTGTCTTTCTAGCTTGTGGGCTGGCTTGCTGAGAATCTTGATCCAGCTACTCGTACGAGGGCTTCCAGCTGTCAGCGCATGCGAATCTCACAATGGTATGGCATAGCCACATCGTGTCACCTCCAACCGATCAACATGGGGTCGCCACCATCTTCTTCAGCACATGCTCGGCGGTCCGCGACATATGGCAACGTCTTGAACCTTAGTGTCAATATCATCTGTGGCGTTGCTTTGGTAGCAATGCAGCATCATTTTTTGGACATCGGGATTGCCATCCTCCATCTTGCAACGCAAGATATCATGCCTCTGCAATAGCTGATTTTATTGCAGACTGGGTTCTTTCATCGGCTATCTGCTCGGCCCTTTTATTTATGAGCCAACCTTGCTTAGTTTTGACTGCATAAATATGTCCATCGGCTTTTGTGGTAAAAACAGCTTAGCTTGAGGTAAAGTTAACTCTCCAAAACCGATGCATCACTTGGCAGCTCTTCGGTCATCAGCTCCATGTAAATTATTTCTTCTAGAACCAATGACTAATCAACTGATGCATGCAGTCTTCATCTTGGCCAGTGGAACCCAGGAGCAAGGCACGCATCTGTTGATATGTTTGTCAATATCAGATTCTGCTTAGAAGTTTGAACTTTCCTCTTCTGAATCTTAATTAGGGCTGGCAGCGTTTCTTCCCAGCACCCTTGCGTGGGCATTGATAGTGACAGTAACCGTGGTGGTAGTAGCAGTGCTGTCTGTATCATAACAGAATCGCTGACCATTGGCCCTTCGGCAATAAAAAAATCGCCTTTTTGTATTCTTAGCATTATTCAGCCGATCATGTATCAACGATTTCCACTTGTCTGCCGAAACACAACTCACTGGCCAATGGTTAAGCGGGTTACTTGCTTCCGGTTGCCGATCTTCTCATGTGTCAATGAATACGGTAATCTTATAGCTGCACCAAGAAATGCCTTTAATGTGATATTGCACTATCTCACCATAAGCGTTGTCTTGGTTGTTGCCTATCCTCTACTCTGGATGGCCCTGTAGCATTGGTCTTCAATCACTGATCGGATCTTTGTCAATGTTGATCTAGTTACTTGGGTGCTGATCTTCTATTTCTAGCTGATGGAAGCTCATGCAGCTAGGAAATAGTTGCTTTATGAGAACTGATGTTGATGCCTGTTAGTCTGTCTAGCCGATACATATATTTTTTAATTTGATTTGTTTTTGACAACATATTTTTTAATTTGATTGGCTATCACGAGCCCATGGTCAAGCATACATCTTGTAGCTGTAACATCAGTTTCATCGGCTGGCCATGGAAAAGGACCATCAGCTGTCTATCTGCCTGGAAAAGTATAAATTCCAACAGCTGATACTTTCTTTTATCAGCTATCATTTATTAGTGTGATAAAGATAGCTTCCGAGTTAATTAATTTCCTCGAAGACTAACTCTGTCATCAGCAATCATCAAATATATTGCACTGCTTCCATTTCTTTGCTCAATATTGGGAGGAGGCTAACTCTGGCCTATCAGAGTAATGAATTCCACCAAGGTTAATCCCAATTGATTATTCCTCCTGAACGCCTAAACTGAATTTGCTACTGATCACTTTGTTTTAGCAGTAGCCGACTTTTGTTTTAAACATAATTGGTCGGCTTTTGCAATCTACCAAATGATTTTTCAGCTAACATGTGACTTAATGAAGCTTGATACTTAGTTGCAATCTTCACAGTGTTGGCCTCTTTGAGGATGCAGACTGTAGCCTTGATGTCAGCCAGACGATCCGCGGTCTGTTAGTGTCTTGTGATAGCATCTTCTGAGCTGTAGGTGTACCATGTGGTAAAACAACGCCAAAGACGAGGTTTGTCTGTCAGCTATCACCAGTTAACTTTCTTGAACTTAAGCACTAAAAGTGGCATTTAATGCTCAAAATAATTCAGCCGATTTGAGGTGTTCTGCATCCTTCTTTGGTCGTCTTGAAGATAGAAGCATAAGCAGACTGACATGTTCATGTGCCGATGTGTGGCATAGCGTCAGCCTCTAGCTTGTATGTCCCATGTCAGTCATACCTTCGTCGGCTTTTCTGTGAAGTAGTAAAGTTCGACTCCTAAGCAAATAAAATGATTAATCACTTGATGAGGAGCTTAATTATCCGTCTTGTGCCTTGTTGGCTCTCCCAGTTTCAAATTACGAACGATCGGCTGTACTGGAATTTATATCAGCCTTCAACTTAACACTTCGACCAAGCTGTTCTAATTGCAAACTATCGGTAGCCGACGTTCATAATAAATTCTCAATTTTCTATCGGCTTTTTTCTATTTTCCCCTGAAGACACTATCGGCAAGCATTGTGTTTCCAGCGCTCAGCTCCTTGTTGTATGCGACTTACTTTTCAAGAGCTGATAACTAATCAGCGGATGTGTGAATTTGTAACTGGTCGGCTGATGCTTCCAATATGCTGCTGACTTTCCAATATGCTTACTGTCCCCACGACCTGGTACGCATGGTTCTGCAACTCCATTGCAACTACTGCACCTTAAGACCTGGAGCAGTCGTCAGCACTGGCCGAGATTTTCCTTGAGTCAGCCGTATGGCTTTCCTTGCCGATAATAGTGATGCATCTTGTCGATATAATCATCAGGAATGATCCGTCGTGAATATGGTGCTGGACCAGTAGTTCTGTAGAAAACCATCAACATCAACGTAGGGACGGTGTATTGGCCTTGACGTCCTCATGCCAAGATCAACCCTCGGAAGTATGTCGTCCCTGTCTTCGATGATCAATGTTAACGTATTAACTTTTGGCAGCCATGAGACCTTCAAACCACACTCCGATTGGTGATTTGACTGAAGATCTTGGCTAGTCGTGCAGTTGAGGTTGCAGACTTTATCAATTAGTGATTCAACTGTCCATCAATCCTGATTGATTTTCTTGTGGCCAGACATCAGTTTGCGCAGAGCTTCCAAGTATCAGCTTAATTAATTAATAGCCGATGCATAAAAATGCCATATATGAGAAAGAATCCCATCTATCAGAAATCATTAAATCTCTTTCTTCAATTGGCACAAATCCATATGATAGACATATCTCATCGGTTTTTTCTTCTGTTTACTTCATCGGCTATTATTTAAATTAGGCAACCGATATTTCTCGTACATGCTAGCATGTATGTGAGGCATGTGTGTCCTTGCCGATGACACATTAGTCAAGATGAAGCTTTCTTGGTTGTTTATACTGATATATCTTCTTTTTCATCGGCTAAATAATTTATCCAAAGGAGAAGGATAGGCCAACAACAATTCTTTATCTAACGCACATACTTACATTTGTTTAGGTGCCAATTGATCTACTCCACTTGCCGCGTAGGCATTTATTAGTAGATACATACCGCGTAGGGTGTTAGGCATTGTCGGAGACATGCCTGCTTGATGGCGAGTCGGCGTAGATCCACTATCACGATCGTCGTTGTCGGAGTAGTCGTTGATGAGGTCATCGACGAGATCGCTGGTGTTGAACTTGACATAAATAGCACATAGCCAATATCTCATCGGCTTTTAGCAACAAATATTCTGAGACAGTATAATAATAGGATCATGCTTCAAATAACATGTGCCTCATTATTTAGCCGATTAGAGATGTCAGCTTTAAAGTTAAGCACATAACTCTTATCTGCCTGGATTCTATGGAAAATAATCTCCAAGTAGCCAATGCTTCTGGGAAACAATTTTCGGCTCTAGATCGCTTGGCTTCCATAGAAAATGAACTCTAGATAGCTGATACACCGGAGTAATATTTTTGAGTGTCGAGAAATAAATGCTTTCAGTAATAATCCGCCGCTCTACTTCTGTAACATTGTAATCAACGGCCCCTGATTTCTCAATTTCTTCATAACATGTCAATGTGGCTTTGGATGTTTCCTTCTGGCCGTTGATTTCAACCATGTCTTCCAAATAATGATTCTTCTTGGGTGGAGCATTTTCATCAGATTTTCTGGAATCAAGATCTTCGCCGGCATGCCTTTCTCCATCTTTATAATTGGTCCAGACCTCTTCTTCGTGAATTTCTTCATATCTATATTTTTTTCTATACCGGCTTTCATTTTTGAACTCATCAAACAATCCTTGCTTAATAGCCGATTGTATTTTATCAGCTTTGTCAATATTAAATTTAGACTCCTTAATTTCTTCTTTGTCATACACCCATGTGATTGAATATTTCTTTTGGGCCCATTTAGCCAAATCCGTCTTAATTCTTTCCTCGTCATGGGCTGGATTTTCCTTTGTGTGAGGCATATCAGCATTGTGTTTTCCTTCTGGTAGCTCTGTTATCAATTGTGACGACACCTCAACAGCCAATGACGGTGATTCTTGAGGAGTAAACTGTGATTTAACATTCTCAGCTTCCTTGCGTGTTCACTTTGTCTATATTAGCCGCGAACGATCCTTCGTCAACTTTCATCAACTGCACAAGCTCCTTTTGATCTGACGGGCTCTTTTGTAGCTGTGGTTCTGCCGACAACTGAGAAAATTGCAGCCCAGAAAATTGTAGCCCCCCAGGCCTATATTGCTGAGTTATCAGTTCTCATTGTGGAATCGTCAACTGTTGATCTCTAGCTTGTGTCTGTTGAATTTCTATTTGACATGACTGAGCCGATAGTTGGTTACATGTAACCAGCGGCCGTGATGCCTGCTGATTGCTTGCTTGTAGTTGTTGCACTTCCTGCTGATTTTCAACAATTCGTAGTTGACAATTTTCAGATCCCGGAGTTGTTACTTGTGGCTGATAGCTTCCGAATTGATGGGACTGAACTGCAGGAACTTGTTGCTGGTAGTTTTTCAACTGCTGAGATTGAGCTGATAGCTGGGAAAATTGCAGCAGTTGAGGAGCTAACATATGCATCTGCATTTGGAAGTCACCTAGTTGTTGTAGATGTACCGTTGGCTGGGAAACCGATATCTGAGCTTCGTAATTGGCTGGGTGCATTGATGTAGCAATCAACGGTGAAGTAACCGGATACAGAGATGCCACCTGATCAGGAATTCCCAATTGATAATGGGTCGGTGTCCTCGTGTTAGTCCATGATTCCGGCTGCTGAAAAATACTAGTCTTATGCAAATATGATGACGTTGAATAAATACTTCCATTTGCCTGGTACGAAGGTATTGAATAAACACTATCATCTGGCTGAACCAGTAGCATTGTACTTCCAGCTCTGGCTGTCGTCTTAGCCGATGTCAACGACTGTTGACAGTATGGTCCCATGTTGTCTCGCTACTGAATTGGATCGTAGGAAAATACAGTATTAGCCGATGTCATCGGCGGCTGATAATATGGCTCCATACTGTCTTGTTGCGGCATTAGATGTTGTAAATACGGCATCATCGGCTCTGGAGCCGACAAATGCGACTGGTAATTATCTTGGTAATGTAATTGAACAGCAATCGGTTGCGGAGCCGATGTTTGAATCCAATTCTGATGAACTGTCTAATCATGAATTTCTGTTGAATAGTAAACAGACGGAGTCCTGACTAACGTATTAGCCGATAATTTGGGCTGTTGATAATATGAACTCTCATAACTTTGCTGTTGGGCAAAATCAGAGAATGCACCTTTAATTGTTTTGTTTATGTTATCTATCAATATTCCAAATGGATTGTCCATGGCGCACTGTATGTACTCTTCGAACACTTCGGGTCTCACCAGACGATATAACAATAGGGATTTAATCTTCGTGTCCCACCGAGCGTGCCAAAAGTGTGTTGACGTGAAAATAGGACGTCACCTCCGCGCGCGACACACGTGACTCCCCGGTCTATTGCGAGGTGTGCCAGCCAATCTGACCTGTTGATTGACAATGGAAAATCTAGGAAAAACGTTAATCGGCTAGAGAGCCGATGGATTTTCCGATAAAATCATAATAGCTACGTAGCCGATACGGGGCAGAACAGATCGGCTAGATCAGCTGATATGATGACGTAGGCAGAGCGTAAGCTACCAGAGGCAACTTAAACAGAGCTACGTGAGCAACACTTGAAATAGATCTAGCCGGCTATATGATAATTAAAATAATAATAATGCGATAAAGCCGACAGGAAGCAGTCTCAAGCTGGATAATTGTGATAAAAGCTAAAGTAAAAAGAATTAAGATAACACTTGCTAATCTAGCTGATATCGACAACTTGTGAATAAATCTAGACGAAACCACAGCGATACGCCCGGAGGTTAAAGCCAAGATCTTACCCGGTAAAGCGGAACTCACTAGCAAGCCGGAGATCGAAGCGGTGCAGCCCGACGAGTTTGCGAGAACTCGTGAAGAAAAAAAAAGTACGATGGCGAAGTCACCGAAAAGTAGATGCTGTAAATTAGATGCAAAAATCTTTAAAGGGGTTTGCCCGGAGGCAGCTTTGATATTGATTGTGTGATGATGATTACAATGACACTGGGTACATTTTTATATCCCGAACTTCTCCAAATTCCTACAGCCGAAAGGGCTCAAAACTCCCTGATTGAACAACTCCTAGTAGCTTACGTTAACTAATAATGCAAAATAAGGATACACATACTCTAATCCCCTTGCGTGGAGTCCTTTCTATTTAAATCTTGCTCTGGCTTGTTCGGGAAGAGAAGTTGCACGTCGTCTCTCCTTAAATCTAAAGATTCTGCCTTAAATCAACAATCTAATCAACATCCAATAGTTGCACGTCGTCTCTCCTACTCTTCCTTTCTTTATTATTTGTCAATTGCTCCCTGGATTCCGTGTACGAGCATTAAACCTTAACACCTTCTAGACAAGCGCACACATGCTTTTGTTATGCCACCTCTGCCGATGCACCTTGGCCGATAATATCTGGCCCATTGCTCCTTTGCTCTTGCTAGCCGATTCTTTCCTCTGCTCGGCTGATTCCGTTAATTTAATCCTTGTATACGCGAGCCATACGTATGCACTTTATCTCATATGCATGTACATGACCATCTTTCGCATGCATTCTTCTCGAGAGAACTGAATGACAATCGGCCCACCACCAAGCTGCCTCTATATTCTTGCCGATCATATTTGTGGCCCATGCTGGTTGAAACCAGCTGTATATTGCTCTATGCATGCACGTACGCTCTCAAGCCTAGTGCCATTCCATGCTGATATCAATATTTTGGCAGCCGATGGTTCGTTGCTGAAGTCCAGCTGATTGCCTTATGCATGGCTTTTGTTGATTTGCTTCTGCCAATTGCTCTACTTCCTTTAATTAATCCGGCCACAATTCTTCTTTAATTAACTCATGTGCCATCTTCCAATGCATGTACGTATGCAGCACCCGTATCCATGTATATCCATGCAGCTTCATGGATCATTGTTTGCAAAAACCATCGGCTCCCGCCAATCACGGCCCCTTTTGTGCTTCCATCAAGCCGATATCCTCTTGACCCTGGATTTGGTCAAAATTCGGTGTCAACACAAGCCCCCCAGTTTCGAAGTATGAAGGGTTCATGCTTGGAAATTCTCACAAATCTCGAACCTCTTTCCTCTGACCCATGCAAACTACTCCATGGATTTAATACCTCAACCTTTCTAGCGGTGCTCTTCATATAGCCGATATCTTTCTTCAAGCTTCTTTATCAAAACATCTTAGCCAATATGAAGAATCGAGATAACTCCGCTTTTGCTTGATGAGCGGACTATTGTGAGCCGAAACCATTAACTCTGGATCCATCGTTGCAACAAACTCGAACCATCGGCCTACTATCACCAAGTTACTTGTAAGCATGGATGTCGAAATCTTCTCTCGTGAATTCTTGTGACCCCAAACTCGTGCTTCTCAATAGGAACCACTGGTTGTACCTCCGTAGCATCGGCGAGTGTTCTGTAATTGGAACATCGGCTCCTCTGCCAGTTGTTTCTCCAATTGCGCCTTGGTCACCTGACATCAATGTGGAAGATGTCCGGGATCATCCACTTTTTGCTCCCATGGATTCTCTGTGTATTCTCGAGGAAAAGCATGTAGCAATAAAAAATCTCCAGATTTTTGGTATGCTCCCTTAGAATATCGGCAATCATCATGGATATTTATGAATCCTTGTCACACATAATCAATGAATTGACTGAAGACCCAACACTCTAGTCATACGCAACCATGAAAGCTTCCATACACTCGGTGGTCAGATTCTCTACAAACCAGTGAAGAGGAGCCGATAAAAATTCTTCTCAGAAGAGTCGAACTCGACTATGCCCCAAAATCACAACCACAGATCCCCACACGAACTTGCCAAGGTCACATAGTCACAACGGACCTACCAACCATAGAAACAAGTCCCAAACCAATTCCAAGCGGAAGCACAACTTAAGAAGCAAAGGACTTAGGCAATCTGCAGTGCTTGGGGCGGACTGTCTGCATGGAGGGGGCGGACTGTCCGCGGGGGTCAGGCGGACCGTCCGCGGGTTCATGGCGGACTGTTCGAAAATGCCCCCCGAACCACCAGTTGCACACTGCGAAATACGAACCGTTTGTACCCTACCCACAGACCGTTCGCCACACACGGACTGTCCGCACTCGACCTGCGGACGTCCGCCAAACACCTTGCAACCAAAAGCAACTAACTCGACGGATCGAACCAAGAACTCGCACGAACAAGCGACGAACTAGACGAACAGCCGGGCATCACGGACTGTCCGCGCCTACCAGGCAGACTGTCCGCCAGGTGCGGACAGAGCAGCACGAGCCCGAGTTGCTCAAAGTCAACACCACCTTCCCTTTGCTCGATCTCCCGAATCAACCAAGGGATTGCTACGAAATCATATGTGAAGATGAAGCGCCTCTAGGAGATGTTATACCTATGAATTTGTAGCTTCAAACCCACTGAATCAAGAGGAATCGAGATTCTACCGAGCTCACACAAAAAGCTAGGGTTCCAACCGAAATCCTTCGATCGGAGGCCAAATCCGGAGTTTGAGGGGTCAAGATCAAGCACAAAGATGCACAAGACATCTATCCATGATCCCCACAAAGAAATCCGAGCACAAACACCTCAGAATCGAAGGAACAAGCCGCGCACGAAAATCGCACGAAAATAGCCCGAAAAAGACACGAAAATCACTCGAGCCACAAGAAGGAAATCGACGCAACCATGAATGCTTCCATACACTCGGAGGTCAGATTCTCTACAAAACGGTGAAGAAAATCTAGCCTAAAGAGCAGGGAAAATGAGAAGTAGTCCGGATGGATCACTCGAGCCACAAGAAGGAAATCGACGCAACCATGAATGCTTCCATACACTCGGAGGTCAGATTCTCTACAAAACGGTGAAGAAAATCTAGCCTAAAGAGCAGGGAAAATGAGAAGTAGTCCGGATGGATGAGTTGCCCTGAAACCCTAGAGCTATATATATGAAGTCTCTCTGGGCAAAGTGAGAGACATTTCTGGACCTCGACCGTGTAGTACGTTCATTGATGTTGCTGATGATTCTTGAGGGGGGATGATCAACTTGAACACGCCTTGATGCCTCTCGCAATAAGACAACCTCCCCCTCAGCAACAGCTTCCAATTGATCTTGCTGGATTGTAGTCGGTGTAGGGGATGCGCCATCCTGCACCATAGTCGTCGTAGTGGAAGTAGAGGGTAAATGCGTGGCAGGAGCTTCACCATTATCACCATCATCCTCTCCAGCATCATCCTCCTCGTCCTCAACGATCTTCTTGTCAATTTCGTCGTCACCTGCACACTCAAAAACAGACGAACTGCATGGCTGGGTCTTGTCAAAGGTTACCTCGCAAGTTTCCATGACTAGGTTAGTATCAAGGTTGAGCACACGCAATGCTCGAGAATGACTAGCATAAGCATAAAAGATGCCATCGGAGGACCTTAACTCAAACTTATCAAACCTACCCTTCTAGAGAATAAAACACCGACAACCAAAAGCCCTGAAATGGCTCACTCTAGGTGCTCGCCTGTGCATGAGCTCATAGCACGTCTTTTTCAAGAAGGCCCGAAGAAAAATCCGGTTCCCAACATGGCACGCGGTATTCACCACCTCAGCCTAATATCTCCTCGGAGTCCTATGCTCGTCAAGCATCGTCCGAGCCATCTCACAAAGGGGACGGTTTTTCCTCTCTACCACACATTCTGACAAGCGACATAGGGAGAGGAAAACTGATGTTCGAGACCCAAATCACGACAAAAGGTTACGAATCAAGAGTTTTTAAATTCAGTGCCATTGTCGCTACGAATAGCTCGAACATCATCTCCATTTCTCTTATTCTTTTTCCTCAAGATTAGATCCCGGACAAAACCAAATGTCTCTCCCTTGCCAGCCAAAAAGAAGACCCAAGCATAGCGAGAATAGTCATCCACTATCACCAGGACGTAGCATTTCCCACCCGCCGAGCACACATGAGCTGGACCAACAAAGTCCATATGAAACAGCTCGCATGGCCTCTCTGTCATAACCGATGTCAGAGGCAGGTGAGAGGCGGCGACCATCTTGCCATGCCTACACGAAGCACATACCAAGTCCTTTTGGTATTTCAACTTAAGCAATCCTCGGACCAAACCAAGCCTACTCAAGCGTGACAACAAGTCAAAACTTAAGTGACCTAGCCTCCTATGCCATTTCCAAAGCTCCACCGAAACACCAATAACCAAACAATGAGAAGAGCCGACACACTGAGAAAAATCGACTCCGAAAATCTGACCCTCGGGGATGATCGTGCACACAAGATCACCTCGAGAATCCAAAACACGAGAAGCGTCTGTCTTGAAACGGACCTCAAAACCCTCATCAAGAAGTTGGGACACCGAAAGAAGATTGAACACCAAAGACTTGACAAGAGCAACACGCCTAAGAGTCACAGACTCACTCACCTTCACCGTGCCCACTTAAAGCACTCTACCTTTCCCATTATCCCCAAAAGTGATGTACTCTTTGGTCATCACCAGGGTGAGGCTGGAGAACCACCTTCGATCTCCAGTCATGAGTCGAGAGCAACCGGAGTCGATCAACCAAAAGCCCTCCATGCCTCCCACCTGAAAATCAAAAATGAGAGCGAGAGTGAGCAAACGACTCAGCACTGGGGTTAGTACAAAATGATTCAAACCAGTGCTGTGCCATTTTCTCAAAAGTGGGGTTAGTAAAATCCATCCTATCACTCCTAGGTGGAACACCGACATGTCTCCTTGGAGGACTACGCGTACCACGAGGTGGAGACCGTGGTCCATAGATCCTCTGAGTCCTAAATCTGTGATCGTTCCCCCATACTCGTATTGTCCACGAGTGAAGGAACGTCCAGCAAACTCACCACGCCCGAACTCAGCATGCCTACCTATATCTCTCTGAGGAGGCACGCCCCGTGGAACAAACTCACGCCTACTTTGCCGAGGAATGGTATACACCACACCCTCACCTCTAGGCACCATACAAGGCTCAGGCACACCACGAGAAGGGCGGTACCTGTCCTTGTTTGCCATCTCCCTAGCAAACCTCTCCTCACGCTTCCTCCTGAAGCAAAACTCAGCAGGATGCCCATCCCTCCCACAATGCTAACAATGGAAGGGGATTGGTTTTGGCTTTGGGCTCTGTTTGGGTTGTGGCTTCTCCTCACTCGGTTTCTCTCCCTTCTTCGCAAAAAACTCATTCCCTAAGTCACTCTTGAACTTGATGGGTTTTTGGAAGTTGTTGGTTTGTGGAGGAAACACGGGAGGATATGGTGTTGTGTCTAGCCAGTTCTTAAGTGGGTTTCGCTTAGGAGCATAGGCATTCTTGTGGAAGGTTTTTGGTGGAGCTGGGATATCACCAATCTTCTCCTCCTTCTCACCACTGCACTCCCCAATCTTATCCGACCCAAGCGCTTACCCATCATAGCGCTTGTGTGCCTCAATCATCATCCTGAGCTGAGGCTCATGACCCGACAACCAACCCATCATTTTCCTCAACTCATCATTCTCATCCTGCAAGCGATCAACATAGTGTGCAAGCTCCAAATTCTTCACAGCATTTATTTCACAAGTAGAGCATGAAGTAGGAATAGGAGCTTTCAGCTTAGCCTCTAGTGATCTAGCATAAGCAAGCGATTCATCTAGCTTCTCATGCAAAACAGGACAAGAAGTGCAAGCACCAAGCAAAGAGGGCCTAGATTTCATCTCATCTAGCTCAACCCTAAGCACATCTAGTTCCTCAACCTTGGAGGCATACTTTTCCTTGAGCACAATCAAATCACCAAGGAAAGTAGAACAATCAGTGCATTCAAGTTCATCGGTCACAATAGGAGCAGACTTCAGTGATTCTATTTGAGCCCTAGCATCAACAAGCAAAGACTCTAGCTCAATCACCTTCTCCTTAGCCTCTCCAAGCAAAGACCTATACTCCCTCTTCTCCTTGTTGGTCTTTCTAAGCACATCATCACAGTTGTCAAGCAATTCATTCAACCTAGCATTCTCCGCTACCAAGAAGGCAGGATCATTGTTTACCTCATCCTCGTAGTCGGAGTCCGAGTCATCCTTCTGGCTCTTCTTGCTCCCGGAGCTGTGTGCCATGCCTCAAAAGCCTTGGGCGGCGAAGCACAGGCCGTTGATGTTCTTGCTCGACCGCTTGCCCTTGTGCCGGTCATCTTCTTCATCACTTGAGCTCGGTGAAGAGTAGCAGGAGCTTGAGTCATTGTCTCTCGCTCTGGCAACCATCGCATGCTCCTTCTTCTTGTGACCGCCACTCTTCCTTGGCCTCCGCTCGGACTTGTTCTTGCTCTTGTGGTCGTCCCTCGAGCGGTGCTTGTGGTTGATCCTCGGACGGTGCTTGTGCTCGGGCTTGACCTCTAAAGGACCGATTAGGCGACCAGACAGGGGGGAGTGAATGGGAGCTGATAAAAATTCTTCCCGTAGTATGAACTCGGCCTATGCCCAAATCCACAACCAAGGATTCCCACACGAGCTTGCTAAGGTCGCGTAGTCACAACGGACCTACCAACCCTAGGAACAAGTCTCAAACAAACCCCAAGTGAAAGCACAACTCAAGAAGCAAAAGACTTAGGCAATCTGCGAAGCCCTGGGCGGACGGTCCGCGGTGACCGGGCGGACAGTCCGCGTGGGCCTGGCGGACGGTCCGCAGGTCAAGGGCAGACGGTCCGCAAAAGAACATCGAACCTCTAGTAGGTACCCTCCGAAATTCGGACGGTCTGCGAGCTCACCGCGGACGGTCCGTGCCGTGCGGACAGTCTGGCTACCCCAAGTGGACAGTCCGACAAACTCCTGGCAAGCAAAACCTACTAACTAGACGGATCGAAACAAAGCGACGAAAGAACTCGCGAAGAACACGACGAACAGCCAGCTGACAGGCTCCACGCGGATGGTCCACCGACCCCACGCGGACAGTCCGTCAGACGTGGAAACAGCAGCCCGAGCCGACCTCTTGAGGGTCCATCCTTCCTTCCCTTTGCCCGTTCTCCCCAATCAACCAAGGGATTGCTACCAAATCATTGGTGAAGGTGAAGCGCCTCTAGGAGATGCTATACCTACGAATTGGTAGCCTCAAACCCACTGAATCGAGAGGAATCGAGATTCTACCGAGCTCACACAAAGACCTAGGGTTCCAACCGAAATCCTTTAATCGGAGGCCAAATCCAGAGTATGAGGGGTCAAGATCAAACACAAAGATGCACAAGACATCTATCCATGATCCCCACAAACAAATCCGAACCCAAACACCGCAGAATTGAAGGAACAAGGTGCGCACGAAAATCCAACAAAAATTGCCCGAAAAAGAAACGAAAATCACACGAGCTACAAGAAGGAAATTAACGCAACCATGAAAGCTTCCATACACTCCGAGGTCAGATTCTCTACAAAACAGTGAAGAAAATCTACGCCTATGGAGCAGGAAAATGAGAAGCAGTCCGAAATGATGGTTTGCCCAGAAACCCTAGAACTATATATATGAGTCCCTCTGGGTTGGGCAAATGACCAAGCTACCCCTAGCACTTAAACTAAGATACAATCCCCTCAGGGGCAGTGTCAAGTAGCACTCCTCTTCATCAGACGACCACGCCTTCGCCGCAGTCCGCGTCCTCCCGACGCAAGCCCTGTGATCCCGCCGCGTGTCCTCTGGCATCGAAGTTTCTCGACGCGCCCGGATCCCGTCTCCGCCCGCCGAGCCTCCGGTCTTGGTTTTGTGGTTCAACCAAGTAAGCCGATGGTTTTGTGGTGAACCACCGCAAACCCTGCATGCAGACTCCAGTCGTGAGCCGCTACCCTGCACCGGCTCCGGTCGACGACTTCGTCTTGCTTTTTTTACCACGATGCGGTCCGCACTTGACCCCGTTCGGCCACCGGGTCCATCGAGCCGAGCCTACTTGTCTATCCACTCCTCGGAGGCCCTGCAAGGCTAAAACCTTTCGCGCTCGCTCTTCACCTGCACCAACATGAGTCAAACTACAACCTACACCTGCAATACTCGGCCAAGAGTCAGTCCACACCATGTTGTCAATCACTCATTACACCAGGGAGCGACCATCCACTGGTCCTTGGACGCTCCGGTCCTCAAGCTCCATGGCCTCCGGGCACTCAGCGATAAAGTGCCCGTTGAGAGCCTATGTGGTTCGAGGATCGGTGGATGGTCGCTTCCTGGTGTGATGAGTGATTGACAACGTTGTGTTGACTGACTCTTGGCCTAGTATTGCAGGTGCAGGCTGCGGCTTGATTGGTGCTGGTGCAGGTGAAGAACAAGCGCAAAAGGTCGATGCCGGTGAGGCCTCCAAGTGTGGAGCAGACAAGTAGGCTTGGTTCGAGGGACCCGGTGGCCAGCAGGGTCAAGTGCGGGTCGCATGGTGGCAAGAACAGCAAGAGGAAGTCGTGGACGGTTTCTTGGTTGAGCCACAAAACCAAGGTCGAGCCGGGACATGGTGGGAGCCAAGTCATGAGTGGAGATTGGCGGAGGCTACACCACGTCTGCGAGGTTTGTAGTGGTTCACCACAAAACCACTGGGTTACTCGGTTGAGCCACAAAACCGAGGCCGAAGACTCGACGAAGGAGTGTGGTTGCCAAGGCCGGTTCAACCGCCCAGGAGGGGCGGTCAGACCACCTAGGGCCGGTCTAACCGCCCAAGGGGGGTGGTCAGACCACCTAGGGCCGGTCTAACCGCCCAAGGGGGGTGGTCTGACCGCCTGGGTCGCAGCTGCCGAGAAACTTCGAAGCGGAGGACATGCGGCATGATCGCAAGAGTTGCGTTGGTGCTACACAGGTTTGCAGTGGATGCGCATCCGTCCGATGGTGCTGAACTGAAGACTTCCAAAATTGCCCTTGAGGGGCTTGTGTCCCTAGTTGCTAGTAAGGGTAGTTTAGTCTTTTGGTTGCCCCATATAAATACTTGAGTTATGGGATGGCAGCCAACTCTTGAAACCCTAGCTCATTTCCCTTTGCTATTTTCCTTAGGATTTTCTAGGACTAGCTTGAGAGCTTTATGGTGAGATCTTGAGAGTGGTATGGATGATTGGGAAGCAAGCTAGACCTTGTATGAACCATTCTTGGTATGTGTAGAAGATTCGGCGTGGTTCCTCAAGGCTTTTGTTGTCTCTCCCGTTTTCCCTTTTTGGTGATTTTCGAAGCCTTTTCTTGGGATTTTCGTGGCGAAGTTTTGGAGGTGTTTCTTTGCGGGATTTGTTATGGGAGTCACACATGAGGACCTTGTGCCTCTTTTCTTAGTGACCTTGCCCCTCCAAACCCGTGGAAAGCTCTCCAATTCGGTGATTTTTGGTGGAGCCCGAGTTCTTGAGGTTGAGCCACGAGATTTGTGATTCCCCATGACTAAGAGCGTTTCGGTTCAATTCCTTTGAGGGAGAGGTCGTCCATGAGGTGACCCAGACATCCCCAAAGTTCTGCTGCAATCCGTTGGGTGAATCGGGAGATCAGGTGATGCAAAGTTGCGGGTTGACCCACGGTTCGTGTTTTTCCCGTTCTATCTGGGGAGGGCGGTCTAACCGTGTGGGGGGGCGGTCTAACCGCCCCAGGCTCGTCTGGAGAAAGTTTTGATTTTGGCCGAGATCTTCTAGTAGCGTGTTGGCCTTGACCAGGGGATTCTATGGTTGAAATCTTGGAGCGTTTCGAGTCCGTTTGCTTTGGTTTTCACTCGGATCTTTGTGCCCAGGGGAAGGCGGTTTAACCGCCCCTGGCACCCGGTATAACCACCCCAGGTCTTTCCGAAGAAAGTTTGGTTTTTCACCAAGATCCTCTGTGAGTTTGTTCGCCTTGATCAGAGGAGCATTCTGGTGAAATATTGGTTAGTTTTGAGCCTGTTTGCAAGGTTTTCCTTGGAGGTGTTTCTTGCTGAGTACAGGAGGTTAAACCGCCCCTGGTAGGAGGTTTAACCGCCCTAGGCCTTTTTGGGGGAAGTTCTTGTTTTCACCAAGATTCACTGGTAGCTAGCTTGGCCTTGACCAGAGGATTCTGTGGCTGAAACCGTGGAGAGGTTTGGAGCTCAGAAGAAGGCTTTTGGAGGATTTATTGGTTGCCAGGTGCAGGCGGTTTTAACGGCCCCCCATACCCGGTTTAACCTCCCCCCAGGCAAATAGCTTCCGAGGTGTTTCCGCTGCCGTGTGTGTGTAGAAGTTGTGCCTGCATGTAGTGTTTGTTCCTAGGAGCAGTAGCACTTCAGTGGCTATGTGGTTTTGGCAAACGGAAGGTCGCGTGCGGAGTGTGTGATTTTGGGTACCCGACCGAGTTCATCTTGTTGGAGAAGTCATCTCCTTCGAGAAGAATTTTTATCGGCTCCCATTCACTCCCCCCTCTCTGGTCGCCAGTTCGGTCCTCCGAGCGTTCTTCTGGTTCATGTACATGCGCTCGAACCGCCTGCTCAGCAACGCGAGATCTTCCTCGCCCAGCACATCGAACTCCTCATCTAGCATAGACAGAAGACAAGATAAAGAGAATTGTCTAGAAGACAGATTAGTGTTAGTCCTTGGTCTAGAAACGAGAGCCAGACTATGAGGATCAGTCGGGTTCTCGATCCTTGCTCGCACCCCACGGTCCACCTCGGACAACCTGAGCTTGCAAAACAGCTCGTCCACCTTGAGGGTCTCATACTTCTCTGACTCCAGAATAGCCTCTACCTTCTCACTCCACACGGTATGATCCAGCGAGTGCAGGAGCCTCACAGCCCTGTCATGATCATCGTACGGGACCACGACCACATTAGCTCTCATGTTGTTCACAATCACAGTCAACCGCTGGAACATGGTGTCTATGGACTCACCAGGGAGATGAGTGAAGTTCTCGTACCCTCTCTGGTAAGTCGCAAACAAGTGAGCCTGAACCTGAGCGTTCCCAGCGTGAGCATTCTTCAGCTGCTCCCAAATCCTACAAGCCAAGTCCTCTGTCTGAACTCGATCGAATTTGGATTGACACAGAGGACGAAACAAGTAGTTGACCGCCTTGTTGTCGGCGTCGTGCATATCCCTAGATCCTAGAGCAAGGAAGTTAATCGGATGAACATAAGCTGTGTTCACCATAACATCCCAAAGGATCTGACCCTTGCCGCGGAGGAAAGCAGCCATCCACCTCTGCCACATCTGGTAGTTCTTACCATCAAAGTGTGGAGGACCCGAACCTCGTTCTTGGTATGCCATCTTTGGATCTTAGACTGGTTAGAATCACAAAGATCCATAACCGGCTCTGATACCAATTGAAGGACCGAATAGGCGACCAGAGAGGGGGGAGTGAATGGGAGCTGAAAAAAATTCTTCTCTGAAGAGTCGAACTCGACTATGCCCCAAAAATCACAACCACGGTTTCTCGCACGAACTTGCCAAGGTCACATAGTCACAATGGACATACCAACCCTAGGAACAAGTCCCAAACCAATCCCAAGTGGAAGCACAACTCAAGAAGCAAAGGACTTAGGCAATCTGCAATGCCTGGGGCGGACTATCCGCATGGAGGGGGCGGACTGTCCGCGGGGGTCAGGCGGACCGTCCGCGGGTTCTCGGCGGACTGACTGAAAATGCCTCCCGAACCACCAGTAGCACACTGTGAAATACGAAGCGTCCGTACCCTACCCGCGGACCGTCCGCCACACACGAGCTGTCCGCCAAACACCTTGCAACCAAAAACAACCGACTCGATGGATCGAACCAAGAACTCGCACGAACAAGCGACGAAATGGACGAACAGCCGGGCCTTGCAGACTGTCCGCGCCTACCAGACGGACTGTCAGCCAGGTGCGGACAGAGCAGCTCGAGCCCGAGTTGCTCAAAGTCAACACCACCTTGCATTTGCTCGATCTCCCAAATCAACCAAGGCATTGCTACCAAATCATAGGTGAAGACGAAGCGCCTCTAGGAGATGCAATACCTATGAATTTGTAGCTTCAAACCCACTGAATCAAGAGGAATCGAGATTCTACCGAGCTCACACAAAAAGCTAGGGTTCCAACCGAAATCATTCAATAAGAGGCCAAATTCGGAGTTTAAGGGGTCAAGATAAAGCACAAAGATGCACAAGACATCTATCCATGATCCCCACAAAGAAATCCTAACACAAACACCTCAGAATCGAAGGAACAAGCCGCGCACGAAATCCAATGAAAATAGCCCGAAAAAGACACGAAAATCACTCGAGCCAGAAGAAGGAAATCGACGCAACCATGAATGCTTCTATACACTCGGAGGTCAGATTCTCTACAAAACGGTGAAGAAAATCTAGCCTAAAGAGCAGGGAAAATGAGAAGCAGTCCAGATGGATGAGTTGCCCTAAAATCCTAGAGCTATATATATGAAGTATCTCTAGGTTGGGCAAATGACCAAGCTACCCCTAGAACATAAATGAAGATACACACCCCTCAGGGGCAATATGGTCAACTAGCACTCCTCTTCATCGGGCAGCCATGCCTTTGCCGCAGTCCGCGTCCTCCCGACGCAAGCCCTGCGATCCCGCCGTGTGTCCCCCGACATCGAAACTTCTAGGCGCACTCGGATCCCGTCTCCGCCCGCCGAGTCTCCGGTATTGGTTTTGTGGCTCAACCAAGTAACCCGACGGTTTTGTGGTGAACCGCCGTAAACCCCACGTGCAAACTCCTGTCGTGAGCCGCTACCCTACATAGGCTCCAGTCGACGACTTCATCTTGCTTTTCTTGCCACCATGCGGCCCGCACTTGATCCTGTTCGGCCATCGGGTCCATCGAGCCGAGCCTACTTGTCTCTCCACTCCTCGGAGGCCCCGCAAGGCTAAGACTTTTCGTGCCCGCTCTTCACCTGCACCAACGCAAATCAAGCCGCAACCTGCACTTGCAATACTCGGCCAAGAGTCAATCGACACCACGTTGTCAATCACTCATCACACCAGGGAGCGACCATCTACCGGTCCTCGGACGCTCCGGTCCTCACCTACTGACTATGCAGGGAAGCCAATACAGCATATTTCCCATTCCAAAATTTTATTTGAATTTTCTAAAATGCATATTTAATTTTCCAACAGTGCATGTGCATGCTAGAATTTTTCTAGCCATTTTCCCTTTTTAAATAAAATTTTTGAAAATAATTTTTGAGCTTGGAAAACCCTTGAAAAATCATTTGAGCCACTTTGTGGGCGAGTGTGGACCGAGGCACTTGGGCAGGACACCAGGTAGCTGTTAGAGAGCCATTGCAAAAAGTTGGAGGCGGACGGATCCGAAGTGGGGTCGGCCGACCCCACAGGTCGGGCGACCCAGGCCAACGGCCAAATAGGCCCCACTTCCTCCAATGGCACCTAGCCGTTGCCACCGGCCATGTCTCGGTGCCCGGCTCATTTGCCTATAAATAGAAGGGGGATTGAGGGGGTTCTTCACCCATTCACTCATTTTCATCACACTCCCTCTCTCTACTCTTTTGCTCTTTGCTTTTCTTGGATTTCTTGCTCAAGATTGAAGTGACAAGCACACTCTCCAAGTTGTTGCTGAGTATTGATCATTGGTGGAGCAACCTCGGTAAGAATTTCATTCCGGTTTCACTAATCCATTACCGAGTTGCTTGTGTTGTTTGATTGTTGTGCACCATGAGTTGGGCCTCCGGTGTATTCCGGAAGGTGACTCGCTCCCGCCGTTTGTGAGACGGAGAAAGCTCATCCCGCTACTCCAGAGCTACACCGAGCCCGATGTCAACGGAGCATGAAGAAGAAGAGGAAGAGGAAGAGCTTCCTACACCACAAGCCGAAGGAGTGTACGCCGCTGACGCCCCCTTTATCGACTTGAGGGACGACCGAGACAGACAAGCCTATGCTTTCCTCAAGGATTGAGTCTTCTCCAACACGAGGGAATTCGACCCGACCCTTCTGGAAAAGACAGATATGGACTCCAAGTTCGATTCCATTTGGCAAGCTCTTGGTTGGGAAGGTTTTGTCCTAGTTTAGGAGATCGTTCTAGGCCTATTACCATCCAGTTTCTCTGCCCTCTTCAAGAGGATGCATCCGGTATTTCATTTCGATTTCATGGAGTTCCATATCGGGTTTCATGGAAGGATCTTAGTTGCACCCTCGGTTTTCATCGCCGTTATGCCATTCCTCTTAGGCAAGCTTGCAGCGGTTTTACTCACGAAAGTTTTTGGGAAGAATTTTCTGGTCGGCTTGTTCGCAGCAAGTTGACACCTTGGTGCAACGATATCTTGTATCCCACTGTCCGACTGTGGCACAAGTGGCTCGCCATTACTCTCTTTCCAAGGGATGATGTTCGAACCGTGCGCACTGATGAGGTGAGGATTTTTATACACCGCGGTCAGACGGATCAAGGTCTCCCCCGTTCAAGCTATGATTTGGCAGTGGTTGACGAACTTTAAGATGACGGGTTCTATCGAGTGTACGTCCTTGGTTTCGCGCATCGTTACGAGTCTTGGGGTTACGCAAGGGCCCAATGTGCCCTACATTGCTAACCCCCGGTCTTTGATCGATGAGGCTTATTTGACCCAGGGGCATATTCTCAAGAAGGGTCCGGATGATTCTTTAGTTTTCTTTTACCCTGGCTATGCCAACCAAATTTGGTTACCTAACCCGGATTTCAGGTTGTACGGCCAAGGGCCACTGACCATTCCTCTCGAGGAACCTCGTCGTTCTAGTGTCTCTGGTGACAGGGTTAATAGGAGTGCATCGAGGAGAGCAGCCATGGCACCATAGCCGCCACCACAACCATCTCTACAGCCGTCGCCTCAGCCATAGCCTCAACCTACCACACCTCCGCCTGGCACATGGACCTCTACCAAGTACATGCCTGGGGTTACACCCGGATATGCTCCCGGTTGGGATCAGCCCATGTACCAGCAAGGTGCGAGTAGCTCGGCTTGGGCTAGTGCAGGTAGTGGTGAGTGGGCCATGCCTGCTGGTACTACCTATGGGGATGGGACAACTTCGTCGTTCGGGTTGCGCTCGTCGTCTCGTGGGGTTACCCTTACTCAGCAGATGAGCAAGCTCAACATCCGAGTTAGTGATGTGGAGGAGGCTATGCACCAGCACGCTGAGTCCACTCGGGACTTGTAGCGTATGTCAGGCGAGAGACTTCACGCCATCGAGCAGGCACAGCAGCAGCAGTTGGAGGAGCAGAGGGCTTAGTTTCGGTGGATGGGATATCCGCTCCACAGTAGTGAGCCTGAAGCTAGCTTGGGGGATGACCCCCACTCTGAGGTAACTTGTATCTTCATTTGTTTTCAGAACCTCATATGCTAAAAACACATAAAATCTGCAAAATTAAAAAGACCCAAAAATATTTATTTGCTTTCCTAAATTAGTGTTTTTCCTATGTGCGGTAAGAATGCTTTCGTTTCCATGGTTGAAATGATGAATAGTTGCTCTGTTTATTCCTCTTGTATTTGCTTACAGCTTAGTATCCTGTTTAAGTTTTGAGTTAGTTGGCTTGCATGATCAAACCTTAGTTTGAAACTTGTGGGTAGCAGAAAGCATGACCTTTGCCTAGGAGCCGCGATGAGGCTGGCGATGCCGGCCAGTCGTCGTTGTCGCCGCCCCCCTCCACTCCACCGAATTCGGCGAAGGAATGGAAGAAGGCGAAGCTGAAGACCGAGGACCTCCTCGCCCTGGCCAACAGTGGTTTCCTCCGCGAGAAGGAAATGGATCTGTGGCGCGTCGCCACTGGAGATCCGTACCCGATGGAGAAGAACACAAATGAGATCCCGATATTCGCGCGGTTCATGGAGCGCGGACTCGTACTGCCTGCTAGTAATTTCTTCAAGGGGATGCTCCGGTACTATGGGATCGAGTACCTCAACCTCAACCCCAACAGTATCTTCCACGTCTCCATCTTTGTGCACTTCTGCGAAGCGTTTGTGGGGATCAAGCCCCACTGGATCCTGTTTCGGAAGTTCTTCCGGTTGAAGCCGCAGCCGAGCACGGACGACCCCCGAGTAGTTGGAGGCACTGGGGTGCAGATGCGCGAAGACGCCACCGGACAGTACTTGACGTACAAACTCATCGACTCCAACCAAGATTGGAAGGCGAAATGGTTCTACATCAACAACCACCACCCGGAGCTGCCGAAGCCAAGCGGACGTCAGCCGAAGCATGCGCCATGGTGGAATCGGAGCCCACCATGCAAGAGGGCCTCCAACTACCTGCATTGCTGGAGAAGATCAAGGCCTTGAGGGAGGCCGGGCTGAGGACCGAGCATGTGGCCTTCAGTTTCATGAAGAGAAGAGTGCAGCCACTGATGGCGCGAGACCATCTCGGCTACGAGTACACCGGCGACGAAGACTCTTCCCGGATGCCCGGTGAAGAAATTGAAGATGACGTGATCATCGAAAGGCTGGGTAAGATCCTCAAAGACATGCCCGCGTACACACCATGCCCCGTGCCAGAGTATTCCGCGGCACGGCCGCTGAATCAGGTTAGTAGTCGTGGCCAAAGCCCCCGAGTACTAATTGCTTGTGTAGTCGTACTGACGCTTGCTTGGTTTTGTAGGATGATCTGAAGAAGTACATCTCCATCCCGCCCTCCCCCCCCCCCCGCAGCTTGAGAACCAAACTCAAGGGAAGATGGAACCCAAAGCGAAGGAGTGCCGAGTAGTCAGCGAAGATGATGATGCCGTCGTCATCGAGGACACCTCCGACGACGAGGGTGAGGAGACGCTGAACAGCTTTTCTAGCTCTGCTCTAGGTTCAGCCGAGCTGGAATGCCGCATATTCCAGTAGTTGAGAAGCTGTCGAGTCTTGAGGTGAGCTTGCCAGCTCCGCCAAGGAAGCCCCGCAACGTGGCGCGCAAACGCGCTATGAAGAAACTGAAGGTGTCAGAAGCCACTAGACAAGAGGTGAGTATTGCGACTAGATTAGTCGAGTACTGACGACGAGTAGTCTGTTTGCTGACTGCTTGACTTGTATTGTGCAGGACATCACTTCCTCAGACCCTGCCGCCCAGGATGAGGAAGAAGTCTGGGAGACGGTGGGGGCGACGGCTGGGAGTACCAGCCCGCCTCCGGCTACTGAAGATGTTGTGCCAGAAGGGGCACAGGAAAAAGCTGCGCATGTGGAGAACCATCCACAGTCGTCAACCGAAGATGTACAGGGTCCTCCTCCTACTGCGATTGTTGCTGTTGGACAGCGGGAGGAGAGGGTAGAGGAGCCTCCTGTCGAGGCAAGAGCCGCCAGTGAGCCTGGCATTGTAGATATCGCCAGGATACTAGGCGCCCCGACTGTCACTGTGGTGCGGTCAACACTGTAAGTATACTATGCCATTGAGTAGTCGTTTTCCGTCAAGGTCGTGTTGTTGATTGGATAATCCATGACACAGGAAATCCACTGACTTGTCGTGGGATGAGGCGAAGACTAGCATGCCTGTCGATGGTGAGAACCGTTCGGCGGAGACACGAGAGCCCATGCCGCCACCACAAGTTGAAGCCGTGACAGAACCGAGGCTTGAAGAAGCCACCCTGGTGGAAGGTACGCATCCTGTTGCCCCAGGTACTTGTTGTGTGGAGTAGTCATAGCTACCGCTGTTGCAGAATTGATCTGAACAGGGCCACAAGCCGAAGGAGCGGTGATCCCTGAAGTAGTAGCCATGGAGACGGCTACTGTTGACGACGGCTACTGAGCTAGTTGCCGAGCCGGTGACTTCGACAGCCCCCGAGCCAAGGGCGGTGGCACGAGTTGACCCGCAGCCTGAAGCCGGGACTGAAGTCGTCATCTACGAGGCTATTGTGGAGGACGCGGCGCCACTTCGCTTGGCGCAGATGCCAGAGACTGGGACCTCGAGCCGCGTAGGTCTCGAGTTGCTGGACGATGAACAGGTCGACCCGGCTTTCGTGTCTCTGAGCATGGAGTCGTGGCATCACACGGAACAGTGGATCAAGGTACGTTGCGAGTACATTGAGTAGTCTTGCATTATTGAGTGCTGAGTACTGATTGAACTTGTGATCTTGCGCAGGGCCTGTTGGAGAGGTCCCGCCAGAAGACCGAACTCTTGAAAGGGTACGGTGACACGGTCATCCGGGCTGAAGCTCTGGGGAAGGAACTGGACAAGTCGAAGAAGCACTCAGCGCTGCTCCAATCCAAACTTGACAGCGCCTTCGCCAGTACCATAATGAGGTACAAGAGATGCATGCGAAAAGGGATGACTTGATCAAGAAGAACAAGACTCTGCGCCAAAAAAACAAAGGCATGCCTTCCGCCGCGATCACTCAGTACTTGTTGTAGAGCTTATGTGTAGTCTGAGACCGTTGACGAGTTGTCTGCAGATCTTGAAGTGAGGGTCGACCAGTTGAAGGCTTCCGAGACGGACCTCAAGAACATTGTGTACCGGGAGACCGACCGCCGAGAGGTAGTCGAGTACGAGTATGCACAGTTGCGCCATGAGTGCATCAAGCACATGGAGGTCCGTGAAGCCTCCGATCTTGACCTTGTGCGCTATTACAAATCTCTGCAGAAGCTCAATGAAGACTGCGAGAAGCTGCGGGCGCAACTGAAGGAACTTGAAGAAGCCGCACCTCCAATCGTGAGGCTGTTGGTCCCTTATCCAGGCGGTCCCAAGATAGCGCCTCTCGTGGATAGACTGAAGGAAGCTCCTGGATGCCTGGCGACGTACGTCAAGCACTTGGCGAAGTCAATACCGAACCAGGTGCTCGCCTTCATGAAGTCGTACATCCCGAAGGCGCCGGTGGATGTAGTGGCCGTGGATCTTGCGGCGAACTGCACGGACGAGTAGTACAAGACCCTGCTGGAGGAGATGGTGCCTATCGCGGAACAAGTCGCGGACAAGCTGAACCTTCAGTAGATGTACATGTAGAAGTAGCTCATGTACAGGGTAGTTGGTGTAAGACAAACAAATTAGTTAGATACTTGTTTGAATATGAATGAAGTTGGTCCACTTCTATGCTATGATGAGTACTCGTTGCCGCAGCTTGCATTGAAGCGTGCGAAGTACCAAGCCATTGGAGAGGTAGTGAGTAGTAGTACTCAGCAGAATCTACCTAGTTAGGAGGCACAGTAAACAAGTTGAGTAGAATCAAACTTTATTACTGATGAATAAGTACACCTGGATGGCCAGGGCCGTTACAAATAGAAAGTCGCTCGGACCCGAAGGCCGCCTACGGCTAAGTAGTTGCTAGGGTTCTTGGACTGCTTACAGCTAGAGATCCGTTAGTAGCCGTTGTAGCTAGATCAAAGAAGTACATGGTCTGTAGACCACCGCGCAAGCCCGTAGGCTATGAGCAGCCCAGGATCCGTTAGTAGCCGTTAACGCTGGATCTTGGATAGAGGTAGTCCGTAGACTAGTGCTAGGACCGAGAGGCCGCTTACAGCGAGGAGTCCGTGAGTAGACGTATATGCTGGACTCGTAGATAGGTAGTCGAGCGACTACGCGTAGAAGCGACACAGCTGGTCGACATTCCACGAGTTGCTGATGTCGTCGCCTTCAAGTGTCTGAAGACGATAGGAGCCTGGTTCGGTCACCTTAGAGACTGAGAAGGGACCTTCCCACGGCGAGCTGAGCTTGTGTAGTCCATCCGTGTTCTGGATGCGACGGAGGACTAGATCGCCGACGTTGAAGGAGCGTTCCTTGACGTTGCGATCATGGTAGCGTCGAATACCCTCTAGGTACCTTGCTGACTGGACAAGGGCAGCACAGCGGGCTTCTTTGAGGCTGTCGACGTCAACCCGTCGACTATCTTCTGAGATGCCTTCGTCGTATTGCTCTACTACCGGGGATCCCCACATCACGTCGGCGGGTAGAATAGCTTTGGAGCCGTAGACCAGGAAGTAGGGCGACTGCCCCGTTGGCATGGTAGGTTGAGTACGAAGACCCAAGAGTGCGTTGGGTAGTTCCTTGATCCACTTGCCTCCTTTGGTGTTAGCTGCGTCGTGCAACCGCTTCTTGAGGGCGTCGAATACCATCCCGTTGGCGCGCTCCACCTGGCCGTTAGCGCGTAGGTGGGCGACTGAGACATATCAGACGTCGATTCCGCTGCTCTTGCAATACTCCTAGAATTGGTGGTTGTTAAAATTGGACCCCAGGTCTGTGATAATGCGGTTGGGAAGCCCATAGCGATGCACGAGTTCATCCAAGAAGTCGAGTACTTTGTCAGCCTTGGGGCAGGTGACTGGCTTGACTTCGATCCACTTGGTGAACTTGTCGATGGCCACCAGAACCCTGTTGAATCCTCCTGGCGCAGTTGGTAGAGGACCAATCATGTCGAGCGCCCAGCAGGCAAAGGGCCAGGTTGGCGGTATGGTGACTAGTTTGTACGTCGTGACGTGTTGCTGCTTGGCGAAGAATTGGCATCCTTGGCACTTCCTGACGAGTTCTTCAGCATCGCCTAGAGCTGTGGGCTAGTAGAAAGCTCGTCGGAAAGCTCTGCTTACCAGCGTGCGGGAGGACGCATGGTTGCCGCAGACACCCTTGTGAATCTCCTCCAAGATGTCCTTGCCTTCTTCCTGGGGAATGCACTTCATGAGTATGCCAGAAGTGGCACCCCACCTGTAGAGCTTGTCTCCGACTAGTACGTAGGTCTTGGCTTAGCGGACGAGTTGTTCGGCTTCGTTCTTGTCGGAAGGAACCTTCTGCTCGCGGATGTAGTCGATGAAGGGTTGTCTCCAGTCCACGTCTATCATCATGACCTCCTGACTGAGCTGTGATGGCCCAGGGTCAGTGGTCGTTGGCGCTGGCTCTGGGATGGATGCTGTGTGAAGCTCATGGAAGAAGACTCCAGCAGGTACTTGAGCACGAGTACAATGAAGCTTTGACAGGACGTTCGCTGCAACATTGTTGTCGCGGACGATGTGGTGGAACTCGAGACCATAGAACTTGTTCTCAGGCTTGCGGACTTCCAGACAGTAGACGTCCATGTTCTCCTTATTGCGGTCCCAAGAGTCATTGACTTGGTTGATGACCACTGCGGAGTTGCCGTAGACTAGTAGTCGCTTGATGCCTAGTGTGATTGCGAGTCGGAGCCCATGCGGCAGAGCTTCGTACTCGGCTTCGTTGTTTGAGACCTTCCAGAAGATCTGTAGGACGTACTTGAGTTGTTCGCCCTTTGGAGAAATCAGAAGGATCCCTGTGCCCGCGCCCTCGAGCTTGAGTGAGCCATCAAAGTACATGACCTAGTGCTCTGGTCGCTCTGTTGGTGTGGGTAGTTGATTCTCCCACCACTCTGCCATGAAGTCGACTAGTGCTTCAGACTTGATGGCGGTGCGTGGCTTGAAGTCGATGTTGAGGCGCCAAGCTCGACCGCCCACTTGGAGATTCTCCCGGTTGCATCTTGATTGCGGAGTATATCACCGAGCGGGTAGTCAATGATGACAGTGATCGAGTACTCCTGGAAGTAGTGTCGTAGCTTCCGCGAGGTGATGAGTACTGCGTAGAGTAGCTTCTGGACCGGTTGATACCGTGCCTTGGACTCGGACAGGACCTCGCTGACGAAGTAGACTGGTCACTAGACTGGGTAGGCGTGGCCTTCTTCTTACCGCTCGACAACTATGGTAGTACTGACCACATGAGTAGTCGCAGTGAGGTAGAGCAGTAGCTGCTCCTGTTTGCGAGGAGCCGTGAGGACTGGTGGCTTGGATAGGAAGTCTTTAAGCTGTGTCAGAGCTTGATCAGCCTCCGCGGTCCACACGAGCTTCTCTTGGTGCTTGAGTAGCTTGAAGAAGGGTAGTCCCCACTCTTCGAGCTTCGAGATAAATCTGTTCAAGGCCGCCATACACCCCGTCAGCTTCTGGACATCCTTGATGCAGATTTGAGCTTTCATGTTGGTGATGGCAGAGATCTTCTCGGGATTGGCTTCGATGCCACGATGGCTGATGATGAAGCTGAGTAGTTTCCCTGAGGGTACGCCGAAGACGCACTTGTTGGGGTTGAGCTTCCACTGGTACTCTCGCATGGATGCGAAAGTCTCTTCAAGATCGGCGACGAGCGTGTCGGAGTTTCTGGTCTTGACGACCATGTCATCCACATAGGCTTCGACGTTCTTGTTGAGCTGCTCCTTGAAGCAGGCCTGGATAACTCGTTGGTAAGTAGCACCGGCGTTCTTCACCCCGAACGACATCGTCGTGTAGCAGTAGGCGCCGAACGGGGTGATGAACGCGGTCTTCTCTTGGTCTTCCTCCTTGATTGCAATCTGGTGGTAGCCAGAATAGCAGTCGAGGAAGCAGAGTAGGTCGCAGCCTGCCGTAGAGTCGATGACTTGATCAATCCACGGCAACCCGAAGGGGTCCTTGGGGTAGTGATTGTTGAGGTCAGTGTAGTCGACGCACATCCTCCATTCATTGGTGTTCTTCTTGCGGACGAGGACGGGGTTGGCGAGCCACTCAGGATGGAAGACTTCTTGGATGAAGCCAGTCGCGAGTAGTTTGGCGAGTTCCTTCTTGATGGCGTCCCGTCGGTCATCAGCAAAACGGCGGAGATGTTGTCGCTTATGGGTAGCTTTAAGATCGACGTTGAGTGAGTGCTCGATCAGCCTCCTGGGCACACCTGGCATGTCCACTGGCTTCCACGCGAAGATGTCTCGGTTAGCCCGAAGGAAGCTAATGAGCGCGTCTTCCTATTTAGGGTCGAGCCCTTCACCGATCATGGTAGTCTTGCTGCTGTTGCCGGTCCCGAGATCGATGGCCTTCACCTGTACTTCCTCTGTTGGCTGACGTTTGTTGGAGGTGTTGGTCTTCTCAGGTATCTCGAGTTCGGTTGGCGCAAGCTTCTTGGATGCAGCGAAGATCTCCATCATTGTGTTGGGTACTTGATTGGTTGCTGTGAGTTCCACGGCTTCGGTGTCGCAGTCGTAGGAAATTTTCAAGTCCACTTGCAGCGTGAGTACTCCGGCAAGACTTGGCATTTTGGGTACCAAGTACACGTAGTGAGGAATCACCATGAACTTGGCAAGAGCTGGTCTGCCGAGGATGGCGTGGTAGGAGGTTTCGAAGTCCGCAACCTCGAACTTGATGTACTCGATGCGGTAGTTCTCCCTTGTCCCGAAGGTAACTGGCAGAACCACTGAGCCAAGTGGTATAGCCGCGTTGCCTGGGAAGATGCCGTAGAAGGGCGACGTGCTCTTGGTGAGCATGCCGGTGATGTCGAGCTTCATGTTCTTCAAGGTCTTGGTGAAGAGGACATTGAGTCCGCTTCCACCGTCGATGAGTACCTTGTTGAGTCTGGAGCCCGCGACTACTGGTTTCAGGACGAGTGGAAAATGTCCCGGTTCAGAGAAGCTTGTCCATTGATCCACGCGGGAGAAGGTGATGGGTACCTTCGACCACCTTAGAGGTGTCGGCACCGCTGGCTCAATGTTCAAGACTTCCCGGAGGGTAAGCTTCTGAGATCGCTTGGTGGGTAGTCCGCCGAAGAGGACATTCACCGTCTTGTCGGGTTCTTGGAAGTCGCCGTTGCCTTCGTCGACTTTCTTCTTGCCCTTCTTGTCGTGAGGGGGCCGTCGCTCAGGGACATCCTTGAGTGCTCGTCGAAGATGGTAGCACTGATCGGTTGTGTGATTGCCGTCCAGATGCCACGGGTACTTCTCTTTGAGCAAGTCTCTGAAGCCGTCGGAGGTCTTCTTGGAGCTGTCCTTCGCAGGGCGCTGTACAGCTGCGACTGTGTTGTCTGGCTTGCACTTGCGGTTAGGACTCGAATAGTTGTTGTTGTTGTTGTTGTTGCGACCCCCTTGGTCCTTGTTATTGTTGTTGCCGCCTGTGTTGTTTTTGCTCTTGCCGTGAGTGGAGTCGTATTTGGCGTTCGCCTTGTCCTCCTCATCGGCCCATGAAGTGATCATGTCCTTGAGCTTGGTGATTGAGCTTGGGCGATGGCGGCCGAAGTCTTCAAAGGTGCGACGGTGGTAGAGGCCTTCTTGGAAGCAGTCGATGACTTCTTTGTCGGTGACGTCGACTACGGTCGCACGCTTGTCGAAAAAACGGTGCATGTACTGGCGGAGCGTCTCGCCTTGCTCTTGCTTGACCATCGCCAGGTCCATGCGAGTTCCTGAGCGTCCCATGGCGCCCGCGAAGTTGTTGGTGAACTGGGCCTTCAGCTGGTCCCACTCGTCGATCGAGTTCTTGTCGAGCGACTCGAGCCATGTGATTGGAGCCTGGTCCAGACAGAAGGGGAAGTAGAGACACTTGGTGTCGTTGTCGCCACCAGCATTCTCAATGGCCAGGGCATAGAACCTGAGCCACTGGACTGGGTCTTGCTTCGCGTCGTACTTCGTGATCCCAAGAGGCTTGAACTTCTGGGGAAGAAGCTGAGCTCGAAGTTGTGAGGAGTAGGCGGGGAAGCCGTCGTTGTCGCTGACGTCGGTAGTAGTCTTCTTGGCACAGCGTATCTCGTCGATCATGTGGCAGGCGTCTTAGCTGCCACGTGCGTTGCCGGTGGCGTGGCTGTTCGCGTGGCCTCGGCCTCCGCGATCGCCGCCGCCACCGCCTCTTCTGCCGGCGCCGTGGGAGGAGCTACCACTGCTGCCACCGCCACCACCGCTAGCGCTGCCTTGTGAAGGTCCTCCCCCAGTGGCTCTACAGTGATTGGGGGTCGGTTGGTGTTCACCACGGACGCGGTTAGGTCCGACTTCTGCTGGAGTGCGGCTGCGACTAGTGGCTTCGTGATTTCCGGCTGCGGCAACCCTGTTGTTGACCCGCATGAAGTAGGCGTCCTCGGCGAGTTTGGCGATAAGTTCGCCTGCACGGTGCCCCTGAGCTGTTCGAGCTATCGTAGTGATGGACATAAGGCATTGCTCAGGGGTTGTGTGGACCCGGTTGGCGAATTGGTCCAGGGCCTTGTTGAGGTTCCAAATGGGGAGAGCTTCTCGGAGCCGCCGGCGTCGATCTGCTCGCTTTCTGTTGCGGTCGCGCTGGGCGTTCTTGGCTTCGGTAGTCTTGTCTGCGGGTGCGTTGGCTGATTCTTCGTCCTTTGAGATATCGTCGAGGTACCGATCAGGTCGGGCTTCTGAGGTTCCAGCTTCCCCAGTTGCCATGAATACTTCACGGTCGGGCGTGCAGAGGCCAGAGTCGGTAGTCGCCACCTCGGTTGTCGTGTGCTCTTCCTCGTTTGGAGTCAGCGGTGTCCCTTCCTGGAAGGGGAGTGCCTCGAGGTAGGCGACGCAATGTGAGTTGTCGTCAGTCAGGTCTGCGGGCTTGCGGTCGGGCCAGTAGACGAATCTGCCGGTGGGAGTAGACGTGATGACCAAGCTAGCGGCAGGACCTGACAACGGCTCCTCGGTGGTGTTGGGCTCGGACTCGGGTTCGATTGGATTGAGACCAAAGTCGAACTCGTAGGAGGAGTTCAAGTTGTAGTCGAGGACGGCGTTGGAGTCCGAGGAGTACTCGGAGACGACCTCCTTGTCGGCCCGTCGCGGGGCGAGCGCATCCTCATAGGCCGCAGTGGTATTGCGGAGGCTGTACGGGAAGTGCTCGTGGGAGAGAACTGGTCCACACGATGGCTCAGGAGCCAGCTCGCGTGGTTCGATCCAGGGTGACGTCGAGTTCGAGTTGGAGGTGGATCCAATTTCGAAGTCGGCAACTTGGTTGTAGAGCGAAAATTCGTCAAATTTTTCGACGAGTTGACCCGTGATGTCTTCAGGAAGCGTCACGAGTCCGATCTCCGGGTCCGGGGTCATGGTGAGGTAGCGCTTGAACGATCCAGAGCTGTCAGCGGTGCAGACCCAGGAGCCGAAGATGAAGGTGTCACCGCGACTGAAGGCGGTGGTTGGCTTGATGACGATTGAAGCCGCTGAGTTCGCCATGAGATCTTCGGCGAGATCCCCTACCTGGCGCGCCAGCTGTCGGTGTTTTAACCCGGCAACCTACCAAGGGAAGCACTCGAGGTAGACGTTTGTGGCCTCGCCGAGATCGGGAACTCAAAGGAGAGACACGTGGCACACAATCCTGACAGGTTCGGGACGGGAGGTGCGTAATACCCTACGTCCTGTATGCTGCGTAGCTCTGGATTGATTGGGTGTGTTTACAGGATGATGCGGATAGATAGATAGGGGTCCCTGCCTCACCTTATTGTTGGTATTTGTTAAGCCTACAGAAATATTATGATGGATAATCCGCAAGCGCACGGATACCGGTGAGCATTCCACCCAGGAGACGGTTTTAAATATCGAATCCACAAGGAGAATGATAAAGAGAGTATATGAGGTATATAACTAATCACTGAGTAGCTATCAAGGACTTGATAGAAAGAGAGATAAGGAAAACTTAAGGATGTCTGGTTCTTATTCTCACAAGCTATGTCTATATTGTTCTTATGGGGTGATTGTCTGAAGGCACACTTAGGAAAGGGAACCTCCCGAGAATCTATGGGGGGAGTCCTACAATTTCTATAGACGGGAGGTGGACTGCAAAGGACAGACGGGAACAAGGTCACTTCCCGCTTCTACCACACGATCCGGAATATAGAAGGCATTCATAAGCTAGCTAGTCTAAGCACCACGCTTACACTAAACATGTAACTTTAACTCAAGAGCGACAGGAATTAAAGTACTCAAAGAGTTATGAACCGTAAGAACAATAAAAACAATGTTACTCACTTGAATAAGAAGTCGATCTTTCCACAAGGTCTCAAGATCAGGCTCCAATGGAGTTGATCCCAGAGGTAGAAGATGAAGAGGAGACACCGACAGGTCCGGGCCTTCCTTCAGCTTCGCCTCTACCGCTCTCTAATCCTCTCGAACAAGATTAGCTAGATCTAACTAGGTCGTGGCTCTAATCTCTCAACTTGATACTAACTCTCCAACTCTAATTCTAATCTAGAGCTCTAATCTCAGATAGGCATGGAGGATCTGATAGAATGAATTGTTGTCTGCCCTGGGGTTAGGGGGTCTGCTTATATAGCCCGGAGGAGATGACTTGCACCGTAGGATCAAACCGACCTTAACTTGTGGTTTAGATTGATCCTCATAGGCGGTGGAAGAACATTCCAGAAGCTGGGCCCATTTGGCGCCAGGGGGGCCGACCGGCCCCACTACCAGGCCGATCGGGCTGGGGTGGGCCCCCCTCGGGGTCCACTTCGGCCAGGTGGGTCCTTGATCCTTCTAGATGCTTCTTTCTTAAGTGCTAAGTCACGTTGAGTTCCGGAGCCTTCTGGAGTCTTCTAGAGTGGTTTCTTTGCATATTTTCTGAATAGTCCCTGTAAATTCATAGATTCACCAAAACTCGTGGAAATTGTCAATATAAACCCTAATAAGGTGATCTAATTATATTTTAGTCCTTTTTCCAGTAAATGTGAGGGGAAATATTTATAGATAAAATGTGCCAACAAACTCCCCCACACTTAGGCTTTTACTCGTCCTCGATAAAAGGATGGTTTACAACCATAGAGACAAGAATCAACATAATTATACTCCTTAGTCATATCTGTACTTAGGGGATATCTGAGCATAGTTAGAAACAGATCACCTTTATTTCTCAAATCAAGTCAATGGAGAGAGTTTGAATAAGTTTTTAAAAAGAAAATGCAGCCTTGCTTAATCCTTTGTGATACTCTCAAATATATGTGAAGTTTTTAGAATGTAAAGATGTAGCAAACTTACCTTGCATATATTGCTGGGTCAAAATCTGTATCCATGAAGAGGCCTGTCATAGGTCGTAGATCAAGATATGTGCGTGTGTCAAATTTTAAAAACCACTGCTCTGACTTTAGAATCTTCTATCTCTTCCCATTTTTTTAGAGGTATTCAGCTATTTTGTGGAGAGTTGGGTTCTACTCACCCTCGGACACGCGTCCATTATTACTCTCTCACTTATTATTTTAGAGAAGTGGGCCCTACTCACCCTCGGACACATGTCCATTATTCTTCTCTTTTTTTATGCCTTTTTTTTCTGAGAGGGGGGTTCTTCTGACCCGTAGAACACTTGTCCGTTTTCTCCTCTCTCTCACTTTTCTCTCCACTCATAATTTTTTTTCTTTTCTTTCTTTGGCTTTTTCTCTCTTCTTCTTTTTTTTTAGCTGTACCTTTTTTCATGATATGGGAGACAGAGATCAAAAATCTTAGAGCATAGATACTTTAGTGAAAGCAGTGTACGTGATCTTGATCATAGACTTAGACAAAACTTCAACATAGCTCTTAGATTTGACAAAGCTCAATACAAGTAAGCAGCATTTAATCAAATTTATTTTCAATGAAAGATCTGTTGAGATATATTATTGATCACAAAGGAGAAACTTAGCTAATGATTTTTAAAGCACTCTCCATACACAAGATAAAAGAAAGATGGTTCTCATTATTCTAACCTCATTCTGATCATCCCAAAAGCAATAAATATTTCTAAGAGCATAAACATGTGAAACTTTATCTTTTAGGTTATCAGGACATTTTAGCAGGGCATCTTTATTTAAATTCGAAACGGAAAGCAAATTACAAAAATTTAAAAACTTCAGGAAGCAAACCGAGTGGTGGACGAGACGTGGCCGAACTGGGTTCTGCCGTGGTTCGTCGTGCGAGTCGTTTGTTCTGTGCTTTTCCCGTTTTTCTTGATTTTGGTCGTGGAAGATGCCGTTTGGTCGTCTGTTCTTCTCCCCCACACTTGTTTTCTGTTATCTTGCATGCACAGCATGGTGGAGACAAAAACATATCCAGAAAATATATATATAGGCAAAAATAGCTCAACTTGTGGAATACTTCTTTATTAAAGGAGAGAGCACTTTATTAAACAACTCTAACAACTAAAGCAAACTAACTAACTCGAACTAACTATCACTAATGTGCTCTCTAACTAAGGTGTTTCCAAAGGGCGCTTGCCCTTCTTAAGGTCGCGGCTATGGTCTTCATCATCGTCCCTTCGCTTCTTTGATTCTAACAGTTTGAGGACGGTCTTGGTGAGGGAAGTGTTGACGCGGTGGATCTCTTTGCAAGTTTCTGCCAGGCTTGCTACTTCCTGCGCTAGCTCAGGTACGGTCTTCCGGGTCTTCTGTTTCTGCGGCATCCGCTGGCTGGCTTCGATGACCGGAATTCTCTTGATTTGAGGTTCTTTGGCACGAACTCCATCGATGGGGACACGGCTTGAGGAGGTGGTGTACTAATGCACCCTTGTGTTGCCATGCTTGTCCATGCGTACGTCAGCGAGTCACTCTCCATCCCTTGGTTTCTTCAGATCCATGTAGCTAGGAACACGGATCGGCTTCTTCTGAGCTGCTTCACGACGGCGATCGTACGGCTGAGCGTACATCACCTGCTTGCTTTCTTTAGGCGGTGGCGGCGAACGTGGTCGACTAGGCGGGAACAGCGAGAGAGGGAAGTGATCCGGAGGTAAGGAGGCTAGCGGCTTTGCTTCCTTCTCGAAAGGAACAGCCGCCTTGGCTTCAAAGCTAAAGGGGACAAGCTGCTTGTCGGCCATTGCTGCTACTTGGAGGCTTTGGGATGAGAAAAAGGTGGAGGTCTGCCCCTGCTTATATATCGGTCACGGACTTGCAGAGGGGGTTGACCTAGCTTGGAAAGGCTACGGGATATCTCGTAAAAGATCCCCGAACAAGTTTTTTCAAAACTGAGCACCTTAGAGATAGCGTGGGCGAAAGCTGGCGGTGCGAGGCGGCGGGCAGGGCCCGATCGGCCCAGTGAGGAGGCCGGTCGGCCCCCTACCACGTCGTCTCGCGACGATCTTCGGCGCGGAGTGCTCTAACCGTGTGCTGATCCTTAAAAACCCTAAGACGGCCCATTACGGCCTAAAATTAATATTCGTGGGAAAACAAAAGAAATCTATTTCATCTAAATCCTCAGAATCTTTATTGGGCTCTAAAAATATTTTAAGACGTTGACCATTTACCTTGAATAACGTACCTTCGTCGTCTTGAAGAGTGACGGCTCCGTGTGACGATGAATTCACCACCTTGTATGGTCCGTCCCACTTGCTTCGTAGCTTCCCGTGCCCAAAGAGTCGTACCCTGGAGTTAAAAAGTAATACCTGATCGCCTGGGTTGAATTCTTTCTTTATGATTCTCTTGTCGTGCCATCTCTTGGTTCTTTCCTTGTAGATCTTAGCACTGTGATACGCCTTCTCTCTCCATTCTTCTAGCTCGGACAGTTGCATTTTCCGTTTTGTTCCGGCTGCTTCAAAGTCCATGTTCCATCTCTTTATTGCCCAATGAGCCTTGAATTCTAGCTCAACCGGCAAGTGACATGTCTTCCCGTAGACCAGTTGGTAGGGAGACATTCCAATGGGGGTTTTATAAGCTGTCCGATAAGCCCAAAGTGCTTTGGGTAGCTTGTCTTTCCATTTTATCCCCATTTGGTCCATAGTCTTCTGTAGAATGTTCTTGATCTGCTTATTGGACGTCTCTGCTTGGCCACTTGTTTGCGGGTGGTAAGGAGTAGCGACATTGTGCTGGATCCCATGGTTCATGAGGTATTTCTCGAAGCACTTGTCGATGAAATGGGATCCTCCATCACTTATCACTAACCTTGGCGTACCGAATCTCGGAAATATTGTCTCTTCAAACATTCTTACTGAGCTTTTGTGGTCAGCAGATCTGCATGGCAGTGCTTCAACCCATTTGGAGACATAGTCAACTGCCAGTAAGATGTACTCGAATTTTCCGGATTTTGGGAATGGTCCCATGTAGTCAATTCCCCAGACATCAAAGAGCTCGATTTGAAGGTTGGTTGTCAGTGGCATGGCATTTCTGGAATTGATGTTTCTGTGCCTCTGACAGGAGTTGCACCTTCGTACGAAATCTTTTGTGTCTTGATACATGGTTGGCCAGAAAAATCCGCTTTGCCAGATCTTTGCATGTGTGTGGAAAGCTCCATAATGACCTCCATATGGTGATGAGTGGCACTTCTCAATGATCTTCATTCCTTCTTCTGCCGGTACACACCTCCTGAGTAACCCATCAGAGCATACTCGAAAAAGGTATGGTTCATCCCACAATTGATGGCGACTCTCGTAAATAAGCTTTTTCTTGTCGGCTCCTAGTCGTACATACCCTGCAACCATAAAATTAACAATATCTGCGTACCAGGGGTCTGACCGGGCGATCCGATAGAGCATGTTGTCCCTCATTGCGTCATTGATGGGTAGTTCCTGTGGTTTCTCAAAATACATTCTAGACAAATGATCGGCAACAGAATTTTCTACTCCCTTCTTATCTTTTATTTCTAAGTCAAATTCTTGGAGAAGCAGAATCCATCTTATTAATTTAGGTTTAGCATCTTTCTTAGTGAGCAAATATTTTAAAGCAGCATGATCAGTGTAAACAATAACTTTTGCTCCTACTAAGTAAGATCTAAACTTGTCAATGGCATAAACAACAGCTAGCCGTTCTTTTTCAGTTGTGGCATAATTGAGTTGAGGTCCTGTCAAAGTTTTACTAGCATAAGCAATGGCATGATGTTTCTTGTCCTTTGTTTGCCCCAAAACAGCCCGCACAGCATAATCACTTGCATCACACATAATTTCAAAAGGTAAAGACCAATCAGGGGGTTGTATAATGGGTGCAGAAATAAGAGCATTTTTTAGAGTTTCAAAAGATTTAAGACAAGCATCATCAAAGTCAAAGGGAACATCTTTGGCAAGCAAGTTTGTAAGAGGTCTAGCAATATGAGAAAAATCTTTTATAAACCTTCTATAGAAACCAGCATGGCCAAGAAAACTTCTGATTCCCTTGACATTAACAGGTGGAGGTAGTTGTTCAATTACTTCTATTTTAGCTCTATCTACCTCAATTCCTCTTTCAGAAATTAGATGGCCTAGCACTATTCCTTCTCTAACCATGAAATGACATTTTTCCCAATTAAGGACTAAGTGCTTTTCTTCACATCTTTGCAAAACCTTATCCAAGTTTTCTAGACAATCATCAAAAGTTTTTCCATAAACAGAAAAATCATCCATGAAAACTTCCATGATCTCTTCAATCATATCAGAGAATATAGACATCATACATCTTTGAAAAGAAGCTGGAGCATTACATAGCCCAAAAGACATTCTACGATAAGCATAAGTTCCATAAGGGCATGTAAAAGTGGTTTTGCTCTGGTCACTGGGATGGATTGGGATTTGGTGATATCCAGAATATCCATCAAGAAAGCAAAAGAAAGAGTGATTTGTCAACCGCTCTAACATTTCATCAATGAAGGGCAATGGAAAGTGATCTTTGCTTGTGGCTTTGTTGAGTTTTCTATAATCTATGCACATACGCCAACCAGTGACGGTTCTCTGAGGAATTAATTCATTCCTCTCATTTTTCACAACTGTCATGCCTCCCTTTTTAGGCACAACTTGCACGGGGCTCACCCACTCACTATGTGGCATAGGATATATAATCCCGGTGTGTAAGAGTTTCAGAACTTCTTTCTTCACTACCTCTCTCATCGCATTGTTGAGTCTTCATTGTGGCTCTCTAGATGGTAGAACATCAGGGTTTGTAGGAATGCGATGAGTGCAAAGGGCAGGACTGATGCCCTTAAGGTCTTGGAGCGAGTAGCCAAAGGCTGAGCGATGTTGTTCTAAGATGGTTATCAGCCTATGAGTCTCTTCCTGAGTGAGTTGGTCATTAATGATCACAGGAGACTCAGAATCATTGTGCAAAAAGGCATATCTAAGACCAGGTGGTAAAGGTTTAAGCTCAATGGGAGGTCTCGAGGGTTCCTCGGCTTCATCGAGGGGCTCAGATTCTGTAGGATTTTCTTCTTCCTCCTTGATGAAGAATTCAGTGACATCTTCTTGATTGGATTCTACGAAATGTTCTAGAGATGCTTCATTCACCTCTTCCATTGGGTCAGGTTCAGGACTGGGTTCGGTCTTAGTATGGATCGAATGTGAGAAGTGTAAGGGAACTTTAATGGTTTTGCCTAGGCAAACATCAAGTTTCCCTGTGTGTCCTTCTTTAAGGAGTTTTCCTAAAGGATAGCCTATTAAAAGTTCGAACTCCTTAATATCACAAATGTGAAAGCTCAGGTGAACTGGCATGTCATAAACTGAAATAGGTAAGACATAGAGAATTCCCGAACTTTGAATAATTTGTCCTGAGGAGCACTTTAATAATTTCGTTGTGGGAGATAATGGCTTGTTTTTGATAAACTGATGGAAAAAGGATAAGGCCATTATATTGATTCCCACAACTGGATTATAAAGGGCATCAAAGGGGGTTCCATTGATTGTACATTGAATTGGTATAGAAGGTGAATCCAGATGGACTACATCAGAGGAAAGCTCTGACTCTTCTAACCATTCCCCACTCATGATGGATGCAAGCTCCACAGTGTGTTCTCTTGAGAAGGTTTGCTCAAAAGGGTCTATCTTCTCATGTGAAGAAGATGTGTGCTTTCGAGACCTCTTCTCTTTATGATATTTCGAGGTGTTTCCATAATCGGAAAATAAATCATCCTCGATATCATTTATAAAATCAGGTAGAGGAATTTCTTCCTGTGGTGATTCTATATGTTGGATAGCTATAGGTTGAGATGTTTCTGGCATAGGTTCTGGTGTAGCTATCTCTGGAATATCTTCCTCTAAAGTTTTCTCTTCTAAAGGACCATCATTAGTGCAGGCTAGAATGTTGTCTAGGACAGTTCTAGCTTCACTAGATGTAAGGTGTATGAATGATCCATGAGAGGAGACATTCAAATGGGCTCTAGATTCCTTATTAAGACCAATATAGAAATGTTGAAGGAGAATATGGTCTTGAAGGCTTAGATCTGGTCTGGATTTGCAAAGGAGTTCAAAACGTTCCCAGGATGAACTCATAGACTCATTATCCCCCTGTTTGAAGGATATGATCTTAATTCTGAGGTCGACTACTTTAGATAAGGGATAAAAATCTATGCAAAAATCTGCACGGAGAGTTCCCCAATCGCCTTTCATCTTCTCTTTGGTCCGGTCGTACCATTGGCGAGCTTTTCCTTTCAGAGTGAATGGAAAAAGCTTCCAACGGATAGTCTCGTCTGACATACCCTCAATGTGCAGGCAGTCACAAGTTTGCTCAAACTGCTGGAGATGATGATAAGGGTCTTCGTCTTCTATTCCTAAGAAAGTGTTGGTTTGGACCATCTCTATTAACCGTGGGCGCAGCTCATAGGCATCAGATAGGATTGGTTTCGATGATGGCATAGGCCTAAGGCTGAGCTATGAGGGTGCCGAAAAGTCTTTAATGAGGGTAGTGTCCATAAGGACAGTAGATAATCTAAAACTAAAAAGAAAAAAGAAAGATACAAGATTAGTTATACTCGAAGAGTTTTCTCTTAACCGTTCTCCCCGGCAACGGCGCCAGAAATGCTTGTTGGTATTTGTTAAGCCTACAGAAATATTATGATGGATAATCCGCAAGCGCACGGATACCGGTGAGCATTCCACCCGGGAGAGGGTTTTAAATATCGAATCCACAAGGAGAATGGTAAAGAGAGTATCTGAGGTATATAACTAATCACTGAGTAGCTATCAAGGACTGGACAGAAAGAGAGATAAGGAAAACTTAAGGATGTCTGGTTCTTATTCTCACAAGCTATGTCTATATTGTTCTTATGGGGTGATTGTCTGAAGGCACACTTAGGAAAGGGAACCTCCTGAGAATCTATGGGGGGAGTCCTACGGTTTCTATAGACGGGAGGTCGACTGCAAAGGACAGACGGGAACAAGGTCACTTCCCGCTTCTACCACACGATCCGGAATATAGAAGGCATTCATAAGCTAGCTAGTCTAAGCACCACGCTTACACTAAACATGCAACTTTAACTCAAGAGCGACAGGAATTAAAGTACTCAAAGAGTTATGAACCGTAAGAACAATAAAAACAATGTTACTCACTTGAATAAGAAGTCGATCTTTCCACAAGGTCTCAGGATCAGGCTCCAATGGAGTTGATCCCAGAGGTAGAAGATGAAGGGGAGACACCGACAGGTCCGGGCCTTCCTTCAGCTTCGCCTCTATCGCTCTCTAATCCTCTCGAACAAGATTAGCTAGATCTAAATAGATCGTGGCTCTAATCTCTCAACTTGATACTAACTCTCCAACTCTAATTCTAATCTAGAGCTCTAATCTCAGATAGGCATGGAGGATCTGATAGAATGAATTGTTGTCTACCCTGGGGTCAGGGGGTCTGCTTATATAGCTCGGAGGAGATGACGTGCACTGTACGATCAAACCGACCTTAACTTGTGGTTTAGATTGATCCTCATAGGCGGTGGAAGAACATTCCGGAAGCTGGGCCCATTTGGCGCTAGGGGGGGCCGACCGGCCCCACCACCAGGCCGATCGGGCTGGGGTGGGCCCCCCTCGGGGTCCACTTCGGCCAGGTGGGTCCTTGATCCTTCTAGATGCTTCTTTCTTAGGTGCTAAGTCACGTTGAGTTCCAGAGCCTTCTGGAGTCTTCTAGAGTGGTTTCTTTGCATATTTTCTGAATAGTCCCTGTAAATTCATAGATTCACCAAAACTTGTGGAAATTGTCAATATAAACCCTAATAAGGTGATCTAACTATATTTTAGTCCTTTTTCCAGTAAATGTGAGGGGAAATATTTATAGATAAAATGTGCCAACACTTATATAGTCAGGGAGGCAGGGTTACAAGTCGGTTTGAAGGGGAGAGTACTAGTTGTACATGGCTAGGAGTACTCTACATGGATCCAGACATGTCTAGCTTCCTAACCGAGTACTAGCCCTCTGGATGCCTTGTGCTTCACGCCATCTTGTGCCGTGCAGCCCACGTCGAGTAGTCCCAGGGGCCCACGTAGTAGTCGGTCCTGGTACCCGCCTGAGTAGTGGGCCCAGGGATGTCCATACGACACTATGAGCTAGTGTCGAGTGATGTTTGATTTCCGGAGTTTTCTTTTGAAAAATGCTAAAATGATAAGTTCCTCAATGATGAGAAATTCCTATCTAAGGCCATATGTAGATTCTAGCACTTGTTAGATTCCACATATGCTACCTGATTTCTTCATTAAGTCTTGTCGAATTGTTAAGACCCTCGGCGAGAAACTTATCATGCTTCTATGATCAAGATCACGTACACAGCCACTGTAAGCTAGACTTCCACCCTGGGAGTTAGCAACCATCATTCCATCCATTCCCCATTCATTCCACAAATAAAGCTCCGCACATTCTTCATGATTTTATCCCTCTCCAAAAATATTCAAGAAAGACTATGGGCTATGTGAAAGAAAATATACATGCTCAAGGGCATGCATAAAAAAAGAGAGAAAGAATAAAGAAACATAACCCAAGTCTCAAAAATGTCAAAAAGGAGAGAAGGGAAAATCATTCCAAAAGGAGTCCATCCTCCATCCACCATATACACACACACATGCACATCTTGATCAGGTTGTATGACTCGTTGCTCCCAAGGATCTGGTTTTCGACTCGACAATATATGAGAAACAGGTATGCCACATGTTTTCCCTACTGACAGCTCCACATATAAGCTTATTAGAAGTAGGTTGTGAAAGAAGGCAACCCAATGCCTTGGTGAGGAACCATACACATTGAGTGATCCGAGAGTATCATTTGAGGAACTTTGATATCTTTTAAAAACCTGCAAAACCTCTGGATTGATAACTGATCAAGGTACAAGTAATTGGTGATCTCTATATAACCGTTCTATCTTTCAACCGCCCAAGGCAAGGTGAAGCTACATGACCCGTATCGATCAAGCAAAGGTAAGATCAAAGTAGGCTGTTAAGTGCCTACTTTAGCCGTCAATATACTCATGAATAAAGGAGCAAAAGACATTTCTTACACGCATTTAGTTAAGAATAATGTAGTTCCACTTGTCCTTGGAGACTTTGTGATTGCAGGTAAAATAAGCACAAAAGAAGTGACAACTCACCTTCTATGGTCCATGCCACGTCACCTCAGCCAAGGAAGGGCTGCCACCTAGGATCCCATGCATGCAGGCCATGTCACCAATCCAAGGGAGGCAAACCCCGACGAATCAGAGGGCGACACATGGACGTCACCTGGGTTGAAGGGCCCACGGGCAGGCAAACCGTCTCAAACTCGAGTGGACACCGGGCACCGACGCAAGGGCCCACAGGACAGCCACCACGAGGAAGCACACCCGGAGTGGGGCCCACAGGGGGTCGGCCGACACCACAGATCGGCCGAACCGACCTTGAGGCCGCCACTCAGGGGCTTCCTAGTGGTGCTCCCTAGTTGGTCCTGGAGCCCATTCCCAGGGTGTTGGTGTGGCATCCACAAGTTGTCCAAGGCCTATAAATAGAAGGGAGGGGGGCTCATTTCTAACCCAACTCACTTTCCAACTCCTCTCTCACTTTTGGTTTCCAAGTCTAGGAGGTAGGCTAGAGTAGCTCTAATTTAGGTTCCAAGTCTACTTTGGGATCTAGGTATGAGTTCTCTTGTATATTTATTTTATTTTATGACTTTGATCTACTTCAGTTATTCACCTATTTCATATAAAGTAGTGTTAGAATATATGAGTGATTCGTTCATGTATTCTTCGTCCGTTCATCATTTAGAGGGTCCTGTTCTTGATGAACAATGCCTTTCGATCCACTTGACGAATGATTTACTCATGTTCTCATTGTTTGTTCATAAGTTAGAGGCTCGTGTTCTTCACGAACACGACCCTATGATCCTGATGAATAGACATAGTAGAACACGAATCCATTTGTATGACTAGCCTAGTTTGATCCAGTTAGATCACGTGTTTGTGTTGTATAAAGTTTGAGTTCAAGCTACAGTATTCGGTGTAAGTGGCTAGTTATCTGGTGGCACGAACTTGGGTCACAATAGCCCAGGCCGGTCAGTGTCTAGTTAACAATGCAAGCATGGTGCTTGGGTTGAGTAGCTGTGTTGCATATGAGCGTGCCCCACAGATTGATAGAGGTAGGCCGCGGTAGTGACAGCCGTTGGACCCTTTGTACTCCTCCACGTTCGCGTACGCTGTAGGAATCTAAAATCTAACAACCGACGCTGTGCGAAAGCGACGCGGGCGGTTAGCTCCCCGTTTGTGCCTGGGTGCTAAGCTGATATTCATACAATGCTTATGTGACTGACTGGTATCTACTAACTTTATATGTATAATACCTTAGAACCTAGAGCTAACTTGTATGTTGCCTCCTAAGCCGTAGTGCACCATAGAGAGAACGAGTTTGAGTGTGTTCACACTACCTTGTCATTATCATATCTTACCCCTGTGTTCAGAACCTGACTTATTCTCATCATTGATCCATACTCATTGCAATAGTGTTGCACCTGTTAATCCGACCATGCCTTCCTTGGATTTGATACCCTTTGGAATACTCCTTTGGGGAAATACTACAACAGTATATCCATGCGCTTGCGGATTCTTTGTAAATGTTAGGATTACCATCAGAACATTTCTGGCATCGTTGCTAGGAACTCACAAACTTAGCAATGATGTTAAGGAATGCCGACAAGAATTTCTGGCGCCGTTGCTGGGGATACAAACCTAGTAATGACGTTAAGAAATGTCAACAGCATCATCCGAGGACCGACCATAAGCACCGCTCGAGAGACAACTACAAGGGCAAGAACAAGTCCGAGCGGAGGCCAAGGAGGAGTGGCGGCCACAAGAAGAAGACGGAGCGTGCGATGGTCGACGGAGCGTGCGATGGTCGCCGGAGCGAGCGACATCGACTCGAGTTCCTGCTACTCTTCATCAAGCTCAAACGGCCATACCAAGCATGGGGAGCTTGTTTCAGCCCATACAACGCCTTCTTCAGCCTATACACTCGGTGGGGAAACTCAGCACTCTCAAAGCCCGGTGGTTGCTTCACATAAAGCTCTTCGTCTTAAAAACCCATTCAGAAAGGCACTCTTCACATCCATTTGGTAAAATTTGAACCCTTTAGCCACAGAAAGGGCTAGAAGGATCCTAATCACCTCCAAACGGGCTACAGGAGCAAATGTCTCCTCATAGTCTATCCCCGCCTTCTGACTATATCCCTGAGCAACTAACCTCGATTTGTTTCTCACCACCTCACCATTCTCAGTCTCTTTGTTCTTCCACACCCATTTTGTCCCGATAGGTTTGCAATGTGGTGGTGGCTCTGCCAACTCCCAAACTCGGTTTCTCTCAAAGTTCTCTAACTCCTCATGCTTTGCGTTCACCCAATTAGGATCAGAGAGGGCGTGTCCAATGTCTTTCGGCTCAAAGGTAGCAAAAAAAGCCGAATGAGGAAAGTGAGAAACATTCCTGGACCTTGACCGTGTCGTACGCTCATTGATGTCGTCGATAATTCTTGAGGGAGGATGATTAACTTGAATGCGCCTTGGTGCCTCTCGCCTGGAGATGACCTCCCCCTCAGCAGTAGCTTCCACTTGATCTTGCTGGATCGTAGTCGGTGTAGGAGATGGACCATCCTCCACCGTAGTCGTCGTAGTGGAAGTAGAGGGTACATGTGTGGTTGGAGCTTCACCATCATCACCATCATCCTCTCCAGCATCATCCTCCTCGCCTCAAAGGTCTTCTTGCCAATCTCGTCGTCACCTGCACACTCAAAAATAGACGAACTGCATGGCTGGGTCTCGTCGAAGGTAACCTCACAAGTTTCCATGACTAGGTTAATATCAAGGTTTGAGCACACGGAATGCTCGAGAATTACTCGCATAACCCAAAAAATCCCATCGGAAGACCACGACTCAAACTTATCAAGCCTACCCTTCTTGAGAATAAAGCACCGACAACCAAAAGCCCTGAAATGGCTAACTCTAGGTGCTCGCCCGTGCATGAGCTCATAGCACGTCTTGTTCAAGAAGGCCCGAAGAAAAATCTGTTTCCCAACATGGCATGCGGTATTCACCGCCTTAGCCTAATATCTCCTCAGAGTCCTATGCTCGTCGAGCATCGTCCGAGCCATCTCACAAAGGGAACGATTTTTCCTCTCAACCACACCATTCTGACAAGCCACATAGGGAGAAGATAATTGATGTTCGAGACCCAAATCACGACAAAAGGTTTTGAAATGAGAGTTTTTAAATTCAGTGCCATTGTCGCTACGAATAGCTCGAATAGCATCTCCATTCCTCTCATTCTTCAACCTCAAGATTAGATCCCGGACAAGACCAAACATCTCCCCTTTGTCAACCAAAAAGAAGACCCAGCATAGCGAGAATAGTCGTCCACTATCACAAGGACGTACCATATCCCTCCCCCCGAGCACACACGAGCTGGACCAACCAAGTCCATATGGAACCGCTCGCATGGACTCTCTATCATAACGGATGTCAGAGGCAGGTGAGAGGCGGCGACCATCTTACCATGCCTACATGGAGCACATACCAAGGCCTTTTGGTATTTCAACTTAGGCAATCCTCGGACCAAACCAAGCCCACTCAAGCGTGACAACAAGTCAAAACTCAGGTGACCTAGCCTCCTGTGCCATTTCCAAAGCTCCGCCGAAACACCAGCAACCAACCAACGAGAACAGCCGACACACTAAGAAAAATTTGGCTCTGAAAATTTGACCCTCGGGGATGATCGTGCACATAAGATCACCTTGAGAATCCAAAACACGCGAAGCACCCATTTTGAAGCGGACCTCAAAACCCTCATCAAGAAGTTGGGACACCGAAAGAAGATTGAACCCCAAAGACTTGACAAGAGCAACACGCCTAAGAGTCACAGACTCGCTCACCTTCACCGTGCCCACTGAAAGCACTCTACCTTTCCCATTGTCCAAAAAAGTGATGTACTCTTTGGTCATCACTGTGGTGAGGCTAGAGAACCACCTTCGATCTTCGGTCATGTGTCGAGAGCAACTGGAGTCGATCAACCAAAAGCCCTCCAAGCCTCCCACCTAAAAAATATAAAACAAGAGCGAGAGTGAGCAAACAACTCAGCATTGGGGTTAGTACAAAATGAATTAAACCAGTGCCGTGCCATTTGCTCAAAAGTGGGGTTAGCAAAATCCATCCTATCACTCATAGGTGGAACACCCACACGTCTCCTTGGAGGACTACGCATACCATGAGGTGGAGACCGTGGCCCGTAGCTCCTCTGAGACCTAAAACTGCGATCGTTCCCCATACTCGTATTGGCCACGAGTGAAGGAACATCCAGCAAACTCACCACGCCCAAACCCAACATGCCTACCACCATCTCTCTGTGGTGGCATACCTTGAGGCACAAACTCACGCCTCTCTTGAGGGTAAATGGTATGCACCACACCCTCACCCCTTGGCACCATCCTAGGCTCAGGCACACCACGTGAAGGGTGGTACCTGTCCTTGTTTTCCATCTCCCTAGCAAACCTCTCCTCACGCTTCCTCCTGAAGCAAAACTCAGCTAGGTGGCCATCCCTCTCACAATGCTCACAATGGAAGGGTTTTGGTTTTGGCTTTGTCTTTGGGCTCTCTTTGGGCTGTGGCTTCTCCTCACTCGGTTTCTCTCCCTTCTTCCCAAGGAACTCGTTCCCCAGGTTAGTCTTGAACTTGATGGGTTTCTGGAAGTTGTCGGTGTGTGGAGGAAACATGGGAGGATCTGGGGTTGTGTCTAGTCGGTTCCTAAGTAGGTTGGGCTTAGGAGCATAGGTATTTTGTGGAAGGTTTTTGGTGGAGCTATGATATCACCAATCTTCTCCTCCTTCTCACCACTGCACTCCCCAACCTTATCCGACCCAAGTGCTTGCCCAACATAGCACTTGTACGCCTCAATCATCATGCTGAGCTGAGGCTCATGACCCGACAACCAACCCATCATCTTCCTCAACTCATCATTCTCATCCTGCAAACGATGAACATAGTGTGCAAGCTCCAAATTCTTCACAACATTTATTTCACAAGTTGAGCATGATGTAGGAATAGGAGCTTTCAACTTAGCCTCTAGTGATCTAGCATAAGCAAGCGAAACATCTAGCTTCTCATGCAAAACAGGACAAGAAGTGCAAGCACCAAGCAAGGAGGGCCTAGATTTCATCTCATCTAGCTCAACCCTAAGCACATCTAGTTCCTCAACCTTGGAGGCATACTTTTCCTTAAGCACAGTCAGATCACCAAGAAAAGTGGAACAATCAGTGCATTCAGGTTCATCGGTCACAATAGGAGCAGACTTCAGAGAATCTATTTGAGCCCTAGCATCAACAAGCAAAGACTCTAGCTGAACCACCTTCTTCTTAGCCTCTCCAAGCAAAGACCTATACTTCCTCTTCTCCTTGTTGGTCTTTCTAAGCACATCACCTCGGTTGTCAAGCAATTCATCCAACCTAGCATTCTCCGCTACCAAGAAGGATGGATCATTGTTTACCTCATCCTCGGAGTCTCCGAGTCATCCTTGTTGCTCTTCTTGCATGCGGGGATATGTGCCATGCCACAAAAGCCTTGGGCGGCGAAGCACAAGCTGTTGATGTTCTTGCTTGACCGCTTGCCCTTGTGCCAGTTCTCTTCTTCATCACTTGAGCTCGATGAAGAGTAGCAGGAGCTTGAGTCGATGTCGCTCGCTCCGGCAACCATCGCACGCACCTTCTTCTTGTGACCACAAATCCTCCTCGGCCTCCGCTCAGACTTGTTCTTGCCCTTGTGGTCATCCCTCGAGCGATGCTTGTGGTAGGTCCTCAGATGGTGCTTGTGCTCGGGCTTGATCTCCATGGCCTCCGAACACTTAGCGATAAAGTGCCCGTGCTTCCCGCACCGGTAGCACATGGCCGAGCTCCTCCGAGCGTTCTTCCAGTTTGTGTACATGCGCTCGAACCGCCTGCTCAGCAATGCGAGATCCTCCTCACCCAGCACGTCGAACTCCTCAACTGGCATGGACACAAGACAAGACAAAGAGAATTGTCTCGATGATAGGTTACTGTTAGTCCTTGGTCCAGAAACGAAAGCCAGGCTATGAGGGTCAGTCGGGTTCTCGATCCTTGCTCGCACCCCACGGTCCACCTCAGACGACTTGAGCTTGGAAAACAGCTCGTCCACCGTGAGGGTCTCATACTTCTCCAACTCAAGAATGGCCTCGACCTTCTCACTCCACATGGTACGATCCAGAGAGTGTAGGAGCTTCACAGCCCTGTCATGATCATCGTATGGGAGAATGGCCACATTAGCCCTCATGTTGTTCACAATTACAGTGAACCGCTGGAACATGGTGTTAATGGACTCAACGGGGAGATGAGTGAAGTTCTCGTACTCTCTCCGGTAGGTCGCGAACAACCGAGCCTGAACCTAAGCGTTCCCAGAGTGAGCATTCTTCAACTGCTCCCAAATCTTACAAGCTAAGTCCTCTGTCTAAACCCGATCGAATTCGGATTGACATAGAGCACGAAACAAGTAATCAACTGCCTTGTTGTTGGTGCCATGCATGTCCCTCGAACTGGGAGCTAGGAAGTTAACCGTATGAACATAAGCTGTGTTCACCGTAACGTCCTAAAGCAATTGACCCTTGCCGCGAAGAAAAGCGGCCATCCTTCTCTGCCACATCTGGTAGTTCTTACCGTCAAAGTGTGGAGGACCCCAACCCCGTTCCTGGTACGCCATCTTTGGATCTTAGATTGGTTAGAATCACGAAGATCCGTAACCGGCTCTGATACCAATTGAAGGACCGATTAGGCGACCAGAGAGGGGGGAGTGAATGGGAGCCGATAAAAATTCTTCTCTGAAGAGTTGAACTCGGCTATGTCCCAAATCCATAGCCAAGGATTCCCACTCGAGCTTGCCAAGGTCGCGTAGTCACAACGGACCTACCAACCCTAGGAACAAGTCCAAACAAGTTGCAAAGTGGAAGCACAACTCAAGAAGCAAAGAACATAGCCAAATCTGCGAGGTCCAGGTGGACATTTCACAAGGCTAGGACGGACAGTCTACAGGCACCAGGCAGATGGTCCGCAACCCTCGGACGGACGGTTCGCAAAAGAAAACAGAACCTCCAGTACTGCACCTCGAAAATACAGACGGTCCGACCCAAGCTTCCGGACAGTCCGATGACGGCGGACGGTCCGTGGACCCCGTGCGGACGGTCCGACCTGCACACGGACGGTCTGACACCCCTTGACAGACGGTCCGACAAACCACCAGCAACAAAACCCTAGCCCCTCGAAAGATCGACGCGCGAGCTCGAAAGAACTGGACGAACACGCGATGAACACGAGGCGCGCGGACGGTCCGCAGGCCACAGGCGGACAGTCCACCGGCCCCGAACAGAGTAGCCCGAGCTCAAACATGCGAAGTGAAATCTAAGCCTATGGAGTAGGGAAGAAAATCTAAGCCTATGGAGCAGGGAAAAGAGAAGCAGTCCAGATGGATGGTTTGTCCAGAAACCCTAGAGCTATATATATGAGTCCCTATGGGTTGGACAAATGACCAAGCTACCCCTACAAATTAAAATAAGATACAAACCCCTCAGGGGCAATATGGTCAAGTCGCACTCCTCTTCCTCGAGCGGCCACGCCTTCACTGCAGTCCGCGTCCTCCCGACGCAAGCCCTGCGATCCCGTTGCGTGTCCCCCGGCATCGAAGCTTCTCGGCGCGCCCGGATCCCGTCTCCACCCGTCGAGTCTCCGGTCTTAATTTTGTGGCTCAACCAAGTAACCCGATGGTTTTGTGGTGAACCACTGCAAACCCCACATGCAGACTCCGGTCTTGAGCCGCTACCCTGCACCGGCTCTAGTCGACGACTTCGTCTTGCTTTTATTACCACCGTGCGGCCTGCACTTGATCCCGTTCGGCCACTGGGTCCATCAAGATGAGCCTACTTGTCTCTCCACTCCTTGGAGGCCCCGCAAGGCTAAGACCTTTCGCGCCTGCTCTTCACCTGCACCAACACGAATCAAGCCGCAACCTGCACCTGCAATACTCGGCCAAGAGTCAGTCCACACCATGTTATCAATCACTCATCACAGCAAGGAGCGACCATCCACCGGACCTCGGGCGTTCTGGTCCTCAACCGCCCTTCTCGTGGTGTGCATGAGTCTCGTGTTGTGCCTAGGGGTGAGGGTGTGGTGCGTACCATTTACCCTTGAGAGAGGCTTGAGTTTCCTACACAGGGTGTGCCTCCTCAGAGAGACGGTGGTAGGCGTGTTGGGTTCGGGCGTGGTGAGTTTGCTGGACGTTCCTTCACTCGTGGCCAATACGAGTATGGGGGGAACGATCGCAGCTTTAGGTCTCAGAGGAGCTACGGGCCACAGTCTCCACCTCGTGGTACGCGTAGTCCTCCAAGGAGACGTGTGGGTGTTCCACCTAGGAGTGATAGGATGGATTTTGCTAACCCCACTTTTGAGTAAATGGCACAACACTGGTTTGATTCATTTTGTACTAACCCCAGTGCTGAGTCATTTGCTCACTCTCGCTCACATTTTTTATTTTCAGTTGGGAGGCATGGAGGTCTTTTGGTTGATCGACTCCAGTTGCTCCCGACACATGACCGAAGATCGAAGGTGGTTCTCCATCCTTACCCCGATGATGACCAAAGAGTACATTACTTTTGGGGATAATGGGAAAGGTAGAGTGCTTTCATTGGGCACGGTGAAGGTGAGTGAGTCTGTGACTCTTAGGCGTGTTGCTCTTGTCAAGTCTTTAGGGTTCAATCTTCTTCCAGTGTCCCAACTTCTTGATGAGGGTTTTGTGGTCCGTTTCAAGATGGGCGCTTCTCGTGTTTTGGATTCTCGAGGTGATCTTGTGTGCACGATCATCCCCGAGGGTCAGATTTTCAAAGCCGATTTTTCTCAGTGTGTTGGCTCTTCTCGTTGTTTGGTCGTTGCTGGTGTTTCGGTGGAGCTTTGGAAATGGCATAGGAGGCTAGGTCACTTGAGTTTTGACTTGTTGTCACGCTTGAGTGGGCTTGGTTTGGTACGAGGATTACCTATGTTGAAATACCAAAAGGACATGGTATGTGCTCCGTGTAGGCATGGCAAGATGGTCGCCGCCTCCCATCCGCCTCTGACATCCGTTATGACAGAGAGGCCATGCAAGCTGTTCCATATGGAATTTGTTGGTCCAGCTCATGTGTGCTCGGGGGTTGGGAAATGGTACATCCTGGTGATAGTGGATGACTATTCTCGCTATGCTTGGGTCTTCTTTTTGGCTGAAAAGGGGGAGACGTTTGGTTTTGTCCGAGATCTAATCTTGAGGTTGAAGAATGAGAGGAATGGAGATGTTGTTCGAGCTATTCGTAGCGACAATGGCACTGAATTTAAAAACTCTCGATTCAAAACCTTTTGTCATGATTTGGGTCTCGAACATCAGTTTTCCGCTCCCTATGTCGCTTGTTAGAATGGTGTGGTACAGAGGAAAAATCGTTCCCTTTGTGAGATGGCTCGGACGATGCTCGACGAGTATAGGACTCTGAGGAGATATTGGGCTGAGGCAGTGAATACCGCGTGCCATGTTGGGAAACAGATTTTTCTTTGGGCTTTCTTGAACAAGACGTGCTATGAGCTCATGCATAGGCGAGCACCTAGAGTGAGCCATTTCTGGGCTTTTGGTTGTTGGTGTTTTATCCTCAAGAAGGGTAGGCTTGATAAGTTTGAGTCGAGGTCCTCCGATGTCATCTTTTTGGGTTATGCTAGTCATTCTCGAGCATTTCGTGTGCTCAAACTTGATACTAACCTGGTCATAGAAACTTGCGAGGTAACCTTCGACGAGATCCAGCCATGCAGTTTGTCTGTATTTCAGTGTGTAGGTGACGACGAAGTTGGCAAGATCTTTGAGGATGAGGAGGATGATGCTGGAGAGGATGATGGTGATGAAGGTGAAGCTCCAGCCACACTTGTACCCTCTACTTCCACTATGACGACTACGGTGCAGGATGGCCCATCCCCTACACCAACTACGATCCAGCAAGATCAAGTGGAAGCTGCTGTTGAGGGGGAGGTCGTCTCTAGGCGAGAGGCACGGAGGCGCGTTCAAGTTGATCATCCTCCCTCAAGAATCATCGGTGACATCAATGAACGTACGACACGGTCAAGGTCTTAGAATATTTCTCACTTTGTTCATTCGGCTTTTGTTGCTACCTTTGAGCCAGAAGACATTGGACATGCACTCTCTGATCCTAATTAAGTGAACACAATGCATGAGGAGTTAGAGAACTTTGAGAGAAACCTAGTTTAGGAGTTGGTAGAGCCACCACCACATTGCAAACCTATTGGGACAAAATGGGTGTGGAAGAATAAAGAGGGTGAGAATGGTGAGGTGGTGAGAAACAAATCGTGGTTGGTTGCTCAAGGTTATAGCCAGAAAGAGAGGATAGATTATGAGGAGAAATTTGCTCCTGTAGCCCGTTTGGAGTTGATTAGGATCCTTTTAGCCTTTTCTATGGCTAAAGGGTTCAAATTGTACCAAATGGATGTGAAGAGTGCCTTTTTAAATGGGTTATTAGAGGAATAGGTTTATGTGTGAATGACGGATTAGGCGACCAGAGAGGGAGGGAGTGAATGGGAGCCGATAAAAATTCTTCTTCGAAGAGTCGAACTCGACTATGCCCCAAAATCACCAGCAAAGGTTCCCACACGAACTTGCCAAGGTCACGTAGTCACAACGGACCTACCAACCCTAGGAACAAGTCCCAAACCTGAGAGCCTGTGTGGTTCGAGGACCGATGGATGGTCGCTTCCTGGTGTGATGAGTGATTGACAACATTGTGTGGACTAACTCTTGCCTAGTATTGCAGGTGCAGGCTGCGACTTGATTGGTGCTGGTCCATGTGAAGAACAACCGCGAAAGGTCGATGCCGGTGAGGCCTCCAGGTGTGGAGCAGACAAGTAGGCTTGGTTCGAGGGACCCGTTGGCCTGTGGGGTCAAGTGCGGGTCGCATGGTGGCAAGAACAGCAAGACGAAGTCATGGACGGTTTTTTGGTTGAGCCACAAAACCAAGGTCAAGCTGGGACGACGTGGGAGCCGAGTCATGAGTGAAGATTGGCGGAGGCTACACCAAGTCTGCGGGGTTTGTAGTGGTTCACCACAAAACCACTAGGTTACTTGGTTGAGCCACAAAACCGAGGCCGAAGACTCGACGATAGAGTGCGGCCATCCAGGCCGGTTCAACCGCCCAGGAGGGGCGGTCTGACAGCCCGGGTCGCAGCCGCGGAGAAGCTTCGAAGCGGAGGACACGCGACATGATCGCAAGAGCTGCGCTGGTGGTATGCAGGCTTGCGGTGGATGCGCATCCGTCCGATGGTGTTGAACTGAAGACTTCCAAAATTGCCCTTGAGGGGCTTGTTTCCCTAGTTGCTAGTAAGGGTAGTTTAGTCTTTTGGTTGCCCCCATATAAACACTTGAGTTGTGGGATGGCAGCCAACTCTTCGAACCCTAGCTCATTTCCCTTTGCTATTTTCCCTTCCTATTTTCCTTAGGATTTTCTAGGACTAGCTTGAGAGCTTCATGGTGAGATCTTGAGAGGGATGGATGACCGGGTGGCAAGCTAGACCTTGTATGAACCTTCATGGTATGTATAGATGATTCGGCATGGTTCCTCAAGGCCTTGTGTTGCCTCTCCCGTTTGTCTTTTTGGTGATTTTCGGAGCTCTTTCTTGTAATTTTCGTGGCGGAGTTTTGAGGGCGATTTCTTGTGAGATTCTTGTTGGGTGTCACGTATGAGGACCTTGTGCCTCTTTGCTAGGTAACTTTGCCCCAAGAACTCCCTTGAATCGACCTCGATTTGGTGGTTTTTCGTGTTGCACGAGTTCATGACCTTGAGGGCCAAGATCCGTGATTCCCTTTGATTGAGAGTGTTTTGGTACAATTCCTTTGGTGGAGAGGTTTCCCAAGAGGCAACCCAGATATCCCCGAAGTTTCACTGCAATCCGTGGGGTGAATCGCGAGATCGGGCGATGGGAGGGTTGACCTGCGGCCAGTTTTGTGGGAGGGGAGGTCTAACCGCCATAGGGGGGCGGTCTAACCGTCCTGGGACTCCCAGGTGGAAAGTTTGATTTTGCCGGATCTTTCTCTGTGAGTTTGTTCGTCTTGATTAGAGGAGCATTCTGGTGAAATCTTGGCTCGTTTCAGTGCTGTTTGCTAGGAGTTCTTGTCTTGTGTTTCTTGCTGGGTACAGGAGCTTAGACCGCCCCTGGTAGCTAGTCTAACCCCCCTAGACCCCTAGGTGAAGTTTTTGTTTTCGCTAAGATTCTCTGGTACCTAGCTTGGTCTTGACCAGAGGATCCAGTGGGTGAAACCGTGGAGAGTTTTGGAGCTCGGAGGAGGTAGTTCGGAGGATTTCTTGGTTACCAGGTGGAGGTGGTCTAACCGCCCCCTATACCCGGTCTAACTGCCCCCTCCAGGCAGGCGACTTCCGAGTTGTTTCCGCTGCCGTGTGTGTGTAGAAATTGTGCCTGCAGGTAGGGTTTGCTCCTAGGACCAGTAGCACTCAAGTGGCTACGTGGTTTTGGCAAATGGAAGGTTGTGTGCGGAGCGTGTGACTTTGGGTACACGAACGAGTTCATCTTGTTGGAGAAGTCATCTCCTTTGAGAAGAATTGAAGGACCGATTAGGCGACCAGAGAGGGGGGGATTGAATGGGAGCCGATAAAAATTCTTCTCAAGGATGAACTCGGCCTATGTCCCAAAATCATAACCGAGGATTCCCACACAAGTTTGCCAAGGTCGCGTAGACACAACGGACCTACCAACCCTAGGAACAAACCCCAACTCAAAGCAACACGGAAGCGCAACTCAAGAAGCCAAAGACTTAGGCAATCTGCGGTGCCTGGGGCGGACCATCTGCATGGACCGGGCAGACTGTCCGCGAGGGGCAGGCGGACCGTCCGCGGGTTCACGGCGGACTGTCCGAAAATACCTCCCGAACCTCCAGTACTACTCCTCGAAAAACGGACCGCCCGTGCCCTACCCGCGGACCGTCCGAGCCTCGCGGACTGTCCGACAACCCTGGGCAGACTGTCCGACCAACCTATCCCAACTGAAACCACCCGACTCGACGGATCGAAACAAAGCGACACAAGAACTCGCGAAGAACACGATGAACAGCTGGCTGATCAGCACCTCGCGGACGGTCCACACGGTGACCGCAGACAGTCCGCCAGGCTCGCAGACAGCAGCCCGAGCCCGACCTCTTGAAGGTCAACTCCTTCACCCCTTTGCCCGATCTCCCGAATCAACCAAGGGATTGCTACCAAATCATAGGGGAAGGTGAAGCGCCTCTAGGAGATGCTATACTTACGAATTTGGAGCCTCAAATCCACTGAGACGAGAGGAATCGAGATTCTACCGAGCTCAACCAAAAAGCTAGGGTTCCAACCGAAATCCTTCAATCGGAGCCAAATTCGGAGTTTGAGGGATCAAGATCAAGCACAAAGATGCACGAGACATCTATCCATGATTCCCTCAAACAAATCCGAACCAAAACACCTCAGAATCGAAGGAACAAGGCGCGCACGAAAATCCAATGAAAATAGCCCGAAAAAGACACGAAAATCACACAAGCTACAAGAAGGAAATCAACGCAACCATGAAAGCTTCCATACACTCAGAGATCAGATTCTCTACAAAACGATGAAGAAAATCTAAACCTATGGAGCAAGGAAATGAGAAGCAGTCCGGAAGGATAGTTTGCCCAGAAACCCTAGAGCTATATATATGAGTCCCTCTGGGTTGGGTAAATGACCAAGCTACCCCTAGCACTTAAACTTAAGATACAATCCCCTCAGGGGTAATATGGTCAAGTAGCACTCCTCTTCATCAGACGGCTACGCCTTTGCCGCAGTCCGCGTCGTCCCGACGCAAGCCCTGCGATCCCGCTGCGTGTCCTCTAGCATCGAACCTTCTCGGCGCGCCCGGATCCCGTCTCTGCCTGCCGAGCCTCCGGTCTTGGTTTTGTGGCTCAACCAAGTAACCCGACGATTTTGTGGTGAACCGCCGCAAACCCCGCGTGCAGACTCCGGTCGTGAGCCGCTACCCTGCACCGGCTCCTGTTAATGACTTCGTCTTGCTTTTCTTGCCACCATGCGGCCCGCACTTGGCCCCGTTCGGCCACCGGGTCCATCGAGCCGAGCCTACTTGTCTCTCCACTCCTCGGAGGCCCCGCAAGGCTAAGACCTTTCGCGCCCGCTCTTCACCTGCACCAACACGAGTCAAGCCGCAACATACACCTGCAATACTCGCCCAAGAGTCAGTCCGCACCACGTTGTCAATCACTCATCACACCAGGGAGCGACCATCCACCGGTCCTCGGACGCTCCGGTCCTCAATCTCCCCCTTGATGAGTGCATTGACAACACACACATAGTAACCAATTCAGAGAAAAGAGAAAAAGAAAAGAAACGAATGAAAAAGTGAAACAAGTGATCAAAAGCCAAACAAAAGCTAAAAAGAGATCACTTGAGAGAGAAAAATCTTGGTCCCCTAAGATAAGGGCAATGGCTTGACACAACCGAGATAAAATGCTCCAAAATTGCCGACTCCTCAAGGTGAGGCAAAAGGACTCGACACCATCGGCAAAAGAGCACAACTAAAATCAGGCACAAAGAGCTCCAAAGCACATGAATGCAAGCTCCCCCTGAACAAATGCATTTCTCCCAATTTTTCTCCCACTTGATGCAAAACTCCCCCTGGATGCAACTTTCTCCCCAAAGCAAGAATTGGGTACTATTCCTCCCCTTGTTGGTAATGCATGAATCATGTCCATAGAGGCAAGCATGTGCTTCTCAAATAGACAAAGAGCACTACAACATGCTAAAATTGAGACATAGACAAGCAAGATAGCCGCAAATTTAGTACAAGCATCGCCAACAAGATATATAGGGACATATAAGCATGCATGTGACATAGCCATGATCAAAATAAAGCAATTTTCACAAAGATTTCCCTCTCTTGAGCATAGGACCTAAGCATGGTCAAAATGAGCACAAAACAACACATAACTCACAAACTTCATGCAAGGTCACAAATTCTCATCACAAGATCATCACAAACACATACAAGCTATCTCATGTCATGTCAAAGCCACCGAGCCATGTGTCCACTTCTAAATGTGAGACTTCTCAACGGTGAACATCATGCAACGGTTTAGCACCAAGATAAGGAATTTAAAGCATACATGACACGGAAGCATATTTTTCAAGCACAAGCATTTCATATACCAATTTCATGATTTACAAAAAGAGCATGGTACATGAAGTGCCTTTGCGGTAAAAAGAAGCTTAGGCTTCTACACAAGGTAGCATGTAGGCTAAACATTCATGATGATAGATGAGTCTTTGACCCCAAATGAAAAGAACATGGTTCCAAGCACAAATTAAGCAAGCTATAGCCATAAGCACACAAATTGAACATGAGAGGCATTCTACTCACAAGAGAAGATCATACATAGCATTTTTACAAAAGTAAGCCATTCACAAGCATATACATCCCAAATCTATCAAGAGCATCGCTATCCATCATATGAGCGTCACTAGCAAAATCATAATCTCATATCCAGCATATCATGGTGATCCAAGTATATAGGAGAAGCACATTCCTAAAGCATATGATACACATGCAGTCTATGATACAAAGATGCAAGCATGATATGATACAGAAAATGAAAATGCAACATAAGTATGTACATTATTCTCCCAACCAAAGCTCAAAAAGGAAAAACCACTCCAAGCTCCCCTCACAAACGAGCAAATGTAGCTTGGTCCAAAGGTTTGGTTAGGATATCGGTGAGCTACTTTTCGGTTGGCACATGGATGAGGTCTATGTTTCCCTTCTCAACATTGTCTCTCTGGAAGTGGTACCTCACCTCTATATGTTTGGTTCTGGAGTGTAGCACGGGGTTTTTGGCAACACTGATGGCACTCGTAGTATCACACCTGAGAGGAACATGGGTACACTCCTCACCAAAGTCACTCAGCGTGTATGTGATCCAAAGCAGCTGTGAGCAACAACTAGCGGCAGCAACATACTCGGCTTCTGTGGTAGACTGAGCTACACTAGATTATTTGCGAGAAAACCAAGAAACAAGCGAAGAACCCAAAAACTGGCACGTCCCTGAAGTCGACTTCCTATCGACTCGACACCCCGCAAAATCAGCATCCGAAAAACCAAGAAGCGAAAGAGAAGAGGATGCCGAGTACCAAAGACCGAGCTCAGGAGTGTATCGAAGATACCTGAAGATCCGCTTGACGGCCTGTCGATGTGAAGTCCTCGGTGACACCTGAAAACGAGAGCACAGACACACAGAGAACTGAATGTCCGGCCTCGTCGCCGTCAAGTACAAGAGGGAGCCGATCATGCTCCGGTACTCCTTCTGGTCCACGGGCTCTCCGTCCTTGTCTGCATCCAGCACTGTAGTCATACTCATCGGTGTCGACAGGGGCTTCAAGTCGTCCATCTTGAACTTCTTGAGGATGTCCTTCGTGTACTTGGCTTGATGCACAAAGGTTCCCTCCTTCACCTGCTTGATCTGAAGCCCGAGAAAGAACTGCAATTCTCCCATCATAGACATATCGAATTATTTGCTCATGTCCTCTGCAAACCTCGCAACCAAAGAGTGAGACGAGCCGCCAAAGACAATATCATCCACGTACACCTGAACAATTAGGATATCATCGCCCTACCTGAGGAGAAAAAGAGTCTTATCAACCTTACCCATCTCAAATCCCTTGCTGAACAAGAACCCCCTCAAACGGCCATACCAAGCACGGGGAGCTTGTTTCAGCCCATACAACGCCTTTCTCATCCTATACACCCGGTGAGGAAACTCAGCACTCTCATTTAAGAACCTCTTCTTCTAAAAACCCATTTAAGAAGGCACTCTTCACATCCATTTGGTACAATTTGAACCCTTTAGCCACAGAAAAGGCTAGAAGGATCCTAATCGCCTCCAAACGGGCTACAGGAGCAAATGTCTCCTCATAGTCTATCCCCTCCTTCTGACTATACCCCTGAGCAACCAACCTCGATTTGTTTCTCACCACCTCACCATTCTCACCCTCTTTGTTCTTCCACACCCATTTTTTCCCGATAGGTTTGCAATGTGGTGGTGGCTCTACCAACTCCCAAACTTGGTTTCTCTCAAAGTTCTCTAACTCCTCATGAATTGCGTTCACCCAATTAGGATCAGAGAGGGCGTGTCCAATGTCTTTCGGCTCAAAGGTAGCAACAAAAGCCGAATGAGCAAAGTGAGAGACATTCCTGGACCTTGACCGTGTCGTACGTTCATTGATGTCGCCGATGATTCATGAAGGAGGATGATCGACTTGAACGCGCCTCGGTGCCTCTCGCCTGGAGACAACCTCCCCCTCAGCAGCAGCTTCCACTTCATCTTGCTGGATCGTAGTCGGTGTAGGGGCTGGGCCATCCTGCACTGTAGTCATCGTAGTGGAAGTAGAGGGTACATGCTCGGCTGGAGCTTCATCATCACCATCATCCTCTCCAGCATCATGCTCCTCGTTCTCAAAGATCTTCTTGCCAATCTCGTCGTCACCTGCACACTCAAAAACAGACGAACTGCATGGCTGGGTCTCGTCGAAGGTAACCTCGCAAGTTTCCATGACTCGGTTAGTATCAAGGTTGAGCACACGGAATGCTCGAGAATGACTCGCATAACCCAAAAAGATCCCATCGGAAGACCTCTGTTGATGGTCGTTAAGTCCCTATTTTCGACCCTCAACTTTGAACAAATTTCACTCCATCAAAGCTTGCATCATAGCTGTGGGGTTATAAACTAACGGATTCCACGAGCTTTGGTGAATATTTGGATGCAGGTCATAATGAGACATCATAGCACAAATAAAGCATCTTGACAAACAACGTCAAATACTTAGTTTGATAGCACCATTGCGAAGTTCTCATCGAGATGATCGAAATAGAGTTTTGGTTCACCCAATTCGGAGTCCGGATGCAGAAATTATGCCTCACGGAAGATTGTGACACGAGACGTGTCGGGGGGTAGGTGCGGCCGAACCTAGTAGGTTCGGCCGGACCTATCAACCTCCTCCGATCAACACCAAACTTTGCCAAATGCCTCTGCACCTAGCATAATATCCAAGGGGACCAAGTCCATAGGCCAGACACCAATTTCATGCATGTTTTAGGTGCTAACGAAGTTCCACGAGTTGTGTTGAGATTTTATCTGCAGGATCAAGATTAGGGAGCAATTCCGGAGCACCAAGCCACATAAGGTAGGCACGGCCGCACCTAGTGGTACGGGCGGCCCTACCTTGCACCACTATTTAGGTTCACACCGAGTGAAGTCCCGTGCATCAGCTCCCAAAAGACCAAAGCCATCACGATCATGTTGGATCAAGCAAACACACCACAGGCGAGCTGCACAGGGGCCAAGAGGCAGGACCGGCCGCACCACTAGGGCCGGCCGAACCACTAGGACCAGCCGCACCTGCCCGACTCACCCAAACGTGCCACCAAGCCTCGGTCACTCAAGGGAACACAACTAGGAATGATCCTGATCGAAGGAACAAGGTCGGTTTGATCCAGAGGTTGAGATTAGCCTCACTTGGATCCATGGACCCACAAGCTAGTGAACAACTGACGTGGGACAGCGTCCAAGACTTCATCTACCCACTAGAGCACGATCCGGAGTGGATGACAAGAGGGCCCAGGGCCGGCCGCACCAAGAGGTCCAGCCGCACCTCCTTCACTCAGCAAACCGACCCACAACCGCCTTCTAACCGCCTCTGGGACCAAATCACGGACGCACGATCGAAGGCGGTGGAAATCACAGGGTCGGCCGCACCTGGAGATATGGCCGCACCTCCTTGCTCGGCACTGCAGCTCCCTCTCGCCTACCAGTACCCCCTCCTGCAGCCACCGACCCATTGGGGCTATATATAGAGCCAGGCACCTCGTAGAAGAGTGTACAAGTGATTAGAAGCAAGTGGCGGAGCCCTACACAAGTTAGTATTCAGAGAGTAGGGAGAGAGAGTTGAGTGTTGAAGTAGAAGCCGAAGTGTCGGTCTTCTTCTCGTACCTCGGTGGGTGCGGTACAACTTCGGTCGTCCACACCTGGGATACTTTGTAAGTTCGGATTCGTGAGTAACCAAGTCTCAAGTCATTTCATTGTTCGCTCTTAGGTTCCTCGATTGCGGTTGAGTAGTTTCTACTTATCGTGATTGCTTTGCTTTGGATCCGAGTAAAGTAGTGCTTGGTTAGCGTAGACGTGGTGTCTAGGCTTTCCAGTACCTTGGAATTCCTCCCGGTTCAATGGAATAGTTGTGGTACCCTAGGGAGGTGACAGCTCCGAACGGGCTTTGTAGTCCACCACGTTAGTTCTGGCAGGTAGGAGTTACGACATCAGAGCCCCCTTCTCATCCCTTTCCGTGGCTCATTTCCCTCTGGCCCCGACGAGCGACAAGTTTTGCCTTGATTCTATCTGTGACTCTCACGAGTCCCAAACTTCATCAGCTATCCCCTCTCTACCCAAAATCTACCCTTGCCTTTCTATCCTTCGTCACCATATCCCCCAGACGAATTAGTTCAGGTTCACAACACTTCTCGTTCCCCTTGGAAATCGATACCATGGAATACTCCCGGGTGAAAGCTACAACGGTATCCGTGCGCTTGCGGATCTATCTGTGATCGTGTAGTATACCAACAGGCTTTCTGGCGCCGTTGCAAATCTAGTAATGACGGAAGAAGTGCCAACAACCTTTCTAGTGCCGTTGCCGGGGAACGGTAGCTGTTTTGATTTTGAACCCAGTTCATCCGTGTATCACCCCATCTATCCCATGGATTCAAATCCAACCCTTTTTGATTTTTCGGCTCCAAAGGGTGATTTATTGGAGCCTCCATCATCATCGCATCCCATCAAAACACGTAGCTATGAGCTTCGCCTTGCTCTTATAGCCTTGGTCCGAGAGAATTCGTTCGCCGGAACGAAAGAGGAGAGCCCATACATTCATTTGCGAGGTTTCGAGCAAATTTGCTCGATAATCGTAATTGAGGGAATGACTCAACAAACCCTCAAATGGAAGCTCTTTCCGTTTTCATTAACGGGAGGAGCAAAGAAATGGTACTCTTCCTCAGTCGGAAGCGTGGAGGGAAGTTGGGAAAAGTTTAGAGAAAAGTTTTGTCTGACCTTCTTCCCTATGTCTCGAGTAGTGACCCTACGGCTAGAAATCCTCTTTTCAAACAACTAGACAAGGAGTCACTAGGGACTGCTTGGGCACGATTCACCAATTCTTTGGCCTCAGGACCCGACATTGGGATCTCAGAACCTATTCTTCTACAACATTTTAGAATGGGTCTCGATGTCGAGTCAGCCAAATTTTTGGATACTTCATCAGGAGGCTCATTCTCTCATTTGACTCCTAGTGAAGGGAAGGTGGTTCTAGGAAAAATCCTAGAAAACACTCCCTACACAGGAATTTTTGACGAATTCCCAAACGAAGAAGAAGAACCCAAGCCAGATGCTCTCTTGGAACCAAAACCCATAGAGGAGAAACCCACTAGCACCTTTTTGCTTGAAGAACCACTCCTCTATCCCCGTGTGTACCCAGCTGATTTCTCGTATGACTTCGACGAGGAATCAACATACTCCGATTCACTCTCTGAAACAGAGTTTATAGAGGAGGAACCTATCCTAGAAAAATTCATATCCACAGACACCCATCCTCCTCTTACCAAAACTTGGTTCATAGGGGAACCATTCCAACCTTATCGAGAGTTCGATCACCCCTCGTGTGACTTCGTCTATGAATACTATGATGAGTTATTTGATAAACATTGAACGGAGAAATCCTTCCCGAGAAGGGAAAGAGACTCAACACACAAGAGAGAATTAGTCAACTTACCGAACCTAGAAGAGGTAAAAAGACGGAGAGAAAAGTTGGAATACATCTCCGCAATCAGTAGCCGGGAATGGTTGATAGAAGCAGAAGGCATGGATCAAGTAATCTAGCTATATCCTGAGCTAAAGTCACTCTCATGCCAAGTAGGAAACCTCTCTTACCAGGATGTGTTCTATGACCCTAGGGTCGATATCAATATCATTCCTAAATCCTTAGTATTAGAGGCCTTTCCCGACGAACCCCTCTCTTTCTCTCAGAAGCGTCTCCAATGGATTTCGGGTCAAACCATAGAGACTTAGGGAATCCTTAGAGTCGTCCAAACAAAGATTGGAGAGTATGGGATCTTCCTAGGTTATCATATCTTTGACATCCCAAAAGGAGATCCACCCTTCATTCTCATCGGAAGACCCATTGAAGGGGTACTGAGTAGTGTGCTCGACCATGAAAAGCAGCCATATCATCTTGAGGTTGGAGATACACATCTCCAATGTCATAGACCTAAGGTTAAGAAAAAACATGTGTGGTCTATGGACATTCTTGAGGCGTCGACACTAGATTCTCAAAACAGACTCAAGCATGAAGGTTTTACACTAGAGGGATCACAAATCCCATGCTCACATCAAAAGTTTCCAGAGTTATCAAGCCCCATTACCAATGACCTTTACGAAACCTACAACCTCCTCATTTTCCTTGTGCATGCCAACTTTGAAAGGAAGGTTGTAGATGCTTTTGTTTACCATAAACATTGCAAATTTCGTGGTTATTTTTTTGGTACTAACCTTGCACCTAGAGCTATGATGGTTTCATCATCTCGATTGGCTGCAAGATGAAGATCTCCAATGGTCGAGCTTATGACCCAAAACAAAGCACTATCGGGAGATAGCCCGAATAATCATTTAGATTTCCTTTTCAAATAAAAGCAAGAGCATCTCTTTAGGATTAGTCGTCCTTCGGGTATTTTTGGTCGCTAACGTTTCAGGTGGAGATTGAAAGGACCGATGGATAGGCAATGCCTAAAAACATGAGAGCTACACCAACTACAACACCAAGGTAATTCAGGGAGAGAAAGTATTACGAAGGAAGCTTGAACTCCGCACACTTGAGTTGTGTTGCCTAGCAATGCAAACTCCAAGTGTGGGGGAGATATGTGAGTATCCCGAGTAAGTTTCTCTCATACTAAATCTTATTTTGGTTTGAAGATGGTGTTGGTTCTTGCATCTTGCTCTCTTAAAAAACACAAAAATATTTGAATTTGAATAAAGGCTTCCTAGCTCTTCAGCTAGCAGAGCCTCCCTTTTTGTTTCCATCTTTTTCTTTGAATAATAACACCAGGTACAAGAGCAAGTGTGGGGGAGATTTCTCAGGCTCGTCGAAACATAAAATTGAGATCTCCCGCCATGGTGCCGCACAACACCGACTACGCTAATCGATGAGGGATGAGGTAAGTGCACTAGAGCAAGTCGGTCGCCCCTGTGGTTTGGCCGAATCACCATTTGTCTACCTCATTCCCCACTTTCTCCAAGAGCGATGGTATGTGTACCCCTACCTCTCTACTTTTGGAAGTCATGAGTTTAAATGAGCTTCAAATCCGATCATATAAATCAAACTCAATTGAATCCTCATGCACCCAATGCTCGACATGTTTCATATGGTTGGCTTGCATAAGTTTTATTCCATACTTATTATCTTGATGCTTGTGAACAACATATCTTTAGGAAACCATACCCATCTAAGTAGTTGATGTTTGAGATATGGTCTGATGAAATGATCTTTGCTCCAAATGTTTGAGTGCTTGGGAAATTTATTTGGAAATTTTGAAAACCCTTTGCGAAGCTCCTCTTTGATATGCCAAGTCCTACCAGAGCCATATGATGAGACATCTTGAAAACCTCATACACATATGCTACTTGTCGTTGCATTGAGCTTTGTCAAATTGTTGTGACCCTTGTGAGAATTCTTTTCATGCTTTCATGATCAAGATACACGTACACGCCAACACCCCCCTTGCTATGCTCAGTTGAGAGCTAGCATTGTACCATCTATCTATTCCATAAAATAAAGCTCCACACTATGTGTTGATCTCTCTCTCTCTCCAAGTTAATATTACAAAAGAGACATGGCTATAGAAAAAAAATGGACACATGAAGGTCCAAGAAAAAAAAAAGTTGGACACATGAAGGGCCAAGAAAAAAAAAGAAAAAAAAAGAAAAAAAAGAAAAGATAGCCATGTCCATAAAAGAGTCAAAATAGAGAGAGAGAGGATCATGCAAAATGGAGTTACAACAAATCAGATGGTAATAACTAGCACCCATTCCGGGCCTAGTGTACACCGTACCATCATCACAACGTTCATTATACATATGGTAATATCTAGCACCCATTCTGGGCCTAGTATCCACCTTACCATATCCATCATATCCCTACACATGCACATCTTGATCTGATTGTATGATTTGATTTTCTCCTTGGATCCGGTTTTTGACTTTGCAATACATGTGATGCAAGTATGCCTCATCTTTATACCCTACCTTGAGCTCCATATATAGCCATCATTAGAAGTAGGTTGAAGAAAGGAAACCTAATGCCTTGGTGAGGACTATACACATTGAGCGATTTGGGAGAATCAAATGAGGTGCCAAGCAAGGTTTATTTTGAAAACTTATTGAAAAAATCCCAAGCTACTTGACATGAGGAGTAGAAGTGATTTGATTCAAGATCGTTCCATTCCTCAACTACCCAAGACGGCATGATAGACACTTCAAAGTTCGCAAGTGCAAGGTATGATTCGGAATATCTCTTATGCTCGCTTCATACCATAGGAATTTTTGTTTTCACCTTGGTCCTTAACCTTTACTCGAGGACGAGCAAAGGGCCAAGTGTAGGGGTGTGTTGATGGTCGTTAAATCCCTATTTTCGACCCTCAACTTTGAACAAATTTCACTCCATCAAAGCTTGCATCATAGCTGTGGGGTTATAAACTAACGGATTCCACGAGCTTTGGTGAATATTTGGATGCAGGTCATAATGAGACATCATAGCACAAATAAAGCATCTTGACAAACAACGTCAAATACTTAGTTTGATAGCACCATTGCGAAGTTCTCATCGAGATTATCGAAATAGAGTTTTGGTTCACCCAATTCGGAGTCGGATGCAGAAATTATGCCTCACGGAAGATTGTGACACGAGACGTGTCGGGGGGTAGGTGCGGCCGAACCTAGTAGGTTCGGCCGGACCTATCAACCTCCTCCGATCAACACCAAACTTTGCCAAATGCCTCTGCACCTAGCATAATATCCAAGGGGACCAAGTCCATAGGCCAGACACTAATTTCATGCATGTTTTAGGTGCTAACGAAGTTCCACGAGTTGTGTTGAGGTATTATCTGCAGGATCAAGATTAGGGAGCAATTCTAGAGCACCAAGCCACGTAAGGTAGGCACGGTCGCACCTAGTGGTACGGCCGGCCCTACCTTGCACCACTATTTAGGTTCACACCGAGTGAAGTGCCGTGCATCAGCTCCCAAAAGACCAAAACCATCACGATCGTGTTGGATCAAGCAAACACACCACAGGCGAGCTGCATAGGGGCCAGGAGGCAGGGCCGGCCGCACCACTAGGGCCGGCCGAACCACTAGGACCGACCGCACCTACCCGACTCACCCAAACGTGCCACCAAGCCTCGGTCACTCAAGGGAACACAGGTAGGAATGATCCTGATCGAAGGAACAAGGTCGGTTTGATCCAGAGGTTGAGATTAGCCTCACTTGGATCCATGGACCCACAAGCTAGTGAACAACCGACGTGGGACAGCGTCCAAGACTTCATCTACCCACTAGAGCACGATCCGGAGTGGATGACAAGAGGGCCCAGGGCTGGCCACACCAAGAGGTCCGGCTGCACCTCCTTCACTCAGCAAACCGACCCACAACAGCCTTCTAACCGCCTTAGGGACCAAATCACGGACGCACGATCGAAGGCGGTGGAAATCACAGGGCTGGCCGCACCTGGAGATACGGTCGCACCTCCTTGCTCGGCACTACAGCTCCCTCTCACCTACAAGTACGCCCTCCTGCAGTCACCGACCCATTGGGGCTATATATTGAGCCAGGCACCTCGTAGAAGAGTGTACAAGTGATTAGAAGCATGTGGCGGAGCCCTACACAAGTTAGTATTCAGAGAGTAGGGAGAGAGAGTTGAGTGTTGAAGTAGAAGCCGGAGTGTCGGTCTTCTTCTCGTACCTCGGCTGGTGCGGTACAACTTCGGTCGTCCACACCCGAGATACTTTGTAAGTTCGGATTCGTGAGTAACTAAGTCTCAAGTCATTTCATTGTTTGCTCTTAGGTTCCTCGATTGCGGTTGAGTAGTTTCTACTTATCGTGATTGCTTTTCTTTGGATCCGAGTAAAGTAGTGCTTGGTTAGTGTAGACGTGGTGTCTAGGTTTTCCAGTACCTTGGAATGCTTCCCGGTTCAACGGAATAGTTGTGGTACCCTAGGGAGGTGACAGCTCCGGATGGGCTTTGTAGTCCACCACGTTAGTTCCGGCAGGTAGGAGTTACGACATCAGAGCCCCCTTCTCATCCCTTTCCGTGGCTCTTTTCCCTCTGGCCCCGACGAGCGACAAGTTTTGCCTTGATTCTATCCGTGACTCTCACGAGTCTCAAACTTCATCAGCTACCCCCTCTCTACCCGAAATCTACCCTTACCTTTCTATCCTTCGTCACCATATCCCCCGGACGAATTAGTTCAGGTTCACAACACTTCTCGTTCCCCGTGGAAATCGATACCTTGGAATACTCTCGGGTGAAAGCTACAACGGTATCTGTGTGCTTGCGGATCTATCTGTGATCGTGTAGTATACCAACAGGCTTTCTGGTGCCGTTGGAAATCTAGTAACAACGTAAGAAGTGCCAACAACCTCGACTCAAACTTATCAAACCTACCCTTCTTGAGAATAAAGCACCGACAACCAAAAGCCCTAAAATGGCTCACTCTAGGTGCTTGCCCGTGCATGAGCTCATAGCACGTCTTGTTCAAGAAGGCCCTAAGAAAAATCCAACTCCCAACATGGCATGCGGTATTCACTGCCTCAGCCCAATATCTCCTCGGAGTCCTATGCTCATCGAGCATCGTCCGAGCCATCTCATAAAGGGAACGATTTTTCCTCTCAACCACACCATTCTGACAAGCCACATAGGGAGAAGAGAATTGATGTTCGAGACCCAAATCACGACAAAAGGTTTCGAAACGAGAGTTTTTAAATTCAGTGACATTGTCGCTACGGATAGCTCGAATAGCATCTCCATTCCTTTCATTCTTCAACCTCAAGATTAGATCCCGTTCAAAACCAAACGTCTCCCCCTTGTCAGCCAAAAAGAAGACCCAAGCATAGCGAGAATAGTCATCCACTATCACCAGGACATACCATTTCCCACCCACCGAGCACACACGAGCTGGACCAACCAAGTCCCTATGGAACAGCTCGCATGGCCTCTCTGTCATAACGGATGTCAAAGGCCGGTGAGAGGTGGCGACCATCTTACCATGCCTACACGGAGCACATACCAAGTCCTTTTGGTATTTCAACTTAGGCAATCCTCGGACCAAACCTAGCCCACTCAAGCGTGACAACAAGTCAAAACTCAAGTGACCTAGTCTCCTATGCCATTTCCAAAGCTCTGCTAAAACACCAGCAACCAAACAATGAGAAGAGCCAACACACTAAGAAAAATCAGCTCTGAAAATCTGACCCTCGGGGATGATCGTGCACACAAGGTCACCTCGAGAATCCAAAACACGAGAAGCGCCCATTTTGAAAGGGACCTCAAAACCCTCATCAAGAAGTTGGGACACCAAAAGAAGATTGAACCCCAAAGACTTGACAAGAGCAACACGCCTAAGAGTCACAGACTCACTCACCTTCACCGTGCCCACTGAAAGCACTCTACTTTCCCCATTGTGCCCAAAAGTGATGTACTCTTTGGTCATCACCGGGGTGAGGCTGGAGAACCACCTTCGATCTCCGGTCATGTGTCGAGAGCAACCGGAGTCGATCAACCAAAAGCCCTACAAGCCTCCCACATGAAAATCAAAAATGAGAGCGAGATTGAGCAAACGACTCAGCACTGGGGTTAGTACAAAATGAATCAAACCAGTGCCGTGCCATTTGCTCAAAAGTGGGGTTAGCAAAATCCATCCTATTTCTCCTAGGTGGAACACCCACACGTCCCCTTGGAGGACTACGCGTACCACGAGGTAGAGACCGTGGCCTGTAGCTCCTCTAGGACCTAAAACTACGATCATTCCCTAATACTCATATTGGCCATGAGTGAAGGAACGTCCAACAAACTCACCACGCCCAAACCCAACACACCTACCACCATCTCTCTGTGGTGGCTCACCTCAAGGCACAGACTAACGCCTCTCCCGAGGGTAGATGGTACGCACCACACCCTCGCCCCTTGGCACCATCCTAGGCTCAGGCACACCACGAGAAGGGCGGTACCTGTCCTTGTTTGCCATCTCTCTAGCAAACCTCTCCTCACGCTTCCTCCTGAAGCAAAACTCAGCTAGGTGTCCATCCCTCCCACAATGCTCACAATGGAAGGGTTTTGGTTTTGGCTTTGGTTTTGGGCTCTCTTTGGGCTCTAGCTTCTCCTCACTCGGTTTCTCTCCCTTTTTCCCAAAGAACTCATTGCCCAAGTCACTCTTGAACTTGATGGGTTTCTGGAAGTTGTCTGTGTGTGGAGGAAACACGGGTGGAGCTGGGGTTGTGTCTAGTCAGTTCCTAAGAGGATTTGGCTTAGGAGCATAGGCATTTTTGTGGTGGGTTTTTGGTGGTTCTGGGATATCACTGATCTTCCCCTCATTCTCACCACTTCCCTCACCAACCTTATCTGCCCCAAGCGCTTGCCCATCATAGCGCTTGTATGCCTCAATCATCATCCTGAGTTGAGGCTCATGACCAGACAACCAACCCATCATCTTCCTCAACTCATCATTCTCATCCTGCAAGCGATCAACATAGTGTGCAAGCTCCAAATTCTTCATAGCATTTATTTCACAAGTAGAGCATGATGTGGGAATAGGAGATTTCAAAGCAGCTTCTAGAGATCTAGCATAAGAAACCGATTCATCCAGTTTCTCATGCAAAACCGGACAAGAACTGCAAGCACCATGCAAGGAGGGCCTAGATTTCATCTCATCTAGCTCTACCTTAAGCACATATAGTTCCTCAACCTTGGAGGCATACTTTTCCTTAAGCATAGTCAAATCACCAAGAAAACTGGAACAATCAGTGCATTCAGGTTCATCGGTCACAATAGGAGCAGACTTAAGGGAATCTATTTGAGCCCTAGCATCAACAAGCAAAGACTCTAGTTCAACCACCTTCTCCTTAGCCTCTCCAAGCAAAGACCTATACTCCCTCTTCTCCATGTTGGTCTTTCTAAGCACATCATCACGGTTGTCAAGCAATTCATTCAACCTTGCATTCTCCGCTACCAAGAAGGATGGATCATTGTTTACCTCATCCTCGGAGTCAGAGTCTGAGTCATCCTTGTTGCTCTTCTTGCTTGCGGAGCTGTGTGCCATGCCGCAAAAGCCTTGGGCGGCGAAGCACAGGTCGGTTGATGTTCTTTCTTGACCGGTTGCCCTTGTGCCGGTTCTCATCTTCATCACTTGAGCTCGATGAAGAGTAGCAAGAGCTCGAGTCGATTTCGCTCGCTCTGGCAACCATCGCTCGCTCCTTCTTCTTGTGACTACCACTCCTCCTCGGCCTCCGCTCGAAGTTGTTCTTGCCCTTGTGGTCGTCCCTCGAGCAGTGCTTGTGGTTGGTCCTCGGATGGTGCCTGTGCTCGGGCTTGACCTCCATGGCTTCAGGGCACTCAGTGATAAAGTGCCCGTGCTTCCCGCACCGGTAGCACATGCCCGAGCTCCTCCGAGTGTTCTTCCGGTTCGTGTACATGCGCTCGAACCGCCTGCTCAGCAATGCGAGATCTTCCTCGCCCAGCACGTCGAACTCCTCATCTGGCATGGGCACAAGACATGACAAAGAGAACTGTCTCGAAGACATGTTAGCGCTAGTCCTCGGTCCAGAAACGAGAGCTAGACTATGAGGGTCAGTCGGGTTCTCGATCCTTGCTCGCACCCCACAGTCCACCTTGGACGACTTGAGCTTGGAGAACAGCTCGTCCACCGTGAGGGTCTCATACTTCTCCGACTCAAGAATGGCCTCGACCTTCTCACTCCACACGGTACAATCCAGAGAGTGCAAGAGCTTCACAGCCATGTCATGATCATCGTACGGGAGCACGGCCACATTAGCCCTCATGTTGTTCACAATCACGGTGAACCGCTGGAACATGCTGTCAATGGACTCACTGGGGAGATGAGTGAAGTTCTCATACTCTCTCCGGTAGGTCGCGAACAACCGAGCCTGAACCTGAGCATTTCGAGCATGAGCATTCTTCAACTGCTCCCAAATCCTACAAGCCAAGTCCTTTGTCTGAACCCGATCGAATTAGGATTGACACAGAGCACGAAACAAGTAGTCGACCGATTAGGCGACCAGAGAGGGGGGGAGTGAATGGGAGCTGATAAAAATTCTTCCCGAAGGATGAACTCAGCCTATGTCCCAAAATCACAACCGAGGATTCCCACATGAGTTTGCCAAAGTCGCGTAGTCACAACGGACCTACCAACCCTAGGAACAAACCCCAACTCAAAGCAACACGGAAGCGCAACTCAAGAAGCAAAAGACTTAGGCAATCTACGGTGCCTGGGGCGGACCATCTGCATGGACCGGGCGGACTGTCCGCGAGGGGCAGGCAGACCGTCCGCGGGTTCACGGCGGACTGTCCGAAAAGACCTCCCAAACCTCCAGTACTGCACCTCGAAAAACAGACCGTCCATGCCCTACCCGCGGACCGTCCGAGCCTCGCGGACTGTCCGACAACCCTAGGCAGACTGTCCGACCGACCTCTCCCAATCGAAACCACCCGGCTCGACGGATCGAAACAAAGCGATGCAAGAACTCGTGAAGAACACGACGAACAGCTGGCTGATCAGCACCTCACGGACGGTCCGCACGGTGACCGCGGACAGTCCGCCAGGCTCGCAGACAGCAGCCCGAGCCCGACCTCATGAAGGTCAACTCCTTCACCCCTTTGCCCGATCTCCCGAATCAACCAAGGGATTGCTACCAAATCATAGGGGAAAGTGAAGCGCCTCTAGGAGATGCTATACCTACGAATTTGGAGCCTCAAATCCACTGAGATGAGAGGAATCGAGATTCTACCGAGCTCAATCAAAAAGCTAGGGTTCCAACCGAAATCCTTCAATCGGAGGCCAAATTCGGAGTTTGAGGGATCAAGATCAAGCACAAAGATGCACGAGACATCTATCCATGATTCCCTCAAACAAATCCGAACCCAAACACCTCAGAATCGAAGGAACAAGGAGCGCACGAAAATCCAACGAAAATAGCCCGAAAAAGACACGAAAATCACACGAGCTACAATAAGGAAATCAATGCAACCATGAAAGCTTCCATACACTCGGAGATCAGATTCTCTACAAAATGATGAAGAAAATCTAAACCTATGGAGCAAGGAAATGAGAAGCAGTCCGGAAGGATAGTTTGCCCAGAAACCCTAGAGCTATATATATGAGTCCCTCTGGGTTGGTCAAATGACCAAGCTACCCCTAGCACTTAAACTTAAGATACAATCCCCACAGGGGAAATATGGTCAAGTAGCACTCCTCTTCATCAGACGGCTACGCCTTTGCTGCAGTCTGTGTCCTCCCGATGCAAGCCCTATGATCCCGCCGCGTGTCCTCAGGCATCGAAGCTTCTCGGTGCTCCCAGATCCCGTCTCCGCCCGCCGAGCCTCCGGTCTTGGTTTTGTTGCTCAACCAAGTAACCCGACGATTTTGTGGTGAACCGCTGCAAACCCCGTGTGCAGACTCCGGTCATGAGCCGCTACCCTGCACCAGCTCCAGTTGGCGACTTCGTCTTGCTTTTCTTGCCACCATGCGGCCCGCACTTGACCCCGTTCGGCCACCAGGTCCATCGAGTCGAGCCTACTTGTCTCTCCACTCCTCGAAGGACCCGCAAGGCTAACACCTTTCGCGCCCGCTCTTCACCTGCACCAACCCGAGTCAAGCCGCAACCTGCACCTGCAATACTTGGCTAAGAGTCAGTCCACACCACGTTGTCAACCACTCATCACACCAGGGAGCGACCATCCACCGGTCCTCGGACGCTCCGGTCCTCAAGAATTTTTATCGGCTCCCATTCACTCCCCCCTCTCTGGTCGCCAGTTCAGTCCTTCAAGTGGTATCAGAGCCGGTTACGGGTCTTTCGGGACTCTAACCTGTCTAAGATCCAAAGATGGCGTACCAGCAATGGGGATCGGGTCCTCCGCACTTCGATGGATAGAACTACCAGATGTGGTAGAGGCAGATGGCTGTGTTCCTCCGCGGCAAGGGTCAGATCCTTTGGGATGTCACGGTGAACATAGTTTATGTTCATCCTGTGAACTTCCTTGCTCCAGGATCGAGGGATATGCACGACGCCAACAACAAGGCGGTCGACTACTTGTTTCGTGCTTTGTGTCAATCCGAATTCGATCAGGTTCAGACAAAGGGCTTGGCTTGTAGGATTTTGGAGACGCTGAAGAATGCTCACGCTGGGAACAGTCAGGTTCAGGCTCGGTTGTTTTCGACTTATCAGAGAGAGTACGAGAACTTCACTCATCTCCCTGGTGAGTCCATCGATACGATGTTCCAGCGGTTCATGGTGATTGTGAAGAACATGAGGGCCAATGTGACCGCACTCCCGTACGATGATCATGACAGAGCCGTGAAGCTCTTGCACTCGTTGGATCGCACTATCTGGGGCGGAAAAGTTGAGGCTATTCTAGCGTCTGAGAAGTATGAGGTTCTGACGGTAGATGAGCTGTTCTCGAAGCTCAAGTCGGCTGAGGTGGACCATGGTGTGATAGCCAAGATTGAGGGCCCGACTGACTCTCAGGTGCAAAGTCTAACGCTAACCCATCTACCAGGATGTACTCTTTGTCTTGCATGATGTCTTTGCCAGATGAGGAGTTCGACGTGCTTGGAGAGGACGAGCTGGCGCTGCTGACCAGGAGTTTTGAGAGGATGCACGAGAATCGGGTGAACACAAGGAGGAACACGAGGATGTGCTTTCAGTGCGGCAAGCCAGGATACTTCGTCGCTGACTGCCCCGAGAAGTTGGAGAACAAGGACAACAACAAGCACCGATCGAGGACGAAGAGCAAGTGCCGGTCGAGGTGCGATCACAAGCACAAGCACAAGAACAAGGACGAGCGAAGAATGAGGAAGAAGGACGGCCACGGCAAGAAGGCCCGAGCAATGGTCGGAGTGAGCGACGTCGACTCCAGCTCCGCCTACTCTACCTCGAGCTCGAGTAGCAGTGAAGACGAAGGTGATTGGCGCAAGAACAAGAAGGGATCCAAGAACCTAAGCGGGTTGAGTTGCTTCGCAAGAGATGGCTTCTGCGGCATGGCATACAGCTTCGGCAGCAAGAAGAGCCAGAAGAACGACTCGGACTCCGACTCCAAGGATGAGGTACGTGACGAGCTTTCCTTCTTGCGCCAGGAGAATGAGGAACTAGGAAAACTGCTTGATAATCGTGATGTCATGCTTAGAGAGGCTAAAAAAATGAGAAAAGAGCTTAGGGCCTCGCTTGAAGATGCTAGGAGTAGAGTAGCTAAGCTAGAAACACAAAGCCTTGATGCTAAACTTGAAATTGTCTCGCTTAAGGCTTCACCTGTTGTTTCTGATGAGGATGATTGTGCTGATTGCTCTATTTTCCTAGCTGATCTTACTGCTCTTAGGGAAAAGCATGCCTCAAAGTATGAGGGACTAGATGTGCTTAGGGTTAAGTTGGTTGAGCTGCAGTCTAGACCTTCTTTGCTAGGTGCTTGCACATCTTGTCCTGTGTTGCATGGAAAAATTGATGAGTTGCGTTCTCGCATTTTTTCGCTTGAGGCTGACTTGAAAGTTGCCATTCTTACTTCTTGCTCTACTTGTGAATTACATGCTGTGAAAAATCTAGAACTTGCACATCATGTTGATCGCTTGCAGGATGAGAATGATCAGTTGAGAAAGTGTTTGAGTTGGTTGTCGGGTCAGGAGCCTCAGCTTGGTATCATGATAGCGGCTTTCAAACGCTATGATGGTCAAGCACTTGGGGCTGACATGATTGGAGAGAACAGTGGTGAGAGAGATGAGAAAATTGGAGAGATTCCTATCCCACCACAAACAACACACAAGAACAAGTTTGAGCCTAAGCCTAACCATCTTAGAAACAAACTTGACACAACTCCAGATCCACCCATTATTCCTCCCCAAACAAATAACTTCCATAAACCGGTGAGATTTGTTGGCCCTAAGAGGGATGTGGTTGGAAAGAAACCGAGTCAAGAGAAGAAGGGAGAGAAGCCTAGTGTGGAACCACAACAAAGCCCAAGACAAAACCTATCCGGTTCCATTGTTAGTATTGTGGTAAAGATGGTCACAAGGGTGAGTTTTGCTTCAAGAGGAAGCGGGAAGAAAGGATGGCTAAGGAATGGGCGAACAAGTACAGGTACCACCCATCTCATTGTGTGCCTGAGCCTCGTATGCCACTACCCTGGGGTAAGGCAATTGTGAGAAGCATTCCGGTTTGGGGAGATGCGAGTTCCCGTAGCCGATGGGGTTTTCTGGAGAGGGCGGTCAGACCGGCCTGGAGGGGCGGTCAGCCTGGCCCTGCCCAGACGGGGGTGGTTAGACCGGCCTGGATAGGCAGTCAGACCGCCCCCCAGAATTCTAGGCGGTTTGGTTTTCAAGGTGGCGATTCGAGTGGTTTCAGTTCTGGTGGTCGTGGTACTGGTGGTTGGCGTGGTGAGTCTGGTGGTGTTGAGTTTGCTAGACGTTCTCTGCCTCGTGCTCAATACGAGGGTGTGAGGAGTCGTAGCTTTGAGTTGGAGAGGAGCTACGGTCCATGGTCTTCCTTTCGTGGCTTTCGTGCTCCTCCAGCGAGACGGGAGTGGTTTCCCCGTGGTGGTTTCAGTACTAGTAGAGACGGTACGATGGATCCGAGGTTTGGTGCTCGTGGTAGGTTTGATGCCCACTTTGGTAGGAATGAAAGGATGGATCGTGCTAACCCAACTTTGGAGCAGATGGCTCAGCACTGGTTTTACTCTTTTGGTACTAAGCCCAGTGTTGTGTCGTTTGTTCATTCATGTACTCGTTTTAGATTTTCAGGTGGGAGGGTTGGGGAACGTTTGGCTGATTGACTCTGGTTGCTCGAGGCACATGACCGGAGATTGGGGGTGGTTCTCTAGCCTCACCACGGTGGTGTCCAAGACATACATCACCTTTGGGGACAATGGGCGAGGGCGTGTTCTTTCAGAAGGTGAAGTGAGGGTAAGTGACAAAGTGGTGCTGAAGTGTGTTGCCTTGGTCAAGTCGTTGGAGTTTAATTTGCTCTCTGTTTCCCAGCTTCTTGAGGAAGGTTTTGAGGTGTTGTTTAAGTCGGGTGGTTCTCGGATACTGGATGCTCAAGGTGACATTGTCTGTGTGGTCATTCCCGAGGGTCAAATATTCCGAGCGGATTTCTCTCAGAGTTCGGGTGTGTCGAGGTGTTTCATGCCTGGCTCTTCGGGTGAGTTGTGGAAGTGGCATAGGAGGTTGGGTCACTTGAGTTTTGACCTTTTGTCACGCTTGAGTGGGCTCAACTTGGTCCGAGGATTGCCCCGTTTGAGGTTCAAAAAGGATTTGGTGTGTGCACCATGCAGGCATGCTAAGATGGTAGCTGCTTCCCATCCACCCCTCACTGATGTGATTGTTGGTATTTCTTAACCTCACCACTAGTTGCGCACCTAGCTTGAGCGTAAGATCCACCTGGGTATACCGACGGGTACGAAAGAATCCGCAAGCGCACGGAAATACCGTTGTAGCACTTCACCTTAGGAGTATTCCCAAGGGTATCGAATCTAAGGAATGGTGTGTACTACCTTCTACCCTAAGAGAACGGTCCAAAGACACAACTCTATAGGATGAGATGAAGATGGAAACGATCCTGCTGATAGTGGGCAGAGTTGAGAACAATCTCTCGGTTAGGGACTCTCGTTTCGGACTCCGGACCCTCCTAGCTATAACAGTCGGTTCACGGCAAATGGTTGCCTACACCTGTATCCGGACGTGGGGGATTCCGAAAGGGTTCAACGGCTGTCACTACCGCGGCCTACCCCAAGACAAACTGTGGGATACAGGGCAATCGAAGGATAACCCGTCGTCTAGACACCACGTCTACACCACCAGTTACTACTATAGTATGGCTACATCTGTCGACCCGTAACAACACTATAGCACTCCGTACGAAGACGGAGCGACGAACCCACGAGGGAGAGACCAGAACTCACTCAGGTAACTGCTATCTATACAAGGATCACAGAAGGACTTTGGTCTAAACTAGAATGCAGGAGCATCCACTTTACTCTAATTGGACTAGCAGGCATACAAACGGAATTAGCAACTTATGAACTACACCAGAAGATCAAAGGCCAAGCTCATGAAGAACACAAGCCTCTAAATCATGTACAAGTGAAGAACACAAGAACTATTCACCCATGCAAGGAGCCACTTTAGTCTAAATAGAGAATGCCGAAATACTCACATTATTCTAAATGAAGAACAGAAGCTTCCGTTGAGGTTCGTTCTCGGGGAATGGTGCCAAACACCATGGCACGTCCCCAAGTCACCCCCTCACCTTCCTTCTAATCTCTAAAGTACTAGCAAGCCAGCACTAATCCTATGCAAAGGCACTCCTCTCCTAGAGAGGTAGGAGCCCAAAGGAAAAATGAGGAGAAGAAGTGTGTGTCCTATTCCTACCCCTCTACTTCTATATATAGGCCAGAGCATCAGCACAAGAACACCTCGAGCACCCCCGGAATGCAACCAGGAACCAACCAGAGACCACCACGTGGAAGGCTGAGATGAACCGACACAATGTCAGTTCGGCCGATCCTAGGGGTCGGCTGACCCCAGGGTGGCCCCACTCGCCTTGTGCTTTCTCCAGGTGACTAGCAGGTGGGTCCCTAAGGCAGTTCCCGATGTATGGGACGGTTGAAGGCGGTTTGCTTGGGTTGTGGGCCCTTGAAACCTTGTGTTAGACATGTGACGGCTCCTGATTCGTCGGGCCTTTTCCCCTGGATTGATGACGTCAGCGATCCTTGGCATTCTGCATGGCAGGCTCTTATTGGCTAAGGTGGAGAGGCTTGGCTTGATGAGGTGGAAGGATAAGGTGTGCTTTTGCTCTATTTCTCATACTAATTTCCTGCATTCAAACATACACCACAACTTGTGGAAATTGTTAGTATAAACCCCTATTCTAGTGTTGATGATCACTTTCCATTTATTTTATGCAGGAATTGACGGCCTAAAAGTGGTACTTAACTGCCGTCAACAACTCCCCCACACTTGACCTTTGCTCGTCCCGAGTAAAGGGAGTCAGATCAAGGTGGCACATGGTATCTATCAATATGAAGCAAGCATAAGAGATATTCCAAACCATACCTTGTACCTATGAACTCTGTGGAGTGTCTATCATGCCATCTTGGGTAGTTGAGGAACGGAATGGTCATGAATGAAATCACTTCTGCTCATCATGTCAAGTAACTTGGGGTTTTGCAATAAGTTTTCAAAACAAACCTTGCTTAGCTCCTCATTTGATTCTCTCAGATCACTCAATGTGTATATGTCCTCACCAAGGCATTAGAATTGCCTTTCTTCATCCTACCACTATGTGAAAAACTCACTTTGGTAACGGGCATAGATTGCCTTTAGTAACGGGCAAAGCACCCGTTACCGATCAAGTGTTACAAATGAGCAAGAAAGGTAACGGGCAGATGCCCGTTATTGATAACACATTATTCGTAACGGGCATCAAACAATGACCGTTACCACAACTAGCCACCAGTCATGTGAAATGGCTATTTCTTTGGGCCCACAGGGAACTTTGGTAACGGGCACAAAAACAGAGCCCGTTACAGTAACTCAACATCGGAGACGCGTGCTGTGTACCTGCGTCTCCGATATCTTGACAAAATGAGACGCGTCTATTTCACGCGTGTCTCAGCACAACTAGGATTCATAACGGGCATCAAACAACAACCATTACCACAACTAGTCACCGGTCACGTGAAAATGACTGTTTCTCTTGGCCCACGGGGAACTTTGGTAACGGGCACCAAAACAGAGCCCGTTACAGTAATTCAATGTAGGAGACGCGTGCTGTGAAACTGCGTCTCCTCTGTCTTGACGAACGGGCCATGTTCTGGGGCCCATCGGTCAGTATTGGTAACGGGCTTTTACGTTTCCCGTTACATTGTTGGCATGTCTGTAACGGGAGTTCCGAATGAAGCTCGTTACTCACTGATCAGTGTTTGTAACGAGCTTTAATTAACACCCATTACAGATACGTAGGCCACCCCTATAGTAACCTGCTGCCTGCTTGCCGGCTGCATCCTGGAACCAGCCAGGATTTGGCAGCCATCAAGGGCTGCATCCTGGAACCAGCCAGGATATGACTGAATTCACATAAATTAGATCCAGCATCCAAATTCACAGAAATCCACATAATTCACATGCATCATATGACAAAATTCAGCATCATCATCTCACAAGTAAAGAAGCATCACTGGCTTGACAATAATATCACAGCCATAGTTAACTAGCTTAACAACAATATCACAAAATTCATGGGACAAGGAGGAATGCAAAAATTTCCCAAGAACCATGTACAATATTAGCCCACACAGTTTCATCAGCATAAAATTTTCTGTCGACTGCGATCACCTGTTCTATGAGGAATGTGGCAATTCTATCATGGACATAGACCAGTGTGTTGTGGTGGAGAGGATGCTCATCTAGCCCTAATCTCTGGATATAACAATGTCACCAGTCAGCACACATATATAGGTGGTTACCAAACATGTGCAGTGCTAATAAGCAAGAACTGTGCTCAGTTGCAGGTTTTACAAATGAAGATCCCAAGAAAGTACCTCCATATCTGGGCCTCTATCTTTTAATTTAAGCATGTGATAGGCACAATAGAAGCCGCAGAGTTTGGATTCAGTAGGTTGTTGGTGGCACTGCAATAAATGTACAAAGAAAAATAGTGGTGATCAAGAAGAAATAAACTCAAGCTTTAGTACTAGCTTCCACAGGAAGGAAATAAGTGTTATGTACCTTAACATCGTTGACATGTTCCAAGGTGCTGCAGGGCAACTTCTTGTTGGCGCAGTAACGTTCCCAACCCCTACAACGAAACATGCAACAATGGCTAGGGCACTATTAATTAATATACTCTGCACAGTTTGTTGAGGAACGTCCGCAGGTTAAGAAAGAAATAACTTACTCATTAATGATTAGTTTGAAAGGGATAGTATCAGTCTTAATGCTCTTGAATGAATCAAGATAGTAGACCTGCTGCTGCTTCGGAACGATCGCCACTGCAATCCAATGGTTCCTACTGAGATAAGTGGTAAGGACGAGTTTCTTTTTAGCATATAGTTTGAAGGCACGGTGCATATTGGACACAGAGAAAGCAAGAGTGTTATCCTTGCTGGTCAACATTGTCGAGCAAAGGCATTCAGGATCAAGGAAGCCAACTGCAGCGCCCGTCTTCTCAACTTCTACAACCATATTCCTATTAGTAAGAAAAAACAAAGTGTAAGGAGGCAAAATACATGGTAAAGATGATGTGAGGCAAAAAGCACATTTCGATAGAGAATGATTAGTGAGAAGCAGATTAAATTTTCAAGCAACTTATAGGATGAAGCAGCGGAGAAGTACCAGATCCAAAGCATCCAAGTTGAAGAGATCGTACAAATCACTGAGTCCGTTTGACGATTCGTCTCCTCTCTTAGGCCATGCATTGGTCCCGGGCCGAAGTGCGACCATAATCGGAGAATCATCATCTAACTTAGCACGTTGCATGTAGAATGTGTGGAGATCTCTGGTACAAGGAGCAGCCTTTTTGAGATCATCACCACTGAGAAGGCTCTTTCCGAATTTGTAATTTGGGTTAACCATAGCCCAAGGATTCTTCTTGGTGTTTCTCTCAGATCGCTTGTGGCTAGTCATAGCCCAAGGATTCTTCTTGGTGTTTCTCTCAGATCGCTTTGGGTTAGTCATAGCCCAAGGATGCTTCTCGGTGTTTCTCTCAGATCACTTTCTAGTAGGCATCTTAGAGGTTTTATTTACAGCAATTTTATTTTTCAGCTGCTTTGAGATGGCTGAAGAAGGTTTCTTAAGGGCTTGCTTGCCTGCTGTAGGTGGTGTAGAGCTTTTATTTTTAGCAAGTTTCTTTTCTTGCAGCTTCGAAATGGCTGAAGGTTTCTCAAGGGCTTTCTTGCCTGCTGTACGTGGTGTAGAGATTTTATTTTCGGCAAGTTTCTTTCCTTGCTGCTTTGAAATGGCTGAAGGTTTCTCAAGGGCTTTCTTGCCTAGTGGTGTCTCACCAGGAGCTATTACAGAGGTATTGGGCCCAGATGTACCTACAGCTTTCTTCGAAATGTCATCGACAGATTTATCAGCACCAGCCAACACATCACTCTGGTTGCCTGGTAACTGTGGTGTCTCACCAGGAGCTATTACAGAGGTATTAGGCCCAGATGTACCTGTAGCTTTCTTCGAAATGTCGTTGGCAGATTTATCAGCATCAGCCAACATATCAATCTGGGCTCCTGCTTTGGCATGATTGTTTTGAGCACTTTCGTTTGGGGGTGTAAGTTTTGTTGTTTCATGAGGAGGAGAAGGAGGAGGAGGAGGAGGAGGTGGAGGTGGGGATGGAATATTTGGTGTCTCTTGCGGATGTGGGGATGCAAGTTTCTCTATTTTTTCAAGACGAGTAGTAGTAGGTGGGGATGGAATATTTGGTGTATCTTACGGATGATGGATGCTAGTTTTTCTGTGTTTTCAGGATGACGAGGAGGTGGGGATGAAAGTTTTTCAGGACGAGGAGGAGGAGGTCCGAATGGAACGTCTTGCGGATGTGGGGATTGAGGAGGAGGATGTGGGGAACCATGTGAGGAAGGAACCTGTCCCGTACTCTGTGAACTACAAGGAATCTCTACCATAGCCTGTGAACGAGATTTACATGTTGGTGCTCCCTTGATGTGAATCTGACACCTTCTCCACTGTAACCTCTGTCCTTGAGCTTGTTCGAGTTTCATCACCTCGTCATTAGGAGGGTATTCCACCAGTTCATCCGCAAAGATATTATATACAGTGAGCACTTCAACCACAACACAGTCTTCATGAATCGGGACTGTTTGTAGCGTAGTCTGCTCTGGATGAACAAGACCAATTGCAGCCTCACATTCATGACCCCTCCACGTGATCCATAGGCCACAGTGTGTGGGTTCAGTCAACATGCCTATAAGGTCTTCCTGTGTACGATCGTCACAGCGCACCTTCGTCGCCAACTCTGCAGTGCAATCGATCAAACCTACATTATCTGCGGACGCACAGCTGCTCTTCAGTGTGGCGGGTGAAGGGCTTGCGCGATTGGACACTGGTGACAATACCATCTGGTGACAACACCACCTCTTTAGTAAATTATTCTGCATCTGCATCTCAGCCACCAGTTCTTGCTTGATTTGTTCCTTTATCTTTTCCGTATCAACTGATGCGTCAGTCTTCGTCCTCTTCCTCTTCCTGTACCGTGCTGAGGCCATGCATACTTCCAGCCCTGGTAGCTGGGGACACCACGCACGCGACCTGGTTGTTCAGGGCGGCCCAAGCACTGACTTAGCACATCATACTCCCTCTGCCCTACCATTCCTGAAGATTCTGCACATGCAATCTTCTCCTTGATGTCTGCAGCCAATTTTTCTGCCTCTTTGTTGTTGAACACTATCACAGCAACACGGTGTTTAATCACTAGCTTACTCCTTGCTCGCAGCCAATTCTTGGAATGATCGTCAGGGTAGGCGTCATATGGGTTGGGGACACCAGCTGCAGCTAATTGTCTGTCCTCTTCCTCCCATTGTTCTAGTTTCACAGTATAACCAGCTGGACCCATGCTGTGCTTGCTTGTGTTCCGGCTTCGGAGTTCTTTGAACTTGACACTAACAGATGAGGCTTGCTCGGTTTCCTCCTATTTCATGAACTCCTTCCACTGTTCCGGGTCGATAAACGGGTGCCTTGTAAATGGCTCAAGTCCTTTTCTGATAAAATCTCGCCTAAGCTGAAATCTGAATTGTCTCCATGCCTTGGCTGCCGTCTTCCAGAAAAGCTTGAATGCCTGTGGTTTCACGCCTTCCTGGAACTTCAAGTGTTTCTGCACATGCTTATCAAACAAGTCCCACTTTTCATCATTGCTTAGTTCTTTGAATTCTGGCAAGTGCAAAGGTATCTTTTGTCTAGCAACGAGCCCCGCAAGCGCCCTGAACCTGCGCTTTTGAGTCAATGGTACTAGCATCCCCCCTTTGTCGACCTCAGTGACTATCATTGTGTCACTTGGCCACTTTGTGGATGTCCTTGGCGCTCTGCCTCGGCACTGAGCCCCACCCACCTGGTCTTGTTGTGCACTAGCAGTGCCATAACCCTCTTCTTCATCTTATGGCCCAGGTCTATAGTCCTCGTCAGATTAATCCTGTGAATTAATAGTCAAGGGATTTTGAGAAAGGTCGGCTCAGTGTCCAAGAATAGCACAAAAAGCAGACCATACTGCTAGCTCTCCCAGGAGACATGCTACAACAGGAGACAAGTCGAGCACATTTTTAGTTAACCATGCTTAGCAGCTAAGCATGAGAAAACACATAAGAAAACAATTTCAGTAACTACTTTAGCCCACTGTAATATCACTGGTTCTTGGTAAAACATTAACATAAATGCAAAATTCAGTAACCAAAAAATTAGTTCAGGCAATGCGACCTTACCATTTTAAAGAGGAAGATGCAGGCTACCTCTGTTGCTGATGAGGTACTTATTCAACTTGGAGATAATGTGCACATGTACATAGGAACAAGAGCAAAACCAAATATAAGAGTAAATCTAAAGGGAAATGCTAAGTATGTATACCATCAACAGCTAAGTATGTCCACATGTACTTATACAAAGGAGCCACAGGGTATGCCGGGTATGCACCGGCATACCCTGCAATTCCCACAAGTACAAGTATATTTATACGCATTTATATAAAAAGAAAAGCATACGCATGCATATGTTGTATACTTGATTATCTGAACGCATGTGTGCTGGATACGCTCGCTTGGCCTAATTGCATAAACTTGAGCAAATATACCAAATTACGTTGTTAATTTTACAGTTATTACTGAATTGTTGTTAATTTTACAATTATTCCCGAGTTGGTAGAATGGATTTATCGAACTGTATAAGACATTTTTAGAGCGGCATACCATAAACTCAAATCCTAGATTTGCCACTGACCTTGTCACTGTCGGAGCGGAGGGATCTCTACTCCTTGTTGCTGCCTGCTCGCCTCCACGTCCTCGTCCTCGCGTCGACCTCGTGACTGGATCCCTTCTCCTCCTCCTAGTCGTCATCATCATCGTCGTCGCTGGATCCCTCCTCTAGTCGTCGTCGTTGTCGCCGCTGCTGGGTCCCTCCTCCTCCAGATCTCGCTGTCAGAGGTGTGGCGCACGTCGCACCGAGCGTGGAGTGGCGCGCGTCTCAGCGAAGAGGTGTAGCATGCGTCGCGGCGTGGGGGGAGGTGAGGGGGACGAAGGAGAGGGGGCTAAAGCGGCGGCGGCGGCACGAGGGGAGAGTGGGAGGAGACTGGGTGAGGGAGGCATCCTTCCCTACTAACCTAGCACGAGTGGGCTTGTGTGGGCCTTAAAACGAGTAATGTAGTCAAGTACTACTCTACTATTATATCATAAACATGCGATAAAAAAATCTAATTTTAAGAAATTTGGTTAAACAAGTGTGGCTGTTGATATTTTATTTATATACTAAATTACCAACTATGAATTTTTCGTATTTTTTACGAATTTTTAGGTGCTATTTATGGGCTCTAATATGACATGCATCACAAGTTCACATCACCAATCATACAAGTGTGCCTGTTGATATAGCATCACATCACATGTTCACATATGATATGCATCACAAGTTCACATCACAAAGCAAACTAACTCATAACAAACATATTCACATCTGACATGCATCAGCAGGGCACCTCACCAAAATAAGACTGCATCAGCTGGGCGCATCACCAAACTAGATTGTAGCTGCAGGGGAACTAGTTAGCTAGATGGCTTCTTTTGTGCTGCTGCCTCAAGTTCAGCTATCCTTGTCTCTAGTTTTGCAACTCTTTCTGCCAGCTCAGCATTCTTTTTTAGAAGTTCAATCAACAGCATGTTCCTAAAACAAAGGAAAATTATATTGATGCAAGCTTCATAACAGTTGTAACTTCTTACAAGAAAGCTATTTAGCGCTAACTGGTTTCAAAACTTGCCTGCTTCTCTTCAGCCGATTCCTTGAGCTTGTTGATTTCAGTCCAAATCCTGGCAATGTCATGTGCAGCAACTTCCTACAACAAATGGAAATTGATGCATTAGAACAATTGATTAGTGAAGATATGAAGGTACAAGGAGAAATCGTGCGTGTTGGTTTCAGAACTTGCCTCATGGTCTTCAGAATCGTCGTCGGAGTTGTTGTCAGAGTCGTCGCCAGAGTTGTTGCCGGAGTCGTCGCCGGAGGAGATGAGGTCTACCACCAGTCTTCTGCCTGGGTCGTCGCTGGAGGAGTCCGCGCTCACCTCAATGCTCGTGGACCGCTTCTTCCTTCACGGATAGGAAAAAACCCTGCCTCTCCATGGCGGGCGTCACTGGAGTCCCCCAACTTGGCCCTTGCACGCGTGTATGGCTTCCTCCCCCGGGCCGACGAAGAACCGGCCTCTTCCATGGAGCACCGAGGAAGATGCACGGGGGCAGCGCGCTGGGACGGCTCCTCTTCGTCGCCGCGGAACATCACTCTCTTGGAGGGGGCGGCAGATAGCACCGAGGAAGACAGACGAGGACGTGGCCGCGGGCCTCCTCCTTGTAGAACCTCCCCCTAGAGTCGCGGGCCATCCCTGCGACGGAGACGAGGCTGCGACAGAGACGAGGAAGGCGGAAGCCGGAGAAGGGGATAGAAGGCGGAAGGCGGGGCGGAGCGTTTATTAAAAAGGTTCGGATGCGCAAATGATACGCTGATTAACAACCACCCGTCACCAATGAAGGGGCGGGGCCAGGTCTATTCGAATGAAGAACAGTTTGCTTTTCCCCTTTTAATCTGCAATCAAATTTTGTATCACGTATTTCTCCGTCATCCGTAATCCAAATTTGATGATATTTGTTTCTGAATTTTTCTAAAATCAACATCTATTCATTTATGACCTTTTTTCGTATGTAATTCCATTTCTTGGATGTTGTTTATACACCTTATCTTGTTCCTTATAAGTACAACATAGAACTAATATTTGTTTTACACAACCATTACTAATGAAACTTTGCATTTCGTAATCTTATGGTGAACACAAGGTTATGTTAAAATTTCAAATGCATATGAGTTCAAATATGTTTTAAAGTGTGGAAAACTTCAATGTTGAAGTAACATTCTAAGAAACTATGTGAGAGATGTAGACATTGGTACACAAGTATAATCTTCCATTTTCAAAACCATTTGAATTTTTGTAGACAAGCTTAAGGACCTAAATCATGTTGCCAAGTCAATTTGTAGAATTTTTAGAACACACTAAGATGTTATTATAATTATTATATCGTAAACAAGAGATAAAAAATCTAATTTTAAGTAATTTGGTTAAACAAGTGTGGTTGTTGATATTTTATTCAAATACTAAATTACCAACTATGAACTGTTCATATTTTTTATGAATTTTTTGGTGTTGTTTATGGGCTCTAATATTTGAGGGAAGCAAGTTTCAATTCAGAAAAAATAATGTCGGGCCCACGCGTCAGCGTCAGAAGCCTATATAAAAAAAGATAACCGTTGCCTGCCCGGCCGACAAAGGCTATGCGGGTAGACTAACCCGCGTCGCCAACAAGTGCTCCATTGTCCGAAATGCCCCTGACCGAATGAATATGCATCCGCCCCGGTGACGCTGGTACACTAACCCTCATCGCCAACAAGTGCTCCATTGTCTGAAATGCCGCTGGCCGAATGAATATGCATCCGCCCCAGTGACGCTGGTACACTAACCCTCGTCGCCAACCAGTGCTCCATTGTCCGAAATGCCCCTGGCTGAATGAATATCCATACGCTGGTCCCTTGCCACTGGTCCCTTGCCCGGACTGTGGTATGGCTCGGGTGGTGGAGGGGCAGACGCGGAAGGAAGGTGAAAACCACGGTCGTCTTTATTTCAAGTGTGCAAGGAACTCGGTGAGTAGTCTGCTGTGTTTCCCAAATCGGAGTTAGGGTTCTTATGTGTTTTTGATTTGTAGTGCACCAAGAATTGTGGATTTTATCGTTTCCACAAAGAGTATCTCCAGATGCTGAAGGATGCTGGCGTCATTGTTTTTCGACCATCGAACTGGGCAGACGCGGTCGATGAAGTAGTTGATTCAGTGGAATGTCAAATTGGGAGCGGCGAGCGGAGGCAAGCACTGGAGGACAAGTAGTGGAAGAAAGCACTAGAGGAGAAGATGGACAATGTGATCTAGAAGATGAACTTGATTATTGTGGCTGTTGTTTGTGTAGTATTTGGATGTTTACTGGGGATGTATGCTGCAAAGAAGTAATTCTGATGTCAAAAGTGGTGCTTTTGCTTCATCTGTGTGGATGAAGAATGAAAAATCTGTCACAGATGACAAACTTAAATGTATGAATGAAGAATGGATGGAATGACAATTGGGTCACAAATCTTAATGTGTCACATATCACAAAATTCATCAATTCATCTGTGCTGACATTTCATTGCAGCACGAGGCAAAGGAGACGTGGATTAACACAAATAGGTTAACAAACTTATGGCATAACTTTGGCATACACATTGCAATTCATTGTAAACTGCAGCTAAATAATGATACAAACAGAGTTACAAACTTCTGGCATACACATTGCAATTCATTGTAAGCTGCTGCCATAGACATTGCAATGCGTTATAGGAGACATGGATGGATCTACCCGCGTCTCTTAGATCTACTAGTTCATCACAAGTTCAACAAACGCACAGGAGGAACACATTAACAGAGGATCTACTAGTTCATCACAAGTTCAACAAACACACAGGAGAAACACATTAACAGAGGAACAAATTAATTAAGCAGAGGTAGTCTCTGCCGGAGGAGCCCCACCATCGGAGTTGGAGCCGGAGCCGTCGAGGCTGCCATCGTCGCCGCCGTCGTTGTCGACGGGGGCGAGCACGCCTCTCTCAATGTCCCCAGCCAAGATATGGATCTTGAAGGCGTAATCCTTCACGGTCCTCTGCAGTGGATCATTGGGTGCTGGGTCCCCGAGATGAATGGCCACCCGTCGAAGCCTGTTCAAAGCTTCGCGGAACAAGTTGACTGACGAACTGGCTTCGTCAGCAGTTAGTGCAGGAGCAGAAATGGCCTCCAAGGGCTACAGCGCCGGCGCCTCCTTAGGCGGGGGCGGCGGCACCTCCTCGGGCTCGTTGGACGGTGGCGGCGGCACCTCCTCGGGCTCCTCGGGCGCCAGCGCCGTCCCCTCCTTGACGAGCCGCCGACGGCGGCTTTCGTCGTCATCATCCTCCTCCCTCCCCTGCTTCCCGGACGGCTCGCTTGACGATGCCATGCGCGTGCTTGAGGAAGAAGATGCTCTTGGATTCACTTCTTGGTGACCGGAGACGGTGGTGCTGGGGTTTTCTTGGTGCCGCGGTTGACGAAGTTCTTGGCCGGTCGGGGATTTATATTGATAAGACAGGGAACCGTCAGGCGGCCGGTCACGCGCCTCGGAGCCTGTGTACGCTCAGGAGAGCTCTTGGCCACAAAAGAGTCATGTGGTCACAAGGAGACGTGTGACTATTCATATTTTATTCAAAATACCAAATGCCCAACTATGAGTTGTTCGATTCTCAAAAAAAAACTATGAATTGTTCGTATTTTTATTAATTTTTAGGTGCTGCTTTATGATCCCTAATTTTTGAGGGAACCAACTGTCATTTCAAAAAAAAGTGTCGGGCCCACGTGTCAGCGTCTGTAGCCTAGTATAAAGAAGGTAACCATTACCCGCCCGCGCACCAGCCAACAAAGCGACGCGGGTTTGCTAACCCGCGTCGGTAGTGACTATCCATTTTGCAAAATGTATATTCAACCGGCCCGGCCCATTCTGTCTCCCGTTCTTCTTTCCGAATGGATAAGCGCAGCACTTTCCTTAAAAAAAGCGCAGAGGAGGCGTGAGAGGAGGCGTGGAGACAGAGACGATGATGAGCGCCAACGAGAGGCCAAGCAGCGGACGACCCCGTGCACCCGGGATCGAGGAGAACCGGAACGTGAAGCGGTGCCGCAACTGGATCCGCGCGCGTGCCTGCGAGATGGTGGCGAAGAGGGAGACAACGATGAGCGCCGGAGAGGGGCCAAGCAGCGGTGGAGTGAACCCAATGCCGGAGACGAGGGTCCTCGACTGGATCCTCTCGGGTTCCGACGAGGGGCCAAGCAGCAGCAAGGAGGAGCGTGCCGACGAGGGGGCAGCGAAGTGGGCGAGGCGCTTGCCTCACGTCTGCGAGCACAAGTGTCTAGCAACGACGAAGAGGGGTTGAGGGAGCGGCGAAGGTGTAGAGGACCTCATCTCTGACTCTGGCAACGACTACGATGACGGCGAGGCAAGTTTCTCTGAATCTCACTGCCTTTTTACTTGTTCTATAGATGGAGCTTGAGCTAGCTTGAGCTTGAGCTTGATAAAGTTAGTGCCTATGATGATGTCTTCCATGCTTGTCATGATCTTATACCAAGTTCTGTGGCAAATCAGTTCTGAACTAAGTTCTGCTTTTACTTGTCACACCCTGCTATGAAGCCTAGGATAATTTTCAAGTTCTTATATAATTTTCCTATGATGATTACTGTGCCTATACTGCTCCAAGTTCTGAGGCAAATTAGTTCTAAATTAACTATGCTATTCTTATACCATGTTTAACCCTGTTTCAGGCAAAACTCTATGAGTCGCGAGCAGAGCTTGAGTTACTTCTAAACCTTAATGTCTGGGATTATGTGAAACCTGAGTTTGAAAAAATCACGAAAGAAGTGAACATCCTCATCAAAAAGGCACATAAGGAGGTACAAGTATACTACTGAACAAAATCTCGAGCCCATTGAAGATGCACTCGAAGGGCTTCAATAATCCTTGGTTGCTTACGAAGAGGCTGCAAAAAGAGCCAATCTTGATGGGGAATGAGGAAGTTCAAGCTTGTTGATGTGCAGGGTCAGATAGCCATACTTTTGTGGATGTTCAAGGGGCATGCTTTTGTTGATGTGTATGGTCAGATAGCACGACCATAGTAAATAATTAATGTGAAGGACAAGTTAAGTCCTAGCCTGATGGACAAGTTAAGTTAACTGTTTGTAATAATTATTCTTTATTCTTGTGTACAAGTTATCTTCATCTATGTGGACAAGTTATCTCTCTTATGATGTCTGTTTTGTCTCAAAAGACATATATGTTGATTGTGCCTATATGTCAAAATGGAAGCAATGAGAGATCGAGCTGACCTGTCAATGAAGACAGACTCAAAGGAGACGCGGATTCACAAACCTCCATCTCCTTTCTTCACAAAGGAGACACGGATTAACAAACCTCTGTCTCATTTGTTCACTGCCGCCGCGCTCCCGCTTCACGGTAGTGAAGAGTGCTATTAGACTTTAATTATTGAGCTCTCAGTCTAGTAACGGGCGTCAAATGCTCATCGGTAACGGACTTTATAGCCCGTTACCAATACGGTAGTGATCAGTAACGGAATTAAACAGCCTGTTACCGATAGGGCATTGATTGGTAACGGACTTTACGAGCCAGTTACCGATAGGTTTAACTTGTGTAACGGACTCGATTTAATGTCCGTTACAAAGAATTCATGTAACGGGCGTTTAAGAAGCCTGTTACCAGAAGTCCACATTGGTAACGGGCGTTGTGGAGGCCAACCCTGGGGTCGGCCTGCCGCGCTTATGGGTAACAGGTGCCAAACAACAACCGTTACAGATGTGGGTTCATGTAACGGGTGTTAAGGGCCCGTTACAAAATGTTGCATGACCTATTTGAGATTTTCACGTAGTGTACTTCTAATGATGGCTATATGTGGAGCTCAAGGTAGGATAAAAGATAAAGCATACTTGTTTCACATATATTGCAAAGTCAAAAACCGGATCCAAGAAGAAAATCAAATCATACAATCAGATCAAGATGTGCACGTGTATGGGTATGATGGGTATGGTAAGGTGGATACAAGGCCCGGAATGGGCTTTAGATATTACCATACATGATGAAGTTCTATGGTGATGGTAAGGTGGACACTAGCCCCAGAGTAGGTACTAGTTATTACCATCTAATTTATGAAACTCCTTTTTGCATGACTCTCTCCTCTCTCCTTCTTGAAATATTTGAGACACGGTCTATCTCTCTCTCTTTTTTTTTGAATATGCATTTTGAGCATGTCTTTCCCTTCTTTTTTTTAGCATAGCCCAGTCTCTTTTGGAGATATTTGGAGAGGGGTAAAGCATGTGGAACAATGCATGGAGCTTTATTTGGTGGAATAGATGGATGATACAATGCTAACTTCCAGTGTAGAAGCATAGCAAAGGGGGAAATGGTGTGCACATGAATCTTGATCATGGAAGCATGAAAAGAATTCTCACAAGGGTCACAACAATTTGACAAAGCTCAATGCATTAACAAGCAGCATATGAGTATAAGGTTTTCAACTAGAACATCATATGGCTTTGGTAGGACTATGGCATATCAAAGAGGAGCTTTGCAAAGAATTTTCAAATTTTTCAAATAAAATTCCCAAGCACTCAAGCATTAAGAGAGAAGATCATATCAACAAACCATATCTCAAACACCAACTACTTAGATGAGCATGAGGTCCCTAATGATATTTGTTCACAAGCATCAAGATAATGAGTAAGGAATAAAACATATGCAAGCCAACCACATGAATCATGTAGAGCAAGCAGAGCACAATTATTTGAGTTTGACTCACTAGATAAGAATTGAAGATCATTCAAAATCGTAGGTAGAGAGTGAGATGAAGGGTGCACATACCATCACTCCTGAAGGATATGGGGAACCAGGAAGACTACTGGTGATTTGGCTAACCCGTGGGGTAGCCAGCTCACTGTAGTTTACCTTGCCCTAGTCATGAAGCTGCAGTCGATGTTGTGCAGCCCTCGTGTGGGAGTTCTCAAGTGGGTGTGTTGATAATGAGCTTGAGAGAACTCCCCCACACTTTTGCTTGTACGGGCGTTGTTCTTCGAACAAGTGAGAACAAAAGATGGACTCTATTGGTTCGAGAACCATAGAGCCTTTATTTGAAAGCAAATATTTTTGTTTTTGTTTTGTTTTTTTATCATCACCATGTCATTTACTGAAGCAGGGTTAGACCAATATTGCACTCCATAAACAAAAGGGGAATTTACTTACCTTGGACCTTTCAGAGGTCACATGTGCCTCCTTTGTATGTTATGCAACATGAGTCTGACACCTTAACTTACCTTCACATATGAATCTAACTTAATGACTTACCCATTTGAATTTGATGATTTTCTATAGGGGTTAGTCCATATACATGCAACCAAGATCTTATGAACGCATAACTCTAAGGTTCATCAATCAAAACTTGACACCATGTCTCGTTTTGACTGAAGGAGACAGTTTTAACCTAAGCACAATGCTTATTTTAGAAACTATCTATGAATGTGGTCGCGAAACATATATTCAAACCAGAGCATATGAACACAGATGAAGGAAGCATGATTAAGTTGTTTTCAAAGGAACACAAGCATGAGCATGTGACAGTGAACATCGGGCAACCTCCCGAAAGGGCTTTGTTTAAAGTCAAAAGCAGGACATACCTAGCTAGTCGGGCAAGATGAAAGAGCTTACATCATCTCCAAATTAGGGTAAGATTTGGCATGAGAGAAACCTTACTCGGGATGCTTCACATATCTCCCCCACATTTGGAGTTTGCATTGCTAAGCAACGAAACTCAAGTGTGTGGAGATCAAGCTCACATGTTGATGTAGCTCACATGTTCTTACCAAAATCTTACCAAAGTGTTGTAGTTGATGTAACTCACATATTCTTAGGCATCATCTGTCCATCATTCTTTTCAATCTCCACCTGAAAGGTTAGCGACCAAAAATACTTGAAGGACAACTTTATCTTAAAAACATGTTCTTGCTTTTATTTGAAAAGGGAAAATAAATTCTAAGCTAATCCAGGCTATCTCCTGGTAGTGCTTAATTTATTACGGTCATAAGCTCGACCATGGGAACTTCATCTTGCAGCTATCGTTGGTGGTATCATTCCCGTCTTACCACCAATCTTGGATGTATCCATGAAGCTTTAGCTGCAAGGTCAGTACCACAACGCACACACGAAATCTGATATGCTTACGGTAAACATATGCATCCATAATGAACCTTCTAAACATTTTCCAAAAGAGGACCAGAAGGTGGTTGTAGCTTTCATGTGTGGTCAGTGCACTGAGCATGGCTGACTTTGGAGATGAATTATGCGAGCATGGTTCATAAGGTATATCAGGGATGAAGCTACCATGCTCGTCAATGGAATCCTTCCTATGAATTCCAGAGTCGGTGCCTCACAAATTTCCATGGTCTATGAATCCTCTATCTCAAGAGATTTATCATGAAAGCTCGGTATCGACTCTCGATCATGATCGAAAGCAACAAGATACGGGCCAGTGGGAAGAGGCTCAAACTCGGTCGAGAGGGATGATGATCGTTCGCCTTCACAGAAGTGAAGAGAATCTTCCGAGTCATTCTTATGAGGAGTAGGAAAGTCTACAACTTCAATGAGAACGAGCTCGGATGATGCGAACGGAGATACATGCATCATCTTCTTGAGCGGGTCTTGCTTGGGAAGAGGCCTTGCCAGTGGAGGTCCTGGACCTGTGATAGAAGTGGTGAAATCGGATTCCCTAAGCTTATGATGTAGGTTCCCTTGAGGTTTATCAAGAAGTTCATCCAATGGTAAGCCTAGGAGAAGATCGAAATCCATGATGTCATAGATATGAAAAATCTAAGCACACCTCGATCTCGTCTATGATGATCGGCACGTCTCTAGCAATCCCTCGACATGGGAAAAAGTAGTTCCACTTGGGACTTCGGAAATATCTATCAGTCGGGGCGAGGGGCATGTCACCCACCAAAGTGTCCAGAAGGCACTCCGGTATGATGCAAGCTCCAGCGGTAGGGTCATGAATAGCATCTATGGTGTTTCCCCTCATGAAACACTGGATGGTCTTGGAAATTGAGCTAACCCGAATTGCTTTGGAAGTAGGCCTTAATTCCTGAGGCGACCAATCCACTATAGTCCCATGATTCCAAACTTCATCGAGGACCTCATAAAGGTCAATCGATGTCGTAGGGTTCTCATGCCTATAGTGATTCGAGGCATTTATAATGTCTCTAGGAGAGTCATCCTCAAATATGTGAGAGAACTCTGAAGGTTGGATCTCTTCTTCCTTCGGTGTTCGCGGTTCGGGAGAAGGCTCTCTATACGAATCATGGGATGTGCAGGGTCGAAGCTCAAATTCGTCTATTAAGAGACTCTCTTGGATCGACTCTAATTCCTGGTGGGGTTCGTTGTGACTGGTATGGGATGAAGAGGCTTCTAAGAAGAATTCTAGGATCTCTCTTCTTTCCATTGGGGATTGATGTTCGAATGAACCACCAGCTAGAAGGTCGAGCTCTCATGCAGATTCCATGTCTAACCTCGTGTAAAAGGTGCACAATGATACATCTTCAGGTATAGATAAGTCTGAGCTAAGCTCCACTAGGTGTGAGAACCTAGCCCAAGCTGCACTTATAGACTCACCCTCTAATTGGCCTAATTCACAAAATTCACACGGTAGCAACTTTGAGCATCCAAAAGGGGAGAACGAATGACAAAAGTCATCTCGTAGTTCTACCCAATTGTCTACACTCCCTATCATGCAGGTGTACCATTGCTCCGCTCTATCTACGAGAGAGAAAGGGAACAACTTCCACCTCAAAGTTTCCTATGTCACACCTGGGATTACCAAGCACAAACACAGTTCTTCGAACTCCTTCAAATGATCGTGGGGGTCATCACTGATGGCTCCAGAGAATGGTCGATTCCAAACCATGACTATAAAGTTGGGATGAAGTTCATAGCTAGATGAAGAAGTTGATGGTTTCTCTAAGATGAACTCGCCCCTAGGGGTAGAGAGGCTTTGACAGGAAGGCATCTCAATGGGTAGCGGGGGTAAAGGTAGAATTCAAGAAAACGAAAAAGATAGATACGAGGACCACTAGGTTCGAAGATTGATACAACAACCGTTCCCCGGCAATGGCGCCAGAAACGCTTGTTGGTATTTCTTAACCTCACCACTAGTTGCACACCTAGCGTGAGCGTAAGATCCACCTGGGTATACCGACGGGTACGAAAGAATCCGCAAGCGCACGGAAATAACGCTGTAGCACTTCACCTTAGGAGTATTCCCAATGGTATCGAATCCAAGGAACGGTGTGTACTACCTTCTACCCTAGGAGAACGGTCCAAGGACACAACTCTATAGGATGAGATGAAGATGGAAAGGATCCTGGTGATAGTAGGCAGAGTTGAGAACAATATCTCGGTTAGGGACTCTTATTTCGGACACCGGACCCTCCTGGCTATAACAGTCGGTTCACGGCAAATGGTTGCCTAAACCTGTATCCGGACGTGGGGGATTCCGAAAGGGTCCAACGGCTGTCACTACTGCGGACTACCCAAGACAAACCGTGGGATACAGGGCAATCGAAGGATAACCCGTCGTCTAGACACCACGTCTACACCACCGGTTACTACTATAGTACAGCTACGTCTGTCGACCCATAACAACACTATAGCACTCCGTACGAAGACGGAGCGACGACCCACGAGGGAGAGACTAGAACTCACTCAGGTAACCGCTATCTATACAAGGATCACGGAAGGACTTTGGTCTAAACTAGAATGCATGAGCATCCGCTTTACTCTAATTGGACTAGCAGGCATACAAACGGAATTAGCAACTTATGAACTACACTAGAAGATCAAAGGCTAAGCTCATGAAGAACACAAGCCTCTAAATCATGAACAAGTGAAGAACACAAGAACTATTCACCCATGTAAGGAGCCACTTTAGTCTAAATAGAGAATGCCGAAATACTCACTTTATTTTAAATGATGAACAGAAGCTTCCGTAGAGGTTCATTCTTGGGGAATGGTGCCAAACACCATCGCACATCCCCAAGTCACCCCCTCACCTTCCTTCTAATCTCTAAAGCACTAGCAAGCCATCACTAATCCTATGCAAAGGCACTCCTCCCCTAGAGGGGTAGGAGCCCAAAGGCAAAATGAGGAGAAGAAGTGTGTGTCTCTATTCCTACCCCCTCTACTTCTATTTATAGGCCAGAGCATCAGCGCGAGAACACCCCGAGCACCCCCAGAATGCAACCAGGAACCAACCAGAGACCACCATGTGGAAGGCCGAGATGAATCGACATAATGTCGGTTTGGCTGATCCTTGGGGTCGGCCGACCCCAGGGTGGCCCCACTCGCCTTGTGCTTTCTCCAGGTGGCTAGCAGGTGGGTCCCTAAGGCGGTTCCTGATGTATGGGTCGGTTGAAGGCGGTTTGCTCGGGTTGTGGGCCCTTGAATCCTTGTGTTAGACATGTGGCAGCTCCTGATTCGTCAGGCCTCTTTCCTCTGGATTGATGACGTCGGCGATCCTTGGCATTCTGCATGGCAGGCTCTTATTGGCTGAGGTGGAGAGGCTTGGCTTGATGAGGTGGAAGGATAAGGTGTGCTTTTGCTCTATTTCTGATACTAATTTCCTGCATTCAAATATATACCACAACTTGTGGAAATTGTCAGTATAAACCCCTATTCTAGTGTTGATGATCACTTTCCATTTATTTTATGCAGGAATAGACGACCTAAAAGTAGTTCTTAACAGCCGTCAATAGTGATGACGGAGCGTCCATGCGAGCTGCTCCATATGGACCTTGTTGGCCTAGCTCGTGTGCGATCTGTGGGTGGGAAGAGGTACATCCTGGTTGTGGTGGACGACTACTCTCGGTATGCTTGGGTTTTCTTTTTGGAGGAAAAAGGGGAGACGTTTGGTTTTGTTTGAGATCTTGTCTTGAGGTGTAACACCCCGCCCACCAAAGCCGCACCGCCCAGCCCTTCCGTAGGGGCGGGCACGCGTAAACATAGCACCCTGCTTACACTTTCGTCCTCGCTTCGTGTAAAAGGGTTAGCCCGAGGGTGATATGGCTGGTGGACAAAGGCTTATAAGTTGGCTCCACCCTTGCTCAACTAGCAATGTGGCACTAAACACGCGCACCTGCGCTCATGGGCCACTCATGGCCATCCAAATTGGGTCGGGTGTGACATTCACCCCCCCTCAAAGAACCCAACGTCCTCGTCGGTCCAACTCACCCGTCCAGTGCCGACCCATACGCCATGTTGTGTGACCCATCCCAGGCCCACACACGCATGTATATGTCTGCATACTTACCCGAGCAAATGTCCAGGAACCTTCCCTCATAGCGCACGACCGTACGTCTAGTGCCGACCCATATGCCATGCCGTGTGTCCCATCTCAGGCGCACACGTGCCATGCGCCCTATGTCCGCACACTGACCCGTACGCGCAACTATGAGGGTCGGCTCTGATACCATTTGTAACACCCCGCCCACCAAAGCCGCACCGCCCAGCCCTTCCGTAGGGGCGGGCACGCGTACACATAGCACCCTTCTTACACTTTCATCCTTGCTTCGTGTAAAAGGGTTAGCCCGAGGGTGATATGGCTGGTGGACAAAGGCTTATAAGTTGGCTCCACCCTTGCTCAACTAGCAATGTGGCACTAAACACGCGCACCTGCGCTCATGGGCCACTCATGGGCCATCCAAATTGGGTCGGGTGTGACATTCACCCCGCCTCAAAGAACCCAACGTCCTCGTCGGTCCAACTCACCCGTCCAGTGCCGACCCATACGCCATGTTGTGTGCCCCATCCCAGGCCCACACACGCATGTATATGTCTGCATACTGACCCGAGCAAATGTCCAGGAACCTTCCCTCATAGCGCACGACCGTACGTCTAGTGCCGACCCATATGCCATGCCGTGTGTCCCATCTCAGGCCCACATGTGCCATGCGCCCTATGTCCGCACACTGACCTGTATGCGCAACTGCGAGGGTCGGCTCTAATACCATTTGTAACACCCCGCCCACCAAAGCCGCACCGCCCAGCCCTTCTGTAGGGGCAGGCACGCGTACACATAGCACCTTGCTTACACCTTCGTCCTCGCTTCGTGTAAAAGGGTTAGCCCGAGGGTGATATGGCTGGTGGACAAAGGCTTATAAGTTGGCTCCACCCTTGCTCAACTAGCAATGTGGCACTAAACACGCGCACTTGCGCTCATGGGCCACTCATGGGCCATCCAAATTGGGCCGGGTGTGACATGAGGTTGAAGAACGAGAGGCATGGAGATGCCATGCGAGCGATCCGCAGTGACAATGGCTCGGAATTTAAAAACTCTCACTTCGAAACCTTTTTCCATGACTTTGGTCTTGAACACCAGTTCTCGAGTCCATATACGCCTCCCCAGAATGCTGTGGTGGAAAGGAAAAATAGAACCCTGTGTGAGATGGCTCGAACGAAGCTCGATGAGCATAGGACTCCGAGAAGGTTCTGGGCTGAGGCGGTCAATACCGCGTGCTATGTGTCGAACCGGATTTTTCTCCGGGTCCATAAGAAGAGAACTTGCTACGAGTTGATGCACGGTAGAACCCCCAAGGTGAGTCACTTTCATGTCTTTGGCTGTAAATGCTTCATTCTTAAGAAAGTCAAGAGTTTGGACAAGTTCGAGGCTAGGTCTATCGATGGCATTTTCTATGGTTACGCGTCTCATTTCTAGAGCCTTTCGGGTGCTCAATCTTGAAACTAACCAAATTGTGGAGACTTGCGAGGTTACCTTCGACGAGACACAGCCACCTAGTTCGCTTGTTTTTGAGTGTGCAGGTGATGAGGAACTTGGCGAGGAGCTTTTTGAGGATGAGGTGTAGCAGCAAGGAGATGAGGAAGATGGTGGTGTGGTGCCCGCGGCTGAGCATGTACATACTACTTCGACTATGATCGAGGATGGGCCTTCTCCCACACCTACGATGACGTGCCGATATCGAGAGGAAGCTGCAGCTGAGGGGGGGTGGCTTCGAGGCGAGAAGCTCCCCGACGAGTACAAGTGGATCACCCAGCTTCAACAATCATCGGGAACATCAATGAACGAACTACACAGTCGAGGTTTCAAAATGACTCTCACATTGCCCATGCTGCATTTGTTGCTACTTTTGAGCCCAAAGACATTGGACACGCGCTATCTGATCACAATTGGGTAAATTCTATGCATGAGGAGTTGGAGAATTTTGAGAGAAACCAAGTTTGGGAGTTAGTGGAGCCTCCACCGGGTTGTAAGCCGATTGGGACAAAATGGGTGTGGAAAAAATAAAGAGGGAGAGAAAGGTGAAGTAGTAAGAAACAAGTCGAGGTTGGTTGCTCAGGGGTACACACAAAAAGAGGGGATAGACTATGAGGAGACATTTGCTCCTGTGGCTCGTTTGGAGGCGATTAGGATCCTTCTAGCCTTCTCTGTGGCTAAAGGGTTCAAATTGTACCAAATGGATGTTAAGAGTGCATTTCTGAATGGTGTGTTGGAGGAAGAAGTGTATGTGCGGCAACCACCGGGGTTTGAGAGTGAGAAGTACCCCCACAAGGTGTACAAGTTGAGGAAGGCCCTATATGGGTTGAAGCAGGCGCCTAGAGCTTGGTACGGTAGGTTGAGGGGGTTCCTCTTTGAGAGAGGTTTTGAGATGGGTAGATCAGACCTTGTTTCTCCTAAGGCAGGGCAAGGAGATCTTAATTGTTCAAGTGTGTGTGGATGATATTGTCTTTGGTGGCATGTCTAACTCTTTGGTTGCAAGGCTTGCAGAAGACATGAGTAGGGAATTCGAGATGAGCATGATGGGTGAGTTGCAGTTCTTCCTCGGCCTCCAGAACAAGCAGTCGAAAGAAGGAACATTTGTGCACCAAACCAAGTACACCAAGGACATTGTGAGGAAGTTCAAGATGGAGGACTCCAAGGCCATGACGCCGCTGCTGAGTATGACTTCAGCCCTTGATGCGGACGAGGAAGGTGAACACGTGGACCAGAAGGTGTACCGGAGCATGATCGGCTCCCTTCTGTACCTGACATTGACGAGGCGGACATCCAATTCTCGGTATGTCTGTGTGCTCGTTTTCAAGCGTCTCCAAGGACTTCGCATCAGCAAGCAGTCAAGCGCATCTTCAGTTATTTGCGATACACTCCCGACTTTGGCCTTTGGTACTCTGCGTTTTCTTCTTTGGAGCTTCACAGTTTTTCAGATGCGGATTTTGCCGGGTGTCGGTGTTGACGGCTATTAAGTACCTACTTCAGCTGTCAATATACTCATAAATAAAGGAGCAAAAGGCAACTCTTACACACATTTAGTTAAGAATAATGTAGTTCGACTTGTCCTTGGAGCTTCTGTGATTGTATGTAAAATAAGCATAAAAGAAGTGACAACTCGCCTTCTATGGGCCAAGCCATGTCACCTCATCCAAGAAAGGGCTGCCACCTAGGATCCCATGCATGCAAGCCATGTCATCAATCCAAGGGAAGCAACCCCGACGAATCAGAGGGCGACACATGGACATCACAAGGATTGAAGGGCCCACGGGCAGGCAAACCACGTCAAAACCAGGTGGACACCGGGGACCGACCTAAGGACCCACAGGATAGCCACCAAGAAGAAGTATAGGCCGAGGTGGGCCCACAAGGGGTCGGCCGAACCGACCTTGTGTCGGCTCATCTCAGCCTTCCACGTGGTGCTTCCTGGTCGGCTCCTGATCCATTCCCGGGGTGTTCACGCCATTCTCCAGAAGCTGTCCTAGGCCTATAAATAGATGTGATGGGACTCATTTCTTACCCAACTCACTTTCTAGCTCCTCTCTCACTTTCTGTTTCCAAGGCTAGGAGGTAGGCTAGAGTAGTTTTACTTCAGGTTCCAAGTCTACTTTGGGATCTAGGTATGAGTTCTCTTGTATCTTTATTTCTTTGTATGACTTTGCTCTACTTCAGTTATATAACTATTTCATATAAAGTTGTTCTTGTATACATGGGTGATTTGTTCATGTGTTCTTCACTTGTTCATCATTTAGAGGCTCATGTTCTTGATGAACAAGCCCTTTCGATCCAGTTGACAAGTGACTTACTCATGTTTTCGGTGTTTGTTCATAATTTAGAGTCTCGTGTTCTTCACGAACACGACCCTTTGATCTTGTTGAATAGACATAGGAAAGCACAAATCCGTTTGTGTACCTAGCCTAGTTTGGTCTAGTTAGATTCCATGTTTGTGTTGTATGAAGTTCGTGCTTAAGCTACGGTACTCGGTGTAATTGGCTGGTTTATCTGGTGGCTCTGACCTGGGTCACAATAGCCAGGGCCGGTCAAAGTCCTGCTAACAACGTAAGGGTGGTGCTTGGGTTGCGTAGCTACGTTACTTTTGAGTGTATCCCACGATTTGTCTTGGGGTAGGCCGCGGTAGTGACAGTCGTTGGACCCTTCTAGAATGCCCCACGTTCGGATATGCTGTAGGAGTCTAAAGTCTAACAACTGGAGTCGTGCGTAAGCGACGCGGGAGGTTAACTCCCCGTTTGTACCTGGGTGCTTAAGTCAATATTCATGCAATGCTAGTGTGTATCTAACTCATCTTGTTGACTTCAAGTGTATAGTACCTTAGAACCTAGAACTAACTCGTATGTTGCCTCCTAAGCCTAGGACCATTAGAGAGAGTGTGTTTGTGTGTTCACACTACCAACTTATCTATCATACCTTACCCCTGCACTTGAGTGTCTGGTTTGTTTCCGTCTATGCTTTATACTCATTACAATAGTGTTGAACTTGTTAATCCACCCAGCCTTCCTTAGATTCGATACCCTTTGGAATACTCCTTTGGGGAAATGCTACAATACTACTTACGTGCGTTTGCGGACTCTTGTAATCGTTAGGATTACCATTTGTCATTTCTGGCATCGTTGCTAGGGACTAAACTTAGCATCGCTGTTAAGAAACGTCAACAAGCATTTCTGGCGCCGTTGCCGGGGAAGGCTAAGGATAACATGTCAACACTTTGCATATGTTTATAATCATGACAGGAATGAAACAGTTCTCAATGCAGGCTAACTTTGATTGTCTTCCTTGTCTATTGATGATGAGACAGGTAGTGCATGATTGGTTTCGACTTACCACTGAATTTCACTGAAGATCCTAAGTCACTTGTAAGGAGAGCTAGAACTCATTTCGGTTCTCCCCAGCATGTACGTACGGAAGTCGACCCAGCTTCCTTCGTGCCATCTACATCAACTCCTATGGCCAACCCTGAGAAGACTCTTCGCGAGTACTCTGCTCCCTCTGCTGATAAGGCGCCCACCGGCCCCGAGATCAACACAGGGAACGAAAACATCGAGATCAAAACAGGCCTCATTACGATGCTACATGCTAGCCCATTCTGTGGCAATCCTAATGAAGACGCGAGGTTTCCAAGGCTCATTTCTTACCCAACTCACTTTCCAACTCCTCTCTCACTTTTGGTTTCCATGGCTAGGAGGTAGGCTAGAGGTTCCAAGTCTACTTTGGGATCTAGGTATGAGTTCTCTTGTATCTTTATTTTATTGTATGACTTTGATCTACTTCAGTTATTCAGCTATTTCATATAAAGTAGTGTTAGCATATATGGGTGATTTCTTCATGTGTTCTTCGTTCGTTCATCATTTAGAGGCTCATGTTCTTGATGAACAATACCTTTCGATCCACTTGACGAATGATTTACTAATGTCTTCGGTGTTTGTTCATAAGTTAGAGGTCCGTGTTCTTCATGAACACGCCCCTTTGATCCTGTTGAATAGACATAGTAGAATACGAATCCGTTTGTATGCCTAGCCTAGTTTGATCTAGTTAGATCACGTGTTTGTGTTGTATGAAGTTCGAGTGAAGCTACGGTACTCGGTGTAAGTGGCCAGTTATCTGGTGGCACAGACCTGGGTCACAATAGCCCGGGCCGGCCAGTGTCTAGTTAACAACGCAAGCATGGTGCTTGGGTTGAGTAGTTGCGTTGCATATGAGTGTATCCCACAGATAGTTAGGGGTAGGCCGCGGTGGTGACAGCGGTTGGACCCTTTGTAATCCCCCACGTTCGGTTACGCTGTAGGAGTCTAAGATCTAACAACCGACGTCGTGCGGAAGCGACGCGGGCGGTTAGCTCCCCGTTTGTGCCCGGGTGCTGAGCTGATATTCATACAATGCTGATGTGACTGACTAGCTTCTACTAACTTTATATGTTTAGTACCTTAGAACCTAGAGCTAACTCGTATGTTGCCTCCTAAGCTGTAGTGTACCATAGAGAGAACGAGTTCGGGTGTGTTCACACTACCCATCCTTATCATATCTTACCCCTGTGTTTGGGACGTGACTTATTCTTGTCATTAATCTATACTCATTGCAATAGTGTTGCATATGTTAATCCGACCATGCCTTCCTTGGATTCGATACCCTTTGGAATATTCCTTTGGGGAAATGCTACAATGGTATATCCATGCGCTAGCGGATTCTTTGTAAATGTTAGGATTACCATCAGAATATTTCTGGCATCATTGCTGGGAACTCACGAATCTAGCAGAGATGTTAAGGAATGTCGTCCACCATTTCTGGCGCCGTTACTGGGAATAGAAACCTAGTGATGACGTTAAGAAATGTCAACAAGCATTTCTGGCGCCGTTGCCGGGGATACAAACCTAGTGATGATGTTAAGAAATCTCAACAAGCATTTTTGGCGTCGTTGCCGGGGATACAAACCTAGTGATGACGTTATGAAATATCAACAAGCATTTCTGGCGCTGTTGCCGGGGAAGGCTAAAGGATAACATAACAACACTTTGCATATGTTTATAATCATGACAGGGTAAAGCAGTTCTCAATGCAGGCTAACCTTGATTGTCTTCTTTGCCTTTGGACGATGAAGACAGGTAGTGCATGACTGGTTTCGACTTACCGCCGAATTTCACTGAAGATCCTGAGTCACTTGTAAGGAGAGCTAGAACTCATTTCGGTTCTCCCCAGCGTGTACGTACGGAAGTCGACCCAGCTTCCTTTGTACCATCTAGATAAACTCCTATGGCCAACCCCGAGAAGACTCTCCGCGAGTACTCTGCTCCCTCTGCTGATCTGGTGCCCACAGGCCCCAAGATCAACACTGGGAACAGAAACTTCGAGATCGAAACTGGCCTCATTACGATGGTATAGGCTAGCCCATTCTGTGGCAAGCCTAATGAAGACGTGAGCGCCCACTTGCAACAGTTCCTGGAACTGTGCAGCACCTTCACCATATGAGGAGTGGAGGAAGATGCTATTCGTCTGCGACTATTTCCATTCTCGCTCCTAGGAAAGGCGAAGCAGTGGTTCTATGCGAATCGTGAGGAGATTAATACTTGGGCAAAATGCTCGGTGGCATTCCTCGCGAAGTTCTTTCTGTTGGGTAAAACCATGCCCTGCGGGGAAGAATTTCAAGCTTTCATCAAGCAACAAATGAGACTATCCTAGAAGCTTGGGAGAGGCTTCAAGAGTACATATTGGCATGTCCTCACCATGGGATGGACAACTAGCTTATTCTACAGAACTTCTATAATGGGCTGACTCCGACAGCCCGAGGACATGTTGATGCTGCTGCTGCTGCTGGAGGAGCTTTCTTCTCACTCACTATTGCTAATGCAACTCAGCTTATTAAGAAGATGGTCTCCAACCAAGGGTGGAGTGATGATCGACTCCAGCCATGTCAGAGGGGTACACATACTATCAAGGAAGCAGATTTGATGAAGCGAATGGATGATCTAACCAATGTGAAGGCTGCCATGGCCACCACTACTCAAGCTATGGACTCTCGCATGACCTGCGAAGTTTGTGGCAACACTGGGCATTCAGGGAATTACTGCCCTACTACCCAGGAGGATGTGATGTTCATGAACAACAACGGTTATCGTCGACATGGAGGTCGAACGTAGAATCAACGCCCTTATTATGAAGGAGGTAATCAAGGTAATTCCTTCAATCCCAACCAACCTTCCTTGAAAGATCTTGTTTTCGGGCAAGCTAAGATCAATGATAGTTTCAACAAGAAGTTAGCTGCCTATGATAAGGCTCTGGAAAGCTTGAACACCATGGTTGATAGCTTCTCTTCTGCTCTTAAGAGCCAGTTAAGCTTTAATAACATGATAGAAACCCAGCTGGCTCAGATAGCTGCTTTGGTTCCTTCTGCTGAAGACGGGAAGATTTCGGGGCAACCCGTATCCTCCTGTGACAATGTTTGCGTAGTGTCCACTAGATGGGGTGAGCCATCTAGGCGGACACGACCTACTGACGATGCAGGGAAGCCAGTACAACAGGTTCTTGATCCATGGGAATCTTCAGCAATTGTGCACAGGAGAGACCCTGGTTATCCGGCTATCACTTGCACGATATACTATTAGAAAATCAGGAATGCTCTCTATGATCTTGGTGCGAGTGTCAACCTCATGTCCAAGGCTATGTTCGAAAGATTGGGATACCATGCTCTTTCTCCAACCTCGAAGACAGTTCAACTTGCTGATGCATCGATCTGACATCCGGAGGGGATAGTGGAGAGCTTACTGGTATTTGTCCAGGGGTCTTGCATCTTCGCGGATTTCGTGGTCCTTGATATGCAGGATGATGCGGAAATGCCACTCATTCTTGGGAGGCCATTCCTAAGTGACGCAAAGGTGAGGATCAATATGGGAAATGGAACCATCCATTTCCACATTGGGAAGAAGAACTTGATGTTCCGATTCGACCAACAGAAGAGCAATGCTATTCAGTGCAAGGAAATGATGAGCAAATTGGGGAATGGACGGAGCCACGACCCCAGCTCAAGCAACCTTTGGCCGCATCAACAAAACCAAAGAAAACAAAGAAGGTGTGGCGGGAGGTACAGAAGTCACACCCCTCTACTTCTCGGGAGTGGGGTGACGAGTGGAATTAATTATCGAGAAAAAGTCCCACTCTCAGACTTAAAATGGTGAGTCCTTTTTGCCAAAAGGTAAAATTGGTATTTATCTCATATTTCCCTTTCCAAAATTTTATTTGAATTTCCAAAATGCATGTTTAATTTTTCCAACAGTGCATCTGCACGCTAGAATTTTTCTAGCCAAATTTTCCTTTATAAATAAAATTTCTGAAAATAATTTTTGAGCTTGGGAAACCCTTGAAAAAAATTATTTGAGCCACTTTGTGGGCGAATTTGGACCGAGGCACTTGGGCAGAACACCAGGTAGCCGTTAGAGAGCCGTTGCAAAAAGCTGGAGGCAAACTGACCCGAGCTGGGGTTGGCCAACCCAGCCCAACGGTCGGTCGGGCTCCGCCGCCTCCAACGGATCCTAGCCGTTGCCACTGGCCCATGTGAAAGTGCATCTAGGCCCCTAAGTGGATTTTGGTGAATTGAATGACAAGGCGATTAAAGGACTAATGTATTTGTCTAAGATTGTGAGCAGGTTTTATTTATATATTCATGAGCAATTATTGAAGTATTTATTTATGGATGAATATTATAAGGCTCACATTGGAAAAGACAAATATATGGATGATCCTAATGCACAAGTGACAAATATCAAGCAATAAAGGAAGATAAATATTGGGATAATTCGAGAAGGTCAACTCATGGTCTCCCATATGAAGACGTAGCTTGATTAAATTTATAAGGATCACAAAAGAGAAGATGGTAATTCTCTAAGTCAAGAGCAAGGCTTCATGTGTTTATTGAAAGAGGACACAAGGATGAGTGTACACATTATGGTTCTAATTTGGAAGCTTGCACATTCGTTGTCAATCAAGATCAAGCATTTGAAGCGGGTTTTCAAATGAAGGTTAATTGTGTATGAAGCAAAGTGGAACTCAAAAGTGGATTGGATAAGTGATGAAGAGATCAACCGAGATGTCTAGGGTGAGGGACTAAGCAATCTTTGGGGCCGTAGCTAAGCCGCCATTAGTGTTTTGCTAAGGTGAAGTTCTAGCATCCGTGGGGTCTCCAAGTATCATATCCAAACCTTAACCGAGGGAAGCAATGCAAGTCATCAACATGTTAAGATTGGCAATATGGAGTGACTTATGGATCCAAGTGTGCATTCCTATGCTAGATGGAAAGATCCTAAGTCATTAGCTCAAGTATGGACATGCTCAAGTCAAAGGCTATGTTGAAAGCCCTCAAGTGGATATTGATCAAGTATGGCAAGATTGGAGATATTCAAGCTCAAGAAGTCAACAAGGTGTTTTTATTTATTCTTGAGTATAGGTATGCCGTACTATCAAGAGGGATGCAACATTAGCGAGTTGACCAAGTCAAAGTGCTCATTAGTTGACCTAAGTGAGATCTAGCCTTGAGAGCCTTAGAGTGTGCTAACAAACCCTCCTAACCTAACCTAAGGCATTTCATCTCGGTGATGAAGTGTTAGTTTCATAAAAAGGGTTTTGGGGGTATCTCGGGCCTGACCAGTCTGACCGGTCAGGGGCACCAGTTTGACCGGTGCCGCTAGCCCCAACGGCTAGTTTTTCAAACACCGGTCTGACCGGTGTGGGGGCACCGGTCTGACCGGTGCCGCCCGAGGACCAACGGCTAGTTTTCTCCTTTGAGGGGTATAAATACCCCAAGCCTTCTTCAGTTGAGGCTTGCTGTTTCTAGTGATATTGTTGAAGTCCCAAGCCATTTCTAACAAGCTGTAAGCCTCAGTGGCTCTCCCCAACCCTCTCTTTGTGAGATTTGTGGATTCAAGCCATATCCTTGGTGTTGGGTTGAGAGAGTGAGCTCAAGAGCGACCTTGTGAGCTAACAAGAGCATTTCCATAGCTTGGGCACTTTGGTTTCGCGTCTACAAGCTTTGAAGCTTGGAGTTCTTCGATGTCGATAACTCGTGAGGTACCGTTTGAGCCTCTAGCTCTAGATGGCTCAAATTATGCATCTTGGTCAATTCATGTGCTCAATTGCATTAGGACCATGGGTCCACTTGCCGAGAAGATTGTTGTTCCTAGCATTCTACCTCCTCACCTTAGGGAAACCAAAATTGACTTGTCAAAATCATCCCTAGAGGACTTAGAATGTTGGCAATGCAACTCTCGAGTATTTAACTATATTTGTAGTGCTTTGAGTGATGATGTGCAGGACTTCATCTATGAGAAACTTGAGATTGATGCACACGCTATTTGGAAGATTCTTCGTGAAGAATATGAAAAGCCCAATTGGATTGATCAAGAGCAAACCATGATGAAGGCACTTGAGGAGAGCTCTATGTCGTCATTCAACATCACAGAGCCTCAAGTGTCACTTCCCAAGCAAGGAGAAGGCCAAAGAAGCGAAGACCCTGTCCCTCTACAGGGACCGGTCGGACCGGTGGCATCCACCGGTCAGATCGGTGCCGGCAGAGGCACAACCATTTGCTTGATGGCCAAGAAGGAAAAGAAGAAAAGGACCAAGGGAGGAAAGATTGAGAAGAATGAAGCTTCAAGCTCCTTGGCCAAGGAACTTGAGGCTCTCAAATCCGAGAACGCCTTCTTGGTTTGTAAGTATGATTCACTCGCTAGGCAATATGATAAGGTTATCAAATCCTTTGCGTATGTAGCTGCAGTGGATCAAGAAAATGAAAGGCTTGAAGAAAAACTAGGAAAGCTCACTAGTGAGCATATGGCTCTACAAGCCAATCACACGGGACTTGAGTATTCCTATGAGAAGCTTGTCGATTCTTATGCAACACTAGAGATAGCCCTTGAGGTTGTGCTTTCATCAGTAAGATTTATGCAACCTCCATCTCACACCTGCACATGCTCACAAGTTCAAATCGATTTATCTTGCGCTAATGATTGTTTGTCTCAAGCAAGCCAATCTAGCATTGAGCATGTACTTGTAGAATCTTGTGATGACCTCATTGCTAAAGAAAATGATGAACTCAAGCAAGAGGTTGAAAAGCTTCAAAAAGACTTGTATGTGTTGAAGGAGAAGAGCAAAGTACAACCTTCTCAAGATAACCGTGATGACATGGTGAAGAAGGTTGAGAAGGGATCAACCGTCACTAGCTCAACCCCTCAACAACATACAAGGACCCACAAGCACAAGATTCAAGAAAAGAGCAAGGTTGGGCAAGTCAAGTCGCAATATCGCCCAACCAAGCACAAGGCACAAGAATCGCTCTCCAAGAAGCCTAGAAGCTCAAACAAGTGGAGAGTGTGCTACAAGTGCAGAGAGAAGGGTCACTTTGCCGACTCGTGCCCAAGTGTGAAGATGGGCAGTGGCACTGACCGTGACCGGTCAGACCGGTGCATGCCACCGGTCAGACCGGTGCCGGCCAGGGCAGCCCCACCTCAAGCAAACAAGGCAAAGAAGACCTCTTCAACAAGAAAAAGGCTCAGTAGCAAGCATGGACGAGAAATTACAAGGAATGGTGTGACCAACAAGAACAAAAGCCGCATTTGCTATGAATGCCGTCAAAAGGGTCACATGGGCAAAGATTTTCCAAATGGTAACATTCCTAAATCAAATCTAGTCCATTATGATTTTCGTAAGCTTAGGAACGATAAGAATGGAACTTGTGCTATGCGGGAGATTAGTTCACCTCAATGTAGCATGAGAGCTATTTGTGTTCCTAAGCATCTTGTGGCTAACCCCATAGGACCCAACAAGTGTTGGGTACCAAGAAATGCTTGCTGAGCTTGCAGGTCGGAAGAGATGCATTGAACACATGGTTAGAAGGCTTGGAAATCACGTTTGATCATTTGGCCATGTGAAGGGCAAATTCATATAAATCTTGAAATCAATGACATCTCGGTAACTAGTGCTCTTTAATTGAGTCTAAGTCACTCTTAGTTCTTCTTGAACACTCATGTGACGCTTATCTTGTACAAGTGAAACATGAGGTAGTGACTTTGACTATTTTATGAAAATTCACTCTCTCATGCCATTCGATGCGTTTAATGGCTCCCTAGTAGAGCATTGCCTTGTCTATGTTGCAGGACTTGAATTAGTAACTTATTCAAACATTCAGGGGACAAGAAGAGCAAAATCACTAAATAAGCGTGCACTGGTGGTCACCGGTCTGACCGGTGACAAGCACCGGTCTGACCGGTGCTGGCCCAGTGAGGCTGTTGGGCGGGTGTGACAACCCGCCCCGGGAAAATACCGTACTATCGCCTAAACCAATCCACTTTGGTCATTAAGCAATAATAAAGTATCATCCTGTCGTTAGTTGCCGGGTTAGCGCCCGGTAAATCACTTACAAAGCAACAAGGACCGACATATATGCATTAAAACTCACGCGAAGGCGAGTCCAGAGAACAACATATGATTAACATCCAAATTTACCCCGAAGGGTTGAATTATTACAAACCGGATTTTTTGGACATGATAACAATGTTCAGAGTTTTGAAAATAGCGGAATTAAACTAAATGGCACGAGGAAACATCACGGGAGGCCTGCCATGATGCCTTCATTCATCGTCTTCAACCCACTCCAGCTCCCAGCCAGGCGGGATCTCTCCAGGCCACACATCAACAAAGGCATTACCTGGAACAACAGATTATAGCGAGGCTGAGTATACTAATACTCAGCAAGACTTACCCGTCGGTGATAACTACTTCACCAACTCTAGACATGAAAGGCTTTTTGGCCACTGGGGTTTGTTTTGCTGAAAAGCAACAAAGAGTATGTCCTTACTTTCAATATTTTAGCACAAGTTCTAGTTGATTATTCCTTTCTAAATTAGAAAGCTAGTGCAACCATAAGTTGTGCAAACAATTAAGCAAGCATAATATTCATCAACTTCCATCATTAGGGATCTCATGGCCAGTGGAGTAAGTAGTCTCAGATAACAGTGAGAGGCCGACAATCGATTGATTTAAACCTTGCAAGGTAGACCTAAACACACGGTAGGGTGCCCCCGCGAGGACAACCACCAGGCGGTTACCAAAAGTCCTCGGTTCGGGATAAAAGGCGACAGTCTTCGGTACAGGCTATCTGGTATACCCCGCAAGGCACCTAGCATCGCACATGCACCACCGGTAGCTAGCCGGGGGACACATCCCAAGATTAGTCACAGTAAAATCCCTTACCGTCTCGTTAAGGTACTAGGCTTACCGTACCCATTTTCGACAAGTGCTTAGTACGTTCAAACACTTAACCCACGAAAGCCATTGGACCAGAGCCCACATCCCATGCTCTTACGACATGAGCAATCCATTTAAGGAGATCTTATGATTCCAACATAAGAACCTATTCTCGCGAGTGACAAGCATCACTCGACTTGTAACGGTCCTATAGCATAGCAGCTACCGACCTATCATACTAGTAAGAACATAGGTACTTAGGGATCATGCATCTAGGGTTTCATTTCAACTCCTGAACGTAAATGCACAATCATCCATAGATAGTTGCATAAAGTTTCAAAAACACGTGGTTAAATGCACCGGGGCTTGCCTTCGTCAGCAGGGTTAGCCTGAGGGTCCTCGGTGTCGTCGATCACCTCCACGTACTGCAGCTCCGCGTCAGCTCCTCCTTCCTCGGCTTCCGGCACGAGCGCGTAGTTACCGTCAGGAAGCTCTACACGGAATGCAATGCAGGGTTCAGGTGTAGTGATAGATTAACTGTTTCATCCAACTCTTGTTGGCCACATTCATCTTAACAAACAATTAATTATTAATTCTTTTTCATTAAGGTTATTATAGGCAAGGGTTTAACTTTGACCAACAATTAATTACTGTTTTCTTTTATGATTGTTATTTCATGTGAGATTTACTATTCCATCTTTTAATAGCAATGGTGTGCACATAAATGTAAATATTTCCATTTAAATGTTTAAAACAGCAAGGGTGAAATTAAAGGTTCCAAAGTAAGCCATGCATCCATTTACAAGGGTCACAAGGTCAAAAGGTCACACTTTTGGAATTAACTCCCACTAGCAAGCTTATGCATCTAACTTGTAAATGCCAAACTTAAAACATACAAACAAGGGTAGGAGTCCCTGCTGGTCTAAAGTTACTAAACATACCACTGGATCAAACTTGGCCATTAAAAGAACTATAAAACTTATAAAAGTAAGGATGACATTTCCTAGCCATGCAAACTAAAGGAAAAGCATAAATAAATAAAAATAAGGCTCCTACATCCAACAACAAGCCTACAGCTACTCTGACTCTAAACAAGATCAGAACACCCATAGGTTCACCACAAACAAATTTGAATTATGAACTATGCATTTAAATGTAAATCTAAGCAATAAACAAGATTAAATATTTCTAACAGAGGTAAAATCATGATAAACTCAGGAAAGTTACTTATAGGCATAACATGAGCTTTTCCACAAGTTGAGCACAACAATTCAATAAATATTTTGCTACAAAAATCAGTAGAGCAGAAATAGCATAAAAACAAAGTAATTCATAATAAAAGATCTGCTCAACAACTTTGTGCAATTTTTGGTCCAGAGTCTAATCATGACAAGTCTAGCAATATATCCAAAATTCAGCTCCATAGCCTTTCTAGATTTTGAATTATAGCAAAAAGGTGTCAAACTAAATTTGAATTTTCATTCAAAATCTACAAGTCCAAACTATGGTCATGCTTTGTAGAAGTTGCAGATCTACTCTCACTGAGACCAACAAAATTGGGCTTGCATTTTTTTAAATTTTCTGTGAATTTCTAGGCTATTTCTAAGGCACTGGACTGACTTGCAAGGAGACTAAGAATCTTTCTATCGCAACCGGGTCCCTGGGTTCACAACTAAGCCCTTGGCCTTCACACATATGCCCTTGCGGTGGCGGGAGAGTTCGCCGGCGGCGAACGGCGGCCGGGCTTGGCAAACCAGCGACACTGGCGTGCGATTGGGCTCACCACGGGTTGATTGATGGTGGTGGCGTGGTCGGGGATGTCACCGGCGAGCGGTGGCGGTGAGGTCGCGGCGGCGCGCCCGCTGCGGCTCGGGTTCCGGCGAGTGGTGGCGCAATGTGGGCGAACACGCGGCCGTGGGAGCTTCACTGGTGTCTAGGCAGGAGGTTGAGATGGTCGGCCGGTGACGGAAGCGAGCGGAGGGGGAAGCTCGCCTGCGGCGGTGGCAATGGCAGGCGGCGGACGGTGGCTCACGCACGGGCGGCGAGGAGGGGGCTATTTATAGCCGGGCGTGCGCGCGCAGGAGCGAGATCGCTTTGTGGTTAAGCGTCCCGGCGCGTTTAAAGCGCGGTACAGCGGCGGCATCCGCGTGCGTGCGCGGCGGGCGGGGACGACGCCGCGGCGAGCGCGTACACGCCGCGTGGCGCGCGGTTCCTCAGGCCGAGGCCGCGTCTTGGAGCGCGCGCATGAAGCGGACGTCAGCCGCACTCACGCGCTGACTCCCAGACGACCGTGGTATGACCGGCGCACGGCGGCGGCGCGGCGGCGACGCGTGGACGCGCGCGCGCGTGACGTCGCGCCGAGCGCGTCTCCGGCCCGGTCCGTTCCAAGTACCTCTGTTGGCTGGCACGATTCTCGAAAAGTTGCATGTAAACTTCAAAACCCGTGGATAGGAAAGTTGTAGACGGGTGATTCCTCTAGAAGTTGGCTGAAACTGATTTTGAATTGGATTCAAAGCAAAGGAGAAATTCGAATGCCAAGTTGGGGAATTTTCATGTCTCGGTGAACAGTGACTCAGAGCTAGTTAGGCCATTTAGCACCTTTTCCACTCAAAACTAGCAATGCCACTCAACATGAAAGTTGTGTCTCATGAAAAACTGGACAACTTTTATATTGGGAGATTTTGAAGTGTTTAGGTGAAATTTGGAGAACGCGGCAAAAGTTCCAGATCGACATAAAGACATCAAGGGGTGTGTCCCCCCTTAGCTAGGGTTTTGACTAAGGAGAGTGTGCTAGACTTGCTTAAGATGCTAATGGGTGAGGGTTGGTGAGGTTTTCGAGGTGATGACCCAGGTTGACCGTGCTTTGACCCTAGTCAACAAGTTTGACCAGTAATTAAGGTTAATTAAAAACTTGGGGCGTCACAGCTAGTGACCCGGCACCTGTGCCCGGGTGACCCGGTACGCCTCTGTGTGCTGCAGGGTGACTCGACCCCTATGGCCGGGTGACCCGGGAATAACCCAACTTTCAAGAAAAAGGGTGATTTGGCATCAAAGGTTATGAGAGACTCGACACATTTCAATTAACAAATCATTTATGTGTCTTGACCAAGTTTGGAATGAGACTCACCAAGTTCTTAATTGAATAAAGTGCTTTGTTCAAGAAATTCAAAATATCTCTAGCACTATTTAAGGGGGAGCTCATTGCAATACTTGAGTCACTTATTGGACTAACAATTTCTTCTAGTGATCTTGTAGTCTTACTCTTTTGTGCATCCCTAAGCAAGCTCTTGATAAGTGTAACTCCCTAAAGATAAGTAAGAGCTAGCACCATTCAAAATTCAAATATATGCACAAATGAAATGGTCTTAAGGCAAAGGTATGTTCCCATGAACCTCATTGAATACCGTAATGCATCTAGGCCATAATACCATGCTAGTGTGCTTTCTTTAGCATGTAATTGCTTCAAGTGAATTTTTGTGTGCCTCTCTAGATATTTGATTGATACCTTTGCTTTCACTCGTCTTTGTGTATCGAGGTTGAAGGTATGAGCCAAATATACTTGGAAAGCTATTCATTTGAAGGGATGCATGCACTTTGTGACATAGGATAGACTTCTCGAAAAATCAACTAGCATGTGTAGGAAGAGTGCTCATTTTGAAAAATATTTGATTCTTGGTCTTTGTGACCCAATCAACTTAGTTGTGACTATGGTTCCCCTTGCTTGATTGATGGCTAGTCACAATTAAGGAGATTTTCTCAAGTCCATTAAATCCATCTTTATCTCTCTCTCTCTTGGAAGAATCAAGAATTATCAATTAAAATGGATTATCCTCCATTCTTTCAAGACTATGGCAAAATTTGGATCAATATCACTTCTATATCCTTTATCCAATCTTTGAGAAGGAGTAAGGAGCCCAAATCTTCTCAAGGTGTGTCTCAGGGGCGCACCGGTCTGACCGGTGCAGCTCACCGGTCTGACCGGTGGCAACCCTAAGTCACAAGTTCCTTTTTCTGAGGTTTAAGTGGAAGAAATTGGTTTTATAAAATATTTGGTGAAGATTTAAGGAGCAAAACCTCAAAATGGAAGAGAAGGATCGAAACTTCCGAGGCTAGGTCGGTTCTACCGATATGGTCTCTCTGTTGGAATTATCAAAATCCTCAGTTTTACCGATCCCAGGCCGGAACTACCGATATAGCTTCACTGGCTGGACCTTGGGGGTCACCGGTCTGACCGGTGCCCCTCACCGGTCTGACAGGTGTCTCCCGGGAGCAACCCGTGGGGCACAGTAAATGGAATCTATCTCTTTACCCCTTCCTTCTCTCTCCTCTATCATTTCACCAGCCCCTTCTTCCTTCTCAAACCGTGCAGGGCCTCTCCCCTCCCTCCTTCCACCTCTCTCTTTCCCCATGAAAACCTAAGGATTCAACCATGGAGAAGGTGTAAGATTGGATGGAAATCACTCTCCCAAGGACCCTCCATTGATTCCCCCTCAAGTTCTTCGGTTCCCCTTCAAGTTCATCTCTCACAAGGTATTCAAAACTTTGTTTTGCCCGATCTCCTTACTTGGTGCAAAGATTTGAATTCCCTTTGGTAGAACATCTTCTGAGATCACCTAGAAGACATACCTATAGATCCATAAAGTTTTGTTGGACACATTGTGAGAACTCAAAATTTTGGGGGCGGACGGGTTGCACCGGTCTAACCGGTGCGCCCCACCGGTCTGACCGGTGGAGGCTGTCAAACCCTAATCCTGTTTTCCTTCATGTTTTCGGCACATATCTGTATAGGAATACTTCTAGATCATCAATATCCATATCTTGTCGTCCTAGCTGCTGAGATTAACAGTTGAGGCCATTGGCTCGATTCTGGACGGCACCGGTCTGACCGGTGCCCCTCACCGGTCTGACCGGTGGCGCACAGAACCGACCCAATTGTCCCGACTTGTCGATTTCAATTTCAATTCGACTCAAATCTCATTCCTGTGTCTTACACAATCTTGTTACATCATTTGTGACTCAGGACAGCGGGCATGCCAAGGATGAAGCAGTCCGGGAGCAAGAAAACAAGGTTGACACCTAGAGAGCTCCCGCATGACCGTGAGGCAGGTGGCAGTGGCAGTGCAGGTGGTAGGTACCTGAGAGAGCGTGCACCTAAGAGAAGAAATGAGGAACAAGAAGTAGATTTGGGTGGTGACACGGGGACGAGCAGTGATGATAATGTGGAGGATGAAAACTATGTTGATTCTAATGATTTTCATGTGAGACATCATGGAAAAGGGCCAGCTATAGATCAGGGCGATGATGAGGATGATGAGGATGAAGAAGAGGACCTAGGTGGTCAGGAGAGGGATGAGGATGAGGATCCTATGGATGAGGATGATGATGATGGTCCATGCAGGCTAAAAGTTGTCAAACCTATTTACATGTTTCCACACAAGGCAGTGAACTATCATGGCACTGGGATGACAAAGAAACTGCAGAAGTTGAGGGATAAAAATCCCTATGGCAGCGAGAGAACAGCCACAGATAGGAGATTTTGGGCTACGTTCCAGCAGGACTACTACGCCACCGTAATCATAAAAAAGCCCAAGATCACCCACATGGCACAATACGTGGATTGGACCTACATGGAGAGCAAGAATGACCCTATCTTTACTGAGCTCAGCACTGTGTGTGGTCACCAGAGGGTGAAGGAGCTCATGGGCTTTAGGCAGGATTGGAACAGGGAGATTATTGCTCAGTTCTATGCCACGGTTCACTTTGGCTACGTGGAGGAAGAGAGATCTATGACGTGGATGACTAATGGGAACAAGCATGCCATTCGCTTTTCCCGGTTCCTATCTCTCTTTGGTTTGGGGGCTGATGATAAGGATTATCCTAAGTTGCATAATAGTGGTCTGCTTGAGCCAGAGACTTTGTACTTCATGTATCCTAGGGATTAGAGGGCTAATGTTGGTCACGTGAAGGGGCTATACACTTACTACTCAGTACTTAACAGGCTTCTTCGGGCGACCATTGCTCCTAGGGATGGAAATCCCTCTGATATTTCTAGGTTCATGAAGAACCTAATGATAGCTTTGAGACCGGGGGCTGATCCTTTTAGTGTGGGCGACTACATTTGGCAGGAGATCAAGTACTTGTCAGAGGATCCTAAGAAGATCTGCAGCTACAGTCCGTACATCATGTATATGATCGAGAAGGTGACTAGGGTTGAGTTTCCGAAGGACGTCACTCACAAGCCTCTGAGGCCCAACCCAGTGAAGAACCCCATTGTTCCTTCCCCTGAGCGAGAGCCTGAAATCACAGCGGAAGAACGTACAGAGGCTGGAGTCGATTGGCAGCAGTTTCAGCAGCGACCTACTGCCCAGGCCGACACTGGTCTGACCGGTGCCACTCACCGGTCTGACCGGTGGGAGCCTGGACAGTATGGCCGGCAGAAAAAGTCCACCTCTCCGCTCCGCCGTTTTCTGAATTTGATCTTTGGCATGTGCAAGATTCAGTATGACATTGAGGTGGAGCAGCAGCGGACGAGGATAGAGAGGAAGAAGGAGAGGGACACGATGAAGCAGCTACACGCTCACTTTGGATTTCAGCCGCCCCGTTCACCTATCTCTCCCACTCCTCCTGAGGTTGAGATCCCGTCGTTTGATCAGAGGGTGAGGACAATGATAAATTCGAACATGATCAACGAGTATGGCACCATGTTTTTCGAGTCAGGCGAGGGTAGCTCCTCCTCAGCTGCACCTCCTCCACCACCTAGTTCAGAGGAGGTCCCTCAGCCCTACGGTGCTCCTCAGGGACCAGCAGTGTACCCTCCTCCCTTCGGTGCCCCAGTTGCCCCACCTCCACCTACGGATGATGCAGAGGGGTCAGAGGCTCCTCCAGACTGGGCGGGATGTTTTTCTACTGAGATCTTTGGTTGGTCAGAATATCCACCAACTTATCAGGGTATGGATGATGTTCTTCATGTTCCTATCTATCTTTTCACCGTATCTAGCGTATCTCTCCTACTTTGTCTCATTTCCTAACTCTTATATAGGAGGGAGCTCGCACCCTGGTGGTCCAGCGTGGGATTCGTGGCAGGGACAGTGACGGGACTCGACATCTTCTCTGCAGACCTTCTTTGATGCTTGATGACAAAGGGGGAGAAGAAAGGATTAAAGCGGCTTCGGCATTATCTGGGTCATGTCTGTCTGTGTTGCACCGGTCTGACCGGTGTCCTGCACCGGTCTGACCAGTGCCTGTTGGCTGAAGAGAGCAGTCTGTAATAAATTCAGAACCTTATCTTAGTGGACATGAGAACATTTGTGTGAGTGCTACTATGTGTTTGAACTTTATTGTAATAATTAAGCGACTTTATTGCTAGATTGTGATGCATGTGTTGACTGGTGTATTATTTGTGTTGGCTAAATGGTGCAAAGTGATCTAAGCCGGCTTGCAACCCCGGCCTGATCACTCTGGACCAAATAGCACGCACATCCTTTGCTTTGTGCTCTGGCTGGACCTGACCGGTCTGACCGGTCAAGGGCACCGGTCTGACCGGTGCCGCCCAGTTGGGTGTGCTGGCTGGACCTGACCGGTCTGACTGGTCAGGGGCACCGGTCTGACCGGTGCTGCCCAGTCAGTGCACTTGTTCTTTACTTTGTGCATATCTTGTCATACGCATCACGGTTTTTTATTTGTCGCTCTCACACGTTGCACTCCACTGATTCTACGATATAGGGGGAGCTCTCACGCGCTTTCTTCCAAATTTGTGCTATTGGCATTTGAGGCCAAATTTTTGAAATTCAACTCAAAGCACAAATTAAGGGGGAGCTCTAGCTATATCTAAGAATCTTAATGCGTTTTAATGTTTTATTTATAAGCTTTAATCGAGTTGTCATCAATCACCAAAAAGGGGGAGATTGAAAGTGCATCTAGGCCCCTAAGTGGATTTTGGTGAATTGAATGACAAGGCGATTAAAGGACTAATGTTTTCGTCTAAGATTGTGAGCAGGTTTTATTTGTATATTCATGAGCAATTATTGAAGTATTTATTTATGGCTGAATATCATATGGCTCACATTGACAAAGACAAATATATGGATGATCCTAATGCAAAAATGACAAAAATCAAGCAATAAAGTAAGGATCGCATAAGAGAAGATGGTAACTCTCTAAGTCAAGTCCAAGGGTTCATGTGTTTATTGAAAGAGGACATAAGGATGAGTGTACACATTATGGTCCTAATTTGGAAGCTTGCACATTCGTTGTCAATCAAGATCAAGCATTTGAAGAGGGTTTTCAAATGAAGGTTAATTGTGTATGAAGCAAAGTGGAACTCAAAAGTGGATTGGATAAGTGATGAAGAGATCAACCGAGATGTGTAGGGTGAGGGACTAAGCAATCTTTGGGGCCGTAGCTAAGCCGCCATTAGTGTTTTGCTAAGGTGAAGTTCTAGCATCCGTGGGGTCTCCAAGTATCATATCCAAACCTTAACCGAGGGAAGCAATGCAAGTCATCAACATGTTATGATTGGCAATATGGAGTGACTTATGGATCCAAGTGTGCATTCCTACGCTAAATGGAAAGATCCTAAGTCATTAGCTCAAGTATGGACGTGCTCATGTCAAAGGCTATGTTGAAAGCCCTCAAGTGGATATTGATCAAGTATGGCAAGATTGAAGACATTCAAGCTCAAGAAGTCATCAAAGTGTTTTTATTTATTCTTGAGTATAGGTATGCCGTACTATCAAGAGGGATGCAACATTAGCGAGTTGACCAAGTCAAAGTGCTCATTAGTTGACCTAAGTGAGATCTAGCCTTGAGAGTCTTAGAGTGTGCTAACAAACCCTCCTAACCTAACCTGAGCCATTTCATCTCGGTGATGAAGTGTTAGTTTCTTAGAAAGGGTTTTGGAGGTATCTCGGGCCTGACCGGTCTGACCGGTCAGGGGCACCGGTCTGACCGGTGCCGCTAGCCCCAACGGCTAGTTTTTCAAACACCGGTCTGACCGGTGTGGGGCACCGGTCTGACCGGTGCCGCCCGAGGACCAACGGCTAGTTTTCTCCTTTGAGGGGTATAAATACCCCAAGCCTTCTTCTAGTGAGGGTTGCTGTTTCTAGTGATATTGCTGAGGTCCCAAGCCATTTCTAACAAGTTCTAAGCCTTAGTGGCTCTCCCCAATCCTCTCTTTGTGAGATTTGTGGATTCAAGCCATATCCTTGGTGTTGGGTTGAGAGAGTGAGCTCAAGAGCGACCTTGTGAGTTAACAAGAGCATTTCCATAGCTTGAGCACTTTGGTTTCGCGTCTACAAGCTTTGAAGCGTTTATTACTCTTGGAGGTTTGCCTCCTAGACGGCTAGGCGTCGCCGGCTAGCTCCCAAGGTTGTGGTGAGCAGCGGGAAGTTTGTAAGGGCTGCGATCTTGCCTCTTCGTGGAAAAGATCCCCTTAGTGGAAAGGAGGAAAGTGGTTGAAAGAGACCTGGCTTGTTCTGGGAATTGTCCCTTACAAGCTCCTCAACGGAGACGTAGCCATTCCTTAGTGGGTGGTGAACTTCGGGAAACAAATCCTTGCTTCTTCGTGTGGTTTGACTCTCTAAGTTGTTTTTCTAGCATATTTGTTTTGCTTCCGCTTCGATCTACTTGGGTGTGCTACTTGTGTGTGCAGGGCTCATTACCTTGCTTGTGATCATCTACAAAGGCCACTCACCAAGTTTGGTTCGTGCTAGAAGTCAAGAGGTGCTTGAAGTTGTTTTTGCAGGTGCTCTGTGCTACACCGGTCTGACCGGTGAGGTGCACCGGTCTGACCGGTGCCTCCTGTGAAGTCCAGTGCTTGACCGGTCTGACCGATCATCACCACCGGTCTGACCGGTGGAACACTGTCAGCTCAAGTGTTCAGGGAAGAAGAGTTTAATTTGGTCGTCAAGCCTATTCACCCCCCCCTCTAGGCGACATCAAGGTCCTTTCAATTGGTATCAGGGCTTGGTGCTCCGATTTGAGCTTAACCGCTTGGAGTTCTTCGATGTCGACAACTCGTGAGGTACCGTTTGAGCCTCTAGCTCTAGATGGCTCAAATTATGCATCTTGGTCAATTCATGTGCTCAATTGCATTAGGACCATGGGTCCACTTGCCGAGAAGATTGTTGTTGCTAGCATTCTACCTCCTCATCTTAGGGAAACCAAAATTGACTTGTCAAAATCATCCCTAGAGGACTTAGAATGTTGGCAATGCAACTCTCGAGTATTTAACTATATTTGTAGTGCTTTGAGTGATGATGTGCAGGACTTCATCTATGAGAAACTTGAGATTGATGCACACGTCATTTGGGAGATTCTTCGTGAAGAATATGAAAAGCCCAAATGGATTGATCAAGAGCAAACCATGATGAAGGCACTTGAGGAGAGCTCTATGTCGTCATTCAACATCACTGAGCCTCAAGTGTCACTACCCAAGCAAGGAGAAGGCCAAAGAAGCGAAGACCCTGTCCCTCTGCAGGGACTGGTCAGACCGGTGGCATCCACCAGTCAGACCGGTGCCGGCAGGGGCACACCAACTTGCTTGATGGCCAAGAAGGAAAAGAAGAGCAAGAAGAAGAGGCAAGCCAAAGGAGCGAAAAACCAGAAGATTGAAGCGTCAAGCTCTCCGACAAGAGAACTTGAACTTCTCAAATCTGAGCTCGCATCCTTAGTTTGTAAGTATGATTCACTCGCTAGGCAATATGATAAGGTTATCAAATCCTTTGCGTATGTAGCTGCAGTGGATCAAGAAAATGAAAGGCTTGAAGAAAAACTAGGAAAGCTCACTAGTGAGCATATGGCTCTACAAGCCAATCACACGGGACTTGAGTATTCCTATGAGAAGCTTGTCGATTCTTATGCAACACTAGAGATAGCCCTTGAGGTTGTGCTTTCATCAGTAAGATTTATGCAACCTCCATCTCACACCTGCACATGCTGACAAGTTCAAATCGATTTATCTTGCGCTAATGATTGTTTGTCTCAAGCAAGCCAATCTAGCATTGAGCATGTACTTGTAGAATCTTGTGATGACCTCATTGCTAAAGAAAATGATGAACTCAAGCAAGAGGTTGAAAAGCTTCAAAAAGACTTGTATGTGTTGAAGGAGAAGAGCAAAGTACAACCTTCTCAAGATAACCGTGATGACATGGTGAAGAAGCTTGAGAAGGGATCAACCGTCACTAGCTCAACCCCTCAACAACATACAAGGACCCACAAGCACAAGATTCAAGAAAAGAGCAAGGTTGGGCAAGTCAAGTCGCAATATCGCCCAACCAAGCACAAGGCACAAGAATCACTCTCCAAGAAGGCTAGAAGCTCAAACAAGTGGAGAGTGTGCTACAAGTGCAGAGAGAAGGGTCACTTTGCCGACTCGTGCCCATGTGTGAAGATGGGCAGTGGCACTGACCGTGACCGGTCAGACCGGTGCATTCCACCGGTCAGACCGGTGCCGGCTAGGGCAGCCCCACCTCAAGCAAACAAGGCAAAGAAGACCTCTTCAACAAGAAAAAGGCTCAGTAGCAAGCATGGACGAGAAATTACAAGGAATGGTGTGACCAACAAGAACAAAAGCCGCATTTGCTATGAATGCCGTCAAAAGGGTCACATGGGCAAAGATTGTCCAAATGGTAACATTCCTAAATCAAATCTAGTCCATTATGATTTTCATAAGCTTAGGAACGATAAGAATGGAACTTGTGCTATGAGGGAGATTAGTTCACCTCAATGTAGCATGAGAGCTATTTGGGTTCCTAAGCATCTTGTGGCTAACCCCATAGGACCCAACAAGTGTTGGGTACCAAGAAATGCTTGCTGAGCTTGCAGGTCGGAAGAGATGCATTGAACACATGGTTAGAAGGCTTGGAAATCATGTTTGATCATTTGGCCATGTGAAGGGCAAATTCATATAAATCTTGAAATCAATGACATCTTGGTAACTAGTGCTCTTTAATTGAGTCTAAGTCACTCTTAGTTCTTCTTGAACACTCATGTGACACTTATCTTGTACAAGTGAAACATGAGGTAGTGACTTTGACTATTTTATGAAAATTCACTCTCTCATGCCATTCGATGCGTTTAATGGCTCCCTAGTAGAGCATTGCCTTGTCTATGTTGCAGGACTTGAATTAGTAACTTATTCAAACATTCAAGGGACAAGAAGATCAAAATCACCAAATAAGCGTGCACTGGTGGTCACACCGGTGCTTGCCCAGTGAGGCTATTGGGCGGGTGACCCGGCACCTGTGCCCGGGTGACCCGGTACGCCTCTGTGTGCTGCAGGGTGACTCGACCCCTATGGCCGGGTGACCCAGGAATAACCCAACTTTCAAGAAAAAGGGTGATTTGGCATCAAAGGTTATGAGAGACTCGACACATTTCAATTAACAAATCATTTATGTGTCTTGACCAAGTTTGGAATGAGACTCACCAAGTTCTTAATTGAATAAAGTGCTTTGTTCGAGAAATTCAAAATATCTCTAGCACTATTTAAGGGGGGGCTCATTGCAATACTTGAGTCACTTATTGGACTAACAATTTCTTCTAGTGATCTTGTAGTCTTACTCTTTTGTGCATCCCTAAGCAAGCTCTTGATAAGTGTAACTCCCTAAAGATAAGTAAGAGCTAGCACCATTCAAAATTCAAATATATGCACAAATGAAATGGTCTTAAGGCAAAGGTATGTTTCCATGAACCTCATTGAATACCGTAATGCATCTAGGCCATAATACCATGCTAGTGTGCCATCTTTAGCATGTAATTGCTTCAAGTGAACTTTTGTGTGCCTCTCTAGATATTTGATTGATACCTTTGCTTTCACTCGTCTTTGTGTCTCGAGGTTGAAGGTATGAGTCAAATATTCTTGAAAAGCCATTCATTTGAAGTGGATGCATGCACTTTGTGACATAGGATAGACTTTTCGAAAAATCAACTAGTACGTGTAGGAAGTGTGCTCATTTTGAAAAATATTTGATTCTTGGTCTTTGTGACCCAATCAACTTAGTTGTGACTATAGTTACCCTTGTTTGATTGATGGCTAGTCACAATTAAGAAGATTTCCTCAAGTCCATAAAATCCATCTCTGTCTATCTCTCTCTTGGAAGAATCAAGAATTATCAATTAAATTAGATTATCCTCCATTCTTTCAAGATTTTGGCAATATATGGATCAATATCACCTCTATATCTTTTATCCAATCTTTGAGAAGGAGAAAGGAGCCAAAATCTTTTCAAGGTGTGTCTCAGGGGCGCACCGGTCTGACCGGTGCAGTCCACCGGTCTGACCGGTGGCGACCCTAAGTCACAAATTCTTTTTTTCTGAGGTTTAAATGTAAGAAAATTGTTTTATAAAATATCTGGTGAAGATTTAAGGAGCAAAATGTCAAAATGGAAGAGAAGGATCAGAACTTCCGAGGCTAGGTCGGTTCTACCGATATGGTCTCTCTGTTGGAATTATCAAAATCCTCAGTTTTACCGATCCAAAGTCGGTACTACCGATAAAGCTTCACTGGCTGGACCCTGGGGGTCACCGGTCTGACCGGTGCCCCTCACCGGTCTGACTGGTGTCGCCCGGGAGCAACCCGTGGGGCCACAGTAAATGGAATCTACCTTTACCCCCCTCCCTTCTCTCTCCTCTATCATTTCACCCAGGTTCTCTTCCTCTCCAAACCGTGGAACACCCTCTCTCCTCCCTCCTTTCACCTCTCTTCCCCCCATGGATTTCTAATGATTCAACCATGAAGAAGGTGCAAGTTTGGATGGAAATCACTCTCCCAAGGACCCTCCATTGATTCCCCCTCAAGTTCTTCGGTTCCCCTTCAAGTTCATCTCTCACAAGGTATTCAAAACTTTGTTATGCCCGATCTCCTCACTTGGTGCAAAGATTTGAATTCCCTTTGGTAGAACATCTTCTGAGATCACCTAGAAGACATACCTATAGATCCATAAAGTTTTGTTGGACACATTTTGAGAACTCAATATTTTGGGGGCGGACGGCTTGCACCGGTCTGACCGGTGGAGGCTGTCAAACCCTAATCCTGTTTTCCTTCATGTTTTCGACACATATCTGTATAGGAATACTTCTAGATTATCAATATCCATATCTTGTCGTCCTAGCTGCTGAGATTAACAATTGAGGCCATTGGCTCGATTCTGGAAGGCACTGGTCTGACCGGTGCCCCTCACCGGTCTGACCGGTGGCGCACAGAACCGACCCAATTGTCCCGACTTGTCGATTTCAATTTCAATTCAATTCAAATCTCATTCCTGTGTCTTATACATTCCTGTTATATCCTTTGTGACTCAGGACCATCGCTATGCCAAGGGTGAAGTAGTCCGGGAGCAAGACAACAAGATTGACACCTCGAGAGCTCCCGCATGATCGTGAGGCAGGCGGCAGTGGCAGTGCGAGTGGTATGAACCTGCGAGAGCGTGCACCAAAGAGAAGAAATGAGGAACAAGAAGTAGATTTGGGTGGTGACACGGGGACAAGCAGTGATGATAATGTTGAGGATGAAACCTTTGTTGACCCTAATGTTTATCGTGTGAAGCATCATGGAAAAGGGCCAGCTTTAGATGATGATGATGATGAGGATGATGAGGATGAAGAGGAGGAACTAGGTGGTCAGGAGAGGGATGAGGATGATGATCCAATGGATGATGATGATGATGATGGTACATGCAGGCTGAAGGTTGTCAAACCTATCTACATGTTTCCCAACAAGCCAGTAAAGTATCATGGGACAGGGATGACAAAGAAGCTGCAGAAGTTGAGGGATAAAGATCCCTATGCCAGTGAGAGGACAGCCACAGATAGGAGGTTTTGGGCTACTTTCCAGCAGGACTACTACACCACAGTTATCATAAAGAAGCCCAAGATCGCCCACGTGGCACAGTACGTGGATTGGACCTATATGGAGAGCAAGAATGACCCTATCTTCACTGACCTCAGCACTGTGTGTGGTCACCAGAGGGTGAAGGAGCTCATGGGCTTTAGGCTGGATTGGAATAGGGAAATCGTTGCTCAGTTTTATGCCACGGTTCACTTTGGCTACATAGAGACAGAGAGAGCTATGACTTGGATGACTAATGAGAACAAGCATGCCATTCGCTTTTCCCAGTTCTTGACTCTCTTTGATTTGGGGGCTGATGATAAGGATTACCCTAAGCTGCATAATGGTGGTCTGCTTGAGCCAGAGGCTTTATACTTCATGTATCCTAGGGATCAGAGGGCTAATGTTGGTCACATGAAGGGGCTCTACACTTACTACTCAGTACTTAACAAGCTTCTTCGGGCGACCATTGCTCCTAGGGATGGAAATCCCTCTGATATTTCTAGGTTCATGAAGAACCTGATGATAGCGTTGAGACCAGGGGCTGACCCATTTAGTGTGGGTGACTACATTTGGCAGGAGATTAAGTACTTATCAGAGGATCCTAAGAAGATCTGCAGCTACAGCCCATACATTATGTATATGATCGAGAAAGTGACTAGGGTTGAGGTTCCGAAGGATGTCACTCACAAGCCTCTGAGGCCCAACCCAGTGAAGAACCCCTTTGTTCCTTCCCCTGAGCGAGAGCCTGAAATCACAGCGGAAGAACGTACAGAGGCTAGAGTCGATTGGCAGCAATTTCAGCAGCGACCTACTGCCCAGGCCTACACCGGTCTGACCGGTGCCACTCACCGTTCTGACCGGTGGGGGCCTGGACAGTATGGCCGGCAGAAGAAATCCACTTCTCCGCTCCGCCGTTTTCTGAATTTGATCTTTGGCATGTGCAAGAGTCAGTATGACATTGAGGTGGAGCAGCAGCGGACGAGGATAGAGAGGAAGAAGGAGAGGGACACGCTGAAGCAGCTACACGCTCACTTTGGATTTCAGCCGCCCCGTTCACCTATCTCTCCCACTACTCCTGAGGTTGAGATCCCGTCGTTTGATCAGAGGGTGAGGACAATGATAAATTCGAACATGATCAACGAGTGTGGCACCATGTTTTTCGAGTCAGGCGAGGGTAGCTCCTCCTCAGCTGCACCTCCTCCACCACCTAGTTCAGAGGAGGTCCCTCAGCCCTACGGTGCTCCTCAGGGACCAGCATCGTACCCTCCTCCCTTCGGCGCCCCAGTTGCCCCACCTCCACCTCCGGATGATGCAGAGGGGTCAGAGGCTCCTCCAGACTGGGCGGGACGTTTTTCTACTGAGATCTTTGGTTGGTCAGGATATCCACCTTCTTATCAGGGTATGGATGATGTTCTTCATGTTCCTATCTATCTTTTCACCATATCTAGCGTATCTCTCCTACTTTGTCTCATTTCCTAACTCTTATATAGGAGGGAGCTCGCACCCTGGCGGTCTAGCGTGGGACTCGTGGCAAGGACAGTGACGGGACTCGACATCTTCTCTCCAGACCTTCTTTGATGCTTGATGACAAAGGGGGAGAAGAAAGGATTAAAGCGGCTTCGGCATTATCTTGGTCCTGTCTGTCAGTGTTGCACCGGTCTGACCGGTGCCTGTTGGCTGAAGAGAGCAGTCTGTAATAAATTCAGAACCTTATCTTAGTGGGACTTGAGAACATTTGTGTGAGTGCTACTGTGTGTTTGAACCTTATTGTAATATTTAAGTGACTTTATTGCTAGATTGTGATGCATATATTGATTGGTGTATTGTTTGCGTTGGCTAAATGGAGCAAAGTGATCTAAGCCGGCTTGCAACCCCAGCCTGATCACTTTGGACCAAATAGCACGCACTCCTTTTTGCTTTGTGCTCTGGCTGGATCTGACCGGTCTGACCGGTCAGGGGCACCGGTCTGACCGGTGCCGCCCAGTTGGGTGTGCTGGATGGACCTGACCGCTCTGACCGGTCAGGGGCACCGGTCAGACCGATGCCGCCCAGTCAGTGCACTTGTTCTTTGCTTTGTGCATATCTTGTCATACGCATCACAGGTTTTTATTTTTTTTTGTCGCTCTCACACGTTGCACTCCACTGATTCTACGATATCGGGGGAGCTCTCACGCGCTTTCTCCTAAATTTGTGCAATTGGCATTCAAGGCCAAATTTTTGAAATTCAACTCTAAGCACAAATTAAGGGGGAGCTCTAGCTATATCTAAGAATCTAAATGCGCTCTAATGTTTTATTTGTAAGCTTTAATCGAGTTGTCATCAATCACCAAAAAGGGGGAGATTGAAAGTGCATCTAGGCCCCTAAGTGGATTTTGGTGAATTGAATGACAAGGCGATTAAACGACTAATGTATTTGTCTAAGATTGTGAGCAGGTTTTATTTATATATTCATGAGCAATTATTGAAGTATTTATTTATGGATGAATATTATATGGCTCACATTGGAAAAGACAAATATATGGATGATCCTAATGCATAAGTGACAAATATCAAGCAATAAAGGAAGATAAATATTGGGATAATTCGAGAAGGTGAATTCATGGTCTCCCATATGAAGACGTAGCTTGATTAAATTTATAAGGATCACAAAAGAGAAGATGGTAATTCTCTAAGTCAAGAGCAAGGCTTCATGTGTTTATTGAAAGAGGACACAAGGATGAGTGTACACATTATGGTTCTAATTTGGAAGCTTGCACATTCGTTGTCAATCAAGATCAAGCATTTGAAGCGGGTTTTCAAATGAAGGTTAATTGTGTATGAAGCAAAGTGGAACTCAAAAGTGGATTGGATAAGTGATGAAGAGATCAACCGAGATGTCTAGGGTGAGGGACTAAGCAATCTTTGGGGCCGTAGCTAAGCCGCCATTAGTGTTTTGCTAAGGTGAAGTTCTAGCATCCGTGGGGTCTCCAAGTATCATATCCAAACCTTAACCGAGGGAAGCAATGCAAGTCATCAACATGTTAAGATTGGCAATATGGAGTGACTTAGGGATCCAAGTGTGCATTCCTATGCTAGATGGAAAGATCCTAAGTCATTAGCTCAAGTATGGACGTGCTCATGTCAAAGGCTATGATGAAAGCCCTCAAGTGGATATTGATCAAGTATGGCAAGATTGAAGACATTCAAGCTCAAGAAGTCAACAAGGTGTTTTTATTTATTCTTGAGTATAGGTATGCCGTACTATCAAGAGGGATGCAACATTAGCGAGTTGACCAAGTCAAAGTGCTCATTAGTTGACCTAAGTGAGATCTAGCCTTGAGAGCCTTAGAGTGTGCTAACAAACCCTCCTAACCTAACCTGAGCCATTTCATCTCGTTGATGAAGTGTTAGTTTCATAAAAAGGGTTTTGGGGGTATCTCGGGCCTGACCAGTCTGACCGGTCAGGGGCACCGGTCTGACCGGTGACGCTAGCCCCAACGGCTAGTTTTTCAAACACCGGTCTGACCGGTGCCGCCCGAGGACCAACGGCTAGTTTTCTCCTTTGAGGGGTATAAATACCCCAAGCCTTCTTTAGTTGAGGCTTGTTGTTTCTAGTGATATTGCTGAGGTCCCAAGCCATTTCTAACAAGCTCTAAGCCTTAGTGGCTCTCCCCAACCCTCTCTTTGTGAGATTTGTGGATTCAAGCCATATCCTTGGTGTTGGGTTGAGAGAGTGAGCTCAAGAGCGACCTTGTGAGCTAACAAGAGCATTTCCATAGCTTGAGCACTTTGGTTTCGCGTCTACAAGCTTTGAAGCGTTTGTTACTCTTGGAGGTTTGCCTCCTAGACGGCTAGGCGTCGCCGGCTAGCTCCCAAGGTTGTGGTGAGCAGCGGGAAGTTTGTAAGGGCTGCGATCTTGCCTCTTCGTGGAAAAGATCCCCTTAGTGGAAAGGAGGAAAGTGGTTGAAAGAGACCCGGCTTGTTGTGGGAATTGTCCCTTACAAGCTCCTCAATGGAGATATAGCCATTCCTTAGTGGGTGGTGAACTTCGGGAAACAAATCCTTTGCTTCTTCGTGTGGTTTGACTCTCTAAGTTGTTTTTCTAGCATAATTGATTTGCTTCCGCTTCGATCTACTTGGTTGTGCTACTTGTGTGTGCAGGGCTCATTACCTTGCTTGTGATCATCTACAAAGGCCACTCACCAAGTTTGGTTCATGCTAGAAGTCAAGAGGTGCTTGAAGTTGTTTTTGCAGGTGCTCTGTGCTACACCGGCCTGACCGGTGAGGTTCACCGGTATGACCGGTGCCTCCTGTGAAGTCCAGTGCTTGACCGGTCTGACCGGTCATCACCACCGGTCTGACCGGTGGAACACTGTTAGCTCAAGTGTTCGGTGAAGAAGAGTTTAATTTGGTCGTCACGCCTATTCAACCCCCCTCTATGCGACTTCAAGGTTCCTTCACCATGTCTCGGTGCTCGGTTCGTTTGTTTATAAATAGAATAGGGATTGGGGGTATTCTTCACCCATTCACTCATTTTCACCACACTCCCCCTCTCTACTCTTTGGCTCTTTGGTTTTCTTGGATTTCTTGCTCAAGACTGAAGTGACCAGCACCCTCTCCAAATTGTTGCTGAATATTGATCATTGGTGGAGCAACCTCAGTAAGAATTTCGTTCAGTTTTACTAATCCATCACCGAGTTGCTTGTGTTGTTCGTTGTGCACCATGAGTTATGCCGCCGGTGTGTTCCGAAAGGTGACTCGCTCCCGCCGTTCGCGAGATAGAGGAAGGTCATCCCGCTGTTCCGAAGCCACACCAAGCCCAATGTCGACGGAGCATGATGAAGAAGAGGAGGAGCTCCCTACGCCACAAGCCGAAGAAGTATACGCCATTGACGCCCCCTTCATCGACTTGAGGGACGAACGAGAGACACAAGCCTACGCCATCCTCAAGGATCGAGTCTTCTCCAACACGAGGGAATTCGATCCAACTCTTCTGGAAAGGACGGGTATGGACTCCGAGTTCGATTCCATTTGGCAAGCTCTTGGTTGGGAAGGTTTTGTCCCGGTTCAGGAGATCGGTTCTAGGCCTATCACTATCCAGTTTCTCTGCACTCTTCAAGAGGATGCATCTGGTATTTCATTTCGATTTCATGGAGTTCCATATCGGGTTTCGTGGAAGGATCTTAGTTGCACCCTCGGTTTCCATCGCCGTTGTGCTATTCCTCTTGAGCAAGCTTGTAGTGATTTTAATCGCGAAAGTTTTTGGGAAGAACTCTCTAGTCGGCCTGTTCGCAGCAAGTTGACACCTCGGTGCAATGATATTTTGCATCCCACTCTCCTATTGTGGCACAGTTGGCTCGCCATCACTCTCTTTCCAAGGGATGATGTACGAACCGTGCGCACTAACGAGGTGATGATTTTATATGCCGCGGTCAGACGGATCAAGGTCTCCCCCGTTCAAGTTATGATTCGGCAGTGGTTGACGAACTTTAAGATGACTTGTTCTATTGAGTTTACGACTTTGATTTCTCGCATCATCACAAATCTTGGGGTTACGCAAGGGCCCAATGTTCCCTCCATTGCTAATCCCTGGACTCAGATCGATGAGGCTTATTTGACTCAGGGGCATATTCTTAAGAAGGGTCCGGATGATTCTTTGGTTTTCTCTTACCCTGGCTATGCAAACCAGATTTGGTTACCTAACCCGGATTTTAGGTTGTACGGCCAAGGGCGACTGACCGTTCCTCTCGAGGAACCTCGTCGTTCTAGTGTCTCTGGTGACAGGGTTACTAGGAGTGCATCGAGGAGAGCAGCCAGAGCACAACAGCCGCCACCACATCCGTCTCCGCAGCCGTCGCCTCAGCCACAGCCACAGCCTACCACACCTCCGCCTGGCACATGGACATCTACCGAGTACATGCCTGGGGTCACTCCCGGATATGCTCCAGGTTGGGATCAGCCAATGTACCAGCAGGGTGCGAGTAGCTCGGCTTGGGCTATTGCGGGCAGTGGTGAGTGGGCTATGCCTACCAGTACTGCCTACGAAGATGCGACATCTTCGTCATCCGGGTTGCGCTCGTCATCCTGTGTGGTTACCCTCACTCAGGAGATGAGCGAGCTCAACATCCGAGTCGGCGATGTGGAGGAGGCTGTGCATCAGCACGCTGAGTCCACCCGGGACTGGCAGCATATGTTGGGTGAGAGACTTCACACCATCGAGCAGGCACAGCAGCAGCAGTTGGAGGAGCAGAGGGCTTACTATCGATGGATGGGATGTCCCCCTCCACAGTAGTGAGCCTGAAGCTAGCTTGGGGGAGGACCCCCACTCTGAGGTAACTTGTTTCTTCATTTGTTTTCAAAACCTCATATGCTAAAAACACATAAAAATCTGCAAAATTAAAAAAGACCAAAAACATTTATTTGCTTTTCTAAATTATTTTGCTTTTCATATGCGCGGTAAGAATGCTTTCGTCCTATGGTTGAAATGATGAATAGTTGCTCTGTTTATTTCTCTTGTATGCCTTGCTTACATCTTAGTATCCTATTTAAGTTTTGAGTTAGTTGGCTTGAACGATCAAACCTTAGCTTGAAACTTGTGGGTAGCAAAAAGCATGACCTTTGCCTAGGTTGTTGTGAGGTATGATATGGTATAATAGGGTTGCTATGAGCTTGTTCCAAGTTATGTTTGATTTCTGGAGATTTCTGTTGAAAAAAATGCTAAAATGATAAGTTCCTCAATGATGAGAAATTCCTATCCAAGGCCATATGTAGATTCTAGCTACTATTAGCTTCCACATATGCTACCTGATTTCTTCGTTGAGTCTTGTCGAATTGTCATGACCCTCGGCGAGAAACTTGTCATGCTCCTATGATCAACATCACGTACACAGCCACCATTGCTAGACTTCCACCCTGGAAATTAGCAACCATCATTCCATCCATCCCCCATCCATTCCACGAATAAAACTCCACGCATTCTTCATGATTTGACCCCTCTCCAAAAATATTCAAGAAGGACTATGGGCTATGCATAAAAAACAAAATAGAGATACATGCTCAAGGGCATGTATAAAAAAAGAGAGAATAAAGAAGCATAGCCCAAGTCTCGAAATCATCAAAAATGAGAGAAGGAAAAATCATGCCAAAAGGAGTCCATTCTCCATCCACCATATACACACGCATGCACATCTTGATCAGGTTGTATGACTAGTTGATCCCAAGGATCTGGTTTTCGACTCAACAACACATGAGAAAACAGGTATGCCACATGTTTTCCCTACCTACAGCTCCACATATAAGCTTATTAGGAGTAGGTTGTGAAAGAAGACAACCCAATGCCTTGGTGAGGAACCATACACATTGAGCGATCCGAGAGTATCATTTGAGGAACTTCGATTTCTCTTTGAAAACTTGCAAAACCTTCGGATTGATAACTAATCAAGGTACAAGTAATGGGCAATCTCTATATAACCGTTCTATCTTTCAACCGCCCAAGGCAAGGTGAAGCTACATGCCCCACATCAATCAAGCGAAAGGTAAGATCAATGCCAACTCATTAAACTCTGGATAGAATACCTAGCAGTATGCTTGTCATAGATTAGGAATACAACATCGTAGCAACTCCTGATCAACCAACCTAAGTCCTTAGTGTCTTGCTCGGGACGAGCAAGAGGCTAGCTTGCGGGAGTTGTTGATGGCTGTTAAGTACCTACTTTAGCCGTCAATATACTCATAAATAAAGGAGCAAAAGTCAACTCTTACACGCATTTAGTTAAGAATAATGTAGTTCCACTTGTCCTTGGAGCTTTTGTGATTGTAGGTAAAATAAGCATAAAAGAAGTGACAACTCACCTTCTATGGGCCAAGCCATGTCACCTCAGCCAAGGAAGGGCTGCCACCTAGGATCCCATGCATACAAGCCATGTCATCAATCCAAGGGAAGCAACCTCGACGAATCAGAGGGTGACACATGGACATCACAAGGATTGAAGGACCCACGGGCAGGCAAACCGCCTCAAAACCATGTGGACACCGGGGACCGACCTAAGGACCCACAGGACAGCCACCACGAAGAAGCACAGGCTGAGGTGGGCCCACAAGGGGTCGGCCGACCCCACAGGTCGGCCGAACTGACCTTGTGTCAGCTCATCTCAGCCTTCCACGTGGTGCTTCCTGGTCGGCTCCTGATCCATTCCTAGGGTGTTCACACCATTCTCCCGAAGGTGTCCTAGGCCTATAAATAGATGTGAGGGGATTCATTTCTTACCCAACTCACTTTCCAACTCCTCTTTCACTTTTGGTTTCCAAGGCTAGGAGGTAGGCTGGAGTAGTTCTACTTCAGGTTCCAAGTCTACTTTGGGATCTAGGTATGAGTTCTCTTGTATCTTTATTTTATTATATGACTTTGATCTACTTGAATTATTCAGCTATTTCATATAAAGTAGTGTTAGCATATATGAGTGATTTGTTCATATGTTCTTTATTCGTTCATCATTTAGAGGCTCCTGTTCTTGATGAACAAGACCTTTCGATCCACTTGACGAATGATTTACTCATGTCTTCGGTGTTTGTTCATAAGTTAGAGGCCCGTGTTATTCATGAACATGCCCCTTTGATCCTGTTGAATAGACATAGTAGAATATGAATCCGTTTGTATGCCTAGCCTAGTTTGATCTAGTTAGATCACGTGTTTGTGTTGTATGAAGTTCGAGTTCAAGCTACGGTACTCGGTGTAAGTGGCCAGTTATCTGGTGACACTGACCTGGGTCACAATAGCCCGGGCCGGCCAGTGTCTAGTTAACAACGCAAGCATGGTGCCTGGGTTGAGTAGCTGCGTTGCATATGAGTGTATCCCACGGATAGTTAGAGGTAGGCCACGGTGGTGATAGTTGTTGGGCACTTTGTAATCCCCCACGTTCAGTTACGCTGTAGGAGTTTAAGATATAACAACCGACATTGTGCGGAAGCAATGCGAGCGGTTAGATCCCCGTTTGTGCCGAGGTGCTGAGCTCATATTCATACAATGCCTATGTGACTGATTGGCTTCTACTAACTTTATATGTTTAGAACCTTAGAACCTAGAGCTAACTCGTATGTTGCCTCCTAAGCCGTAGTGTACCTGTGACAACCCGCCCAGGAAAATAGTGTACTATCACCTAAACCAATGCACTTTGGTCATTAAGCAATAATAAAGTATCATCCCGTCGTTAGTTGCCGGGTCAAGCCCGGTAAAATCACTTACATAGCAACAAAGGATCGACAACATGCATTAAAACTCACACGAAGGCGAGTCCAGAGTACAACACATGATTAAGTCCAAATCTGCCCCGCAGGGTTTAATTATTACAACCAAAGTACTTGACATGAAACCGAAGTTCAGAGTTTCGAAAACAGCGGAATTAAACTAAACGGTGCGATGAGCATAACAGGAGGCCTGCCATGATGCCTTCATTCATTGTCTTCCACCCACTCCAGCTCCCAGCCAGGCGGGATCTCTCCAGGCCACACATCACTAAAAGCATTACCTGAAATCAACAAATTACAGCAAGGCTGAGTATACTAATACTCGGCAAGTCTTACCCGTCGGTGACGACTACATCACCGAACTCTAGACATGAAAGGCTTTTTGGCTAGTGGGGATCTTTTGCTAAAAAGCAACAAGGAGTATGTCCTTACTTTCAATATTTTAGCTCAGATTCTAGTTGATTACTCTTTTCTAAATGAGCAAGCTATTACAAGCATAATTGTGCACTTCAATTAATCAAACATGAATATTCACCAAGTTCCATCATTAAGGGATATCATGGCCAGTTGGATAAGTAGTCTCAGATAACGGTGAGAGGTCGACAACCAATTGATTTAAACTTTGCAAGGTAGACCTAAACACACGGTAGGGTGCCCTCACACTGGACAACCACCAGGCGGTTCCCGAAAATCCTCAGTTCAGGATAAAAGATCACAGTCTTTGGTACAGGCTATCTGGCATACCCCGCGAGGCACCCAGAATCACACATGCACCACCAGTAGCTAGTCGTGGGACGCATCCCAAGATTAGTGACGGTAAAATCCCTTACCGCCTCATTAAGGTACTAGGCTTACCGGTCCCATTCCCGACAAGTGCTTAGTACTTTCAAACACTTAAGCCACGAAAGCCATTGGACCGGAGCCCACATCCCATGCTCTTACCACATGAGCAATTCCATTTATAAAGATCTTATGATTCCAACATAAGAACCTATTCTCGCGAGTGACAAGCATCACTCGACTTGTAACGGTCCTATAGCATGGCAGCTACCGACCTAGCATACTACTGAAGGACACGGGTACCTAAGGATCATGCATCTAGGGTTTCATTTCAAGTCCTGAACGTAAATGCACAAACATCCATAGATAGTGGCATAAGTTTCCAGAAACACTTACGTTAATGCACCGGGGCTTGCCTTCGTCAGCAAAGTTAGCCTGGGGCTCCTCGGTGTCCTCGTTCACCTCCACGTACTGCAGCTCCGCGTCAACTCCTCCTTCCTCGGCTTCCGGCACGAGCGAGTAGTTACCGTCAGGAAGTTCTACATGGAATGCATATGCAGGGTTATTGTGTGGAGTGTGAGTTTACTTATCATATCCAACTCTTGTTGGCCACATTCACCTAGATAAGCACTCATCTAGTACAATCTTCCTATTAAAGGCATGACATGTGGAGGTTTATTAATTTAATCTTTTTGATGGTGACTGTGTACACATTTAAGCAAATAAAACTATTTAATTTCACAAAACAGCAAGGGTGGATCTTTAGCTCCTAAATAAGCTACTCAACATTTTAACAAGTTCATTAAGTGAGTCATTGGGATTTTTCCCATTTAAACTTGGAGTGAAGCCTATTTGGATTTCAAGTCTTTTTAATTACCAAAATAAATTATAAAAACAGGGAAAGGTGCACTGCAGGTCCTAATTACCTAAACAAAGCCACTGATCCAAGATTTTTATTTAATTGAGCCACAAAATAAATATACCCAAAATGACATTTCCTAGCTACCAAAAATATGAGAAATACATAAATAAATAAAATAAGCATCTCTGCAGCCAAACTCACTCCTACAACATCTCTGACCTAAAACCAGCCTAGGAAACTAACAAGCACATCAAGACCCAATTTAAAATTTGAACTAGGCATTTAAATGTAAATCTAAGCATTAAACAAGAATAAATACTTCTGGCAGAGATAAAATCATAGTAAATGCAGGAAAGTTGAATCTAGGCATATCATGAGCATAGCCACAAGTTGAGCACAAAAATCTATTTACATTATGCTACAAAAATCATTATGGAAGAATTAGCATAAATGCAAAGTAATTCATAAAAAAAGATCTGTTCAATAACATTGTGCAATTTTTTTGACCAGAGCCTACAAATGACATAACTAGCAACATATCCAAAATTCAACTCCATAACTTTTCTAGATTTTGAACTATAGCAATAGTGTGTCAAACTGAGTTTCAATTTTCATTCAAAATCTCTAAGTCAAAAGTATGGTCATGCTTTGTAGAAGTTGTAGATCTAGTCTCGCTGAAACCAACAAAATTGGGTTTGCATTTTTCTGATTTATCTACGAATTTCTATGATTTTTCTAATTGGCTGGACTAAGTTGCAAGGAAACTAAGATAAAGATCATTGCAGACAGGTCCCTGGTTTACAAATCAGTCCCTGGACTTCACATCCGTGCCCTTGCTGGCGGCGGTGAGCTCGCCGGCGGCGAACGGCGGTCGGAGCAGGGCAACAAATGGCATAGGTGTTCGATTGAGCTTACCACGAACCGATTGGTGGTGGTGGCTTGGCCGGAGACGGCTCCGGCGAGCGGCGGCAGTGAGACCGCGGCGGCGCGGCCGCCTCGGCTCGAATTCCAGCGAGCGTAGGCGCAATGTGGGAAAACAAGCGACGGTGGGAGCTCCACTAGGTCCAAGGGGAGGTACTGGACGGCTCGGCCGGCGGCGGGAGCAGGCGGAGATGCGTGCTCACCGCGGCGGCGGCAATGGCGGGCGGTGGAGGTGCGTCCGCACACGAGGGAGAAACGGGGTGCCGTTTATATATGCAGGCGAGGCAGTGGGGGTGTTGGTGCGCTTCTCCTCGAAGCAAGGGATGAGAGGGAAGAGAGAGCGGCCCGGCTGGCGTGGCGCTGGCGGCAAGGGCGGCGGGGGTGGGGGGGTCCGGCTAGGGCGTCGGCGGGACGGCCACGCACGGGGGAGCGCGTCCCTAGGTGGATTTCGGCTCGGGCGGCGCGCACGCATGATGATGGTCTCCTCGGGCGCGCGGCCGACGGCAGGGGGGGTCCGGACGCCGAGCGGCAGCGGCGTACGCCGGCCGCCGTGTGGCGGCGCGGGCGCGACGCACCGGCGCGCGGGCGCGAGCCAGAGAGCGACGTCGCCGGTTCAAATTTGAACTGCCCATGTTTGCACGCCTTAAACTTTAAAATTTCAATTGAAACTTCAAAACCGCCAATAAGAGAAATTGTAGAGGGGACATAGGAGATCATCTTTTGTGCAGGTTGACCTATGTTTCGAGCCACGGTTTGAGCACGAACTGCACGCAAAGTCGCTGACTTTCATGGCGCCGAGGAACAGTGAAATGAAGTTTGACTTGAGTTTTTGAACTATTTCCCCTCATAATTTCAAATGCCACCTTAAAGATGAAATGTGTCCCACTAATTTCTACACAACTTTTATATTGGCAGATTTTTGAGTGTTTAGACAAAATTTGGAGAACGTGGCCAAAGTTCTAGGACAAGGGGTGGAAATCAAGGGGTTTGACCACTTTGACTAGGGTTTTGCCATGTTAAATGATGTTGACTTGCTTAAGGTGCTCATGGGTGATTGTTGGCTAGGTTTTCGAGGTGATGACCCAGGTTGACCAAGATTTGACCAAAGTCAACAAGTTTGACTAGTCATTAGTGTTAACTAAAAACATGGGGCGTCACAGCCTACCCCCCTTAAGCAGAATCTCGTCCCGAGATTTGATTCTAAAGAACAAGGTAGGAAAAGGAACTTACGGTTTCGAGATTGTAGAAAACCCGGGTACTTGGTGTTGAGATAATTTTCTGTTTCCCAAGTCGCTTCTTCTTCCGTATGATGACTCCATTGTATCTTGTACATCTTTACGGTATGTCTTCGGGTCTTTCTCTCCTTTTGGTCTAACACCCTCATAGGAAGCTCGATGAGCGAGAAATCCGGCTCAATCCAAGCATTTGCTTCCGTGATTACCTCGATCTCAGGCACAGGCACGTCTTTCTTCAATTGGGTCACATGAAACACATTGTGGACTGCGGAGAACCGCTTCGGAAGTCGGATGCGATAAGCCACTGGCCCACATACTTCAATGATTTCATAAGGTCCAATATAGCGTGGAGCTAACTTTCCTTTAACACCAAACCTTTGCACACCTTTTGTTGGTGAAACCTTTAAGTATACGTAATTACCAACTTCATATTGCTGGTGTGCTGTCCCTCTATCGTGATAGCTCTTTTGCCTCATTTGAGCTAACTTCAAATTCTCTCTGATCACTTTCACCTTTTCTTCTGCGTCCTTGACTAAGTCTGGACCAAAGAGTGTCCTTTCTCTGGCTTCTGACCAGTTCAAAGGGGTGCGGCATCTCCGTCCATAAAGGGCGTCAAACGGTGCATCTTCAAACTAGCTTGATAACTATTGTTATATGAGAATTCTGCCAAGGACAAACACTTGTCCCAACTCTTATCAAATTGCATGATGCTGGCCCGTAGCATGTCCTCCACAATTTGATTTACTCTTTCCGTCTGACCATCGGTCTGCGGATCATAGCTGGAACTACGGATCAATTTGGTTCCTAAACATTCATGCAATTGCTCCTAGAAACGAGCTACAAATTGAGTTCCTCGATCCGAAATTATGGTCTTTGGAATTCCATGCAAGCGGACTATTTGGTCCATATAGATCTCTGCATAGTCTTGAACTGAATAAGTGGTGTGAACTGCGATGAAGTGAGCAGTTTTGGTGAGTCTGTCCACGATAACCCAAATAGAATCCTTCTTTCTAGCAGTCCGGGGTAACCCTACAATAAAATCCATACTTATGTCATCCCACTTCCACATAGGTATCGACAAGGGTTGGAGTACACCTGCCGATTTCAAATGGCTTGCTTTCATTCTATGACAAGTATCACACTCTGACACATACTTTGCTATGTCGACTTTCATATTGGACCACCAGAAATTTTATTTCAAATCTTGATACATTTTGGTGCTTCCGGGATGAATAGAGAATTTGGAGAGATGAGCCTCATCAAAAATTTCCTTCTTAAGGTCCGGGTCAGCAGGAATCACAAGACGTTTCCCAAATCATACCACTCTCTTTGAATCCCTCTGGAAACAAGTGTACTTGGGGTCTCCTTCTGCTAATTTCTGCTTTATTAGTTGTATGCCCTCATCATTGCGTTGAGCAGTGACAATCTTATCATAAAGATTAGATTCTGCAGCTATGGCATATAGATTTCCTTGTTCTACCACTTCCAAACGAAGCTTCCTCATGTCTTCACATAAAGTGTCACTATGCGGCTCCACCTCTAGACGGTTGCAGTGAACTTTGCGGCTAAGAGCATCCGCAACAACATTGGCTTTTCCGGGGTGATAGTGCACTTCTAGATCATAATCTTTAATCAACTCGAGCCATCTTCTTTGTCTCATGTTTAGGTCTGATTGAGTGAAGATATATTTGAGACTCTTGTGATCGGTGAAGACATTGCAACGATTACCCATCAGGTAATGCCTCCATATTTTGAGAGCATGAACAACCGCTGCTAGCTCTAGATCATGAGTGGGATAAATTATCTCATGGGGTCGAAGTGCCCGTGAGGCATAGGTAATGACTCGGCCCTCTTGCATAAGAACACAACCGAGACCAGTGCCTGACGCATCACAGAGGACTTCAAAAGGTTTGGAATTATCCTGTTGCACTAGCACTGGGGCTGAAGTTAAGTGTTGTCTCAACGTGTGGAAAGCTTTCTCACATGCTTCACTCCACACGAATTTTACCCCTTTCTTGACCAGTTCGGTCATAGGTTTGGCAATCCTGGAGAAGTCCAGGATGAATCGGCGATAATAACCTGCCAGACCCAGAAAACTGCGAATTTGGTCTACGGACTTGGGTGGTTTCCAATCCATCACCTCTTGTACTTTGCTAGGATCTACAGATATGCCATCTTTGGAAATAGTGTGCCCCAAGAATTTCACACTATCCAACAAGAATTCGCATTTGGAGAATTTAGCATAGAGTTTGTGATCTCTCAAACGCTGTAGAACAATTCGAAGATGTTCGGCATGTTCCTTCTCATTTTTGGAATAGATCAGAATATCATCGATAAAGACCACTACGAACTTGTCAAGCTCCGTCATGAATACGGAGTTCATGAGATACATGAAGTAGGCTGGGGCATTTGTGAGACCAAAAGACATCACTAGATACTTGTAGAGACCGTATCGGGTGGAGAAAGCAGTTTTAGGAATGTCATAAGGTCGAATTTTGATTTGATGATAACCAGAGCGAAGATCGATCTTGGAGAAGACCTTGGCTCCAGCCAATTGATCAAAAAGAACATCAATGCGGGGAAGAGGATATTTGTTTTTGATGGTCACCGCATTGAGAGGTCTGTAGTCAACATATAACCTCAAACTACCATCTTTCTTCTTGACAAAGAGTGCGGGGCAACCCCAGGGAGAAGAACATGGGCGAATGTAGCCCTTATCTAGCAATTCTTGAAGTTGATTTTTCAGTTCAGCTAGCTCCTTGGGTGGCATACGGTAAGGTCATTTCGAAATGGGTGCAGTGCCCGGTTGGAGTTCAATCACAAACTCGACATCCCGGTTTGGTGGCATGCCAGGCAATTCATCGGGAAAGACATCAGGATACTCACAAACTACTGGAATTTCTTCAAGGTGAGAGGTAATGGTCACATAGGCACAAGGGTCTGCACCGTCCTTAAAAGGTAGGTACAGGGTGGTGTGTCCGATGGTAGGTGAATTGATCGCCACAACTCTACCCGAGATATCTAGAACCACCTTATGTCGGGTCATCCAATCCATACCCAAGATAACATCCATACCCTCCAAACCTATGGCGATAAGGTGTGTCGGAAAGGTTTTACTACCCAAACCCAATTGTACTCCACGAATTAAGGTACTAGAAGAGATTTTTCCACCCGGAGTGACGATTTTATAGGCCGCATTAGTGTGAGAATCCATCAGACCCAATCTGCCTACTAACTTTTCACTTATGAAACTGTGGGTAGCTCCAGAATCGAACAATATCTTAATAGGGGTGTCATTGATAGAGAATGTACCCGTAAGCACTGAAGCTCCTTCTGGAATGTCACTCATAGTGGTGAAGTTCAGTTTGCCCTGACAAACTTGCACCATCGGCTTCTTGGCTGGGTTGACCGGCTTGGTCCCTGAACTTTGATTCTGCGAATTGGGCTTAATCTGCTTGGGCTTTGGGCAGTCACTTATATAATGCCCAGGCTGTCCACAATTGTAACAACGGCGTTCACCGGTGTTGCGTGGGGGTGCGTTGGGCTTGGAAGCTTACTGTTGAGTGTTGCGGAACTAGAAGTTCCCTGAAGGTTTGCTCTGTGATGGCTTTATCGTCCAGCGTCCAGTTGTAGATTGCTGGGACGAGTTAGGAACATTCTTCTTCACAAAGCGAAACTTTTTGTTAGTCCCGCTGCCCGAAGCAAAACCAGCCTGCCTCTTCTTGTCCCTCTGGGCCTTTTTCATAGCATCCTCTTGGGATATAGCCTTGTTCACCAACTCATGGAAGTTGTTGGGCTCGATTAAGTTCAGCCGTTCGTACAACTCACCATCCAGGCCATCATAGAACCTCTCCATCTTCTTTGCATCTGTATCCACATGATGCCCACCATACTGGCAAAGGCTATTGAATTTCTGTGTATAGTGATACACAGTGTCGGTTCCCTACTTGAGGGCTAGCAGCTCCCTCATCTTCCTATCCATAAGTCCCTTAGGAATGTGATGGCTTTTGAAAGCTTGCTTGAATTCATTCCAAGTGACAGTATGCCCGGCCTGCTGCATGGTCTTGAAATGTTCCCACCACATCAAGGCCTCACCTCGAAGTTGCAAGGCTGCGAAGTTGGCCTTGTTTTCCTCTGAGCACGGTAGCCCAAAGGCAGAGAATTTGGCCTCAATGGCCTTGATCCACGCCTCAGCTTCAAGGGGGTCTTCCGCCTTAGTGAAGGTCGGGGGCTTCATCCTGATGAACTAGGCGTAGGTGGTGACATGATTCGGCCCCTCATGATTTGCCCCATGGGGTGGCCTTTGGTTCAGCTGCTGGGCGATATGTTGCTGCGTCTGCAGGATCTGGCGCAGCACCTCGGTCTGAGTGGCCATGAATGCCTCCGACGGCGTCATGGGTGGTGGCGGTGGTAGTTCACCACTACCCGACGCTCCGAAACCGTTGGGAGAGCTGCGTGTTGGTCCCACCATCTGAAAATGTGAGCCCTTATTAGACACATAGCCATAGTCTTGCTTAAAATGAAATGACAAGTGTAAAACATGCATGACAAAAGCTCATTCGTGCAAGTTTCTCGAAATTTGCAGCAACACAGTCATAAGAAAAATTTCATATCCAACAGCTTAGTCACTGATAAATTTTCAATTCTGGTCAGTAGGTGTAGGATTTCATGTGCTTCAATGTTGGGATTCACTCCGCAGCGAATTTCCAAGTTCGCATGCCCGAAGAGTCCGATGTGCGAAACTCTGCCTAGCTGCCCTGGCAGCAGGCCGAAACTCACCGAAATTTCCGTAACTCTCAGTACCCTCATGCAAAAATGCTGAATTTTGGTGAGCACGGTCATCACAATATTTCGCACAACTTTGGTATTCAACGCATGAAAAGATTCCGACGTTCAATCGCTCGAAAAATTTCATTTCTAACGCTCTGTCTAGCTGTTTGGACAGCAGCCAGAACTGGATTAAAAATTGCATAACTCTCGGTAGGAAAATGCACAAATGCTGAATTTTGGCGAGCGCGATCGTCATAAAATTCTGGACAAGTTTGGTATTCAACACAGGACTCGGATCTGACCACAAATAACTTAAACTTTTTCGTTTACAACAACACTGCAGGAATGGTGTGCAACCAAGCATTACATGGATGCAAGTTTTTGGGATCACCAACATACATCAGGGGTTACATTGCAGTCGTGCTGCACAAAAGAATACTCCTACGTTAGCCTACCACAAAAACCAACCAAAGTGGCTACACACAGGAGTATGAGTTATCCTACTACAACACTACGGCAACCTAGTTGCCAACCGAAGCGTCACTGGCGGCAGGTGGAGCAGGTGGGGTCAGTGGGGGTGGTCCTGCCTGACTCTCCTGGTCAAGACCGGACTGGCCCTGCTGCTCCTCGGGCGGTGCCTCCACCGGGGGCGGTGGCTGCAGAGCCACAATGGCCTGCAGTGCTGCTACCTGCACCTCAGCCTCATCAACCTGTTGCTGCATCTCGGCGATATTCTGCAGCAGTGTCAACCTCTCGATGTCTCCGGCGTCCACGTCCTCCTGAAGGGTAGTGGTCTGCACCTCCAGGTCAAGGATCCTCTGCAAGTGGTCTCCTCGCTCCAGCTCCAACTGGAACCTCCTGGTACGAAGCCAGTCGTTCTCCTGCTGGGTCTGAAAGAGAGTGAAGCCCTGCTGCTGGTAAGCCGCTGAGAGACTGTGCCAGGCTAGCCGAGCAGACTCCAGACGCTGGCTGATCATCAACTCGGTGGTGTTGCGCAGCACCTGAAGTGTGAACACGGCGTCCAAGCAACGTGTCAGCGTCCGCGTGACGTCCAGCGGAACCGCGAGCAGAAGTAGCTCCTGTAGGTGGTCCACACGGTCCAGCCACGCTGGGTTGTGCGGGCTCAGTGCCGGAAACAGCCCAAACGGTGAGAGTGCCATAGCAGTCGGGTTGTGGTCGCAGAAGTCCGTCAGCACCCATAGGGTAGCCGACTCGAGAGACTCGTGCCCACGAAAACCCCAGTACACGGAGCTCAAGTCGAACCAGTCGGGGTGGTCCGGGAGAGGTGGCACGGTGACGGTCACCCTACAACGGGGCACGCCCAGGTGCTCGAACTCGAGCGTCTCGTAGACGGGCGGAGTGGTGTAGCCGGCAGCGCTGAGTGCCTCCCACGCAAGGCGTGGAAAACCCTCCTAGTGCAGCCCATCGGTACGGACCGTACCATCAGCGCCGTACTCGAGAAACATAGGGGCAGCCATCTTTACAAAAATGTAACTCATGTTAGAACTCAAAAAGAGAGCAACATGTCAAATAGTGCAAAATTCTGTCAGCTGTGAATAAAAATTCATAACTCAAAAATCAGAACCCCAAAAATTCTCAAATTTCACCAGCAACTCCGTAAGGTTTTTATGCACATTTTTGGTATTCAAAGGTTGAGCTAGATCAATTAGGAACAAGGTCGAAAGATGCAATGTTCAGAGTACTGTCCTCAGAAAAACAGCATGACCTAGGTTCACTAAAAAGGGTATAACTTGAGATCTACAAAAGCTATGACCATGAATTTTTGCGAGCAAAAACTAGATTAGACATGGAGCAACTTTGTTATAGATCATCTAGTCCAATTATTTCCAGAACATGGTGCAAAAATTTAACCTAGCGGCCATACAGATTTTTGGACAGCAACAACATCCTATACATGAGAGGCAAGGCTAGAACACAAAAACCGCATACTAGCAAAATTTTTCCTTAGAGAGCACACAATTCAGGTTTGGGTCCATTTTTAAGTTGTTTCGATTTTTAACATGATGCAAGGCGTCCTAATCGTCCTCACACGGCGATCAAGCCAAAATCGAAGTTAGTGCCGGTGGCAAAGCTTTTATTCGTCTCTCCTTATAATAGCTAGTCCAGAACTACACGACACTCACTTAGCGACTAACGGAGTGTTGTTAGTGTACCTGCAGAAAAGAACCTTCCGTGCCAGCACGTCACGGATGCGTCCACATACAGTACCATTCACTATAGAAACGGTATCCATGCGTCAAGCCGCTGCATGGACAGCGTCCAACCTGAGACACTCTCCTTTTGAATGGAGTGCATCCTTGCCTCGCATATTCACAATGCGGAACGTCCACGTATGGCAAAACGTGGCGAGACACAGAAGCAACGGTGGGTTCCCTTTGGATTAGGTCCCATCCATCCCTCACATAACTTCCATGCGGTACCACCACGTATGGCAAAACGTGATGAGACATAGACGCGACGTGGGTTCCCATTAGAATAGGTCCCATCCATCCCTCACAGGACTTTCCTGCGGCACCACCACGTATGGCAAAACGTGATGAACTAATATGGTTGTACAGAAAGTAAGTTCTGACAAAAATAAATGTGCCGGAAGTTAGCAAAATAAACCATAGATTTGTAAGACACCTGAAAGAACCCAAAAAAAATTCCTCTAGGGCCTCTCGGTCTAAATCCATCCTTAATGGACCAACACATTTTGCAAATCCAAACAATCTTGGCAAATTTTATTCGAAAATCAGTGATTATGGTTGTTAATTAAACTCTGGTGCATATAATCGCTCTGGTACCAGCTGTGACAACCCGCCTAGGAAAATACGGTACTATCGCCTAAACCAATCCACTTTGGTCATTAAGCAATAATAAAGTATCACCCCGTCGTTAGTTGCCGGGTCAAGCCCGGTAAAATCACTTACATAGCAACAAAGGATCGACAACATGCATTAAAACTCACACGAAGGCAAGTCCAGAGTACAACATATGATTAAGTCCAAATTTGCCCCGCAAGGTTTAATTATTACAACCGAAGTACTTGACATGAAAGCGAAGTTCAGAGTTTCGAAAACAACGGAATTAAACTAAATGGTGCGATGAGCATCACAGGAGGCCTGCCATGATGCCTTCATTCATCGTCTTCCACCCACTCCAGCTCCCAGCCAGGCGGGATCTCTCCAGGCCACACATCACTAAAAGCATTACCTGAAATCAACAAATTACAGCAAGGCTGAGTATACTAATACTCGGCAAGTCTTACCCGTCGGTGATGACTACATCACCAAACTCTAGACATGAAAGGCTTTTTGGCTAGTGGGGATCTTTTGCTGAAAAGCAACAAGGAATATGTCCTTACTTTCAATATTTTAGCTTAGATTCTAGTTGATTACTCTTTTCTAAATGAGCAAGCTATTGCAAGCATAATTGTGCACTTCAATTAATCAAACATGAATATTCACCAAGTTCCATCATTAAGGGATATCATGGCCAGTTGGATAAGTAGTCTCAGATAACGGTGAGAGGCCGACAACCGATTGATTTCAACCTTGCAAGGTAGACCTAAACACACGGTAGGGTGCCCTCACACTGGACAACCACCAGGCGGATCCCGAAAATCCTCGGTTCAGGATAAAAGATCACAGTCATTGGTACAGGCTATCTGGCATACCCCGCGAGGCACCCAGAATCACACATGCACCACCGTTAGCTAGACGTGGGACGCATCCCAAGATTACTGACGGTAAAATCCCTTACTGCCTCATTAAGGTACTAGGCTTACCAGTCCCATTCCCGACAAATGCTTAGTACTTTCAAACACTTAACCCACGAAAGCCATTGGACCGGAGCCCACATCCCATGGTCTTACCACATGAGCAATTCCATTTATAAAGATCTTATGATTCCAACATAAGAACCTATTCTCGCGAGTGACAAGCATCACTCGACTTGTAACGGTCCTATAGCATAGCAGCTACTGACCTAGCATACTAGTGAAGGACACGGGTACCTTGGGATCATGCATCTAGGGTTTCATTTCAACTCCTGAACGTAAATGCACAAACATCCATAGATAGTGGCATAAATGTCCAGAAACACTTAGGTTAATGCACCGGGGCTTGCCTTCATTAGCAAAGTTAGCCTGGGGCTCCTCAGTGTCCTCGTTCACCTCCACGTACTGCAGCTCCGCGTCAACTCCTCCTTCCTCGACTTCCGGCACGAGCGAGTAGTTACCGTCAGGAAGTTCTACACGGAATGCATATGCAGGGTTATTGTGTGGAGTGAGAGTTTACTTATCATATCCAACTCTTGTTGGCCACATTCACCTAGATAAGCACTCATCTAGTACAATCTTCCTATTAAAGGCATGACATGTGGAGGTTTATTAATTTAATCTTTTTGATGGTGACTGTGTACACATTTAAGCAAATAAAACTATTTAATTTCACAAAATAGCAAGGGTGGATCTTTAGCTCCTAAATAAGCTACTCAACATTTTAACAAGGTCATTAAGTGAGTCATTGGGATTTTTCCCATTTAAACTTAGAGTGAAGCCTATTTGGATTTCAAGTCTTTTAATTACCAAAATAAACTATAAAAACAGGGAAAGGTGCACTGCAGGTCCTAATTACCTAAACAAAGCCACTGATCCAAGATTTGTATTTAATTGAGCCACAAATTAAATATACCCAAAATGACATTTCCTAGCTACCAAAAATATGAGAAATACATAAATAAATAAAATAAGCATCTCTGCAGCCAAACTCACTCCTACAACATCTCTGACCTAAAACAAGCCTAGGAAACTAACAAGCACATCAAGACCTATTTTAAAATTTGAACTAGGCATTTAAATGTAAATCTAAGCATTAAACAAGAATAAATACTTCTGGCAGAGATAAAATCATAGTAAATGCAGGAAAGTTGAATCTAGGCATATAATGAGCATAGCCACAAGTTGAGCACAAAAAACTATTTACATTATGCTACAAAAATCATTAAGGCAGAATTAGCATAAATACAAAGTAATTCATATAAAAAGATCTGTTCAATAACTTTGCACAAAGTTTTGACCAGAGCCTACGAATGACATAACAAGCAACATATCCAAAATTCAACTCGATAACTTTTCTAGATTTTGAGCTACAGCAAAAGTGTGTCAAACTAAGTTTCAATTTTCATTCAAAATCTCCAAGTCAAAAGTATGGTCATGCTTTGTAGAAGTTGTAGATCTAGTCTCACTGAAACCAACAAAATTAGGTTTCTAATTTTCTTATTTTTCAACGAATTTCTATGATTTTTCTAATTGGCTGGACGAAGTTGCAAGGAAACTAAGATAAAGATCATTGCAGACAGGTCCCTGGTTTACAAATCAGTCCCTGGACTTCACATCCGTGCCCTTGCTGGCGGCGGTGAGCTCGCCGGCGGCGAACGGCGGTCGGAGCAGGGCAACAAATGGCATGGGTGTTCGATTGAGCTTACCACGACCCGATTGGTGGTGGTGGCTTGGCCGGAGACGGCTTCGGCGAGCGGCGGCGGCGAGACCGCGGCGGCGCGGCCGCCTCGGCTCGAATTCCGGCGAGCATAGGCGCAATGCGGGAAAACAAGTGACGGTGGGAGCTCCACTAGGTCCTAGGAGAGGTGCTGGACGGCTTGGCCGGCGGCAGGAGCGGGCGGAGATGCGTGCTCACCGCGGCGGCGGCAATGGCGGGCGGTGGAGGTGCGTGCGTGCGGGGGGATAAACAGGGTGCCGTTTATATATGCGGGCGAGGCAGTAGGGGTGTTGGCGCGCTTCTCCTCGAAGCAAGAGAGCAGCGGGAAGAGAGGACGGCCCGGCAGGCGAGGCGCCGGCGGCAAGGGCGGCGGGGGGGGGGGTCCGACCAGGGCGTCGGTGGGGCGGCCACGCACGGGGGAGCGAGTCCCCAGGCGGATTTCGGCTCGGGCGGTGTGCACGCGCGATGATGGTCTCCTCGGGCGCGCGTCCGACGGTAGGGGGGTCCGGACGCCGAGCGGCAGCGGCGTACACCGACCGCCGCGTGGCGGCGCGGGCGCGACGCGCCGGCGCGAGCCAGAGCGCGACGTCGCCGGTTCAAATTTGAACTGCCCATGTTTGCACGCCTTAAACTTTAATATTTCAATTGAAACTTCAAAACCGCCAATAAGAGAAATTGTAGAGGGGACATAGGAGATCATCTTTTGTGCAGGTTGACCTATGTTTCGAGCCACGGTTTGAGCACGAACTGCAGGCAAAGTCGCTGACTTTCATGGTGCCGAGGAACAGTGAAATGAAGTTTGACTTGAGTTTTTGAACTATTTCCCCTCAGAATTTCAAATGCCACCTTAAAGATGAAATGTGTCCCACTAATTTCTGCACAACTTTTATATTGGCAGATTTTTGAGTGTTTAGACAAAATTTGGAGAATGTGGCCAAAGTTCTAGGACAAGGGGTGGACATCAAGGGGTTTGACCACTTTGACTAGGGTTTTGACCATGGTAAAGGATGTTGACTTGCCTAAGGTGCTCATGGGTGATTGTTGGCTAGGTTTTCGAGGTGATGACCCAGGTTGACCAAGATTTGACCAAAGTCAACAAGTTTGACTAGTCATTAGTGTTATCTAAAATCCTGGGGCGTCACAGTACCATAGAGAGAATGAGTTCGGGTGTGTTCACACTACCCATCCTTAACATATCTTACCCCTGTGTTTGGGACCTGACTTATTCTCGTCATTGATCTATACTCATTGCAATAGTGTTGCACATGTTAATCCGACCATGCCTTCCTTGGATTCGATACCCTTTGGAATACTCCTTTGGGGAAATGCTACAATGGTATATCCATGTGCTTGTGGATTCTTTGTAAATGTTAGGATTACCATAGGAACATTCCTGACATCGTTGCAGGGAACTCATGAACTTAGCAAAGACGTTAAGGAATGCCGTCCACCATTTCTGGCGCTGTTACTAGAAATTCAAACCTAGTGATGACGTTAAGAAATGTCAACAAGCATTTCTGGCACCGTTGCCGGGGATACAAACCTAGTGATCATGTTAAGAAATGTCAACAAGCATTTCTGGCACCGTTGCCGGGGATACAAACCTAGTGACGACGTTAAGAAATGTCAACAATCGATTGGATAGGAAGTCCACTTCTGGGACTTGCCAGTTCTTGGGTTCTTCTTTGGTGTCTTGGTCTTCCCGCAAACAGTCGAGTGTTGCTCAATCCACAATCGAAGCCGAGTATGTTGCAGGAGCTAGTTGTTGCTCTCAGCTCCTTTGGATCACATAAACCATGAGTGACTTTGGTGAGTAGTATACCCAGGTTCCACTTCTATGCGATAGCACGAGTGCCATTAGTGTTGCAAAGAACCCAGTGCTACATTCCAAAACCAATCATATAGAAGTGAGATACCATTTTCTAAGAGATAATGTTGAGAAAGGAAAAATTGCTTTGATCCATGTGCCCACACAAAACTAACTAGCGGATATTTTCACCAAGCCCCTAGATCAAGCAACTTTCACTCGTTTGCGGGGAGAACTTGGTGTGTGTTTGGTTTCTTGAGTTGGTGGTGGGAGCTCCTTGTGTAGCATATGTATAGTTTCCTTTGTGCATTCTTGCATTTTGCACTGCATATGTAACATGATGTATAGGCATCTTTGTATCTTAGGTTGCATGCATTTTGTACCATATGCATTTTGTAGGAAAAGCTTCTCCTATATACATTGTTCACCATGATGTGCTATATATGATCTTGTGAGCTAGTTTGGTATGATATGGTTTAGTTTGGCTTAGCTCTTGATGATCTTGATATATCCATGGTTGATAGCTATGTTTTTGAACAATGTTACATGTATGTCCTCTTGTGAGTAAAAGCCTTTATATGATCATGACATGTTTTAGTGGCATTTCTATGCTTAATTTGTGCTTGGATGCTTTATTTTGATCATATGGGGCCAAAGGCTCATTTGTCATCATGAATGTTTAGCTCACTTGCTTTATCTTGTGGAGGGGCATAAGTTCCTTTTTGTCGCAAAGACATTTCATGTACCAAATATGAATCTGAAAATTGGCGGGGGCTACACCAAGTCTGTGGGGTTTGAAGTGGTTCACCAAAAAACCACTGGGTTACTCGGTTGAGCCACAAAATCGAGGCCGAAGACTCGACTATGGAGTGCGGCCACCCAGGCCGGTTCAACCGCCCAGGAGGGGCGGTCAGCCCGCCTGGGCCGGTCTAACCGCCTAGGGGGGCGGTCTGACCGCCCGATCGCAGCCGCCGAGAAGCTTCGAAGCGGAGGACACGCGACATGATCGCAAGAGCTGCGTTGGTGCTATGCAGGCTTGCGGTGGATGCGCATCCATCTGATGGTACTGAACTGAAGACTTCCAAAATTGCCCTTGAGGGGCTTGTATCCCTAGTTGCTAGTAAGGGTAGTTTAGTCTTTTGGTTGCCCCCATATAAACACTTGAGTTGTGGGATGGTAGCCAACTCTTGGAACACTAGCTCATTTCCCTTTGCTATTTTCCCTTCCTATTTTCCTTAGGATTTTCTAGGACTAGCTCGAGAGCTTCATGGTGTGATCTTGAGAGAGGGATGGATGACCGGGTGGCAAGCTAGACCTTGTATGAACCTTCATGGTATGTATAGATGATTCGGCGTGGTTCCTTAAGGCCTTGTGTTGCCTCTCCCGTTTGTCTTTTTGGTGATTTTCGGAGCTCTTTCTTGTGATTTTCATGACGGAGTTTTGAGGGTGATTTCTTGTGGGATTCTTGTTGGGTGTCACGTATGAGGACCTTGTGCCTCTTTGCTTGGTGACTTTGCCCCAAGAACTCCCTTGAATCAACCTCGATTTGGTGGTTTTTCGAGTTGCTCGAGTTCATGACCTAGAGGGCCAAGATCCACGATTCCCTTTGATTGAGAGCATTTTGGTGAAATTCCTTTGGTAGAGAGGTTGCCCAGGTATCCCCGAAGTTTCGGTGCAATCCATGGGGTGAATCGGGAGATCGGGGGATGGGAAGTTGAGGGTTGACCCGCGGCCAATTTTCTGGGAGGGGTGGTCTAACCGCCATAGGGGGGCGGTTTAAAAGCCCTGGGTCTCCCAGGTGGAAAGTTTGATTTCACCAGATCTTTATCTATGAGTCTGTTCGCCTTGATTAGAGGAGCGTTCTGGTGAAATCTTGGCTCGTTTCAGTGCTGTTTGCTAGGAGTTCTTGTCTTGTGTTTCTTGCTGGGTACAGGAGGTTAGACCGCCCCTGGTAGCTGGTCTAACCGCCCCTAGGCCCCTGGGTGAAGTTTTGGTTTTCGCCAAGGTTCTGTGGTAGCTAGCTTGGCCTTGACCAGAGGATCCAGTGGGGGAAACCGTGTCGAGTTTTGGAGCTCGGAAGAGGTAGTTCGGATGATTTCTTGGTTATCAGGTGGAGGCGGTCTAACCGCCCCCTATACCCGGTCTAACCGCCCCCTCTAGGCCGGCGACTTCCGAGTTGTTTCCACTGCCATGTGTGTAGAAGTTGTGCCTGCAGGTAGGGTGTGACGCCCCAGGTTTTTAATTAGCCTCATTAGTGCTAATGACCGAATCAACCGAGTCAAACACGGTTGACAGTGGTCAAACCTTGGTCAACCTGGGACATCACCTCGAAAAAACCTCGCCAACAATCACTAATGACCCTCTTAATCAAGTCAACACCCACCCTTGGTCAAAGCTTGGTCAAAGAGTTGGTCAAAACCCCGGTCAAACCCCTATGTCTTTGAACTTCCTCCAGAACTTTTGCCGCGTTCTCCAAATTTCACCTAAACACTCCAAAATCTCCCAATATAAAAGTTGTCTAGTTTTTCGAGGGACACAACTTTGCTGTTGGGTGGCATTGCAGATTTGGAGTGGAAAATGGAGAAAAACTCAGTCAACTGCAGTTTTTCCTATTCATCAGCGCCATGAAAAACAGGAACCTTGCCTGACGTTCCTGCTCAAACCAGTGAGTAAAACATAGGCCAGCCTTTGTGAAAGTTGTAGAGGGGTCGTCGATCTACAACTTTGCTATTTACACTGCAGTACACTTCAGTTCAAAATTTTGGAGATATTTGCAGTCAAACAAGGGCAAATGCAACGGAAACAGGCGACGTCGCGCCGGCCTGCACGCGCCGGGCGCGCTCGCGCGCGCGCGCGAGCTGCCACGCGGCCGCCGCTGTTCCCTCGACGTCCGGGCCCCCACGGCCCGCGCCTCCCTGATGCCGCGCGTCCCGAGGTCGCGCGCCCCAAGGCCCCACGTGGACCCAGGGCTCCGGACCCCCCCTTGCCTGGCCCACCTCGGCGCGCCGCGCGTCGGCTCTGGCCGCCGGCCCCTACGCCGCGCCACACTGCCACCGGCAGCCGTCCGGGCCCCTCTCCTTCCCTGGCATTTCCTTCGCCTCGAAGAACACCTCGCCGGCCTATATAAGCAGGCCACTCCATCTGCGCGGAGCCGCCGCCCCTCCAACTACCAGTGCTCGCCGCCGCCGCCATGGCAGCCGCCATCGCGGAGCTCCCTTCCTTCCCCGCAATCACGGCTGCCCAAGCACTCGAACCTCTTCCCTAGGAGCTGTAACACCTCCCTGAGCCGCGTATTGTCCCGGCCGCGCCGCAGCCTCGCCGGAGCAGGTGCTCCTGCGGCCGCCGCCGCCCTGCTTCGCCGGCTGAGCTCGCCGCCGGCCTCCCGAACGTCAACTCCGGCTCAAATCGACCACTAGCGGACCCCAGCTCCTCCCCGCACCCTTCCCCGGCCGACCCCGCCGCCGGATTTCGGCCGCCCGCGCCACCGACCATGGCCAAGGGCCACATTGCAAGCTTTTCAATCTTTCCAAGGTTCTTTCTGGAAAGCAAGGGTATATATGTGATTTCCAAATCTTTTTCAGGGACCTGCTTGAAAGTTTGATCTTAAATAGTGAAAGCCTCTTTGCTGAATCTTGTAAAATGCATGGAAAATTGTAGAAAAATGAGAAAAATGCAAACTCAATTTTGTTGGATTCCTTGTGAAAAACACTACAACTTTTGTAAAGCTTCACCATAGTTTTCCTGATAGTTTTTGCATGAAAAATAGAAAACTTATAAACCTAGATCTATTTTATCTCACAGTACACAAGTGCTCTTGAGCTGAATTTTGGATATGTTGTGTGTCATGTCATTCCTAGCTTCTGTACCAAAACTGGCACAAAATTACCGAGTAAATAGTTTTGTATGATTTATTTTGTATTTATGCAGAATCTGTCTAAATGATTTTTGTAGCCAAAACTATATAGATTTTTGTGCTCAACTTATGAATGTGATCTTTTTATGCCAAAATGCACCTCTGGTGAATTAATCACAATTTTATATTTTCAGAAATATTTATTCTTGAAATATGCTTGTTTTTCTTTGTAAATGCATAACCCAAGATCTATAGTAGGTCTAGGTGTATATGTTGCATTCCTAGATTAGTTTTGGACCAGAGACCATGTGTGAGAAAGTTGGAATCATTTTGATGTGTATTTATTTTTGTATGCTTTTCTCTTGTTGTGGTAGCTAGACTTTGTTATTTTTCGGTATATTTAATTTCCTAGCTATCCTAAGGGTGCATGTATGTTCAGTGGCTGTGTATAGGTGTTTAGTGCTTAATAAACCCTTCCACTGAATTTTATTAATTTATTTGATGAATAAAAGCAGTAGAGGCAATTAAAGTTTAATATTAAAGTAATTGAGAAAATCACCAACCACACCCCTAATGACCCTATGTGTGTGATGTAAATCATTTTAAAAAGCTTAAGACAAACCCCTTGCTGTTTGTGAAGTTTAAATTAATTTATTTACCTAAATATGTACACAGTCACTATTAAAAAGATTAAAAGAATAAGCCTACACATATAATAACTTACATGAAAAGAATTGTTAATTAAATAATTGTTAAGGTGAATATGGCCAACAAGAGTTGGATGAAATAATTAATCTCTCACTCCACCTGAACCCTACATTGCATACCGTGTAGAGCTCCCTGACGGTAACTACGCGCTCGTGCCGGAAGCTGAGGAAGGAGGAGCTGACGCGGAGCTGCAGTACGTGGAAGTGAGCGAGGACACTGAGGACCCTCAGGCTAACTGTGCTGACGAAGGCAAGCCCCAGTGCATTAACCTAAGTGTTTTGGAAATTTATGCAACTATCTATGAATGTTTGTGCATTTACGTTCAGGAGTTGAAATGAAACCCTAGATGCATGATCCCTAGGTACCTATGTCTATACTAGTATGTTGGGCGATAGCTGCCATGCTATAGGACCATTACAAGTCGAGTGATGCTTGTCACTCGCGAGAATAGGTTCTTATGTTGGAATCATAAGATCTTTATAAATGGATTGCTCATGTGATAAGAGCATGGGATGTGGGCTCTGGTCCAATGGCTTTCGTGGGTTAAGTGTTTGAACGTACTAAACACTTGTCGGAAATGGGTACGGTAAGCCTAGTACCTTAATGAGGCGGTAAGGGATTTTACTGTGACTAATCTTGGGATGCGTCCCCCGGCTAGCTACCGGTGGTGCATGTGTGATTCTGGGTACCTTGCGGGGTATGCCAGATAGCCTGTACCGAAGACTGTGGCCTTTTAGCCCGAACCGAGGATTTTTGGGAACCGCCTGGTGGTTGTCCTCGCGGGGGCACCCTACCGTGTGTTTAGGTCTACCTTTTAAGGTTTAAATCAATCGATTGTCGGCCTCTCACCGTTATCTGAGACTACTTATCCTACTGGCCATGAGATCCCTAATGATGGAAGTTGATGAATATTTATGCTTGATTAATTGTTTGCACAACTTATGCTTGCACTAGCTTGCTAATTTAGAAAGGAATAATCAACTAGAACTTGTGCTAAAATATTGAAAGTAAGGACATACTCTTTGTTGCTTTTCAGCAAAAGAAACCTCATTGGCCAAAAAGCCTTTCATGTCTAGAGTTGGTGATGTAGTTATCACCGACGGGTAAGTCTTGCTGAGTATTAGTATACTCAGCCTTGCTGTAATCTGTTACTCCAGGTAATGCTTTTGCTGATGTGTGGCCTGGAGAGATCCCGCCTGGCTGGGAGCTGGAGTGGGTGGAAGATGATGAATGAAGGCATCATGGCAGGCCTCCTGTGATGTTCCTCGCGCCGTTTAGTTTAATTCCGCTGTTTTCAAAACTCTGAACTCGTTACCTTGTCAAGTACCTTCGTTTTGTAATAATTAAACCCTTCGGGGTAGCTTTGGAGATTAATCATGTGTTGTACTCTGGACTCGCCTGCGCGTGAGTTTTAGTGCATATATGTCGATCCTTGTTGCTATGTAAGTGATTTCACCCGGCGTTAACCCGGCAACTGATGACAAGATGATACTTTATTATTGCTTAATGACCAAACTGGATTGGTTTAGGCGATAGTACGGTATTTTCCTAGGCGGGTTGTTACAGCTGGCATCAGAGCAATTATATGCACCAGAGATTAATTAATAACCTTAATCACTGGTTTTTGAATAAAATTTGCCAAGATTGTTTGGATTTGCAAAATACGTTGGTCCGTTAAGGATGGAAATAGACCGAGAGGCCCTAGAGGGAATTTTGGGTTCTTTCAGGTGGCTTATTAATCTATGGTTTATTTTGCTAACTCCCAGCACATTTTATTCCTGTCAGAACTTACTTTCTGCACAACCATACTAGTTCATCACGTTTTGCCATACGTGGTGGTACCACAGGGAAGTCCTGTGAGGGATGGATGGGACCTATTCTAATGGGAACCCACGTCGCGTCTGCGTCTCATCACGTTTTGCTATACGTGGTGGTACCGCATGGAAGTCATGTGAGGGATGGATGGGACCTAATCCAAAGGGAACCCACCGTCGCGTCTGTGTCTCGCCACGTTTTGCCATACGTGGACGTTCCGCATTGTGAATATGCGAGGCAAGGATCCGCTTCATTCAAAAAGGAGCGTATCTGAGGTTGGACGCTGTCCATGCAGCGGCTTGACGCATGGATACCGTTTCTATAAGTGAACGGTACTGTATGTGGACGCTTCCGTGACGTGCTGGCACGGAAGGTTCTTTTCTACAGGTACATAACAGCGCTTCGTTAGTCGCTAAGTGAGTACCAAATAGGTCTCGACTAGTTATTATAGGGAGAGACGAATAAAAGCCTTGCCACCGGCACTAACTGCGATTTTTGGCTTGATCGCCGTGTGAGGACGAGTAGGTTGTCTTGCATCATGTTAAAAATCGAAAACAACTTAAAAATGGACTCAAAACACAAAGTGTATGCTCTCTAAGGGAATATTTTGCTAGTGTGTGGTTTTTGTGTTCTAGCTTTACCTCTCATGTATAGGTGTTGTGCTGTCCAAATTTTTTGTATGGCTGTTAGTTTAAACTTTTGCACCATGTTCTAGGAGTTTTTAGACTAGTTGATCTATACCAAAGTTGCTCCATATCTAATCTAGTTTTTGCTCGCAAAAATTCATGGTCATAGCTTCTGTAGATCTTGAGTTGTACCCTTTTTAGTGAACCTAGGTCATGCTGTTTTTCAGAGGGCAGAACCTTGAGCATTGCATCTTTCGACTTTGTTCCTAAATGATCTAGCTCAACCTTTGAATACCAAAAGTGCGCCTCATAACCTTTTTGAGTTGCTGGTAAAATTTGGGAACTTTTGGAGCTCTGGTTTTTAAGTTATGAATTTTTGTTCACAACTGCCAGAACTTTATGTCATTATGTATGTATGCTCGCTTTGAGTTCTAACATACGATTGTACCTTGGTACGCATGACTACCCCAGTCTTGCCCAGCATGAGAAAAGAACTTTTTCTGTTCCACCATGTCAATTGGGTAATGTCTTGATCTTAGAGTTCAATCTTCAGTTATCATCTCCGCCTATCAAAATGTTATCTCCATCGACATATATCCCTTCCAAACCCCTTGTGTTTATACATGTTGACGCACTAAGCTATTCTTTGTATTGATATCCTTGTCATGATTACCTCGATTCTTCAATCATGAACTTATTCTTGGTCTTGCTCACAACTTTTTGAATTAAAACAAATGTGTCAAGCTTTTTGGAATGCATTTGCATAGCACGTGCATTTGGGAACCTTGGGTGAACTAACGTGCATGCGCATGGAAGATTTCAATATTCCTACTCTATCCTTCTATGATTGGTGATGTTGTTTTCCCATAACTACAGGTGTCGCGACGGAACCTAGGGCATCATGTGTGCTGCAGCCATATGATTGCCACTAGGGGCGCGCTAGGTATCTTGGTTGTGAGAATGCGATTCGCCACACACAGACTCCTTCTCAACCTATGATTGCCATCTCTATCACTAACTCATTTTATGGGTAACCGAGTCGTGCTAACCTGCATCATGAGCACCACACCGCATGGGCATGTGAATCGTGTTTTCAGAAGCATGTGCATGACGCAAACTTTTAAAAATCACTACACCGTAATGTGAGCAAGATTGTTCTGAAATTCCCATACTAATTTTGTCTTCCATACATTTCCTACCGGTTATTCGAAAGTCGTTCCTTGAGAATGCCTTTACAAATTCACCTTCCTAGACTATTCTTATGAACCACTCAACCGAGTATGGAGAACTTTTGACCCATAAGTCACATCCGTGCTTCTTCCAAAAGACAATTACGGAAATCTTTTACTAGCCTTCCCTTTCTTCACAGAAATCTGTTTGATGATCACCTTTCAACTTGGTCTCTTCCCGCCAATCTCGACGTTATCTTAGCATCAACTCCATTCAACCGGCTAAGTTGAAGAAGTAGAAGTAGAGTTTTCTTGAGCAGTCAAGGTTCTCTAAAAGTCAAGGCAGGAGAGTCCTCCATCGCTTATCCGTCCAGGGTCCGTGATCATACCCTTCAAATTCTAGGAGTCGAGAAACAAGCAAACGAAGCATCGGTAAAATCTTTTGCTAAATTCTCCTCGTGGCGATCTCGAGCCTAGAGGGCAGATACCCTGAGCTCTTCTCGGTATTCTCACCATCACGGTCAGTTCTTCGGACCATTGGACCCCATCCTTTTCAGTGCCACGACCGTACGACGCCGTGACGTCGCTCTGCCATCTCTTTTCCGCGGCCATGATCACGTCGCCGAGGCCTCACGGGCCGACCAGTGTTGAGCCCCGTGTTGCCACCACCGGATTGCTCCACCAGCCCTACCTCGGGTGGTTTGGATGACCGTTGCGGTCCGGCTGCGACCATAAAAGGAAGCCCTCCGTCGATACCGCCAGTACCAAGCCTCGCATCCTTTCGAGCTCGACATCACCATCGCTCTTTGTTCTCCCTCCGGCTAGTTTTTAGCCAACCTACCACTAGCCCATCTCTCCCATCCGCCCCGTTCCTCACCGAGCAAGCTGTCCCTCCGTCTTCACTGACGACATTGAGAAGAAGCTCGGAAGTAGGACAGGAGAAGAACTCACGCCACGCTGCCATCCATGACTCAGTTCTTGGAGGTGTTCGAGCCGCCCCGCTGGATGCTGGTAGGGATGTATCTCTGCATCGCAGGCGGAATCTATCTGCTCTTAGTTTTTCATGTGCACATTCATCATCCACTCCCTCATGAACGGCGTTGAGGCAGCGAGGGATGCACCATGTATCTTTTGTCCTATCTGAATTCTCGATGTCGAGAAGTGTAACCGGATATATCTTTCTCCCTTGTAACCCCTGGCATGTTGAAGGGGATCGCTCTAATCTTATTGTCGAATCTCGGGACGAGATTCTCTTTAAGGGGGGTAGGGTGTGACGCCCCAGGTTTTTAATTAGCCTCATTAGTGCTAATGACCGAATCAACCGAGTCAAACACGGTTGACAGTGGTCAAACCTTGGTCAACCTGGGTCATCACCTCAAAAAAACCTCGCCAACAATCACTAATGACCCTCTTAATCAAGTCAACACCCACCCTTGGTCAAAGCTTGGTCAAAGAGTTGGTCAAACCCCTATGTCTTTGAACTTCCTCCAGAACTTTTGCCGCGTTCTCCAAATTTCACCTAAACACTCCAAAATCTCCCAATATAAAAGTTGTCCAGTTTTTCGAGGGACACAACTTTGCTGTTGGGTGGCATTGCAGATTTGGAGTGGAAAATGGAGAAAAACTCGGTCAACTGCAGTTTTTCCTATTCATCGGCGCCATGAAAAACAGGAACCTTGCCTGACGTTCCTGCTCAAACCAGTGAGTAAAACATAGGCCAGCCTTTGTGAAAGTTGTAGAGGGGTCGTCGATCTACAACTTTGCTATTTACACTGCAGTACACTTCAGTTCAAATTTTTGGAGATATTTGCAGTGAAACAAGGGCAAATGCAACGGAAACAGGCGACGTCGCGCCGGCCTGCACGCGTCGGGCGCGCCCGCGCGCGCGCGCGAGCTGCCATGCGGCCGCCGCCGTTCCCTTGACGTCCGGGCCCCACAGCCCGCGCCTCCCCGACGCCGCGCGTCCCGAGGTCGCGCGCCCCGAGGCCCCACACGGACCCAGGGCTCCGGACCCCCCTTGCCTGGCCCACCTCGACGCGCCGCTCGTCGGCTCTGGCCGCCGGCCCCTACGCCGCGCCACACTGCCACCGGCAGCCGTCCGGGCCCCTCTCCTTCCCTGGCATTTCCTTCGCCTCGAAGAACACCTCGTCGGCCTATATAAGCAGGCCACTCCATCCGCGCGGAGCCGCCGCCCCTCCAACTCCCAGTGCTTGCCGCCGCCGCCATGGCAGCCGCCGTCACAGAGCTCCCTTCCTTCCCCGCAATCACGGCTGCCCAAGCACTCGAACCTCTTCCCTAGGAGCTGTAACACCTCCCCGAGCCGCGTATTATCCCGGCCGCGTCGCAGCCTCGCCGGAGCCGGTGCTCCTGCGGCCGCCGCCACCCTGCTTCTCCGGCTGAGCTCGCCGCCGACCTCCCGACCGTCAAATCCGGCTCAAATCGACCCCTAGCGGACCCCAGCTCCTCCCCGCACCCTTCCCCGGCCGACCCCGCCGCCGGAGCCGCCGGATTTCGACCGCCCGCGCCGCCGGCCATGGCCAAGGGCCACATTGCAAGGTTTTCAATCTTTCCAAGGTTCTTTCTGCAAAGCAAGGGTATATATGTGATTTCCAAATCTTTTTCAGGGACCTGCTTGAAAGTTTGATCTTAAATAGTGAAAGCCTCTTTGCTGAATCTTGTAAAATGCATGGCAAATTGTAAAAAAATTGGAAAAATGTAAGCTCAATTTTGCTGGATTCCTTGTGAAAAACACTACAACTTTTGTAAAGCTTGACCATAGTTTTTCCTGATAGTTTTTGCATGAAAAATAGAAAACTTAAAAACCTAGATCTGTTGTATCTCACAATCCACAAGTGTTCTTGAGCTGAATTTTGGATATGTTGTGTGTTATGTCCTGCCTAGCTTCTGCACCAAAAATTGCACAAAGTTACTGAGCAAATAGTTTTATATGATTTTTTTTGTATTTATGCAAAATCTGTCTAAATGATTTTTGTAGCCAAAACTAGATAGATTTTTGTGCTCAACTTCTGTATGTGATCTTTGTATGCCAAAATGCACCTCTGGTGAATTAATTATAATTTTATATTTGTCAGAAATATTTATTCTGGAAATATGCTTGTTTTTCTTTGTAAATGCATAACCCAAGATCTATAGTTGCTCTAGGTGTATATGTTGCATTCCTAGATTAGTTTTGGACCAGAGACCATGTGTGAGAAAGTTGAAATCATTTTGATGTGTATTTATTTTTGTATGCTTTTCTCTTGTTGTGGTAGCTAGACTTTGTTATTTTTCGGTATATTTAATTTCCTAGCTATCCTAAGGGTGCATGTGTGTTCAGTGGCTGTGTATAGGTGTTTAGTGCTTAATAAACCCTTCCACTGAATTTTATTAATTTATTTTATGAATAAAAGCAGTAGAGGCAATTAAAGTTTAATATTAATGTAATTGAGAAAATCACCAACCACACCCCTAATGACCCTATGTGTGTGATGTAAATCATTTTAAAAAGCTTAAGACCAACCCCTTGCTGTTTGTGAAGTTTAAATTAATTTATTTACCTAAATATGTACACAGTCACTATTAAAAAGATTAAAAGAATAAGCCTACACATATAATAACTTACATGAAAAGAATTGTTAATTAAATAATTGTTAAGGTGAATATGGCCAACAAGAGTTGGATGAAATAATTAATCTCTCACTCCACCTGAACCCTGCATTGCATACCGTGTAGAGCTCCCTGATGGTAACTACGCGCTCGTGCCAGAAGCCGAGGAAGGAGGAGCTGACGCGGAGCTGCAGTACGTGGAAGTGAGCGAGGACACTGAGGACCCTCAGGCTAACTGTGCTGACGAAGGCAAGCCCCGGTGCATTAACCTAAGTGTTTTGGAAATTTATGCAACTATCTATGGATGTTTGTGCATTTACATTCAGGAGTTGAAATGAAACCCTAGATGCATGATCCCTAGGTACCTATGTCTATACTAGTATGTTGGGCGATAGCTGCCATGCTATAGGACCGTTACAAGTCGAGTGATGCTTGTCACTCGCGAGAATAGGTTCTTATGTTGGAATCATAAGATCTTTATAAATGGATTGCTCATGTGGTAAGAGCATGGGATGTGGGCTCCGGTCCAATGGCTTTCGTGGGTTAAGTGTTTGAACGTACTAAACACTTGTCGGAAATGGGTACGGCAAGCCTAGTACCTTAATGAGGCGGTAAGGGATTTTACTGTGGCTAATCTTGGGATGCGTCCCCCGGCTAGCTAGCAGTGGTGCATGTGTGATTCTGGGTGCCTTGCGGGGTATGCCAGATAGCCTGTACCGAAGATTGTGGCCTTTTATCCCGAACCGAGGAGTTTTGGGAACCGCCTGGTGGTTGTCCTCGCGGGGGCACCCTACCGTGTGTTTAGGTCTACCTTTCAAGGTTTAAATCAATCGATTGTCGGCCTCTCACCGTTATCTGAGACTACTTATCCTGCTGGCCATGAGATCCCTAATGATGGAAGTTGATGAATATTTATGCTTGATTAATTGTTTGGACAACTTATGCTTGCACTAGCTTGCTAATTTAGAAAGGAATAATCAACTAGAACTTGTGCTAAAATATTGAAAGTAAGGACATACTCTTTGTTACTTTTCATCAAAAGAAACCCCATTGGCCAAAAAGCCTTTCATGTCTAGAGTTGGTGATGTAGTTATCACCGACGGGTAAGCCTTGCTGAGTATTAGTATACTCAGCCTTGCTGTAATCTGTTGCTCCAGGTAATGCTTTTGCTGATGTGTGGCCTGGAGAGATCCCGCCTGGCTGGGAGCTGGAGTGGGTGGAAGACGATGAATGAAGGCATCATGGCAGGCCTCCTGTGATGTTCCTCGCGCCGTTTAGTTTAATTCCGCTATTTTCAAAACTCTGAACTCGTTACCTTGTCAAGTACCTTCATTTTGTAATAATTAAACACTTCGGGGTAGCTTTGGAGATTAATCATGTGTTGTACTCTAGACTCGCCTTCGCGTGAGTTTTAATGCATATATGTCGATCCTTGTTGCTATGTAAGTGATTTCACCGAGCGTTAACCCAGCAACTGACGACAGGATGATACTTTATTATTGCTTAATGACCAAAGTGGATTGGTTTAGGTGATAGTACGGTATTTTCCTAGGCGGGTTGTCACATAGGGTTTGCTCCTAGGACCAGTAGCACTCCAGTGGCTACGTGGTTTTGGCAAACGGAAGGTTGTGTGCGGAGCGTGTGACTTTGGGTACCCGAACGAGTTCATCTTGTTGGAGAAGTCATCTCCTTCGAGAAGAAATTTTATCAGCTCCCATTCACTCCCTCGCTCTCTGGTCGTCAGTTCGGTCCTTCAAAACCAATCCATGGCGGAAGCACAACACAAGAAGCAAAGGACTTAGGCCAATCTTCCAGCCAGGAACGGACTGTCCGAACTGGACCGGCGGACTGTCCGTCAGCTACCCACAGACCGTCCGTATGAGCACCAGGACTGTCCGAATTAGTAGACAAAAACTCCAGAGACGCACCCCTTCCTCACGGACCGTCTGACACTTCAGTTTGGACTGTCCGACCCCCTCTGGCGGACTGTCCGCAAACTCCCTCCAACAAAAACCAACCGACTCAACAGATCAAAACACGAGCGCTCAAGAAGTGGATGAACTCGTGACAGACACTGATGAAAAAGCCTCCTCACGGACAGTCTGTTAGGACCGGACGGACTGTCTGTCCTGCTCGAACAGAAGCAGAAAACCGCGAACTCGAGGAGTCCACTCCTCTATCCCATCCATGGATCTCCCAAACGGTTGAATGGATTGAGACAAGATTTGGGGGAGATGTGAAGCGTCCCTAGGGTATGCTATGCCCAAAAGCTTGAGACCTCAAACCAACTAAATCGCCGGGAATCGAATCGCTACCAAGCTCAACCAAAAAGCTAGGGTTCCAACCGAAATCCTTCAATCGGAGGCCAAATCCGGAGTTTGAGGGGTCAAGATCAAGCACAAAGATTTACAAGACATCTATCCATGATCCCCACAAAGAAATCCGAACACAAACGCCTCAGAATCGAAGGAACAAGCCGCGCACGAAAATCCAACGAAAAGACTCGAAAAAGACACGAAAATCACTCGAGCCAAGAGAAGGAAATCGACGCAACCATGAATGCTTCCATACACTCGGGTGTCAGATTCTCTACAAAATCATGAAGAAAATCTAGCCTAAAGAGCAGGGAAAATGAGAAGCAGTCCGGATGGATGAGTTGCCCTGAAAACCTAGAGCTATATATATGAAGTCTCTCCGGGTTGGGCAAATGACCAAGCTACCCCTAGAACTTAAAATGAGATACACCCCCTTAGGAGTAATATGGTCAAGAAGTGAACATCTTCATCGGGCGGACACGCCTTCACCGCAGTCCGTGTCCTGCTGACGGAAGCCCTGCGATCCTACCGTGTGTCCCCCGACATCAAAGCTTCTCAGCGCTGAGAGCCTGTGTGGTTCGAGGACCGGTGGATGGTCGCTTCCTGGTGTGATGAGTGATTGACAACGTTGTGTGGATTGACTCTTGGCCTAGTGTTGCAGGTGCAGGTTGCGGCTTGACTGGTGTTGGTGTAGGTGAAGAACAAGCGCGAAAGGTCGTTGCTGGTGAGGCCTCCAAGTGTGGAGACGACAAGTAGGCTTGGTTCGAGGGACCTGGTGGCCAGCGGGGTCAAGTGCAGGCCGCATGGTGGCAAGAACAGCAAGACGAGGTCGTGGACGGTTTCTTGGTTGAGCCTCAAAACCAAGGTCGAGCCAGGACTTCGTGGGAGCCGAGTCATAAGTGGTGATTGGCGGAGGCTACACCGAGTTCGCGGGGTTTCCAGTGGTTCACCAGAAAACCACTGGTTCCTTGGTTGATCCACAAAGCCAAGACCGAAGATCGAAGAGCAGCAGCGCTGGACAGGTCCGACCGGTGGGTTGGACCGGTCTGACCGGTGGGTACCGATCTGACCGGTGAGGAGCACCGGTCTGACCGGTGTGCGACGACGCCTTCCGGAGTCTTCGAAGCGGAGGACACATGTCGGTATCGCAAGGCTTGCTCGAGGCTAAGCAAGTTTGTGGTCGCTGGGCATCTGTCCAATGGTGCTACGACAAAGTTTCCCAAAAGGCCCTTCGGGGGTGTGTATCTTAGTTTAATGTAATAGGGGTAGTTTCGTCTTTCGGTTGCCTCCATATAACCCAAGTGGCGAGAGGATGGCAGCCATCTCTTGGAACCCTAGCTCATTTGCTTTTGCTATTTTCCCTTCCTATTTTCCATAGGATTTTTGGGACTAGCTTGAGAGCTTCATGGTGAGATCCTTAGAGAGGGATGGATGATCGGGTGACAAGCTAGACCTTGTATGAACCTTCATGGTATGTATAGATGATTCGGCGTGGTTCCTCAAGGCTTGATTGTGTCTCTCCCGTTTTCCCTTTTTGGTGATTTTCGGAGGCTTTTCTTGGCCTTTTTCTTGTGGTGGTTTCGGGGCCTTTCTCTTTGGGATTTTATAGGGGATGTATGCATGAGCCCTTCGTGGTTCTTTTCCTTGTGATTCCCCTCCCAAATCCGTGAGTAAAGGTGCTCGATTTTGGGGTTTTCCTAGGTTTCAGGAATGTGGTGTTCTTGGTGGAAATTCTTCGATTCCTCTTGATTCAACGAGTTTTTGTGGACCAAATCGTAGCTATGGGATGCCCATGAGGTACTCCTACTATCCCCAAAGTCTTGTGCGAATTTGTGGAGCGAATCGGGAGATCGGGATTTGGATTTGGAGGGGTTGACCCGTGGCTCGCTGTTCATCCCGAGCTGCCCAGGCCTGATCGGTCTGACCGGTGCATGTGACCAGTCTGACCGGTGCAAGGTCCTAGTGGGATTTGCCTCGGGTGAATTGCCTGGTCCATGTGGCTTTGGACTGTGGTGCTGCTGGTCAGTTCTTCGTCCCTTTTAGTTTGTGTTTTGGAGGTGTTTTTGTTCCAGGGCCTAGAGAAGTCACTGAGGCTTCTTGGAACTTCGCTGTGCATCTGTTGTTGCCACCGGCCTGACCGGTAGAGTCCACCGGTCTGACCGGTGCCATCGGTCGGACCGGCAGGATCCATCGGTCTGACCAGTGTGGCACAGACAGCAGGCTGTGCTGCGTGTTTGGAGTGTTTGTTTCGGTTGGTCGAGTAGTTTGCTCCTAGGGTCAGTAGCACTTTCAGTGGCTACGTGACTTTGGCAAACTTGGGTAGTTCGAGTCGGAGAAGTGTTGGATTAGCCGTGTTCGACTTGTTGGAGAAGCCATCTCCTTCGAGAAGAATTTTTATCGGCTCCCATTCACTCCCCCCCCTCTCTGGTCGCCAGTTCGGTCCTTCAAGTGGTATCAGAGCCGGTTACGGGTCTTTCGGGACTCTAACCAGTCTAAGATCCAAAGATGGCATAGCAGTAACGGGGATCGGGTCCTCCGCACTTCGATGGGAAGAACTACCAGATGTGGCAGAGGCGGATGGCAGCTTTCCTCCGTGGTATGGGTCAGATCCTTTGGGTTGTCACGGTGAACATAGCTTATGTTCATCCTGTGAACTTCCTTGCTTCAGGATCGAGGGACATGCACGACGCCAACAACAAGGCGGTCGACTACTTGTTTCGTGCTCTGTGTCAGTCCGAATTCGATCAGGTTCAGACATAGGATTTAGCTTGTAGGATTTGGGAGGTGCTGAAGAACGCTCACGCTGGAAACAGTCAGGTTCAGGCTATGTAGTTTGCGACTTACCGAAGAGAGTACGAGAACTCACTCATCTCCTCGGTGAGTCCATCGATACGATGTTCCAACGGTTCACGGTGATTGTGAACAACATGAGGGCCAATGTGACCGTGCTCTCGTACGATGAACATGAGAGAGCCGTGAAGCTCTTGCACTCGTTGGATCGTACGATCTGGGGCGGAAAGGTCGAGGCTGAAGGACCGATTAGGTGAACCAGAGAGGGGGGGAGTGAATGGGAGCCGATAAAAATTCTTCTCGAAGGAGATGGGAACTCCAACAAGACGAACACGGCTTCCAAAACACGTCTCCGACTCAACTACCAAAGTTGGTCAAGACCACGCAGCCATTGGAGTGCTACTGGTCCTAAGAACCAACAACTACCAAAGCCTACCCGAGAACGCAGCGGAAAACCAACTCAAGCAGCTACTGACCTGCACCGGTCAGATCGGTCACCTACACCGGTTAGACCGGTCCCTGCCGGATCTTCCGGACTGAGCCGCCGGAACACCCGACACTCTCCAGAGACGCACCGGGTCACCCTGGACCTTGAGCCGGGTCACCCGAGCAAGACTTGACAATTTCCACAGAAAAGCCCCTACACCGGTCAGGCTGGTGCAGCACACCAGTCAGACCGGTCTGAGCCTGGAAACCCCAAATCTGCCAACTTGACCTCCCGAGCTCCAAACTGAACCAAACTCGAAACAGCAGCAACACAGGACAACAGGGAACTCACCAAGACGTTCACCCGAGCAAAACTCAACAGAGAGTCTGCACCGGTCAGACCGGTGTGAGGCACCGGTCAGGGCGGTGTGACCTGAGCTCTCGGGATGAACAGCGCCCGCGGGTCAACACCCCCAAATCCAACTCCCGATCTCCCAAATCGCTCCACGGATTTGTGCAAGACTTTGGGGATAGTAGGAACACCTCATGGGCACTCCATAGCCAAGATTTGGTCCACCAAAACTTGCTAAATCGAGAGGAATCGAAGAAATCCCACCAAGAACGCCTCTAACCCTAGAGCCAAGAAAACCCCGAAATCGAGCCCCTTTGCTCATGGATTTGGGAGGGGAATCAAAGGGAAAAGAACCACAAAGTGTTCAAGCATACACCCCCCACCAAATCCCAAAGAGAAAGGCCTCGAAATCGCTCCAAGAAAATCACCAAGAAAGGGCTCCGAAAATCACCAAAATGAAGAAACGGGAAAGACACATCCAAGCCTTGAGGAACCACGCCGAATCATCTATACATACCAAAGAGGTTCATACAAGGTCTAGCTTGCCGCCCGATCATCCTTCCCTCTCACAAGATCTCACCATGAAGCTCTCAAGCTAGTCCTATGAAAATCCTAAGGAAAATAGGAAAACCAAATGAGCTAGGGTTCTAAGAGATGGCTGCCATCCTCTCACCACTTGGGTTATATGGAGGCAACCGAAAGACTAAAATACCCTTACTAGCTAACTAGGGACACATGCCCCTCAAGGGAGAATTCAGAAGTATTTGTCTTTGCTCCATCGGACGGATGCCCAGCGACCGCAAACTTGCTTAGCCTCGACCCAAGCCTTGCGATGCCGACGCGTGTCCTCCGCTTCAAAGATTTCGGACTGCGTCGACGCACACCGGTCAGACCGGTGCACCTCACCGGTCAGACCGGTACCCACCGGTCAGACCGGTCAGACCCACCGTCAGACCGGTCCGATGCTGCTGCACCTCCGTCTTCGGTTCTTCGGTCTTAGCGTTGTGGATCAACCAAGGAACCCAGTGGTTTTCTGGTGAACCACCGGAAACCCCGCGAACTCGGTGTAGCCTCCGCCAATCACCACTAATGACTCGGCTCCCACGTAGTCCCGGCTCGACCTTGGTTTTGAGGCTCAACCAAGAAACCGTCCATGACTTCATCTTGCCGTTCTTGCCACCATGCGGCCCGCACTTGACCCCGCTGGCCACCGGGTCCCTCGAACCAAGCCTACTTGTCTTCTCCACACCTGGAGGCCTCACCGGCAATGACCTTTCACGCTTGTTCTTCACCTGCACCAACACCAGTCAAGCCGCAACCTGCACCTGCAATACTTAGCCAAGAATCAGTCCACACCACGTTGTCAATCACTCATCACACCAGGAAGCGACCATCCACTGGTCCTCGAACCACACATGGCTCTCAATCTCCCCCTTGATGAGTGCATTGACAAAACACACGTTTTGGTAATCAAAGAGAAAAGGAAAAGAAAAGAAATGACTAAAAGAAACTCCAACAAGCGATCGAAAGCCACAGAAAGGCAAAGAGCAAGATCACTTGAAGAAGACAAGTCTCGGACCCCTTAGGCAAGGGCAACGGCTCGACACATCCGAGACAAAACCATGCTCAAGCAAAGAGCACTAACCAGCAATCCAAAGCTCGAAAACCACAAAGAGCTCCCCCTGCACACATGCAAGCTCCCCCAGAACCAATGCAACTCCCCCTGGATGAATGCATGCAAACCGCCTCGCAAAACAGAGCAGATGCTTCAGCTTTGCTCTGACCGGTCAGACCGGTCAACCACACCGGTCAGACTGGTGTGCTAGATCGCCCAGCACCTGAACCTCACACCGGTCAGACCGGTGTACCTCACCGGTCAGGCCGATGACCACCTGTGAAAAACTGGGAACTACACGAGCTCAAAACTTGCTCGAAACCACTTGGAAACCTTCTAAATGAATGCAGCAAGCCAAAACATGCTCAAACTTCTCCCCCTTGTTGACAATGCATGAATCAAGCCAAAAATGCAAAAAATGCAACCTAGAGCTTCTCAAATAGACAAAATTCAACATAGGATGCTACACATGTCCAAATAAGCAAGTTAGATACTCTATAGCTTCGTAATGACATCAACTACAAGATCACCAAGTTTCACAACCATTTGGCGAAGCTAAGATAGAATTGAGCAATTTTGCGAAAATTTACCCTCTCATGAGCAAAATCCTAAACATGAGCAAAACATATCAAAATGGCAAAGCCACACAAACTTCATGCTAGGACAACCACTCTAATCATAAGACCATCATAAACACCCACAAGCACCTCATGTCATGTCAAAGCCACCGAGCCAAGTGCCTACTTCTATATATGAGACTTCTCATTGGTAGGCATCATGCAACGGTTTAGCACCCAAAGCAAATTAAAATTTGCACAAATGACATGGGAGCACATTTTCCAAGCAATTTACATTTCATTTTCAGATTTGAAATTGGTACATGAAATATCTTTACGACAAAAAGGAAGTTATGCCCCTCCACAAGATCAAGCATGGGGGCTAAACATTCATGATGGCAAATGAGCCTTTGGCCCCATATGATCAAAATAAGCTATCCAACCACAAATTAAGCATAGCCAAGCCACTAAAATATGTCAAGATCATATAAAGGCATTTACTCACAAGAGAGCATACATGTGACATTTTTCAAAAACATAGCCATCAACCATGGATATAAACCAAGATCATCAAGAGCTAAGCCAAACTAACCATAGCTTACCAAACTTAGCTCACAAGGACATATATATCATACCATGGTGAACAATGTATATAGGAGAAGCTTTTCCTAAACAATGCATATGATACAAAATGCATGCAACCTAAGATACAAAGATGCCTATACATCATGAAACATATGCAATGCAAAATGCAAGAAATGCACAAAGGAAAGCTATACATATGCTACAAAGGAGCTCCCACACACCAACTCAAGAAATCAAACAAACACCAAGCTCCCCCCGCAAACGAGTGAAAGTTGCTTGATCTAGGGGTTTGGTGAAAATGTCGGCTAGCTGGTCATGTGTGGGTACATGGATCAAGGCTATCTTCCCTTTCTCTACGTTGTCTCTCAGAAAATGATACCTCACTTCTATGTGCTTGGTTTTGGAATGGAGCACTGGGTTCTTTGCAACGCTTATGGCACTGGTACTATCACATTGAAGTGGGACATGGGTATACTCCTCACCAAAGTCACTCATGGTGTATGTGATCCAAAGGAGCTGAGAGCAACAACTAGCTGCGGCCACATACTCTGCCTCGGTACTGGATTGAACAACACTCGACTGTTTGCAGGAAGACCAAGACACCAAAGAAGAACCCAAGAACAGGCAAGTCCCAGAAGTGGACTTCCTATCCAACCGACACCCGGCAAAATCCATGTCTGAAAAACCATGAAGAGCCAAAGAAGAAGACGTGGAGTACCAAAGGCCGAAGTCGGGAGTATGACGCAAATACCTGAAAATGCGCTTGACTGCTTGCCGATGCGAAGTCCTTGGAGACGCTTGAAAATGAGCGCACAGACATACCGAGAACTGGATGTCCGGCCTCGTCGCCGTCAAGTAGAGGAGTGACCCGATCATGCTCCGGTACTCCTTCTGGTCCACATGCTCACCTTCCTCGTCTGCATCAAGAGCTGTAGTCGTACTCATAGGCGTCGCCATGGCCTTGGAGTCCTCCATCTTGAACTTCCTCACAATGTCCTTGGTGTACTTTGCTTGGTGCACAAATGTTCCTTCCTTTGATTGCTTGATTTGAAGCCCAAGGAAGAACTGCAACTCACCCATCCTGCTCATCTCAAATTCCCTGCTCATGTCTTCTGCAAACCTTGCAACAAGAGAGTTAGACGAGCCACCAAAGACAATATCATCCACGTACACCTGCACAATCAGGATATCTCTGCCCTGCCTGAGGAGAAACAAGGTCTGATCGACCTTCCCCATCTCAAACCCTCTCTCAAACAGTAACCCCCTCAACCGACCGTACCAAGCTCTAGGCGCCTGCTTCAACCCATACAGCGCCTTCCTCAACTTGTACACCCGGTGGGGGTACTTCTCACTCTCAAACCCCGGTGGTTGCCTCATATACACTTCTTCCCCTAACACACCGTTCAGGAAAGCACTCTTCACATCCATTTGGTGCAACTTGAACTCTTTAGCCACGGAAAAGGCTAGAAGGATCCTAATCGTCTCCAAACGATCTACGGGAGCAAAGGTCTCCTCGTAGTCGATCCCTCTTTCTGTGAGTACCCCTGAGCAACAAGCCTTGACTTGTTTCTCACCACCTCTCCTTTCTCTCCCTCTTTATTTTTCACACCCATTTTGTCCCAATCGGCATACACCTAGGTGGAGGGTCAACCAACTCCCAAACTTGGTTTCTCTCAAAGTTCTCCAACTCCTCATGCATCGAATTAACCCAATTATGATCAGATAGCGCGTGTCCAATGTCTTTGGGCTCAAAGGTGGCAACAAAAGCAGCATGAGCGAAATGAGAATTGTTCCGAACCCTCGATCGTGTAGTACATTGATTCATGTCGCCGATGATTCTCAAAGCTGGGTGATCCACTTGCACTCGCCGGGGAGGTTCTCGCCTTGATGCTACCTCCCCCTCAACAGCAGCTTCGCCTTGATCTGGGTTTGTCGTTGTAGGTGTGGGAGAGGGCCCGTTCTCGATCGTCGTCGAAGTAGTAGGTACATGCTCAGCCGCGGGCACCACACCGCCATCTTCGTCATCTCCATGTTCATGCTCCTCCACCCGGAAAATCTCCTCGCCAAGCTCATCGTCACCTGCACACTCAAAAACAAGCTAACTACGTGGCTGTGTCTCGTCGAAGGTTACCTCGCAAGTCTCCACGATTTGGTTAGTTTCAAGATTGAGCACACGATATGCTCTAGAATGAGATGCGTAACCAAAGAAAATGCCATCGATAGACCTAGCCTCGAACTTGTCCAACTTCTTCCCTTTCTTAAGAATGAAGCATTTACAACCAAAGACATGGAAGTGACTTACCTTGGGTGTGCGACGGTGCATCAACTCATAGCAGGTTTTCTTCTTGTGGACCCTGAGGTAGATCCTGTTGGACACGTAGCACGCGGTATTGACCGCCTCAGCCCAGAACCTGCTCGGAGTCCTATGCTCATCGAGCATCGTCCAAGCCATCTCGCACAAGGTTCTGTTTTTCCTTTCCACCACGCCGTTCTGGGGAGGCGTATACGGACTCGAAAACTGGTGTTCAAGACCCAAGTCATGGCAAAAGGTTTCGAAGTGAGAGTTTTTGAATTCCGAGCCATTGTCACTGCGGATCGCTCGTATGGCATCTCCGTGCCTCTCGTTTCTTAGCCTCAAGACAAGATCTCGAACAAAACCAAACGTCCCCCCTTTCTCTTCAAGAAAGAACACCCACGCATACCGAGAGTAGTCGTCCACCACAACAAGGACATACCACTTCCCACCCACAGATCGCACACGAGCTGGGTCAACAAGGTCTATATGGAGCAGCTCGCATGCACGCTCAGTCATCACATCGGTGAGAGGTGGGTGAGAAGAGGCTACCATCTTGGCATGCCTACACGGCACACAAACCAACTCTTTCTCAAACTTCAACCGTGGCAATCCTCGGACCAAATTGAGTTTACTCAAGCGAGACAAAAGGTCAAAGCTCAAGTGACCCAACTTCCTATGCCACTTCCACAACTCACTCGAAGAACCAGCCAAAAAGCAACGTTCCACACCAGAAGACTGAGAGAAATCAGCTCGGAACACTTGACCCTCGGGAACGACCATGCAAACTAGGTCCCCTCGAGAATCTAAAATCCGAGAACCACCAGGCCAAAACAACACCTCAAAACCCTCATCCAACAACTGGGACACTGAAAGCAAATTGAACCCCAGCGATTGAACAAGAGCAACACGCCTGAGAGTGACCTTGTCACTTACCTTGATCTCACCTTCTGAAAGCACACGCCCTCGCCCATTGTCTCCAAAGGTGATGTATGTCCTGGACACCACCGGGACGAGACTTGAGAACCACCCCTTGTCCCCGGTCATATGCCTCGCGCAACCGGAGTCAATCAACCAAACGTTCCTCAAGTCTCCCACCTGAAATTCAAAAGCGAGCACATGAGTGAACAAACGACTCAGCACAGGGGTTAGTACCAAAAGAGTAAAACCAGTGCTGAGCCATTTGCTCCAAAGTGGGGTTAGCACAAACCATATCATCACGCCTATCAAAGCTACCCCCACGAACACCACCACGGTAACCACTATGAGGGAACCAACCCTCTCTAGCTGGAGGAGGACGAAAGCCACGAAAGGAAGACCGTGGACCGTTCCTCCTCTCCATCTCAAAGCTACGACTCCTCCCACCCTCGTATTGAGCATGAGGTGGAGACCGTCTAGCAAACTGACCACCTGCAGACTTTCCATAACAACCACCAGAACCACGACCACCTGAACCAAACCGAGCATCCTCACGAGCACGAAAACCAGACCGCTGTCTGTCCAGACCTGCACCGGTCTGACCGGTGTAGTGCACTGGTCTGACCGGTGTAGCTCGGCCAGCAGCACCACCTGCAACCTTCCGATCTCCCCAAGCCGGAGCCGTCCTCACAATCGCCTTGGCCCTGGGCATCTGCATACAAGGCTCAAGTACACCATTGGAAGGGTGGTACTTGTCCTTGTTAGCCCACTCCTTTGCCATTCTCTCCTCACGCTTCCTCTTGAAGCAAAACTCACCCTTGTGACCATCTCTCCCACAGTAGTCACAATGAAACCGCACGGGCTTAGGTTTAGGCTTGGGATGGGGCTGCTCAATTGGTTTCTCTCCACTCGGCTTCTCAACCGGTTTCTCCTCACTAGGCTTCACACCCTCTTTCCCAAAGAACACATTCCCCAAGTCACTCTTGAACTTGATGGGGTTTTGGAAATCATTTGTGGAGTGAGGGAATATGGGAGGATCTGGGGTTGTGTCAAGTTTGTTTTTCAGTGGGTTGGGCTTAGGAGCATAGGTATTTTTGTGGAAGGTTTTTGGTGGAGCTTGGATATCACCAATCTTCTCTCCTCTCTCACCACTACACTCTCCAACCTTCTCCGAACCAAGCGCTTGCCCATCATAGCGCTTGTATGCCTCTATCATCATCCTAAGCTGAGGTTCATGCCCCGACAACCAACCCATCATTTTCCTCAACTCATCATTCTCATCCTGCAAGCGATTCACATAGTGTGCAAGTTCCAGATTTTTCAAAGCATGCACTTCACAAGTAGAGCAAGAAGTAGGAATAGGCTCTTTCAACTTAGCCTCAAGCGAAACAGTGTAAGCATGCATCTCATCAATCTTTCCATGCAAAACAGGGCAAGAAGTGCAAGCACCTAGCAAGGTCTAGACTTGAGCTCAGCCACTTCAACCCTAAGCACATCTAGTTCATCACAAGTAGAGGCATGCTTATCCTTAAGAGCAGTAAGATCAGCTAGGTACACAGAGCAATCATCACAATCAATCTCATCAGAAACCACAGGAGAAGCCTTAAGCGATTCTATCTCAAGCTTAGCATCAAGGTTCTGGGTTTCTAGCTCAGCTACTCGATTCCTAGCATCTTCTAGTGAGGCCCTAAGCTCTTTCCTCATCTTCTTGGCCTCTCTAAGCATGTCATCGCAGTTATCAAGCAACTTGCCAAGACGCTCGTTCTCCTCATGCAAGAAGGGAAGCTCGTCACGTACCTCATCCTCGGAGTCAGAGTCCGAGTCGCTCTGGTGACTCTTCTTGCTGCCGGAGCTACGAGCCATGCCGCAGAGGCCATCTCCCGCGAAGCAGCTCAATCCGCTCAAGTTCTTGGACGCCTTCTTGTTCTTGCGCCGATCACCTTCATCTTCGCTGCTACTCGAGCTCGAGGAAGAGTAGGCGGAGCTGGAGTCGACGTCGCTCGCTCTGACCATCGCTCGGGCCTTCCTGCAGCGGCCATCCTTCTTCCTCGACCGTCGCTCGTCCTTGTGCTTGTTCTTATGCTTGTGATCACGCCTCGATCGGTACTTGCCGTCCTTGCTCGACCGGTGCTTGTAGCGGTCCTTGTAGCCGTCCTTGTTCTCCGTCTTCTTCGGGCAGTCGGCACCGAAGTGTCCTGGCTTGTCGCACTGAAAGCACGTCCGTGCTGTCCTCCTCGTGTTCACCCGGTTCTCGTGCAACCTCTCGAACCACCTGGTCAGCAACGCCAGCTCGTCCTCTCCAAGCACGTCGAACTCCTCGTCTGGCAAAGACATCAAAGAAGACAGAGAGTACATCCTAAAGGATGCGTTAGCGTTAGACTTAGCCACTTTGCCACCGACAAGAGCAAAGACTATGGGAGTCAGTCGGGCTCTCAAGATGGGCTGTCAAACCACGATCAACCTCAGCAGAATTAAGCTTAGAGAACAGCTCGTTCACCGTCAAAGTGGTATACTTCTCGGACTCAAGAATGGCCTCGACCTTTCCATCCCACACGGTACGATCCAGCGCGTGTAAGAGCTTCACAGCTCTATCATGGTCATCGTACGGGAGGACGTCGACGTTGGCCCTCATGTTGTTCACAACCACCATGAACCGCTGGAACAAGGCATCAATAGACTCACCGGAGAGATGAGTGAAGTCGTACTCTCTCCGGAAAGTCGCATACAACCGTGCCTGAACCTCAGCATTCCCAGCATGAGCATTCTTCAGCTCCAACCAAATCCTACAAGCTAAGTCCTCTGTCTGAACCCGATCGAATTCGGACTGACACAGAGCACGAAACAAGTAGTCGACCGCCTTGTTGTTGGCGTCGAACATATCCCTCGATCCTGGAGCAAGGAAGTTAATTGGATGAACATAAGCTGTGTTCACCGTAACAACCCAAAGGATCTGACCCTTTTCGCGGAGGAACACTGCCATCTGCCTCTGCCACATCTGGTAGTTCTTCCCATCGAAGTGCGGAGGACCCGAACCCCGTTCTTGGTACGCCATCTTTGGATCTTAGACTGGCTAGAGTCAATGAAGACCCAAATCGGCTCTGATACCAATTGAAGGACCGATTAGGCGAACCAGAGAGGGGGGGAGTGAATGGGAGCTGATAAAAATTCTTCTCGAAGGAGATGGGAACTCCAACAAGACGAACAGGGCTTCCAAAACATGTCTCCGACTCAACTATCAAAGTTGGTCAAGACCACGCAGCCACTGGAGTGCTACTGGTCCTAGGAACCAACAACTACCAAAGCCTACCCAAGAACGTAGCGGAAAACCAACTCAAGCAACTACTGACGTGCACCGGTCAGACCGGTCACCTGCACCGGTCAGACCGGTCCCAGCCGGATCTTCCGGACTGAGCCGCCGGAACACCCGACACTCTCCAGAGACGCACCGGGTCACCCTGGACCGTGAGCCAGGTCACCCGAGCAAGACTTGGCAATTTCCATAGAAAAGCCCCTACACCGGTCAGGCCGGTGCAGCTCACCGGTCAGACTGGTATGAGCCTGGAAACCCCAAATCTGCCAACTTGACCTCCCGAGCTCCAAACTGAACCAAACTCGAAACAGCAGCAACACAGGACAACAGGGAACTCACCAAGACGTTCAGACCGGTGGCACATTTTCCAAGCAAATTACATTTCATTTTCAGATTCATATTTGGTACATGAAATGTCTTTGCGACAAAAAGGAACTTATGCCCCTCCACAAGATAAAGCATGGGGGCTAAACATTCATGATGGCAAATGAGCCTTTGGCCCCATATGATCAAAATAAGCTATCCAACCACAAATTAAGCATAGCCAAGCCACAAAAACATGTCAAGATCATATAAAGGTATTTACTCACAAAAGAGCATACATGTGACATTTTTGAAAAACATAGCCATCAACCATGGATATAAATCAAGATCGTCAAGAGCTAAGCGAAACTAACCATAGCTTACTAAACCAGCTCACAAGGACATATATATCATACCATGGCGAACAATGTATATAGGAGAAGCCTTTCCTACACAATGCATATGATACAAAATGCATGTAACCAAAGATACAAAGATGCCTATACATCATATTACATATGCAATGCAAAATGCAAGAAATGCACAAAGGAAAGCTATACATATGCTACAAAGGAGCTCCCACACACCAACTCAAGAAATCAAACAAACACCAAGCTCCCCCCGCAAATGAGTGAAAGTTGCTTGATCTAGGGGTTTGGTGAAAATATCGGCTAGCTGGTCATGTGTGGGTACATGGATCAAAGCGATTTTTCCTTTCTCTACGTTGTCTCTCAGGAAATGATACCTCACTTCTATGTGCTTGGTTTTGGAGTGGAGCACTGGGTTCTTTGCAACTCTTATGGCACTGGTGCTATCACATTGAAGTGGGACGTGGGTATACTCCTCACCAAAGTCACTCATGGTGTATGTGATCCAAAGGAGCTGAGAGCAACAACTAGCTGCGGCCACATACTCTGCCTCGGTAGTGGATTGAGCAACACTCAATTGTTTGCGGGAAGACCAAGACACCAAAGAAGAACCCAAGAACTGGCAAGTCCCAGAAGTGGACTTCCTATCCAACCGACACCCGGCAAAATCCGCGTCTGAAAATCCATGAAGAGCCAACGAAGAAGATGCGTAGTACCAAAGGCCGAAGTTGGGAGTATGACGCAAATACCTGAAAATGCGCTTGACTGCTTGCTGATGCGAAGTCCTCGGAGACGCTTGAAAATGAGCGCATAGACATACCGAGAATTGGATGTCCGGCCTCGTCGCCGTCAAGTACAGGAGTGACCCGATCATGCTCCGGTACTCCTTCTAGTCCACATGTTCACCTACCTCGTCTGCATCGAGAGCTGTAGTCGTACTCATAGGCGTCGCCATAGCCTTGGAGTCCTCCATCTTGAACTTCCTCACAATGTCCTTGGTGTACTTGGCTTCGTGCACGAATGTTCCTTCCTTTGATTGCTTGATCTGGAGCCCGAGGAAGAACAGCAACTCGCCCATCATGCTCATCTCAAATTCCCTGCTCATGTCTTCTGCAAACATTGCAACAAAAGAGTTAGACGAGCCACCAAAGACAATATCATCCACATATACCTCCATAATCAGGATATCTTTGCCCTGCATGAGGAGAAACAAGGTCTGATCGACCTTCCCCATCTCAAACCCTTTCTCAAACAGGAACCCCCTCAACCTACCGTACCAAGCTCTAGGTGCCTGCTTCAACCCATACAGCGCCTTCCTCAACTTGTACACCCGGTGGGGGTACTTCTCACTCTCAAATCCCGGTGGTTGCCTCACATACACTACTTCCTCCAAGACACCGTTTAGGAAAGCACTCTTCACATCCATTTGGTGCAATTTGAACACTTTAGCCACGGAAAAGGCTAGAAGGATCATAATCGCCTCCAAACGAGCTACGCGAGCAAAGGTCTCCTCGTAGTCGATCCCCTCTTTCTGACTATACCCTTGCGCCACCAACCTCGACTTGTTTCTCACCACCTCTCCTTTCTCTCCCTCTTTATTTTTCCACACCCATTTTGTCCCAATCGGCTTGCACCCTGGTGGAGGATCCACCAACTCCCAAACTTGGTTTCTCTCAAAGTTCTCCAACTCCTCATGCATCGAATTGACCCAATTATGATCAGATAGCGCGTGTCCAATGTCTTTGGGCTCAAAGGTAGCAACAAAAGCAGCATGAGCAAAGTGAGAATTGTTTCGAACCCTCGACCGTGTAGTACGTTCATTGATGTCGCCGATGATCCTCGAAGCTGGGTGATCCACTTGAACTCGCCGGGGAGGTTCTCGCCTTGATGCTACCTCCCCCTCAACAGCAGCTTCTCCTTGATCTGGGTTTGTCGTTGCAGGTGTGGGAGAGGGCCCGTTCTCGATTGTAGTCGAAGTAGTAGGTACATGTTCAGCCGCGGGCACCACACCGCCATCTCCTTCAACTCCATGTTCATGCTCCTCCTCCTGAAAAATCTCCTCGCAAAGTTCATCATCACCTGCACACTCAAAAACAAGCTGACTATGTGGCTGTGTCTCCTCGAAGGTTACCTCGCAAGTCTCCACGATTTGATTAGTTTCAAGATTGAGCACACGATACGCTCTAGAATGAGATGCGTAACCAAAGAAAATGCCATCGACAGACCTAGCCTCGAACTTGTCCAACTTTCTACCCTTCTTCAGAATGAAGCATTTACAACCAAAGACATGGAAATGACTCACCTTGGGAGTTCTACCATGCATCAACTCGTAACAGGTTTTCTTCTTGTGAACCCTGAGGTAAATCCTGTTCGACACGTAGCACGCGGTATTGACCGCCTCAGCCCAGAACCTCCTCGGAGTCCTATGCTCGTCGAGCATCATTCGAGCCATCTCGCACAACGTTCTGTTTTTCCTTTCCACCACGCCATTCTGGGGAGGCGTATACGGACTCGAAAACTGGTGTTCAAGAACCAAGTCATGGCAAAAGGTTTCGAAGCGAGAGTTTTTGAATTCCGAGCCATTGTCACTGCGAATCGCTCGTAAGGCATCTCTGTGCCTCTCGTTCCTCAACCTCAAGACAAGATCTCGAACAAAACCAAACGTTTCCCCTTTCTCTTCCAGAAAGAAAACCCACGCATACCGAGAGTAGTCGTCCACCACAACTAGGACGTACCACTTCCCACCCACAGATCGCACACGAGCTAGGCCAACAAGGTCCATATGGAGCAGCTCGCATGGACGCTCCGTCATCACATCGGTGAGGAGCGGGTGAGAAGAGGCTACCATCTTGGCATGCCTACACGACACACAAACCAACTCTTTCTCAAACCTCAGCCGTGGCAATCCTCGGACCAAATTGAGTTTACTCAAGCGAGACAGAAGGTCAAAGCTTAAGTGACCCAACTTCCTATGCCACTTCCACAACTCACTCGAATTACCAGCCAAAAAGCAACGAGCCACACCAGAAGACTGAGAGAAATCTGCTCAGAAAACTTGACCCTCGGGAACGACCATGCAAACTAGGTCCCCTCGAGAATCCAAAATCCGAGAACCACCAGGCCGAAACAACACCTCAAAGCCTTCATCCAAAAGCTGGGAAACGGAAAGCAAATTGAATCCGAGCGACTGAACAAGAGCAACACGCCTAAGAGTGACCTTCTCACTTACCTTAATCTCACCTTCTGATAGCACACGACCTTGCCCATTGTCCCCAATGGTGATGTATGTCTTGGACACCACCGGGACGAGACTTGTGAACCACCCCTTGTCTCCGGTCATGTGCCTCGAGCAACCGGAGTCAATCAACCAAACGTTCCTCAAGTCTCCCACCTAAAATTCAAAAGTGAGCACGTGAGTGAACAAACGACTCAGCACCGGGGTTAGTACCAAACGAGTAAAACCAGTGCCGAGCCATTTGCTCCAAAGTGGGGTTAGCACAAACCATATCCTCACGCCTATCAAAGCTACCACCACGAAAACCACCACGGGAACCACCACTAGGGAACCACCCCTGTCTAACTGGAGGAGAACGAAAACCACGAAAGGAAGACCGTGGACCGTTCCTCCTCTCCACCTCAAAGCTACGACTCCTCCCACCCTCGTATTGAGCACGAGGTGGAGAATGTCTAGCATACTGACTACCTGCAAACTCTCCATGCCAACCACCAGAACCACGACCACCAGAACCGAACCGAGCATCTTCACGAGCATGGAAACCAAACCTCTGTCTGCCCAGACCAGCACCGGTCTGACCGGTGGAGTGCACCGGTCTGACCGATGGTGCTCGGCCAGCAGCACCACCTGCCACCTTTCGATCTCCCCAAGCCGGAATCGTCCTCACAATCGCCTTGGCCCTAGGCATCTGCATACGAGGCTCAGGTACACCATTTGAAGGGCTGTACCTGACCTTGTTAGCCCACTCCTACGCCATTCTCTCCTCACACTTCCTCTTGAAGCAAAACTCACCCTTGTGACCATCTCTCCCACAATAGTCACAATGAAACCGCATGAGCTTAGGTTTAGGCTTGGGTTGGGGCTGCTCACTTGGTTTCTCCTCACTCGGCTTCTCACCCTTCTTCTCTCCAACCTCACTCTCCTTGGAGCTCACAAACTTCACCGGTTTTTGGAAATCATTTGTAGAGCGAGGAAATATGGGATGATCTGGGGTTGTGTCAAGTTTGTTTCTCAGTAGGTTGGGCTTAGGAGCATAGGCATTTTTGTGGAAGGTTTTTGGTGGAGCTAGGATATCACCAATCTTCTCTCCTCCCTCACCACTACACTCTCCAACCTTTTCCGAACCAAGCACTTGCCCATCATGGCGCTTGTATGCCTCTATCATCATCCTAAGCTGTGGTTCATGACCCGACAACCAACCCATCATTTTTCTCAAGTCATCGTTCTCATCCTGCAAGCGATCCACATAGTGTGCAAGTTCCTGATTTTTCAAAGCATGCAACTCACAAGTAGAGCAAGAAGTGGGGATAGGCTCTTTCAACTTAGCCTCAAGCGAAACAGTGTAAGCATGCATCTCATCAATCTTTCCATGCAAAACAGGGCAAGAAGTGCAAGCACCTAGCAAAGCAGGTCTAGACTTAAGCTTAGCCACTTCAACCCTAAGCACATCTAGTTCATGACAAGTAGAAGCATGCTTATCCTTAAGAGCAGTAAGATCAGCTAGTTACACAGAGCAATCACCACAATCAATCTCATCAGAAACCACAGGTGAAGCCTTAAGCGAATCTATCTCAAGCTTAGCATCATGGTTCTGGGTTTCTAGCTCAGCTACTCGGTTCCTAGCATCTTCTAGTGAGGCCCTAAGCTCTTTCCTCATCTTCTTGGCCTCTCTAAGCATGTCATCACGATTATCAAGCAACTTGCCAAGACGCTCATTCTCCTCACGCAAGAAGGGAAGCTCGTCACGTACCTCATCCTCGGAGTCAGAGTCCGAGTCGCTCTGGTGACTCTTCTTGCTGCCGGAGCTACGAGCCATGCCGCAGAAGCCATCTCTCACGTAGCAGCTCAGCCCGCTCAAGTTCTTGGATGACTTCTTGTTCTTGTGCCGATCACCTTCATCTTCACTGCTACTCGAGCTCGAGGAAGAGTAGGCGGAGCTGGAGTCGACGTCGCTCGCTCCGACCATCGCTCAGGCCTTCCTGCCGTGACCGTCCTTCTTCCTCGATCGTCGCTCGTCCTTGTGCTTGTTCTTGTGCTTGTGATCGCGCCTTGATCGGTACTTGCCATCCGTCTTTGATCGGTTCTTGTAGTTGTCCTTGTAGCCGTCCTTGTTCTCCATCTTCTCCGGACAGTCGGCGACGAAGTGTCCTGGCTTGCCGCACTGAAAGCATGTCCGTGGATTCCTCCTTGTGTTCACCCGGTTCTCGTGCAACCTCTTGAACCGCCTGGTCAGCAACGCCAGCTCGTCCTCTCCAAGCACGTCGAACTCCTCGTTTGGCAAAGACATCAAAGAAGACAGAGAGTACATCCTGGAGGATGCGTTAGCGTTAGACTTAGCTTCTTTGCCACCGACAAGAGCAAGACTATGAGAGTCAGTCGGGCTCTCGATCTTGGCTGTCATACCATGGTCCAACTCAGCTGACTTGAGCTTTGAGAACAGCTCGTTCACGGTCAGAGTGTCATACTTCTCGGACTCTAGGATAGCCTCGACCTTTCCGTCCCATACGGTGCGATCCAACGAGTGCAAGAGCTTCACGGCTCTATCATGATCATCATATGGGAGCACAACCACATTGGCTCTCATGTTGTTCACCACAACCGTAAACCGCTGGAAAAGGGCATCGACAGACTCGTCGGGGAGATGAGTGAAGTTCTCGTACTCTCTCCGGTAAGTCGCGTACATCCGAGCCTGAACCTGAGCATTCCCAGCATGAGCATCCTTCAACTGCTCCCAAATCCTACAAGCTAAGTCCTCTGTCTGAACCCGATCGAATTCGGACTGACACAGAGCACGAAAAAAGTAGTCGACCGCCTTGTTGTTGGCGTCGAACATGTCCCTTGATCCCAGAGAAAGGAAGTTAATCGGATGAACATAAGCTGTGTTCACCGTAACGTCCCAAAGGATCTGACCCTTACCGCGGAGGAAAGCCACCATCCGCCTCTGCCACATCTGGTAGTTTTTGCCATCGAAGTGCGGAGGACCCGAACCCCGTTCCTGGTATGCCATCCTTGGATCTTAGACTGGTTAGAGTCCGAAGATCCGTAACCGGCTCTGATACCACTTGAAGGACCGAAATTGGCGACCAGAGAGGGGGGGAGTGAATGGGAGCTGATAAAAATTCTTGTCGAAGGAGATGGGAACTCCGACAAGACGAACACGGCTTCCAAAACACGTCTCCGACTCAACTACCCAAGTTGGCCAAGACCACGCTGCCACTGGAGTGCTACTGGTCCTAGGAACCAACAACCACCTAGATCTATTCGAGAACGCAGCGGAGAAAGCAACTCGAGCACCAATGGACTGCACCGGTCAGACCGGTCCCTACTGGAGAAACCTGGCAAAATTTGAGAACTTCCACAGAAGACTCCTACACCGGTCAGGCCGGTGTAGCTCGCCGGTCAGACCGGTCCAAGCTAGGAAATCCCAAATCCACCAAACAGACCTACCAAGCTCCAAAACTGACCAAACTCGAAACAGCAGCAACACGAGACAACAGGGAACACACCAAGACGTTCACCCGAGCAAAACTCAACAAAGAGTCTGCATCGGTCAGACCAGTGAGAGGCACCGGTCAGGCCGGTGTGACCTGAGCTCTCGGGATGAACAGCGCCCGCGGGTCAACTCCCCCAAATCCAACTCCCGATCTCCCGATTCGCTCTACGGATCTGCACAAGACTTTGGGGATAGTAGGAACACCTCATGGGCACTCCATAGCCAAGATTTGGTCCACCAAAACTTACTAGAATGAGAGGAATCGAAGGATTTCCACCAAGAACACCTCTAACCCTAGAGCCAAGAAAAGCCCCAAAATTGAGCCTCTTTACTCACGGATTCGGGAGGGGAATCAAAGGGAAAAGAACCACGAAGGGTTCATGCATACATCCCCCACCAAATCCCAAAGATAAAGGTCTCAAAACCGCCACAAGAAATTCACCAAGAAAAGGCTCTGAAAATCACCAAAAAGGGAAAACGGGAAGAACACAATCAAGCCTTGACGAACCACGCCGAATCATCTATACATACCATGAAGGTTCATACAAGGTCTAGCTTCCGCCCGATCATCCTTCCCTCTCAGAAGATCTCACCATGAAGCTCTCAAGCTAGTCCTAGAAATTCCAAAGGAAAAATAGAAGAGGAAAATAGCAAAACAAAATGAGCTAGGATTCCAAGAGATGGCTGCCATCCTCTCACCACTTGGGTTATATGGAGGCTAGCCGAAAGACAAAAATACCCCTAAGGCCTAATACTAGGATACACACCCCCGAGGGGCACTTTGGGAAACTTTGTCTTCGCACGCCTCAAACTTGCTTAGCCTCGACGCAAGCCTTGCGATCCCGACGCGTGTCCTCCGCTTCGAAGTCTCCGGACTGCATCGTCAGACACCGGTCAGACCGGTGCTCCTCACCGGTCAGACCGGTACCCACCAGTCAGACTGGTCAGACCCACCGGTCAGACCGGTCCGATGCTGCTGCACCTCCGTCTTCGGTCTTGGCTTTGTGGATCAACCAAGGAACCCAGTGGTTTTCTGGTGAACCACTGGAAACCCCGCGAACTCGGTGTAGCCTCCGCCAATCACCACTCATGACTCGGCTCCCACGTAGTCCCGGCTCGACCTTAGTTTTGAGGCTCAACTAAGAAACCGTCCACGACTTCATCTTGCCGTTCTTGCCACAATGCGGCCCGCACTTGACTCCGCTGGCCACCGAGTCCCTCGAACCAAGCCTACATGTCTTCTCCACTCCTGGAGGCCTCACCAGCAACGACCTTTCGAGTTTGTTCTTCACCTGCACCAACACCAGTCAAGCCGCAACCTGCACCTGTAATACCTAGCCAAGAATCAGTCCACACCACGTTGTCAATAACTCATCACACCAGGAAGCGACCATCCACCGGTCCTCGAACCACACATGGCTCTCACCCAGTCGCACCGGCTCTACCTCAACCTTGCCGTGTGCCGCGACTACTCGTCACCCGGTGGCACGGGCTCTACGTCAACCTTGCTGTGCGCCGTGACTACTCGTCACCCGGCCGCACGAGCTCTACCTCAACCTTGTCGTGCGCTGTCTTGCCGCTTGACTTCTCGTCGGTCGATCGCACTGGCTCTCGCCGTGCGCCCGATCACTACGTCTCGTGGCTCGACTACTCGTCGCCCGATTGCACCGGCTCTACTGCGCCTATGGCGTGCATCCGGATGCGCAATCTTTCCACTCGACTTCTCATCGGTCGGTCGCACTGGCTCTTGCCGTGCGCCCGGTCACTGCTCTCGCGGCTCGACTACTCGTCGCCCGGTTGCACCGGCTCTACTGCGCCTATGCCGTGCATCCAGACGCCCATCTCATCGCTCGACTTCTCATTGGTCGGTCGCACTGGCTCCCACCGTGCGCCCGGTCACTGCGTCTCGCGGCTCGACTGCGCCGCCGCTCAACTTGTTGTCCAGTCGCACTGGCTCTACTTCAGCCACGCCATGCGCCACGACTACTTGTCTCACGGCAACGTCAACTCTACCTCGACCACGCCGTGCGCCGCCGCGACATCATCTTCCGACAGCATCACGTCGACTACTCATCTCGACTAGTTTTCCAAACTAGCAGAGAACGGATGTCACTCCCCCAACAACTAGTCAGAATCAACTCTGACTAGTCAACTTCAGCAACAACCGTCGCGATTCCATCGCCGACCACGGCTTCATCTACAAGACTGCCATGGCCGCAACAGCTAAGTCATTTAATTTAAATGATTACTGTTTTCTTTCCTTGGCCTGTTCTCCTCATCATACAGGACAAACACGCCAAAGACTACTCATATGTGCATGCTTCTACATGGGAACTACCCTCCAGAGCTGCACAAGTCGACGTCAACGGTCGCAATCTCAAGTCCGCTATGGTGGCACAAGTCGACGTCAACGGTCGCAATCTAATGTCCGCCCCGGCGGCACAACTCGACTCCAACAGTCGCGTCAACAGTCTGCCCAGGCAGCAACAGCTAAGTTATTTAATTTAAATGATTAATGTTTTCTTTTCTTGGCTTGTTCTCCTCATCATGCAGGACAACATGCCAATTACTCATTCGTGTACGCTCCTCGACGGGTTTTCACGAGAGCTACACTCTGCCAACTACTCTTGGGGTATATCGACCAAACCGTCACGGGCTTATAACACTGAATCTCGGGGGCTCTGGCCATGCATTTGGTATACTAAGTTTCGAAGGGTCCACCACGAGTTCGGTACATTACATCCCGGGGGCTCTCGCCACGGCTCTGGGTGTACCGAGTTTCAGAGGTCACAATGGCTGTATCCCAAGGAGGCAATCTCAAGCCCGCTCTGGCGGCAATCGTACCATGGGTCCTAGTACCCTAAGTACTCATGTACCGTACCATGGGTTTCGTACCCTAAGTACTCGTGCACCGTACCATGGGTTTCATACCCTAAGTACTCAAGTCGACTTTAACGGTCGCACCCAAGCCCACTTCGGTGGCACAAGTTGACGCTAACGGTCGCAACCTCAAGTCCACTCCGGTGGCACAAGTCGACGCTAACGGTCGCACCCAAGCCCGTTCCGGCGGCAACCGTACCTTGGGTCTGAAATCCATGGCCCAGGTACTCAAGTCGACTCCGGTCGCACCTTCAAGCCCGCTCCAGTGGCAACCGTACCTTGGGTCTGAAATCCATGGCTCAGGTGCTCAAGCCTGCTCCGGCGGCACAGCTATTCGTTTTTGTGATTTTTCGTTCGATTGCGCCTTCCGGAAGTGCTTTTTGTTTTTTGCATCTTAAGTCCACCCCGCGTGGCACAAAGTTGACTACTGTAGTCGCATCTAAAGTCCGCTCCATGCGGCAATCTAAAGTCGACTTCTAAAGTCGCATCTCAAAGTCTGCTCCGTGCGGCAACTAAAGACCACTTCGGTTTTCAAGTCGCATCTCAAAGTCCGCTCCGTGCGGCAAATAAAGTCGACTTCCGTTTTCAAGTCGCATCTCAAAGTCCGCTCCGCGCGGCACAAAGTCGACTTCAGTTTTCAAGTCGCATATCAAAGTCCGCTCCGCGTGGCACAAAGTCGACTTCGGTTTTCAAGTCGCATCTCAAAGTCCGTTCCGCGTGGCACAAAGTCGACTTCGGTTTTCAAGTCACATTCTAAAGTCTGCTCTGCCGGCATCTAAATTCGACTTCGGTCGCATCTAATGTCCGCTCTGATGGCACGGCTACTTCTCAAGCTCCACGACTCATTACTACTCGGAAACTCTCCAGCTCGGGGGTTGCACTCAAACTACTACTCGAGAACAACTCTAGCAGACTTCACTTGCTCTCAAGCTCGGGGGCTCTACAACAACAACTACTCGACGTGGCTCATACGGCTCTCAAAAATCAAGGGCTGACGCTGCAAGAGTACTCGGATGATGGCTTTCGCGAACACTGAAGACCCTTGGATTGATTACCTAATCATTTCAAGGCTCGGGGGCTGCTATGCTACACCCATCATTCAAAATTTTCAAGACGGAAGATTCGGAATCAAGATTGACCCTCAGCTAGAGTCTGCGACTCAACCTAAGGCTCGGGGGCTACTCCATATGGAGTGCGATTTTGCAATCACACTACCATATAATCTCGATTTCAAGACTGATGTGACAACCCGCCCAGGAAAATACCGTACTATCGCCTAAACCAATCCACTTTGGTCATTAAGCAATAATAAAGTATCATCCCGTCGTTAGTTGCCGGGTCGAGCCCGGTAAAATCACTTATATAGCAACAAAGGATCGACAATATGCATTAAAACTCACACGAAGGCGAGTCCAGAGTACAACACATAATTTAAGTCCCAAATCTGCCCCGAAGGGTTTAATTATTACAAACCGAAGTACATGACATGAAACGAGGTTCAGAGTTCGAAAACAGCGGAAATTAACTAAGCGGAACGATAAGCATCACAGGAGGCCTTCCATGATGCCTTCACTCGTCGTCTTCCACCCACTCCAGCTCCCAGCTAGGCGGGATCTCTCCAGGCAGACATCACTAAAAGCAATACCTGAAATCAACACAAATGTAGCAAGGCTGAGTATACTAATACTCAGCAAGTCTTACCCGTCGGGTGACAACTAAGTCACCAAACTCTAGACATGAGAGGCTTTTTGGCCAGTGGGTTCTTTTGCTGAAAAGCAACAAAGAGTATGTCCTTACTTTCAGTATTTTAGCTCAGATTCTAGTTGATTACTCTTTGCTAAATGAGCAAATTATTGCAAGCATAATTGTGCAATTCAATTAATCAAACATAAATATTCACAAAGTTCCATCATTAAGGGATATCATGGCCAGTTGGATAAGTAGTCTCAGATAACGGTGAGAGGCCGACAACCGATTGATTTAACCTTGCAAGGTGGACCTAAACACACGGAAGAGTGTACTCACCAAGAGTGCACCAACCAGGCGGTTCCCATAACTCTTCAGCTCAGGATCGAATCTTACAGTCCTTGGTACAAGGCTATCTGGCACGCCGCACGTAGCGCCCAGAATCACACATGCACCACCGGTAGCTAGCCATGAGACGCATCTCAATATAAGTAATAGTAAGATCTCTCACCGCCTCATTAAGGTCCTAGGCTTACCGGTCCCATTCCCGACAAGTGCTTAGTACTTTCAAACACTTACCCCACGGAAGCCATTGGACCGGAGCCCAAATCCCATGCTCTTACCACATGAGCAATTCCATTTATAGAGATCTTATGATTCCAACATAAGAGCCTATTCTCGCGAGTGACGAGCATCACTCGACTTGTACCGGTCCTATAGCATAGCAGCTATCGACCTAGCATACTAGTAAAGGACCAGGATACTAGGGATCATGCATCTAGGGTTTCATTTCAACTCCTGAATGTAAATGCACAAACATCCATAGATAGTTGCATAAATTTCCGAAAACACTTAGGTTAATGCACCGGGGCTTGCCTTCGTCAGCAACGCTAGCCTGGGGCTCCTCAGTGTCCTGGTTCACCTCCACGTACTGCAGCTCCGCGTGAGCTCCTCCTTCCTCGGCTTCCGGCACGAGCGAGTAGTTACCGTCGGGAAGTTCTACATGGAATGCATATGCAGGATTATTGTGTGGAGTGAGAGATTAATTATCACATCCAACTCTTGTTGGCCATATTCACCTAGATAAGCACTCATCTAGTATAAACTTCCTATTAAAGGCATGACAAGTGGTGTTTTAGGATTTAATCTTTTTGATGGTGACTGTGTACATATTTAAGCAAATAAATTAATTTAATTTCACAAGACAGCAAAGGTGTGGTATTAAGCTTCTTAGCATGATTTACATCACATTCATAGGGTCATTAGGGGTGTAGTTGGTGATTTTCCAATTTAACTTAATTATTAAGCCTAATTGGCTTCCATTGCTTTTATTCAAAAATAACTTCATAAAATTCAGTGGGTGACATCTATTAAGCTTTATTTACCTAAACAAGGCCTCTAATCAAAAATTCATATTTAAAAAGAGCCACAAAAATCAATAAACCAAAAAGGACATTTCCTAGCTACCAAAATAGGGGAAATGCATAAATAAATAAATAAAGCATTTCTGGAGCCCAACTCACTCCTACAACATCTCTGACCCTAAACAAGCCTAGGAAACTAGCAAACACATCAAGAGCTATTTTAAAATTTGAACTAGGCATCTAAATGTAAATCTAAGCATAAAACAAAAATAAATACTTATGACAGAGATAAAATCATGATAAATGCAGGAAAGCTGAATCTAGTCATTTCATGAGTATAGCCAGAAGTTGAGCACAAAAATCTATTTATATTTTGCTACAAAAATCATTAAGCCAGAAATAGCATAAATGCAAAGTAAATCATATTAAAAGATCTGCTCATCAACTTTGTGCAAATTTTTTCCCAGAGCCTATAAATGACATATCTAGCAACATATCCAAAATTTAGCTCCATAGCTTCTCTAGATTTTGAACTACAGCAAATGTGTGTCAAACTGAGTTTGAATTTTCATTCAAAATCTACAAGCCAAATGTATGGTCATGCCTTGTAGCAGTTGTAGATCTAGTCTCATGAAACCAACAAAATTGGGCTTGTAGTTTTCTGATTTTTCTACGAATTTCTATGATTTTTCTAAGGGGCTGGACCTAGTTGTAAGGAAACTAAGATTACTTTCATTGCCAACAAGTCCCTGGTTCACAAATCAGTCCCTGGAACTTCACATCCGTGCCCTCGGCGGCGGGGGTGAGGTCACCGCCGGCGATGTGGGGCCGGAGGTGAGCAACAAATGAGCTGGGGATGAAATTGAGCTCACCCTGGGTTGATTGGCGGTGGTGGCGTGACCGGAGGCGGCTCCGGCGAGCGGCAGTGGTGCGGCCGCGGTGGAGCACCCGCCTCGGTGCAAATTCCGGCGAGGTGAGCAGCAATGCCGGTCAACAAGCGACTGCGGAAGCTCCACTGGAACCTAGAGGACGTGCTCGAAGGCTTGGCCGGCGGCGGGAGCTGGCAGAGGTGAGAGCTCGTGGCGGCGGCGGTAATGGCGGGCAACAGACGCGTGCATGCGCACGAGAGGAAAAGGGGGTGGTTTTTATAGGCGCGGCGAGGCTGTGGGGGCGTGTCGGCTTCGCCTCGAAGGAAGGAAGGGGGAGGGAAGAGAGAGAGCAGGCGCGGCAGGCCTGCACAGCGCGTCGCCGGCGGGCGGCACGGCGGTGGTCCGGCTAGGGTGCTGGCGGGCGCGGGCGCGTGGAGGAGCGCGTCCCCAGGTTGCTCGGGCCGCGGGCGCCAAATGATGCTGCCGGGCCTCGGGATACGGCGAACCGGCGAGGCAGGGGGGGACCCGGACGCCGAGACGCCGCGTGGCGGCACGGCGCGACGTGCCGGCGCGGGAGCGCGGTCCAGGGCGCCGATGCCCAAATTCAAATCCATTTGCCTGTGTTTGACCGCTCCAAACTTGAAATTTTCAAATGAAACTTCAAAACCGCCAAAAAGTAAAGTTGTAGAGGGGTTATAGGAGAACAACTTTTGTGCAGGTCGACCTATGTTTTGAGCAAAGGTTTGAGCATGAACTGCAGGCAAAGTTGCTGACTTTCATGGCGCTGATGAATAGTGAAATGGAGTTTGACTTGGATTTTTGAACTATTTCCTCTTCGAATTTGAAAAGCCACCCTAAAGATGAAATGTGTCCCATGAAATTCTGCACAACTTTTATATTGGCCGATTTTGGAGTATTTAAACCAATTTTGGAGAACATGGCCAAAGTTCCAGGACAAGGTGTGGGCACTAAGGGGTTTGACCACTTTGACTAGGGTTTTGACCATGGCAAGGGGTGTTGACTTGCTTAAGATGTTCATGGGTGATTGTTGGCTAGGTTTTCGAGGTGATGACCCAGGTTGACCAAGATTTGACCAAAGTCAAAGGGTTTGACTGGTCATTAGTGCTAATTAAAAACCTGGGGCATCACAGCCTACCCCCCTTAAAAGGAATCTCGTCCCAAGATTTGATTCTAAAGAACAAGGTAGGTAAGAGAAAACATACGGTTTCAAGATTGTAGAAAACCCGGGTACTTGGTGTTGAGATAGTGTTCCGCCTCCCAAGTTGCTTCTTCTTCCGTATGATGACTCCATTGTATCTTGTACATCCTGACGGTATGCCTTCGGGTCCTTCTCTCCTTTCGGTCCAGTACCCTCATATGGCGCTCAATGAGTGAAAGATCCGGCTCAATCCAAGCGTTTGCTTCTGTGATTACTTCGGTCTCTGGCACAGGCACACCTCTCTTCAACTGAGTCACATGAAACACATTGTGAACTGCAGTGAATCACTCCGGAAGTCGGATGCGATAAGCAACTGGCCCACATACTTCAATGATTTCGTAAGGTCCAATATAGCGGGGAGCTAACTTTCCCTTAACACCAAACCTTTGCACACCTTTAGTTGGTGAAACTTTTAGGTATACATAATTACCAACTTCATATTACCGAGGTGCTGTCCCTTTATCATGATAGCTCTTTGGCCTCAGTTGAGCTAACTTCAAATTCTCTCTTATCATCTTCACCTTCTCTTCAGCGTCCTTGACTAAGTCCGGACCAAAGAGTGTCCTTTCTCCGGCTTCTGACTAGTTCAAAGGGGTGCGGCATCTTCATCCATAAAGGGCGTCAAAAGGTGCCATCTTCAAACTAGCGTGATAACTGTTGTTGTAAGAGAATTCTGCCAAGGACAAACACTTGTCCCAACTCTTATCAAAATGCATGATGCTTGCCCGTAGCATGTCTTCCACAATTTGATTTACTCTCTCGGTCTGACCATCGGTCTGCGGATGATAGCTGGAACTACGGATCAATTTGGTTCCTAAACATTCATGCAATTGCTCCCAGAAACAAGCTACAAACTGAGTGCCTCGATCAGAAATGATGGTCTTGGGAATCCCATGCAAGCGTACTATTTGGTCCATATAAATCTCTGCATAGTCTTGTACTGAATAAGTGGTGTGAACTGCGATGAAGTGAGCAGTTTTGGTCAGTCGGTCCACGATAACCCAAATAGAATCTTTCTTTCTGGCAGTCAGGGGTAATCCCACAATGAAATCCATACTTATGTCATCCCACTTCCACATAGGTATCGACAAGGGTTGGAGTACACCTACCGATTTCAAGTGGCTTGCTTTCATTCTATGACAAGTGTCACACTCGGACACATACTTTGCTATGTCTACCTTCATGTTTGACCACCAAAAATTTTCCTTCAGATCTTGATACATTTTGGTGCTTCCGGGATGAATAGAGAATTTGGAAAGATGAGCCTCATCAAAGATTTCCTTCTTAATTCCCTGGTCAGCCGGAATCACAAGACGTTTCCCAAACCATACCACATCTTTTGCATCCCTATGGAAACAATTATACTTGGGGTCTTCTTCAGCTAATTTCTGTTTTATTAGCTGTATGCCCTCATCATTGCGTTGAGCCGTGACAATTCTGTCATAAAGATTTGATTCTGCAGCTGTGGCATATAGATTTCCTTGCTCTACCACTTCCAAATGAAGCTTCCTCAAGTCTTCACATAAAGTGTCACTATACGGCTCCACCTCTAGACGGTTGCAGTGAACTTTGCGGCTAAGAGCATCCGCAACAATATTGGCTTTTCTGGGGTGATAGTGTACTTCTAGATCATAATCCTTAATTAACTCGAGCCATCTTCTTTGTCTCATATTAAGGTCTGATTGAGTGAAGATATATTTGAGACTCTTGTGATTGGTGAAGATATTGCAACGATTGCCCATCAGATAGTGTCTCCATATCTTGAGGGCATGAACAACCGCTGCTAGCTCTAAATCATGAGTGGGATAATTTATTTCATGGGGTTGAAGTGCCCGTGAGGCATAGGCAATGACTCGGCTTTCTTGCATAAGAACACAACCGAGACCAGTGCCTGAAGCATCACAGAAAACTTCAAAGGGTTTGGAATTATCTGGTTGTACTAGCACTGGGGCTGAAGTTAAGTGTTGCCTCAATGTGTGGAAAGCCTTTTCACACGCTTCACTCCACACAAATTTTACTCCTTTCTTTAGCAGCTCGGTCATAGGTTTGGCGATCCTGGAGAAGTCTGGGATGAATCGACGATAGTAACCCGCTAGACCTAGAAAGCTGCGAATTTGGTGTACGGACTTGGGTGGTTTCCAATCCATCACCTCTTGTACTTTGCAAGGATCTACAGATATGCCATCTTTGGAAATAGTGTGCCCCAAGAATTTCACACTATCCAACCAGAATTCGCATTTGGAGAATTTAGCATAGAGTTTGTGATCTCTCAAACGTTGTAGAACAATTCGAAGATGTTCGGGATGTTCCTTCTCATTTTTGGAATAGATTAGGATATCATCGATGAAGACCACTACGAACTTGTCAAGCTTCGTCATGAATACGGAGTTCATGAGATACATGAAATAGGCTGGGGCATTTGTGAGACCAAAGGACATCACCAGATACTCGTAGAGACCATATCGGGTGGAGAAAGCAGTTTTGGGAATGTCGCAAGGTCGAATTTTTATTTGATGATAACCAGACCGAAGATCGATCTTGGAGAAAACCTTGGCTCCAGCCAATTGATCAAAAAGAACATCAATACGGGGAAGTGGATATTTGTTTTTAATGGTCACCGCATTGAGAGGTCTGTAGTCAACACATAACCTCAAACAACCATCTTTCTTTTTGACAAAGAGTGCGGGACAACCCCAGGGAGAAGAACTTGGGCGAATGTAGCCCTTATCTAGCAATTCTTGGAGTTGATTTTTCAGTTCAGCTAGCTCTTTTGGTGGCATACGGTAAGGTCATTTTGAAATGGATGCAGTGCCAGGTTGGAGTTGAATCACAAACTCGACATCCCGGTCTGGTGGCATACCAGGCAATTCATTAGGAAAGATATCAGGATATTCACAAACTACTGGAATTTCTTCAAGGTGAGATGTAATGGTCACATAGGCACAAGGGTCTGCACCATCCTTAAAAGGCAAGTACAGTGTGGTGTGTCCGATGGTAGGTGAATTGATTGCTACGACTCTACCCGAGATATCTAGAACCACCTTATGTCGGGTCATCCAATCCATACCCAAGATAACATCCATGCCCTCTAAACCTATGACAATGAGGTTTGATTGAACAGTCTTACTTCCCAATTTCAATGGTACTCCGAAGGCTAAGGTGTGAGAAGAGATTTTTCCACCCGGAGTGACAATTTTATAAGCCTCCTTAACATGTGAACCACTTAAACCCAATTTTTCTACCAAACTCCCACCAATAAAGCTATGGGTAGCTCCAGAATCGAACAATATCTTAATGGGGGTGTCATTGATAGAGAAGGTACCCGTAAGCACTGAAGCTCCTTCTGGAATGTCACTCATAGTGGTGAAGTTCAGTTTACCCGGACGGACTTGCACTATCGGCTTCTTGGCTGGATGGGCTGGCTTGGTCCCTGAACTTTGATTCTGCGGGTTGGGCTTAATCTGCTTGGGCTTGGGGCAGTCACTTATGTAATGCCCCGGCTGTCAACAATTGTAACAACGGCATTCACCGGTGTTGCGTGGGGGTGCATTGGGCTTGGAAGCTTGCTGCTGGGTGTTGCGGAATTGGAAGTTCCCTGAAGGTTTTTTCTGCGACGGCTTCATCGTCCAGCGTCCAGTTGAAGATGGCTGGAACGAGCCAAGAACATTCTTCTTCACGAAGCGAAAATTTTTGTTAGTCTCGCTGCCCGAAGCAAAACCTGCCTGCCTCTTCCTGTCTCTCTAGGCCTTTTTCATAGCATCCTCTTGGGATATAGCCTTATTCACCAACTCATGGAAATTGTTGGGCTCTATCAGGTTCAGCCGTTCATACAACTCACCATCAAGGCCATCACGGAACCGTTCCATCTTCTTCGCATCAGTGTCCACATGATGCCCACCATACTGGCAAAGGCTATTGAACTTCTGTGCATAGTGATACACCGTGTCAGGTCCCTGCCTAAGGGCCAGCAATTCCCTCATCTTCCTATCCATAAGTCCCTTAGGAATGTGATGGCTTTTGAAGTCTTGCTTGAACTCATTCCAAGTAACAGCATGCCCGGCCTGCTGCATAGTCTTGAAATGTTCCCACCACATCAAGGCCTCACCGCGAAGTTGCAAGGCCGCAAAGTTGGCCTTGTTTTCATCTGAGCGTGGTAGCACAAAGGCAGAGAACTTGGCCTCAATGGCCTTGATCCATGCCTCCGCTTCAAGGGAATCTTCCGCCTTAGTGAAGGTCGGGGGCTTCATCGCAATGAACTGAGCGTAGGTGGTGACATTATTCAGCCCCTCATGATTAGCCCCATGTGGTGGCCTTTGGTTTAGCTGCTGGGCTATCTGTTGCTGCGTCTGTAGGATCTGGCGCAACACTTCGGTCTGAGTGGCCATGAATGCCTCCGACGGCGTCATGGGCGGTGGCGGTGGCAGTTCACCACTACCTGACGCTACAAAACCGTTAGGAGTGCTGCGTGTTGGTCCCACCATCTGAAAATGTGAGCTCTTGTTGATCACATAGTCATAGTCTCGCTTGGAAGGAATGACAAGTGTAGAGTATGCATGACAAGCTTATTCGTGCAAAATTCCCAAAATTGCAGCATCACGGTCATAAACAAAATTTCATATCCATCAGCCCATAAACCAAAAAATTCTCAATTTTGGTCAGTAGGTGTAGACTCTCATACGCTTCAATGTTGGTATTCAACTCCAAATTAAAATCCTAAGTTCGCATGTCCGAAGAATCCGATTGGCGAAACTCTGCCTAGCTGCCCTGGCAGCAAGCTGAACTCACCGAAATTTCCATAACTCTAGGTTCCCTCATGTAAAAATGCTGAATTTTGGTGAGCATGGTCATCGTAATATTTTGCACAACTTTGGTATTCAATGCATGAGAAGAGTCTGATGTTCAATTGCTCGAAAAATTTCGTTTCCATGGTTCTGTCCAGCTGTTTGGACAGCAGCCAGAACTGGACGAGACATTGCATAGCTTTTGGTAGGAAAGTGCACAAATGCTGAATTTTGGTGAGCGCGATCGTCATAAAATTCTGAACAAGTTCGGTATTCAACACAGGGCTCAGATTTGATCACAACTAGCTTAAACATTTTCTTTACAACAATCACTGCAGAAATGGTGTTCAACCAAGCATTACATGGATGCCGTGTTTCTGGGATCACCATCATACATCAGGGGGTTACATTGCAGTCGTGCTGCACAAAAGAATACTCCTAAGTTAGCCTACCACAAAAACCAACCAAAAGCGGCTACACACAGGAGTATAAGTCATCCTACTACAACACTATGGCAACCTAGTTGCCAACCGAGGCGTCACTGGCTGCAGGTGAAGCGGGTGGCGTCGGTGGGGGTGGTCCCGCCTGACTCTCCTGGTCTAGGCCGGACTGTCCCTGCTGCTCCTCGGGAGGTGCCTCCACTGGGGGTGTCGGCTGCAGAGCCACGATGGCCTGCAGTGCTGCTACCTGCACCTCCACCTCCTCCACCTGCTGCTGCATATCTGCTATGTTCTGAAGCAGTGTCAACCTCTCTATATCTCCGGCGTCCACGTGCTCCTGAAGGTCAGTGACCTGTGCCTCCAGGTCAAGGATCCTCTGCAAGTGGTCGCCTCTCTCCAGCTCCAGCTGGAACCTCCGGGTACGGAGCCAGTCGCTCTCTTGCTGAGCCTGAAAGAGAGTGAAACCCTACTACTGGTAAGCCGCTGAGAGACTGTGCCAGGCTAGCCGAGCAGACTCCAGACGCTGGCTCAACATCAGCTCAGTGGTGTTGCGCAGCGCCTGAAGTGTGAAAACGGCGTCCAAGCAACGTGTCAGCGTCCGCGTGACGTCCAGCGGAACCACGAGCAGAAGTAGCTCCTGTAGGTGGTCCACACGGTCCAGCCATGCAGGGTCGTGCGGGTTCACCGCCGGAAACAGCCCAAACGGTGACAGGGCCACCACAGTCGGGTTGTAGTCGCAGAAGTCCGTCAGCACCCATAGGGCAGCCGACTCGAGGGTCTCCTGCCCACGAAAGCCCCAGTACACGGAGCTCAAGTCGAACCAGTCGGGGTGGTCTGGGTGAGGAGGTACGGTACCCTGCAACGGGGTACGCCCAGGTGCTCAAACTCGATCGACTCGTAGATCGGCGGAGTGCTGTAGCCTGCGGCGCTAAGTGCCTCCCACGCAAGGCATGGAAAGCCCTCCCAGTGCAGCCCATCGGTACGGACCGTACCGTCAGCGCTGTACTCGAGGAAAATGGGGGCAGCCATCTGTACAAAAATGTAACGCATGTTAGAACTCAACAAGAGAGCAACATGTCAAATGGTGCAAAATTCTGGCAGCTGTGAATAAAAATTCATAACTCAAAAACCAGAACCCCAAAAATTCTCAAATTTTACCAGCAACTCAGTAAGGTTATGATACACATTTTGGTATTCAAAGGTTGAGCTAGATCAATTAGGAACAAGGTCGAAAGATGCAATGTTCAGAGTACTGTCCCCAGGAAAAACAGCAGGACCTAGGTTCACTAAAAAGGGTATAACTTGAGATATTCATAAGCTATGACCATGAATTTTTGCGAGAAAAAACTAGATTAGGTATGGAGCAACTTTGGTATAGATCACCTAGTCCAATTATTTCTAGAACATGGTGCAAAAATTCCAGTGAACAGCCTTAACAGATTTTGGATAGCAACAACATCTAGACATGTGAGAGGCGATGCTAGAACACAAAAATCGCACACTAGCAAAATTTTACCGTAGAGAGCGCACAATTTATGTATGGGTCCATTTTTAAGTTGTTCCGATTTTTAACATGATGCAAGACGTCCTATTCGTCCTCACACGGCGATCAAGCCAAAAATTCGAAGTTAGTGCCGGTGGCAAGGCTTTTAGTCGACTCTCCCTATAATAGCTAGTCGAGAACTATTCGATGCTCACTTAGCGACTAACGGAACATTGTTAGTGTACCTGCAGAAAAGAACCTTCCGTGCCAGCACGTCACGGAAGCGTCCACATACATTACCGTTTACTATAGAAACGGTATCCATGCATCAAGCCGCTGCCTGGACAGCATCCAACCTCAGACACTCTCCATTTGAATGAAGTGCATCCTTGCCTCGCATATTCACAATGCGGAACGTCCACGTATGGCAAAACGTGGCGAGACACAGACGCGACGGTGGGTTCCCATTGGATTAGGTCCCATCCATCCCTCACATGACTCCCATGTGGTACCACCACGTATGGCAAAACGTGACGAGACACAGACGCTACGTGTGTTCCCATTAGAATAGGTCCCATCCATCCCTCACAAGACTTTCCTGTGGCACCACCACGTATGGCCAAACGTGATGAACTAGTATGGTTGTGCAAGAAGTAAGTTCTGACAAGAATAAAATGTGCTGGAGGTTAGCAAAATAGACCATAAATTTGTAAGCCACCTGAAAGAACCCAAAAATTCCCTCTAGGGCCTCTTGGTCTAAATCCATCCTTAACGGACCAATGTATTTTGCAAATCCAAACAATCTTGGCAAATTTTATTCAAAAACCAGTGATTAAGGTTGTTAATTAAACTCCGGTGCATGTAATCGCTCTGGTACCAGCTGTGACAACCCGCCCAGGAAAATACCGTACTATCGCCTAAACCAATCCACTTTGGTCATTAGCAATAATAAAGTACCATCCCGTCGTTAGTTGCCGGGTCGAGCCTGGTAAAATCACTTATATAGCAACAAAGGATCGACAATATGCATTAAACTCACACGAAGGCAAGTCCAGAGTACAACACATAATTTAAGTCCCAAATCTGCCCCGAAGGGTTTAATTATTACAAACCGAAGTACTTGACAAGAAATGAGGTTCAGAGTTCGAAAACAACAGAAATTAACTATGCGGAACGATAAGCATCACAGGAGGCCTTCCATGATGCCTTCACTCGTCGTCTTCCACCCACTCCAGCTCCCAGCCAGGCGGGATCTCTCCAGGCCACACATCACTAAAAGCAATACCTGAAATCAACACAAATGTAGCAAGGCTGAGTATACTAATACTCAGCAAGTCTTACCCGTCGGGTGACAACTACGTCACCAAACTCTAGACATGAGAGGCTTTTTGGCCAGTGGGTTCTTTTGCTGAAAAGTAACAAAGAGTATGTCCTTACTTTCAGTATTTTAGCTCAGATTCTAGTTGATTACTCTTTGCTAAATGAGCAAACTATTGCAAGCATAATTGTGCAATTCAATTAATCAAACATAAATATTCACAAAGTTCCATCATTAAGGGATATCATGGCCAGTTGGATAAGTAGTCTCAGATAATGGTGAGAGACCGACAACCGATTGATTTAACCTTGCAAGGTGGACCTAAACACACGGAAGAGTGTACTCACCAAGAGTGCACCAACCAGGCGGTTCCCATAACTCTTCAGCTCAGGATCGAATCTTACAGTCTTTGGTACAAGGCTATCTGGCACGCCGCACGTAGCACCCAGAATCACACATGCACCACCGATAGCTAGCCGTGAGACGCATCTCAAAATGAGTAATAGTAAGATTCCTCACCGTCACATTAAGGTACTAGCCTTACCGGTCCCATTCCCGACAAGTGCTTAGTACTTTCAAACACTTACCCCACGGAAGCCATTGGACTGTAGCCCAAATCCCATGCTCTTACCACATGAGCAATTCCATTTACAGAGATCTTATGATTCCAACATAAGAGCCTATTCTCGCGAGTGACGAGCATCACTCGACTTGTATCGGTCCTATAGCATAGCAGCTATCGACCTAGCATACTAGTAAAGGACCGGGATACTAGGGATCATGCATCTAGGGTTTCATTTCAACTCATGAACGTAAATGCACAAACATCCATAGATAGTTGCATAAATTTTCGAAAACACTTAGGTTAATGCACCGGGGCTTGCCTTCGTCAGCAATGCTAGCCTGGGGCTCCTCGGTGTCCTGGTTCACCTCCACGTACTGCAGCTCCGCGTCAGCTCCTCCTTCCTCGGCTTCCGGCACGAGCGAGTAGTTACCGTCAGGAAGTTCTACACGGAATGCATATGCAGGATTATTGTGTGGAGTGAGAGATTAATTATCACATCCAACTCTTGTTGGCCATATTCACCTAGATAAGCACTCATCTAGTATAAACTTCCTATTAAAGGCATGACAAGTGGTGTTTTAGGATTTAATCTTTTTGATAGTGACTGTGTACATCTTTAAGTAAATAAATTAATTTAATTTCACAAGATAGCAAGGGTGTGGTATTAAGCTTCTTAGCATGATTTACATCACATTCATAGGGTCATTAGGGGTGTAGTTGGTGATTTTCCAATTTAACTTAATTATTAAGCCTAATTGGCTTCCATTGCTTTTATTCAAAAATAACTTCATAAAATTCAGTGGGTGACATCTATTAAGCTTTATTTACCTAAACAAGGCCTCTGATCAAAAATTCATATTTAAAAAGAGCCACAAAAATCAATAAACCAAAAAGGACATTTCCTATCTACCAAAATAGGGGAAATGCATAAATAAATAAATAAATAAAGCATTTCTGGAGCCCAACTCACTCCTACAATATCTCTGACCCTAAACAAGCCTAGGAAACTAGCAAACACATCAAGAGCTATTTTAAAATTTGAACTAGGCATTTAAATGTATATCTAAGTATAAAACAAGAATAAATACTTATGCAGAGATAAAATCATGATAAATGCAAGAAAGTTGAATCTAGTCATTTCATGAGCATAGCCAAAAGTTGAGCATAAAAATCTATTTATATTTTGCTACAAAAATCATTAAGCCAAAAATAGCATAAATGCAAAGTAAATCATATTAAAAGATTTGCTCATTGACTTTGTGCAAATTTTTGCCCAGAGACTATAAATGACATATCTAGCAACATATCCAAAATTCAGCTCCATAACTTCTCTAGATTTTGAACTACAACAAAGTGTGTCAAACTGAGTTTGAATTTTCATTCAAAATCTACAAGCCAAATGTATGGTCATGCCTTGTAGAAGTTGTAGATTTAGTCCGACTGAAACCAACAAAATTGGGTTTGCATTTTTCTGATTTTTCTACAAATTTCTATTATTTTTCTAAGGGGCTGGACCTAGTTGTAAGGAAACTAAGATTACTTTCATGGCTAACAAGTCCCTGGTTCACAAATCAGTCCCTGGAACTTCACATCCGTGCCCTCGGCGGCGGGGGTGAGGTCGCCGCCGGCGATGTGGGGCCGGAGGTGAGCAACAAATGAGCTGGGGATGAAATTGAGCTCACCCTGGGTTGCTTGGTGGTGGTGGTGTGACCGGAGGCGGCTCCGGCGAGCGGCGGTGGTGCGGCCGCGATGGAGCACCCACCTCAGTGCAAATTCCGGCGAGGTGGGCAGCAATGCCGGTCAACAAGCGACTGCGGAAGCTCCACTGGAACCTAGGGGAGGTGCTAGAAGGCTTGGCCGGTGGCGGGAGCTGGCGGAGGTGAGAGCTCGCAGCGGCGGCGGCAATGGCGGGCGGCGGACGCGTGCACGCGCGTGGGAGGAAAAGGGGTGGTTTTTATGGGCGCGGGCGAGGCTGTGGGGGCGTGTGGGCTTCATCTCGAAGGAAGGAAGGGGAGGGATGAGAGAGAGCAGGCGCGGCAGGCCTGCACAGCGCGTCGCCGGCGGGCGGCATGGCGGGGGTCCGGCCAGGTTGCTCGTGGGCGCGGGCGCGTGGAGGAGCGCGTCCCCAGGTTGCTCGGGCCGCGGGCACTAAATGATGGTGCCGGGCCTCGGGATACGGCGAACCGGCGAGGCAGGGGGGACCCGGACGCCGAGACGCCGCGTGGCGGCGCGGCACGACGCGTCGGCGCGGGAGCGCGGTCCAGGGCGCTGGTGCCCAAATTCAAATCCATTTGCCTGTGTTTGACTGCTCCAAACTTGAAATTTTCAAATGAAACTTCAAAACCGCCAAAAAGCAAAGTTGTAGAGGGGTTATAGGAGAACAACTTTTGTGCAGGTCGACCTATGTTTTGAGCAAAGGTTTGAGCATGAACTGCAGGCAAAGTTGCTGACTTTCATGGCATTGATGAATAGTGAAATGGAGTTTGACTTGGATTTTTGAACTATTTCCTCTTCGAATTTGAAAAGCCACCATAAAGATGAAATGTGTCCCATGAAATTCTGCACAACTTTTATATTGGCCGTTTTTTGAGTATTTAAACCAATTTTGGAGAACATGGCCAAAGTTCCAGGACAAGGTGTTGGCACTAAGGGGTTTGACCACTTTGACTAGGGTTTTGACCATGGCAAGGGGTGTTGACTTGCTTAAGATGTTCATGGGTGATTGTTGGCTAGGTTTTTGAGGTGATGACCCAGGTTGACCAAGATTTAACCAAAGTCAAAGGGTTTGACTGGTCATTAGTGCTAATTAAAAACCTGGGGTGTCACAACTGATGAGCTGGACCACCTTCCAGCCTCGTGGCAGTTCAAGTACTATTGAAGACTTCTCCAAGCAGACTGCAAGAACTACTCAAAGAGGCTTCAAGACTACTCGAACTACTACTCTCGACTCCAACGTGCTCGGGGGCTTATCGGGCATAACCCCGGGTACCCATGCAAGGAAGGATGAAGACGGACTCCGACTAGAATTCCCATGTATGTAATCCTACTAGGACTCGTTCCGTGTAATTGTGACAACCCACCCAGGAAAATACCGTACTATCGCCTAAACCAATCCACTTTGGTCATTAAGCAATAATAAAGTATCATCCTGTCGTTAGTTGCCGGGTTAACGCCCGGTGAAATCACTTACTTAGCAACAAGGATCGACATATATGCATTAAAACTCACGCGAAGGCGAGTCCAGAGTACAACTCATAATTAAGATCCAAATCTACCCCGAAGGGTTTAATTGTTACAAACCGAAGTTCTTTGACATGATAATGAAGTTCAGAGTTTTGAAAATAGTGAAATTAAACTAAACAGCGCGAGGAGCATCACAGGAGGCCAGCCATGATGCCTTCATTCATCGTCTTCCACCCACTCCAGCTCCCAGCCAGGCGGGATCTCTCCAGGCCACACATCAGCAAATTTATTACCTAGAACAACAGATTATAGCAAGGCTGAGAATACTAATACTCAGCAAGACTTACCCGTCAGTGATAACTACATCACCCACTCTAGACATGAAAGGCTTTTTGGCCACTGGGGTTTCTTTAGCTGAAAAGCAACAAAGAGTATGTCCTTACTTTCAAGATTTTAGCACAAGTTCTAGTTGATTATTCTCTTCTAAATTAGCAAGCTATTGCAAGCATAAGTGGTGCAAGACAATTAATCAAGCATAAATATTCATCAACTTCCATCATTAGGGATCTCATGGCCAGTAGGATAAGTAGTCTCAGATAACGGTGAGAGGCCGACAACCAGTTGATTCAAACCTTGCAAGGTAGACCTAAACACACGGTAGGGTGCCCCCGTGAGGACAACCACCAGGTGGTTCCCAAAACTCTTCAGATTGGGATCAGATGTTACAGTCTTAAGTACAAGGCATACTGGGCTACGCCACCAAGGTCACCCAGCCTCGCGCAAGTACTCAGGTGGCGAGCCCGGGGCTGCAACCCTAATATTAGTAGCGCAAAGTTCCCGCACCGCCTCATTTAGGTACTAGGCTTACCGTACCCATTTCCGACAAGTGTTTAGTACGTTCAAACACTTAACCCACGAAAGCCATTGGACCGGAGCCCACATCCCATGCTCTTACCACATGAGCAATCCATTTATAAAGATCTTATGATTCCAGCATAAGAACCTATTCTCGCGAGTGACAAGCATCACTCGTCTTGTAACGGTTCTATAGCATAGCAGCTACCGACCTATCATACTAGTAAAGACATAGGTACCTAGGGATCGTGCATCTAGGGTTTCATTTCAACTCCTGAACGTAAATGCACAATCATCCATAGATAGTTGCATAAGATTTCAAAAACACTTAGGTGAATGCACCGGGGCTTGCCTTCGTCAGCACAGTTAGCTTGAGGGTCCTCGGTGACCTCGCTCACTTCCACGTACTGCAACTCCGCGTCAGCTCCTCCTTCCTCGGCTTTCGGCACGAGAGCGTAGTTACCACCAGGGAGTTCTACACGGAATGCAATGCAGGGTTCAGGTGTAGTGAGGAATTATTTTATCCAACTCTTGTTGGCCATATTCACCTTAACAACATTCAATTAATAATTCTTTTCATTAAGGCCATTATATGTGAACATTTATTCTTTTAATCTTTTTAATAGTGAATGTGTACATATTTATGTAATTAATTTAATTTAAATTTACAAAACAGCAAGGGGTTGGTCTTAAGCTTTTTAAAAAGATTTACAACACAAACATAAGGTCACTAGGTGTGTAGGTGGTGATTTTCCCATTTACTTTAATATTAAGCTTAAATAGCTTCCATTACTTTTATTCACAAAATAAATTGATAAAACTCAGTGGACTGTTTTATGAAGTACTACAAATCAAAACAAGGCCACTGCACACACATGTACACTTAGGATAGCTATGAAATTAAATATGCCAAAAATAACAAAAGCTAGCTACTAAAGCAAGATAAATGCATATAAAAATAAATATGCATCAAATTGATCCCAACTTTCTCACACATGGCCTCTGATCCAAAACTAAGCTAGGCATGCAACATATACACCTAGAGCTACTATGGATCTTGGGTTATGCATTCACAAAGAAAAATTAAGCATAAAACAAGATTAAATACTTTTGACAGATATAAAATTGTGATTAATTCACCAGAGATGTTTTTTTGCATAAAAAGATTATATACATAAGTTGAGCACAAAAAGATATTTATTTTTAGCTACAAAAATCATTTAGACAGATTCAGCATAAATACAAAATAAATCATAACAGAAGATTTACTCAGTAACTTTGTGCAATTTTTGGTACAGGAGCTAGGTATGGCATCACACACAACATATCCAAAATTCAGCGATAGAGCCCAAGTAGATTTTCCGAAACAACAGTTCTAGGTTTATCAGTCTTCTATTTTTCATGCAAAATCTACTAGGAAAAACTATGGTCATACTTTACAAAAGTGGTAGGGTTTTTTACAAGGAATCCAACAAAATTCAGTTTGCATTTTTCCGATTTTTCTTTGATTTTCTACAGATTTTCTAAGTTTCAGCAAAACAGCAACACTATTGAAGATTCAGTTTTTCGAAGAGGTCCCTAAAACTTTCTGACTTTTCACAACTATGCCCTCGGTTCTCACACACAAGCCCTCGAGGCCAAAATCTCTCGCAAACAGGCCCCTGTCGGCGGCGACGGGCTCGCCGGCGGCGAGAGACGGCCGGAGGTGGGGAAGAGATGGCGTAGGAGTGCAATTGGACTCACGTGGGGTCGATTGGTGGAGGATCCGAGGACGGGAACGGTGATGGCGATGGCGTTCGGCGGCGCACCGCGGCGGCGGCCGCTGCGGCCTGCAATCCCGGCAAGAAACGCGGCGAGCTGAGCAATGCGTGCCTGCTAGAGCTCTACGGTGCCCTAGGGGTGGCGCTGGAGGCGCGCGTTTGCGGTGGGGGCGAGTGGAGAGGTGGGCTCCGCTGCGGCGGCGCTCATGGCGCGAGGCGGCGCTTAGGGAAGGCGGCGGAGGTGTGGGTACGCGCGCGGGAGAGGGATGGCAGCATTTTATAGGCAGCTTTCCTTTGCGCCGAAGCAAGAGGAAGGAAGAAAGGGGGACCCGGCCGGCGTCGGGACGCGTGCGGGAGACCGGCTGGCGGACGGCACGGCGACATGCATGGCGCGGCAGCGCGTGTCGCCCGAGACGTCGGGGGAGGGGAGGGCCAGAGGGCAGAGGCGTGTCAAAGGCTCCCGCTCGCCCACGTGTCCGCCTCAGGGCCTCGGCGTCCGGGCCCTGGGGGCAGCGGCGCGGTGAAACCAGGCGCCGGTCGGCTCGGTGCGCGGCGCTCTGGAGCGGGGTGCCGACGACGTCACCTGTTTCAATATGATTTAGCCCTGTTTGACTGCCTCAAACCCCAAAAACATGAATAGAAGTTCAAATTCGGCCAATAGCAAAGTTGTAGAGGAACCATAGGAGAGCAACTTTTGCAAAGGCCGACCTATGTTTTGATCAATGGTTTGAGCATGAACTGCAGGCAAAGTTCCTGTTTTTCATGGCGCCGGTGAATAGGAAAAGCTGCAGTTGACCAAGTTTTTCACCCTTTTCCACTCAAAATTTGAAATGCCACCCAAAAGCAAAGTTGTGTCCCTCGAAAAACTAGACAACTTTTATATTGGGAGATTTTGAAGTGTTTAGGTGAAATTTGGAGAACGCGGCAAAAGTTCTGGAGGAAGTGCAAAGACATAGGGGTTTGACCGGGGTTTTGACCAACTCTTTGACCAAGCTTTGACCAAGGGTGGCTGTTGACTTGATTAAGAGGGTCATTAGTGATTGTTGGCGATGTTTTCGAGGTGATGACCCAGGTTGACCAAGGTTTGACCAATGTCAACAGGTTTGACTCGGTTGATTAGATCATTAGCATTAATGACGCTAATTAAAAACCTAGGGCGTCACAGCCTACCCCCCTTAAAAAGAATCTCGTCCCGAGATTCGACAATAAGATTAGAGCGATCCCCTTCAACATGCCAGGGGTTACAAGGGAGAAAGATATATCCGGTTACACTTCTCGACATCGAGAATTAGATAGGACAAAAGATACAGGGTGCATCCCCCGCTGCCTCAACGCCGTTCATGAGGAAGCAGACGATGAATGTGTACATGAAAAACTAAGAGCAGACAGATTCCGCCTGCGATGCAGAGATACATCCCTACCAGTGTCCAGCGAAGTGACTCGAACACCCCCAAGAACTGAGTCATGGATGGCCGCGTGGTTTGTGTTCTTCTCCTGACCTACTTTCGAGCTTCTTCTCAACGTCGTCAGTGAAGACGGAGGGACAGCTTGCTTGGCGAGGAACGGAGCGGACGGGAGAGATGGGCTAGTGGCAGGTTGGCTAAAAACTAGCCGAAGGGAGAACAAAGAGCGATGGTGATGTCAAGCTGGAAAGGGTGCGAGGCTTGGTACTAGCGGTATCGACGGAGGGCTTCCTTTTTATGGTCGCAGCGGGGCTGCAACGGTCATCCCAAAACCACCCGAGGTAGGGGCCGGTGGAGCAATCTGGTGGTGGCAACACGGGCCTCGACAATGGTCAGCCCGTGAGGTCTCGGCGACGTGATCGTGGCCGCGGAAAAGAGATGGCAGAGCGACATCACGGCGTCGTACCGTCGTGGCACTGAAAAGGATGGGGTCCAACGGTCCGAAGAACTGACCGTGATGGCGAGAATAACGAGAAGAGCTTAGGGTTTAGGGTTTCGGGTATCCGCCTTCTAGGCTCGGGGTTGCAACTAGGAGAATTTAGCAAGAGCTTCTACCGATCCTTTGTTTGCTCCTTTCTTGATTCCTAGGATTTGGAGGGTATGATCATGGATTCATAAGCGATGGAGGACTCTCATACCTTGATTTTTAGAGAACCTTGACTGCTCAAGAAAGACTCTACTTTCACTTCTTCAACTTAGCTGGTTGATTTGGTTTGAAGCTACGAGAACGTCGAGATTGGCGGAAAGAGACCAAGTTGAAAAGTGATCATCAAAACTGATTTCTATGAAGAAAAGTAAGGCTAGTAAAAGATTTCTGTAAGTTCCTTTGGAAGCAACACGAATGTGCTTTATGGGTCAAAAGTTCCCCATACTCGGTTGAGTGGTTCATCAGAACAGTCTAGGAATGTGAATTCGTAGAGGGCATTCGCAAGGAATGGCTTACGAATAAGAGGTAGGAAAAGTGCGAAAGATAAATTAGTATGGGAATTTCAAAACAATCTTGCTCACATGTTATTTAACTTGTGAATTTGGGTGGTATTGACTCGTTACATTTCAGTGCAATGATTTTAAAAAGTTGGTGTGATGCACATGCTTATGAAGACACGATGCACATGCTCATGCGGTATGGTGCTCATGATGCATGTTAGCCCGACTCGGTTACCCACAAAATGAGTTAGCGATTGAGGTGGCAACCATCGGTTGAGAAGGAGTATGGGTGGCGAGTCGCATTCTCACAACCAAGATACCTAGCGCGCTCCTAGTGGCAATCATCTGGCTGCAGCACACACGATGCCCTAGGTTCCGTCACGGCACCTTTGGTTATGGGACAACAACATCACCAATCATAGAAGGATAGAGGAGGAATGCTGAAATCTTCCATGCGTATGCACGTTAGTTCACCCGAGGTTCCCAAATGCACGTGCTATGCAAATGCATACCCAACAAGTGACTTTTTTTTTGCAAAATGTTGAGCAAGACCATGAGGAATAAGCTCATGATTGAAAGATCGAAGTAATCATGACAAGGATATCAATTCAAGAATAGCTCAGTGCTCCAACATGTATAAATTCAAGGGGTTTGGAAGGGATACATGTCGATGGAGATAACCGACTAACAGGCGAAGATGATACCTGAAGATTGACTCTAAGATCAAGACATTACCCAACTGACATGGTAGAACAGAAAAAGTTCTTTTCTCATGCTGGGCAAAACTGGGGTAGTCATGTGTACAAAGGTACAATTGTATGTTAGAACTCGAGACGAGCATACATACATAATGACGTAAAGTTCTGGCAGTTGTGAATAAAATTTCATAACTTAAAAACCAGAACTTCAAAAATTCCCAAAGTTTACCAGCAACTCAAAGAGGTTATGAGGCACATTTTTGGTATTCAAAGGTTGAGCTAGAAAGGTTAGGAAGGTGCTCATCTAAGCAAGGTTTCTGAGGGGATTTCCAGGAAAAACAGCAGGACAGAGGTTCACGGAACGGAGCATAACTTGAGATATACAGAAGCTGTGACCGTGAACTTTTGCAAGCAGAAATTAGATTAGATATGGAGCAACTTTGGTAGAGATCACCTAGGCAAAATGATTCTTGAACAGGGTGCAAAAATCAAGCAAACAGCCGCATCAAAATTTTGGACATCAACACATCTACACCTGAGAGGTTATGCAAGCAGAAGCACACTAGCAAAATTTCACCTTAGAGAGCACACAACATGTAAAGGGTTTAGTTTTAAGTTGTCACGATTTTTAACATGATGCAAGACGTCCTATTCGTCCTCACAAGGCAATCAAGCAAAAAATCGAAGTCAGTGCCGGTGGCAAGGCTTTTATTCGTCTCTCCCTATAATAACTAGTCGAGAACTAGTCGATGCTCACTTAGTGGTTAGTGTACCTGTAGAAGATCACAGAACACATCGAACCTTTCGTGCCAGCAATCACGAAAGCGTCCACATACATTACCGTTCACTATAGAAACGGTATCCATGCATCAAGCCGCTGCATGGACAGCGTCCAACCTCAGATACGCTCCTTTTCGAATGAAGCGGATCCTTGCCTCGCATATTCACAATGCGGAACGTCCACGTATGGCAAAACGTGGCGAGACACAGACGTGACGGTGGGTTCCCATTAGAATAGGTCCCATCCATCCCTCACAGGACTTCCCTGTGGTACCACCACATATGGCAAAACGTGATGAACTAGTATGGTTGTACAGAAAGTAAGTTCTGACAGGAATAAAATGTGCTGGAAGTTAGCAAAATAAACCATAGATTTATAAGCCACCTGAAAGAACCCAAAAATTCCCTCTAGGGCCTCTCGGTCTAATTCATCCTTAACGGACCAACGTATTTTGCAAATCCAAAAAATCTTGGCAAATTTTATTCAAAAACTAGTGATTAAGGTTATTAATTAATCTCTGGTGCATATAATTACTCTGATGCCAGCTGGGACAACCCACCCAGGAAAATACCGTACTATCGCCTAAACCAATCCACTTTGGTCATTAAGCAATAATAAAGTATCATCCTGTCGTTAGTTGCCGGGTTAACGCCCGGTGAAATCACTTACTTAGCAACAAGGATCGACATATATGCATTAAAACTCACGCGAAGGCGAGTCCAGAGTACAACTCATAATTAACATCCAAATCTACCCCGAAGGGTTTAATTGTTACAAATCGAAGTTCTTTGACATGATAACGAAGTTCGGAGTTTTGAAAACAGCGGAATTAAACTAAACGGCGCGAGGAGCATCACAGGAGGCCTGCCATGATGCCTTCATTCATCGTCTTCCACCCACTCCAGCTCCCAGCCAGGCGGGATCTCTCCAGGCCACACATCAGCAAACGTATTACCTGGAACAACAGATTATAGCAAGGCTGAGTATTAGTGAGTATACTAATACTCAGCAAGACTTACCCGTCGGTGATAACTACATCACCCACTCTAGACATGAAAGGCTTTTTGGCCACTGGGGTTTCTTTAGCTGAAAAGCAACAAAGAGTATGTCCTTCCTTTCAAGATTTTAGCACAAGTTCTAGTTGATTATTCTCTTCTAAATTAGCAAGCTATTGCAAGCATAAGTGGTGCAAGACAATTAATCAAGCATAAATATTCATCAACTTCCATCATTAGGGATCTCATGGCCAGTAGGATAAGTAGTCTCAGATAACGGTGAGAGGCCGACAACCAGTTGATTCAAACCTTGCAAGGTAGACCTAAACACACGGTAGGGTGCCCCCGCGAGGACAACCACCAGGTGGTTCCCAAAACTCTTCAGATTGGGATCAGATGTTACAGTCTTAAGTACAAGGCTTACTGGGCTACGCCACCAAGGTCACCCAGCCTCACGCATGTACTCAGGTGGCGAGCCCGGGGCCGCAACCCTAAGATTAGTAGCGCAAAGTTCCCGCACCACCTCATTTAGGTACTAGGCTTACCGTACCCATTTCCGACAAGTGTTTAGTACGTTCAAACACTTAACCCACGAAAGCCATTGGACCGGAGCCCACATCCCATGCTCTTACCACATGAGCAATCCATTTATAAAGATCTTATGATTCCAGCATAAGAACCTATTCTTGCGAGTGACAAGCATCACTCGTCTTGTAACGGTTCTATAGCATAGCAGCTACCGACCTATCATACTAGTAAAGACATAGGTACCTAGGGATCGTGCATCTTGGGTTTCATTTCAACTCCTGAACGTAAATGCACAATCATCCATAGATAGTTGCATAAGATTTCAAAAACACTTAGGTGAATGCACCGGGGCTTGCCTTCGTCAGCACAGTTAGCTTGAGGGTCCTCGGTGACCTCGCTCACTTCCACGTACTGCAGCTCCGCGTCAGCTCCTCCTTCCTCGGCTTCCGGCACGAGAGCGTAGTTACCGTCAGGGAGTTCTACACGGAATGCAATGCAGGGTTCAGGTGGAGTGAGGAATTATTTTATCCAACTCTTGTTGGCCATATTCACCTTAACAACATTCAATTAATAATTCTTTTCATTAAGGCCATTATATGTGAAGGTTTATTCTGTTAATCTTTTTAATAGTGACTGTGTACATATTTATGTAATTAATTTAATTTAAATTTACAAAACAGCAAGGGGTTGGTCTTAAGCTTTTTAAAAAGATTTACAACACAAACATAAGGTCACTAGGTGTGTAGGTGGTGATTTTCCCATTTACTTTAATATTAAGCTTAAATAGCTTCCATTACTTTTATTCACAAAATAAATTGATAAAACTCAGTGGACTATTTTATGAAGTACTAAAAATCAAAACAAGGCCACTGCACACACTTAGGATAGCTATGAAATTAAATATGCCGAAAATAACAAAAGCTAGCTACTAAAGCAAGATAAATGCATATAAAAATAAATATGCATCAAATTGATCCCAACTTTCTCACACATGGCCTCTGATCCAAAACTAAGCTAGGCATGCAACATATACACCTAGAGCTACTATGGATCTTGGTTTATGCATTTACAAAGAAAAATTAAGCATAGAACAAGATTAAATATTTTTGACAGATATAAAATTGTGATTAATTCATCAAAGATGTGTTTATGCATAAAAAGATTATATACATAAGTTTAGCACAAAAAGATATTTATTTTTAGCTACAAAAATCATTTAGACAGATTCAGCATAAATACAAAATAAATCATAACAGAATATTTACTCAGCAACTTTGTGAAATTTTTGGTACAGAAGCTAGGCATGGCATCACACACAACATATCCAAAATTCAGCAACAGAGCCCAAGAAAATTTTGAGATACAATAGTTCTAGTTTTATCAGTCTTCTATTTTTCATGCAAAATCTACCAGGAAAAACTATGGTCATGCTTTACAAAAGTGGTCGGGTTTTTCACAAGGAATCTAACAAAATTCAGTTTGCATTTTTCCGATTTTTCTATGATTTTCTACGGATTTTCTAATTTTCAGCAAAATAGCAACACTATTGAAGATTCAGTTTTTCGAAGAGGTCCCTGAAACTTTCTGACTTTTCACACACAAGCCCTCGAGGCCAAAATCTCTCGCAAACAGGCCCCTCCCAGCGGCGGCGGGCTCGCCGGCGGCGAGAGACGGCCGGAGGTGGGGAAGAGATGGCGAGGGAGTGCAATTGGACTCACGTGGGGTCGATTGGTGGAGGATCCGAGGACGGGAACGGCTCCGGCGATGGCGTTCGGCGGCGCACCGCGGCGGCGGCCGCTGCGGCCTGCAATCCCGGCGAGAAACGCGGCGAGCTGAGCAATACGTGCCTGCTAGAGCCCTACGCTGCCCTAGGGGTGGCGCTGGAGGCGCGAGTCTGCGGTGGGGGCGAGTGGAGAGGTGGGCTCCGCTGCGGCGGTGCTCATGGCGCGCGGCGGCGCTTAGGGAAGGCGGCGGAGGTGCGGGTACGCACGCGGGAGAGGGATGGCGGCCTTTTATAGGCAGCTTTCCTATGCGCCGAAGCAAGAGGAAGGAAGAAAGGGGGACCCGGCCAGCGTTGGGACGCGTGCGGGAGACCGGCTGGCGGACGGCACGGCGACATGCATGGCGCGGCAGCACGTGTCGCCCGGGACGTCGGGGGAGGGGAGGGCCAGAGGGCAGAGGCGTGTCAAAGGCTCCCGCTCGCCCACGTGTCCGCCTCAGGGCCTCGGCGTCCGGGCCCTCGGGGCAGCAGCGCAGGGAAACCGGGCGCCGGTCGGCTCGGTGCGCGGCGCTCTGGAGCGGGGTGCCGATGGCGTCACCGGTTTCAATATGATTTAGCCCTGTTTGACTGCCTCAAACCCCAAAAACATGAATAGAAGTTCAAATTCAGCCAATAGCAAAGTTGTAGAGGAACCATAGGAGAGCAACTTTTGCAAAGGCCGACCTATGTTTTGATCAATGGTTTGAGCATGAACTGCAAGCAAAGTTCCTGTTTTTCATGGCGTTGGTGAATAGGAAAAGCTACAGTTGACCAAGTTTTTCACCCTTTTCCACTCAAAATTTGAAATGCCACCCAAAAGCAAAGTTGTGTCCCTCAAAAAACTTGACAACTTTTATATTGGGAGATTTTGAAGTGTTTAGGTGAAATTTGGAGAACGCGGCAAAAGTTCTGGAGGAAGTGCAAAGACATAGGGGTTTGACCGGGGTTTTGACCAACTCTTTGACCAAGCTTAGACCAAGGGTGGGTGTTGACTTGATTAAGAGGGTCATTAGTGATTGTTGGCGAGGTTTTCGAGGTGATGACCCAGGTTGACCAAGGTTTGACCAATGTCAACAGGTTTGACTCGGTTGATTAGATCATTAGCATTAATGATGCTAATTAAAAACTTGGGGCGTCACAGTAATCCTACTAGGACTCCTGCCTTGTAACCGACTAGGAACCCGCCCCCTGGACTATGTAAAGGAGGGCCGGGTACCTAGCTGCACATCTGAACAACCCAACAACAAGCGCAGGGCGCCATACTTGATACACCAAACAGGACGTAGGGTTCGCCACCTTGGCGGCCCGAACCTGTATAAATCTTGTGTCCCGTGTCTTGCGCATACCTTCGAGTTCCAGGTCTGGCGATCCCCACCATAATCATCTACCTCGGGTACCCCCCTTGGTAGGTTGCCGGGCTAAAACACCGACAGTTTGAGTTGGTTGTCAGGTCAGGAGCCTCAGCTTGGTATCATGATAGTGGCTTTCAAATGCTACGATGGTCAAGCTCTTGGGGCTGACAAAATTGGAGAGAGCAGTTGTGAGAGAGATGAGAAAATTGGAGAGATTCCTATCCCACCACAAACAACACACAAGAATAAGTTTGAGCCAAAACCGAACCATCTCAGAAACAAACTTGATACAACTCCAGATCCACCCTTATTCCCTCACCCAACAAATGATTTCCAAAAACCGGTGAGATTTGTGAGCTCAAAGGGAAGTGTGGTTGGAGAGAAGAAGGGTGAGAAGCCTAATGAGGAGAAACCAAAAGAGAAGCCGAGTGAACAGCCCCAACCCAAGCCTAAACCAAAACCCATACGGTTCCATTGTGACTATTGTGGGAGAGATGGTCACAAGGGTGAGTTATGCTTCAAGAGGAAGCGTGAGGAGAGAATGGTTAAGGACTGGGCTAAAAAGGACAGGTACCACCCTTCTAATGGTGTACCTGAGCCTCATATGCAAATGCCCAGGGCTAAGGCTATTGTGAGAACAGTTCCGGCTTGGGGAGATCGGAGAATGGCAGGTGGTGCTGCTGACCGTGCACCACCGGTCAGACCGGTCAGGGGGACCGGTCAGACCGGTGTAGGTCTGGGCACTGACCAGTTTGGTTTTCATGGTCGTGGAGATGCTCGGTTCAGTTCTTTTGGTCGTGGTACAGGTGCTAGGCATAGTGTGTCTAGTGGTGTTGAGTTTGCTAGACGTTCTCCACCTCGTGCTCAATATGAGGGTGGGAGAAGTTGTAGCTTTGAGTTGGAGAGGAGCTACGGTCCACGGTCTTCCTTTCGTGGCTTTCGTGCTCCTCCAGCAAGACGGGAGTGGTTTCCCCGTAGTGGTTTCAGTTCTGGTGGAGATGGTCGGATGGGTCCGAGGTTTGGTACTCGTGGTAGGTTTGATGCACACTTTGGTAGGAATGCTCGGATGGATCGTGCTAACCCCACTTTGGAGCAGATGGCTCAACACTAGTTTTACTCTTTTGGTACTAACCCCAGTGTTGAGTCGTTTGCTCATTCACGTGCTCGTTTTTTGATTTTCAGGTGGGAGGCTTGGGGAACATTTAGTTGATCGACCCCGGTTGCTCGAGTCACATGACTGGAGATCGGGGGTGGTTCTCCAGCCTCACCCAGGTGGTGTCCAGGACATACATGACTTTTGGGGATAATGGGTGAGGGCGCGTACTTTCAGAATGTGAAGTGACGATAAGTGACAAAGTGGTGCTAAAGTGTGTTGCCTTGGTCAAGTCATTGGGGTTTAATTTGCTCTCTGTTTCCCAGCTTCTTGAGGAAGGTTTTGAGGTGTTGTTTAAGTTGGGTGGTTCTCGGATACTTGATGCTCGAGGTGACCTTGTCTGTGTGGTCGTCCCCGAGGGTCAAATATTTCGAGCAGATTTCTCTCAGAGTTCGGGTGTTTCGATGTGTTTCGTGGCTGGTTCTTCAGGTGAGTTGTGGAAGTGGAATAGGAGGTTGGGTCACTTGAGTTTTGACTTGTTGTCACGCTTGAGTGGGCTCAACTTGGTTTGAGGATTGCCCCACTTGAGGTTCGAAAAGGATTTGGTCTGTGCGCCGTGCAGGCATGCTAAGATGGTAGCTGCTTCCCATCCACCCCTCACCGATCTGATGACGGAGCGTCCATGCGAGCTGCTCCATATGGACCTTGTTGGCCCAGCTCATGTGCGATCTGTGGGTGGGAAGTGGTACGTCCTGGTTGTGGTGGACGACTACTCTCGGTATGCTTGGGTTTTCTTTTTGGAGGAAAAAGGGGACCATTTGGTTTTGTTCGAGATCTTGTCTTGAGGTTGAAGAACGAGAGGCACGAAGATGCTATACGAGCGATCCGCAGTGACAATGGCTCGAAATTTAAAAACTCTCGCTTCGAAACCTTTTGCAATGACTTGGGTCTTGAACACCAGTTCTCTAGTCCGTATACGCGTCCCTAAACCGGCGTAGTGGAAAGGAAAAACAAAACCCTGTGTGAGATGGCTCGGACGATGCTCGATGAGCATAGGACTCCGAGAAGGTTCTGGGCTGAGGCGGTCAATACCACGTGCTACGTGTCGAACAGGATTTATCTCCGAGTCCATAAGAAGAGAACTTTCTATGAGTTGATGCACGGTAGAACCCCCAAGGTGAGTCACTTTCACATCTTTGGCTATAAATTCTTCATTCTTAAGAAAGGAAAGAAGTTGGACAAGTTCGAGGCTAGATTTGTCGATGGCATTTTCTTTGGTTACGCGTCTCATTCTAGAGCCTTTCGAGTGCTCAATCTTGAAACTAACCAAATCGTGGAGACTTGCGAGGTTACCTTCGACGAGACACAGCCACATAGTTCGCTTGTTTTTGAGTGTGCAGGTGACGAGGAACTTGGCGAGGAGATTTTCGAGGATGAGGTGTAGCAGCAAGGAGACGAGGAAGATGGTGGTGTGGCGCCCGCAGCTGAGCATGTACATACTACTTCGACTACGATCGAGGACGGGCCTTCTCCCACACCTACGACGACGTGCTAAGGTCGAGAGGAAGCTGCAGCTGAGGGGGAGGTGGCTTCGAGATGAGAAGCTCCCCGGTGAGTACAAGTGGATCACCCAGCTTCAATGATCATCGGGAACATCAACGAACGAACTACACGGTCGAGGTTTCGAAATGACTCTCACTTTGCCAATGCTGCTTTTGTTGCTACTTTTGAGCCCAAAGACATTGGACATGCGCTATCTGATCACAATTGGGTGAATTCTATGCATGAGGAGTTGGAGAATTTTGAGAGGAACCAAGTTTGGGAGTTAGTGGAGCCTCCACCAGGGTGTAAGCCGATTGGGACAAAATGGGTGTGGAAAAATAAAGAGGGAGAGAAAGGTGAAGTAGTGAGAAACAAGTCAAGGCTGGTTGCTCAGGGTTACACACAAAAAGAGGGGATCGACTACTAGGAGACCTTTGCTCCCGTAGCCTGTTTGGAGGCGATTAGGATCCTTCTAGCCTTTTCCGTGGCTAAAGGGTTCAAATTGTATCAAATGGATGTGAAGAGTGCTTTCCTGAACGGTGTTTTGGAGGAAGAAGTGTTCGTGAGGCAACCACCGGGGTTTGAGAGTGAGAAGTACCCCCACAGGGTGTACAAGTTGAGGAAGGCGCTGTATGGGCTGAAGCAGGCACCTAGAGCTTGGTATGGTAGGTTGAGAGGGTTCCTGTTTAAGAGAGGCTTTGAGATGGGGAAGGTAGATCAGACCTTGTTTCTCCTCAGGCAGGGCAAAGAGATCCTAATTGTGCAGGTGTACGTGGATGATATTGTCTTTGGTGGCTTGTCTAACTCTTTGGTTGCAAGGTTTGCAGAAGACATGAGCATGGAATTCGAGATGAGCATGATGGGTGAGCTGCAGTTCTTCATCAGGCTCCAGATCAAGCAATCGAAGGAAGGAACATTTGTACACCAAGCCAAGTACACCAAGGACATTGTGAGGAAGTTCAAGATGGAGGACTCCAAGGCCATGATGACATCGATAAGTACGACCACAGCTCTTGATGTGGACGAGGACGGTGAACACGTGGACCAGAAGGAGTACCGGAGCATGATCGTCTCCCTCCTGTACCTGACGGCGACGAGGCTGGACATCTAATTCTCGGTATGTCTGTGCGCTCGTTTTCAAGCGTCTCCAAGTACTTCGCATCGGCGAGCAGTCAAGCGCATCTTCAGGTATTTGTGATACACTCCCGACTTCGGCCTTCGGTACTCCGCATCTTCTTCTTTGGAGCTTCATGGTTTTTCAGACGCGGATTTTTCCGGGTGTCGGTTGGATAGGAAGTCCACTTCTGGGACTTGCCAGTTCTTGGGTTCTTCTTTGGTGTCTTGGTCTTCCCGCAAACAATCGAGTGTTGCTCAATCTACAACCGAAGCCGAATATGTTGCCGCAGCTAGTTGTTGCTCTCAGCTCCTTTGGATCACATACACCATGAGTGACTTTGGTGAGGAGTATACCCAGGTTCCACTTCTTTGTGACAGCACGAGTGCAATTAGTGTTGCTAAGAACCCAGTGCTTCATTCCAAAACCAAGCATATAGAAGTGAGATACCATTTTCTGAGGGACAATGTTGAGAAAGGGAAAATCGCTTTGATCCATGTTCCCACACAAAACCAACTAGCGGATATTTTCACTAAGCCCCTAGATCAAGCAACTTTCACTCGTTTGCGGGGAGAACTTGGTGTGTGTTTGGTTTCTTGAGTTGGTGGTGGGAGCTCCTTGTGTAGCATATGTATAGTTTCCTTTGTGCATTTCTTGCACTTTGGATTGCATTTGTAACATGATGTATAGGCATCTTTGTATCTTAGGTTGCATGCATTTTGTATCATATATTTCTCGTAGGAAGAGCTTCTCCTATATACATAGTTCACCATGATGTGCTATATATGATCCATGAGCTAGTTTGGTATGATATGGTTTAATTTGGCATAGCTGTTGATGATCTTGATTTATGTCCATGGTTGATAGCTATGTTTTTGAAAAATGTCACATGTATGCTCTCTTGTGAGTAAATGCCTTTGTATGATCATGACATATTTTAGTGGTTTTTCTATGCTTAATCTGTGCTTGGATAGCTTATTTTGAGCATATGGGGCCAAAGCCTCATTTGTCATCATGAATGTTTAGCCCCATGCTTTATCTTGTGGAGGGGCATAAGTTCCTTTTTGTCGCAAAGACATTTCATGTACCAAATATGAATCTGAAAATGAAATGTAATTTGCTTGAAAAATGTGCTCCCATGTCATATGTGCTTAATTTAATTGATTTTGGGTGCTACACCGTTGCATGTTGCTTACCAATGAGAAGTCTCATATATAGAAGTAGGCACATGGCTTGGTGGCTTTGATATGACATGACATGCTTAATGCTCAATGGTTGTGAAACTTGGTGATCTTGTAGTTTATGTCCATACGAAGCTATAAAGTATCTAACTTGCTCATTTGGATATGTGTAGCATCTTGTGATGAATTTTGTCTATTTGAGAAGCTCTAGGTTGAATTTTTTCCTAATTTTGGTTTGATTCATGCATTGTCAACAAGGGGGAGATGTTTGTGAAGGAAAAGGGCTTTTGGATGCATTTAGAGGGTTTTCAGGTGGTTCCAAGCCATTTTTGGGCTTTGTTTGTCACCGGTCTGACCGATCGAGGTCATCGGTCTGACCGGTCAGAGTGCTGGCCCTGTTCAGATGTTTGGCACCGGTCTGACCGGTGCTGTGGACCGGTATGACCGGTCAGAGCTGAGCTGGTACAGCTGCTCTATTTTGTGAAGTGGTTTGCATGCATTCGTCCAGGGGGAGTTGCATTGGTTCAGGGGGAGCTTGCATTAGTGCAGAGGGAGCTCTTTGTGGTTATCGAGCTTTGCTTTGGTGGTTTGTGCTCTTTGCTTGAGCTTGTTTTTGTCTCGGTTGTGTCGAGCCGTTGCCCTTGCCTAAGGGGACTGAGACTTTCCTCTTTCAAGTGATCTTGTTCTTTGCCTTTGGTTGGCTTTCGATCACTTGTTTGAGTTTCTTTTAGTCGTTTCTTTTCTTTTCCTTTTCTCTTTGGTTACCAAATGTGTGTGTTGTCAATGCACTCATCAAGGGGGAGATTGAGAGCCTGTGTGGTTCGAGGACCGGTGGATGGTCGCTTCCTGGTGTGATGAGTGATTGACAATGTTGTGTGGACTGACACTTGGCCTAGTATTGCAGGTGCAGGTTGCGGCTTGACTGGTGTTGGTGCAGGTGAAGAACAAGCGCGAAAGGTCGTTGCTGGTCAGGCCTCCAGGTGTGGAGAAGACAAGTAGGCTTGGTTCGAGGGACCCGGTGGCCAGCGGGGTCAAGTGCAGGCCGCATGGTGGCAAGAACAGCAAGACGAGGTCGTGGACGGTTTCTTGGTTGAGCCTCAAAACCAAGGTCGAGCCGGGACTTCGTGGGAGCCGAGTCATGAGTGGTGATTGGCGGAGGCTACACCGAGTTCGCGGGGCTTCCAGTTGTTCGCCAGAAAATCACTTGGTTCCTTCGTTCATCCACAAAGCCAAGACCGAAGACCGAAGAGCAGCAGTGCTGGACAGGTCTGACTAGTGGGTTGGACCGGTCTGACCGGTGGGTACCGATCTGACCGGTGAGGAGCACCGGTCTGACCGGTGTGCGATGACGCTTCCGGAGTCTTCGAAGCGGAGGTCACGCATCGGGATCGCAAGGCTTGCGTCGAGGCTAAGCAAGTTTGTGGTCGCTGGGTATCCGTCCGATGGTGCTACGACGAAGTTTCCCAAAAGGCCCTTCGGGGGCATGTATCTTAGTTTAATGTATTAGGGGTAGTTTCGTCTTTCGGTTGCCTCCATATAACCCAAGTGGTGAGAGGATGGCAGCCATCTCTTGGAACCCTAGCTCATTTGCTTTTGCTATTTTCCCTTCCTATTTTCCTTAGGATTTTTAGGACTAGCTTGAGAGCTTCATGGTCAGATCCTTAGAGAGGGATCGATGATTGGGTGGTAAGCTAGACCTTGTATGAACCTTCATGGTATGTATAGATGATTCGGCGTGGTTCCTCAAGGCTTGATTGTGTCTCTCCCGTTTTCCCTTTTTGGTTATTTTTGGAGGCTTTTCTTGGCATTTTTCTTGTGGTTGTTTCGGGGCCTTTCTCTTTGGGATTTGATAGGGGATGTATGCATGAGCCCGTCGTTGTTCTTTTCCTTGTGATTCCCCTCCCAAATCCGTGAGTAAAGGTGCTCGATTTTGGGGTTTTCCTAGGTTTCGGGAAAGTGGTGTTCTTGGTGGAAATCCTTCGATTCCTCTTGATTCAATGAGTTTTGGTGGACCAAATCGTAGCTATGGGATGCCCATGAGGTACTCCTACTATCCCCAAAGTCTTGTGTGAATCCGTGGAGAGAATCAGGAGATCAGGATTTGGATTTGGAGGGGTTGACCCGTAGCTCGCTGTTCATCCCGAGCTGCGCAGGCCTGATCGGTCTGAACGGTGCATGTGACCGGTCTGACCGGTGCAAGGTCCCAGTGGGATGTGCCTCAGGTGAACTGCCTAGTCCGTGTGGCTTTGGACTGTGGTGCTACTGGTCAGTTCTTCGTCCCTTTCAATTTGAGTTTTGGAGGTGTTTTTGTTCCAGGGCCTAGAGAAGTCACTGAGGCTTCTTGGACTTTATTTCGGTTGGTCAAGTAGTTTGCTCCTAGGGTCAGTAGCACTTTCAGTGGCTACGTGACTTTGGCAAACTTGGGTAGTTTGAGTCGGAGAAGTGTTGGATTGGCCGTGTTCGACTTCTTGGAGAATCCATCTCCTTCAAGAAGAATTTTTATCGGCTCCCATTCACTCCTCCCTCTCTAGTCGCCAGTTTGGTCCTTCAGGCGTGCCTGGATCCCTTCTCCACCCGCCAAGCCTTCGGTCTTGGTTTTGTGGCTCAACCAAGTAACCCGATGGTTTTGTGGTGAACCACTGCAAACCTCGCGTGTAGACTCCGGTCGTGAGCCGCTACCCTGCACCGGCTCCTGTCCACGACTTCGTCTTGCTTTTCTTGCCACTATGCAGCCCGCACTTGATCCCGTTCGGCCACGGGGTCCATCGAGCTGAGCCTACTTGTCTCTCCACTCCTCGGAGGCCCCACAAGGCTAGGACCTTTCGCACCCGCTCTTCACCTGCACCAACTCAAATCAAGCCGCAACCTGCACCTGCAATACTCAGCCAAGAGTCAGTCCACACCACGTTGTCAATCACTCATCACACCAGGGAGCGACCATCCACCGGTCCTCGGATGCTCCGGTCCTCAATGTGAAGCAACCACCAGCTTTGAGAGTGTTGAGTTTCCTCATCGAGTGTATAGGTTGAGGAAGGTGTTGTATGGGCTGAAACAAGCTCCCCGAGCATGGTATGGCCGGTTGAGGGGGTTCTTGTTCAGTAAGGGGTTTCAGATGGGCAAAGTAGATAAGACTCTATTTCTCCTCAGGCAGGGCGATGATATCCTAATTGTTCAGGTGTATGTGGATGATATTATCTTTGGCGGCTCGTCTCACTCTTTGGTTGCAAGGTTTGCAGAGGACATGAGCAAAGAATTCAAGATGTCTATGATGGGAGAATTGCAGTTCTTTCTCGGGCTTCAGATCAAGTAGGTGAAGGAGGGAACCTTTGTGCATCAAGCCAAGTACATGAAGGACATCCTTAAGAAGTTCAAGATGGATGACTCGAAGCCCCTGTCGACACCGATGAGTATGACTACAGCGCTGGATGCGGATGAGGACGGAGAGCTCGTGGACCAGAAAGAGTACCGGAGCATGATCGGTTCCCTCTTGTACTTGACGGCGACGAGGCCGGACATTCAGTTTTTTGTGTGTCTGTGCGCTCGTTTTTAGGCGTCGCCGAGGACTTCACATCGACAGGCCGTCAAGCGGATTTTCAGGTATCATCGATACACTCCTGAGCTTGGTCTTTTGTATTCGGCGTCCTCTTCCCTTTCGCTTCTTGGTTTTTCGGTTCCTCTTTGGTTTCTTGGTCTTCTCGCAAATAGTCAAGTGTAGCTCAGTGTACCACAGAAGCTGAGTATGTAGCTGACGCTAGTTGTTGCTCCCAGCTGCTTTGGATCACATACATGCTAAGTGACTTTGGTGAGGAGTGTACCCATGTTCCTCTCATGTGTGATAGCACGAGTGCCACTAGTGTTGCCAAAAATCCTGTGCTACACTACAGAACCAAACATATAGAGGTGAGGTACCATTTTCGGAGAAACAATGTTGAGAAGGGAAACATAGACCTCATCCATGTGCCAACCGAGAAACAGCTCGCTGATATCCTGACAAAGCCTTTGTACCAAGCTATATTTGCACGTTTGCGGGGGTGAGCTTGGTGTGGTTTTTCCTTTTTGAGCTTGGGTTGGGGAGTCTGATGTACATATGCATGTTGCATTTTCATCCTTGTATCATATCATGTTTAGCATGTTTGTATCATATACTGCATTTGTATCATGTGCTTTAGAGATGTGCTTCTCCTATATACATTGATCACTGTGATATGCTGGATGTGAGCTTATGGCTTTGCTAGTGAAGCTCTTGTGATGTATAGCTATGCTCTTGGTAGCTTTGGGATGTATATGCATGTGAATTGCCTATTTTTGTGAAAATTCTATATACGAGCCTCTCTTGTGAGTTGAATGCCTTTCATGTTCATTTTCTGCTCAAGTGGCTATATCTTGCTTAATTTGTGCTTGGGTATCATGCTCTTTGGGGTCAAAGACCCATTTGTCATCATGAATGTTTAGCCTACATGTTACCTTGTGGAGAAGCCTAAGCTTCTTTTTGCCGCAAAGGAACTTCATGTACCATGCTTAAGTTTAAATCATGAAATTGGTATATGAAATGTTTATGCTTGAAAAATATGCTTCCATGTCAAATTTGCTTTAAATACCTTATCTTGGGTGCTAAACCGTTGCATGATGTTCACCATTGAGAAGTCTCATATTTAGAAGTGGACACATGGCTTGGTGGCTTTGACATGACCTGAGATAGCTTGTAGGTGTTTGTGATGATCTTGTGATGAGAACTTGTGACCTTGCATGAAGTTTGTGGGCTATGTGTTGTTTGTGCTCATTTTGATCATGTTGAGGTCCTATGCTTATGAGAGGGAAATTTTGTGAAAAATGTTTCATTTTGATCATGGCTATGTCATATGCTTATATGTTCCTATCTATCTTGTTGGCGATGCTTGTACTGAATATGTGGCTATCTTGCTTGTCTATGTCTCTTTCTTAGCATGTTGTAGTGCTCTTTGTCTATTTGAGAAGCACATGCTTGCATTTGTAGACTTGATTCATGCATTACCAACAAGGGGGAGGAAAGTACCCAATTCATTGATCCAAGGGGAGTTTTGCATCAAGGGGGAGAAAAATTGTGAGAAATGCATTTGTTCAGGGGGAGCTTCCATTCATGCTTTGGGAGCTCTTTGTCGCCTGATTTTAGTTCTGCTTTTTTGCCGATGGTGTCGAGCTCTTTTGCCTCACCTTGAGGAGTCGGCAATTTTGGAGCATTTTATCTCGGTTGTGTCGAGTCGTTGCCCTTGTCTTAGAGGACTGAGATTTTTCTCTCTCAAGTGATCTTGTCTTGGCTTTTGTTTGGCTTTTGATCACTTGTTTGAGTTTTTGGTTTGTTTCTTTTCTTTTTCTCTTTTCTCTGAATTGGTTGCTATGTGTGTTGTCAGTGCACTCATCAAGGGGGAGATTGAGGAGCGAAGCGTCCGAGGACCGGTGGATGGTCGCTCCCTGGTGTGATGAGTGATTGACAACGTGGTGTGGACTGACTCTTGGCTGAGTATTGCAGGTGCAGGTTGCGGCTTGATTTGCGTTGGTGTGGGTGAAGAGTGAGCGCGAAAGGTCTTAGCCCTGCGGGGCCTCCAAGGAGTGGAGAGACAAGTAGGCTCGGCTCGATGGACCCGATGGCCGAATAGGATCAAATGCGGGTCGCATGGTGGAAAGAAAAGCAAGACGAAGTCGTGGACAGGAGCCGGTGCAGGGTAGCGACTCACGACCCGAGTCTGCATGCGGGGTTTGCTGCGATTCACCACAAAACCGTCAGGTTACTTGTTTGAGCCACAAAACCAAGACCGGAGGCTCGACGGGCCGAGACGAGATCCGGGTGCCGAGAAGCTTCGATGCCGGGGGACATGTGGCGGGATCACAGGGCTTGCGTCGGGAGGACGCGGACTGCGGCGAAGGCGTGGCCGTCTGATGAAGAGGAGTGCTACTTGACCATCTTGCCCCTGAGGGGTGTGTATCTTCCTTTATGTTCTAGGGGTAGCTTGGTCATTTTCCCAACCCGGAGAGACTTCATATATATAGCTCTAGGGTTTCAGGGCAACTCATCCATCCGGACTACTTCTCATTTTCCCTGCTCTTTAGGCTAGATTTTCTTCATGATTTTGTAGAGAATCTGACCTCCGCGTGTATGGAAGCATTCATGGTTGTGTCGATTTCCTTCTCTTGGCTCGAGTGATTTTCGTGTCTTTTTCGAGTCTTTTCGTTGGATTTTCGTGAGCGGCTTGTTCCTTTGATTCTAAGGCGTTTGTGTTCGGATTTCCTTCTGGGGATCATGGATAGATGTCTCGTGCATCTTTGTGCTCGATCTTGACCCCTCGAACTCTGGATTTGGCCTCCGATTGAAGGATTTCGGTTGGAACCCTAGCTTTTTAGTTAAGCTCGGTGGAATCTCGATTGCTCTCGATTCAGTGGGTTTGAGGCTACAAATTCGTAGGTGTAGCATCTCTTAGAGGCGCTTCATCTTCACCTATGATTTGGTAGCTTTCCCTTGGTTGATTCGGGAGATCGGGCAAAGGGAAAGAAGGGTTGACCTTTGCAATGTCAGGCTCCGGCTGCTGCTCCCGTGCCTGGCGGACCGTCCACGAGGAGGCACTCAGCCGAGTGTTCGTCAAGTTCTTCGCGAGTTCTTGAGTGCCTCTCGTTCGTTCTCTTTTGTTTGGAGTTTTTGGTAGGTAGGAGTTTGCCTGACTGTCCGCTCGGGGTGGCCAAACTGTCCGCATGGCTCAGACCGTTCGCGGTGCTCGCCCGGACCGTCCGATTTTCGCCGGGTGCATACTGGAGGTTCGGGGCTGTTTTTCGGACTGTCCGCCCGTGACCTGCGGACTGTGCGCCCCCCTCCACAAACCGTCCGCCCCGGGCTTCGCAGATCGCCTAAGTCCTTTGCTTCTTGAGTCATGCTTCCACTTGGGATTGATTTGGGACTTGTTCCTAGGGTTGGTAGGTCCGTTGTGATTACGTGACCTTGGCAAGTTCGTGTGGCAACCCTCGCTTGTGATTTTGGGGCGTAGTCGAGTTTGGCTCTTCAAAGAAGAATTTTTATCGGCTCCCATTCACTCCCCCCTCTCTGGTCGCCTAATCGGTCCTTCAGCACCCTCCTCGCGGACCGTCCGCCAAACCGCTTGCAACTGAAAGCAACCGACTCGACGGATCGAACCAAGAATGCGCATGTTGACGGTTGTTAAGTACCGCTTTTACACCGTCAACTACTACATAAAATAAATGAAAAATGATCATCAACACTAGAATATGGGTTTATACTGATAATCTCCACAAGTGTTGGTGTTTCAAGCCTTTGTTGCGAGATGTACCGAATTACGCGTTAAACGATGTATTCACAGAGCAAGAGAACCAAAGACCTATATAGGGCGCCATTGGAAACAGTGTCAAATGCCAAATTGGACTCCACCATTGCGACGAGCTCGTCGAGACGATCGAAACGGATATATTATTTGTCTACATCAGAGCTCGTATGAAGGAGATATGAAAAGGACAAGTGCTGACGCAATGCTGACATCACCCGGGGCCCACGATCGCCAGGTTCACGCGCGTGATCACCAGGTTCACGTCCGTATGCGCGACGCGTGGTGAGCAACAACTGGCCGCCGGGCATGTAGAGCGCGTCCGCCCATGTGTGGGAGCGGAGGCCACCAGACCACGTGGCGCCCGCCAATAGAGCACCACGGCGTCCCGCGGATCGCGCCTCGCGCGTGGCTTCGTGCACGGGAAGGAGGCCCGGCCGGGACACGCAGCGGCCCCATGTTGGCGTGCGTCGAGGCGGTGCCGCGGTCTGCGCGGCTCGCCCGGGTCCGCCCACGATCTAGCGCCGGTTCGGCCCGGTTTTCTTCTTTTTCCTACCGATTTAGTGTCCCAAAGGTCGGTTCTGCCTCGGTTCTCTCCGGTTCTCACCCCAGGAGGTCGGTTCCGCACAGGCCAGATGTCACCATGGGACTGGAGGCGCCCCAAGTTGCTGCACAAGCCCCTAAGTTGCTCCAAGCCTATAAATAGAAGGTAGGGGGCTCATTTAGGGACACATCCCATTCCTCCTCCCTCTCTCATTTTCTCAATGTGTAGGTGCTAGGTAGAGGGTGATATAGGTGAGAAGCCCCACTTGTTCTTCATTTAGAGCAAAGGGAGTATTTCTGTATTTCCCATTTAGACTAAAGTGGTATTCATGCATAGGTGATATGTTCTTGAGTTCTTCATCTGTTCATCATTTAGAGGCTCGTGTTCTTCGTGACACGATCCTTTGATCCTGTTGACTAGGTGAATAATTCTGTATTCCGTTTGTGTGAATTATCTCGTTAGATCTTGTTGGAATACATTAATCAGTGGCAAGTCATTCTTCCTATCATCTATGCGATTCAGTGATAAGTGAGATCAGCTCGTAGCTCGCGGGTTCGTCGCTTCGTACTTCTACAGAGTGCTATAGTGTTGTTACGGGCTGGCAGACGTAACCGTGCTATAGTAGTGATCGGTGGTGTAGACGTGGTGTCTAGATTGCGAGTTATCCTTCGTTTGCCCCGTATCCCACAAATGGATAGGGGTAGGCCGCGGTAGTGACAGCCGTTGGACCCTTTGTACTCCCCCATGTTCAGATACGGTGTAGAGCTTTTGTCCAGAACCGACCTATTATAGCCAGGAGGGAACTGGTGCCTGAAGCGAGTATAATTGCCTGCTGCTCCTCCTTTAGAATTAGTAGTCATAGGAAGCACCTCATCATCTCTCAACCTTAGCAAGGGTTTGGTGTCCTTGGACCATTCTGCTAGGATAGAAGGTAGTGCACATCATTCCTTGGATTCGATATCTTTTGGAATACTCCCGAGGTGAAGTGCTACAACAGTATTACCGTGCGCTTGCGGATTCTTTCGTACCCGTCGGTATACCCAGGTGGATCTTACGCTCATGCTAGGTGCGCAACTAGTGGTGACGTTAAGAAATACCAACAAGCATTTCTGGTGTCGTTGCCGGGGAACGGTTGCTGTATCAATCTTTGAACCTAGTGGTCCTCGTATCTATCTTTTTCCTTTGCTTGAATTCTACCTTTATCTCCGCTACCCATTGAGATGCCTTCCTGTCAAAGCCTCTCTACCCCTAGGGGCAAGTTTGTCTTGGAGCAACCATCAACTTCTTCATCTAACTGCAAACTTCGTCCCGGCTTTATAGCCATGGTTCGGAATCGACCATTGCCTGGAGCCATCAGAGATGATCCCCATGATCATTTGAAGGAGTTCGAAGAACTGTGTTCGTGCGTGGTAATCTGAACTTTGAGGTATGACACAGGAAACTTTGAGGTGGAAGTTGTTCCCTTTCTCTCTCGTAGATAGAGAGGAGCGGTGGTACACCCGCACGATATGGAGTGTAGACAACTGGAAAGAACTACAAGATGACTTTTGTCACTCATTCTCTCCTTTTGGACGCTCAGAGTTGCTACCATGTGAATTCCATGAATTTGGCCAATTAGAGGGTGAGTCTATAAGTGCAGCTTGGGCTAGGTTCTCACACCTGGTGGAGCTAAGCTCAGACTTGTCTATATCCGAAGATGTATCATTGTGCGGCTTTTACACAAGGTTAGACATGTAATCTGCACGAGAACCCGACCTTCTAGCTGGAGGTTCGTTCGAACATCAATCCCCAATGGAAAGAAGACAGATCCTAGAATTCTTCTTAGAAGCCTCTTCTTCCCATACCAGTCACAACGAACCCCACCAAGAAGCAGAGTCGATCCACGAGAGTCTCTTAATAGACGAATTTGAGCTTCGACCCTGCACATCCTATGATTTGTCTAGAGAGCCTCCTCCCGAACCGCGAACACCGAAGGAAGAAGAAATTCATCTTTCGGAGTTCTCTCACACATTCGAGGATGATTCTTCCAGAGACATTTTAAATACCTCGAATCACAATAGGCACGAGAATCCTACGGCATCGATAGACCTTTATGATGTCCTCGATGCAGTTTGGAATCATGGGACCATAGTGGATTGGTCGACTCAGAAATCAAAGCCTACTTCCGAAGCAATTCGGGTTAGCTCGATTTCCATGACCCATCCACTATTCCATGAGGGGAAACACCATAGATGCTATTCATGACCCTACTGCTGGAGCTTGCATCATACCGGATTGCCTTCTGGACACTCTGGTGGGTGACATGCCCCTCACCCCGACTGATAGATAATTCCGAAGTCCCCAGTGGAACTACTTTTTCCCATGTCGAGGGATTGCTAGGGACGTGCCGATCATTATAGACGAGATCGAAGTGTGCTTAGATTTTCATATCTATGACATCATGGATTTCGATCTTCTCCTAGGCTTCGCATTGGATGAACTTCTTGATAAATCTCGAGGGAGCCTACACCATAAGCTTAGGGAATTCGATTTCGCCACTTCTATCACAGGTCCAGGACCTCCACTGGCAAAGCCTCTTCCCAAGCAAGACCCGCTCGAGAAGATGATGCATGTATCTCCGTTCGCATCATCCGAGCCTGTTCTCATTGAGGTTGTAGACTTCTCTACTCCTTATGAGAATGACTCGGAAGATTCTCTTCACCTCTATGAAGGCGAACGATCATCATCCCTCTTGACCGAGTTTGAGCCTCTTCCCGCTGGCCCGTATCATAATGCTTTCGATTACGATCGAGAATCGATATCGAGCTTTCATGATAAATCTCTTGAGATAGAGAACTCATGGGCCATGAAATCTTGTGAGGCACTGACTTTGGAATTCATAGGTAATGGTTCCATAGATGAGCATGGTAGTTTCATTCTTGATACACCACATGAACCATGCTTGCGTCATGCCTATCCAGAGCCAGCCATGCTTAGTGCACTGAGCACACATGAGGGCTACAACCACCTTCTGGTCCTCTATTGATGAATGTTCCGAAGGTTGATTGTGTATGCATATGTTTACCATAAGCATATCAGATCTTGTGTGTGCACTGTGGCACTGACCTTGCAGCTAAAGCTTCACTGATACATCCAAGATTGGTGGTGAGATGGGAACGACACCACCAATGACAGCTGCAAGATGAAGTTCCCATGGTCGAGCTTATGACCATAATAAACAAAGCACTACCAGGAGATAGCCTGGATTAGCATAGGTTTTATTTCCCTTCCGAATAAAAGCAAGAACATGTTTTTAAGATAAAGTTGTCCTTCGGGTATTTTCGGTCGCTAACCTTTTAGGTGAAGATTGAAAAGAACGGTGGACAGGTGATGCCTAAGGACATGTGAGCCATCTAGAAAAACTTCAAGAAACACAGAAAGCAAGAATCTAGGCCATTTTTTCTTACAAGAATCATTCTGCTATAGTTGGAACAATCATGACCTTATGCCATCTGATTGGTTGTTGCCAATTATTTTGTGGAACTATAGAAGCAACTTTCCCCCATGAATGCAGAAACTATAAATTTTCATGATATGTACCATCATCACTACTAATGATCATCAATGAACTTATACGACCAGTGCGAAAACATCTATACACATCTACGTATTAAGTTAGATATCAATCCTTTGTTATACCCTACATTTAAAAACTTTGAAGAGGTCTACTGAAAACTTTATGTATATGCTCATTTTAAAAAAATAAACTAGACCGGGGCAGGTCTACTGAAAACTTTATGTATATGCTCATTTTTTTAAAATTAAGAAAGCATACTGCTTGAGCACTTCAAAAAAAAAGTACAATACCTTCTCCTGAAAAGGATAAGAGCTTTGAAGTTCCAAAAACTTACTATCTAGAACATTATGATGTAGATTATGGAACTTTATACTAAAGTATTATTTACTGTTGGCACAAGTGTACGGCCGACAACAACGCGGAGGGGCTCGGTGCAGCACCTCTGCGTAGGCATCGATCAGACCGGTGTGTGTCACCGGTCAGACCTTTGCCCACCGGTCAGACCGGTGAAGGTCACCGGTCAGACCTTTGCCGGGGTGAACCGGTGAAAGACCTCCGAACATCACCCGGGCAGGATTCCGTCGGGGCGACGCACGTAGGGTTGCTCTAGGGTCGGCAAGGCCACCTAGAACGCCCTCAATCGACGTAGAGACGAAGGAGGAACAACAAGTAATAGATTGGAAAAGTATAAGGCAAAGGGAAAAGGTAAAAATATAAAAGTAGATTGATTTGATCGATTGGATCCCTCAATCGGACGTGGCCCTTTATATTTATAGGGTGGGGAGGTCTTGCCCTGCAAGGAAATCCTTTTACAAGCCTAAATCTATCAGGACTCCTTGTTTCGGTTCGGACAGGGGGGCACCGGTCAGACCGGTGCACCCGACGTGCAAATCTTGTATAAGTCATATCTCCCTCATCCGGAGTCCGATTTAGACGTTCCACATATGAATCTTGATCTACTCGACGAGACCTATCCAACGGTGAAGTCCAAATTGTATTTTGTGGCCTTTGACCACACCGGTCTGACCGGTGGGACCCACAGGTCTGACCGGTCTGACAAGACGTACCAATTTTGGGTGCGAACATATGCTCCCCTGTTTTCTGGTAAAGCTTGCGTGCCAGAAAACACTCACAAATATCAAAATTGGCTAAAGACGATGATCAACAATGCATCGCCCATATTTTGCTCCTAAGGGCGATAATCGCTTTATCGGCCATAAACTTGCTCTGGACTCATGGAACAACTTGTTTCAGTCTCCATACCTGCTTAGTAGCTGCTGACCTTGCCGGTATCACTGCTGCTCGTTGCTCCATTGATCCTTGCTTCCGCATCCATTGCAATCTTCTTGTTTGTGTATGTGTTAAGCCTGAGGGACACCACCTCGGCTGTGAGTATTTTGATTCATTGTTGTCCTTATGACCTCCTTTAGAGTTAATGGATGCACTTCCGACCAGATTATTATCAAGAACAATCAGTCTTTGCATTGAACCATGATTTACATATGTAGGAGGATATTGAATCATATATGAACGCATATGTAAATTAGCATAATCCAAAGGTGAATAATAGCAAGGATATGACCAGGACCATGGTGAGGTTGGTCCAGCATATGAATAAGGTGCAGCAACATAATTTTCTTGAGATTTGCAAGAACAAGGTATATTTCGATTTTTTGTAGAAAGTTTCGAATTTTTACCTTTACTTGGCTGACCCCCTTGCTTTTGGCTTGCTCCTTTCTTCTTGTACTTGGCCAAAAGCTCCTCGAAAGTCGGCTTCACCTTTTTCTTGACCTTGGGACATCTCTGGGGGCACCGGTCAGACCGGTCGACGTGCTACCGGTCTTCTTCGTCTTGCCTTGCCCCCCGAACGTTGAAGCCTTCGCTGCAACCTTGGGGGTATCCTCCAGTAGCTTATTCTGCACTTTCTCTTCAGGCCTTTGCTCACCAATGATTACATTTTTTCCTTTAGCTTTTTCGGCTTGATTCGGCCGAATTAGCACTTTTGGATTGTTTAACTCAAGAGTATTTATCGGAAAGGGATTATGATCGACTTGCATAGCATGAAAAGTCAAACGACCTTCATTAATGGCCGATTGCACTTGCCGACGAAATACATTGCAATCATTAGTTGCATGAGAATAAGAATTATGAAATTTACAGTAAGCACGTCTCTTTAACTCTTCTAGTGGCAGTATAGTATGATTTATTTTAATTTTTCCAGCTTTCAACAACTCATCAAAAATCCTATCATACTTGGCTACATCATAGGTGTATTTAATTTCTTCTTGCCGATTCTTACGGATCGGCTTTAAAGACTCACAAGTGCTAGGTTTATCTTTATTTGACTATACAAATTCAGCAGTTAAAATATCATTGCCTTCATCGTCCGAATAATCAGATGCATAATAAATAGGACGATTAGACTTTTCATTGGTTTTTTGTGAATTCTTAGATTCCTTAAGTCGGGTTTCATTAGCTAAAGCTTTTTGCAACAACCGACTTACATCTAAGAAATCTTGACCATCTAGCTTCTCTTTATGAATATCAAGCAAACCAGAATAAGCAAGATCAGCTAGATCTCTATCAGAAATTGTCAAACTATAGCATCGGTTTCTAGTGTCTCTAAATCTTCTAATATATTCAGTCACAGATTCATTAGACTTTTGCTTAACCGATACAAGATGTGACAATTTCAACTCAGTTTCACCAGTAAAGAAATAATCGTGAAATTTATTTTCTATATCAGAAAAAGTGTAAACTGAGTTGGGTGGCAAAGAAATAAACCAAGTAAATGTAGCACCCGATAGAGATAAAGGAAACAATCTCATTTTACAAATATCATTAGAAGCAGCTGCACCACATTGTATAGTAAATTGGCCTATATGCTCTAATGTACTTCTACCATTATCCCCACTAAATTTAGTAAACTCTGGTATTTTAAATCCCTGTGGGTACGAGATATACTCATAATTTTCAGGATACGGTCTTTGATACGACCGACTCTTAGTTTTAGGCTTTGTACCAAAAGTTTGCCTAAATATCTCGAGCATCTCTTCTCTAAATCCCTCCATCCCCAAAGCGGTTCTAGGTCTAGCCGATCCACGATGTGGTGCTCGATTTATAGTAGGTTGTGGTGTGCTATATGTTGATGTTTGGTTCGGCAATGTGTTAGGTACATGCTGCAACGAACTATTAGGAACATATGCACTTGGCTCGCTATATACAACCGTATGCAGCATCATTGCATTAGTAGCGGCCATTGTACTCCCTCCACTAGCCCAAGCACCAATAGTGGTCCGGCTATGTATGTGGTGGATTGGAGGTACACCAATGGGGGCTTTAGGTATATGCAAGTCTGAAAAATCATCTAGAGTGCTATCTTTAGAATTTTCGGTATTAGAAGTAGATGCATTAATATCAATACCAGAAAATTGTTTACCAAATTTGGCCTCTATACGATCTAAATGAGAATTAATCGTAGATTCAAAATTTTCACTCATGGCAACAAATTTGTTATTTAAGCTAGCACTAACAGCCCCATCAATCATATTAGCAATATCTGAATTATCTTCAGGAGGAGCATCAGATTGTACCTTAAGCGTGGGAATATTGATGACGACATCCTTGTCCTTCTTGACGTTCCCTTGTCGATCCACGGAGAAGTGCGAGATGTATTGCTTCATGGCTTCTTCTTCCAACTCCAAGATCTCCCGCTCCTTTTGTTCACGAATCTTCCTCCTGACTTCAGCAAGTGCTTTCTGCTCTTCAGCCGATGTTTGCTCAACATTCGGCCTTGCAATGTTTTGGGGGTCAACCTCAGAGGGTATAGGTAGTTTACCGGCCATGGTAGCCGATTGATCTTCCTTCTTCCCCAGCGGAGTCGCCAATTTGTTGGCACAAGTGTACGGCCAACAACAACGCAGAGGGGCTCGGTGCAGCACCTCTGCGTAGGCACCGGTCAGACCGGTGTGTGTCACCAGTCTGACCTTTGCGCACCGGTCAGACCGGTGAAGGTCACCGGTCAGACCTTTGCCGGGGTGAACCGGCGAAAGACCTCCGAACGTCGCCCGGGCAGGATCCCATCGGGGCGGCGCACGTAGGGTTGCTCTAGGGTCGGCAAGGCCACCTAGAACGCCCTCAATCGACGTAGAGACGAAGGAGGAAGAGCAAGTAATAGATTGGAAAAGTATAAGGCAAAGGGAAAAGGTAAAAATATAAAAGTAGATTGATTTGATCGATTGGATCCCTCAATCGGCCGTGGCCCTTTATATTTATAGGGTGGGGAGGTCTTGCCCCGCAAGGAAATTCTTTTACAAGCCTAAATCTATCAGGACTCCTTGTTTTGGTTCGGACAGGGGGGCACCGGTCAGACCGGTGATGGGCACCGGTCAGACCGGTGCACTTGACGTGCAAATCTTGTATAAGTCATATCTCCCTGATCCGGACTCCGATTTGGACGTTCCACATATGAATCTTGATCTACTCGACGAGACCTATCCAATGGTGAAGTGCAAATTGTATTTTGTGGCCTTTGACCACACCGGTATGACTGGTGGGACCCACAGGTCTGACCGGTCAGACAAGATGTGCCAATTTTGGGTGCGAACATTTACCTTTTGCTCTAGAATTTAAAAATTTATAATGTAACATCATTAGCTTCTGGGCTCTAGAAGTTGAAACTTTATAGTGTAGCATAATTAGCTTTGCGATCCTAGATATATAACTATGCCGCTGCAAAATTTTGCACTTGAATAACTGGAAAAGCAGATATTACAAACTAAGGGATGACAGTAACACAAAAATATTGAATGGTAAAAAAATGCTAGCTAACAGCTTTGTACTGAAGTATTTGAAACTTATAAATCATTGTAACGAAGCTTTGAACTGAAAAAATACTAGCTAAAAGATTTGTACTAAAATATTTGGAACTTATAAATCCCTGTAACAAAACTTTGAAATGAAAAAAATGCTAGCCAAAGTATTTGGAATTCAAAAATCCCTGAAACAAAGTTTTGAAATGACTTATCCAAAACTTTGAGCCCATAGATCAAATAATTTGTACAAAAGAATATTATGATTGACAACTACGCCAATGGCGATACTTAGTAATGAACCTTGTAAAAGATAATTGGAACATGTGATTGAGTTTGTAAAACTAGAGAGGCTGTTATGGTAACTTTGACATGTTGGACCCAAGCAGTCATATAGAAAATCCGGAAACAAAAAGCAGTGGCTAAAGTGTTGTTTCCCTAGAAGCAACTTTAGCTTGGATTAATGTCTAACATATTGTCTCTTTAGAAAAAATCACCTAATTCACATCGAGCAAATTTTTTTTAAAAAAATTATGTGTGCAAAAACTAACATGCATTCATGTGTTCTTTTGATATATGCATTGACAGTTATGTTCATCGACAATTAGGTAAACCATATGCATGCATGGTGTGGATAGGAAAACACACAAAACCATGTACAGCCACACAGTTCTTCACGGTTAGCATAATTCAAAACTCATGAGGCATGAGAAAATGCTGCAGAGCTTGCAGTTTCTCACAAGACGAAAACTCGGTATAAAAACAAAGATGGGCGCGAGATCAATTATGAACTTGGTAATGACTTTTCTTCACTGTTATTCTACATAACAAACCTGAAATTGTGCCCAAGTTACCAATGCTCTGAAGCAAAATCATCTTAGAGGTGTTCCAAATTAACTTGGAAAGGGAAACATTGTTTCCGAATTGATTGGGGGTGCGAGAGAAATTGTTTCGGTAAAACGACGAGATGACCAAAAGGGATCATGTTGGGGTCGGTAGGTTGCCTCTTAGAGGTGTTCATTGGGATTATTTGCGACGCGCGCGCGTCAAATAAGAAAATTGTGGATTCGCACGATCTTAACGGTCGTCAGCTGGATAATAAAGATGAAGAACAACTAGCAGTGAAGCATGCGTCGTATGAGTGGAATTCTGATGATGACAATATTCTCAACATTGCAGATCATACCCAGGACTCCTATGGACAATATTCTTAACATTGCAGATCATACCCATTCAGAGAATTCACCTTCTTGCACAGATCGATGAGCAGAGGATTGGCGTACCATTTAAATAGCTCCAAACTTGAGGACTTGGGTAACTTGTGCCCTAAAGTTAATTTTCTCAACCATCATAGTTGTATACCATCGTCGTTTCCATATACACCTTGTTATATAGGAGAGCTGTGTGAATGAGTGAATGTTCAATCTTCAAAGTGAACAATGGGATGATAGGTACCCCTTTGTTTTCTTGAAAAAGGCACTAAGAAGTATCTCCCTCAAAGGACCTATTTGTAATTTTATTTTTCTAGGTCGTTTCGTGTCAATCGGTAGCTCAATTTAGACTAAATATTTTTTTTACACTAGTAGAGTGCACGTGACCTTTTGAAAAAAGGGTGTCAATAGGTAGCTCATTAACAACCTATATATATATATATGTAGAGAGAAAACTTAATAGACAATTTATTTTACAACAAAGATGAGTCTCCAACAAATTAGCATCATACATGTTGGTTCCGAGCAAGCTTCTCATAGGAACACCATGAGGAGAGAACCAGAATCTCCAAGTAACTTGTACTATAAAAATATGGGAACCCCTCTACAAGAGGGGGTGACTCCCCTTTTACAGAGACCTCAACCAACTTTTACATGTCCTTTTAACCCCTACACAACTGCATAACCTCTCTGAAATTTATTGTAACCTTTGATAATATGCCTATTTCCCTTGTTTCGAACAACTTCGGGTGCTGGGGGATCCCCACCTACTTGACTCTCACTAATTGAAAGAAGATGGCAGAATACAAGTCTTTGACATACCAACGAGAGGTTACATGAGTTCTGAACCACATGGCGAGAAGCAAAGAGAAATTATAGAAGAGGAAAAGAAAAGGAAATATCTCCAAACCGATCCATAGAGCAGTGCAATCTACCAATTATACATAGCAGCCACTACCGAACAACTTGCTTGCCAGGTTCACTAGAGCCAAAGTCCCACCACAACATCCCTCGCAGCTACGTCGTCCTATGGCCACCCTCCAACGAGTTGGGAGGGTTTTGATGAGGGGATAAACCGGGTGGTAATTAACTTAGCCCCTAATCCTCCGATCAACAAAACTAAGAAGGCCCGCAGCGAAGTGAGGCCCAGCGTCAACACCAAGAAGGTCAGCCTAAGTCCTCGCACGAGCAGGACAACCAGGGGCCATCTCACCAAGTCAAAGGCCCACACTGCCTGAAGCCCTGTCTCCGACTGAAGTGCTCGCCTCGCAAGACCTAAGGAGACGCCCTGACCTAATAGGCATCCTAGAGGAGGACTCTGCCTCGTACGACCTAAGGCCTCGCCCCCTCGAGCAAAAGTCGAGCCCCCTCAGAGGGGAACAACAACATGGCGGAAGCGGCTCCGTCGCCCGTGGGTGTGCCAAGGTCACATGGCAGGGGAATCCCGGTTGTCAGATGATGATGAGATTTCCCCTTGGCGTGAGGGGCCACTCTAAAAAATGTCCCATCACTTAAGGGCGCAACAGTGACTAGGGACAGGTGAATCCTTCGCGGATAACAAATCGGACGGCGCACCCCGACCAAGCAGCCACTGGAAGCAAGGTCGGGGCTCGTACAGAGAGCTCCCGACCTACCAAGCACACTGAAACAATAAGTAGAAGACAACAACCTCAAGGCCGAGGCTCTTTGCCTACGCCGCCCTACACAGGGACTACCGCTGCTAGCTAGCGTACAACGCGGCACTATTCTGGCACTGTCCTGACACTGTTATGACACTGTAGCGAGATACAATTTTAGCTTCCTACCCTTTGTACCCCTGCTCCCCTTGAGCTATAAAAGAAGAAGCAGTGACCCTTAATAGGGGAGAGGGACAACATAAGCAACACAACGGAAAAATAGACAACACACACAAAAACAGCCACGAAAGCCAAGAGCACTACACACTCACCACACCCCCGGGAGACTTGGGATCAGGTTTCTCTCCCGACCTAAGCTTGAACCCCTACTACAAGCTCTTTGGGCATATAGAACACATTCTCAGACTGGACGTAGGGACCCCCGGGGCGCCCGAACCAGTATAAACCCTTGTGTCTCTAGTGCCACCGTCTATATCTGACGCACGAACATACTAAAATTTACTTGCCGACAGTATCAAACCCCAACAGTTGGCTCGCCAGGTAGGGGCACACTACGTGAAAACCTCAAATAGGCCACACAGCATTTGTAATGGGCCCTTAACACCCGTTACATGCACCCACATCTGTAACGGTTGTTGTTTGGCGCCCGTTACCCATAAGCGCGGCAGGCCGACCCCAGGGTTTGCCTCCACTACGCCCGTTACCAATGTGGACTTCTGGTAACGGGCTTCTTAAACGCCCGTTACATGAATTCGTTGTAACGGACGTTAAATCGAGTCCGTTACGAAAGTTAAACCTATTGGTAACGGGCTCGTAAAATCCATTACCGATCAATGCCCTATCGGTAACGGGCTGTTTAAGTCCGTTACTGATCACTGCTGTATTGATAACAGGCTATAAAGTCTGTTACCGATAACTTTTATACTGGAGACGCATGTTTGTTAGGGTGCATCTCCTTTGTTGGCGACCCAATTGGATACACTCGTTTCTTAGGACTCGTCTCCTTTGATTGCCACCCAGGGTCGCCTTTTTTCTTACATCGGAGACGCGCGTTGTTATTGCTCATTTCTGTCTTCTCCTTCCGACACCACTCGCTCTCTCTCCTCAGAAGGCCACTCCCGTTCCAACAACAACACTCGCTCTCTCTCCTCACAGGTCACTCGCTCAATCTCTCTGCTCAGAAGTCCCCGCCGACCTACCCCCTTCACCGTCGACAGCTACACGCGCTTTGAGGATCGCGCTTTCTCTCCTCAGAAAGCCAGTGCTGTAGCAGGCCGGCCGGCCGCGTGCACGATGGCGAAAGGGGCCTGCGGACGTTGACCGCGGCGTCATCCAAAGCAGACGCCTCCGTGTCCCCTCCCCCTGGGGCTCGGTGCCATCCTCCGTGCAGTCGCCGCGGCCGTGACGCCACCTCCGATCTTCCTCCTCGGCCGCGCTCGCCTCGTAGAAAGTCCTCATCAAGGTGGAAATTAATTGCCCCCTTTTATTGAAATTCTTCAGCTGTCCTAATCCTCTTATGTTATCGGTTTTTTGTGTGATGAATTATGCTCATTTGGTGTATGGAATGCAGATGGCGGCTGCTGCTCGGGCTTGGATGTATAGACAGCCCCAAGAAGATTGGGAGAATTTCTTAAGTGGGGTCAATGGTTTTCTAAATCAAGCAGAGGCGGGTATGAGAAACCGTGGTGTTCAGGCAATGCTTTGCCCCTGTATAGATTGTATCAACCAGAAGAAATTCGGACAACGGGAAATCATTTTTCATCATTTGGTCACACGTGGTTTCACAAAAAATTACACATGTTGGAATAAACATGGTGAGGAAGGCCTTAATGAACTCGAAGGTGTAGTGCGATACCATGCTACCGACCATGATGAAGACCTTGATGAAGGTGGAGTTTTTGAGGAAAATGAACCATTATTCCCACCAAATGTGATGAGGCCTGAGGATATCACTGATCAAGAAGTTAGGGGCTTCGATGATAGTGAGGTGTTGCAACGTGTGCAAAATGTTGATCAAATGTTGCGGGATGTTGAGTTTCAACAAGTGTACACACCTTCTGAATTAGCGAGGCTGAAGCAGTTCATTGAAGATTCAAAGAAACCCCTCTATCCTGATTGCCAGAAGTACTCTCGCCTTTCTGGTGATCTAAAACTTCTACAGCTTAAAGCAGATCATGGTTTGAGAGCCTGTGTGGTTGGAGGACTGGTGGTAGGTCGCTTCCTGGTGTGATGAGTGATTGACAACGTGGTGTGGACTAATTCTTGGCTAAGTATTGCAGGTGCAAGTTGCGGCTTGACTGGTGTTGGTGCAGGTGAAGAACAAGCCCGAAAGGTCGTTGCCGGTGAGGCCTCCAGGTGTGGAGAAGACAAGTAGGCTTGGTTCGAGGGACCCGGTGGCTAGCGGGGTCAAGTGCGAGCCGCATGGTGGCAAGAACAGCAAGATGAAGTCACAGACGGTTTCTTGGTTGAGCCTCAAAACCAAGGTCGAGCCGGGACTACGTGGCAGCCGAGTCATGAGTGGAGATTGGCGGAGGCTACACCGAGTTCGCGGGGTTTTTGGTGGTTCACCAGAAAACCACTGGGTTCCTTAGTTGATCGACAAATCCAAGACCGAAGAACCGAAGACGGAGGTGCAGCAGCATCAGACCGGTCTGCCCGGTGGGTACCGGTCTGACCGGTAAGGTAAACACTGCGAACATGGCTTCAATGGCCCGAATCCAAGCATCAGCATCCAGGGGTTCTTCCGCCTCAGTGAACTGCGGTGGATTCATACCCAGAAAGTGCTTGTACTCGGTCACTTGGCTTTGGGCATCAATCCGATTCCCATGGGGCTGCTGCTGCTGTTGCTGCATGTGTAGAAGGATCTGGAGCAGCATCTCGTTTTGAGTAGCAATGGATGTCATGTCCGGTGGTGGTGGCGGCTGGTTGCGGCCACAAGAATCACCGAAACCATTCGGAGTGCTGCGTGTCGAGCCCACCATCTGAAAAATTTGAGTTTTCATTAGTCACACGTTCGTAAGCTTGTTCAACAAGTAGAACATGTACGACGAAAACTCAAATTGACCAAATAGTCAGCCTCGAGACAGCCGCACTGCATCGAATGACAATTTCAAACTTCCAAAACCAAAGTTTCCAAAGTTTTCCAAATTTTCTGGCAACTTGGTAAGTTCGTGAAACAAAATTTTGGTACTCCAGGGTTAAGCTAGATGAGTTAGGAACAAGGTGCAAAGGTGCAAGACTCGGAGTGACGCGTTCCGGAAAAACGACCAGACCTAGGTTTACAATCTGAGCATAGCCTGAGATCTGAAAGCTTATGATCATGAAAGGATTTCTCAGCAGAAACTTGGATAGATATGGAGCACTTGGGTATAGATCACCTATACGGAAACTCTGCAGAACGGGTCTGAGAAAAGGTCACGACAACAGGGTCAACTAGACGGTCCAACAACAACACTTTAGATTTGATTTAAAGATTGTTATTGTTGTTATTATGATCATTATTTAAGGAGAACAACATATGTGATCTTTTTATCATTCAACAGGTTTTTATCATGATGCAAGAATGACCTATTCGTCCTCACCAAGCAATTAAGCCAAATCGGAGTTAGCGCCGGTGGCAAGGCAACAATTACGTTTCTCCCTATAATAACTAGTCGAGACTATCCGTACTCACTTAGCGACTTACGAAACGTGGTTAGTGTACCTGCAGAAGATCACAGAACATAACGAACCTTTCATGCCAGCACTCACGAAAGCGTCCACATACATTACCGTTCACTATAGAAACGGCACCCATGCGTTTATCGCTGCATGGACAACGTCCAACCTCAGATACTCTCCTTTTGAATGGAGTGCATCCTTGCCTCGCATATTCACAATGCGCAACGTCCACGTATGGCAAAACGTGGCGAGACACAGACGCGACGGTGGGTTCCCTTTGGATTAGGTCCCATCCATCCCACACAGGACTTTCCTGTGGCGCCACCATGTATGGCAAAATGTGATGAACTAGTATGGTTGTCCAAGAAGTATGTTTTGACAAGAATAAAATGTGCTGGATGTTAGCAAAATAAACCATAGATTTTTTTAAGCCACCTGAAAGAACCAAAAATTCCCTCTAGGGCCTCTCGGTCTATATCCATCCTTAACGGACCAACGTATTTTGTAAATCCAAACAATCTTGGCAATTTTTATTCAAAAACCAGTGATTAAGGTTGTTAATTAAACTCTAGTGCACATTAATCGCTCTGATACCAGCTGTGACAACCCGCCCAAGAAAATACCGTACTATCGCCTAAACCAATCCACTTTGGCCATTAAGCGACAGTAAAGTATCATCCCGTCGTTAGTTGTCGGGTTAACGCCCGGTAAATCACTTGGAAATCACATAGAGGATCGAACATATGCATTAAAACTCACACGAAGGCGAGTCCAGTGTACAAACACAAATTAAATTCCATTCTGCCCCGAAGGGTTAATTATTACAAATCATTGTTCATGACATGATAAGTAAAGGTTCAGAGTTCGAAAACAGCGGAATAAAATAAACTAGCGCAACGATAAACATCACAGGAGGCCGTCCGTGATGCCATCACTCGTCGCCATCCACCCATTCCAGCTCCCAGCCAGGTGGAATCTCTCCAGGCCAAACAACACCACCTGCAACCACATTTATGAAGCAAGGCTGAGTATACTAATACTCAGCAAGACTTAACCATCGGGTGATAACTACATCACCAAACTCTAGACATGAGAGGCTTTTTGGCCGGTGGAGTTCTTTTGCTGAAAGGCAACAAAGAGTATGTCCTTACTTTCAATATTTTAGCACAAATTCGAGTTAATTACCATTTCTAAGTGTGCCAACTAATTCAATCAAGAATTGTACAATACAATTAATTCAAGCAGTAATATTCACCAAGTTCCATCATTAAGGGATATCATGGCTAGTTGATTAAGCAGTCTCGGATAACGGTGAGAGGCCGACAATCGATTGATTTATAACCTTGCAAGGTGGACCTAAACACACGGAAGAATGCATACCCCAAGAAGGTCCAAACAAAAACGAAATGGGGTATACACCGACCAGACGGTTCCCATCTTTCTCCGGTTCGGGATCGGAACCTACAATCCTCGGTACAAGGCTTACTGGCACGTCACGCCGGACCGCCTAGACTCGCACAGGTACCCCACTGTTGCAGGCAGGGGGACACATCAGGTGTCCTAGGGGAGTAGGGAAAGGTTCCCTTGCCGTGTCAATCAGGTACTAGGCTTACCGGTCCCATTCCCGACAAGTGCTTAGTACGTTCAAAAGCTGAGCCCACGAAAGCCACTGGACCGGAGCCCAAATCCCATGCTCTTACCACATGAGCAATCCATTTATAAAGATCTTATGATTCCAACATAAGAACCTATTCTCGCGAGTGACGAACATCACTCGACTTCTACCGGGTCATATAGCATAGCAGCTATCGACCTAGCATACTAGTAAAAGAACATAGGTACCTAGGGATCATGCATCTAGGGTTTCATTCAACTCCTGAAACGTAAATGCACAAACATAGCAAAGATAATTGCATAAATTTAAAAGGCAGGGTTAATGATCCGGGGCTTGCCTTCGCTGGCAAGGTTGGCCTTGGGCCCTTCTGGACTTTGGTCCAGGTCTTGCTCTACAACGACGTAGCGCACATCTCCGTCAGCTCCTCCGTCTCCTCCTTCCGACACACGCGTACAGCTACCGTCAGGAGATCTACACGAGGATGCAAATGCAAGATTTAATTGACGGTTTTCATTCAATTAATTACAAAACAACATATGATAACCATGAAGAGTATGGTTGGCCATATTCACCTTGACAAACACACATTTGGTATAACCTTTCTATTAAAGCAATTTCCTGTGGTGTTTTATTAATTATTCTTTTTGATAGTGACTGTGTACATATTTATGTAAATAAATTAATTAAATTTTACAAATAGAAAGGGGTGGTGACATTTAGCTTATTTAGCAAGATTAACATCACATGCATAAAGCCATTAGGTGTGGTGTTGGTGATTTTCCAATTTACTTTAATATTAAGCTTAAATGGCCTCTATTGCTTTTATTCATAAATTAAATTCATAAAATTCAGTGAGGTGTGTTATGAAGCACTCCAAACCTATACAAAGCCACTGCACACACATGCACACTTAAAAGAGCTATGAAATTAAATATACCGAAAATAACAAAAGCTAGCCACCAAAACAAGATAAATACATATAAAAATAAATAAGCATCAAATGGATTCCAACTTTCTCACACATGGCCTCTGGTACAAACCTAAGCTAGGCATGCAACATATACACCTAGAGCTACTACAGATCTTGAGTTATGCATTTACAAAGAAAATTAGGCATATTTCAAGAATAAATAGTTATGATAAACATAAAATCATGGTTAATTCACCAGAGGTGGATTTATGCATAAAAAGGTTATATCCAGAAGCTGAGCAGAAAAAGATATTTATTTTTAGCTACAAAAATCATTTAGACAGATTCAGCATAAATACAGAATAAATCATAATAAAAGATTTACTCAGTAACTTTGTGCAATTACTCAGCATAAGTACAGGAGCTAGGCATGACAAAACAGACAACATATCCAAAATTCAGCTATAGAGCACATGTAGATTTTGACATACAGCAGATCTAGGTTTAACAGTTTTGTATTTTTCCTGCAAAAACTAACAAGATAAAGCACGGTCATGCTTTACAAAAGTTGTAGGGTTTTTCACACGGAAACCAAAAAAATTGAGTTTGCATTTTTCTGATTTTTCTTTGATTTTCTACTGATTTTCTAAGTTTCAGCCAAAACCATTTACTATTTAAGAATTTCTTTCGCAGGCAGGTCCCTGGAAGTTCTTTTCTATTACAGACTGGCCCTCGGTTTACGAATAAGCCCCTGGAAAGATTGAATGGCTCGCAATGTGGCCCTTGGCCATGGTCGGTGGCTGTTCCGGCCAAAATCCGGTGAGCCAGCGGCGCGGATGGCCGGGGAGAAGATGGGGAAGTGCACGGTGCTCACCTAGGGTTCGATTTGCGCCAGCTTTGAAGGTCGGGGCGGCTCCGGCGAGCTAGCTCGGCGGCGACGGGCGGCGCCGGCCACTGGAGCGTCTGCTCCGGCGAGGCTGCGGCCCGGCCAAGACAACACGCAGGCCGAGGAGCTCTAGGGGTGTGAGGGGAAGGTTTGGAGGGCTTTAGGGTTGACGGTGCTGGCCGGAAGGGGGAGCTTGCCGTGGAGGCGGCAATGGCGGGTTGCGGCGGCACGGCGTTCGTCGGGCAAGCGCGGGAGCGCGCGTGCAACGACGGCGACGCTATATAGGTGTGGGCGAGCGCTCCTTCGAGGCGAAGCAAGGCCAGGGGAGGAGAGGGGGGGACCCGGCTGCGTCGCGGCTTCTGATGCCGTCTGCGCGGCACGGCAGCGGCGCGACGGGGTCCGGCAGTGGCGAGCAGGAAGGCCCACGTGGCGAGGGATAAGGTGCCAGGGGGTGGTCCACTGCTGCGCGCCTGCCACGTGGTGGCCGCGGTCCTTGGCGTCCGGGCCCCGGGGCCCACGGCGTGACAACCGGAGCTCCTGGCGCGGCGCGCGCGTGCGCCGTGCACCGGCGTCCCAGAGCGCCAGGGCGCGGTTGGGCCTGGAAGGCCGCCGGTCAACGCCGGTTTGACCACGATTTCCTTGAAATATTTGAACTGAGCAACAAAAACGCTAGATACGAAAGTTGTAGATGAGACATCCCTCTACAACAAATGCAAAGGCCGACATATGTTTTGGTGAAAGGTTTGGCTTGGAACGCGTCACGAAAATCAGCGTTTGCACGACTCAAAACACTTCATCTGGCCTTCGACTGAGTTTTTGAGCTTCAAAACCTCAAAATTTGAAATGCCGCCAATGGTAAAAGTTGTGTCCCACGAAACGATGAACAACTTTTATATTGGCCGATTTTGAAGTGTTTAAGCAAAAAATTGGAGAACGCGCCAAAAGTTCTAGAGGCGGTGCAAGACATCAGGGGTTTGGCTAGGGTTTTGACCTGTTGACCAAAGTCAACCTTGTTGATTAGCTCCTAATGACTATGATTAGGCCACTAAAGACTTTGTTAAGGCTACTTAAACACCTGGGGTGTTACAGCCTACCCCCCTTAAAAGAAATCTCGTCCCGAGATTCGGAAATTAAAGACAAAGGTAGGGGTAAGGTTCTTACTGTTTCGCGATTGAAGAAAACCTGGATACTTGGTGTTGAGAAAATGCTCGGTCTCCCAAGTAGCTTCTTCTTCAGTATGATGACTCCATTGTATCTTGTACATCTTCACGGTATGTCTCCTAGTTTTTCTTTCTTTTTGATCTAGCACTCTCAATGGATGCTCAACAACTGAAAAATCTGGCTCGATCCAAGCATTCGCTTCCGTGATTACCTCTGTCTCGGGTACCTTCACGGCTTTCTTCAATTGTGTCACATGAAACACATTGTGCACAGCTGAGAATTGATCCGGAAGTCGGATGCGATAAGCGACTGGTCCACATACCTCGATGATCTCGTAAGGGCCAATATAGCGCGGGGCTAATTTCCCTTTGACTCCAAACCTCTGTACACCTTTGGTCGGTGAAACCTTGAGGTATACGTAATCACCCACTTCATAGTGTCGGGGTGCTGTCCCTTTGTCGTGGTAGCTCTTTTGTCTCATTTGAGCTAACTTCAAGTTTTCTCTGATCACTTTCACCTTCTCTTCTGCGTCTTTAACTAAATCTGGGCCAAAGAGCGTTCGCTCTCCGGCTTCTGACCAATTCAAAGGAGTTCGACATCTTCGTCCATAAAGAGCTTCAAATGGTGCCATCTTCAAACTAGCTTGATAACTATTGTTATAAGAGAATTCTGCCAAAGATAGACACTTGTCCCAACTCTTGTCGAAATGCATGATGCTTGCTCTCAGTATGTCTTCCACAATTTGATTGACTCGCTCGGTCTGACCATCGGTCTGAGGATGATAACTTGAACTACGAATCAATTTGGTTCCCAAAGATTCATGCAATTGTTCCCAGAAACGAGCCACAAATTGGGTACCTCGATCAGAAATAATGGTTTTGGGAATCCCGTGCAAGCGCACAATTTGATCGACATAGAGTTCTGCATAATCTTGGACGGAGTAAGTGGTGTGCACTGCGATGAAATGAGCGGTCTTGGTCAGTCGGTCCACTATAACCTGGATAGAATCCTTCTTTCTAGCAGTCAAGGGTAAACCCACAATGAAATCCATACTTATGTCATCCCACTTCCACAAAGGTATGGTCAATGGTTGAAGTACACCGGCTGATTTCAAATGGCTGGCTTTGACTCGATGACAAGTATCACACTCTGCCACATATTTAGCTATGTCTACCTTCATGTTTGACCACCAAAAGTTTTTCCTCAAATCTTGATAGATTTTGGTGCTTCCGGGATGAATAGAGAATTTGGAAAGATGAGCTTCGTCAAAAATTTCCTTTCTGAGTTCCGGATCAGCAGGAACTACTAGACGTTGCTCAAACCACACTACATCCTTCGAATCCGTATGGAAACAACTATATTTGGTGTCTTCTTCAGCTAATTTCTGTTTTATTAGCTGGACGCCTTCATCATTGAGCTGAGGCAAAACAATTCTGTCATATAGGTTGGACTCAGCAGAGATAGCATTCAAATTTCCTTGCTCTACAATTTCCGATCGAAGTTTCCTCAAGTCTTCACATAAAGTCTCATTGTACGATTCCACAGTTAAGCAGTTGCAGTGAACCTTACGGCTAAGAGCATCTACAACAACATTGGCTTTTCCGGGATGATAGTGTACTTCTAGATCATACTCCTTTATCAATTCTAACCATCTTCTCTGTCTCATATTCAAATCCGATTGGGTGAAGATATATTTCAGACTCTTGTGATCAGTGAAGATATTACAGCGGTTTCCCATAAGATAATGCCTCCAAATCTTGAGAGCATGAACAACCGCCGCTAGCTCAAGATCGTGGGTCGGGTAATTTACTTCATGGGGTCGAAGCGATCGTGAAGCATAGGCAATGACTCGATTCCCTTGCATAAGAACACAACCGAGACCAGTACCCGAAGCATCACAAAAGACTTCAAACGGTTTAGAATTATCCGGCTGCACTAGCACTGGGGCTGTAGTCAAATGTTGCCTCAACGTGTGGAAAGCTTTTTCACAATCTTCACTCCAGAAAAACTTGACTCCCTTCTTTAATAGTTCAGTCATAGGTTTAGCGATCCTGGAAAAATCCGGGATGAAACGACGATAATAGCCTGCTAAACCCAGAAAACTGCGGATTTGATGTACGGTCTTGGGTGGTTTCCAATCCATAACCTCTTGTACCTTGCTAGGATCCACAGATATGCCTTCCTTGGAAATTGTGTGCCCCAAAAATTTCACACTATCCAACCAAAATTCACATTTGGAGAACTTGGCATAAAGCTTGTGATCTCGCAAACATTGTAAAACAATTCGGAGATGTTCTCCATGTTCTTCTTCATTCTTGGAATAGATTAAGATGTCATCAATGAACACCACTACAAACTTGTCCAGTTCCGTCATGAATACGGAATTCATAAGATATATGAAATAAGCGGGTGCATTGGTAAGACCAAAGGACATCACCAAATACTCATAAAGACCATATCGGGTGGAGAAAGATGTTTTAGGAATATCACATGGCCTGATCTTTATTTGATGATACCCTGATCGAAGATCAATCTTGGAGAAAATCTTGGCTCCAGCCAACTGATCGAAAAGAACATCGATGCGGGGTAAAGGATATTTATTCTTGATTGTTACCGCATTGAGAGGTCGGTAATCCACACATAACCTCAAGCTACCATCTTTCTTCTTCACAAATAGAGCTGGGCAACCCCAAGGTGAAGAACTTGGGCGAATATAACCCTTATCTAGCAATTCTTGGAGTTGTATCTTCAATTCTGCCAATTCCTTGGGTGGCATATGGTAAGGTCTTTTGGAGATAGGAGCTGTGCCCGGCTAAAGTTCGATGACAAACTCAACATCTCTGTCGGGTGGCATACCCGGCAATTCATCAGGGAAAACATCCGCAAACTCTCGAACCACTAGAATTTCCTCCAGATGAGAAGTGATTGCCACATAAGAATAAGGATTTACACCGTTCTGGAAAGGTAGGTATAGAGTCGTGGCTCCAACAATTGGTGAGTTGATCTCTACCATTCGCTCAGAAATATCCAAAATAATCTTGTGCCTGTTCATCCAGTCCATTCCTAGAATGACATCCATGCCTTCTAATCCCAAAATGATAAGGTCCGTGTCAACTGTTTTGCTGCCTAATTCCAAGGGTACTCCCCTGGTCACCAACTCAGAAGAGATGTTCCCTCCCGCTGTTTTAATCGTAAATGCCTTATTGGTATTGCATGAATTCAGTCCTAATTTGCTCAGCGTCTTTCCATCCATGAAACTATGTGTAGCACCAGAATCAAACAATATCCGAATAGGTTTGCCTCGAACGGAGAATGTGCCCATCATTATTGGTGCTCCTTTTGGAATATCAACCACCGAAGTGAAGTTGAGTCTTCCCATCCTGGCTTGAGCAATCTTCTTCTTGCCCTTGTTGCTGGGTTTGGAAACTTGTCCCTGATTAGGCTGAGTTAGCTGGTGCTGTTTATTGGTCTGGCAAGGTTGCAGGCATGCCTCAGCGAAGTGTCCTGGATCACCACACTTGAAACAACGACGCCCACTACTACCACTAGGAGGAATGGGTACAATAGGCTTTGGAGTCTGCTGTTGAGTGTAGGGGAAGTGAAGATTTTCTTGAGACCGATCCTGGGACGACTTAGCCACTAACCTTCCCGACTGTGAAGCCTGCTGGGAGTCTGGGAAAGTCTTCTGCATGATGCGAAGCTTGCAAAGCTGCGCATTATTGGGCATGGAGTTAGCCTTCCTTTTCCTCTCGGCTTGGGCCCTCTTCATGGCATCTTCCTGTGAGATCGCTTTATTCACTAGCATGTGGTAGCTGTCAAATTGTACCAGATTCAGCCATCCAGACAACTCACTATTCAGGCCTTCACGAAAAAGCTCCATCTTCTTCATATCTATATCCGCATGATATCCTCCATACTGGCAGAGGTTATTAAACTTCTGCGCATATTGGTACACCGTGTCTGACCCTTGCTTGAGAGCCAATAACTCTCGCATTTTCCTGTCTGTAAGTGCTTTAGGAATGTGATGGTCTCTGAAAGCCTTTTTGAATTCTTCCCAAGTGATTGCATACCCAGGCTGTTGCATGGTTTTGTAGTGTTCCCACCACATCAAGGCAGAACCACGAAGCTGCAATGCCGCGAATTTTGCCTTGCGTCCTTCTGAACATGGCAAGGTAAACACCGCGAACATGGCTTCAATGGCCCGAATCCAAGCATCAGCATCCAGGGGTTCTTCCACCTCAGTGAACTGCGGTGGATTCATACCCAGAATGTGCTTGTACTCGGTCACTTGGCTTTGGGCATCAATCCGATTCCCATGGGGCTGCTGCTGTTGCTGCTGCTGTTGCTGCATGTGTAGAAGGATCTGGAGCAGCATCTCGTTTTGAGTAGCAATGGATGTCATGTCCGGTGGTGGTGGCGGCTGGTTGCGGCCACTAGAATCACCGAAACCATTCGGAGTGCTGCGTGTCAAGCCCACCATCTGAAAAATTTGAGTTTTCATTAGTCACACATTCGTAAGCTTGTTCAACAAGTAGAACATGTACGACGAAAACTCAAATTGACCAAATATTCAGCCTCGAGACAGCCGCACTGCATCGAATGACAATTTCAAACTTCCAAAACCAAAGTTTCCAAAATTTTCCAAATTTTCTGGCAACTTGGTAAGTTCGTGAAACAAAATTTTGGTACTCCAGGGTTAAGCTAGATGAGTTAGGAACAAGCTGCAAAGGTGCAAGACTCGGAGTGACGCGTTCCGGAAAAACGACCAGACCTAGGTTTACAATCTGAGCATAGCCTGAGATCTGAAAGCTTATGATCATGAAAGGATTTCTCAGCAGAAACTTGGATAGATATGGAGCACTTGGGTATAGATCACCTATACGGAAACTCTGCAGAACGGGTCTGAGAAAAGGTCACGACAACAGGGTCAACTAGACGGTCCAACAACAACACTTTAGATTTGATTTAAAGATTGTTATTGTTGTTATTATGATCATTATTTAAGGAGAACAACACATGTGATCTTTTTATCATTCAACAGGTTTTTATCATGATGCAAGAACGACATATTCGTCCTCACCAAGCAATTAAGCCAAATCGGAGTTAGCGCCGGTGGCAAGGCAACAATTACGTTTCTCCCTATAATAACTAGTCGAGACTATCGGTACTCACTTAGCGACTTACGAAACGTTGTTAATGTACCTGCAGAAGATCACAGAACATAACGAACCTTTCGTGCCAGCACTCACGAAAGCGTCTACATACATTACCGTGAAGGACCGATTAGGCGAACCAGAGAGGGGGGGGGAGTGAATGGGAGCCGATAAAAATTCTTCTCGAATGAGATGAGGACTCCGACAAGACGAACACAGCTTCCAAAACACGTCTCCGACTCAACTACCCAAGTTGGCCAAGACCACGCAGCCACTGGAGTGCTACTGGTCCTAGGAAGCAACAACCACCTACACCTACTCGAGAACGCAGCGGAAAAACCAACTCAAGCAGCTACTGGGCTAGACCGGTCAGGCCGGTGAGCAGCACCAGTCAGACCGGTCCCTGCTGGCAAAATCTGAGAACTTCCACAGAAGGCCTCTACACCGGTCAGGCCGGTGTAGCTCGCCGGTCAGACCGGTCCAAGCCAGAAAATCCCAAATCCACCAAACTGACCTACCAAGCTCCAAACAGGACCAAACTCGAAACAGCAGCAACACGAGACAGCAACGAACTCACTCAGACGTTCACCCGAGGCAAAACCCACAGAGCTTCTGCACCGGTCAGACCGGTGAGCAGCACCGGTCCGACCGGTCAGGCTAGGCCGCTCGGGGATGAACAGCACCTGCGGGTCAACTCCCCCAAATCCAACTCCCGATCTCCCGAATCACTCCACGGATTTGTGCAAGACTTTGGGGATAGTAGGAACACCTCATGGGCACTCCATAGCCAAGATTTGGTCCACCAAAACTTGCTAAATCAAGAGGAATCGAAGAAATCCCACCAAGAACGCCTCTAACCCTAGAGCCACGAAAACCCCAAAATCGAGCCCCTTTGCTCACAGATTTGGGAGGGGAATCAAAGGGAAAAGAACCACGAAGGGTTCATGTATACATCCCCCACCAAATCCCAAAGAGAAAGGCCTCGAAATCGCTCTAAGAAAATCGCCAAGAAAGGGCTCCGAAAATCACCAAAATGGAGAAACGGGAAAGACACATCCAAGCCTTGAGGAACCACGCCGAATCATCTATACATACCAAAGAGGTTCATACAAGGTCTAGCTTGCCGCCCGATCATCCTTCCCTCTCACAAGATCTCACCATGAAGCTCTCAAGCTAGTCCTAAGAAAATCCTAAGGAAAATAGGAAGAGAAAATAGGAAAGCAAATGAGCTAGGGTTCCAAGAGATGGCTGCCATCCTCTCACCCCTTGGGTTATATGGAGTCAACCGAAAGACTAAAATACCCTTACTAGCTAACTAGGGATACATGCCCCTCAAGGGCAAATTTGGAAGTCTTTGTCTTCGCACCATCGGACGGATGCCCAGCGACCGCAAACTTGCTTAGCCTCGACGCAAGCCTTGCGATCCCGACGCATGTCCTCCGCTTCGAAGATTCCGGACTGCGTTGTCGCACATCGGTCAGACCGGTGCTCCTCACCGGTCAGACCCACCGGTCAGACCAGTCTGGAGCTGCTGCACCTCCGTCTTCGGTTCTTCGGTCTTGGCTTTGTGGATCAACCAAGGAACCCAGTGGTTTTCTGGTGAACCACCGGAAACCCCGCGAACTCGGTGTAGCATCCGCCAATCACCACTCATGACTCGGCTCCCACGTAGTCCCGGCTCGACCTTGATTTTGAGGCTCAACAAAGAAATCGTCCATGACTTCATCTTGCCGTTCTTGCCACCATGAGGCCCGCACTTGACCCCACTGGCCACCGGGTCCCTCGAACCAAGCCTACTTGTCTTCTGCACACCTGGAGGCCTCACCGGCAACGACCTTTCGCGCTTGTTCTTCACCTGCACCAACACCAGTCAGGCTGCAACCTGCACCTGCAATACTTAGCCAAGAATCAGTCCACACCACGTTGTCAATCACTCATCATACCAGGAAGCGACCATCCACCGGTCCATGAACAACACATGGCTCTCAATCTCCCCCTTGATGAGTGCATTGACAACACACATTTTGGTAACCAAGAGAAAAGGAAAAGAAAAGAAACGACTAAAAGAAACTCCAACAAGTGATCGAAAGCCAAAGAAAAGGCAAAGAGCAAGATCACTTGAAGAAGACAAGTCTCGGACCCCTTAGGCAAGGGCAACGGCTCGACACATCCGAGACAAAACATGCTCAAGCAAAGAGCACAAACCATCAAACCAAAGCTCGAAAACCACAAAGAGCTCCCCCTGCACACATGCAAGCTCCCCTGAACCAATGCAACTCCCCCTGGACGAATGCATGCAAACCTGCTCGCAAAACAGAGCAGCTGCTTCAGCTTTGCTCTGACCGGTCAGACCGGTCAACCACACCGGTCAGACTAGTGTGCTAGATCGCCCAGCACCTGAACCTTACAACGGTCAGACCGGTGTACCTCACTGGTCAGGCCGATGCCACCTGGGAAACTGCCCGAGCTCAAAAATAGCTCGAAACCACGTGGAAACCTTCTAAATGCATGCAGCAAGCCAAATCATGCTCAAACTTCTCCCCCTTGTTGACAATGCATGAATCAAGCCAAAAATGCAAAAAATGCAACCTAGAGCTTGTCAAAAGACAAAATTCAACAAAGGATGCTACATATGTCCAAATGAGCAAGTTAGATACTCTATAGCTTCGTAATGACATCAACTACAAGATCACCAAGTTTCACAACCATTGGGCGAAGCTAAGATAGAATTGAGCAATTTTGCGAAAAATCACCCTCTCATGAGCAAAGTCCTAAACATGAGCAAAACATGTCGAAATGGCAAAGCCACACAAACTTCAGGCTAGGACAACCATTCTAAGCATAAGACCATCATAAACACCCACAAGCACCTCATGTCATGTCAAAGCCACCGAGCCATGTGCCTACTTCTAGATATGAGACTTCTCATTGGTAGGCATCATGCAACGGTTTAGCACCCAAAGCAAATTAAAATTAGCACATATGACATGGGAGCACATTTTCCAAGCAATTTACATTTCATTTTCAAATTTGAAATTGGTACATGAAATGTCTTTGCGACAAAAAGGAACTTATGCCCCTCCACAAGATCAAGCATGGGGGCTAAACATTCATGATGGCAAATGAGCCTTTGGCCCCATATGATCAAAATAAGCTATCCAACCACAAATTAAGCATAGCCAAGCCACAAAAACATGTCAAGATCATGTAAAGGCATTTACTCACAAGAGAGCATACATATGAGATTTTTAAATAAAACATAGCCATCAACCATGGATATAAATCAAGATCATCAAGAGCTAAGCCAAACTAACCATAGCTTACCAAACTAGCTCACAAAGACATATATCATTCCATGGTGAACAATGTATATAGGAGAAGCTTTTCCTAAACAATGCATATGATACAAAATGCATGCAACCTAAGATACAAAGATGCCTATACATCATGTTACATATGCCATGCCAAATGCAAGAAATGCACAAAGGAAAGCTATACATATGCTACAAAGGAGCTCCCACACGCCAACTCAAGAAATCAAACAAACACCAAGCTCCCCCCGCAAACGAGTGAAAGTTGCTTGATCTAGGGGTTTGGTGAAAATATCGGCTAGTTGGTCATGTGTGGGTACATGGATCAAGGCTATCTTCCCTTTCTCTACGTTGTCTCTCAAGAAATGATACCTCACTTCTATGTGCTTGGTTTTGGAATGGAGCACTGGGTTCTTTGCAACGCTTATGGCACTGGTGCTATCACATTGAAGTGGGACATGGGTATACTCCTCACCAAAGTCACTCATGGTGTATGTGATCCAAAGGAGCTGAGAGCAACAACTAGCTGCGGCCACATACTCTGCCTCGGTCGTGGATTGAGCAACACTTGACTGTTTGCGGGAAGACCAAGACACCAAAGAAGAACCCAAGAACTGGCAAGTCCCAGAAGTGGACTTCCTATCCAACCGACACCCGGCAAAATCCGCGTCCGAAAATCCATGAAGAGCCAAAGAAGAAGACACAGAGTACCAAAGGCCAAAGTCGGGAGTATGTCGCAAATACCTGAAAATGCGCTTGACTGCTTGCCGATGCGAAGTCCTCGGAGATGCTTGAAAACGAGCGCACAGGCATACCGAGAATTGGATGTCCGGTCTCGTCGCCGTCAAGTAGAGGAGTGACCCGATCATGCTCTGGTACTCCTTCTGGTCCACGTGTTCACCTTCCTCGTCCGCATCAAGAGCTGTAGTCGTACTCATAGGCGTCGCCATGGCCTTGGAGTCCTCCATCTTGAACTTCCTCACGATGTCCTTGGTGTACTTAGCTTGGTGCACAAATATTCCTTCCTTTGATTACTTGATTTGTAGCCCGAGGAAGAACTGCAACTCGCCCATCATGCTCATCTCAAATTCCCTGCTCATGTCTTCTGCAAACCTTGCAACAAGAGAGTTAGACGAGCCACCAAAGACAATATCATCCACGTATACCTGCACAATCAGGATATCTCTACCCTGCCTGAGGAGAAACAAGATCTGATCGACCTTCCCTATCTCAAACCCTCTCTCAAACAGGAACCCTCTCAACCTACCATACCAAGCTCTAGGCGCCTGCTTCAACCCATACAGCGCCTTCCTCAACTTGTACACCCTGTGGGGGTACTTCTCACTCTCAAACCCCGGTGGTTGCCTCACAAACACCTCTTCCTCCAATACACCATTCAGGAAGGCACTCTTCACATCCATCTGGTACAACTTAAACCCTTTAGCCACGGAAAAGGCTAGAAGGATCCTGATCGCCTCCAAACGAGCTACAGGAGCGAAAGTCTCCTCGTAGTCGATCCGCTCTTTCTAACTGTACCCCTGAGCAACAAGTCTTGACTTGTTCCTCACCACTTCTCCTTTCTCTCCCTCTTTATTTTTCCACACCCATTTTGTCCCAATCGGCTTACACCCTGGAGGAGGGTCAACCAACACCCAAACTTGGTTCCTCTCAAAATTCTCCAACTCCTCATGCATCGAGTTAACCCAATTATGATCAGATAACGCGTGTCCAATGTCTTTGGGCTCAAAGGTAGCAACAAAAGTAGCATGAGCGAAATGAGAATTGTTCCGAACCCTCGACCGTGTAGTACGTTCATTCATGTCGCCGATGATTCTCGAAGCTGGGTGATCCACTTGCACTCGCCGGGGAGGTTCTCGCCTTGATGCTACCTCCCCCTCAACAGCAGCTTCGCCTTGATCTGGGTTTGTCGTTGTAGGTGTGGGAGAGGGCCCGTTCACGATCGTCGTCGAAGTAGTAGGTACATGTTCAGCTGCGGGCACCACACCGCCATCTTCATCATCACCATGTTCATGCTCCTCCTCCTGAAAGATCTCCTCGCCAAGTTCGTCGTCACCTGCACACTCAAAAACAAGTTGACTACGTGGCTGTGTCTCGTCGAAGGTTACCTCGCAAGTCTCCACGATTTGGTTAGTTTCAAGATTGATCACACGAAATGCTCTAGAATGAGATGCATAACCAAAGAAAATGCCATCGACAGACCTAGCCTCGAACTTGTCCAACTTCTTCCCTTTCTTCAGAATGAAGCATTTACAACCAAAGACATGGAAGTGACTCACCTTGGGTGTGCGACCGTGCATCAACTCGTAATAGGTTTTCTTCTTATGAACCCTGAGGTAGATCCTGTTCGACACATAGCACGCGGTATTGACCGCCTCAGCCCAGAACCTTCTCGGAGTCCTATGCTCGTCGAGCATCGTCCGAGCCATCTCGCACAAGGTCCTGTTTTTCCTTTCCACAACGCCATTCTGGGGAGGCGTATACGGACTCGAAAACTGGTGTTCAAGACCCAAGTCATGGCAAAAGGTTTCGAAGCGAGAGTTTTTGAATTCCGAGCCATTGTCACTGCGGATCGCTCGTATGGCCTCTCCGTGCCTCTCGTTTCTTAACCTCAAGACAAGATCTCGAACAAAACCAAACGTCTCCCCTTTCTCCTCAAGAAAGAACACCCATGCATACCGAGAGTAGTCGTCCACCACAACAAGGACATACTACTTCCCACCCGCAGATCGCACACGAGCTGGGCCAACAAGGTCCATATGGAGCAGCTCGCATGGACGCTCAGTCATCACATCGGTGAGAGGCGGGTGAGAAGAGGCTACCATCTTGGCATGCCTACACGGGGCACAAACCAACTCTTTCTCAAACCTCAACCGTGGTAATCCTCGGAACAAATTGAGTTTACTCAAGCAAGACAAAATGTCAAAGCTCAAGTGACCCAACTTCCTATGCCACTTCCACAACTCACTCGAAGAACCAGCCAAAAAGCAACGCTCCACACCAGAAGACTGAGAGAAATCAGCTCGGAACACTTGACCCTCGGGAACGACCATGCAAACAAGGTCCCCTCGAGAATCTAAAATCCGAGAACCACCAGGTCGAAACAACACCTCAAAGCCCTCATCCAACAACTGGGGCACAGAAAGCAAATTGAACCCCAGCGATTGAACAAGAGCAACACGCCTGAGAGTAACCTTGTCGCTTACCTTGATCTCACCTTCTGATAGCACACGCCCTCGCCCATTGTCCCCAAAGGTGATGTATGTCTTGGACACCATCGGGACGAGACTTGAGAACCACCCCTTGTCTCCGGTCATATGCCTCGAGCAACCGGAGTCAATCAACCAAACATTCCTCAAGTCTCCCACCTGAAATTCAAAAGCGAGCACGTGAGTGAACAAACGACTCAGCACTGGGGTTAGTACCAAAAGAGTAAAACCAGTGCCGAGCCATTTGCTCCAAAGTGGGGTTAGCACAAACCAAATCATCACGCCTATCAAAGCTACCACCACGAACACCACCACGGTAACCACTACGAGGGAACCAACCCTCTCTAGCTGGAGGAGGACGAAAGCCACGAAAGGAAAACTGTGGATCGTTCCTCCTCTCCATCTCAAAGCTACGACTCCTCCCACCCCCGTATTGAGCACGAGGTGGAGAACGCCTAGCAAACTGACCACCTGCAAACTTTTCAGACCAACCACCAGAACCACGACAACCAGAACCAAACCGAGCATCCTCACGGGCACGAAAACCAACTCGCTGTCTGCCCAGACCTGCACCGGTCTGACCGGTGTAGTGCACCAGTCTGACCGGTGTAGCTCGGCCAGCAGCACCACCTGCTGCCTTCCGGTCTCCCCAAGCCGGAACCGTCCTCACTATCGCCTTGGCCTTGGGCATCTGCATACGAGGCTCAGGTACACCATTAGAGGGGTAGTACATGTCCTTGTTAGCCCACTCTCTAGCCATTCTCTCCTCACGCTTCCTCTTGAAGCAAAACTCATCCTTGTGACCATCTCTCCCACAATACCCACAATGGAACTTTATGGGCTGTGGCTTAGGCTTGGGTTGGGGCTGCCCACTCGGTTTCTCACCCTTCTTCTCTCCTTCCTCACCTCCCTTTGGGCTCACAAACTTCACCGGTTTCTGGAAATCATTTGTTGGTTGAGGAAATATGGGTGGATCTAGAGTAGTATCAAGTTTGTTTCTGAGATGGTTAGGCTTGGGCTCAAACTTGTTCTTGTATCTGTTTGGTGGTGGGATAGGGATCTCTCCAACTCTCTCAACTCCCTCACCACTGTTCTCTCCAAGCTTGTCAGCCCCAAGTGCCTGACCATCATAGCATTTGAAAGGCGCTATCATGATACCAAGCTGAGGCTCCTGACCCGACAACCAGCTCATACATTTCCTCAGCTCATCATTCTCATCCTGCAAGCGATCAACATAATGCGCAAGCTCCAAATTATTAACCGCATGCAATTCACAAGTAGAGCAAGAAGTGGGAATAGGCTCTTTCAACTTAGCCTCAAGCGAAACAGTGTAAGCATGCATCTCATCAATCTTTCCATGCAAAACAGGGCAAGAAGTGCAAGCACCTAGCAAAGCAGGTCTAGACTTAAGCTCAGCCACCTCAACCCTAAGCATATCTAGTTCATCACAAGTAGAAGCATGCTTATCCTTAAGAGCAGTAAGATCAGCTAGGTACACAGAGCAATCACAGCAATCGATCTCATCAGAAACCACAGGAGAAGCCTTAAGCGAATCAATCTCAAGCTTAGCATCTAGGTTCTGGGTTTCTAGCTTAGCCACACGGTTCCTAGCATCTTCTAGTGAGGCTCTAAGTTCTTTCCGCATCTTCTTGGCCTCTCTAAGCATGTGATCGCGATTATCAAGCAAGTCAACCAACTCATCATTCTCCTTGCGCAAAGAGGAAAGCTCATCACATACCTCGTCCTCAGAGTCGGAGTCCGAGTCGCTCTGGTGACTCTTCTTGCTGCCGGAGCTACGAGCCATGGCACAGAAGCCATCTCCCGCGAAGCAGCTCAACCCGCTCAAGTTCCTGGATGACTTCTTTTTCTTGCGCCGATCACCTTCATCTTCACTGCTACTCGAGCTCGAGGAAGAGTAGGCGGAGCTGGAGTCGACGTCGCTTGCTCCGACCATCATTCGGGCCTTCCTGCCGCGGCCGTCCTTCTTCCTCGACCGTCGCTCGTCCTTGTGCTTGTTCTTGTGCTTGTGATCGCTCCTCGATCGGTACTTGCCGTCCTTGCTCGACCGGTGCCTGTAGCCGTCCTTGTTCTCCATCTTCTCCGGGTAGTCGGCGACGAAGTGTCCTGGCTTGCCGCACTGAAAGCACGTCCGTGCTGTCCTCCTCGTGTTCACCCGGTTCTCGTACAGCCTCTCGAACCGCCTGGTCAGCAGCGCCAGCTCGTCCTCTCCAAGCACGTCCAACTCCTCGTCTGGCAAAGACATCAAAGAAGACAGAGAGTACATCCTGGAGGATGCGTTAGCGTTAGACTTAGCTCCTTTGCCACCAACGAGAGCAAGACTATGAGAATCAGTCGGGCTCTCGGTCTTGGCTGTCATACCACGGTCCAACTCAGCCGACTTGAGCTTCGAGAACAGCTCGTTCACCGTCAAGGTGTCATACTTCTCGGACTCAACAATAGCCTCAAACTTCCCGTCCCATACGGTACGATCCAACGAGTGCAAGAGCTTCACGGCTCTATCATGATCATCGTATGGGAGCACGGCCACATTGGCTCTCATGTTGTTCACAACGACCGTAAACCGCTAGAAAAGGGCATCGACAGACTCGCCGGGGAGATGAGTGAAGTTCTCGTACTCCATCCGGTAAGTCGCGTACATCCGAGCCTGAACCTGAGCATTCCCAGCATGATCATCCTTCAACTGCTCCCAAATCCTACAAGCTAAGTCCTCTGTATGAACCTGATCGAATTCTGGCTGACACAGAGCACGAAACAAGTAGTCGACAGCCTTGTTGTTGGCTTCGAACATATCCCTCGATCTTGGAGCAAGGAAGTTCATCGGATGAACATAAGCTGTGTTCACCGTGATGTCCCAAAGGATCTGACCCTTTCCGCGGAGGAACGCTGCCATCCGCCTCTGCCACATCGGGTAGTTCTTCCCATCGAAGTGTGGAGGACCCGAACCCCGTTCCTGGTACGCCATCTTTGGATCTTAGACTGGTAAGAGTAAATAAAGACCCGAACCGGCTCTGATACCAATTGAAGGACCGATTAGGCGAACCAGAGAGGGGAGGAGTGAATGGGAGCTGATAAAAATTCTTCTCGAAGGAGATGAGGACTCCGACAAGACGAACACGGCTTCCAAAACACGTCTCCGACTCAACTACCCAAGTTGGCCAAGACCACGCAGCCACTGGAGTGCTACTGGTCCTAGGAACCAACAACCACCTACACCTACTCGAGAACGCAGCGGAAAAACCAACTCGAGCAGCTACTGGGCTACACCGGTCAGGCCGGTGAGCAGCACCGGTCAGACCGGTCCCTGCTGGCAAAATCTGAGAACTTCCACAGAAGGCCTCTACACCGGTCAGGCCGGTGTAGCTCGCCGGTAAGACCGGTCCAAGCCAGGAAATCCCAAATCCACCAAACTGACCTACCGAGCTCCAACCAGGACCAAACTCGAAACAACAGCAACACGGGACAGCAACGAACTCACTCAGATGTTCACCCGAGGCAAAACCCACAGAGCCTCTGCATCGGTCAGACCGGTGAGCAGCATCGGTCAGACCGGTCAGGCTAGGCCGCTCGGGGATGAACAGCACCCGCGGGTCAACTCCCCCAAATCCAACTCCCGATCTCCCGAATCACTCCACGGATTTGTGCAAGACTTTGGGGATAGTAGGAACACCTCATGGGCACTCCATAGCCAAGATTTGGTCCACCAAAACTTGCTAAATCAAGAGGAATCGAAGAAATCCCACCAAGAACGCCTCTAACCCTAGAGCCACGAAAACCCCAAAATCGAGCCCCTTTGCTCATAGATTTGGGAGGGGAATCAAAGGGAAAAGAACCACGAAGGGTTCATGTATACATCCCCCACCAAATCCCAAAGAGAAAGGCCTCGAAATCGCTCCAAGAAAATCGCCAAGAAAGGGCTCCGAAAATCACCAAAATGGAGAAACGGGAAAGACACATCCAAGCCTTGAGGAACCACGCCGAATCATCTATACATACCAAAGAGGTTCATACAAGGTCTAGCTTGCCTCCCGATCATCCTTCCCTCTCACAAGATCTCACCATGAAGCTCTCAAGCTAGTCCTAAGAAAATCCTAAGGAAAATAGGAAGAGAAAATAGGAAAGCAAATGAGCTAGGGTTCCAAGACATGGCTGCCATCCTCTCACCCCTTGGGTTATATGGAGGCAACAGAAAGACTAAAATACCCTTACTAGCTAACTTGGGATACATGCCCCTCAAGGGCAAATTTGGAAGTCTTTGTCTTCGCACCATCGGACGGATGCCCAGCGACCGCAAACTTGCTTAGCCTCGACGCAAGCCTTGCGATCCCGACGCGTGTCCTCCGCTTCGAAGATTCCGGACTGCGTTGTCGCACACCGGTCAGACCGGTCCTCCTCACCGGTCAGACCGGTACCCACCGGTCTGGAGCTGCTGCACCTCCGTCTTCAGTTCTTCGGTCTTGGCTTTGTGGATCAACCAAGGAACCCAGTGGTTTTCTGGTGAACCACTGGAAACCCCACGAACTCGGTGTAGCCTCCGCCAATCACCACTCATGACTCGGCTCTCACGTAGTCCCGGCTCGACCTTGGTTTTGAGGCTCAACCAAGAAACCGTCCATGACTTCATCTTGCCGTTCTTGCCACCATGCGGCTCGCACTTGACCCCGCTGGCCACCGGGTCCCTCAAACCAAGCCTACTTGTCTTCTCCACACCTGGAGGCCTCACCGGCAACGACCTTTCGCGCTTGTTCTTCACCTGCACCAACACCAGTCAAGCCGCAACCTGCACCTGCAATACTTAGCCAAGAATCAGTCCACACCACGTTGTCAATCACTCATCATACCAGGAAGCGACCATCCACCGGTCCTCGAACCACACATGGCTCTCATACCGTTCACTATAGAAATGGCACCCATGCGTTTATCGCTGCATGGACAACGTCCAACCTCAGATACTCTCCTTTTGAATGGAGTGCATCCTTGCCTCACATATTCACAATGCGGAACGTCCACATATGGCAAAACGTGGCGAGACACAGACGCGACGGTGGTTCCCTTTGGATTAGGTCCCATCCATCCCTCATAGGACTTTCCTGTGGCACCACCACGTATGGCAAAACGTGATGAACTAGTATGGTTGTGCAAGAAGTAAGTTTTGACAAGAATAAAATGTGCTGGATGTTAGCAAAATATACCATAGATTTTTTTAAGCCACCTGAAAGAACCAAAAATTCCCTCTAGGGCCTCTCGGTCTATATCCATCCTTAACGGACCAACGTATTTTGCAAATCCAAACAATCTTGGCAAATTTTATTCAAAAACCAGTGATTAAGGTTGTTAATTAAACTCTGGTGCACATTAATCACTCTGATACCAGCTGTGACAACCCGCCCAAGAAAATACCGTACTATCGCCTAAACCAATCCACTTTGGCCATTAAGCGACAGTAAAGTATCATCCCGTCGTTAGTTGCCGGTTTAACGCCCGGTAAATCACTTGGAAATCACATAGAGGATCGAACATATGCATTAAAACTCACACGAAGGCGAGTCCAGAGTACAAACACAAATTAAATTCAATTCTGCCCCGAAGGGTTAATTATTACAAATCATTGTTCATGACATGATAAGTAAAGGTTATGTCGAGACACGCAGCAATGCTGTAATAACCGACGAGATAAGGAATCTAGCAGCGGGGCCATTGTTCACTGTTACAAAATACCAAGCAATGGATATCAATGGATACACGTTCTACACCATGGCCCCGGATAAAAAGAGCATCTATCAAAATAGTGGTGTGCGTGTACAGGCTGTCGTCGACGACAGTGATGATGATGATGACATGGAGACAGACACATATTATGGTCAAATAGAGGAGATATGAGAGCTTGATTATGTAGGATTGAAAGTAGCCTTATTTCGGTGTAGATGGGTCACCAATGGGAAGAGAGTTGTGAGCAGGGACAAATATGGTTATGTTAGTGTTGATCTCCGGGTCTTTGGGTATAAACACGAACCGTTTGTCTTCGCCAACGATGTTGGGCAAGTGTTCTATGTACCTGACCTTGCAAAGAAGAACTGGTATGTGGTTCTGCCTGGAAAAAAAGGATTGTTGGGGTTGAAAATGTTGTTAAGAAGGAGGAATACAACCAGTTTTACGAATTCCATCCTTCGACACTTCATACAAGCCCCGACTCTTGGGAACTAACAAAACACCGTACTTGCGAAGCGACCACAGTGAAAAAATCCATATATAGAAATCAAGGAAGAAAAAGCAAGCCTGATTTCTGCTGAATCCTTTTTGTAATGCAGGATGTGTCTATTGGTGGAAATGGAATCCGTTTTGTAATATAAAGGATGTGATGTATTGGTGGAATTTGAATCCTTTTTGTAATATATAGGATGTGGTGGAATTTGAATCCTTTTTGTAATATATTCTGCCTAAGATACTATATATATTCTGTTTATATTCTGCTTCAATTCAGTAAGTATGTTGCAGGCTGCTGACATTATTATGATCAGTAACGGGTGTTCATATAAAAGAGACGAGGATTAGCCAACCCGCGTCGCCTTTGTTATGGGCAAGAGATGCAAAATCACACACACAGATTACATCAAAAGAGACGCGGATTAGCCAGCCCCCGTCAGCTTGTTCTTCTTCATGCTTGCAAGTGAGTAGGTAAATCGTACAAATAAATTGGACTGCACACAGATAAGCATGTCTCTTAAGATGCAAAATCACACACACAGATTACAGTCATCATTGATACAACAGAAGGTTACAAAGCGGCCATCTATGTTCATCATCACTAGGCACTACCAGGATGAGGAACATAGATCTAAACTAAGCAAAAGAGATATACTTCAGTCAGCTTGTTCTTCTTCATGCTTGCAAGTGAGTAGGAAAATCATACAAAAAATTGGACTGCATAGATAATCACACAAGCATGTCTCTTGAGATGCAAAATCACACACACAGATTACAATCATCATTGATACATTAGAAGGTTACAAAGCGGCCATCTATGTTCATCATCACTAGGCACTACCAGGATGAGGAACATATATAGATCTAAACTAAGCAAAAGAGATGCTCCCGGCGGCTTGTTCTTCTTCATGCTTACAAGTGAGGAAAATACAGCAGAAGGGGAGAACATATCCCTTCAAAAGGAAATGTAAGTTTGACGAGATATGCTCCAGACTCTGCGACCTTCCCGTCCGCTTGCTCTTCTTCATACTTACAAGTGAGCAAAAGAGAAAGATGCAGCAGAGGGTGGAAACATATCCTTTCAAAAATCCTCCTCCTGGAGGAGAAGAGAAAGCAAAAGGAATTGCAAATTTGACGAGAAAGATGTAGTGGGGTTGGGCTTCTCTCCCCAGACCTCAGTGATCTTTACATCGGCTTGTTCTTCCTGATGCAGGAGGTTCTGGGCTACTCTCCCCCCGACAGCTGATGCCTATCACAAGGAAATATATCACAAGGATTTTTCTAGCAGCTGTGCTAGAGGGATGAGCAACCCAATCACCCATATCACAAGAATTCTTCTAGCAACTGAGAGAACGAGGAGGAGGAAGAAGAGAGAAAAGCAAAAGCTTGCGCCCTACAAGATCTATTCTTTGTGCCATAGCTAGATCTAGATCTAGAGAAGAACGAAGCAAGTTAGGAGGACCGATAGGCGTCGGTCCCTTTTTATAGCAAAAATAAGGATGGGATAAGATCGGTTGTCAAAAAAAAAAGAGGAAGGGATAAGATCAGGAGCATAGAAAATGGGAAGGTTCCCAAGAAATTGATACCAGATCCGGTCAATGGGGAAACAGTTGCCCAGTCAATGGCTGAGAGCGGAGGCAGTGATTCCAATGTAAAATTAAAGGATACGTGGATTAACCAAACGTCGTCTCCAATGTAGAATTAAAGGATACGCGGATTAGCCAAACGTCGTCTGCAATGGAGAATTAAAGGATACACGGATTAGCCAAACGTCATCTCCATTGCATACTTAAACCGTGTTTGGAAACAAATCTCCTGTATCTTCTCCTTCCAAAATAATTTAGATCTCCTGCCCCTTCATCTTCCCGCGAAAAAATAGCAACTGCCTACTCCTCATCGTCACCATTCCCGCCCGGAGATGAATAGCATGCCGGGAAGAAACAGGCGGCACTAGCCGTCGTCGCTGCTGGACCTCCCTCAAGACCTCCGCATTGAGATTGCAGCGCACGTCGGTACGACCTCGGAGCGGCCCTTGGCTGACCTCCGCAACCTACGCGGTACTTGCTCGACCATGCACCGCGTGTGCGGCCACCGCGATGTCGGCCGGCGTTTGTCGATAGAGGGGATAAGAGATAAGATTTCTTGGGTGTGGGAACCCACCACCTACAAAGCCTTCCTTGCTATGCTGACCGATCTCAGGAATCCGTAGGCTTGCTTCTTCTCTGGGATTAAAGCCGTGTTCATGGAAAACAGGGAAAGCAATGATCTCCGGCGCGCTGCCGAGGGTGGGCACGATGAGGCGGCCTATCTATACGCCATCTTGCTCTACAGGGACAATGGCAGTGCCGCCGCCGACGACACCGCGAAGCGGTACATGAGGCAGGTCGCGGGCGGTGGCAGAACGACGTCGAGATGGCTGAGCAACGAGGGTTGTCTGCCTTTGCGCGAGAAGGCCGCGCGTGCGATCCACTCCTCGACTTGGCGCATTTAGGGTGAACTGCTGCCGCCTCCGGCACAGGTGCGCGGCGATCAGCCGTGCGCAGGCAACGGCGGCGGCTGCGGTGTGGATAAAGGATGGCTTGGAATTTCTCTATTTTGCAGCGAAGACTGTAGGCTCCGTCGCGAAATGGTGAAGTTCGAACGGAGTATTGGAATAGGAAATCAGTAGTGGATTAGCTTTTGTATGTTGCTCGTATTTTCTGTGTAAATTTTTGGAAGAGCAGCAAGGCCGACGCGGGTTATCAGTCCCGTGTCGCTAATGACTGTGGGGCCCAGTTCTATTAGATTGAAGAACAGTTCGCATTTCTCCTTTTAATCTGCAATCAAATGTTGTAACATGTATTTCTTCATCGTAATTATTCCAAATTTGATATATTTTTTTTCTCAATTTTTCTAAAATCACCATATTTTCATTAATTTTATTGTTTAGTATATATTCTATTTATTGAATAATGTTTATATGCCTTATTTTTTTTCTTTGTAAGTACAACAACATATAAATAATATTTATTTTACACAACCATTAGTGATGAAACTTTGCATTTCGTAAGCTTAAGGTGAACACAATGTTTTGTTAAGTTTTCAAATGCATATGAGTTCGAACATGTTGCAAAGTGTGGAAAACTTCAATGTTCAAGCAACATTCTAGGAAACTATGTGAGAGATGTAGACATTTGTACACAAGTATATTATTCCTTCATCGAGACCATTTGAAATTTTGAAGACAAGTTTAGGTACCCAAATTATGTTGCCAAGTCAATTTGTAGATTTTTTAACCACATTTGATGTTATTAGAATTATTATATCATTACTAGGGTTGAAAACAGACAGTTTATATCCCGTTCCGTTCCGACCGTATTTCTACATTATTATTTTGTTCCCGTTTTTACCGAATTATGAAAAGTTGTTAGATTCAATTAATTTTAATGCTATTCTTCATTATTTTGTAGTAGTTTACTTTCATAAATGTAGAAAAATCCTGTTCCGTTCCGACCGTTTTTCTACATTTGTGATTTCGTGTTCGACCTTTTTCGACCGTTTTCATCCCTAACCATTACCATGGGGTGTAAAAACGAATTATAAGATTTTTGGGCACACAAGTGTGACTGTTGATATTTTACTCAAAAACTAAATGTCCAACTATGAATTGTTCGTGTTTTTATGATCTTTTAGGTGCTGTTTTATGGGCTCTAATATTTTAGGGAAGCAAGTTTCATTCAAAAAAAATAGTGACGGGCCCACGCGTCAGCGTCAGCAGCCAATATAAAAAAGATAACCAGATCTCCATTGTCTCTAACCCGCGTCGCCAATGACTATCCATTGTCTCTAAGATCTAATTCATCACAACAGATCTCCAGTCCATCACAATATAACACATATTATAGGAGACGCGGATGGATCTACTCGCGTCTATTAGATCGAGTTCATGACATACAAAATCCAACAACCAAACTAATTAACTAAGCAGTTCATGATCAACAAACAAACTAAGCAGTTCATGTCCTACAACCTAACGAAGACACACACACATTATTACTATACATGGTATAGGAGTCTATCAATTAGTCGGTCGCCACCGTTAGAGTCCCGCCGTCGTCGCCGTCGTGGCTGCCGTCAGAGCCATCGTCGCCGTCGTGGCTGCCGTCGGAGCCGTCGTCGCCGTCGGAGCCGTCGTCGCCGTCGGAGCCGCCGTCGTCGAAGTCGAAGTGGCGGCCAACCCTCTTGACCACGGGGAGGTTCTCGAGCTTCTCAACCAACCCGTGGATCCTGAAGGCGAGACCCTTCACACTCGGGTCCTTGTCCACTTCATGAGGCACCTTGATGTCGAAGGCCTCGCCAACATCTTGAAGCTTTTTGAACTCGCTCCTGAGCAGGTCGACGGCGAACTTAGTGTCGTCGACGAACGGTTCCCCGTCGGCGTCCTTGGTCGCCGGCTCCTTCCCCTTCTCCAACTTCATCCGACGACGGCTTTCATCGTCGTCGTCCTCCCTTTGCCCCCGCTTCGCCGGCGGCGGGCCCCTCGACGCCATCTCCTCCTTCATGATCTCTCGGTGACTGAAGATTTGTAGTGGTGGATCGCGAGGAGGAAGAAGAAGTGAAAGAGATGATAAGGTTATGGAAAAAGCAGGGGAAAGCAGGGGAAGGCAGGGGAGTTATATTGACAAGATGCGGAACCGTCAGGCGTCTCTGCCCCCACCCACTACTCCACTACTGCCACTATGGTGCCTCGGGCTCTGCTTCGGGCGCAAAACCAGCCAAAACCATGCGTCACCTTTCAATTACGCGGGAAGGTGAAGGGGCAGGGGCAATGATGTTGGGCCCACTCGTCAGCGGTAGCAGCCAAATTGCGGCGCCTTTTCAGTTTCCATTTATTGTTTTAGATGGCTGAGTCGCCTTCTTCTATTTCCAAACCCCGTCGCCTTCAATTTCAACCCTCGCCACCTTTCAATTTCAACCTCGTCACCTTTCAATTTCCAAACCCCGGCGCTTTTCTATTTCCTCCCTTTCTCCTTGATGGCTGCGGTGTGCTTGATGCTGTTGCTGCCATATGATCTTATCACCCAGATCATCATCCACTCCATCAAGGATGAGCCCGTCATTTGTTTTCTGAACCTTCGTAATAAAATCTGCGGCACCTTCCAGTGCATCTGCGACTCCGATGAGGTACTACTGCACGTGTCACTGCGTGAGCTTCGTCAGGTGTGCAAGAATCACTACGTCAGGTCGTGCTTTGAGCGGCGCTTCCGCGAGGCCAATCATCCGGAGGCATTATGCTTCGAGGGGATGGAGAGGTTGATGAGGCGGCGGAATCCCGATAAGGGTCTGAAGCTCATCGGAGATGCCGCTGCTGAAGACTCCACTGCGAAGTACTTCTTAGCAATGCTGAAGTACCATTGCAACCCTGCGGACCACGAAGCCATGGCACTGCTCCACGAAATCAGCGGCGGCCCGTCGCCCCCTGACAGGCGGTGGAAGAACTACAACCTGCGGCGGCTGCGCTACCTCGTCAACCAGGATCTCGAGAACATTGCGTGGTGGTACTAGCTTGGTGACGGTGACGACGACATTCTGTTGCTGCCCGTCCAAAATCCCCACGTCTGCATTTGGGCAGTGGGATGTAGGCGCTACGGGCCGGAGACCTCAGAGATCATCTACTACTGTAGCACCGAGTGTCGCATCCGTCATGAGTTCGACCTCTGGACGCGTAACTTCAGCGTCGCCGTGGAGTACGCCGTCAGCAGGATGAACATCGGCATGTAGTTGCAAGCATCAATGAACATTATCTATCTTGAATGTAAATTATTAGATATTACTAAATGCAGATCTGATTTTATCAGGATGTCGGTTTTTAATCGGTTTTTGATAGACAAGATTTGATTTGTCACGTTTGTGAGTCAAATCGAAGGTTGCGGTGGTCTCATTTGCCACCGACGAGGCCTAGGGTGCCCTCTTGGGTGTCAAAATCGCCGAAGCGGGCACGGCGGGGGCGGCGGCGGGCACCGCCCTCTGCTTCCTCCTTTGTTCTATTGGAGAATGAAGATCAATTTATCCGTCCTGCGTCACCGACGGCATTTCTCTTTTTAATCTGCTATCAAATTTTGTAACATGTATTTCTCCGTCGTAATTAGTCCAAATTTGATTATTTTTTTCTAAAGTTTTCTAAAATCACCGTATTTTCATTAATTTCATTGTTTAGTGTATATTCCATTTCTTGAACAATGTTTATATGCCTTATCTTGTTTTCCACACCTCCTATAATGAAACTTTGCATTTTCGTAATCTTAAGGTGAACACAAGGTTTTGTTAAGTTTTCAAATGCATATGAGTTCGAACATGTTGCAAAGTCTGGAAAACTTCAATGTTCAAGGAACATTCTAGGAAATTATGTGAGAGATGTTGATATTTGTACACAAGTATATTATTCCTTCATCGAAACCATTTGAAATTTTGAAGACAAGTCTAGGTACCCAAATTATGTTGCCAAGTCAATTTGTAGATTTTTTAGAGCACACTAGATGTTATTAGAATTATTACATCATTAACATGGGATGTAAAAATGAATTCTAAGAATCTTGGGCACACAAGTGTGATTGTTGATATTTTATTCAAATACTAAATGTCCAAATACGAATTGTTTGTGTTTTTATGATTTTTTAGGTGCTGTTTTATTGTCTTTAATATTTTAGGGAAGCACATTTCATTCGAAAAAATAGTGGCTGGCCCACGCGTTAGCGTCAGCAGCCAAAAAAAAGATAACCGCTGCCCGCCCATCAGACCCAACTGCCAACAAAGGCGATGCGGGTTCACTAACCATCGTCGCTAATGACACTGGCCCACGCGTCAGCGTCAGCAGGCAAACTGTGCGCGGGCTGTTCAAAATTTCCCACCTATATTTACTATAATGCCCATGGAATTCCAATTCCACCAGAGAGCTGTTCAAGGGCACGCCAGTAATTTGCTTAAACACAGTTACGCACGCAGTTCCTCAGGGGACATATTCGGTTCTTCGCTAGACAGATCCACAACGCCCGCACTCTCCCCACCACTGCCGCCACTCTCCCCGCTCGCCTTCGCCGCTCTCTCCCCGCCGCAGCCCTGCTCTTCTCCAGCCCCACCGCTCCCTACGTGACGACGGTGACGAGGACGCGGTTACTAGCATGCGGATGGCTTCCCGGCCAACCTAAAGACGGTTGACGTGGATCCATCATCCCCAGCCACGACGACGAGCCGGCCACCTTAGGCCACGAGCCGACGTGGATCCGGCCCCTCCGACCATCACGAAAACAACTACTTCATTCGCGACAGAGGTTAGTCCTGCTTGAACCCCCAACACCGTCTCTCTGCTCGGCGACCAAATCTGCTATATATTCATGTCAATGTGGATTAGGGAGACATGCCTTGATAATGCATTTTTAATTGATTGACTGTGGACTTGATGGATGGATTTTGTTGCTCCAAGTCTGTTTGAATAAATTGTTGCTAACAGATGAAGTTATATGAACTGTTGAAATTCATTTTCATGTTCCTGGTGCTACAATTTTTGCACTGTAAATTCATGAAAAGCATTGAGGATTAATGCATACTTTAATTCTGCTATGCTTTGAATGTACCAGATCGACAGTTATGCTTTGGACCTGTTAGCATACTTTAATTCTGCTATGCTTTGAATGTACCAGATCGACATTTATGCTTTGGACCTGTTAGCATACTTTAATTCTGATTGCCACATAATGTCAGTGGGAATTGCATCGCAGTGGTTTATAATGTAGTCCACCCAATCTGCTATATATTCATGTCAAGGTGGATTAGGGAGACATGCCTTAATTGTTCATTTTTAATTGATTGACTGTGGATTTGATGGATGGATTTTGTTGCTCCAAGTCTGTTTGAATAAATTGTTGCAAATAGATGAAGTTATATGAACTATTGAAATTCATTTTCATGTTCCTAGTGCTATAATTTTCGCACTGTAAATTCATGAAAAGCATTGAGGATCTTAGCATACTTTAATTCTGTTATGCTTTGAATGTACCAGATCGACAGTTATGCTTTGGACCTGTTAGCATACTTTAATTCTGATGGCCACATAATGTCAGTGGGAATTGCATCGCAGTGGTTTATAATGTAGTGATAACTAGACTGTCCTATGCTTTATTGTGAGTGTTAATTGTTTCACTACTGTCATATATATTGTTATTGTTGGTGTCATTATGTGTTGTGAGTGTTGTTTCACTACTGTCATATATAATGTCATGATTGCTTTATCCTCTTGTTGCATGTACACATGGAACACACAATCCATCGCTGCTGAAGTTGGACAAGGAAGCAGTTGAAGGAATTTATTCTCTACTTTGATATATAAGCATATTGTTGTGTCCTTGTCAAAATGGTTAGCACATATCCCTGTATGCTAACTAAGTAAAATATGTATTGTGTATGTCTATGCTGATTTTATTTACGACTTGTAATGATTTCTAGTCTAATATCAGCTCTTTTGCTTGTCAGAGAAAAGGAATTTATCTAATAAGAATTTTGTTTAGATTTTCAGTCTAGCTTATATTGCTCTACTGACAACCTGACATATCATCTATGCAGTCTCCCACAGCAACAAACTACTCTACCTCCAGTTTACCATCACAGCCCATCAGCGGTGAACCTTCTTCCCAGGGTCACTCAGCACAGACTACTGCGAGTAGTACTCGATCCCGCAGGTCAAGGACACAAACCAAATGGCCAGAAGACAAGTTGACTGCAACTGGACTTGATGCCAATTTTTGGCCTACCCCAGATGCTACGAGGGATAGATTTGTATTGGTCTGTGGCCTCATTGCTCGGGAGAGGGTGTCAATCAACAAGGCAGTTGATGATCTCTCACCAATGGAGAAGGAACATCTATGCACAGTTTTAGTAGAAAAGCTAAATTACCCAGCCAATCTGGAAGAATTTGTTCGCAAGAAGGCAGTTAAGGTAGCTATATCAGAGATTGGAACCTTGCAACGGCGGTTCAAGGCCCATTTAAGAAAAAAATATGTGAGCGAAGAGGGGACTCCCTTTTGTGAAGCATGCCTTTTTGCAGCAACAAGACTGGGACACGTTTGTGCAGGAAACCAATTCTCCTTCATTTCAGCAATTGAGCCAGAAGATAAAACAAAAGAGAGCATTGCATAGTAAGCCACACAAGACGGGCAGAAAAGGTTATTGTGGTAAAAGGAAAGAGTGGGAGGAGAAGGATGCAAAGCTAGCTGCAGAAGGAAAACAGAACCTTTGGGACCAATTACCTGGACGTTCGAGACCTTATCTGCGGGCAAGGGTAGGGAAGAAGAGGAAGAATACTAGTGAAGGAAGCAGGGGCATAACATTCAGTAACCCTGCGGTGGTAGGGGTAGCAGATAGGGTGAAAACACTTGTAGCTCAGGGTAGCGATGGTTCTTTCTCTGGGGTTAGGGAGAATGATATCCTCACTGCAGCACTTGAGACTCCAGAGCATCGAGGTCGGGTCCGAGGCGTCTCTAGTTCACTTGGCTGGGGTAAAGGGTTTGGTGAAGAGTTTGCTGGAATGTACAGGAAGAAGAGGAGGAACAAGAGGTCTGATGATATGATGGACATAACATTTAAAACAATTGTCCATGCTCTAAGACTATCAGGCATCGAAATACCGAAAAATGTACTTCTTCCTTCCCAATTACCAGCGCCTGTCAGTAGCAGCGAGGAAGAAGACGTGCATGGCAGCGAGAAAGAAGATGCGCATGACCGGGAGGAAGAACATGCGCATGATAGCGAGGAAGATGCGCATGGCAGAGAGCAAGACCATTGGAATGTCAACGAGGACGAAGCGAATCAAGTGCATAGTGATAGTCGATCACCTATGCTGGACACAATAGATAAGTTGACAGAGCCAACCGCGTGCAGCCTTTTGGATGGCACCGGGATTAATGTGGAGCTTGCACTAGCGGAAGTCTTTCCATTTCAAAAGGCTTTCCATGCAGTACCGGTGCAGGATGGGTATGTTGTGGTGCAACCTACTTATGTGTGGGCCAATGCGGGTCACTACCCTCTGCCTGTACCAATTGATGGGGGTGACAAAGCAACCCTAGCTGAGGCTCTCGTTCAAAGGATCCAATGGCCAAAGGACAGGATCCTTATACCACCCATGACGAGACATCCCAACCCTGAAGCCGCAACAGGTAGCAGGGGTACAGCATCAGAGGGAGGTACTGCAGCTCAGTGTCAGCAAGAGAAGGCTCAATAGCAATAGCAACAGCAGCAGATCAGCAAAACTACGCAGTAGGAGCATCGACAACAGCCGGAGGAGCCCAAGCAAACTCCGCCTAAGCAGCAGCTGCAACATGAGGATAAGCAACAGACGAAACAGCAGCCTCTGCAGCAGCAGGAGGAGGAGCCCAGGCAATCTCCCCCTAAGCAGCAGATGCAACATGTACAGCAGCCTCTGCAACAGGAGGAGGAGCCCATGCAATCTCCACTGCAGAAGGGGAACCAGGCCAGGAAACCTCTGTCTAAAGATGAGATTCTTAACTGTATTATTGGGACAGAACAGGAACCAAAATACAAGCCTGGTGCACCTATGTTGTCAGAAGCACAGTTAGAGGCTGCTGGACCAAATTGTGCCAGGTTGCATGCTTACGTCATGGAACACAGTAAGGATAAACTTGCCTTTCCAGCAAAGGTGGATGAACACTACTTTCAAGGTGGTGGTGCTTTAATGTTAAACATTGCATTCAGTAGCGTGTATAACCTTATAACCCTGGCTTCTCTAGATGTTACCTTCTTGAGGGTTGTGGACATTGTAAGTCCCTTAAAACCTAAAAAGATATTCTTTAATTTCGACCACAAAGTTCATGCATGCTAACAATTTGATTTTTTGTAGGAAAATGGTGGACAAGGCAGCGGAAATGCAGATCAGTGTTAGGTTTTTAGATCCAGATTTTTTTACTTCCACAAATATTTCTCAGCATTCTGGCCTTGTAATAAAAGCAATCGCAAATGCAATGAACAACGACTACGTGGTGGGTGCCTACTACACTGGCCACTGGGTAACACTGATCATCTGTATGAAGTTCAAAGAGGTTTGGTATCTAGATTCTTCTAAACAACATCCCGCACTAAAGTTCGCAGACCTCAAAGCTGTAGTGGACTGGTCAGTATCTTGTAGGTTTTGTTCACAAAAATTCAATCTATTAGTATTTCTAATCGGTATTGCTGATCATGCAGGGCCTTTGGTACAATATTTTATAGGTTTTGTTCACAAAAATTCAATCTCTTAGTGTTTCTAATCGGTATTGCTGATCATGCAGGGCCTTTGCTGATCATGCACAGGATGGAGTGACGAAAGGAAAGAAAAAAAAAACCAAAATCCACAACACTCAAGCACAAACCAAATCTCGATGTAAGACCAAGGTTTTTTTATGGTCCCTTCTTACCTATTTGGTACTGCACTAACTTGTCATTTTGGTACCTCGATGCAGTGTGCTCAGCAGCCATGGCGGTCCTCTTTGTGTGGATTCCATGTGGCATTCCATATGTTAAGACTACTCGATGACATACCTGACATCAAGAATGCTGCTGTAAGTAGATAATAATGCTCAACCTTGTCTCTGCTCATATTCTCCATCTGATTTTATAAACTGATTTCTACTTGTATTCTCATAAATGATTGTATTTTGCAGGATTTCAAAGCTGCAATAGATGTTTCCACAGAAGATCTAATGCGGGTCCGGGAGATGCTGTGCGAGTACATTCTTAAGGAGACCATCGACCGAAAGGACAACTTCTATAATGGTGCACCGTGAGTTCATTGTAGCCAGAAACATGAAACTTGCGGCATTTAGTCTTCTTTAGTTAGGTGTTGTTGCCTGAGAAACCTGCTTGTCTTGCTTGGTTGGGGTCAGATGCTACCTAGTTCAGGCAGTTTTCTCATAACTCCATCCAAACAAACCCTGATGAGTAACTTGAAACTTGTTGTGATCTTGCTTGTCTATAAATGTGATCTTGCTTTTGTGTTTGTGATGTCTCCTTGCCGTGGTGGCTGTCATATCCTGGCTGGTTCCAGGATGGCAGGATGTAGCCCCTGATGGCTACCCAATCCTGGCTGGTTCCAGGATGCAGCCGGCAAGCAGGCAGGGCCTACGTATCTGTAACAAGCGTTAATTAAAGCTCATTACGAACACTGATCAGTGAGTAACGGGCTTCATTCAGAACGCCTGTTACAAAAATGCCAACAATGTAATGGGCAGCATAAAAGCCCATTACCAATACTGACCGGTTGGCCCTAAAACTTGGCCTGTTCGTCGAGATAGAGGAGACGCGGGTTGACAGAACGCGTCTCCTTTGAGAGCCAGGTGTGGTTCGAGGACCGGTGGATGGTCGCTTCCTGATGTGATGAGTGATTGACAACGTGGTGTGGACTGATTCTTGGCTAAGTATTGCAGGTGCAGGTTGCGGCTTGACTGGTGCAGGTGCAGGTGAAGAACAAGCGTGAAAGGTCGTTGCCGGTGAGGCATCCAGGTGTGGAGAAGACAAGTAGGCTTGGTTCGAGGGACCCGGTGGCCAGCGGGGTCAAGTGCGGGCCGCATGGTGGCAAGAACGGCAAGATGAAGTCATGGACGGTTTCTTGGTTGAGCCTCAAAACCAACGTCGAGCCGGGACTACGTGGGAGCCGAGTCATGAGTGGTGATTGGCGGAGGCTACACCGAGTTCGCGGGGTTTCCGGTGGTTCACCAGAAAACCACTGGGTTCCTTGGTTGATCCACAAAGCCAAGACCGAAGAACCGAAGACGGAGGTGCAGCAGCTCCAGACCGGTCTGACCGGTGGGTACCGGTCTGACCGGTGAGGAGCGCCGGTCTGACCGGTGTGCGACGACGCAGTCCGGAATCTTCGAAGCGGAGGACACGCGTCGGGATCGCAAGGCTTGCGTCGAGGCTAAGCAAGTTTGCGGTCGCTGGGCATCCGTCCGATGGTGCGAAGACAAAGACTTCCAATTTCGCCCTCCATACAACCCAAGTGGTGAGAGGATGGCAGCCATCTCTTGGAACCCTAGCTCATTTGGTTTTCCTATTTTCCTTCCTATTTTCTTAGGATTTTCGTAGGACTAGCTTGAGAGCTTCATGGTGAGATCTTGTGAGAGGGAAGGATGATCGGGCGGCAAGCTAGACCTTGTATGAACCTCTTTGGTATGTATAGATGATTCGGCGTGGTTCCTCAAGGCTTGGATGTGTCTTTCCCGTTTCTCCTTTTTGGTGATTTTCGGAGCCCTTTCTTGGCGATTTTCTTGGAGCGATTTCGAGGCCTTTCTCTTTGGGATTTGGTGGGGGATGTATGCATGAACCCTTCGTGGTTCTTTACCCTTTGATTCCCCTTCCAAATCCGTGAGCAAAGGGGCTCGATTTTGGGGTTTTCGTGGCTCTAGGGTTAGAGGCGTTCTTGGTGGGATTTCTTCGATTCCTCTTGATTTGACAAGTTTTGGTGGACCAAATCTTGGCTATGGAGTACCCATGAGGTGTTCCTACTATCCCCAAAGTCTTGTGCAAAACCGTGGAGTGGATCGGGAGATCGGGAGTTGGATTTGGAGGAGTTGACTCGCGGGCGCTGTTCATCCCGAGCTGCCCAGGCACGACCGGTCTGACCGGTGCTCTTGACCGGTCTGACCGGTGCTAGCCCTTGGTGGGTTTTTGTCTCGGGGAACAGCCTTGTCCGTGTGGTTTTGTCCCGTGGTCCTGCTGATCAGTTCTTGGCGTGTTTGGAGTTGGTTTGCTAGGTTTTGTGAGGGGTTCTTCTTCCTCACAGGTTGTGTTTCGTGGTGGTTTTTGTTCCAGGGCCTAGAGGATTCACTGAGGCTTCCTGGAACGTTTGCTGTGCGGCTGCTGTAGCCACCGGCCTGACCGGCTCTGTCCACCGGTCTGACCGGTGTCACCGGTCTGACCGGCGCAGGCCATCGGTCTGACCGGTGTAGCACAGGCAGCAAGCCGTGCAAGTTTCCGCTGTGTGTTTTGGTGAGTTTTGGCTAGGAAGGTTGAGTGTTGGTTCCTAGGACCAGTAGCACTCCAGTGGCTGCGTGGTCTTGACCAACTTGGGTAGTTGGGTCGGAGACGTGAGTTGGAAGCCGTGTTCGTCTTGTTGGAGTTCTCATCTCCTTCGAGAAGAATTTTTATCGGCTCACATTCACTCCCCCCCTCTCTGGTTCGCCTAATCGGTCCTTCAATTGGTATCAGAGCTGGTTCGGGTCTTTATTGACTCTTACCAGTCTAAGATCCAAAGATGGCGTACCAGGAACGGGGTTCGGGTCCTCCGCACTTCGATGGGAAGAACTACCAGATGTGGCAAAGGCGGATGGCGGCGTTCCTCCGCGGAAAGGGTCAGATCCTTTGGGATGTCACGGTGAACACAGCTTATGTTCATCCGATGAACTTCCTTGCTCCAGGATCGAGGGATATGTTCGAAGCCAACAACAAGGCTGTCGACTACTTGTTTCGTGCTCTGTGTCAGCCTGAATTCGATCGGGTTCAGACAGAGGACTTAGCTTGTAGGATTTGGGAGCAGTTGAAGGATGCTCATGCTGGGAATGCTCAGGTTCAGGCTCGGATGTACGCGACTTACCGGAGAGAGTACGAGAACTTCACTCATCTCCCCGGCGAGTCCGTCGATGCCCTTTTCCAGCGATTTACGGTCGTTGTGAACAACATGAGAGCTAATGAGGACGTCCTCCCATACAATGATCATGATAGAGCCGTGAAGCTCTTGCACTCGTTGGATCGTACCGTATGGGACGGGAAGTTTGAGGCTATTGTTGAGTCCGAGAAGTATGACACCTTGACGGTGAACGAGCTGTTCTCGAAGCTCAAGTCGGCTGAGTTGGACCATGGTATGACAGCCAAGATCGAGAGCCCGACTGATTCTCATAGTCTCGCTCTCGTTAGTGGCAAAGGAGCTAAGTCTAACGCTAACGCATCCTCCAGGATGTACTCTCTGTCTTCTTTGATGTCTTTGCCAGATGAGGAGTTCGACGTGCTTGGAGAGGACGAGCTGGCGTTGCTGACCAGGCGGTTCGAGAGGCTGCACGAGAACCGGGTGAACACGAGGAGGACAGCACGGACGTGCTTTCAGTGCGGCAAGCCAGGACACTTCGTTGCCGACTGCCCGGAGAAGACGGAGAACAAGGACGGCTACAAGGACGGCTACAGGCACCGATCGAGCAAGGATGGCAAGTACCGATCGAGGCGCGATCACAAGCACAAGAACAAGCACAAGGACGAGCGACGGTCGAGGAAGAAGGATGGCCACGGCAGGAAGGCCCGAGCAATGGTCGGAGCGAGCGACGTCGACTCCAGCTCCGCCTACTCTTCCTCAAGCTCGAGTAGCAGTGAAGATGAAGGTGATCGGCGCAAGAACAAGAAGTCATCCAGGAACTTGAGCGGGTTGAGCTGCTTCGCGAGAGATGGCTTCTGCGGCATGGCCCGTAGCTCCGGCAGCAAGAAGAGCCACCAGAGTGACTCGGACTCTGACTCCGAGGATGAGGTATGTGATGAGCTCTCTTCTTTGCGCAAGGAGAATGATGAGTTGGTTGACTTGCTTGATAACCGCGATCACATGCTTAGAGAGGCCAAGAAGATGAGGAAAGAGCTTAGGGCCTCACTAGAAGATGCTAGGAACCGTGTGGCTGAGCTAGAAACCCAGAACCTAGATGCTAAGCTTGAGATTGATTCGCTTAAGGCTTCTCCTGTGGTTTCTGATGAGATTGATTGCTGTGATTGCTCTGTGTACCTAGCTGATCTTACTGCTCTTAAGGATAAGCATGCTTCTACTTGTGATGAACTAGATATGCTTAGGGTTGAAGTGGCTGAGCTTAAGTCTAGACCTGCTTTGCTAGGTGCTTGCACTTCTTGCCCTGTTTTGCATGGAAAGATTGATGAGATGCATGCTTACACTGTTTCGCTTGAGGCTAAGTTGAAAGAGCCTATTCCCACTTCTTGCTCTACTTGTGAATTGCATGCGGTTAAGAATTTGGAGCTTGCACATTATGTTGATCACCTGCAGGATGAAAATGATGAGCTGAGAAAATGTATGAGCTGGTTGTCGGGTCAGGAGCCTCAGCTCGGTATCATGATAGCGGCTTTCAAACGCTATGATGGTCAGGCACTTGGGGCTGACAAGCTTGGAGAGAACTGTGGTGAGGGAGTTGAGAGAGTTGGAGAGATTCCTATCCCACCACCAAACAGACACAAGAACAAGTTTGAACCCAAGCCCAACCATCTCAGAAACAAACTTGACACTACTCCAGATCCACCCATATTCCCTCACCCAACAAATGATTTTCAGAAACCGGTGAAGTTTGTGAGCCCAAAGGGAGGTGAGGAAGGAGAGAAGAAGGGTGAGAAGCCGAGTGGGCAGCCCCAACCCAAGCCTAAGCCTAAGCCACAGCCCATAAAGTTCCATTGTGGGAGAGATGGTCACAAGGATGAGTTTTGCTTCAAGAGGAAGCGTGAGGAGAGAATGGCTAGAGAGTGGGCTAACAGGGACAGGTACCACCCCTCTAATGGTGTACCTGAGCCTCGTATGCAGATGCCCAGGGCCAAGGCGATTGTGAGGATGGTTCCGGCTTGGGGAGACCGGAAGGCTGCAGGTGTTGCTGCTGGCCGAGCCACACCGGTCAGACCGGTGTACTACACCGGTCAGACCGGTGCAGGTCTGGGCAGACAGCGAGTCGGGTTTCGTGCTCGTGAGGATGCTCGGTTTGGTTCTGGAGGTCGTGGTTCTGGTGGTTGGTCTGGAAAGTTTGCAGGTGGTCAGTTTGCTAGGCGTTCTCCACCTCGTGCTCAATACGAGGGTGAGAAGAGTCGTAGCTTTGAGATGGAGCGGAGGAACGACCCACGATTTCCCTTTCGTGGTTTTCGTCCTCCTCCAGCTAGAGAGGGTTGGTTCCCTCGTGGTGGTTACCGTGGTGGTGTTCGTGGTGGTAGCTTTGATAGGCGTGATGATTTGGTTTGTGCTAACCCCACTTTGGAGCAAATGGCTCGGCACTGGTTTTACTCTTTTGGTACTAATCCCAGTGCTGAGTCGTTTGTTCACTCACGTGCTCGCTTTTGAATTTCAGGTGGGAGACTTGAAGAACATTTGGTTGATTGACTCCGGTTGCTCGAGGCATATGACCGGAGACAAGGGGTGGTTCTCAAGTCTCGTCCCGGTGGTGACAAAGAAGTACATCACTTTTGGGGACAATGGGCGAGGGCGTGTGCTGTTAGAAGGTGAGATTAAGGTAAGTGACAAGATCACTCTCAGGCGTGTTGCTCTTGTTCAATCGCTTGGATACAATTTGCTTTCTGTGTCCCAGTTGTTGGATGAGGGTTTTGAGGTGTTGTTCCGGCCTGGTGGTTCTCGGATTTTAGATTCTCGGGGGGATCTTGTTTGCATGGTCGTTCCCGAGGGTCAAGTGTTCCGAGCTGATTTTTCTCAGTCTTCTGGTGTGGAGCGTTGTTTCTTGGCTAGTTCTTCGAGTGAGTTGTGGAAGTGGCATAGGAAGTTGGGTCACTTGAGCTTTGACCTTTTGTCTCGCTTGAGTAAACTCAATTTGGTCCGAGGATTGCCACGATTGAGGTTTGAGAAAGAGTTGGTTTGTGCGCCGTGTAGGCATGCCAAGATGGTAGCCTCTTCTCACCCGCCTCTCACCGATGTGATGACTGAACGTCCATGCGAGCTGCTGCATATGGACCTTGTTGGCCCAGCTCGTGTGCGATCTGCGGGTGGGAAGTGGTATGTCCTTGTTGTGGTGGACGACTACTCTCGGTATGCGTGGGTGTTCTTTCTTGAGGAGAAGGGGGAGACGTTTGGTTTTGTTCGAGATCTTGTCTTGAGGTTAAGAAATGAGAGGCACGGAGATGCCATACGAGCGATCCGCAGTGACAATGGCTCGGAATTCAAAAACTCTCGCTTCGAAACCTTTTGCCATGACTTGGGTCTTGAACATCAGTTTTCGAGTCCGTATACGCCTCCCCAGAATGGCGTGGTGGAAAGGAAAAACAGGACCTTATGCGAGATGGCTCGGACGATGCTCGACGAGCATAGGACTCCGAGAAGGTTCTGGGCTGAGGCGGTCAATACCGCGTGCCATGTGTCGAACAGGATCTACCTCAGGGTTCACAAGAAGAAAACCTATTACGAGTTGATGCACGGTCGCACACCCAAGGTGAGTCACTTCCATGTCTTTGGTTGTAAATGCTTCATTCTGAAGAAAGGGAAGAAGTTGGACAAGTTCGAGGCTAGGTCTGTCGATGGTATTTTCTTTGGTTATGCATCTCATTCTAGAGCATTTCGTGTGCTCAATCTTGAAATTAACCAAATCGTGGAGACTTGCGAGGTAACCTTCGACGAGACACAGCCACGTAGTCAGCTTGTTTTTGAGTGTGCAGGTGACGACGAACTTGGCGAGGAGATCTTTCAGGAGGAGGAGCATGAACATGGAGATGATGAAGATGGCGGTGTGATGCCCGCGGCTGAACATGTACCTACTACTTCGACGACGATCGAGAATGGACCCTCTCCCACACCTACAACGACAAACCCAGATCAAGGCGAAGCTGCTGTTGAGGGGGAGGTAGCATCAAGGCGAGAACCTCCCCGACGAGTGCAAGTGGATCACCCAGCTTCGAGAATCATCGTCGACATGAATGAACGTACTACATGGTCGAGGGTTCGGAACAATTCTCATTTCGCTCATGCTGCTTTTGTTGCCACTTTTGAGCCCAAAGACATTGGACATGCGTTATCTGATCATAATTGGGTTAACTCGATGCATGAGGAGTTGGAGAATTTTGAGAGGAACCAAGTTTGGGTGTTGGTTGACCCTCCCCCAGGGTGTAAGCCGATTGGGACAAAATGGGTGTGGAAAAATAAAGAGGGAGAGAAAGGAGAAGTGGTGAGGAACAAGTCGAGACTTGTTGCTCAGGGGTACAGTCAGAAAAAGGGGATCGACTACGAGGAGACTTTCGCTCCTGTAGCTCGTTTGGAGGCGATCAGGATCCTTCTAGCCTTTTCCGTGGCTAAAGGGTTCAAGTTGTACCAGATGGATGTGAAGAGTGCTTTTCTGAACGGTGTATTGGAGGAAGAGGTGTTTGTGAGGCAACCACCGGGGTTTGAGAGTGAGAAGTACCCTCACCGGGTATACAAGTTGAGGAAGGCGCTGTATGGGTTGAAGCAGGCGCCTAGAGCTTGGTATGGTAGGTTGAGGGGGTTCCTGTTTGAGAGAGGGTTTGAGATGGGGAAGGTCGACCAGACCTTGTTTCTCCTCATGCAGGACAGAGATATCCTGATTGTGCAGGTATACGTGGATGATATTGTCTTTGGTGGCTCGTCTAACTCTCTTGTTGCAAGGTTTGCAGAAGACATGAGCAGGGAATTTGAGATGAGCATGATGGGCGAGTTGCAGTTCTTCCTCGGGCTACAAATCAAGCAATCAAAGGAAGGAACATTTGTGCACCAAGCTAAGTACACCAAGGACATTGTGAGGAAGTTCAAGATGGAGGACTCCAAGGCCATGGCGACGCCTATGAGTACGACTACAGTTCTTGATGCGGACGAGGAAGGTGAACACGTGGACCAGAAGGAGTACCGGAGCATGATCGGGTCACTCCTCTACTTGACGGCGACGAGGCCGGACATTCAATTCTCGGTGTGTCTGTGCGCTCGTTTTCAAGCTTCTCCGAGGACTTCGCATCGGCAAGCAGTCAAGCGCATTTTCAGGTATTTGCGACACACTCCCGACTTCGGCCTTTGGTACTCTGCGTCTTCTTCTTTGGCGCTTCATGGATTTTCAGACGCGGATTTTGCCGGGTGTCGGTTGGATAGGAAGTCCACTTCTGGGACTTGCCAGTTCTTGGGTTCTTCTTTGGTATGTTGGTCTTCCCGCAAACAGTCGAGTGTTGCTCAATCCACTACCGAGGCAGAGTATGTGGCCGCAGCTAGTTGTTGCTCTCAGCTCCTTTGGATCACATACACCATGAGTGACTTTGGTGAGGAGTATACCCATGTCCCACTTCAATGTGATAGCACCAGTGCCATAAGCGTTGCAAAGAACCCAGTGCTCCATTCCAAAACCAAGCACATAGAAGTGAGGTATCATTTTCTGAGAGACAACGTAGAGAAAGGGAAGATAGCTTTGATCCATGTACCCACACATGAACAACTAGCCGATATTTTCACCAAACCCCTAGATCAAGCAACTTTCACTCGTTTGCGGGGGGAGCTTGGTGTTTGTTTGATTTCTTGAGTTGGCGTGTGGGAGCTCCTTTGTAGCATATGTATAGCTTTCCTTTGTGCATTTCTTGCATTTGGCATGGCATATGTAACATGATGTATAGGCATCTTTGTATCTTAGGTTGCATGCATTTTGTATCATATGCATTGTTTAGGAAAGGCTTCTCCTATATACATTATTCACCATGGAATGACATATATGTCTTTGTGAGCTAATTTGGTAAGCTATGGTTAGTTTGGCTTAGCTCTTGATAATCTTGGTTTGTATCCATGGTTGATGGCTATGTTTTTGAAAATTTCATATGTATGCTCTCTTGTGAGTAAATGCCTTTCCATGATCTTGACATGTTTTTGTGACTTGGCTATGCTTAATTTGTGGTTGGATAGCTTATTTTGATCATATGGGGCCAAAGGCTCATTTGCCATCATGAATGTTTAGCCCCCATGCTTCATTTTGTGGAGGGGCATAAGTTCCTTTTTGTCGCAAAGACATTTCATGTACCAATTATAAATCTGAAAATGAAATGTAAATTGCTTGAAAAATGTGCTCCCATGTCATATGTGCTAATTTTAATTTGCTTTGGGTGCTAAATCGTTGCATGATGCCTACCAATGAGAAGTCTCATATATAGAAGTAGGCACATGGCTCGGTGGCTTTGACATGACATGAGGTGCTTGTGGGTGTTTATGATGGTCTTATGCTTAGAATGGTTGTCCTAGCATGAAGTTTGTGTGGCTTTGCCATTTTGACATGTTTTGCTCATGTTTAGGACTTTGCTCATGAGAGGGTGATTTTTCGCAAAATTGCTAAATTCTATCTTAGCTTCGCCCAATGGTTGTGAAACTTGGTGATCATGAAGTTTATGTCTTTACGAAGCTATAGAATATCTAACTTGCTCGTTTGGACATGTGTAACATTCTATGTTGAATTTTGTCTATTTGAGAAGCTCTAGATTGCATTTTTTGCATTTTTGGCTTGATTCATGCATTGTCAACAAGGGGGAGAAGTTTGAGCATGTTTTGGCCTACTGAATGCATTTGGAAGGTTTTCAGGTGGTTTCGAGCTATTTTTGGGCTCTGTAGTGCACCGGTCTGACCGGTTGAGGTCACCGGTCTGACCGGTCAGAGTGCTGGTCCTGTTCACATGTTGCCCACCGGTCTGACCGGTGGTGTCAACCGGTCTGACCGGTCAGAGCTGAGCTGTTGCAGCTGCTCTGTTTTGTGAAGTGGTTCGCATGCATTTGTCCAGGGGGAGTTGCATCGGTTCAGGGGGAGCTTGCATGTGTGCAGGGGGAGCTCTTTGTGGTTTTCGAGCTTTGGTTTGATGGTTTGTGCTCTTTGCTTGAGCATGTTTTGTCTCGGATGTGTCGAGCCGTTGCCCTTGCCTAAGGGGTTCGAGACTTGTCTTCTTCAAGTGATCTTGCTCTTTGCCTTTTCTTTGGCTTTCGATCGTTTGTTGGAGTTTCTTTTAGTCGTTTCTTTTCTTTTCCTTTTCTCTTGGTTACCAAAACGTGTGTGTTGTCAATGCACTCATCAAGGGGGAGATTGAGAGCCAGGTGTGGTTCGAGGACCGGTGGATGGTCGCTTCCTGATGTGATGTGTGATTGATAACGTGGTGTGGACTGATTCTTGGCTAAGTATTGCAGGTGCAGGTTGCGGCTTGACTGGTGCAGGTGCAGGTGAAGAACAAGCGTGAAAGGTCGTTGCCGGTGAGGCATCCAGGTGTGGAGAAGACAAGTAGGCTTGGTTCGAGGGACCCGGTGGCCAGCGGGGTCAAGTGCGGGCCGCATGGTGGCAAGAACGGCAAGATGAAGTCATGGACGGTTTCTTGGTTGAGCCTCAAAACCAACGTCGAGCCGGGACTACGTGGGAGCCGAGTCATGAGTGGTGATTGGCGGAGGCTACACCGAGTTCGCGGGGTTTCCGGTGGTTCACCAGAAAACCACTGGGTTCCTTGGTTGATCCACAAAGCCAAGACCGAAGAACCGAAGACGGAGGTGCAGCAGCTCCAGACCGGTCTGACCGGTGGGTCTGACCGGTCTGACCGGTGGGTACCGGTCTGACCGGTGAGGAGCGCCGGTCTGACCGGTGTGCGACGACGCAGTCCAGAATCTTCGAAGCGGAGGACACGCGTCGCGATCGCAAGGCTTGCGTCGAGGCTAAGCAAGTTTGCGGTCGCTGGGCATCCGTCCGATGGTGCGAAGACAAAGACTTCCAATTTCGCCCTCGAGGGGCATGTATCCCTAGTTAGCTAGTAAGGGTATTTTAGTCTTTCGGTTGCCTCCATATAACCCAAGTGGTGAGAGGATGGCAGCCATCTCTTGGAACCCTAGCTCATTTGGTTTTCCTATTTTCCTTCCTATTTTCTTAGGATTTTCGTAGGACTAGCTTGAGAGCTTCATGGTGAGATCTTGTGAGAGGGAAGGATGATCGGGCAGCAAGCTAGACCTTGTATGAACCTCTTTGGTATGTATAGATGATTCGGCGTGGTTCCTCAAGGCTTGGATGTGTCTTTCCCGTTTCTCCTTTTTGGTGATTTTCGGAGCCCTTTCTTGGCGATTTTCTTGGAGCGATTTCGAGGCCTTTCTCTTTGGGATTTGGTGGGGGATGTATGCATGAACCCTTCGTGGTTCTTTACCCTTTGATTCCCCTTCCAAATCCGTGAGCAAAGGGGCTCGATTTTGGGGTTTTCGTGGCTCTAGGGTTAGAGGCGTTGTTGGTGGGATTTCTTCGATTCCTCTTGATTTGACAAGTTTTGGTGGACCAAATCTTGGCTATGGAGTACCCATGAGGTGTTCCTACTATCCCCAAAGTCTTGTGCAAAACCGTGGAGTGGATCGGGAGATCGGGAGTTGGATTTGGAGGAGTTGACTCGCGGGCGCTGTTCATCCCGAGCTGCCCAGGCACGACCGGTCTGACCGGTGCTCTTGACCGGTCTGACCGGTGCTAGCCCTTGGTGGGTTTTTGTCTCGGGGAACAACCTTGTCCGTGTGGTTTTGTCCCGTGGTCCTGCTGATCAGTTCTTGGCGTGTTTGGAGTTGGTTTGCTAGGTTTTGTGAGGGGTTCTTCTTCTTCACAGGTTGTGTTTCGTGGTGGTTTTTGTTCCAGGGCCTAGAGGATTCACTAAGGCTTCCTGGAACGTTTGCTGTGCGGCTGCTGTAGCCACCGGCCTGACCGGCTCTGTCCACCGGTCTGACCGGTGTCACCGGTCTGACCGGCGCAGGCCATCGGTCTGACCGGTGTAGCACAGGCAGCAAGCCGTGCAAGTTTCCGCTGTGTGTTTTGGTGAGTTTTGGCTAGGAAGGTTGAGTGTTGGTTCCTAGGACCAGTAGCACTCCAGTGCCTGCGTGGTCTTGACCAACTTGGGTAGTTGGGTCGGAGACGTGAGTTGGAAGCCGTGTTCGTCTTGTTGGAGTTCTCATCTCCTTCGAGAAGAATTTTTATCGGCTCACATTCACTCCCCCCCTCTCTGGTTCGCCTAATCGGTCCTTCATCCTTTAGTCGAGACACAGCAGACGTGCGTGAAAACAGATGTGTCTCATTTCGTCGAGACAGAGGAGACGCATTCTCACAGCACGTGTCTCCGATGCTGAGTTCACAGTAACGGACTCTGTTTTGGTGCTCGTTACCAAAGTTCCCTGTGGGCCCAGAGAAACAGCCATATCACGTGACCGGTGACTAGTTGTGGTAACGGTTGTTGTTTGATGCCCGTTACTAATCCTAGCTGTGCTGAGATGCACGTGACATAGACGCGTCTCATTTGGTCGATATAGAGGAGACGCATGTTTACAGCACGGTTCTTCGATGTTGACTTGATGTAACGGGCTTTGTTTTGGTGCCCGTTACTAAAGTTCCCTGTCGGCCCAGAGAAACAGCCATTTCACGTGACCGATGGCTAGTTGTGGTAATGGTCATTGTTTGATGCCCAGTACGAATATGTGTTATCAGTAACGAGCATCTACCTGTTACCTTTCTTCGCTCATCTGTAACACTTGATCGGTAACGGGTGCTTTGCCCATTACTAAAGGCAATCTATGCCTGTTACCAAAGTGAGTTTTTCACGTAGTGGCACTTCATGCGTCAAGACGCCATCATGGTCCGGATGGCCCATTCCGACACACGCTTGGTGCCAGGCACCATGATGCGCTTTGGCTCACTGGACTTCATCTATGACGGACCAGTGGAGTCGCCGGCTGGGGCTGTCTTCGCGCGCCTCGAGTCCGACACCCCCGTGCCTACTCAAGGCAAGAAGCCTGAGGAGCCTTGCTTGCTTCTCGCCACCACCTTGCTTGCTTTGCGTATGCAGGATGATGAGGTGATGTCCTACAGTGAGTTCAAGGCCTACTATGACGCCATGTACCCTAAGGGGAAGACTTGGCTGTCCTGCGATGGGGAGAGCGTTCCCACCGCGGGGACAGGCGGTGATCCGATCCCCTCGGAAGCGTCTGTCGGTAGCTGTGAGGAGGCCGCCCCCAAGTGGGGGGTGGCTACGCCCCATGACCCGACGCATGAATGCTTCATCCTCTAGCAGTATGACGGTGCGGTTCACTTGGCCCATACTGGGGAAAGATCCACGAGAGGCGAGCCGACCTCGCCAGATGCCTCCACTGACAGGCGGCCCAGCAAGGCGGGGACGCCCGTGAGTGGAAGCGTGCCCGTCTGAGCTTGACTAGACCCTAAGGGTGCTCGAAGAAGAACGAGCGAGACTCCATCATGAGCTCGAAGTCGACATCACCCCTACACCCGCGGGCGAGCGCGCACAGGAAGTACGCCACCGCATCGACAGCGACATTGACGGGATGCCCGTTGCCAAATGGGCCTCTGAGAATCTTGTCGCGACAGCTATTGTCCTCCGAACCGGACCGAAGCCGGCCACCCAGGAGGAAAAGATGCTTCGTCAACATCTCCAAACACTAATCAATGCTGTAGATGTTCAACAGGCGGAGAGCTCGATGTCATGACGTCGGGGTTCGCAGGTGGAAGCCCCCGAGCAGTCTGTTCACTGCGAGTCCTCGCACCTATCAAAATGGCGGGACCGCGGGGAAGACAATCGCTCACTAGTCGAGTGATGGCTTCGTCCCAACCACGACGCGTGTGACACGGTCTCCGCTCACGAGAGGGCTACGGCCAACAGCGGCTTCGGTGGAGAACGCCGGACGTGTAGGGAGTACAACCAAAGATGTGGAGGCCGCTACGATAATGACGAAGACCGGAGTTGGAGCCCGACGCCTCAAGCCCGGGGTCCGCGCGCCTTCGGTGCGAACGTGCTCACCGCCGTTCCCTGACTCGCTATCGGGCCTCAACCACGGTTGCCAAGTACAACGGCGAGACCAATCCGAGCGTGTGGCTCGAGAACTACCGTCTCGCCTACCACTACGGAGGGGCGAGGGAAGACCTTTTCATCATCAAAAGCATCCCGTTGTACCTCGCGGATTCAGCGCAAACCTGGCTCGAGGACCTCCCTCAAGGGCAGATCAACAGCTGGGCACAGCTTTGGGACGCCTTCATAGGCCATTTTCAGGGCACCTATGCCCGACCAGGCAACGCCTGCGAGCTACGCCATTGCCGCTAGTGGAAGGGTGAGTGTCTCCGCGACTACATTCGTCATTTCTCCGAACGCTGTGCCGAGCTCCCCAACACGACGGACAACAAGGTCATCACGACATTCCAGGACGGGACCATGTGCGAAACCCTTGTCCACCGGATAGGGCGGGTCAAGCGAAGACCATGCGGAAGCTCCTCGACCTCGCCACGGACCACGCCGACGGGGAGGAAGTTGTCACCTTCAGCAAGAGGAAGCACGAGGACCCGGGTGAGGCCCCGTCCACCCGACCTGACAAGAAGATGGAGAGGAAGCCCCACGGTGACAACTTGGTGGCGGCGGCCGACAGAAGGCCGGTCAAGCCCAAGGGTCATCCTCTGAAGGACCACTTCGAGAAGCTGTTGGAGGCGCCCTGCCCCAATCACGAGGAGCCCATCAAGCACGCCCTCAAGGACTGCAACCTCATGAAGTGTTTCCTCACCGGAACAATGAAGAACAAGGCGCTCGACGGAGCGAGAGCCGGCGCAACCAAGCATGGTGACAATGATGATTTCTCCAATGAAGATGGTGCTATCATGATGATCGTTAGTGGGTCGCCCGCGCGCCCACCGAAGCGCAAGCACAAGCGGATCCTGCAAAAGATGTACCACGCAAAGCCCGTGGTACTGTCATACCTCAGGTGGTCCGAGACGGCGGTCACATATGACCGGACCGATCATCCTGACCACATCCTGCAGCCAGGGGCCTACCCACTAGTAGTAGCACCCCTGTTCGGCACCAAACGGGTGCACAAGGTCCTGATGGATAGAGGCAGCGGCCTCAACATCATCTACGCGTCCACCCTCGACAACATGGGAATTCCACAATCGCAATTGCGACCATCATCGACGCCATTCCACGGGGTCGTACCCGGGATGGAGGTGGTTCCGCTCGGGCAATCGACCTGCCCGTCACTTTCGGCACTGCAACCAAGTTCCGCAAGGAAACCCTCACATTCGAGGTGGTCGGCTTCCCGGGGATGTATCACGTGATGCTTGGAAGGTCAGCATACGGCAAGTTCATGGCGGTCCCCAACTACACCTATCTCAAGCTAAAGATGCCCGGGGCGAAGGCCGTCATCAACAGCGACACGAGGATCTATAAAGTTTACGAATGTGACACTAAGTGCTTCCAGTTCGCGGAGACACTCTTTCGGTCCGAGAAGACTGCCGCGAAGCCAACCACCACGGACCTCGACAACTTCGCAACAACTAAGCAGGCCTAGAACAGCTACGTCATTTCTACCCTTGCAAAAGTACCTGTACTTCTTATGCTTATGATGCATAAAATTGTCGGCGCTTTTTCGAATTTTTCACATCATAAGACCAACTTTTAAAAAACAGCTTTGAGCAACAACCCATTTTACGGGTCCTGAACCAAAAATCCCTTGTTGCTCAGGGCCTCCACCCAAGGGCACGCTGCCCCTCCACGTTTTAAAACAAATGTTTTCCCGTGAAAACAACTCGTGGTACGCTCTGCCGTCCCAAGGACGGAGAGGTTGGAATTAATGACCATGCGACCACACTTGCTCGAGCACTGACGCCCCCGTGGCTCCACGTGTATGGTCCTACGAGCAGTGTCTAGCTCTATGAACCGACCCCTCCGTGCTCCCAAGGACAGCAAGAGTGCTACCCCGACCTATTCGAAAAAATGCTTAAGCCTGACCTTCGACCTATCTAGACCCCCCGAAGGAATCTCAGGGGCTGTCGGTCCAGGGGACACGATTGTTGCTCTTGAGTCCCCACGCTCCGGTAGCTACAGGATAGAATGAAACCTACAACGTCCCGAAGGAGATCCTCTCAATGTAAGCCTCCGAGCCTCTCGACATAGGAGAAAGAAAAGGCACTGAGCTTTAAAACGAAAAGGAAAAAGACTCCTAACTATAGGGGAACCGCGAATTTATTACAAGCTATCAGTGCTACTAAACAGTTTCTTGTGTCTATTGCTCGTGAAGGACTGATTAGGCGACCAGAGAGGGGGGAGTGAATGGGAGCCGATAAAAAATTATCCGAAGAAAAGTCAGCTAAGTCCCAAAATCACAACCAAGGATTCCCACACAAGCTTGCCAAGGTCACGTAGTCACGACGGACCTACCAACCCTAGGAACAAGTCTCAACTCAAACCAAAGCGAAAGCACAAATTAAATAGCGAAGAACTTAGGCAATCTGCGGGGCACCAAGCGGACCGTCCGCATGGAGGGGGCGGACTGTCCACGGGGTCTAGGCAGACCGTCCGCGGGTAGGGCACGGACCGTCCGAAATCACCACCCGAACTTCCAGTAGTGCACCGAGAAAAACAGACCGTCCGTGATGGACCCGTGGACTGTCCGTCTCGTCACGGACCGTCCGACACTCTAGTACGGACCGTCCGTGGACTCCTTGCAACAAAAACCAACCGACTCAACGGATTGAATCAACGACTCACAAGAACACGCGAAGATGAAGGACCGATTAGGCGTCTAGAGAGTTTTTCGTGCATGGCTTGTTCCTTCGATTCTGAGGCGCTTGTGTTCAGATTTCCTTATGGGGATCATGGATAGATGTCTTGTGCATCTTTGTGCTTGATCTTGACCCCTCAAACTCCGGATTTGGCCTCTGATTTGAGGATTTCGGTTGATTCCCTAGCTTTGTTCTTGAGCTCGGTGTGTGATCGATTCCCTGCGATTTAGTGTGTTTCAGCCTCCAAGTTTTTGGGTATAGCATCCCCAAGGAACACTTCTTCTTTCCCCAAAATCTTGTCTCAAACCGTGCAGCCATTTGGGTGATCCGTGGAAGGATTTGGAGGGTTGACCTCGCGCGCGCGGTTCTGTTCGTGCTCTGCATCATGCACGGATGGTCCGTCCAGGGCATGCGGACGGTCCGCCGGGGTTAGGGTTCATCGCGAGTTCGTCGTGTTCTTGTGAGCTCGCGCGTTCGATCGGTCGGGGATTTTGTTTTTGGTTGCAGCCTGTTCACGAACGGACCACCGGGGGTGTACCGACGGTCCGTCTAGGTCAGATGGTCTGACGTGCTGTGTCAAACGGTCTGTATAGGTCGGGTGCACTACTGGAGGTTCTGGTCCTTAATACGGACGGTCCGTCCTAGCTTCACGGACGGCCCGCCGTAGCTCACGGACGATCTGCGACCTCCACATGGACGGTCCGTCCAAGGCTGGCACAGTTGGCTAAGTCCTTTGCCTCTTGAGTTGTGCTTCTGCTTTGCAACTTGTTTGGACTTGTTCCTAGGGTTGGTAGGTCCGTTGTGACTACGTGACCTTGGAAAGTTTGTGTGGGAACCCTTGTGTGTGATTTTGGAACTCAGCCGGTTTTCTCTCGGAGAATTTTTTATCGGCTCCCATTCACTCCCCCCTCTCTAGTCGCCTAATCGGTCCTTCAATTGGTATCAGAGCCAGTTGCAGATATTTGTGATTCTAACCAGTTTAAGATCCAAAGATGGCGTATCAAGAATGGGGTTCGGGTCCTCAACACTTTGACGGTAAGGATTACCAGATGTAGCAGCGTCGTATGTCTGCTTTTCTTTGCAGCAAAGGACAGATCATATGGGATGTGACCGAGAACACCTCCTATGTCCACCCCATCAACTTCCTTGCCCCAGGTTCTCGAGATATGCATGACGCCAACAACAAGGTGGTCGATTATCTCTTTCGTGCCCTTTGCAAACCTGAATTCGATTGGGTTCAAGCAGAGGACTTGGTGTGCAAGATTTGGGAGAAGTAGAAGAATGCTCATGCTGGGAACAACTAGGTGAAGGCACACTTGTTTGCAACCTACCGGAGAGAGTATGAGAATTTCACTCATCTCCCTGGTGAGTCCATAGTCACCATGTTCCAGCGGTTCACAGTGATTGTGAACAACATGAGGGCCAATGTAACCATGCTCCCGTACGATGATCATGACAGGGCTATGAAGCTCCTGCACTTGCTAGATTTTACAGTGTGGAGTGAGTAGGTCGAGGCTATCTTGGAGTCAGGTAACTATGAGACCCTCATGTTGGACGAGCTGTTTTCCAAGCTCAAGTCGTCCGAGGTCTTCCGTGGGGTGAGACCAAAGATGGAGAACCTGACTGACCCTCATAGTCTGGCTCTCATGTCTGGGTTGAGGGCTAACGCTTACATGCCTTCTAGGCAGTTTTCCTTGTCTGCTCTTATGTCTATGCCAAATGAGGAGTTCGATGTGCTGGGTGACGATGATCTCGCGTTGCTGAGCAAGCAGTTCGAGCACTTGTACACGAACCGGAAGAACACTCGGAGGAGCTCGGGCATGTGCTACCAGTGCGGGAAGCACAGGCACTTTATCACTGAGTGCCCGAAGGCCATGGAGATCAAGACCGAGTGAGATCCTGTGTGGTTCAAGGACCGGTGGATGGTCGCTTCCTAGTGTGATGAGTGATTGACAACATTGTGTGGACTGACTCTTGGCTAAGTATTGCAGGTGTAGGTTGCGGCTTGATTAGTGTCGGTGCAGGTGAAGAACAAGCGTGAAAGGTCTATGCTGGTGGGTCTCCAGGTGTGGAGAAGACAAGTAGGCTTGGTTCGAGGGACCCGATGGCCGACGAGGTCAAGTGCGGACCACATGGTGGCAAGAACAGCAAGACGAAGTCATGTAAGGTTTCTAGGTTGAGCCTCAAAACCAAGGTTGAGCCGAGACGACGTGGGAGCCAAGTCATGAGTGGAGATTACGGGAGGCCACACCAAGTCTATGGGGTTTCCAGTGGTTCACCACAAAATCACTAGGTTACTTTGTTGAGCCACAAAACCAAGGCTGAAGGCTCGACGAGGACGGCGGCCACCCAGGCCGGTCTAACCGCCCAGGAAGGCGGTCTGACTGCCTGGGCCTGTCTGACCGCCCGGGTCGCAGCGCCGAGAAACTTCGAAGCGGAGTACACGCAACATGATCGCAAGAGTCGCGTTGGGGCTACGCAGGCTTGCGGTGGATGCGCATCCATCCGATGGTGTTGAATTTAAGACTTCCAAAATTGCCCTTAAAGGGTGTGTATCTCTATTATGCTAGTAGGGGTAGTTTAGTCTTTTGGTTGCCCCCATATAAACACTTGAGTTGTGGGATGGCAGCCAACTCTTGGAACCCTAGCTCATTTGCCTTTGTTATTTTCCCTTCCTATTTTCCTTAGGATTTTCATAGGACTAGCTTGAGAGCTTCATGGTGAGATCTTTAGAGAGGGATGGATGATCGGGAGGCAAGGTAGACCTTGTATGAATCTTTATTGGTATGTATAGCAGATTCGGCGTGATTCCTCAAGGCCTTTTGTCGTCTCTCCCGTTTCCCCTTTTTAGTGATTTTCGGAGCCTTTTCTTGTGATTTTCGTGGCGGAGTTTTGAGAATGTTTTCTTGCGGGATTCTTGTTGGGTGTCACGTATGAGGACCTTGTGCCTCTTTGCTTGGTGACCTTGCCCCAGCAATCCCCTCGAATCGGCCTCGATTTGGTGGTTTTCGGAGTTCCTCGAGTTCATGACCTAGAGGGCTAAGATCCGCGTTTCCCTTTGATTGAGAGCGTTTCAGTGGATATCCTTTGGTGGAGAGGTTCCCTAGGAGGTAACCTAGCTATCCCTAAAGTTTCGCTGCAATCCGTGGGGTGAATCGGGAGATCGGGCGATGGAAGTTGAGGGTTGACCCGTGACCAGGTTTTCTGGGTGGGTCGGTCTAACCACCATAGGGGGGTGGTCTAACCACCCTGGGTCATCCAGGTTAAGGTTTTGGTTTTGCTGGATTTTCCTCTGTGAATTTGTTCGCCTTGATCAGAGGAGCGTTCTGGTGAAATTTTGGTTCGTTTTGGAGTTGTTTACAGGGTTTTCCTTGGAGGTGTTTCTTGCTGGGTACAGGAGGATAGACCGCCCTAGTAGCTCATTTGGTGAAGTTCTTATTTTCGCCAAGATTTTCTGGTAGCTAGCTTGTGCTTGACCAGAGGATCTTGCGGCTGAAACCGTGGAGAGATATGGAGCTCAGAAGAGTGCTTTCGGTGGAGTTTCTTGTGTCCAGCAGCGGGCGGTCTAACCGCCCCCCATACACGGTCTGACCGCCCCTCCCAGGTAGACAGCTTCTGAGTTGTTTCCGCTGCCGTGTGTGTGTGTGTGTAGAAGCTGTGCCTGTAGGTAGTGTTTGCTCCTAGGACCAGTAGCACTTCAGTGGCTACATGGTTTTGGCAAAGGGAAGGAAGTGTGCGAAGCGTGTGATTTTGGGTACCCGACTGAGTTCATCTTGTTGGAGAAGTTATCTCCTTCGAGAAGAAGTTTTATTGCTCCCATTCACTCCCCCATCTCTGGTCACCAGTTCGGTCCTTCAAGTGGTATCAGAGTCGGTTACGGGTCTTTCGGGACTCTAACCAGTCTAAGATCCAAAGATGGCATACCAGAAACGGGGATCGGGTCCTCTGCACTTCGATGGAAAGAACTACTAGATGTGGCAGAGACGGATGGTTGCTTTCCTCTGCGGCAAGGGTCAGATCCTTTGGCATGTTACGGTGAACATAGGTTATGTTCATCCGATTAACTTCCTTGGTCTAGGATCGAGGGATATACACGACGCCAACAACAAGGTGGTCGACTACTTGTTTCGCGCTCTCTATCAATCCAAATTTGATCGGGTTCAGGCAGAGGATTTGGCTTGCAAGATTTGGCAGCAACTTAAGAATGCTCACGCTGGGAACAGTCAGGTTTCAGCTCGGTTGTTTGCGACTTACCGGAGAGAGTACGAGAACTTCACTTATCTCCCCAGTGAGTCCATAGACACGATGTTCTAGTGGTTCACGGTGATTGTGAACAATATGAGGGCCAATGTTACCGTGCTCCCGTATGATGATCATGACAGAGCTGCGAAGCTCTTGCACTCGCTGGATCATACTATTTGGGGCGGAAAGGTCGAGGCCAACTTGGAGTCGGGCACATATGAGACCCTGATGGTAGACGAGCTATTCTCTAAGCTCAAGTCGGCTGAGGTGGACCGTGGGGTGACAACCAAGATTGAGGCCCGACTAACTCGCATAGTCTCGCTCTCGTCGGTGGCTTAGGTGCAAGGTCCAACGCTAACCCATCCTCCAGGATGTACTCTCTATCCTCCTTGATGTTTTTGCCAGATGAGGAGTTCGACGTGCTTGTAGAGGATGAGCTGGCACTGCTAACCAGAAGGTTCGAGAGGATGCACGAGAACTGGGTGAACACAAGGAGGAACTCACGGACATGCTTTCAGTGCGGTAAGCTAGGACACTTCATCGCCCACTATCCGGAGAAGATGGAGAACAAGGACAACTACGAGCACCGGCCGCGGATGGAGAACAAGCACCGGTCGTGGCTCGATCACAAGCACAAGCACAAGAACAAGGACGAGCGGAGATCAAGAAAGAAGGACGGCCACACTAAGAAGGCCTGAGCGATGGTCGGTGCGAGCAACGTCGACTCCAGCTCCACCTACTCCACCTCGAGCTCCAGTTGCAGTGAAGATGAAGGTGATCGGCGCAAGAGCAAGAAGGGGTCCAAGAACCTGAGTGGGTTGAGCTGCTTCACACGAGACGGCTTCTGCGGCATTGCACATAACTCCAGCAGCAAGAAGAGCCAGAAGACGACTCGGACTCCGACTCCGGGGATGAGGTATGTGATGAACTCTCCTTCTTGCACTAGGAAAATAAGGAGCTGGGGAAATTGCTTGATAATCGTGATGACATGCTTAGAGAGGCTAAGAAAATCAGTAAAGATCTTAGGGCCTCACTTGAAGATGCTAGGAATAGGGTGGCTGAGCTAGAAACACAGAACCTTGATGCTAAGCTTGAGATAGATTCACTTAAGGCTTCACCTATTGTTTCTGATGAAGTTGATTATGGTGATTGCTCTATTTTCCTAAATGATTTGACTGCTCTTAAGGAAAAGCATGCCTCCAAGTGTCAGGAAGTAGATGTGCTTAGGGTTGAGCTGGCTGAGTTGCAGTCTAGGCCTACTTTGCTAGGTGGTTGCAGATCTTGTCCTGTGTTGCATGAAAAGCTTGATGAGTCTCGTTCTCGCATTGTTTCACATGAGGCTGAATTGAAATCTCCTATTGCTACTTCCTGCTCTACTTGTAAATTGCATGCTGTGAAGAATTTGGAACTTGCACACTATGTTGATAGCTTGCAGGATGAGAATGATGAGTTGAGGAAAATGATGGGTTGGTTGTCGGGTCATGAGCCTCAGCTTAGGATGATGATTGAGGCATACAAGCGCTATGATGGGCAAGCGCTTAGGTCGGATAAGATTGGAGAGTGTAGTGGTGCGGGAGGAGAGAAGATTGGTGATATCCAAGCTCCACAAAAAACCTTCCACAAAAATACCTATGCTCCTAAGCCAAACCAACTTAGAAACCGACTAGACACAACCCCAGATCCACCAGTGTTTCCTCCCCAAACAAGTGATTTCCGAAAACCCATCAAGATCAAGAGTGACATGGGTAATGAGTTCTTTAGGAAGAAGGGAGAGAAACCAAGTAAGGAGAAACCAAACGAGAAGCCTAGTGAGGAACAACAACCAAAGCCCATGCCAAAACCAATCCGGTTCCATTGTGAGTATTGTGGGAGAGATGGTCACAAGGGTGAGTTTTGCTTCAAGAAGAAGCGAGAAGAAAGAATGGCTAAGGAGTGGGTGAACAAGGACAAGTACCACCCATCTCATGGTGTGCCTGAGCCTGGTATGCCACTGCCCAGGGGTAAGGCTATTGTGAGAAGCATTTCGGCATGGGGAGATGTGAGTTCCCGTAGCCGAGGTAGTTTTCTGGAGAGGGCGGTCAGACCGGCCAGGCATGGCGATCAAACCAGCCCTGCCCAAGGGGGGCAGTCAGACCGGCCTGGCTAGGCAGTCAGACCGGCCCTCCCCAGAATTCTGGGCGCTTCGGTTTTCGAGGTGTTGATGCGAGTGGTTTCAGTTCTGGTGGTCGTGGTACTGGTGGTTGGCGTGGTCAGTCTGGTGGTGTTGAGTTTGCTGGACGTTCTCTTCCTCGTGGTCGATACGAGCTTGGGAGAGGTCGCAACTTTGAGTCTTAGAGGAGTTACGGTCCACGGTCTTCCTTTCGTGGCTTTCGTGCTCCTCTAGCGAGACGGGAGTGGTTTCCCCGTGGTGGTTCCAGTTTTGGTAGTGATGGTAGGATGGATCCGAGGTTTGATGCTCATGATAGGATGGATTCCCATTTTGGTAGGAATGGTAGGATGGATCGTGCTAACCCCACTTTAGAGCAGATGGCTCAGCACTGGTTTTACTCTTTTGGTACTAACCCTAGTGTTGAGTCATTTGCTCATTCACGTGCTCGTTTTTGAATTTCAGGTGGGAGGCTTGGGGAACGTTTGGCTGATCAACTCCGGTTGCTTGAGGCATATGACCGGAGATCAGGGGTGGTTCTCCAGCCTCACCCCGGTGGTGTCAAATGCATACATCCCCTCTGGGGATAATGGGCGAGGGTGTGTACTTTCAGAAGGTGAAGTGAGGGTAAGTGACAAAGTGGTGCTGAAACGTGTTGCCTTGGTCAAGTCGCTCGGATTTAACTTGCTTTTGGTTTATCAGCTTCTTGATGAAGGTTTTGAGGTGTTGTTTAAGTCTGGTGCTTCTGGGATACTTGATGCTCGAGGTGACCTTTTCTGTGTGGTCGTTCCCGAGGGTCAGATGTTCCGAGCAGATTTTTCTCAGTGTTTGGGTGTTGCTAGGTGTTTCGTGGCTGGTTCTTCAGGTGAGTTGTGGAAGTGGCATAGGGTTTGGGTCACTTAAGCTTTGACCTTTTGCCTCACTTGAGTGGACTTTACTTGGTCCGAGGATTGCCCCGGTTGAGGTTCGAGAAGGATTTGGTGTGTGCGCCATGTAGGCATGCTAAGATGGTAGCTTCTTGCCATCCACCCCTCACCGATGTGATGACGGAGCGTCCATGCGAGCTACTCCATATGGACCTTGTTGGCCCAGCTCGTGTGCGATCTATGGGTGGGAAGTGGTACATCCTGGTTGTGGTGGACGACTACTCTCGGTATGCCTAGGTTTTCTTTTTGGAGGAAAAGGGGGAGACATTTGGTTTTGTTCGAGATCTTGTCTTGAGGTTGAAGAATGAGAGGCACGGAGATGCCATACGAGCAATTCACAGTGACAATGGCTCGGAATTTAAAAACTCTCATTTCGAAACCTTTTGCCATGACTTGGGTCTTGAACACCAGTTTTCGAGTCCTTATATGCCCCCTCAGAACGGCGTGGTGGAATGGAAGAACAGAACCCTGTGTCTGATGGCTCAAATGATGCTCGATGAGCATAGGACTCTAGGGAGGTTCTGGGCTGAGGCGGTCAATACCGCATGCTATGTGTCGAATAGTATTTTTCTCTGGGTCCATAAGAAGAAAACTTGCTACGAGTTGATGCATTGTCGTACCCCCAAGGTGAGTCACTATCATGTCGTACCCCCAAGAAAGGCAAGAGTTTGGACATGTTCGAGGCTAGGTCTGTCGATGGCATTTTCTTTGGTTACGCTACGCATTCTAGAGCCTTTTGGGTGCTCAATCTTGAAACTAACCAAATCATGGAAACTTGCGAGGTAACCTTCGACGAGACACAACCATGTAGTTCGCTTGTTTTTTAGTGTGCATGTGACAAGGAACTTGGCGAGGAGATATTTGAGGATGAGGTGCAGCAGCAAGGAGATGATGAAGATGGTGGTGTGACGCCTGCAGCTGAGCATGTACCTACAACTTCGACTACGATTGAGGACGGGCCTTCTCCCACACCTACGACGACGTGCCGAGATCCAGAGGAAGTTGTTGTTGAGGGGGAGGTGGCTTCAAGGCGAGAAGCTCCCCAGTGAGTACAAGTGGATCAACCAGCTTCGAGGATCATCGGGGACATCAACGAACATACTACACGGTTGAGGTTTCGAAACAACTCTCACTTTGCCCATGCTGCTTTTATTGCTAATTTCGAGCTCAAAGACATTGGACACGCGCTTTCGGAATCCAATGGGGTGAATGCAATGCATGAAGAGTTGGAGAACTTTGAGAGAAACCAAGTTTGGGAGTTAATGGAGCCTCCACCAGGTTGTAAGCCGATTGGGACAAAATGGGTGTGGAAAAATAAAGAAGGAGAAAATGGTGAGGTTGAGAGAAACAAATCGAGGTTGGTTGCTCAAGGGTACACACAACAAGAGGGCATAGACTATGAGGAGACATTTGCTCCTGTAGCCCGTTTGGAGGCGATTAGGATTCTTCTAGCCTTTTCAGTGGATAAAGGGTTCAAATTGTACCAAATGGATGTGAAGAGTGCGTTCTTTAATGGTGTGTTGGAGGAAAAAGTGTATGTGAGGCAACCACCGGGGTTTGAGAGTGAGAAGTACCCCCACAGGGTGTACAAGTTGAGGAAGGCGCTGTATGGGTTGAAGCAGGCGCCTAGAGCTTGGTATGGTAGGTTGAGGGGGTTCCTATTTGAGAGAGGCTTTGAGATGGGGCAGGTAGATCAGACCTTGTTTCTCCTCAGGCATGACAAGCACATTCTGATTGTTCAGGTGTACGTTGATGATATTGTCTTTGGTGGCTCGTCTAACTCTTTGGTTGCATGCTTTGCAGAAGACCTGAGCAGGGAATTCGAGATGAGTATGATGGGTGAGTTGCAGTTCTTCCTCGACCTCCAGATCAAGCAGTCGAAGAAAGGCACATTTGTGCACCAAGCTAAGTACACCAAGGACATTGAGAAGAGGTTCAAGATAGAAGATTTGAAGGCCATGACGACGCCGATGAGTACGACTACATCATTAGATGCGGATGAGGAAGGTGAACACGTGGACCAGAAGGAGTACCGGAGCATGATCGGCTCCCTCCTGTACCTGACGGCTGTTGACGGCTATTAGACACCATATTTATAACTGTCAACTCCTGCATTTTGAGACAAGAAATATACAACCACGGTAGAATAGGGGCTTATGCTGAGACATTCCACAAGTGGCAATGTATATTTGTGAGAGCCATGTGTGGTTCGAGGACCGGTGGATGGTCGCTTTCTGGAGTGATGAGTGATTGACAACGTGGTGTGGACTGATTCTTGGCTAAGTATTGCAGGTGCAGGTTGCGGCTTGACTGGTGTTGGTGCAGGTGAAGAACAAGCGCGAAAGGTCGTTGTCGATGAGGCCTCCAGGTGTGGAGAAGACAAGTAGGCTTGGTTCGAGGGACCCGGTGGCCAGCGGGGTCAAGTGCAGGCCGCATGGTGGCAAGAACGGCAAGATGAAGTCATGGACGGTTTCTTGGTTGAGCCTCAAAACCAAGGTCGAGCCGGGACTACGTGGGAGCTGAGTCATGAGTGGTGATTGGCGGAGGCTACACCAAGTTCGCGGGGTTTCCGGTGGTTCACCAGAAAACCACTGGGTTCCTTGGTTGATCCACAAAGCCAAGACCGAAGAACCGAAGACGGAGGTGCAGCAGCATCGTACCAGTCTGACCGGTGAGGTACACCGGTCTGATCGGTGTGCGATTACGCAGTCCGGAGACTTCGAAGCCGAGGACACGCGTTGGGATCGCAAGGCTTGCGTCGAGGCTAAGCAAGTTTGCGGTCGCTGGGCATCCCTCCGATGGTGCGAAGACAAAGACTTCCAAATTCGCCCTTGAGGGGCATGTACCCTAGTTAGCTAGTAAGGGTATTTTAGTCTTTCGGTTGCCTCCATATAACCCAAGTGGTGAGAGGATGGCAGCTATCTCTTGGAACCCTAGCTCATTTGTTTTCCTATTTTCCTTAGTATTTCCAAAGGACTAGCTTGAGAGCTTCATGGTGAGATCTTGTGAGAGGGAAGGATGATCGAGCGGCAAGCTAGAACTTGTATGAACCTCTTCGGTATGTATTGATGATTCGGCGTGGTTCCTCAAGGCTTGAATGTGTCTTTCCCGTTTCTCCTTTTTGGTGATTTTCGGAGGCCTTTCTTGGCGATTTTCTTGGAGCGATTTCGAGGCCTTTCTCTTTGGGATTTGGTGGGGGATGTATGCTTGAACCCTTTGTGGTTCTTTTCCCTTTGATTCCCCTCCCAAATCCGTGAGCAAAGGGGCTCGATTTTGGGGTTTTCTTGGCTCTAGGGTTAGAGGCATTCTTGGTGGGATTTCTTCGATTCCTCTCGTTTTGGCAAGTTTTGGTGGACCAAATCTTGGCTAAGGAGTGCACATGAGGTGTTCCTACTATCCCCAAAGTCTTGTGAAAAACTGTGGAGCGATTCGGGAGATCGGGAGTTGGATTTGGGGGAGTTGACCCGCGGGCGCTGTTCATCCCGAGAGCTCAGGTCACACCGGCCTGACCGGTACCTCTCACCGGTCTGACCGGTGCAGACTCTTGGTTGAGTTTTGCTCGGGTGAACATCTTGGTGAGTTCCCTGCTGTCTCGTGTTGCTGCTGTTTCGAGTTTGGGTCAGTTTAGAGCTCGGTAGGTCTGTTTGGTGGATTTGGGATTTCCTGGCTTGGACCGGTCTGACCGGTGAGCTACACCGGCCTGACCGGTGTAGAGGCCTTCTGTGGAAGTACTCAGATTTTGCCAGCTGGGACCGGTCTCACCGGTGCTGCTCACCGGCCTGACCGGTGTAGTCCAGTGGTGCTCGAGTTGCTAGTTCCGCTGCATTCTCGAGTCGGTGTAGGTGGTTGTTGGTTCCTAGGACCAGTAGCACTCCAGTGGCTGCGTGGTCTTGGCCAACTTGGGTAGTTGAGTCGGAGAAGTGTTTCGGAAGCCGTGTTCGTCTGGTTGGAGTTCCCATCTCCTTCGAGAAGAATTTTTATCGGCTCCCATTCACTCCCCCCCTCTCTGGTTCGCCTAATCGGTCCTTCATTTGGTATCAGAGCCGGTTCAGGTCTTCATTGACTCTAGCCAGTATAAGATCCAAAGATGGCGTACCAGGAATGGGGTTCGGGTCCTCCGCACTTCGATGGGAAGAACTACCAGATGTGGTAGAGGCGGATGGCAGCGTTCCTCCGCGGAAAGGGTCAGATCCTTTGGGACGTTACGGTGAACACAGCTTATGTTCATCCGATTAACTTCCTTGCTCCAGGATCGAGGGATATGTTCGACACCAACAACAAGGCGGTCGACTACTTGTTTCATGCTCTGTGTCAGTCCGAATTCGATCGGGTTCCGACAGAGGACTTAGCTTGTAGGATTTGGTTGGAGCTGAAGAATGCTCATGCTGGGAATGCTGAGGTTCAGGCACGGTTGTATGCGACTTACTGGAGAGAGTACGAGAACTTCACTCATCTCCCCGGTGAGTCTATTGATGCCTTGTTCCAGCGGTTCACGGTGGTTGTGAACAACAAGAGGGCCAATGTCGACGTCCTCCCGTACGATGACCATGATAGAGCTGTGAAGCTCTTACACGCGCTGGATCATACCGTGTGGGATGGAAAGGTCGAGGCCATTCTTGAGTCCGAGAAGTACACCACTCTGACGGTGAATGAGCTGTTCTCGAAGCTCAAGTCTGCTGAGGTTGATCGTGGTTTGACAGCCCGTCTTGAGAGCCCGACTGACTCCCATAGTCTTGCTCTCGTCAGTGGCAAAGTGGCTAAGTCTAACGCTAACACATCCTCCAGGATGTACTCTCTGTCTTCTTTGATGTCTTTGCCAGACGAGGAGTTCGACGTGCTTGGAGAGGACGAGCTGGCATTGCTGACTAGGTGGTTCGAGAGGCTGCACGAGAACCGGGTGAACACGAGGAGGACAGCACGGACGTGCTTTCAGTGCAGCAAGCCAGGACACTTCATCACCGACTGATCGGAGAAGACGGAGAACAAGGACGGCTACAAGCACCGGTCGAGCAAGGACGGCAAGTACCGATCGAGGCGCGATCACAAGCACAAGAACAAGCACAAGGATGAGCGACGGTTGAGGAAGAAGGACGGCCGCGGCAGGAAGGCCCGAGCGTTGGTCAGAGCGAGCGACGTCGACTCCAGTTGCAGTGAAGACGAAGGTGATCGGCGCAAGAACAAGAAGGCGTCCAAGAACTTGAGCGGGTTGAGCTGCTTCGCGGGAGATGGCTTCTGCGGCATGGCTCGTTGCTCCGGCAGCAAGAAGAGTCACCAGAGCGACTCGGACTCCGACTCCGAGGATGAGGTATGTGACGAGCTTCCCTTCTTGCATGAGGAGAACGAGCGTCTTGGCAAGTTGCTTGATAATCGCGATGACATGTTTAGAGAGGCCAAGAAGATGAGGAAAGAGCTTAGGGCCTCGCTAGAAGATGCTAGGAACCGTGTGGCTCAGCTAGAAACCCAGAACCTAGATGCTAAGCTTGAGATTGATTCGCTTAAGGCTTATCCTGTGGTTTCTGATGAGATTGATTGCTGTGATTGCTCTGTGTACCTAGCTGATCTTACTGCTCTTAAGGATAAGCATGCCTCTACTTGTGATGAACTAGATGTGCTTAGGGTTGAAGTGGCTGAGCTCAAGTCTAGACCTGCTTTGCTAGGTGCTTGCACTTCTTGCCCGGTTTTGCTTGGAAAGATTGATGAGATGCATGCTTACACTGTTTCGCTTGAGGCTAAGTTGAAAGAGCCTATTCCTACTTATTGCTCTACTTGTGAAGTGCATGCTTTGAAAAATCTAGAACTTGCATACTATGTGAATCGCTTGCAGGATGAGAATGATGAGTTGAGGAAAATGATGGGTTAGTTGTCAGGGCATGAACCTTAGCTTAGGATGATGATAAAGGCATACAAGCGCTATGATGGGCAAGCGCTTGGTTCGGAGAAGGTTGGAGAGTGTAGTGGTGAGGGAGGAGAGAAGATTGGTGATATCCAAGCTCCACCAATAACCTTCCACAAAAATGCCTATGCTCCTAAGCCCAACCCACTGAAAAACAAACTTGACACAACCCCAGATCCTCCCATATTCCCTCACTCCACAAATGATTTCCAAAAACCCATCAAGTTCAAGAGTGACTTGGGGAATGTGTTCTTTGGGAAAGAGGGTGTGAAGCCTAGTGAGGAGAAACCAGTGGAGAAGCCAAGTGGAGAGAAACCAAGTGAGCAGCCCCATCCAAAGCCTAAACCTAAGCCCGTGCGGTTTCATTGTGACTATTGTGGGAGAGATGGTCACAAAGGCGAGTTTTGCTTCAAGAGGAAGCGTGAGGAGAGAATGGCAAAGGAGTGGGCTAGCAAGGACAAGTACCACCCTTCCAATGGTGTACTTTGTCTCGTATGCAGATGCCCAGGGCCAAGGCGATTGTGAGGACGGTTCCGGCTTGGGGAGATCGGAAGGTTGCAGGTGGTGCTGCTGGCCGAGCTACACCGGTTAGACCGGTGCGCTACACCGGTCAGACCGGTGCAGGTCTGGACAGACAGGGGTCTAGTTTTCATGCTCGTGAGGATGCTCGATTTAGTTCAGGTGGTCGTGGTTCTGGTGGTTGGTATGGAAAGTCTGCAGGTGGTCAGTTTGCTAGACGGTCTCCACCTCGTGCTCAATACGAGGGTGGGAGGAGTCGTAGCTTTGAGATGGAGAGGAGGAACGGTCCACGGTCTTCCTTTCGTGGCTTTCGTCCTCCTCCAGCTAGAGAGGGTTGGTTCCCTCTTAATGGTTACCGTGGTGATGTTCGTGGTGGTGGCTTTGATAGGCGTGATGATATGGTTTGTGCGAACCTCACTTTGGAGCAAATGGCTCGGCACTGGTTTTACTCTTTCGGTACCAAGCCCAGTGCTGAGTCGTTTGTTCACTCACGTGCTCATTTTTGAATTTCAGGTGGGAGACTTGAGGAACCTTTGGTTGATTGACTCCGATTGCTCAAGGCATATGACCGGAGACAAGGGGTGGTTCTCAAGTCTCGTCCCGGTGGTGTCCAGGACATACATCACCTTTAGGGACAATGGGCGAGGGCATGTGCTTTCATAAGGTGAGATCATGGTAAGTGACATGGTCACTCTCAGGCGTGTTGCTCTTGTTCAATCGCTGGGGTTCAATTTGCTTTCTGTGTCCCAGTTGTTGGATGAGGGCTTTGAGGTGTTGTTTCGGCCTGGTGGTTCTCGGATTTTAGATTCTCGAGGGGACCTAGTTTGCATGGTCGTTCCCGAGGGTCAAGTGTTTCAAGCTGATTTCTCTCAGTCTTTTGTTGTGGAGCATTGCTTTTTGGCTGGTTCATCGAGTGAGTTGTGGAAGTGGCATAGGAAGTTGGGTCACTTGAGCTTTGACCTTTTGTCTCGCTTGAGTAAACTCAATTTGGTCCGAGGATTACCACGGTTGAGGTTTGAGAAAGAGTTGGTTTGTGCGCCGTGTAGGCATGCCAAGATGGTAGCCTCTTCTCACCCGCCTCTCACCGATGTGTTGACTAAGCGTCCATGCGAGCTGCTCCATATGGACCTTGTTGGCCCAGCTCGTGTGCGATCTGCGGGTGGGAAGTGGTATGTCCTTGTTGTGGTGGATGACTACTCTCGGTATGCTTGGGTGTTCTTTCTTGAAGAGAAAGGGGAGACGTTTGGTTTTGTTCGAGATCTTGTCTTGAGGTTAAGGAACGAGAGGCACAGAGATGCCATACGAGCGATCCGCAGTGACAATGGCTCGGAATTCAAAAACTCTCACTTCGAAACCTTTTTCCATGACTTGGGTCTTGAACACCAGTTTTCGAGTCCATATACGCCTCCCCAGAACGACGTGGTGGAAAGGAAAAACAGAACCTTGTGCGAGATGGCTCGGACGATGCTCGATGAGCATAGGACTCCGAGAAGGTTCTGGGCTGAGGCGGTCAATACTGCGTGCTATGTGTCGAACAAGATCTACCTCAGGGTCCACAAGAAGAAAACCTGCTATGAGCTATTGCACCGTCGCACACCCAAGGTGAGTCACTTCCATGTCTTTGGTTGTAAATGCTTCATTCTGAAGAAAGGGAAGAAGTTGGACAAGTTTGAGGCTAGGTCTGTCGATGGCATTTTCTTTGGTTACGCATCTCATTCTAGAGCATTTCGTGTGCTCAATCTTGAAACTAACCAAATCGTGGAGACTTGCGAGGTAACCTTCGACGAGACACAGCCACGTAGTCAGCTTGTTTTTGAGTGTGCAGGTGACGATGGGCTTGGCGAGGAGATTTTCCAGGAGGAGCATGAACATGGAGATGATGAAGATGGCGGTGTGGTGCCCGCGGCTGAGCATGTACCTACTACTTCGACGACGATCGAGAACGGGCCCTCTACCACACCTACAACGATAAACCCAGATCAAGGAGAAGCTGCTGTTGAGGGGGAGGTAGCATCAAGGCGAGAACCTCCCCGGCGAGTGCAAGTGGATCACCCAGCTTCGAGGATCATCGGCGAGCTCAATGAACGTACTACACGGTCAAGGGTTCGAAACAATTCTCACTTTGCTCATGCTACTTTTGTTGCCACCTTTGAGCCCAAGGACATTGGACACACGCTATTTGATCATAATTGGGTGAATTCGATGCATGAGGAGTTGCAGAATTTCGAGAGGAACCAAGTTTGGGAATTGGTTGACCCTCCCCCAGGGTGTAAGCCGATTGGGACAAAATGGGTGTGGAAGAACAAAGGAGAGAAAGGAGAAGTGGTAACGAACAAGTCAAGGCTTGTAGCTCAGGGGTATAGTCAGAAAGAGGGGATCGACTACGAGGAGACCTTTGCTCCTGTAGCTCGTTTGGAGGCGATTAGGATCCTTCTAGCCTTTTCCGTGGCTAAAGGGTTCAAGTTGCACCAAATGGATGTGAAGAGTGCTTTACTGAACGGTGTGTTGGAGAAAGAAGAGTATGTGAGGCAACCACCGGGGTTTGAGAGTGAGAAGTACCCCCACCGGGTGTACAAGTTGAGGAAGGTGCTGTATGGGTTGAAGCAGGCGCCTAGAGCTTGGTATGGTAGGTTGAGGGGGTTCCTGTTTGAGAGAGGGTTTGAGATGGGGAAGGTCGATCAGACCTTGTTTCTCCTCAGGCAGGGCAAAGATATCCTGATTGTGCAGGTGTACGTGGATGATATTGTCTTTGGTGGCTCGTCTAACTCTCTTGTTGCAAGGTTTGCAGAAGACATGAGCAGGGAATTTGAGATGAGCATGATGGGTGAGTTGCAGTTCTTCCTCGGGCTTCAGATCAAGCAATCAAAGGAAGGAACATTCGTGCACCAACCGAAGTACACCAAGGACATTGTGAGGAAGTTCAAGATGGAGGACTCCAAGGCCATGGCGACGCCTATGAGTACGACTACAGCTCTTGATGCAGACGAGGAAGGTGAACACATGGACCAGAAGGAGTACCGGAGCATGATCGGGTCACTCCTGTACTTAACGGCGACGAGGCCGGACATCCAATTCTCGGTATGTCTGTGCGCTCGTTTTCGAGCGTCTCCGAGGACTTCGCATCGGCAAGCAGTCAAGCACATTTTCAAGTATTTGCGTCATACTCCCGACTTCGGCCTTTGGTACTCCGCGTCTTCTTCTTTGGCTCTTCATGGATTTTCAGACGCGGAGTTTGCCAGGTGTCGGTTGGATAGGAAGTCCACTTCTGGGACGTGCCAGTTTTTGGGTTCTTCTTTGGTGTCTTGGACTTCCCGCAAACAGTCGAGTGTTGCTCAATCCACTACCGAGGCAGAGTATGTCGCCGCAGCTAGTTGTTGCTCTCAGCTCCTTTGGATCACATACACCATGAGTGACTTTGGTGAGGAGTATACCCATGTCCCACTTTAGTGTGACAGCACCAGTGCCATAAGTGTAGCAAAGAACCCAGTTCTTCACTCCAAAACCAAGCACATAGAAGTGAGGTATCATTTCCTGAGAGACAACGTAGAGAAAGGGAAGATAGCTTTGATCCATGTACCCACACATGACCAGGTAGCAGACATTTTCACCAAACCCCTAGATCAAGCAACTTTCACTCGTTTGCGGGGGGAGCTTGGTGTTTGTTTAATTTCTTGAGTTGGTGTGTGGGAGTTCCTTTGTAGCATATGTATAGCTTTCCTTTGTGCAATTCTTAAATTTGGCATGGCATATGTAACATGATGTATAGGCATCTTTGTATCTTAGGTTGCATGCATTTTGTATCATATGCATTGTGGTAGGAAAAGCTTCTCCTATATACATTGTTCACCATGGTATGATATATATGTCTTTGTGAGCTAGTTGGGTAAGCTAGGGTTAGTTTGGCTTAGCTCTTGATGATCTTGATTTATATCCATGGTTGATGGCTATGTTTTTGAAAAATGTCTCGTATATGCTCTCTTGTGAGTAAATGCCTTTATATGATCTTGACATGTTTTAGTGGTTTGGCTATGCTTAATTTGTGGTTGGATAGCTTATTTTAATCATATGGGGCCAGAGGCTCATTTGCCATCATGAATGTTTAGCCCCCATGCTTGATCTTGTGGAGGGGCATAAGTTCCTTTTTGTCGCAAAGGCATTTCATGTACCAATTTCAAATCTGAAAATGATATGTAAATTCCTTGGAAATGTGCTCCCATGTCATATGTGCTAATTTTAATTTGCTTTGGGTGCTAAACCGTTGCATGATGCCTACCAATGAGAAGTCTCATATATAGAAGTAGGCACATGGCTCGGTGGCTTTGACATGACATGAGGTGCTTGTGGGTGTTTATGATGGTCTTATGCTTAGAATGGTTGACCTAGCATGAAGTTTGTGTGGCTTTGCCATTTTGACATGTTTTGCTCATGTTTAGGACTTTGCTCATGAGAGGGTAAATTTTCGCAAAATTGCTTAATTCCATCTTAGCTTCGTCCAATGGTTGTGAAACTTGGTAATCTTGTAGTTGATGTCATTACGAAGCTATAGAGTATCTAACTTGCTTATTTGGACATGTGTGGCATCCTATGTTGAATTTTGTCTATTTGAGAAGCTCTAGGTTGCATTTTTTGCATTTTTGGCTTGATTCATGCATTGTCAACAAGGGGGAGAAGTTTGAGCATGTTTTGGCTTGCTACAAGCATTTAGAAAGTTTCCAAGTGGTTTCGAGCTAGTTTTGAGCTCGTGCAGTTCCCAGTTTTCCCAGGTGGTCATCGGCCTAACCGGTGAGGTACACCGGTCTGACCGGTGTGAGGTTCAGGTGCTGGGTGATCTAGCACACCGGTCAGACCGGTGTGGTTGACCAGTCTGACCGGTCAGAGGTGGTTTGCATGCATTCGTCCAGAGGGAGTTGCATTGGTTCAGGGGGAGCTTGCATATGTGCAGGGGGAGCTCTTTGTGGTTTTCGAGCTTTGGATTGGTGGTTTGTGCTCTTTGCTTGAGCATGGTTTTGTCTCGGATGTGTCGAGCTGTTGCCCTTGCCTAAGGGGTTCGAGACTTGTCTTCTTCAAGTGATCTTGCTCTTTGCCTTTCTTTGGCTTTCGATCGCTTGTTGGAGTTTCTTTTAGTCGTTTCTTTTCTTTTCTTTTCTCTTTGGTTACCAAAACGTGTGTGTTGTCAATGCACTCATCAAGGGGGAGATTGAGAGCCATGTGTGGTTCGAGGACCGGTGGATGGTCGCTTCCTGGTGTAATGAGTGATTGACAACGTGGTGTGGACTGATTCTTGGCTAAGTATTGCAGGTGCAGGTTGCGGCTTGACTGGTGTTGGTGCAGGTGAAGAACAAGCGTGAAAGGTCGTTGCCGGTGAGGCCTCCAGGTGTAGAGAAGACAAGTAGGCTTGGTTCGAGGGACCTGGTGGCCAGCGGGGTCAAGTGCGGGCCGCATGGTGGCAAGAACGGCAAGCTGAAGTCATGGACGGTTTCTTGGTTGAGCCTCAAAAACAAGGTCGAGCCGGGACTACGTGGGAGCCGAGTCATGAGTGGTGATTGGCGGAGGCTGCACCGAGTTCGCGGGGTTTCCGGTGGTTCACCAGAAAACCACTGGGTTCCTTGGTTGATCAAAACAGCCAAGACCGAAGAACCGAAGACGGAGGTGCAGCAGCATCAGACCGGTCTGACCGGTGGGTACCGGTCTGACCGGTGAGGTACATCGGTCTGACCGGTGTGCGACGACGCAGTCCGGAGACTTCGAAGCGGAGGACACGCGTCGGGATCGCAAGGCTTGCGTCGAGGCTAAGCAAGTTTGCGGTCGCTGGGCATCCGTCCGATGGTGCGAAGACAAAGACTTCCAAATTCGCCCTTGAGGGGCATGTATCCCTAGTTAGCTAGTAAGGGTATTTTAGTCTTTCGGTTGCCTCCATGTAACCCAAGTGGTGAGAGGATGGCAGCTATCTCTTGGAACCCTAGCTCATTTGTTTTCCTATTTTCCCTTCCTATTTTCCTTAGGATTTCCATAGGACTAGCTTGAGAGCTTCATGGTGAGATCTTGTGAGAGGGAAGGATGATCGGGCAGCAAGCTAGACCTTGTACGAACCTCTTTGGTATGTATAGATGATTCGGCGTGGTTCCTCAAGGCTTGGATGTGTCTTTCCCGTTTCTCCTTTTTGGTGATTTTCGGAGTCCTTTCTTGGCGATTTTCTTGGAGCGATTTCGAGGCCTTTCTCTTTGGGATTTGGTGGGGGATGTATGCTTGAACCCTTTGTGGTTCTTTTCCCTTTGATTCCCCTCCCAAATCCGTGAGCAAAGGGGCTCGATTTTGGGGTTTTCTTGGCTCTAGGGTTAGAGGCGTTCTTGGTGGGATTTCTTCGATTCCTCTCGTTTTGGCAAGTTTTGGTGGACCAAATCTTGGCTATGGAGTGCCCATGAGATGTTTCTACTATCCCCAAAGTCTTGTGAAAAACTGTGGAGCGATTCGGGAGATCGGGAGTTGGATTTGGGGGAGTTGACCCGCGGGCGCTGTTCATCCCGAGAGCTCAGGTCACACCGGCCTGACTGGTACCTCTCACCGGTCTGACCGGTGCAGACTCTTGGTTGAGTTTTGCTCGGGTGAACGTCTTGGTGAGTTCCCTGCTGTCTCGTGTTGCTGCTGTTTCGAGTTTGGTTCAGTTTGGAGCTCGATAGGTCTGTTTGGTGGATTTGGGATTTCCTGGCTTGGACCAGTCTGACTGATGAGCTACCCTGGCCTGACCGGTGTAGTGAGAGCCAGGTGTGGTTCGAGGACCGGTGGATGGTCGCTTCATGGTGTGATGAGTGATTGACAACGTGGTGTGGACTGATTCTTGGCTAAGTATTGCAGGTGCAGGTTGCGGCTTGACTGGTGCAGGTGCAGGTGAAGAACAAGCGTGAAAGGTCGTTGCCGGTGAGGCCTCCAGGTGTGGAGAAGACAAGTAGGCTTGGTTCAAGGGACCCGGTGGCCAGCGGGGTCAAGTGCGGGCCGCATGGTGGCAAGAACGGCAAGATGAAGTCATGGACGGTTTCTTAGTTGAGCCTCAAAACCAAGGTCGAGCCGGGACTACGTGGGAGCCGAGTCATGAGTGGTGATTGGCGGAGGCTACACCGAGTTCGCGGGGTTTCCGGTGGTTCACCAGAAAACCACTGGGTTCCTTGGTTGATCCACAAAGCCAAGACCGAAGAACCGAAGACGGAGGTGCAGCAGCTCCAGACCGGTCTGACCGGTGGGTCTGACCGGTCTGACCGGTGGGTACCGGTCTGACCGGTGAGGAGCACCGGTCTGACCGGTGTGCGACGACGCAGTCCGGAATCTTCGAAGCGGAGGACACGCGTCGGGATCGCAAGGCTTGCGTCGAGGCTAAGCAAGTTTGCGGTCGCTGGGCATCCGTCCGATGGTGCGAAGACAAAGACTTCCAATTTCGCCCTCGAGGGGCATGTATCCCTAGTTAGCTAGTAAGGGTATTTTAGTCTTTCGGTTGCCTCCATATAACCCAAGTGGTGAGAGGATGGCAGCCATCTCTTGGAACCCTAGCTCATTTGGTTTTCCTATTTTCCTTCCTATTTTCTTAGGATTTTCGTAGGACTAGCTTGAGAGCTTCATGGTGAGATCTTGTGAGAGGGAAGGATGATCGGGCGGCAAGCTAGACCTTGTATGAACCTCTTTGGTATGTATAGATGATTCGGCGTGGTTCCTCAAGGCTTGGATGTGTCTTTCCCGTTTCTCCTTTTTGGTGATTTTCGGAGCCCTTTCTTGGCGATTTTCTTGAAGCGATTTCGAGGCCTTTCTCTTTGGGATTTGGTGGGGGATGTATGCATGAACCCTTCGTGGTTCTTTTCCCTTTGATTCCCCTTCCAAATCCGTGAGCAAAGGGGCTCGGTTTTGGGGTTTTCGTGGCTCTAGGGTTAGAGGCGTTCTTGGTGGGATTTCTTCGATTCCTCTTGATTTGACAAGTTTTGGTGGACCAAATCTTGGCTATGGAGTACCCATGAGGTGTTCCTACTATCCCCAAAGTCTTGTGCAAAACCGTGGAGCGAATCGGGAGATCGGGAGTTGGATTTGGAGGAGTTGACTCGCGGGCGCTGTTCTTCCCGAGCTGCCCAGGCACGACCGGTCTGACCGGTGCTCTTGACCGGTCTGACCGGTGATAGCCCTTGGTGGGTTTTTGTCTCGGGGAACAGCCTTGTCCGTGTGGTTTTGTCCCGTGGTCCTGCTGTTCAGTTCTTGGAGTGTTTGGAGTTGTTTTGCTAGGATTTGTGAGGGGTTCTTCTTCCTCACAGGTTGTGTTTCGTGGTGGTTTTTGTTCCAGGGCCTAGAGGATTCACTGAGGCTTCCTGGAACGTTTGCTGTGCGGCTGCTGTAGCCACCGGCCTGACCGGATCTGTCCACCGGTCTGACCGGTGTCACCGGTCTGACCGGCGCAGGCCATCGGTCTGACCGGTGTAGCACAGGCAGCAAGCCGTGCAAGTTTCCGCTGTGTGTTTTGGTGAGTTTTGGCTAGGAAGGTTGAGTGTTGGTTCCTAGGACCAGTAGCACTCCAGTGGCTGCGTGGTCTTGACCAACTTGGGTAGTTGGGTCGGAGACGTGAGTTGGAAGCTGTGTTCGTCTTGTTGGAGTTCCCATCTCCTTCGAGAAGAATTTTTATCGGCTCCCATTCACTCCCCCCCCTCTCTGGTTCGCCTAATCGGTCCTTCAATTGGTATCAGAGCCGGTTCGGGTCTTTATTGACTCTTACCAGTCTAAGATCCAAAGATGGCGTACCAGGAACGGGGTTCGGGTCCTCCGCACTTCGATGGGAAGAACTACCAGATGTGGCAAAGGCGGATGGCGGCGTTCCTCCGCGGAAAGGGTCAGATCCTTTGGGATGTCACGGTGAACACAGCTTATGTTCATCCGATGAACTTCCTTGCTCCAGGATCGAGGGATATGTTCGAAGCCAACAACAAGGCTGTCGACTACTTGTTTCGTGCTCTGTGTCAGCCTGAATTCGATCGGGTTCAGACAGAGGACTTAGCTTGTAGGATTTGGGAGCAGTTGAAGGATGCTCATGCTGGGAATGCTCAGGTTCAGGCTCGGATGTACGCGACTTACCGGAGAGAGTACGAGAACTTCACTCATCTCCCCGGCGAGTCCGTCGATGCCCTTTTCCAGCGATTTACGGTCGTTGTGAACAACATGAGAGCCAATGTGGACGTCCTCCCATACAATGATCATGATAGAGCCGTGAAGCTCTTGCACTCGTTGGATCGTACCGTATGGGACGGGAAGTTTGAGGCTATTGTTGAGTCCGAGAAGTATGACACCTTGACGGTGAACGAGCTGTTCTCGAAGCTCAAGTCGGCTGAGTTGGACCGTGGTATGACAGCCAAGATCGAGAGCCCGACTGATTCTCATAGTCTCGCTCTCGTTAGTGGCAAAGGAGCTAAGTCTAACGCTAACGCATCCTCCAGGATGTACTCTCTGTCTTCTTTGATGTCTTTGCCAGATGAGGAGTTCGACGTGCTTGGAGAGGACGAGCTGGCGTTGCTGACCAGGCGATTCGAGAGGCTGCACGAGAACCGGGTGAACACGAGGAGGACAGCACGGACGTGCTTTCAGTGCGGCAAGCCAGGACACTTCGTTGCCGACTGCCCGGAGAAGACGGAGAACAAGGACGGCTACAAGGACGGCTACAGGCACCGATCGAGCAAGGACGGCAAGTACCGATCGAGGCGCGATCACAAGCACAAGAACAAGCACAAGGACGAGCGACGGTCGAGGAAGAAGGATGGCCGCGGCAGGAAGGCCCGAGCAATGGTCGGAGCGAGCGACGTCGACTCCAGCTCCGCCTACTCTTCCTCAAGCTCGAGTAGCAGTGAAGATGAAGGTGATCGGCGCAAGAACAAGAAGTCATCCAGGAACTTGAGCGGGTTGAGCTGCTTCGCGAGAGATGGCTTCTGCGGCATGGCCCGTAGCTCCGGCAGCAAGAAGAGCCACCAGAGTGACTCGGACTCTGACTCCGAGGATGAGGTATGTGATGAGCTCTCCTCTTTGCGCAAGGAGAATGATGAGTTGGTTGACTTGCTTGATAACCGCGATCACATGCTTAGAGAGGCCAAGAAGATGAGGAAAGAGCTTAGGGCCTCACTAGAAGATGCTAGGAACCGTGTGGCTGAGCTAGAAACCCAGAACCTAGATGCTAAGCTTGAGATTGATTCGCTTAAGGCTTCTCCTGTGGTTTCTGATGAGATTGATTGCTGTGATTGCTCTGTGTACCTAGCTGATCTTACTGCTCTTAAGGATAAGCATGCTTCTACTTGTGATGAACTAGATATGCTTAGGGTTGAAGTGGCTGAGCTTAAGTCTAGATCTGCTTTGCTAGGTGCTTGCACTTCTTGCCCTGTTTTGCATGGAAAGATTGATGAGATGCATGCTTACACTGTTTCGCTTGAGGCTAAGTTGAAAGAGCCTATTCCCACTTCTTGCTCTACTTGTGAATTGCATGCGGTTAAGAATTTGGAGCTTGCACATTATGTTGATCGCCTGCAGGATGAAAATGATGAGCTGAGAAAATGTATGAGCTGGTTGTCGGGTCAGGAGCCTCAGCTCGGTATCATGATAGCGGCTTTCAAACGCTATGATGGTCAGGCACTTGGGGCTGACAAGCTTGGAGAGAACTGTGGTGAGGGAGTTGAGAGAGTTGGAGAGATTCCTATCCCACCACCAAACAGACACAAGAACAAGTTTGAGCCCAAGCCCAACCATCTCAGAAATAAACTTGACACTACTCCAGATCCACCCATATTCCCTCACCCAACAAAGGATTTTCAGAAACCGGTGAAGTTTGTGAGCCCAAAGGGAGGTGAGGAAGGAGAGAAGAAGGGTGAGAAGCCGAGTGGGCAGCCCCAACCCAAGCCTAAGCCTAAGCCACAGCCCATAAAGTTCCATTGTGGGTATTGTGGGAGAGATGGTCACAAGGATGAGTTTTGCTTCAAGAGGAAGCGTGAGGAGAGAATGGCTAGAGAGTGGGCTAACAGGGACAGGTACCACCCCTCTAATGGTGTACCTGAGCCTCGTATGCAGATGCCCAGGGCCAAGGCGTTTGTGAGGACGGTTCCGGCTTGGGGAGACCGGAAGGCTGCAGGTGTTGCTGCTGGCCGAGCCACACCGGTCAGACCGGTGTACTACACCGGTCAGACCGGTGCAGGTCTGGGCAGACAGCGAGTCAGGTTTCGTGCTCGTGAGGATGCTCGGTTTGGTTCTGGAGGTCGTGGTTCTGGTGGTTGGTCTGGAAAGTTTGCAGGTGGTCAGTTTGCTAGGCGTTCTCCACCTCGTGCT